>OX383306.1:15157172-16454655 GCA_947523025.1 Dryobota labecula
CTCGGTAACTTGTGAAGCCTGTACTTGCCTTGTACTTAACTGTGATAGTTTGCTTTTTTACTTCGTTATAGAATATGTAACTAAAACCCTGTCCGATCCAATAAAGGCGACAAAATTGTTATAAAAATGTAACTCAAAAACCAAAAGTTATTGATTTGCGAAATTTTACACTGAATATGGCAAATTTTCATAAGTTGACAACACTCCACCTGCCGTCAAAATATTTTTATTTTTACCTATTTTTATTTCAAAGAACACCGCCCTACAATACCGCTACCGCGTTGTAGGCACTCTTTCAGCTAGTCGAAGACTCATTTGATGTCGCCGACTGGTTGCCTACCGGCGCGCTACTGTAAGTAACTTAACACGTGAACTTTGTCGAGCGATCAATGTTGCCTTTGATACGTTTTTATTTAATTATTTTCACTGGGGAAAAATATTAATCTCAAATCCATTAAATGGTTACATATATGTGTACGCAGTACGATGCAGAATAATACTCATAAGGATCGGACAGGGTTTTTGTTACATGCTGTATATTATTACTGCTGTGAATTTTTTCACTTATCCAAATACAAGCATTTAACAGGCACTAAATGCTTGTACGTACCGTTGCTTACTATAGCTTTCATGACAATCGGTTTAGCGGTTCAGGCGTACGTCTGTATGTTACGTACGCCTAAACCACTGTACCGATCGCCATGAAAAAAACAGACAGTCAGACAGAGTTACTTTTACATTTATAATATTAGTATGGATTAGTATATTAGTATGTCGGAGACGAGTTGTATCCGGTACACCAGCGCCATCTGTTGGCGTTCGATGGAGTTGGTGGATTCGCACCATCTAGTTGCGTTCGATGGAGTTATTGGAGTTCGCGCCATCGGTTCTTGACTAATCGCGACACTGCCTAGCGGCGCATGAAAGAATCTACGACATAACGTTCAACCGGCTATAAGTGTCCGCCGCACAATCGACAAGGGGAGTTCATTCGGCCAAGCAGTGAAGACGTCTAGGAATTGTTGCGCGTTCGGTATAGTTGTGTCGTGTTCCAACATTAATTACTTTGCATACCCATTACTGTATAGAATCAAATTCTTCTAACTGAACAGACAGATGTGCTGAGAGTTTGTTCCATCACTTCTTCTTCCCAGCTAAAGCACTAGGAAGTGTTGAAGGGATGGGCGTTTAGGGGGACTATCTTATGTAATCTTTAAAGTTCTATCTCAGGTTAAGTAAATGACTTTTGATTTGAGTTTAATTCGGTTTTTCTATTGCGCAATAACCAACACTACCCACAGTAAGCCTGTGAGTAGTTAAAATATGGCTGATGATAACGAGAGAAACCTTCCGTTCTCCGACAAGTATATATTAGTATATTAGTATGGATGGCGGACGTAGAGGTTGTGTGAGCTTCATTATACTCGCATCAAGCGGCTCTGCTCGCTGCACTGACTCTGTAACACGTTACAAAACTCGATACTACAAATAAACGTTGCAAGTCAGTCTCCGTCTTAACATTTTAACCAAATACATTGTTACCACATCTTTCGCCGTCAAATCAAACTAAGTTCAATTATTTTTATAGCTTTTTCAACTGTCTTCTAAACGACATAAAACGTGATTAAGTGAAGTTATAGTGGGGAAGTGCAAACAGTGCAAGGAAGTTGATTCTGCACCATGGCTGAAGTAAACACGTCAAATGACTCTAGATGTGAGGGTTGCGATAAGATAGCCCGCGAAATTCTGAAATTCTTATGTTTTTTTTGCAATTTTGATCAAAATATGATTCGCGATCGTAACAAATATAGGAATACTAGCTGACCCGACAGACTTCGTTCTCTCAAAAGCTATATAGTATATACTCCACCCTACCTACCTACCTACTTACCTACCCTACCCTACCCTACCTAGGTAGGTAGGTAGGTAGGGTAGGGTGGGTATTTAGGTAGGTACCTACCTACCTACCCGACCCTACTAGGGTAGGGTGGGTAGGCCCTACCCTACCCACCCTACCTACCCGACCCTACTAGGGTAGGGTGGGTAGGCCCTACCCTACCCACCCTACCTACCTACCTACCTACCTACCTACTTACCTACCCTACCCTACCCTACCTACCTACCTACCTACCTACCCGACCCTACTAGGGTAGGGTGGGTAGGCCCTACCCTACCCACCCTACCTACCTACCTACCTACTTACCTACCCTACCCTACCCTACCTACCTACCTAAAACGTAAAAAAAAAATTATATAGATCGTAGCTGATTCTCAGACTTACCGAATATGCATATAAAATTTCATAAAAATCGGTCAAGCCGTTTCGGAGGAGTATGGTATAATTTTATATACAAGGTAAAACCTGTGTGTGGGTTTAATTATTCATGGAAGTTTTGCACTACTAACTTTTCTCCATTATCAGATTTATAGAGCTACCCACCCTACCTACCTACCTATTTACCTACCCTACCCTACCCACCCTACCTACCTACCTACTTACTTACTTACCTACCCTACCCTACCCTACCCTACCTACCTACCTACCCGACCCTACCCTAACCTACCCTACCTAACTGCCTTAAACCATCAAAAAAAATTATAAAAACCTATTCTCAGACCTACCAAATGTACATATAAAATTTCATCAAAATCGGTTAAGCCGTTTTGGAGGAGTATGGCAACTAACACTGTGACACGAAAATTGTATTTATTAGACAGAAAATATTTTATTATCCAGGTAATACAGTAAGCAGGTTCACAGGTTAACAGCAAGTTGAGACGACATGAGTTAAAACAGCTAGTTTACAATATACAACAACTAACTATTCTAACAACTTTCCAGGACTGTATTACTAACATAATAAACAACAACTTTTGTTCTATGACTTTTTACAAAACATAATACATTTACCAAAAACAAACCTTCAAGATTTCGTTGTTCTATCTAACACATTTCAATTCTGTAGTTTTTTGTACCTACCTACGCCTCCCGTGCATTGTCGCACCTGCCTTTTACACAAAACACGGCAGTTTGTTTTGCTACGCATAGAGTTCGTGCCATTTAGAGCGTTGAATATTAGTACCTACATTGTGATACAAGGATGGAAAGTAGGTTATTGCAAACGAGCTGTCATTAACAAGCCCGAGCCAAAGCCGAGGGTTTTTAATGACACGAGTTTGCAATAACCTACATACCCAGGTATCACACGACGTTTTCCAATACAGTTGTGGGTAATAAATAATAAAAAACAAATCAAAGAATTAAATATGTTAATCACACAAAAAGTACAAATTTTCAGAAAATGGCGCGTTTTTCAACAGGATTTTTTTTTTACATCGAAAATAGCCTATATGTTTTTTGACAAATTTTGATGTGAAAATAATTAAATTAAAACTGGTAATTAAATATATTAAACAACCATTTAAAAGACTGGAGAATTCAATGCTAAGACGTACCTACGGACTCATCATTCTTCCTCGTATAAAATCTATCCCATTTCATTCTAAACTTCTTAAATCACACTATACGTATATATACAGTGGTATAGGTAGTGTGATACATATACGAATATATATAATGTCTTTATAATGTGCACATATCGAAATGAGGGAATCTATGCTTAATTTTATCTACGGAAAAAATACAAAAAAAATCTAAATATATTTTTTATTTTTATGGAATTTTTATTTTTTTATTTACTTTTTAAAATTTCTCAATAAGACGCCCCCTTATTGAGAAATTTTACAATTATTGTAAAAAATTATGAAAAAAAATTTTTTTTGCTAAAAAAAACATGTTAATTTTCAATTGAGGGTAGTTTGTTTCCCCAATTTTTGGACGCCTAATTACTTCCAATCATTATGGAGTTTGTTTCATCGTGATAGATCATTTAGTTTAAAAGTTACACAGTTTTGTTTACGCTGGGAACAATTTTTTTTTTAAATTTCATATGGTAATCTGTCTGATGTGTTACTGCCGGATTTTTACGGTTCTCGCTTGACAATCTGCCCTCTACAGGCGAGAAACTCTTCTCGTAGGTATACAAATGAGCCTGTTGAGCGAAAATAACGGACAAAATACTCGTTCACCAATCGCTTTCTCATACAATATGACGCCTGTATATTGTAGCTCTATTTGTACGCTCGTCTGGCGCTGAAACTTTCATAGAATATTCAAAGAGCACTACACGCGGCACTTTGAGCCTGAAGGTAGAAACTTAACGATTCCTAGATGTTCTTAATGAGTTTTATTCAAGAAGGTGTCTAACTATCATGTTTTTATACCTACGCTGGGAGGGGACGCCTTTAGAGAACATATTTTTTTTAAATTCTACTATGAGTTTGCTCTTGACTTTAGTCTAGGTCTGGATGACAGAGACAAAGTCTACGTAGTATCGTCGGTTTACCGCAAGAACTCATTAAGGGACATAGTCTGGATGCGCGAAGCGATGATTTTCGATAGATTTTTTTTTAATTGGTTTTACGAAAGCGGTGGATGGACGTAACAACGACTGTTGGAGAGGATTGGGTGAAAATCAGCAGTTGTTTTTAAGGAGAGGGTCGCACAATACCTTATTTGATGCGATGATGGCCTGGAGCGACAACACATAAGCGATTTTCCATGAATTTCCACTTGATGCACGAATTTGAGCACAGGAGCTGCTCACGCGACGCAATACGATCACAGACAAACGCCATATTGGTTTTCTTCTAATTCCAATATGGTGACGAGTAGCTTGGTCTTGCTCCCACTCGGATGAAAGGCAATGTGTAGGAATGGGATAGTAGATAAGGATACAGCAAAACCAACCTTAATATATTAATACGTTTGCCAATATATCGCTTGCCCGCAAGAATACTGTATTAACTCTAAAAACGTACATTTTCAAGAGAAGCGATTAAAGCTTTTACCTACAAATATTGTGGTATTTTCTTAAGATAAACAGTCGGTTTCTTTATTGTTATTATGGATTAGTCTATATTCTTTAATTATCTCTGAAGATATTGTTATATTTAACATTACTTCTTAAATTATTTATACCTTTTCTAAGGAGGGTACCACCTGCGACTGTATTCTTTTGAATATTGCTTTTATTTATTTTTTGATTTTTGACCTTATTAAAAAGGTAGAACGTACTTTTTTTGTCGAACTGTATCATTAAGTCAGTTAGTGCCAAATTTTGACATAATACTGTATTCTTCCAGACAAGCGATATAAAAAAAAAAAGAAAGTGACAATTCTGTAATTCCAATTGATCAGCGCAGCCATAGTCAAAACTTTGAAATAAGCAATTAATTAGTTTCAGTTGTATTGATTGCCCTATAATAATCTTCATTCTTTATTGATCGAAGTTCATTATGATTATATTAATTAAAAATTAAACACAATGAGTTTTTGCATTATATAAAACTTGTCAAGACGAGTTCAATTCGTTATAAACTTTACTTGATGATTTTTTGCCATTAGGGGCCTATACTACCTCAAATGGCTTAGCATGATCCTCCGTTATGTCGAAAATACTGCAGCATTAATTTTGAAATAAATATATGGTAAAGTTAAGGATTAATGTTAAGTACTATGTTAGCCGAAAACACGATTCCATAAAATTTTCTCGATAGAAAAAAAATCCAAAGTTACCTCCAAACTGAACAATAAACCGCTGGTATTCAAAAAATACTTCAAGTTAGATAATGAAACTTTGCATATTAACTGAACTAACTATAAAGCAGGTCTTATGTTATTTACTTTTTTTAAATGAGATTATTTTCACCGTGAAACGAAATTACCTAAACTATCGGCGCCTTGGAGCCGCCCTGTCTCGCTTGCTCGCGTGACCGGTAACAATAGTGTGCGAGCGAGATACAGAGTGAGGTTGTGCTGAGGTTGTATAGACTCTTAATGACTTATAGAGAAGTAAATCGACGATATAGTGACCTAATTGGTGATGTCCTTCAGAAAGGGCAGGTGCGTAGTACTTGGAACCGGTTTGCATGTATGACCAGACGTATGAATGGAAACGAAGCAAAAGGAGTATTTATGGAGCGAAGCAGGTAGCGCTCTATAGTTTCTGCCTACCCCATGGGAAAAAGGCGTGAGTTTATGTATGTATGTCTCTATCGTTCGGTAATCGGTTCTAATAATTCTGTGAAGGAACTTAGTCTTTTTGGTAGTAAATTAATGCTGTTTTCCAATAACTGGCCAATTTGCGGTAAGTAAGTTCCTACTGTCTTTACAAGGTCATCGGTCCACCTTGTGGGAGTGGAAGGATTCTTTTATTAACATTGTTGTGCAGACAAAGTCGTTTTTTTTTTTAATGTTTTTAATTAAGTTCGATACTTTATTCACATTACAATCTAGCCTATTAGCTATTAGCTAGCTAGCTATACCCAAAGTCTCTAATTCAGATCATTTATGCAAACAAAGAAATGTCACTGTCAAAATGACAGGACAGTGGTACAAAACATTTTATCATATTTTTTTTTTTTTTTTTGTAAATAGTCATCGCTAAATTTTTAAAGTGAATTAATTATAAGAACTATGCAAACAAAATACCGTTGCCAAACAATGTTTTGTGTAGTATGTCGGAGACACGGCATATGGTCGTCATAATCAGCCCTTTTAAGTCCAGTGCTATACGTAGGCCTCCCAAAATCGATTTCCACTCGAAACAGTTTACTGCCGTTTTCATCCAAAACAACATGTGGCTAGATATGCTACTTACAATATGAATCTATGAATGAGAGTTGTAATATTAGTGTTGTTGAAGATGTAAAAAATTTGAAAATGTTTGGATCTCCAGTATCATAAAATATTTTATACCAGAAAATCTCCTTTTTTTAATAACTTTGTTTAAAACCGAAAATTTATAAAAATAATTATGGTAATGATTATTTTTTAATTATTATTTCTTAAAATCAGTACTTAAAAGAAAATGAAACCTCTTTTTTCGCCGTTTTATGTGAATTACCATTACGAAGATATTTTTTTGTTATGTTATCCCCTTTGTTTACATAAATTATCTGAATTTGAGACTTTGGGTATAGGTATAAGTAATTTTAATATAACTTAAACTGCTAAGTAACTATACCCAAAGTCTCAAATTCAGATAATTTATGTAAACAAAGGGGGTAACACAACAAAAAAATATCTTCGCAGTCGCTAGTCGATCGATGTATGCGCTACATCGATCGACTAGCGACTGCGCCAAGCATACTCTTTTCAATGTTTGTCACTACTTCTTCTAAACCACACCGTTGCCTTACCACATCAATGTTCAGCCTATCATTCACAGTCACGCCAAACATGCAACGGAAGGAACTCAAAAAAAAAAAACTTAATAACTGCAGTTACATTTAAAACAAAGTTATAAACTCCCTGTTTTTAAAACAAACATTTACACGTAAAATTTTAAATGCAAGCAATGTTCGGTCGCGTGTGTCTAATGCCGCGTCTACAACGTGGGCTAAGCGCTTATTTACAAGTGTAATCCTAGCTTTATGAATATGGAGTCTTGCGAAGTTACTCTGCATTACTGTTCGGTCACAAAGTAAGGTGTCTAACAAACTGGATCTGAAATTAGGTCACATGAAAATGTGATAATTTTTTTTTTTTCGGTGTTACTGCTGAATTGGTTAGATAGTTGGGTGGCTATTACAATCTTTTTTTTTGCTTTGTTGCCCGTTCTGGGCAAACTTCTACCCCACCACAGCTTTTCACTCTTCGCCGAGTGTTGCCTTCTCCGGCCAAACGCCTCTAAAAAGTTATAATCATTAGAGGTCGTAATCGAGGATCAGTTTGAAGAGATTACCATGACCTCTATCTTTGAATTCCTTTGATAACCGAAAACCTATTAAAATGCTACAAAAGTGGCAACAGTCGCATAAAATCGCTCTAATAAACACATTCACGAGTTCAAATATCACTTGACCGAATTTAACGACATAATCAAATCAAAAATGGAACGCAAAGGAAAACGCTCCAAGCCCGATGACGTTTGAGTACAGCTGGCTTAATTACATCTCCCTCGAATTTATAGCAGCCTGGTAGCAACAGGGTGGAGAGAGGTCGTTCTTCACACGCCGAGTTTCCCCACAGGAAGCAATTACGCTCGCACACCGTACACGAGCACGCTGTGAGCTTTGAGATCTCATAATTTCTGCCACCCTGGTACTTGTATTTCTTTTTACGAACTACCTTCTAAGTTCAAACTGCTTGTTGTGCCATAAACAAAAAAATTGCTGATATGAAATGTACCTAGCCTGCATATTATTTAGAGGGAGTTTTTTTTTTTTTTGTATGAGAAATTACCCTACAACATTCAGTCCTCAAGCCTTGTTTTTTGTGAGCGCGTTACCGTAGTAACCGATTATTTGCATTATTTCGATGTTTTTGATGAAATGGACCGTGAAGAACCACCAAGAAAAGGCGAATGTCAAAAATCGTTTAAGGATCCTTTTACTTTACAAGACACAGACTTTCGAATGAAATATAGATTCAATAAAATATATGTACGGAAAAGAGTTAGAATTCATTTCGAATTGCAAGCTCGTGGTGGCGGGCTAGGCAAGAAGTCCAAGATGACGCAGCAGACATTCATGGACTTAGCCAACAGTCCATTACGAATGCATGTGTGGTTCTTGCTTTGGCAAATAAAGCAGGACAATTTATACGCATCTTTTGATGAGCAAGAACGAGTAGTTTCTGGATTTAGAAACATTTGTGGCTTCGGAAATGTGATTGACGCAATCGATTGTACACTTAAATGTTCAGTTGGTGTGCGATTCCCAATTAATGATAAGAGACATAGTAGCACACTGGAGGGGCAGAAATGGTGCAGCAAGCTTATCAGGGCTGGTTTCATAATTGGAATCACTATGGAAATTGACAATACCTGTCTTTTTAGGGTTCCGTAGTCAACAAGGAACCCTTATAGTTTCGCCATATCTGTATGTCTGTCTGTCCGCGGTTTAACTCAAAAACTATTGGTACTAGAAAGTTGTAATTTGGCATGAATATACACGTTAATGACGCTAAAAAAAAAGTAAAATAAAATGTTGAAATAATTATTTAAGGTACCTCCCCTACATGAAAAGTGGGGATGATAATTTTTTTTTTCGTCCTTCCCATAGTGTGGGATACCGTTGGATAAATATTAGGGGTTTGAGAAGACCGTTTTTTGATTAAGTTAACCGTTCTTGACTTATCAAGCTTTAAAGTACCAATTTTCGTTAGGAGTCCAGTGTGTCCCCCCCCTCTACCAACTAAACGGTTGTAGTTAGAAATTCAAATGTCACGGTAGTAGTACCTATATGTAACGAAGTTAAAGGAAAATTATCACAGCTAAGTAGGCTTTACAATTTACCGAGTAATTGGCGACCAACTTACATTTACAGTTGGAAAAAATGTTCTCCCATACATTCTGTATAGGAAAACATGTTTTTCAACTACATGATAAGTTTGTTCTTGGGATAAATTCATCCCAACTACGGAACCCTTTATTGTGCGTGGTCCGACATGCACTTGGCCAGTTTTTTTTTTTTTATACACTCATACACTGACACACCAGCTAGATAGAGTCCTACAAGGATATTTTGGCGCGCGCTGTTGGTAAACACTTGAGATTTTTGACGTGAATACGTCATTAAATTTGCTTCTATCATCATTTCAGCCGAAAGACGACCACTGCTGGACATAAGCCTCCCCCAATTGGGGGGTTTGCTATAATCGCCACGCTTGGCAGGCGGGATGGCGATCGCAGTATGGTGTTAAAAGTGCATAGAGAACGCTCTGCTGCCCATTCTCTAGTAAGTCCCTTAGTCACCGTTTACAACACCCACGGAGGAAATTTGCTTCTATAGTGGGACGCAATTCAGAAAACTGATGATGAAACTGATACACCACTCGATAGCTACAGGATCAAAGAAATTGTTACAACGAAAATATTACCTGTTACGTACACGAATTCACGTTTAAACACACGGCCGTGTCCACGACACAGACACACCCGTTTTTTTATTCGAATTAATATTGAAAAAACAAGATGGCAGATGTTTGTTCCAATTAAAGGTCTCTGCACACAGCGGGCGCGGCGCGGCGGGACGGGACGCCGACGCGACGCTGAGCAGTTGTAATGTACTAGATATTACGGACGACGCCACACAGAGCCGTCCGGCTCGACGCGACGTGACGCGACGCTCTGTGTGGCGTCCTCCGTAATATCTAGTACATTACAACTGCTCAGCGTCACGCCGGCGTCCCGCCCCGCCGCGCCGCGCCCGCTGTGTGCAGACACTTTAAGGACGCGCGCTAAAAAATCCTTGTACAGATACAATCTTGCTGCACTAGCTACAGTCCTTTTACAGTTATTTTATCTACATATAACAGAAACCATACAGCAACGAGGATTACTGTGATGCAAAATCAGAGGTCAATCATTGCGGCGACAAGTCCCCTCTTTGAGGAGTGACTAGAGAGGCGCCACGGCGTCCTCACCTTCCGCCTGACGCAGGTCCTCACCAGACACGGTTGTTTTGGGAGGTTCCTGTTCAGGATAAGGTTGGAGGAAACGCCTGGAACCACTGTGTGGATCGCTCGGAGGACACGGTGGAGCATACGGTGGAAGTCTGCCCGGCTTCGGTAGAGCACCGCTATGTCCACCAGGAGGCGATCAGCGGCGGCGATCTCTCACGTCCGGCCCGGGTCCAGGCCAGACCTCCTTCTGCGAAGCAGTAATGCTAGCGGAGGAGGCGGAACGCGTGAGGGAGAGGCAGTCTGTGCGCCCTCACGCCCCTAGTCGCCGCAGGAGACACCCTGGGCGGCGGGAATCTATTACCGATCCCCGGCCAACGTAGGCGCGGGCTTGCGAACGGCGAGCAATGGGCAGCTCGCCGACCGGTAAAGATCAGACCCGGGTTGACGGCGCATTATGTTCCACGCGCGCCTCAAAAGTGATGTCAGCACGAACTGACGGGGTCCGTTAGGACCGATGCCTGCCAGGGTTGTGGGTTTGTCCGAAAGAGATACCGTGGCCCAGAATTTTCTAATACCTTTTATAAATTTTCATATTGCGACACGAAGCAACAAAATTCGATCTAAAGAAAAATTTCTCTAGTTCGTATTTTGTTGCATCGTGCCTCAATATTAAACTTTATAAAAGGTATTAGAAAATTCTAGACACACCGCTGATTGAGCTGATTTTCATAATTCCTTCTCAGTCACGAGACAATACTTTTTTAAAGGAGTGTCGCTAGTGGACCTGAGAGCCCCCTTCTTCTTAAACTATTAGTTTATTATATATTATATTAAATTATAGCATTAGGAGTGGAACTCTCTGCCTGCGTCTGTGTTTCCGAACGCATACAATCCTAATCTATTCAAAGTGAGAGTGAACAGGCTTCTTCTGGGTAAGCTCACTATCGTAGACTTTGTCTCTGTCACCCAGACCTAGAGTCAAGAGCAAATCCATAGCAAAAAATAAAAAAAAATATATAAACACAATGAGTTTTTGCATTTAACAAAAATAATTTAAAAAACTTATACTCAACTATACTCCATTTGAAATAAAACTAGTCATTTAATGCACCTTTTTTACAGTCCGTTAAACCGACTTTGACTTCTATACCGTAGGCATAAGGATGGCATTAAAAGCAAAAATGTGGTTGCAATACCAAATGTTTACTGCAGCTGCCATTTGTCATGCCACCAACGCAATAGAAGTCAAAATCAGTTGAACAGACTGTAAAATTGTTTATTTAAATGTCTAATCTTATTTCAAACGTAATATAGCTACGCCATCTAAAAATGTATAAGCCGGAGTCACACGTAATCTGTACGATTCGTGGCTTAATTACATGACTTAGTAATGACGTGAGACTCCTGCTATTCGAACCGTATAAAAATCGATATCGATGTCTTGTTTATACCTTTTTAGTTGGCGTTTTTGTCGTAGTTAGGTAAATAAATAAGTTTCGTTTTATTGCTATTATTTTAGGGTTTGTGTATAGGGTTTGTGTGTCTGTGTGTGTGGGTTTGTGTTAGGTAACCACTTTTTTTTTTAATAGTCCTTAAGACCTTCCATTTGTCATTCCACTGCTAAAAAATCATAACCCCAGTTTTTTGGATGTAACATCCATCATATTGATTTTGTTCCTATAAAATGTAGCTTATGTGGTGACATAGGCTACATTTTATACGAATCGTTATAACAAAACAAAATCGGATGAGTAGTTTAGGCGCTACGGTGGAACGTAGTACGTCAATACAAATATACATACATACATAGACTGCTAAAAACAAAACCCTTCCCTTTCGCTTCGCCATAGTCGGGTAAAAATATTATTCCCGTAGGCGGCGTAGAATGCAACAATTTCGAGTTTAAGTTTTGTCATAAATACAGGTGAATTACATTATCGTTGTTCACTTTTCACGAAAAAACAATTACTATGTATTCTTTGTTGTAAAGTAGGTAACTTTACTACAAAGAATACATAAAAATAAACATCGAAAATCCCATCTCTATTGCCTTGGAATCCTCAGGGCTTAAAAACTGTTGATATGTTAGTTTCTTAAAAAAAAAAAAAACCATAAAGGTCGTATTTTGAATTACAAAATAGTACTTTAATGGCAGACGTTATCCACGTGAAATTAAAAAGTAGGTATTATAAAAAACACTTTTCACAAAAACATAATGCATAATTACTTTTTTCTATTATATCACAATTTTCAATGGTTTTAGTGTTAACTGTGGTGGAGACTGCTGTGGCGCGTACTCCCGCTGTGGAATATTGGTGCGGGCGCCATCGCGCCACATCTACGATATTATTTTTTGTTTTTGATAAAATTGCATAAGTTTAGATAAAGTAAACACACTCGTGTGATAAACCGAGCCGCACGCCAGGTTTATAAATTCACACTCAGGTTTTAATAACCCCTGTTATGTAACAGTTTCATAAACTACTATATTTAAGTTTTTTTTTTTCTTTAAATTTCATCCTTGCTGTTCGTTGCTAAGCGCATCATTTGAGAACGAGTCTGTCTAATCGAGTGCAAAGCTCAAACTGCGGCCAAGAAACTGGGCGCGCTAAATAGGGTGAAGCGATACTTTACGCCTGGACAGCTTTTAACCCTTTACAAAGCACAAGTCCGTTCCTGCATGGAGTATTGCAGCCACCTTTGGGATGGCTCAACAAAGTACTAACTTGCTGCGCTTGACTCGGTGGAACGCAGAGCTAAGAGGCTCATTGGCGACGTAAAACTGGTGGATGCCAAGCTTCACAGCTTGGCTCATCGCCGCAAGGTTGCCTGCTTGTCGGTCTTCTACAGATTGTACTTCGGCGAGTGTGCCCATGAACTCCACGACCTCATTCCACCGGCCCCCTTCTACCATCGGACATCTAGACGCACTGCAAGTTACCGCCCCTACCTAGTTGATATTCCACCAACTCGCACTAAGCGTTTTCAAACGTCTTTTATAATGCGCACAGCAAAGGAGTAGAACTCTCTGCCTGCGTCTGTGTTTCCGAACGCATACAACCCTAATCTATTCAAAGTGAGAGTGAACAGGCTTCTTCTGGGTAAGCTCACTCCATCGTAGACTTTGTCTCTGTCATCCAGACCTAGACTAAAGTCAAGAGCAAACTCATAGTAGAATAAAAAAATAAATTAAAAAAAGAACGGCGGGACCGATTTTTCAATTTTTTATCTTAAAATGTTCGTAATAGTCCGAATTAGTTTATTTGGAAAGATAAATAGGAAAAGCATCCCGAAATTTTTATTTTTTATTTTTGAAGATTTTTTTGTTGAGCTTGTTTGACCAGTTTTCCTAATATAAAAAAATATATAAAACTAGAATTCAATATACACAAAAATAGAATTCAACATTTTAGTAATCAAAATTAAGATCCTATTCAGTTTACTTTTTTTAAATAAGATTATTCTTAATAAATATATAATAATTAATAATATAAATAATATAATAATTTGATTCATGGATAATGCGGAAAAACTGGTAGATTATAAGGTTATAACTTATAAGTAGGTATTGACGGATGAAAAATCACCCGGAATCCGATATTTGCCATAACATAAAGGCCTACTTAGTAAATGATTCTTCACTTTTGTTTAACATAATTCATTAATCCCGAGGAAGTTATAAATATAAAAATTAATACATATTTAAGAAAACTGATTATAGTTACTCGATTTTCGAACTTTCATTGAAGGGATGCAGCGAACTCCGACTTAGATAAAAAATATTAATAGCGTCATGTTTTAAAAGCTATTTAGCTTTAAAAAAACAATGGTGGCAATTTAAAAACGAAAACAGTCTTTTTCGCTCTAAAATATAGACGTCATGTTGCAAGAGCACAGTCCCAAGGCAATTTATTCCCAGCAAAAGGAAAATGCTTGTATAAATAATAAGTTTGAACTCACCTGCTTTCGCCCTCACAACAACAGTGTGAAAACAGCCTATTTTTAATAATATCCCTGTTTCGCTAGCGTATCCTGTGCACTCTCACAACCTACTTTCATTTCATAAATGGAACACGAAACACGATTCGATTCAACTGTCACCTTTCAAGTATTTGAAAATAGAATGTTCTTTTAGTGATGTTTTGTTAGGTTATTGTGAATTTGGTGCTCGATTTTAATTCGATTGTTCCGATTGTGGCAATCGATTGCTCGGGCCCGAGTGACAAGGCCGAGCTCCCGCGACCGACTGAAAACTGAAGCACGTTCGGGGCAAGCTCCCGATTCCCGGTGGTATTTCAGGCCGGTGTTGCTAGTACTGGAAAATTATTTCGCAATATCCACTTATGTTTTTAGTATAAGCCTGAAACGTTGAATGTATCCACGTTCCCTGAAATTACTGTCACTAATAAGTTACACCGTTACACCGTACCGTGTGGTGCCGGACATAAAGAATAGCACAACCCTATTTCTTCCCGTGGGTGTCGTAAAAAGCGACTAAAGGACTTACTAGAGAATGGGCAGCAGCATTCTCTATGCATTTTTAACACCATACTGCGATCTCCAACCCGCCTGCCAAACGTGGCGATTATGGCAAATCCCCCCTTTTGGGGGAGGCCTATATCCAGCAGTGGACGTCTTTAGGTCAGCCTAAAGACGTCCACTGCTGGATATAGGCCTCCCTAAAGTGGGGGGGGGTTGCCATAATCGCCATGCTTGGCAGGCGGGTTGGCGATCGCATTATGATGTTAAAAATGCATAGAGAACGCTGCTGTTCATTCTTTAGTATGTCCCTTTGATGATGATGATGGATAAATTACATGTATGTAAGTCTGACTAGGCCTAATCTCAAAGATGCAGCCGTTATTAAACGAAACAATCACTTTAAAATTTTGATACGTGAACACTTTTTGATAGTATTGTTTGATAGTTCTAGACTTAGATTCGAAACTGGCGGAGTGCATTGGAGTGGATAGAACCGGAGCAAACCGAAGGAAGTGCTCTGGTAGTCTCGCACATCCACGCATCCTTTGTGCGATTGGTGGCGGAGTAGCATCAAAGTCAATCTATGCGTGGGAATCAGCGACAGTACCCGAGCACACATGGCCAATTTCTAGCTGTAATAACCTGCAAATATGAATTTTAAACAATTTAATATCTGCAAAATGCACTCCGATGTGATCCATCGGGTTTGAATCGTACTTGAAGCCCGAATCTAGAATGATGCTGAAGCGATACGATGCTGGGTAATTCTCCCCCGATTCCGGGTAATTCTGCCCCGTTAGCCTCGTGACCCCGAATCCTTTGTGCGATCCACAAACTGCTCGCATGCCTTCAATTTCTATTGTTTTCCGTCACTCTCGCTCTCGTGTGACACTTATATATCCGTCTCGTTCGCTCGCTTGAAGTTGTTAAACAAATGAAGTGTATTAACCTGGTTTGTATGGCCGCTATTAAGTACAGTGATTGTTGTTAGGGAAATTAATTTAATAGGTAATATCGGCCTGTAGGCTTTTAGTGCTAAACATTTTGGATAGTCCGCTACAGCATACTTCAGGGTCAATAGCCATAATCGTATTGCCTGAAAACCCAAAAAGTAAAAAAAAAACAGATGTTAGTTATTTACGTTATTACTTAGTCTTATAGTTAGTCTATAATAAATAAAATTGAATTGTCTGTTTGAAATGTCAAAATAACAGCTTTTTATCGAAAATCTGTGTATCTGTGCGTCAGCGCTATCGTAGCTACCAAACGGCTGAACTGATTTAGTTTTTTTTTTTTGTTTCGTTTGAAAGCTGACTTGATCGAGATTCAAGAAAATCAGTTCAGCCGTTTGAAGATTATCAACTCTTTTATATTTTATGAATGGATATGAGCATCTTCCACAGGTCTGATCAAGTCGAAATTTGGTATTCTGATACTTCAATGATATTAGAACGTGGTGTCACCTTGAACTGATGCTGTAGCATCATCTGGAATTTGTAGGATACCCAACTCCCTCACCAACTTAGAGCAAAGGTATCGTGTTTGAGCTCATTAGAATGGTCTCAATGAATAGGTGATCAGGGTCTGATGATGGAGTAGTAAAGAGAAATGAGGATAAATTAGTAACTAGCTTCGCTGTGGGAAAAATACAACTGCGCAGATTTCGGCGAGTCTCGTGTCGATCGTAGTGTGTCTTATAGTAATATATAAAGTTTAAAAAACAGGACATTAAAGTTAAATTTAAAATTAAAAAAAACCCCGATATAAACAAAAACCTCTAAAAAGTAAAAAAATAATATGTATTGGCCCCTTAAGTTTAATATAAGTTGTAGGTAATACTTTGGTCCATGCGTCGACGCTGCGGTGGTCGACTTACTCGTATCAAAATAAGAAGTTAGCAGCAGCAATGAAAACGCCAAACAGACAAGGCTTAAACCTAGCAATAATGAATGTATGCTATTGTAGAAAGAAGAGCTGCTGTTACCTTCCTGTTTTGATAAGCCGACCCCCGAAGAGACGACGCTTGGACCAAAATATTACCTACAACTTATATTAAGGCCCATATATATGCCAGTGGCCTTGGGTGGTTAGCTTGCATGTTCTGTACTGAGCTCACGCAACGCGTCGTAAGTCCAGCCAGTAATAGGACTCGCCCATCCAGGAGCGCTGTCACAAATAAGACGCATTAATAATTTATATATTTTATACATAAAACAAAAGGTATTTTAATAAAACACGTATACTAAAAGATCAATAGTTAAATTATCTTTAAAAAGATGAGGTTTCAGAAAAATACGTTTGATAGATTTTGCGTGATTCTCAGTTTTTTATCCGCGTTAGACATAACTTTACAAATTAACTTCACTATGTAATATAAACATAATCTAAAATATTCATATATTGTTGTTATTATTAATTTATTATGCATAAAACTAAAGGTATTTTAATAAAACGTAAATCAAGTATTCAATTTATTTATTAATAAGTATATCAAAATATTAATAAATAAATTAACTTTAATTTAACTTTTATTACTAGCTGCTGCTCGCGGCCGCGCCCGCGTGACTTTTTCATAAGTCATTTATTTCGGAACAATATAAGGTGTATCTATTCATACACGAAATATTTTAAGAGGACCATCTATAGATGGTAAAAAAGCCATATCAGCGAAAAAAAAAAATGTATCTAAGTGTTTTATATTTTTACATAATTATTATAATTTTAAAATTGCTTGAGACATTTTGCATAGGAGTTGCATTTTCCAAAATTTTACTTATTCTATGAATGACCCGCCCGGACGCGGCGACGCGGACGGTGGCATGGCGGTACGAGAGCGGTGAATTTTGATAATTAATCATCATATCAAGTAATTTTAAATTATTTAATTTTTTTAATAATATATTCAGATTTAAATAAAAATCGTTTCCATGGCTTCTTTACCACCTATAGGTGTATCTATTAAAATATTTCGTGTTTGAATAGATACTTTTTTTTTTTTTTAAGATGGCATCTCAGAGTGTAACCACGAGGGGTTCGGACTCTTTAACCGTCTATCCTGTGGTGCCTTAAGCTCCTAAAAGTAATTTAAGGCCTCCAGCCAGGGCATACTTATATACTATCCGACTGCACGCTAAGGGCACCCCCTGTGGGGTACGAACCTCGGCTTAGGGCAGAGTCGGCGGGGGGAGGGTGGCAAGGGACCGTCGGTGGCTGGATAAAATCAGTGTTTTGATTATTAGCAGGGGGATTTCGGATTACATGCTGCTCAGCTAAAGCGCGTGCTGGCGCTTCGTTTGAAAGAAATTGAATAGAAACACTCACCATAGATACTATATACATTGTGTAGAAATTTCGTAAAATAAAACAAAACTAGCCTAAAGTTTGGAACTCCATATAACATCACCTATCTGCCAATGTTGACATAACCTTCGTTGGTTGGTCGAAATAAATAAATAATATATATCTTACCCAATTAGTTATGTTGAGTGTCCCATCAGTGTTGAAGAGCGGCGTGTTGTCCATCTTCGCAAACGGCTTATTGGGGTCAAGATCCGAAGGAGTGCCCTCAACCCTTGACCCACTGAATAATATGAAAATAGTTGTTTTTAGTGTTATATACATTATACCGTGCCGTTATATGTGCCGTATGGTGCCGGACGTAAATAATAGCACCACCCCATTTCCTCCCGTGGGCGTCGTAAAAGGCGACTAAGGGACATACTAGAGAATGAACAACAGCGTTCTCTATGCATTTTTAACATCATAATGCGATCGCCAACCCTCCTGCCAAGCATGGCGATTATGGAAACCCCCCCCCCACTTTGGGAGGCCTATGTCCAGCAGTGGACGTCTTTCGGCTGAAATGATGATGATGATAATACAGTACTATGGCTTTTTCTGAAATAAAAGTAGCATAACATTAGCTTTCTGCTAGTGAAAGTCCCATCAAAATCGGTCCAGCCGTTTCGGCGATTAGATCCCCGGAACAAACAGACAGACAGATAAAAAAAATAAAAATTGTTATAATAATAATAATAATCATTTATTTTCCAGATCATAGAGTCCAATTTGTTAGTAATTACATACACATCTTAAACACTAATGTTAGGAAATACATTTGGCAAATTTTGGTAATAATTACTAATAATGTCAAAACAATTAATATTAATGTCAAAATCAATAATAATAATGTCAAAATCACCATTAATTATGTCAAAATCATTAATAATACCTACAATAATTGACACAACAACAATTGCAATTATTTTATAATTGTTTTTTTTTTGCTATATGTACCGTATATACTTTCATATGCATTTAGTACAAAGCTGTTATTTTCACATTACAAACAGACACTTCACACAGATTGTTAGCCTATATTGTATCCTACTGCTGAGCAAAGCCCTCCTATTTTCCTTCGAAACCTTCCTGTCTTGTGCAATCTCTGGCCATGGCATGTTGGGCCTGCAAACGTTATCAGATCGTTACTCCCTTTAGAGTATATAACACTGGAGAAGCATTACGAACACTTCCCCTCCGTAAAAATACGAGAACAAAAATGTTCTAACGCGTTCATAAACACTACTTTCAAATCGATTCTAACGCACATCGTTAATCGTTTTCGAGACGCGCGGTTCTCATTCAGTGCTTCGTGAAAATTCCTGGTTGTTCTATTAAAACTTGTAAAAAGCGTTCAAATACGTCAAACTTAAATAAAAACGAAATAACCTTCCATAATTATGAGTATTATCTTCTAATATTTAGTCATGTTTGTATTGAAATAAAAAATCCTATCTAATCAAGTTCTTCAGTAAAGAAAATTTTAAAAAAAAAAACTTAGTTACCTACTTATTTTTTACACACACACACAGACTATACAGTCCACTTCGCCGTATCCGGCAAAAGCAATCCCGAATAATTTTCTTTCCTATCGTGAGCTCTCTGACGACTACCAAAGTCAAAGGAAAATGCCCAAAAAAACCTAGAGTCGAATAAAAAAACTTACATGGTAGATATAAATGTGAAATTAGTTTCTCTCAAAATAATCACCATAAGTCACAGCGTGCACAAAGCGTTTGCGTGTGTGCATATTTCAAGCGTCGAATAAATAGTTTCCTGTTTTTAAAAAGAGATAATAGTGCACCATGCGGTTATGTTGCACATATTCCACCATCCGAAAAATGTAACGAAAGTCAGTTAAGCACTGAGAGTGCTAATAACACTTATTTCAACAATACAGCAACGAATGCAATGAGATACTTAACAATCGCAGATAGATAGATACATAGAATACTCTTTATTGCACACCATATAAAAATTACAGATTTATACGTAGAAATTTTACAAGGGGTGACACAATGGGCGGTCTTATCGCTTATATTAAGGGGGAAGGAGAAACATTACTGCTGGTACTCTGTGGAGTACCATTTACATATATACATAATACAATAAATACATACATAAAACATGTTATACTTATCTATCTATATTATACTAGCTTCTGCCCGCGACTTCGTCCGCGTTAAATTTCTTGGTCCCCCGACCCACCCCGTCGCAACAGATTGCCTGCCCGTGCTTTTACTTCGTTTTCGCATAAACTTTCATTTTTTTTTAATGGTGTTCTAGTTAATAGTAATGTAATTCTTCCTCAAGAATTGGGCTGTAAAATGCAAAAAGATTTTTTCAAATCCAATTCGCAGTTCCAGAGATTAGCACGTTCAAAAAACAAAAAACCGGCCAAGTGCGAGTCGGACTCACGCACGAAGGGTTCCGTACCACCCATACAAATCCTTATCCTTACTAATATAATAAATGTGAAAGTAACTCTGTCAGTCTGTCTATTTGTCTGTCTGTCTGTCTGTATGTTACGTTTTCACGCCTAAACCGCTGAACCGATCGACCTGGGCTATAGACAAGGATATAGGCTACTTTTTTACGCGATAACCGACATCCACGCGGGCGGAGCAAAAAAAACGGCAAAAAAATCATGTCCGTTGTATGGGAGCCCCCCTTAAATATTATTGTTTTCTGTTTTTTAGTATTTAATGTTATAGCGGCAACAGAAGTACATCATATGTGAAAATTTCAATTGTTTAACTACCACGGTTCATGAGATACAGCCTGGTGACAGACGGACAGACAGACAGACAGACAGACAGACGGACAGCGGAGTTTTAATAATAGGGTCCCATTTTACCCTTTGGTTACGGAAAAACTAACTCTTCAGCTTTAGAATAGACTACCTCGCAGAGTTGATCATTATTTTGCTGCGGAGTTATTATAAAACAGTTATATCTCCTAAGATATTTGTAACGGAAAGCACCATAATTCGAGCTTAAAATGAATTATATATGTCGTCAAATCATTGAAATGTATCGATTGTTCCGTGGAGACGAATATTCTAATATAAATTGCTTAAATAGCTTTATATACTAAAGAAAATGATCGATATCTCAGAACTGTAAAGAGATAGCGTAATTTGAACACTGCCATTAGCTTAGTTGGAGCATTTACCCCCTAATTACCTATTTTATATAACAGTATCCCCGGGGTACCGATTAAAGTAAAATCCATTGTGTCGGAAAGTAAACAGTGTTATGTACCATTTTCATACTGCGTAGAACCACGTCTCCCGTACCCCTCCTACGTCTAAGGAGAGCTAACTGCGCAATACCCCGCAGACACCCGTTCCCCTTCAACACCCCCTCATCAGGTAGGAATGTTTGTAACTGGTGAGTTTCATTAAGTATACGACCAAGGGTTACCCGCAACTTGTGATCATGTGTAAAACCTATAAAGGGAACCCGAGCAAGTTGATTTTTGTCGCCATCTCGTCGCTGGTCGTCCTCGCCGGGCCTCCCCCAGGTAACTGGGGGTCTCACCTGGCGGGGACAGACCGCCGAGATGTCGTGAAGAAGCGATACTGTGTAACAGTGTCGCGGCGCGACTACAGAAACAATCTCAGATACCCTATCACAGGGCCCGCGGCTGCTCACGCGGGCCCAACATCCTCAGGCCGCATCAGGCCGCCCAGATGAGGGGCCCATATTAATGGGCCACCGTGTATCATCCGCGGTCAGGGGGCTACGCCCCGGTTCCGCTAGCCACGCCCCCTTGCGGGGGCGTAGCGACATCTGAGTTCGAGTTCGATTTTTGTCACTCACCGTTCGACCTCCGCCCTGGACGGTCGTTACGCTGCTCCCGCTCCCTGCGCCCGCCCCGGTGCGCTTGTTCGGTCATTCCGCGTCGCGACACCGTTCGGAACGGTCGTGTGCTGCAGCTCCAGCTCGCTGCGCCCGTGCCGTGTCAAGTGTCCGCCGCCGCCATCCGGTAATCGTTACGCCCAGTCGTAACGATTGCACTAGTAGTCCGACTACTAACAATAATATCAACTACTGTCTTTTTCAAGACAGGTTGGTATTAGTTTCTTTAAACCTGTCGTCTAAAACGTTGCGCGCGTTTTTACCCCGTCAGGGAAAAACCACAGTTTCGTGGTCCTTGGTTGAAACCTAACGGTGATAACGAATCCAAGGGGGTGTTGACCCAATCACACCCGCCGAACCCCATCAGGGCAAGGCAGTCAATTGGACGGGTCCCAGAGTTAACCGGCCTTGGGGGATCTCCTAGTCGGCTCTGGTGACAGTTTTCCCTTCACAGCTACTCACCCGGTGTCTTTAGGGTGTGTCTACACCCTTCGCACCGGATTTGTAGGGCCCCGTTCGCACAATAAGACTGGCGACGGGTTACAAGCTTAGGGCTCACCGTTAGCACACATCTCCCTGCCTGACCCGGCAGGGAGGCTTCACTCATCCCCGGGCAAACCCACCCGGGGAGTTAGGGATATTAGTCGTAGGGATAACTTCCCCGCCACCATCATGGCCCCCCTCCCCGCCTATAAGAAAAACCCCGTCATCGGGACTGTTTTGATAGAGTTTTTAATCGGAGTCGTATTAAAGGACCCCGTATTCCAGTCCAAATATGGACAGGAATACGGAGCCCTCGCGGCTGCCACCCTCTCGGCGTCCGTTCGCGCCCGCTCGGAGGATAGCCCCCGCTCTCCTTCTCCCTCTCGTTCTCGATCGCGTTCGCGTTCTCGCTCGCCTCTGTCACAGGCTGGCTCATCTGTATCCGACATGGAAACAGAAGAGGCAGTCAGTGGAAGAGCCGACACCCCGCGTCCCGCCGGTACCGACTCAGAATCGGACCGTACCATCACGACACGGTCGGCAGCGTCCTCTGCCTCTTCCCCCTCCACTTCGGACGACGGCTTCAGCCTAGTCTCGGGACGGGGGGGCAAGAGGAAGAAGACGAAAGCCCAAAGAAAGGCCGCCAAAAAAGGGAAAGCAGAGGGCTCCAGCCCTCCTGCGACCCCCACCCCGTCTACCGCGTCCGCGCCCTCCGCGTCGCAGGTCCCCATCCCCGCCCCGTCCACCGCGTCCGCGCCCCTCGCGCCGCAGGTCCCCACCCCCGCGCCCTCCGCCGCGCCCGCGCCCTCCGCGTCCGCGTCCACGTCGCAGGCCCCCACTCCGCGCATTCTCATTAACGGCAATCCCGTTAAGAAAATCCCCCTCCCACCGCCCGTGTTTATCCAGGAGAAGTCCAAATGGACCGACATCTCGAAATGGTGTGTCGAGCTCCGGATAAATTACTCGCATGCAAAGTCCACCCAGACCGGTATAAAGGTTACGGTTCCCACGTCTACGGACTACAGGAGCCTAACAAAAATGCTTCGCTCAAAAAACGTGTCTTTCCACACGTATTGCCTCCCCGAGGAAAAGGAAACACGCGTCGTCATCCGCAGGATCCCCCGGGAGATCCCTTGCTCGGAAATAATAGCCGACCTTAGGGCACAAAACGTCCCCGTAAACGAGGTCCACCGTATGCATCGCGCGCGACGCGGTGAGGCCTTCGACATGATCCTCGTGATCTGCCCACCCTCCGAGGGTTATAACCCGATATTCCAGATCAAATCGATCTGTAGTCTCTCCGGTCTCGAAATTGAGAAACCCAGGAAATCTAGTGTAATTGCGCAGTGCCATCGCTGCCAACTCTATGGGCATACGCAGAAGCACTGCTATGCGACACCCAGGTGCGTAAAGTGCCTGGGTTCGCATAGCACTGCGGAATGCGAACGTCCAAAAGACCGCGCACTTTGCACCGAGCCACCTAGCTGCGTGCTATGTGGCGAGGCAGGCCACCCCGCGAACTACCGTGGCTGCGCTAAAGCCCCAAAATCCGCGCCCCCTCGCTTAGCGAAGCGTACCGACGCGCGTCAATCCCGCGAATGCCCGTCCTATTTGGAACCAGTAAGACTGAGTCCCCAGAGACCCAGTCCCTGGAATTACCTGCACCATCAGCAGGCGTTCCCAAGCCTCCAGTCTAGACCCGCCCCTCAGGCAGTCGCTCCCCAGGCCCCCCAGGCCACTCTACCCCGATTAATGGACCCGCGAACCAGATTCGAAAACTCGCAATCGAAACCCGCGTCCACCGCGCCCCCCACCGCACCCGCGCCCCTCGCCGCCGCGCCCGCGCCCGCGCCCGTCGCCGCCGCTCCGTACGCGCGCCCCCCTCCAAATCACACCCCCACTCCCGTGGCCGGTGTCAATAAAGTAGATCCCTTCCAGGTGATCTCTTCCACCTACATGGTCTTCCTCACCCCCCGCGCGAGGAGGATGGCTGACGAGATAGTCGCCGCGACCAACGCCGGTGACTTATACCAAATTCAGGCAATCTACAATGCGTATCCCGAGATCACGCAAGCATTGTCTAGATTCGCGAACAACACCCCTAGCCCACTTAATGGATACTAGGTCCCCCGCTAGAAACAAACCCCGATCCCTAATGTTAGGCTATTTTAACGCCAATGGCTTGGACGGCCAAAACTCAGAGATCACCGAATTCCTCGGCGATCATAAGGTAGACGTTTTCCTAATTCAAGAGACCTTTTTAAAACCCAGGCACCGTAACCCGTCAATTGCGAATTATCGTATAATTCGCAACGATAGGTCGCGGTGCCACCTGGGAGGTACTCTAATCTATTATAAATCAGAGCTCTATTGCACGCCCATAGACCCTCCTGTCCTAAAGTCCCTATTAGAAGTCTCGATCTGCCGAATCGGTATGACGGGCCACCCATCTATAACGATAATATCAGCCTATCTGCCCCCATTCGTTACAATTGATCCTATCCAAGATCGACTACTGACCGACGACCTTAATACTCTCTTGAGCATGAGTGATTCCGTCATCATGGCGGGTGATCTCAATGCCAAGCACCCAGCCTGGAATAGTAGACTCACCTCCCATAGGGGTAAAATCCTCTTTGACCTCTGCCCCCTCCTCAATTTTTATATCATCGCCCCGATGAGTCACACCCACTATCCGCATAATCCTGACCATGCCCCTGACGTGCTCGATGTGGCACTTCTAAAGAACATCAACCTACGGTTGGTCTCTATAGAAGTGCATCACGAGCTTGACTCTGACCACCGACCTGTCCTCGTAGAAATGGCCCCTCGCATAGGTCTTCACGACCCCAATATCCCCCCGCGCACCAAAAGGATAACGGACTGGACGCGAGTAGGCGAAAGCTTGAAAGCTAACACGTCCCCCCAATTGGATTCGATCCCCGACCAGTTCGACTCTATCGCAGACACGACGGCCGCGATCGACTCTCTCACAGAGCACGTACAATCTGTCCTGAACACATGTTCAAGGGAGGTTCCGGCGACGGATAACCGTCGCGGGAAACTGCCGGACGATGTACGTGCACTGATGACGGAGAAGAACGCAGCCGTCCGTGCGTACAGTAGCTTTCCCTGCACGGCTAACAAAATCCACATGCGCTACTTACAGCGTGCTGTAAGTAACCGCGTGAAGGAATTGCGTGACGCCGACTGGGATACGCTACTGAGCAGCCTAGAGCCGAACCATCTAGCATTCTGGCAACTCCAAAGGAAACTCAATCCCCGAGGAGGTAGCTCAGCCTCAATGCCCCCACTGATCCGCCCAGACGCGTCTCTCGCTTTCGAAGACATCGACAAAGCCGAATGCTTAGCCGACAGTCTAGAGGCCCAGTGCTCGCCCAGCTCTCAACCAGTAGACCAGGCGCACCTCGATGAGGTGAACGCTGAAGTCGAACGTAGAGCCTCTCGTCCGCCCGTCGAAGACCCTGAGTATCCTCTGGCTCCCGTCACCCCGGCGGAAGTGCACGAGCTCATAAAGGGTCTGAAACCACGTAAAGCCCCTGGCTCTGATGGTATCACCAATAGGGTGGTCCAATTGTTCCCCGCCCACCTGATAATGCTCTTGGCCACCATCTTCAATGGAGCCATGAACAATAACGTCTTCCCGAAAGTGTGGAAAGAGGCCACAGTAATCGGTATTGCCAAACCCGGTAAACCCAAGAAGGAGCCCGCGAGCTACCGCCCCATTAGCCTGCTCACAGTCATGGGCAAAATCTACGAGAGGCTTATTCATAAGCGTCTCAGAGACTACGCCGAGACTAAGGGCCTTATCCCCCACGAACAGTTTGGATTCCGTACCAAACATTCGTCGACCCATCAGGTCCACCGTATAGTCGAGGACATAAGCGCCGGCTTTCAACGCGGCCTTATGACAGGAGCTATCTTCTTTGATATAGCGAAAGCGTTCGACAAAGTCTGGCACAACGGCTTGATTTACAAGCTGTACCAACTCGGTGTGCCCGAGCGTCTCGTGCTCATCTTACGAGACTTTTTGTCGAATCGCACCTTTCGCTATCGCATAGAGGGTGCCCTCTCC
Organism: Dryobota labecula; assembly: GCA_947523025.1. Classification (NCBI taxonomy): domain Eukaryota; kingdom Metazoa; phylum Arthropoda; class Insecta; order Lepidoptera; family Noctuidae; genus Dryobota; species Dryobota labecula. Next base: position 15,183,907 of record OX383306.1, read on the forward strand.
TCCCCCCATCCCATACGCGCAGGAGTCCCTCAGGGCTCTGTGATATCCCCCCTGGCTTTTACGCTTTACACCAGCGACATCCCGAAGTTTAAAAAGGCTCAGTTGGCTCTGTTCGCAGACGATACGGCCGTTTACTACAGAGGGAAGTGTCATAATGTCATTGCCAACACTCTCCAGACTGCAGCCGACAAGCTCGGTGCGTGGTTTAGAAAGTGGCGGATCGAAGTCAATCCTGACAAAAGCCAAGCGGTTCTCTTCGTAAAACCGAGAAAAATCCCCCCAAAGCCCAAACCTGTCACCATGTTCGGCAAGCCTATCCCCTGGGAGAAGCGAGCCAAATATCTAGGTGTCATCCTCGATCATCACCTCTCCTTTTCTGAGCATGTAAGTAAGGTGCGTTCGCGCGCCGCCTTCGCTCTCTATAGGCTTCACTCCCTTGTCCATGAAAATAGCAAATTGTCACTCAAGTGCAAATTGCGAATTTATACCGCGTGCATCCGCCCCATCATGACCTATGCGAGCCCAGTCTTTGCTCAAGCAAAACCGTATATCATCCATAAGATGCAAGTCATCCAGAATCGTTTCCTCCGTAAATGCACGGGAGCCCCCTGGTTCGTTCGGAACACAAACCTCCATGTAGAGCTTAGAATGCCTACAATAGCCCAATTTCTGAAACGCTCTTCCAAGCGCTTCTTTGACTCTGCCGCCACCCACCGCAACACTCTCGTTGTGCAGGCCGCCTACTACACCCCCTCTCGCATTAGTATGATCCGCCGTCCAAGGCACGCACTGACCGACCCAGACGACCCCACCACTCTCATCCAGGAGAGTCGTAGGGAAACTAGTACAGCTCGCAGAGTACACACAACACGCACACGATCAAAATTCCGACCTCGCTTTAGAGGTCCCGCGCGAAACCCACCCCGACCCACTATTATTATCGTCAATAATAATAGCCCTCCCCGACCCTTGACGACGCTTAACGATGTGCCAGCATGTGGTTTAGCTGAGCCTGTAATCCAAACTCCCCCGATTAATAATCAGAACCCTGATGTTATCCAGCCACCGACGGTCCCTTGCCACCCTCCCTCCGACACTGCCCTAAGCCGAGGTTCGAGCCCCACCTGGGGTGCCCTTAGCGAGCAGTCGTCTAGCTTAAGTAGACTTTAGTAAAAACTCCCCTGGCTGGAGGCGTAAACTTCGTTAGGAGCTTGCGGCACCACAGGAAAGCCCGGTTAAGGAGCAGGAACCCCCAGTGGTTATACATCCGAGATGCCATACAAAAAAAAAAAAAAATTTTTTTGTAGTACATCAGTAATACATCAAGTAAATCTCTCAATAGCAATAATCTCTCCGTACGATTCAGTTGCTCTCCACATATATTCGAGAATTAGTCGCTCCGCGCTTAGATAGTTTTAATAAAGTCAGTTTAAGTTAGCCAATAATTTCAGTTTAAGGTAGTTTCTAGATATTCTATTAGTTCGTAAGTGCTGATTTATATATTGTGACTCTATTTTTGTTGACTGTAATTATCGTGTGTTATTTTATTGATTATACAAGTGTTTAATCTGACAGTGTGGTTTTCACTGGTTACGAGTAAGTGCGTTGGTAACCTTTCGACACCCCCGCCTACAACACCTGACTCCCCGAATATCTTACAATATTCATTGAAATTTGCAACTTTGTTCAAAATTAAATACTTGAGATGAATAACGTATTTATTTGGATAAGGATTAATACCATGTTTATGAAAACTCCTTTGCAAATAATGCATTAATTTCGAACAAATTTGATTACCATAAAAAAGGTTATAGTGAGTAAATCTTAAAAAATAGAAATATGCTGTCGTGGATTTTTTTTTTGAAAATTTAAAGTGGAACAATTCCATCATACATGATATTTGCGTAACTTAAACCATTTACGCAGCGCACGCAACGGAAGCTCTCAAAAAGGAATAATTTTTCCCGTTTTTGCAACATTTTTCGTTTATGCTCCGCTCCTTTTGGTTGTAGCGTGATGTTATATAGCCTATAGCCTTCCTCAATAAATGGACTATCCAACACAAAAAGAATTTTTCAATTCCAACCCGTAGTTCCTGAGATTAGCGCGTTCAAACAAACAAACAAACAAACAAACTCTTCAGCTTTATATATTAGTATATATAGATGCAATAATAATCATGAAGCAAGTGCTAAGAACAAAACAAAAAAAGAAATTATGGTTAAGGAGAGAGATGGTGTTTTTTTATCGTAATTTTAAAAATGAACAGATTGGGCGCGCCTTATCGACACGGGCAAGGCATTCCATAACCGCATTGCTTGAACTGTAAAAGATTGATCATAGAAACTGGTGGAATGCATCGGCATCTCTAGGTAGCAGCCTTATTAATGAATATCAAGAACCTTACCCAGACAGGCTCCCTCGAGCATTAAGGCCTGATATCGCTGTCGCGCTAGGTAGCGATATTGGTCTAAAGTGACTAACTAGAAGGCGGACCAGTATCGCTACCGAGCACGACAGCGATATCGCAGTTTTATGTTAAAGTAATAATAAATAGGTACCTACCTAACAGTTTTTAGCAAAGCATTTGACAAGGGGTAGAGGATAGGAGATCAATGGCATGAAACGAGAAAAATTGGCAAATTACTCTGTTGGGTGTAATACTTCCTCATATCTTACAGAAAAAACAGCAAATAAAAGATATTGACGGTTTGAGATCTCACTTTCTCAAACTAACACAGCAAAATCTGGAGTCCCACAGGGGTCTCACTTAGGCCCTATTCTTCCTATCAATATAAACTTTGTCAGCAAACCTTACACATAACGAACGAAGCTCCTTATTGCACATCATACTCCGCACACTTGGCGAATGAGAGCTAGACCGAAAAAAGTGTAACATTTTGGCCGTCACGACACTTGTTTTACGTAACAAAAGTGTCGTCAAGCTCTAACAAAAGTGTAGTCTAGCTCTCATTCGCCAAGTGTGCAAAGTGAGAGGAACTTAGTTCCAACCGCAGCTCGCTGGTCCCACACTTCTCGTTTTTTTTACCATTTTCACAATGAAATCTTAAAAATAAATGAGTATACCCAAATAAAAATAAATCATTGTAATGCGACTGCTCAATGTTTAATGTGGACGTTCTTGTGGAACAATTTTTAATCAGGCCATTTTGCCTCTGTACATCTCGCCAAGTCAGGACAGTCTCCTGGATTCGATGTTGCTGCTTTATTTGCGCCTCGTTCCAATCCTAGTTGATATTTAGGCCATATAAGAGAATCAGTCCAATGTTTAGATGAAGTACGCGTCTTTGCATCGCAATCGCACAGAAAATCCGTCACATCCCGGACGGAGTTGTAATCTGGTTGATCATGGTTAGACCTCCTTCGGTACACCTTAAATATCAACGGTAAGGAGTTTTGTAGAAGTATTGACATTGTAAGGCTGTTTTGCCTTAGGTTTATATTTACATTTCTGCATAGACTTTCGCAATATTTTGGATTGTCATGCTTGGAGGAAGACATAAAGATATTATATGCGTAGCTTGATGACTGCAACAGTGCTGGTTGATGGATTATGAGGACCCAGCAAATAACTGTAATAAATGGTTGAGTTTCTTCTTGAAGTAAGTTCTTTTAAATCGAAACAGCTGAAAATTTTTGACTACGTGACTGCACCACTTTATGAGATGCAGGAAGATTTATAATTATTGTTATAATGAATTTAAAAAAATAAAAATAACCGGCCAAGTACGAGTCGGACTCGCGCACGAAGGGTTCCGTACCATCATCTATAAAAAAAACGGCAAAAAAATCATGTCTGTTGTAGGGGAGCTCCACTTAAATATTTATTTTATTTTTATTTTTATTTTAATATTTATTTTTAAAGTGAATATATAACTAAATATTCTGTGAATATTTCAAGCGTCTACCTGTTGCCGTTATCAATATCGAGCAAAAACGAGCAAAAAATCACATTTTATTCTGTTTTTTATTATTTATTATTATAGCGGCAATAGAAATACATCATTTGTGAAAATTTCAACTGTCTAACTATCACAGTTCATGAGATACAGCCTGGTGACAGACGGACGGACGGACAGCGGAGTCTTAGTAATAGGGTCCCGTTTTACCCTTTGGTTACGGAACCCTCAAAACAAGGTCCTGAACGAGGCCAAAAGGCTCCTATCTCAGCACGATGCTGCGACATTTAAAAATAAGTGTCGTACTGGTATTTTGCTAGGGTATTAGGATACTTTGTGTGTCTGTACTAATCTATAATATAAAAATGAATCGCAAAATGTGTTGGTAAGCGCATAACTCAACAACGCCTGGACCAATTTAACCAATTCTTTTTTTTTAATGTTCGTTGAAGTCCAAAGATGGTTTTTAGGTTTTTTTTTTTTTTAATGGTTTTTACGAAATATTAGGGTAGGGTAGGGTAGGGTAGGTAGGTAGGTAGATAGGGTAGGGTAGGGTAGGGTAGGGTAGGGTAGGTAGGTAGGTAGGGTAGGGTAGGGTAGGTAGGTAGGTAGGTAGGTAGGGTAGGGTAGGGTAGGGTAGGGTAGGTAGGTAGGGTAGGGTAGGGTAGGTAGGTAGGTATGGTAGGGTAGCGTAGGGTAGGGTAGGTAGGTAGGGTAGGGTAGGGTAGGGTAGGGTAGGTAGTTAGGTAGGTAGGTAGGTAGGTAGGTAGGTAGGTAGGTAGGGTAGGTAGGTAGGTAGGTAGGTAGGTAGGTAGGTAGGTAGGGTAGGTAGGGTAGGGTAGGGTAGGTAGGTAGGTATGGTAGGGTAGCGTAGGGTAGGGTAGGTAGGTAGGGTAGGGTAGGGTAGGGTAGGTAGTTAGGTAGGTAGGTAGGTAGGTAGGTAGGGTAGGTAGGTAGGTAGGTAGGTAGGTAGGTAGGTAGGGTAGGTAGGGTAAGGTAGGGTAGAGTAGTGGAGTTTATACTATAGCTTTTGACAGAACGAAGTCTGTCGGGTCAGCTAGTTATAAAATAAAATCTTACTGGAAAAAGAATCCGTCCATATCATATCGAGAGTCGAGACGGCAGATTGACGCAACTCAGTATGAAGACTAAATCAGGTAGGTACCTACCGCTAATTAGCTGCTAATCATTACACAAATTAAAGTTTTACATTTCATAGTTATTCATAATGACTCTTTAAAAAGATTACCTAAATGATTGTACTGGTAAATATGCGCTTACACGGGCAACTAAAACTGGGCAACTCTTGGCAATAAAAAGAAAACTTACACATACAACGCAAGACGACGAGACAAACATTAAGACCACCCAGAACTAACTATGGAATAAAAAATATACTGTACGAGGGAGCAAAACTGTATAATAAACTACCTGATGATGTAACCAATAGTGACACCATATATAAATTTAAAAAAGCCCTAGATGAACACATTAGAAAAGAACACTAACAAAACCGACTGTCACCTTGAACTCTTATTTTGTGAACACAGAGAATCGCAATTTCCTTTTATTTTTATCCTACTTTTTTCAATATGTTAAGTGAACTGTAACGTTCTTTTATTTTAAGAAATAAATATCTTTAAACTGAATAATAAAAATCATAGGTACTCCTCCTCACTTGTTAAACTGTTGTTAACTGTATAATTTATAATTTTTATGATATTAATTTTATTTTCTGTGATTAATATTTTAACTCACACACTGACTTATTATTTGTTGTTTTTATTTTTTTGGGAAATCATATACAATGTTTGTAAATATGTGAGCACCATGTACCTATCGCATTTATTAATTTTTCTGTTATTACTTCACTTTTCATTCTTTTTACCAATTGTGGTAAGTAATTTTGATGATTTTTTTTTTATTTTTTATTTTTTTTATTCTAGGTACATAGTCTTCACCTATAAATATTAATTAATGTATACAAACTATTGTTAACATTTTAAAAGAGTAAGTATGGAGTTTCTTGCCCATTCTTCTCCATACATAACTACATTTTGGAAGGCGCAACTAGAATCAATTAACTATTCATGTAATTTTTGACGTTCAAAAGTGCATCTTCGTGCCTATTTGAAATAAATTATTTGACTTTGACTTTGACTTTGACACCATAACACATGTGGCTTCCCTGGTAATTCATTATCAGCATTATTATGTATTAAAAAAAAATGGGCTGTTCCATACATTTTGACGAGTTATCAGACTAATCACATCACACTATCACGCTAATATTATGAACTACTTGTAGGTCATACAAATATTTGTTCCGTGTGGAAATCGAACCCGCGACACGCAGCGCAGTAGTCAATCGCTTAACCATTGCGCCAACCGGCAACCGTGCTGTCGTGAGGTGCCTTGGGTTCAAACTTGAGACCGTATGACTAGGCATTCCGACGGTCACACCACTAGGCTATAAGATTAAGATTTAAGGAGTAAGTATTAAGTTGCTCCATATTGCTTCACTAACCGGGAATAGGTATACCTACTCCTCCTTACCTAATTTCGATCCATGGATACCTAATTATCCATTCTCATTTATAAAATATTGTTTTAATTAAAGTGGAAATGGTTACATTTCATGGCTAATACTTTATCTTAATCATAGCTTAACAAACAATTAAAAGAGACATAGAATTTAAATTGAATAATGAACAATATGAAATCTTTCATAATTTGCAATTTTTAGGGTTCCGTACGTCCGAATGAAAGAACGGAACCCTTATAGGATCACTTGTGTGTCTTCCTGTATGTCTGTGTGTCCGTCTGTTACAGCTATTTTGCTCCGAATCGAATAGACCGATTAAGTTGAAATTTGGCATTCACATGAATGTCGGTGAGCCAAACACGGGCGAGTTACATATATAAATGAATTTTGAATATGGGAGCCAGTCTTGAAGGGGAAATAAAAAAATAAAAATTGTACAGTGTGACATATCAAATGAAAGGGTTTACTGTGAGGTTCTCAATTTTATTTTATTATATATTTAAAATAAATCGTGTTAAAGCTATTTAAGAACATTGATGAAAATTTACCACTGACTCTGAAACTAAACAGCCTAAAATTTTGAAAATAATTCAAAAAATAAATTAATATATATAATAATAAATTATAATAATATATATAATTATAATAAATAAATAATATAAATTATAATAAAGTTAAATGGGCAAAACCTCAGACATCCCAACTGATTTTTAATTCAATTAACCTATTTCAGAGAGAAAAAAAATCATAAAAAAAATTGTTAAGGTTTTATGTGCTGTTTTAGTTTTACTGGCAATTCTGATCGTTTCTTGCGTCTGCGCCGACGCTCTATCGAGGGAGGGGTCGTCATCGGGCCGATGGCTGCGCCGTGATGACATTATTATTTGCTTATCCTGCATATGAGATTTAAATTGGTCGACAACAATTTGTGTTTGTTTACCTATTTTGGCGGGTTTGCGCATGTGATGGCTTGACCTATTAATAAATAGACACGGCAACGTTTTTAATGAACAAAAAAAAAAAAAGGGGTTCAATTGATTCTGCTCGTTATTCTGATCAAACCATTTTCAGGTTTTGCGCATTTAACGTTACACGTTGTATAGCTTACAGGAAAACCTATAAAAAGTCTTAAAATAACATTGTAAATTTCTCAATTTTGTGCGTACAAACTTACATTTTCAATTGGAATGTATGACAGAATATGTTTTTCCAGTACAATGTTAAATTTGTTCTTGGGATAAATTCATCGCAACTACGTAACCTTTCATTGTGTGTGCTCCAACACGCACTTGGTCAGATTTTAGAGTTCCATAGTCAACAAGGAACCCTTAGAGCTACTACGCACTATCGACTAGTCGACGGCGACTATACTACAGTTTAAATAGGTGTTTACGCACTTGGTCGCCGGTCGCTTGCCTATGTTTTGGTCGCCGAGGGACCGAGTCGCCGGTGACAAGTCGACAGTGCGTAATGAGCCTTATAGTTTCGCCATGTCCGTTTGTCTGTCTGTTCGCGGCTTAGCTCAGAGACTCTTAGTCCTAGTAAGCTGTAATTTGGCATACCCATATTGATCAGTACCGTGTGATGCCGGACTTAAAGAATAGCACCACCCCATGTCCTCCCGTGGGTGTCGTAAAAGGCGACTAAGGGACTTACTAGAGAATAGGCAGCAGCGTTCTCTATGCATTTTTAACACCATACTGCGATCGCCAACCCGCCTGCCAAGCGTGGCGATTATGGCAAACCCCCCCAATTAGGGGAGGCTTATGTCCAGCAGTTGACCGATTTTGGGCTGAAATGATGATGATGATGTTGATCACGCCAATAAAGTGGTAAAATATAAGCTTGAAATATATTTTTTTATGGTAGGGGATGGTAGGAGATGGTATGGTAGGGGAGCTCTATACACGTAAAGTGGGGATAGTATTTTATTTTCTCATGTACCCCATAGTGTGGGGTTGGATAGGCCGTTCAAAAATATTGCGGGTTTGTGAAAGCTATTTCGATTCAGAGCTTTTTTTTTATATATATATTAAAAGGAAAACTATCACAGGAAAGTAGGCTTTACAAGATAACGAGTAATAGTCTACCAACTTCCATTTGCAGTTGGTGGTTTGACCGTCACGTATATCGATGTATGGGAAAAAATATATTTCACTACAATGTTAAGTTTGTTTTTGGGATAAATTCGTTCAACTACGGAACCCTTCATTGCGCGTGGCCCGACACGCACTTGGCTGGTTTTTTTCAATTATAATCTATAGTTCTATTATATTTCTTGGACTGTAACTCAGCTCATGTAGTGCTGAGCCGGCTATCACATGTCGGTGTGAAATGATAACTGGGAATAGGAAACCTCTATGCAACTATGAATCTGATCTTACGTAAGATATTACTTTTTCATTTTTTATTTGTAACCATATCCCTTCATTAAGAGGGAAGTGCTAGGGCACGCCACGATAGCGGCGGTAAGACCCCTCTTTCAGGAGTGGTTAGAGAGGCGTCACGGCATCCTCACCTACCGTCTGACGCAGGTGCTCTCCGGACACGGATGTTTCGGGAGGTTCATGCACATTATCGGGCGGGAGGAAACGCCCGGGTGTCACCACTGCGATGATCGCCCCGAGGACATGGTGGAGCATACGGTGGGGGTCTGCCCTGCTTGGGCGGAGCACCGCCGTGTCCTCGTAGAGGCGATCGGCAACGGCGGCGAACTCTCGCGCCCGACCCTGATTCAAGCCATGGTTCGGGGTGAGAGGGAATGGGAGGCAGTCACCTCCTTCTGCGAAGCAGTCATGCTAGCGAAGGAGGAGGCAGGATGGTAGAGGGAGAGAGTCTCCCGTCCCAGCCGCCGCGGTAGACGCTCCGGGCGTCGGGAGCCGTGTGACGACTCCCGGCCACCGTAGGTGCGGGCCTGCGGGCAGTGAGTAATGGGTAGCTCACCATCCGATCAGGCCCAGGCACGTGGCGCACGTGTTCCACGCGCGCCTCAAAGAGATGTCAGCAACAAAGAAGGGGCCCATTAGGGCCCAAGCCTGCCGGGTCAGCGAGATTGTCCGACAGAGGTACCGCTGCCCCGGAACATAAAGGGCCAAGGAAGAAACACGGGTGGGTTTTAGTCAGTAAGAGTCTGACCTTCCCTTCCGCTCCACCCAGAGCGGGAGAGGTCATTTGATGATTTCCCATCATTAAAAAAAAAAAAGGGAAGCGCTAAGGTAGCCCGCGAAATTCAAAATTTCTTACGATTTTTGCAATTCTTCTTTCTTGACTCAGAAAGCGTTCATTCGAGATAAAGTAACTAACTGGTATTTTCTCCTCTGTTACAGATATTTGCTGTTTACTTATACTGCATCTTCCTGTATATTCACCAGCATCAAACCATACAGAAGGCTCATTTAGGTTCGTACCAGATTACGAGTACAAGTACGGAACAGTTCCAAAAAGAATAGATAATCGTATAAATCATCTTAGAGCATATTATACTTACCCGCCAGTATGGAAGCCGAAACATACCGATAAGCCCAAATTCGTTTTCCTCGACCAAAATCCAGTAAAAAATAAAATGGATAACCGTTTACCAGAAGGACATCATTACAACAAAACTGATTTACTTTCTGGACTAGTACCGATATTTATATACACAAAACGTACACGGAGACGCACTTGTGAACATATATACGTTTGTAAATTTACTAAGGAATATACTTGTAATCCTACCCAATGCGAGTCAAATGAATCCAGGACTAAAACTGCACCTCGACATACTACACGTACTTCAACAACACGTAAGCGTAAATGGTGGCAAAAAGCAAAGGATAAATTCAGTTCGTGGTGGGATTGGTAAAACTTGTTTCTTTCAGTCATTAATTTATGTTGTTTTATTAGTAGATTATTCACCAAAGGGTTAAAGCAGTGTCTAATGTCACGAGCGCTACATTGAATCCCGAGCGTAATGAAGTCATGTAGTGAGGGACGAAGACACCTTAATCCTCGAGGAGAATAGTCTACTTTTCACACTTTCCACGACGTAATAAAAATCAATTCAATTTAGTTTTTTATTTTTTGCAAAATTTATAATACGATTTTTAGGATTCCGTACCTCAAAAGGAAATAAATGGAACCCTTATAGGATCACTCGTGTGTCTGTCTGTCAGTCTGTCTGTCTGCTTGTCCGTCTGTCACAGCCAATTTGCTCCGGATCTACTGGACCGATTAAGTTCAAATTTGGTATACATGTGATCTTCTGTGACCCAAACACGAACGTGTAAAGTAAATAAATTTAATTTGAATTTCATAATTTGGCCCCCAAAAGTGATGGGCGTCACTTTTGGGGGCCAAATTATGAAATTTAAAAAAATGTGAACTGTAACGTGTGACATACCAAACGAAAGGGCCGTTGTAGATTTCAGTTTTTTTTTTTTTAAGTATAAGTAATTTGAAAATAAATAGTTAAGTTATATATGAAAAGTAAAATTTTAAAAACCCCCGACACAAACAAAAACCTCTAAAAAGTAAAAAAAAGATATTCATTGGCCCTTTAAGTTTAGGTAATAGGTATAAGTTGTAGGTAAACATATAGCCAAGCGTCTCGTTGCGTCGTCGCTTTGGGGGAAAATTATAAAGTTAACAGTAGCTACCCTTTGTACAATTAAACATAAGCATACACTAATTATTGACAGGTATAAGCCTTGTCTGTTTGGCGTTTTCATTAGCCGTCTCCCGACGCGCGTTTTATAATTTCAAATTTTACTTTTATTTCCTGCTTTTTGAACTCTATATACAGCGTGTTACGGAAAGGGTATATACATATCAAAGGCACGGATTCTTTTGATGATAACAAACTACAGGGCAATATATTTTTTGTTAAATTTCTGTATTTATTGTTATAGTATGATAAGTTTACTTCAAATGAGTGGTATTTATCCATAGATCAATTTCTTTCTAGGTTAAAGAAAAAATAATAGAAACTATGCCATAGGCTTCTACTCCGTTCACCTAGTATACCCAAATTTTTACGAGACGGTAAAAAATGTCATCCGGTATAAATAAAAAGTTAAGAAACATTTAACTAAAAATCAAATGTTTCCAACTGAATTCTACACATCACTAGACCAAGTCAGCTGATCGGTGTCAATAAACTACACACAAAGAAACGGCGGTAACACGTTTGTTATGATTTAAATTTAATAAACTATCGAAATAAATAAAATATTAAGCATTTTCTAGTTAGTGCTTTTGAGCTGAAATTTCGTACAGAGATTCTGAACCAGATACGCTCTTCACCCCGTTTGTATGGATATACCCTTTCCGTAACACGCTGTATATATTACTAGTAAACACGTACGATTGAAACGGGCCTCGCCAAAATCTGCGCAGCTGTACGTATTTTTCCCACAGTGAAGCTAGCTACTCATTTATCCTCATTTCTGTTTGCTACTCCATCATTAGACCTTGATCATCACCATCTATGTATCTATAACATATTCATTGAGACCATTACATTGAGCCCAAATACGATACCTCTGCTGTTAGTTTGTGTGGGAGTTCGGTATCCTGCAAATTCCAGATCATGCTGCAGCATCAGTTCAAGGTTTCCAAGTTGAAGTACCAGAATACCAAATTTCGACTCGATCAGACCTGTCGAAGATGCTTACATCCATCCATCAACTAGAAAAGAGCTGATAATCTTCAAACGGCTGAACTGATTTTCTTCAATCGTGGCTAAGAACACTCTCGATCAAGTCACCTCTCAAACAAAACCAAAATCAGTTCAGTCGTTTGTGAGCTACGATGGCACAGACAGACACACAGATACACAGTTACATTCATAATTATGTATGTACACCCCTCTTTTTTAGTCGGGGATTAAAAATAGATGAAAATTCTCCATTATCTCCGAAACTACTGAGTCTAAAATGTTGAAAAAAATACAGAAAATAGTTCTATACATATCGCACCCCCGGTGCAACACTGTCACTTATGCAAACTATAAAATACTTATGCTTCAGGAGAAGTGTATTAATTTTAATTATTTGGTTTCATTTATTTGATTATAAACTTAAAAGAACACGTCAGGATATAACCTAAGTATTCATCTTCCCTAAATCAGGAAGTGCCATCAACTATGTATAGGATAGGATACTTAAGTTTAAAATACTTTTCCTAAAAAAGTTACTTTTTGCATATGTGACAGTATTGCACCGGGGGTGCGATATAGATTACAGGGAACCTATAAAGAGTCTATGGTCTTAAAATAACATGGTAAATCTCTCAATGTTTTGCGTACAAACTATCAGTTGCAATTGGAATGTATGGGAGAACTTGTTTTTCTACTACAATGTTAAATTGGTTCTTGGGATAAAATCATCCCAGCTACAGAACCCTTCATTGTATGTGGTCTGACACGGAATTTTAGGGAATTTTTGTTAGGTGCAGTTTCATACACTATTTTATCTAAACTCGTCGTAAATAAAACGCCCAAATCCAACATCTAACGCAGCGCAGGCAATACGCGCCACAGCAGCCGATCAGGGCCTCAAGTCTGCTATTACAATAGTGTCAGAATGATCTCTTCATTGTGAGTTTTTGACAGATTTGCCATACAAACACTGTCAAATACTCACAATTGCGAGACCATTCTGACACTATTGTAATAGCAGACTTGAGGCCCTGGTGTTGCAATGACATGCCGCCATTACCGCCACAGATTATTTAGAGTCACTTTAGTATTATGCACATTATACAATAATTTTGGGCTTGACCATACAAAGATTGTTTTAATTGTCGTAATACGACGTTCTTACATCTTAAAGACTTAAAATCTTAAGAGTCATAAAACCGTAATTTATGAAAAAGTCTGTAGTCTCAGCCTACCCCTGTGGAAAAAAGGTTGAGTTTATTTAAGTACGTAAAATAATGCGGGTTCACACTGCCCAAAGTTTCGGAATGCCCGCTTAACATGTCAACCGTTTTGTGGTGTTATCAGCACTAGGCCTGGAAAACCGCGGCAGAAAGATTATGTAGAACGAATATATACGAAATACGAATATACTATGTCAACGTATTCGACGACATAGAATATTCCCATCGATCTCGACCTAACCTGAGCTAGAAGGAAACTAACTGGTCCAAGTAGATATATTTATCTACCTGGCCCCATTTCCTCCCGTGGGTATCGTAAAAAGCGACTAAGGGACTTACTAGAGAATGGGCAGCAGCGTTCTCTATGCATTTTTAACACCTTACTGCGATCGCCAACCCGACTGTCCAGCGTGGGGATTATGACAAACCCCGCCCAAAAATGACAAACACCAACATGACCTTGTGAAGGCCGCAGGAATCCGCTGGATGCGGGAAGCACAGAACCAGTCGAAGTGGCGGTGCTTGGGGGAGGCCTATGTCTAACAGTGGACGTCTTTCGGCTGAAATGATGATGATAAACCTGGGCCAGCTAGTTTCCTTCCACAGCAGACAGGACAAACAAATCGACCCTCTGAGTTTCGTCTCAGTCTCGGTCTTTCATCTCAGAGTAGTCAGCTAGAAGTCACCGAACTCGTCTAGTTTTAAAACATAATTTGATTTTGATGTGTGAAAGCTTTTTTAGAACCAATGTACAGAAATAAATACCATTTGTCATTTACCGTCGAGTCGAAAATTCCTGGAGAAGCTACTGGTCCATGTAGGCGCTAATGTAGGGTGACCTGCCTATCTCACTAAAGCACAAGCTAGTCGACATGCGTAATTGTCTATCCTGCTTACCCTAACATATGGCGCTCAGACTTGATATTTGACCGAGGCTCAGAAGTCCAAACTCAGGATTTGCCAAAGAGCGATGGAGCGTAGCATTTAAAAAAATTTACTCACTGACCAAATTCACAATACCATAATACGCTCCAAGACAGGTATCGCCGATGCTAGCGATAAGTCTGTAATGGGACTAGGTGGGTCACACTTATAGAATGCATAATGACAGAGGGACCAGAATCGTGTAGGTGCCTGAAGACGGACGACGTCATCAAGGCAGGCCTAAGAAACGCAGGCGTGACGATTTGGACTCGTTCCTGACCGATTAGCAAGAGAAGGCACAACATAAATAAAATTTTAAAGGAATGGGGGAGACCTTTGTCCAGCAGTAGAGCTACAAAAATTTAAAAAAAGAAGTAAATAAGTAGGTCTAGAATTAAAATTAATACATTAATAATGCTATCTTAAATATTCACTTGAGAGGACACAACTATCGCTTTCTTGAAGGCCCCAACGAACCCTAATTTTCGCAAATGCATCACGTCTCGCCACCTGTCCTCCTGTCACACCCTGTTCTCCTGGTACCCGTAGGGGACTACGGGCAGTTGCGTATTTGCATATAAATTAGTACGTCCACCAAATAAAGCCGAGAAGACCACGTCGAATTTTCACGCGGCCACAATTGCAACTAATACCGACATCTTGTTTTTTCAATACATTTCACGAAACAATTACAGTTATGTTTACCAACACCGCCCCCTTGTTAACGTCATTCAAGTGCCAAAAGATCCTTGTTGCAGTGTATACCCAAAGTCTCAAATTCAGATAATTTATGTAAACAAAGGGGATAACAGAACAAAAAAATATCTTCGTAATGGTAATTCACATAAAATGGCGAAAAAAGAGGTTTCATTTTCTTTTAAGTACTGATTTTAAGAAATAATAATTAACAAATAATCATACCGTAATTATTTTTATAAATTTTGGGTTTTAAACAAAGTTATTAAAAAAAGGAGATTTTCTGCTATAAAATATTTTATGATACTGGTAACAATGCAGGAGATCCAAACATTTGCAAATTTTTTACATCTTCAACCAAACAACACTAATATTTCATTATATTCCATTCATAGATTCTTATTGTAAGTATGTAGCATTATATCCACATTTTGGATGAAAACGGCTGTAAACGATTTCGAGTGGAAATCGATTTTGGGAAGCCTACGTCTAGCACTGGACTTAAAAGGGCTGATTATGACGATCATAGGCCGTGTCTCCGACATACTACACAAAACATTGTTTGGCAACGGTATTTTGTTTGCATAGTTCTTATAATTAATTCAATTTAATTTTAGCGATGACTATTTACAAAACAAAAATATGATAAAATGTTTTGTACCACTGTCCTGTCATTTTGACAGTGACATTTCTTGACATTACTTTGTTTACATAAATTATCTGAATTAGAGACTTTGGGTATACTCGTAGGTACTTTGTTTCACTACAATTTTATTTTCGAACTGACGAATGACGATTATACTGAATGAATGGATCTTCAAAATCGATTTATTCAAAAACTTGCTTTCATAAGCACAGCACCAGGGCAGGATTTAGGGCAGGGCAACAGAGTTATGTGGCCCTGTGCCTCCACAAAGAAGGGGCCTCCACAATCTGATTTCTTAAGACAAGAAAAAAAATACATCCTTTGGGTCCAGAAAGAAAAAAAAACACATTCACAAGGTACCTTTTTGTATATTCCAAAAAAAAATCGGGGCATCTATCTTCACACCTCTTAATCCGGCTCTGCACAACACACACTTTTACTCCAAAGTGCGAATTTTATGCCAAATCTCAGACAAATAAACCTGATCGTATAAAAGTTATAACAGAAGGCTTTTACTCGGCACGAATGTGCTACCAAACGTTTTTATTTAAATCTATTTCCATTTGACCACTACCAGCATTGAGACCTCCAGTGCCAGATGAATCTAGTCGAGTTTATTCCGACTTGTTAAAATTGTTATTTAAAAACCCACGAAAATATTTTGATATTACTATGACTGTTTCAGACTGTCTCTTATAATACATATTATGAAGAGGTAATAGTACATTACTTACCAAGGGCTGTAAAAAGAAGAAAGCCCGAAATCGCAGGTATTTGTGATCCGAGCCGCAGGCGAGGGTTGTAAATATGCGATAGAGGGCTTTCTTTTTTACTGCCCGTGGTGAGTACACAATTTTACGTCTTCACCTGGCCACAATGCGAGTTTTACTGTACGCGTAGCGTGCGGTAAAACTCACATTATGGCCAGGTGTGACGTAAATTTTATTTGTTAGTTTGTATGGTGTCCAGTCAGTGCACGCATTTGTCAGTAATTGTGCAGCTCAACTCTGAACTTAAGGCGACGATAACCGACGTTTAATGATTTTATACTGAAGATCACGTCTAAACGAGTAGTGTTAATGATTTGGATAAAATATGTGTTAAATTAGAGCATTTTCTTAATAACTTAATACATGAATATTTTAGATTATGTTTATATTACTTAATGAAATTAATTTGTAAAGTTATGTCTAACGCGGAAAAAAAACTGATAATCACGCAAAATCTATCAAGCTTATTTTTCTGAAACCTTCATCTTTTTAAAGATAATTTAATTATTAATCTTTTAGTAAAAGTATTTTATTAAAATATATTTTTGTTTTATGTATAACAAATTAATAATGCGTCTTATTTGGGACAGCGCGCTTGGATGGGCGAGTCCTATTACTGGCTGGACGTACGACGCGTAGCGTGAGCTCCTGTGCAGAACACGCAAGCTAATCACTCAAGGTCACAGGCATATATCTGAGCCTTACGGAGCTCAACTCTCTATGTGACATATTTGGTAGGATACAAAATACAAATAGTAGGGGTAAGTTTTAAGCATGAGAGGGCACATTCCCTGGGCTTGATTGAATAGTCCCTTCAGAGTAGGTACATCCATCATCCAAGTATCGGCGTAGAGAGTTTATTCAGCTTTTCTGTATTAATGTTATAGATTTCCCTTTTTATGGCCTAAAATAGAACCTTCGTACTGACACAGATTAATACAGACGGGACACTCCGCAAAATTATTTAAATAAAAACCGGCCAAGTGCGAGTCAGACTCGTACACGAAGGGTTCCGTACCATCCATACTTCCATACTAATATTATAAATGTGAAAGTAACTCTGTCTGTCTGTCTGTCTGTCTGTCTGTATGTTACGTTTTCACGCCTAAACCACTAAACTGATCGTCATGAAATTTGGCAGAGATATAGCCTGGGATACAGAGAAGGACATAGGCTACTTTTTTACGCGATAACCGACATCTATGCGGGCGGAGCCGCGGGCAAAAGCTAGTTATCTATAAAAATGGCATAAAAATCACGTTTGTTGTATGTAAACCCCCTTAAATATACATCTGTGAAAATTTCAACTGTCTAACTATCACGGTTCATGAGATACAGCCTGGTGACAGACGGACAGCAGAGTCTTAGTAATTGGGTCCCGTTTTACCCTTTGGGTACGGAACCCTAAAAACAACTCTTGCTACGATACAATAAAGTGCAATTTAGATCGCACACAGCGCTTATTACCTACAGTTATATTATATTCACCTACAAGTTGCCTCTCTTTCTATCGCGTAACTCTTATGCCGGCGGCGCGCGTCACTCCCACTACATTTGCCCAGTGAGATGGGCCCGCCGCAGACTTGTAGCTTCATACCTAAGCTACGGAGTGACCCATCTATACTAATCTGTGGTACGAGATTGATTGAAACGAACGTTTAAGGCGCGAAAAGATTGGGATCCATTTTTTATGCGTTAATTTATTTTAATATGCATTTTAATAAAAATGGCTAAAAGCTATAAAAGACGTATGTAAGTACCTACCTTCACTACCTACTTAAGACGTTTCAAGATTTTCTGTATGCTAATCAATATAACAGCCACAGACGCAGCTGTTGGGTTGATAATAAAATTAAGTGAGTCAATTCCATTTATCTTTACATATTATTCTGTAAAAACATTACCTAGTGTTGATCGCAAACAAAAAACTAAATTTTCGCTGCCGCCATCTTGGATTTACATTTTACCCTCACTATCGACTTTAGCACCCTTGAAAACTATGAAAACGACAACCAACACGAAAAATTTGAAAATTTTCGCAACCGCCACCTTGGATTTTTATTTTGACTTCACTATCGGCTTTAACACCCTAGAAAATCATGAAAACGATACCCACGATGAAGGTTATTAAATAATTCGCAGCCGCCATTTTGGATTTACATTTTGACCAAATTGACACTTCACTCACTTTACTGCTCTCTCTCTCTCTCTTGACTTATACTTTCTCTCTCTGTTCAAATTTACACTTCACTCACTTCAGTTCTCGCTCTCTCTCTCTCTCTTTCTCTCTCTTTCTATTATAGCCTTATTTTATTTTATTTTAAATTATAGTAATCCATTCATACTATACTAATATTATAAATGTGAAAGTAACTCTGTCTGTCTGTCTATCTTTCTGTCTATCTTTCTGTCTGTCTGTCTGTATGTTACGTTTTCACGCCTAAACCGCTGAACCGATCGTCATGCAATTTGGCAGAGATATAGCCTGGGATATGGAGAAGGAAATAGGCTACTTATTTACGCGATAACCGACATCCACGCGGGCGGGCAAAAGCTAGTTATAGTATAATAGAAAAAGACTGAAAGAGAGAGCGAGAGAGAGAGAAGTGAAGTGAGTGAAGTGTGAATTTGAACAGAGAGAGAAAATGGCATGGAGTGGGAGCATTACGATTTTTACGAGATGATTTCTACCATTTCACTCCTTCCTACCGCAAGCCGCGTCAAAGAACTGCATTCCAAAAAGCTAGAGACTTGAAGAAAAACTAGTATTAGGCAAGAGAAAAAGTATTATAAGTAGATAATTGACCGATTTACTGTTAGGTTGATAATAAAATAAGTGAGTCAGTTCTATTTACATAGAGTGACTTGTAATTTCACGTATTCCTTCAAGAACGTGGTAGTTTAACCCATTTGCAACAATTAAGCATGGCAGCAAGCACCCCATTAAGCCTAGGCAAAAATTCATGGGACTCTTAGACATTTTAATGTCTTTTTTTTTTTGTCCCAGAACTCGTCATTAAATATCACTTTTCTCTAAAGTCTCAAATTGGATGGCCTTCATTGCCGTGAATTGAATAGTTATGCGTAATTATTATTATTTATTTATTTATTAAAACTTTATGCACAAGTAAAAACTGTACAAAGGCGGACTTAATGCCTTGGGCATTATCTACCAGTCTACCTTAGGGTGATGCAGAGATAATACACAGTAGGTGTAATAACAGAAAAACAATTTAGAAGATATTTATAGCTAAGATATAAGAATAAATACATAAATACATACATACAACTAAAAATAAAAAGTTATGAGAGTTAAACAAGAAAACCTACAAAAACTTAATTCTGAGACGAATCTGCTAACTTCTTGTGTATGTGTTCTCGAGCTTTCACTTTAAATGTGAACTGATTGGTTACCGTTCTGATATTCTGAGGGAGCGCATTCCAAAGGAAAATCAAATCAAATTATTATCTAATGTTTTTACAATTATTTACTTTAAAACGCCTTACAATGTTATGTGTACAAGATTATTACTTATCGCACACACATTGCTATGTATTTTTGCTCAGGCGCCCGAGAAATTTAAACTTGACCTATGTATTTAGTCACAGTTTGCTTATAGAATGGTAAAAACAACAGTACAATTATTTTCAGACACTTGTTTGTCAATGAGCATCTACGTAAGTTTCCACATATTTTAACTTGGAGTTGCTGGAGTTGCTATTCTACAGCGTAATAAAATTGAGGTGTCTGTACTTTTACCGCGTAAAGGCTCGTACAGACTCGCGCGATATCGCGAGCGCGACGCGACACTAGTAGCACAATTTCTTTGTCGCTGCCTGTCGCGCCCGCGATATCGCGCGAGTCTGTACGAGCCTTTGCTTATAAACGCGGAATAAAGTTACTCTATGAATAATTTCGGTATAACCATACGTTTTTGATGTTTATACCTAGTATAACTTTATTCCGCGTTTATAAGGCGGTTAGAGCCTTACAAATAAACACGGAATAAAGTTATGTGCTAGGTATAAACGTCAAAAAAATAATGTTTATACCGAAGTTATTCCTAGCATAACTTTATTCCATGTTTATTTGTAAGGGCCTTAACCTTTCAATATACTTTATTTTACGAATTAAGTACATATTGTGTACGACCGTATTATACTTGTAAATTAAAAAACAAATGATGGGGGTTGCTGGGGAGCATGACATCAATCCTTCAACTGCGAATGTAAGTTTGTAATCGTAAAAAATATTTTTTTATGTGATAAAACTTTAAATAACGATTTTCGGACTTTTCCCTTACTTGTGCTGTGAGACCTTACTTAATAATATAATAATAATTAATATAATATTTATTTAATATCAAAAAAAAAAAAACATTTACTATATTCATTTCATTATTTATTTTAGGGTATATGTGAGGGCCCATGAAAGCAAAAGCTTTTTTGCCAAAACTCAGCTTGCAGATTGGTCTTTTCCATTTGCATTTTCTATGTGAACGCTTGTCGGCAAGTACAGTCTGGTGCTACTACCAAACTAACTACTACTAAACTACTTCTTGCCAAATTTCATGATTCTAGGTCAACGGGAGGTGTGGAGAAAAGGAATTAGGCAAGTATTGACAATAATGACAACGTTATCAAAACCCAGCCAGACACAAAACGAAAAAAAAAAAGTACATTTTGACGTTCAAAAGTGCCATAAAAGTGCCTATTTGAAATAAATGATTTGGCTTCGACAAACGATCGACAAGAAAAAAGTTCCAGAAATATAGTTTACAATTTACAACCATAACTGTGACCTCGTGTTTGCTTTTAATTCAATGCACAGAGAACTCCGAACCAATCAATTCTATAGCGAATCAATCGCAAACAGGCGGCTGATCAATCAATCTCAGACCTTATTGTGGCCGCTATCGAGATAGGTTCGCGTATTCAAGCGCCATTTTGTAAGTTTTGTCGGAAATTGTGGATCGCACTTTACGCGCCATTTGTTCAGAGGACAATCGGCTGCGTTCACAATCAAACGTCTTTTAATTATTTTTTAAACAAGCTATAGGCCTCTTTCCGTTCTTTCTGTCGCCAAGCAACATCGTATATAGAGAAGAGTTACAATTTATTTATTCGATATAACTTAAAACGTATTTTAATTCGTATCCTTCGCTTTAAACGTCAGGATAAGAGATTTACTCATCAACAGGCAGGCTGTCAAACTATTTGCCAATTTAAACTAAATATCCTACTTTCTAATAACCATTTGGATTCGCTATAGTCGGTTAAAATAGGATCAATAAAGTCTTATACCATTTAGCCTAATTGAAGTCGGCAAACCCCGTTATATATGTCGGAGACGAGTTGTATCCGGTACGCCAGCGCCATCTGTTGGCGTTCGATAGAGTTAGTGGATTCGCGCCATCGGTTCTTGACTAATCGCGACGCTAGCGCTGCCTAGCGGCGCATGACAGAGTCTACGACATAACGTTCGACCGGCTGTAAGTGTCCACCGCACATTCGACAAGTGGAGTTCATGGTTCATCGGTGGTGGACAAGCAGTGAAGACGTCTAGAAACTGTTGCGCGTTTGGTATAGTTGTGTCGTGTTCCTACATTAATTACTTTGCATACCCATTACTGTATAGAATCAAGTTCTTCTAACTGAACAGACAGATATGCTGCTGGGGAGGGAAGGGAAGGGCCAGGCGTTTTGGGGGACTCTTATGTAATATTTAAAGTTCTATCTAAGGTTGAGTAAATGACTTTTGAGTTTAATTCGGTTCTTCTATTGCGCAATAACCAACACTACCCACAGTACGCCCACAGTAGTTAAAATATGGCTGATGATAACGAGAGAAACCTTCCGTTCTCCGACATATAGATTATCCTAAGTATGAATGCGCCTTTAGCATGAATCGTTATATTCACTATCACTTAAGAAAATGAATTAGGTACCCACAAGTAAATTTAAAGATATCTAGGTAAAATATTATATAAACGATTTTGAGCAAGAGAAAACGATGAAGATGATTCAGTTGGTACTTATGAGAAAATTGTACATACAATCAACCATACGACAATACTCTTGAATTACGAAGACCACACTTCCTCTCTCACTACCTACCTAGCTTTCTCCCATTATTATAGGCTCTCCTCGTTTTTATTTACAGACGCCGCTGCGCCGCCCTTAGGCTGGGCAAGAAACCTGCAGTGGTGGCCGAGCGGACGCGGGTGGTGTCGGCACGGCGCACAGTGGAACGAATGTATGGGAGCGGTTGGACGTAGACATGTCCGAAAAAAAAGAGTAAAATTATGCCAAACTAATGATGCCATCTTATTCGATTACTTAATGCCTTCATAACTTGTGGTGATGAATTTCTTCATAACTCCCATATTTCGGGAGTAATTTGAGAAAATGTGAAATTTTACTATGAAAATGAGTGTATCGAGCTCTCTCCCTCCTGATTCCGGGCTTGTTTCAAGTAGCGGTCTCTAATATCATAATGCTAATACTAAGAGCTATATTTAATACTAAGACACATAGTGCGCCAAATGTGCACTTTCTGGGATAAAGAGTGATGTTTATTTTATAACACAATTTTTTTATTTTTTGTTTATTTTGTTGATTAAAACCGTTTTTCTAAAGGTTTACCTTATTACAATAACATTTCTGAGCAGCCAATTAGAGAAGATATAAGCTAATTAGGATATATAATTAGGGACTTAAGGTTTACATATAAAACTGATGCACTAATGATTACTGATAAGAACATTGCTATTATTTAATTACTAAATGGCTCTTAATACACTAATTTAGCATGCATCATTTACTAATTATCACAATAACTAATTACCTTGCAATATTTAACAAAGGATACCTGGGATACCTGGATTTTATATAAATAGGTCACTATTAGTAACTTTAAAATCAGTGTTGATTTACACCTCGTTGTATCCAAGCTAATCTCGCAATGTATTTTCCAAATTTTAATACAAATCTTGATATTCACGTTGCTTTATGCGCACGCGCACATAAAGATTTACGCGACTTTAACTATTTGTTCAGTGTTTTAAAAGATAACAGTTGTGTTCAGTTATGTGAAAGTGCTGAAACAAGTTTAAAAGACTGGTGTCGTCGATTTTGCTACCGCATTTATGCAAAATGGACACAGTCTGGAAGAAGCACAGATAAGTTTCGGAAGAAACATGAGATTTGGCTACAGGCTGCAATTCAATGGCCGGAATTACAGAATGAAAATATGGAACCTTCTACAGAAAATATAAGTGACGTCAT
Organism: Dryobota labecula; assembly: GCA_947523025.1. Lineage (NCBI taxonomy): Eukaryota > Metazoa > Arthropoda > Insecta > Lepidoptera > Noctuidae > Dryobota > Dryobota labecula. The sequence goes on from OX383306.1 coordinate 15,207,556, forward strand.
CGAGCCCATAATTTCTCCTGCTAAATCTGATGCTTCAACTTGTACACATCCTAGTCCTCGTAAATCTTTTGAGGACCTTAGTAACCGGCAAAAAAGAAGACGCACTGAAGATAGTCTTTCATGCAGCAGTAGCAGCGCTGAAATTATGTTTTCGGCCGAAAGGGCGCTTCAAAAGGCAGGACAAAGCGATACAGCTTATGTTATGAAATACTTGACGGAGAATCCAGAAGAGGCCTCAAAAATCAAAGCCTTCATTGAAGGTAAATCAATTCAGGTACGGGAAATATCCCCTTTGAAGGCATTGGCTCTTTATATATCGATGAACTTATCGAAATGGCGCTATAACACTCTTCGGGATTTCAACACTCAAGAAGGAGCTCTTCAATACCCGAGTTACTACATGTTGGTTAAAGAAAAAATTAAGTGCTATCCGGCCAAAGAAGATCTCACAGTTACAGAGAGCTCTGCAAAAATCAAATTACAAGCCTTGATGGATTTAACCTCAAGAAGACTTATTAGGTCGTTAGAAACCCCTGTTGATCCCAATCAACAGCTCGTATTGACCAGCAAATGGGGTTTTGACGGATCATCTAGCCAAAGCATTTATCATCAAAGGACGAGTGAAGATGAGCAAATCGATCTTGCTAGTAATTTTATGATTAGTCTTGTACCACTGCGGCTCGTCTCAAAAGGTGTAACAATTTGGGAAAACGAGCGACCATCTTCCACTTCATTTTGCCGGCCAATATTGTTTAAGTTTATAAAGGAAACCAAAGAAAATGTGCAGAGAGAGATGGCTGAAATCGAAGCAGAGATTGAAGCCTTAACTCCATCCACCATCACTGATGGAATTAGTGTCAAACACCAACTGCTGTTGACAATGATTGATGGTAAAATTCATTCCATTATATCCAATACAGCAGCTTCAGTGTGTGACATATGCAAGGCTTGTCCTAAAGAAATGAATAATTTAGAGTTAATCAAAGATAAACACGCAAACGAGGACATGTATAAATATAGCTTAAGCACCCTTCACGCTTGGATTCGCTCAATGGAATGCTTATTACACATTTCCTACAAATTAGACATAAAATCATGGCAAGTAAGGGGTGATATAGCAAAAAGGCAAGTTGATGACAGGAAGAAAAGAGTTCAAGAGGCTGTAAGAAGAGAAACGGGCTTACTTCTCGATGTTGTGAAACAAGGCAGTGGATCCACCAACAATGGCAACTCGGCAAGGAGATTTTTTGAAAACTACACTAAATCTGCTGAACTGACCGGAATAGATGCTATGCTTTTAAGAAAAATCTGTGTGATCTTGCAGTGTATTTCATCAGGAGAGAAGATCAACGTAACTAAATTCCGAGAGTTCTGCTTTGATACTGCTAAGCTTTACGTGGAGTTATACCCATGGTATTATATGCCTTCTTCACTTCATAAAATTTTAATGCATGGGCCAGACATAGTTCAGAACATGTCAATTGTGCCCATTGGTTTTCTATCCGAAGAGGCATCTGAGGCTAGAAATAAAGATTTTAGAAAATATAGAGAGGGGCATTCTCGAAAGCATAGCAGTATCTCATGCAATGAAGATATTATGCACAATCTTTTACTGTCTTCTGATCCACTTGTTACAAGTATCCGTCCAAAAGGAAATAAGTTTGTAAAAAAATCTTCTTTTAAGGAATTTTATGAGCTTACGGATTCTGAGAAAAGTGATATCGAATTTGTTAACATAAATGATTTAGCGGACATCGATTCTGAATTTGAATTAATTGATGATGATGATGATGACGAAGATAATTAAATGATGTTATTGTTTTAAAATGTGTAACTTAGTAAATTAGAGCTTACATCTTAATTATTTATTGTACTTTTAATGAAACTAGGTAATTTATTATCAACTTACTTAAAAGTCATACTCTCATCAGTTCTTGTGAATATTTTTGTTAATATATATTTCTGTATATATATAATATATTTATAGACCTCTTAATAAGTCTGTCTGCGGTTTAAAGTAAATACAAATGGGGAAAAAACGTTTTTTTTTTTAAATTTTCATTTCCTTTTATCCCAGAAAGTGCACATTTGGCGCACTATGTGTCTTAGTATTAAATATAGCTCTTAGTAATAGCATTACGATATTAGAGACCGCTACTTGAAACAAGCCCGGAATCAGGAGGGAGAGAGCTCGATACACTCATTTTCATAGTAAAATTTCACATTTTCTCAAATTACTCCCGAAATATGGGAGTTATGAAGAAATTCATCACCACAATTTATGAAGGCATTAAGTAATCGAATAAGATGGCATCATTAGTTTGTCATAATTTTACTCTTATTTTTCGGACATGTCTACGTCCAACCGCTCCCATACATTCGTTCCACTGTGCGGCGCAACAATTTTGTACCGTCGCGGTCGGTCGCGACCATCGCCGCTTCACGCCGCCGCTTTCGTACCCGCAGCCTTACTGCTACTTAAAAGGTTCCTAGGAAAGTATGCTGTAAGTTCCACTAGATGGCAGGATTCGTTCAATGTGACGACGCTTGGCGGCTTTCGGCTAAAATGATAATGAGTCAATTATCAAATGCAATCAATTTATTTGCCATAAGTATTGGTACAATTTCGGTCTTAATATAAATAAATACAGATCCATAACACTTAGTCATAATACTCTGACATGCAAACATTTGGGTTTAAGTAATTATACTCAGTTATAATTCAACTAAAATTAAAATTGAGTAGCAATATTAATATAATTATAATTATTACATACATTAATAAAGCTGAAAATATTATTAATGTCAAAGGGTACGGTGGCCAGCACATCATGGAATTAATATGTGTACGTAGTACACACGGCTACATATCAAGGTATAGATTTCCAGTATAAGCTGATCTACCATTATGTGGAAATCCTATACAGTGCGAGACCAGCGTAAACTAGTTTTGTATAGCTTGATATGTAGCCGTGTGTACATATTAATTCCATGCAGCACATCAAATTACCACAAACTGTCAAATTTTCTCGTTCGATTTTGAATTTAATCATCAACATTTTAAAGTTCAACTTTTTTTGGAGAAAATTTGCAATTTGTTTCTTGTAGCTTGATGTGCTGGCCACACAGATATAGATACACCTAGATAACGCAAGAGCAACTACTTCGCGTGCCAAAAATCGCACCAGCTTACGAACAAAAATCGTACGCCGCCACTTTCGCGCTCAGTCCTGTGTACTGCTGGCTGGGTAAACTTGAGCGAGAGCGCGAGCTTGTGACGTCATAGTAGGTAGTCAAAAAATGGTACGCTTGGTTTTCATACAGTTCGTGATACTTGCGTTATCTAGGTATACATATATCTGTGGCTGGCCACTACTATAACTTATACTTACTACACAAAAAGATTGCATTTGACCCTATACCCAAAGTCTCTAATTCAGAGATAATTTATTTTCATAGTGTAATGTCGTACAGTATTCTGTTGTGGGGAAATGCCGCCGACATTCAGTCTTATCTTTGTTTTGCAGAAAAGAGCTGTTCGATCAATTTATAAATTAAGTTCGAGACACTCTCTCAGAGATAAATTTAAGGAAATTAATGTTATGACTGTGCCTTCTCAGTATATTTTTGAAAATCTTTTATATGCCCATAAAAACATAAAATTGTTTAAAAAATACAGTGATATCCATAATATAAATACTAGGAACAAACACATGTATGTTGTACCTAAAACACGGCTCAAGAAAATAGGTGGTTCGTTCAGATGTCAATGTATACGCTTTTATAATAAACTTCCAAGCCACGTTCAAAATCTAAGCATTAATCAATTCAAATCATTCATTAAACTTAAGTTGTGTCAGAAAGCCTTTTATACCATTAAAGATTATATTGAGGACAAAAAGGCTTGGGATTGAGCTGCTCCAAATTTTATATATTGAAACTTTTTTTATTGTGATTGCTTTATACACATTGACATGAATATTTACTTGTGAAGTATAATGTTATTATTTTAATTATTGTGAATGTGAAGACTATGTGGGTCTATGTTTATTTTTATTTTTTTCTTCTCAGTATATATACATTTTTTTTTTTTCCTGATCATGGTATGGCAGTTTGAGTAATTTATGCGGCCTGCCCAAATGTCCTTTCTTTGGTATTGTTCGTCGAATCGTTGAGCTCCTTATGTTCTGAGTTGAGCTGCACGATTACTGACAAATGCGTGCACTGAATGGACAGGTCCACTCAATCTGTGTGGTTCTTTCTTCAAAAGACCATTTCAGACACCAGTCTACATGGTCTTCACATGATTTGACCAAGATTATTGTCTGGACTTTAAAAGAGATTGTGACCTCTGAGTTTGTTTCGGTCTTTCTTCTCAGAGTAGTCAGATACGAAATGCCGACCTCATCTAGTTTTAAAATATGATTGACGTGTAAAAGTGTTTGTAAAAACCTACTTACAGAAATAAAATCATTTATCATTTATAATTTATCAGATAATTTATGTAAACAAAGTAATGTCAAGAAATGTCACTGTCAAAATGACAGGACAGTGGTGCAAAACATTTTATCATTAAATGTTTTTGTAAATAATCATCGATAAAATTAAAGTGAATTAATTATAAGAACTATGCAAACAAAATACCGTTGCCAAACAATGTTTTTTGTAGTGTGTCGGAGACACGGTATATGATAGTCATAATCAGCCCATTTAAGCCCAGTGCTAGACGTAGGCGTCCCAAAATCGATTTCCACTCGAAACAATTCACAGCCGTTTTCATCCAAAATGAGGCTAGATATGCTACTTACAATATGAATCTATTTATGAGAGTTGTAATATTAGTGTTGTTGAAGATGTAAAAAATGTGAAAATGTTTAGATCTCCTGCATTGTTACCAGTATCATAAAATATTTTATACCAGAAAATCTCCTTTTATTAATAACTTTGTTTAAAACCGAAAATTTATAAAAATAATTAGGTACGGTATGATTATTTTTTTATTATTATTTCTTAAAATCAGTACTTAAAAGAAAATAGAACCTCTTTTTTCGCAATTTTATGGGAATTACCATTACGAAGATATTTTTTTGTTGTGTTATCCCCTTTGTTTACATAAATTATCTGAATTTGAGACTTTGGGTTATAGGTACCTACTACACTCTGAGTAAAACTTCATAACTCCTTATAATAACGAATTCAATGGCCTATTTTTCATTTATGAAATTACTTACAACATAACTTTATTTACATAAACCCGAAATTAATCATCACAGAACATAATTATACACCCTGACGATGACGGGGTAAAATGTCACAAGGTTCTTTTGGTGCGTGGCTAAAATCGGAACTAACGTTGCCATCTTGTTTTGTCCGCTACACACCGTTACGCCACGTCCTCTCAATCCGAATCTTGATCCGCGGTCTTTGACGACTGCTTATAATTCGCCCTCTGAAATACTCAGATTGGCAAACTCGGCTGTTGATTGGGTACCTACAAACAAAGATCGGGAAATAATTAATTTTCGGCGTTAGCCCACTAGAAACACTAGTCAAAACTTATCTATGTGTAACAACAATCTTTTAACCCATCTAGGTTACACGATAGCCGCGATTACTCTTGAAAAAATTGTCAATAAAAATGACTAATAATGGCCTATGTTCATCATCAACATGTCCTCCAATCAATTTATAATTAACAAATCTAATAAATATTCTGTTTTCTTTACTTTACTTTACTTACTTAATCTGTGGGACAAAAATATCAATGTCTAAATCTGTCTGTCACTCGCCTGTCATTGTCAGTAGACATTATTTTTTTATATTGTCTATGCTCAACATTAATAAAATAAAACTTTGAAGAAAATTATTTACAGAACAAACAGAAATTAGCAGTAAAATAATAATAAAAATGCCTAGCATTTATTTCATTGAAATTATCTTTTTTTTTTTGCGGTAGTGTCATTGAACATGTCTGCAAACCATAACCAATATACGGGAATATAACTTTAAACATTTAAGTACGTAATAATAAAATAGGCCAGAGTTAGTTTGTGCAGTAAAATAAATCAAAAATAATGTTTTTATCAAATAAGAATTTGGAGTTGAATAAACAGCATGTTATTGCTAATTACTAAATTAAATTAAAATAGTGTTGACCGGAACGTATTGTTAAAAGATGTCAGTGGTGCCACCATGACAGTTAAAATCATTATCTCTATTGTGACGCCGCATCCGTTGCGCAGTTGCCTCCATTTTGTACGCTCGTCTCTTGTCTATAATTTTGAATAGTAGATCGTCTTTATGGGCATGGTCCGTAGATAATTTTTACTCTTTGGATACCTTATTATTGTATTGTGGTCTCTGATTACTAACTGTCAAAACAATGCATTTTTATAGTGTTTATATTAATTTTTCCAGGTGTTACTGGTTGGATAATAATGTGCGTCTATTGAAATGGATACGTGGTCCGATCTCTGCCGCTGTTGTTTGTCTGCCAATTCCGAAGTGTCACTCCTAGATTCGGAACAGAATGTAACTGAGAAGTTTCATGAAGTAACTACAATCGAGGTACGTAAAATTTCCCTTAATTGTACTTTGCTTCGGGCTATAAGATGTGTATTCCGAGTTATTATCGCTTTAGTGTCATGTAAGTATGTCAGTTTAATAATTATTGACATGGAACATAACCTCACTTTACGTTTAGATTCGCCGCGAAAATGCAATGATTGCAAGCGATTTTCGACGTTATAGTATTTACTTAACAGAGGTAGTAGGTCGATTTTGCTTTGAAGATTTCGGACACCAATTTTCTTAAAAAAGTAACGCTAGGGAATGAGGTAAAGGCGGCAAAAGCGTCGCCGATAACAAAGCTAGTTATATTATTCAGCATGATTGTAATTAATGCTCTAAATACAAAATGAGCAATTTAGGGACTCTTCTAGTAATGGTATTCGAAGTCAGTTTTTATTTGTTATACATTGATGTAAAATTAGGTGTTATTTATTTTTATGCTATATTGTACATCAGATTACACATTACAAAAGAAAAGAAAACCTATACACTATAATATATACAATGGGCGGCCTTATCGCATACTTCGATCTCTTCCAGGCAACCTTGGCATGGATAGTGAATTTCTGGACATAAAATGGGGTTGTCATTGGTGCAAATAAAAAGTATAACAGCACAATATCCTATAATAGATACACAGATATATGCTATATAATAGATACATAGATACATACATACGAACTATCTAAGTAAAGAAAATAAATGAAGTGTATAGATTTTATCACAGCTAACAACGAGAACTAAATCACAACGACAAGTAATGTTCCTTCACGAGTCTTTTAAACACAGGCAACGATTGCGCGCGTTTTATTGGATCTGGCAATGCATTCCACAAATGAGCAACCTGGACCGTAAAGGATTTGTCAAGAAAAGTTGTGGAATGCATGGGAATTTTAAGCTTCAAGTTATCTGATAACCTTAGGTGTTGTAAATAAAATAGGTATAGAAATCTCTGTCTTGCCGCTGACGGCGTACAAATATCTATCAAATAGGTAACAGAAATATTTTTTGTTAAAATTAAATGATAGAAGCTAAATGATACCCTAAAACATACAACAATATTTCAAACAAAGTTTATTGTTATAAACTAAATAACATTTCTGAAACAATGTATTACCTATGTTAGTATATATGTATTGCAATTTAAATATTCATATTTAGAAATGACAAACATAATTCAGATTCATAACATTTGACTAACTAATTCTTAATGCACATATTTATCTACGTAACTTGCATTATCATCAAGGTATTCAATATTAGAACTGAAAAAAGTCTTTAGAGACGGCACGGTTGGCGCAGTGGTTAAGCGATTGACTGCTGCGCTGCGTGTCGCGGGTTCGATTCTCGCACGGAACAAATATTTGTATGACCTACAAGTAGTTGTTCCGGGTCTGGCTGTTTGTGTATGTGAGTTTAAATGTTTGTAAACGCACCCACGATACAGGAGAAATTCCTAGAGTGGGGCAACATTTTTTTAAAAAAAAAGAGTATTTTTTTCTTTTTTAATATTTTTTAAATCATTTAGCTCATGTTTTACTCCTTTATGCTCTTATAGGCTTCACATTTGGGAAAAAATTATGATAAAACAACCATCAAAATAGGAGATATAAATTCAAATTCCAATTAGAACAATCATTACTGCTTTGTACTTTGTAACTTTGTAATCCAATATTTAACTTCTTCCATTATGCCTAATTTAGTCTTTCCACATTAAATGTTACTAACAGTGGTGCCGATTCGCTTGTTCTCAAACTAAACTAAATTTAAGTTTAGTACATCTTTTTCTTTCTATTTCATTAAAAAAAGGACAGAAGATACATTTTAGTTCAGTCCTGTCAAATTAATCGGCGCTTGACGTAAATTGATGTAATTTTAGTCGGCAAGTTTTTAATCACTTCTAAACTTGTATGGAGTAGTGACAGGCACAGGAATGAAATAGAAAGAAAAAGATGCACTGAACTTAAGGGTCCGTGCACGAAAAAAACTCTCTTTTGACAATTTCTTATCTAATTGTGAGAAAACTTGAAATAATCGAAACATTAAGTCTGTGTAACTATAAAAGTACAGTTTTCATGGTGCTAAACCATTCGTGTCAGTCACAGCAGCTTTTAATAGTTTCATCATTTTTGTGCTCTCCAAAATATAGTTTATTTCGCCATTGATTTACTTAATGAAGATATTGTATAATCATTAAATAAAATTTTGATTATATTTCAAGGATAGCTGAAGACTAATTTGTGATTTTTAAATTTCTTGATATGATTTGCTAAATAATAAAAAGGATTTTTCAATATTATTTTTCTGCTATATTTTGTATGGAAGTTGAAAAAAGTGGTTCCGCCACATGCAAGAAGAGCATATAATGATGTTGATGATATTTTTTTATGTTCAAAAGCAAAAGTAGTTTCTTGTAGAACGATGATCAAATGTCAGTCTCGCGTCATTTTTCGGAAAACTTGTTGCAAATATTAGTGATTTACCGTGAATACTTAATTTATTTGAAAAATCCCTTTCAGCCACATGCAAAATAAAGAACACGACTTTTCAAATCTCAAATAATTTTGTTTAAATTATTTTTCCCTTTCTCACAAACAATGAACAAAATTGATCAAAATCAGTCGATTTCGTGCACGGCCTCTTAAATTTAGTTTAATTTGTGAACAAGAGAATCGGCACCAATGTATTCCTTTTTTTATCATCTATTCTAAAATGTAAGTGGGGGGGTAATACCTTTTGATTGAGGCATAAAGTACTAAAATAAATAAATAGAAGGTAAACTTGAAACATCCACCAAAAAGAATGATGACTTTAATGTAGTAAACCGTTTTATCTCAAACTCAAATCATTTATTTCAATTAAACCATTTACCAGGCACTTTTGAATTGTCAAGGAGTCGGTCAGTAAGAAAAATGAAGCTACATGCCCATTCCAAAGCGTAGTAGATACCTATGGAGAAGAACGGGCAAGAAACTTCATGGACACTCCTTTAAATTAAATTGTTACAAAAATATTAGTTACATCTATAATGTTGAATTTATAACTAAATATGAGAATGATGTAAAAATAAAACTTACATGTTAAAAAGAAAACAAATCTATATGTATAAACGAGGTTACAACATAATTGGTGAAATGTGGGTGTACATCCATAGGTGTACCTATAGGGTTAGGCAGAGGTGTACCAGGTGGTGTGCATTACAGGCGTGATGTTATGTTATAAACAAGGTTTATTTTCTATCTCACCCATCACTCTGCTCTCAGTTACGTAACATGGTTTATGAAATTCTTTCCTCAACCATTACACACATATATACCATATTACCCTTGCAGTTTATACAGGCTGGTGATCAATCACCATGATGATGTGATGGGTGGGGATTGCGGGGTAGTCAAGTACCCCGTAATCGTAAACAGGGTTATTCTATCTGCCATCTTGAACAACTTTGTCTGTGAAACCTATATCTTGTTAAACAATTTACCATACTATGCACTTCGTGTCTCCAGTCTTACATCACTCTGCTCTCAGTTACGTAACATGGTTTATGAAATTCTTTCCTCAACCATTACACACATATATACCATATTACCCTTGCAGTTTATACAGGCTGGTGATCAATCACCATGATGATGTGATGGGTGGGGATTGCGGGGTAGTCAAGTACCCCGTAATCGTAAACAGGGTTATTCTATCTGCCATCTTGAACAACTTTGTCTGTGAAACCTATATCTTGTTAAACAATTTACCATACTATGCACTTCGTGTCTCCAGTCTTATAGGTAAGTACATCGTTAAAAAAAAACTATGTAAGTATCGGATATGGCTTTTCTCTGAATTAGCCCCACTAACGAATTAAGTTAATAATTAAAAAAACACAAAAAAAAAGCAAAAGAAAGAAAAGCATTAAAAAAGCTGAAAACAAATTTACTTTTAAAAGAAAAGTTCGTAACCACTACTTAAGTCAGACGAAATGACTCTCAAATAATAGTCTAGTCATAGTAATTATTATTAAGTGGTATTTGTTAAAATATCTATTAGTTTATTTTATTTGTATATGTGTATTAGTATCAATAAAACTATATAAATTCCCGTAATCAAGAAGTTAGTATTTTATACATTATTTTTGTACCCTTATCACTGTTTTTATATTTAACCCAAAGGTTGACTGGTAGAGAATGCCTTGTGGCAATAAGTCCGCCTATGTACCACTATTGTACATGAATTTTAAATAAATAAATAATTACCAACCTGTCTCTGTGCATATTTTTTTTTTTTTTAGAGTATCCATGTAATTTCTTACTGGCTCTTCTCCACAGAAAACAAACGAATCCAACCGTGCACCTAGCTTCTGACGTTCCAGAAGTGCCCATGTACGTTTATGTGAAATAAAATATTTTGATTTTAATTTTTAAGTGCGAAGTGGAACTTCTGAACATTCTTAGTTAGTGCAATGACATTGTTGCTTCAATCAATAAGCCTATCATTCGACCGTAGTAGTTGCATATTTAATAAAATTCCTAGGAATATAGGAAAATAATTAATATTTACATTCGCAACTGTAAAACTTCGAATATTGTGTCTGTGAATTGAATTTTTCAGATCATGTTTTTCGATTGGCAAAAATAACACTACAAAAAGTACGCCTGTGTTCCCCAAAGGTGTAGGCAAAGGTGTATATAAACCCGCGTTTCGTCAATTATGTTTAAAGCCTTTTGCCGAGCGATCCTATTGCAATTTGCATTTTTAATCAAATAATGTGATAATGTGTGTAATACTGTTAGGTAAGGGCTTGCGATAAATAACATTTTAATAAAATAACTGGAAATAGTCCCACTGTTAGGATGTGGGCTTGCGATAAATGACATTTTAATAAAATAACTTGCAATTTTCTTACTGTTAGGATATGGGCTTTCGATAAATAACATTTTAGTAAAATAACTGGAAATAGTCCCACTGTTAGGATGTGGGCTTGCGATAAATGACATTTTAATAAAATAACTTGCAATTGTCTTACTGTTAGGATATGGGCTTTCGATAAATAACATTTTAGTAAAATAACTGGAAATAGTCCCACTGTTAGGATGTGGGCTTGCGATAAATGACATTTTAATAAAATAACTTGCAATTTTCTTACTGTTAGGATATGGGCTTTCGATAAAAAACATTTTAGTAAAATAACTGGAAATAGTCCCACTGTTAGGATGTGGGCTTGCGTTAAATGACATTTTAATAAAATAACTTGCAATAGTCCCACTGTTAGGATGTGGGCACGTGAATAAATGGAACTCATGACCTTCGATCTATTGACGCGCCACTCAATTCACTATTTATTATTGATGTGAATGCTAAATATCGCAATCACATGATTAGTTAGCTCAGTAAGAAGGGTTATCATAAAGGAATGTATTTTGTGGTTATCATTTTTGAATGGACACCGAACTGAAATTTATTGCGTTATTAATTTTTGTAGTATCTACTTAAAAAAAATCTTTAATTAATTAATTCACTGACAGACAACGCACAGCCTACACTGCTGGGTCTAAAAACTTAAAATATTTTACGTAATAAAATCATGGGCACCTACATAATTATGATACGGTAGAAATTAGTTAATTCCTGGGCAAACACCTCCCTTTCCAAAACTCAGTTCTATAAACATGTCCAGATTTTATAGATTCTTTATAGAATAATTCATTCTTTGCCACCAATCTTAACATAAATGTTTTTGCGAAAAATTATCATCATCAATCATCTCTATTTTAACAGTTCTATGAGCTCATCTTAAAATAATGATCTATTCAATTCCAGGTCAAGGAAGACGATGGTCTACCACAAAAGCTGTGCACAGATTGTTATGCTACCATGAACTCCGCGTACCAGTTCCGTAAACAGTGCATCAAAATGGACAATGAACTACGTCTACAGCTTAACACTGTACTAGATATATCTAAAAGTGATAATCTCTCTAAATATGACCCTAGCGGTGATGACGACGATATTGGGAACGATCCCATGAAGCAACTTGAGGCTATCATCAAACACGAGCCGACTGATAGCGATGATGATTACTATTACGTCTTGGTTATTGATGACCCCAAAGATAAAGATAAGGAAGAAACAACAGAAGTGACAAATATTAAACAAGAAGATATTGATATTGAAGATATTGTTACCAATGAGGAGACTACAACTACTTACACACAAGAACCAACTCAAAGCTCTCAGAGTCAGTTTGAAGACTCAATTGAATCGTTCCTTATGTCCAACACCAAAGTCTCAGCTAACGTACCAGCTACTATCCTAGAAAATGAGGAAGAAAGCCAGGAAACTGACGATTTAGATGGAGCCATGAACATAGATGAAACCCAGGACAGTATGTCTCATGAACAAAATTTTGCAGACATGGAAGAAGCACAAGACGATGAAACCATTGAAACTATTACTTCTGGAGTTATCAAAGAGCTGCCTAGTTCTAAAAACTTCATCAAAATATTGACTACAACTGACTCTGATGGCACTATCCTGTTGAAAGGTAACGACAGGATCCAATACTTGACTGATTCTCAACTTGTCACAAACGAAGATGAAGATGGAGACGCATTGTCCCAAGAAGTGATATTCTGTGAAGGTGATGACTCTTCCCAGTTCCAAATCCTCAAATACGATGGTTCAGAATTGGTTATAGAATATGCAGATGATAGCCAAATAGCTACGGTACTCCAACAAGAAGATGGGACATTCTTATGTGATTGTGGAGAGCAGTTTGAAGACTTGGCCGATTATGAGAAGCATCAGTACAAACACAATCCTGCTGGAGCGCATTTGTGTAACTTGTGCGGTAAGGGCTTTGAGTCTCCAGAAATTCTTACTGGACACATGCTACTTCATAGCAGTACAGGGCTCCTAATCACTTGTCCATTCTGCAAACAGCTTATCAGACGCAATGCTTTGACACAGCACATCAAATATGGTCACAACAACATAAAACCTCGCTGCAATATTTGTTTAAAGACATTTGCTAATCCGAACAACTTAAAACGTCACTTGATGATTCACAGCGGCATTAGAGAGTTCGAATGTGACATCTGTTTCAAGAGATTCCACCAGAAAATCACAATGCAAACACATAGGTTAACACATATGAACCCATTTTCATGCAACCAGTGTGACCAATCATTTGAGAATAAGGCCGCATTGACCAATCACAAAGAAACTGATGACTGCTCAAAATCTAAAGTGATTAGAGTCAAAGAAGAATTAATGAAGACTGTCAAGCAAGAAATAACTACAAATCTTGGTAAACTACTTGGTTATGCTTGCTCGCTATGCAAGAAGATGTTTTCAGTGGAGTCCGCATTAGAGCAACATATTGAGAGCACACACATAGTTGATCCAACAGAATTGTTATGTTCAGAGTGCGGTGAAGTACTACCATCTAAAAAGGACATGCATACTCACATACTGACTCACAAGAACATGAAACTGAAGAACGTAAAAAGGTTTGAATGCAGTATTTGTGGCAAAGGTTGTTCGAGCCAAGCTATGCTTTTGATGCATGAGCGAGTTCATACAAATGAAAGGCCTTTCCCGTGCCAGCTGTGTTCTTTAAGATTTAAAACGAAAACACATTTACGGACTCATCAGCTTACTCACACACGGGAGAAGAAGTTCGGATGCTCAGTTTGTATGAAATTTTTTGCCCTCAAAGGGAATTTGGTTGTTCATCTCAGAACACATACAGGGGAGCGTCCTTATGTGTGCTCAATTTGCGGAGAAGCTTTCATAGACTCGAAATATTTGAAGAAACACAAACTAAAGAAACACTCTATAGATAATGTGCCGTGGAATCAGTACTGAGAACTGTAGTCCTTGTATAAAATATAGGGATGTAGGTTCATATTTAGTTGTTTTTAATTTAAATCTAGTCCAAATTGTCCTACTGGTGTCTATTTTATTACCAAGTCGATAGAAAGTTTAAATACTACTATAACAACAATTACAACAACTTATATTATGGAAGCAACTCGGGATGACATTACAACAATTTTATTCAAAAGAAATTGTTGCTTTTCAACAACCAAATTGTATTATACAGCAAATTCATACTTTAAGTCCATACACTTGGCAACATTGTCCCCTATTTTACCTTGAACAGTTTATTACCATACTCAGTACTTTAAAATAGGGATGACAACAATTTATTTTATTTTAAACCCAAAAAATATTTGTTAGCAAATATGTAGTTCAAACAATCCATACTAATATTATAAATGTGAAAGTAACTCTGTCTGTCTATCTGTCTGTCTGTATGTTACGTTTTCACGCCTAAACCGCTGAACCGATCGTCATGAAATTTGACAAAGATATAGCCTGGGATATGGAGAAGGACATAGGCTACTTTTTTACGCTATAAACGACATCCACGCGGGCGGAGCCGCGGGCAAAAGCTAGTATTATAAAAAGTGTAAAAGCTTAAAAAATTGCCAAATTATAAACGTTTTGAGGTAACTGCTAGACAAAGACGGCACTATCACAGAAGTAACATCACGACTATGTAACTTTATACTAGCGCCATACAGTCCAACAAGTGTTTTTACTATCAGTAGCTTTTAAATTTCACTGTAGCAGTATTTGAGGCCATGAGAGACAGTGGCCTAACTGTCAGTTTTTAGGCCACTCTGGCTCCATGAGAGCTAGAGTGGCCTAAAAACTGTTCTAAACTTACCTCGGAAGCAGTTTTTGAAGAAGAGAAAACAGAATTTAAAAATGACATTTAGGCCACCCTGGCTCTCATGGCCTCATTTATATTTACACTACATATAGGTATTATACAATCTGCGATCTTGCAGGGGGTGAAAGTACTCATGAATATGAATGGTCAACTTTTACTAAAATAATAGGCATCTTCTGTTTCATATTATTATTCATAGGCATTTTTTATAAATAAAACCTAGCCTAAGTGACTCCATATAACATCAACTATCTGCCAGTGAAAGTCCCGTCAAAATCGGTCTAGCCGTTTCGGAGATTAGTCGGAACTAACCGATAGACAAAAATGTAATAAAAAAGTAATTAAAAAAACTAAAAAACCCGACTGCGACTAACAAGCCCATACTAAATAAAATAAAAGTTGGAAGCAGGCGGACCCATTTGAGTCTGAACGTATAAAAATGGAATGGGTCCCGCCTAAAGAGGTATAATTTATCCAAATCCGTTAATTCGTTTAGGAGTTACGAGGGAACAAAGAAACGGACATACATACAGGTCAAACACATAACCCTCCTTTCGGGCTTCGCCGCAGTCGGGTAAAAATAGTTGCTTTGTTATAAGTACCGTTCATACTTTCATTTAGTAAAAAGCTGTTATAATGACATTACAAACAGACACAATTTTATTTATTTGTATATATTTTAAAACTTATAAATTCTTGAGTCTTCAGCTTACCACTGCATTCAAAACAAGTCTGTATTTTAGGTCACTGCAGCTTAATGACAATTTGGACTACGTTTTTTTTTTATAAAGTCAATATTAAATAATGCCTTTGTAGATTTAATTTGAGAGTGCATGCCAAAATACTATAATAATGATCGCCTTTAAATAATAATAGGGCAAAGTGAGTCCCGAGCTCTCTAATTTAATACAAATAATTTCAGCCAACACTATTTACACTAGAGTCCGGCCGTCGAAAGAATGCGTTCTTGACACTTGTCTGTTTCATACTAACGAATAAGAAGGGTACAGGAAAAGAAGGGGTTCATCGACATATTTCTTAAAATCTAATTAACTATGCCATTCGATTCATTATAAGCGGGCCTTTCATTGGTTTATTCAAGAACAGTATAAAATAAAAATAAAAACCAATCATTTATTTGCTTGAATATGGGTATATGGGGTGATACATACATGAAAAGTTCTTAAACCATATCCTACCTAAACAGGTGTGCAAATATCAATTATACTTAATTAAAATATTTATTACATTATTCATTAATTTAACTATTACACTACATTAGATTAATTATGAAATTGATTAAAAAAAAAAAGAGTGCTTAGATAATATACCGATAATGAAAGATGTAAATTTTATATATCACACTAGTTATGTGATATATAAAATTTACAGTTAATAAATATAAGCGCAGATTTTTGACAGAATAATTACATGTTGAACATTTATTAATCGATATTGTATTTTTTTTTTTTTTTTTTTGATGAGCCCCTTTTCCTGTGCCCTACATATGTGTTTCGCGAATTTGATCCTTATAGTTACTATAAATTGGCCAGCTGAAAGGTGTCAGGAATGGATTCTCTCGTCGGACGGGCTGTAGGTATACAATTTGAGGATATTTCATTGTGCTGTCAGCTCAGTGGCGGATTTACTACCAGGCTGAGTAGGCTGGAGCTAGGGTTGCCAACCATACTGTTAAAAACAGTATTATACTGTTTTTCACTCTAAAATACTGTTTACTGTTCAACAAAAATAAAGTATATGAATATCCTGTTTTCACTGATATCCAAATCTACACCTAAATAAAAAGTTTAATCTGCTACGTATAACATGATGTCCTACGGGCATGGGCGCGGTAACCACCGCGCAATTTTTTGAAATAAAGGCTAGCTGAACCCAGCTAGCCTTTATTTCAGAATGAAACTGTTAATGATTCGAATTATCATAGTAAATAGATAATTGTTATCAGAATATCTTTTAGATACTAGTATTATAGTTCTGCTACCTCAGTATTCGCCGAATCAATGTGAATTTGTTTATGTGTGTGTGTATGAATTGATGAATGCCAAGTGGTGGAACAACAGAAATGAAGATTCAATACATTCAATATAATAAATTGTTCCTCGTATATTTGGTAAGGCTTAGAAAGCCTTCAAAATTGATGCTAAATTGATGAGTTGCGCGAGTAGCATTCATTAATTTAGGATCTATTTAATTTTAAAACATTTGAAAATACTTGAACTACTGTTGAAGTATTTTGCCGAGAGACTGTTTAATTTTCCGAAATAGTGTTTATTTTCCTACTTTGACCATAATGTACTTTATTTCTTGCCCAAAAAGTTGGCAACTCTAGCTGGAGCATAGGGCGGCAGGCTCAAAAAAAATGTTTTTTTGTTACTCTTGCTACCTAGTTAATCCGGCACTGATTGTAGATACTTACACTTTATTGTGTCGTAGCAAGAGTCGCTTTTTATTTAAATAATTTTGCGGAGTGTCCCATCTGTATTGATCTGTGGCTATAGTGATGATAAAAGTGGAGTTATTAATAATTATAGACCATAATCTGGAACAATGAAGTCTGAAAAAAAACAACCTGAGATGAATCGGCCTTTGTACATTTCTGGAAAGTATGTTGAAATGCCAAGTTATGTTTTTTAGTTCATTATTTTTAACTTAATTGGCTGTAACATGATACCTTCCTAGCGATATTTCTATCAATAAAGCCTAGTGTTAAACATTAGGCGTCACTTTAGAATTGTAAATAGCATATTTTTTTCATCGATTCGGTTTTCATAATATAAGTTACTTTAATTTATCACATTTACTTGTAAGTGTAATTATTTAATGTGTAAATAGTTAATTATTAATTAATCCTGTTGATTTTAGTATTGTATAAATTGGCGGTTACATTACCAAAACAGCTGAAGTGTATTTCTCCTCATATACCTCATTAAGGGCAAGATATATTTTATTTTTATTTTATTATTTTTGGAAAACTTACAGCTAATCAGACACAATGGTTACAAAGTTTTAACATGATGATGGCCAATTACAAGTTTTCACACGTAGACTAACAATTAACTTGTACAAGGCAACAGACAGTGTTACTTTCGCGTTCTGTATATTCATTATATAATGCAAGGGCTATGTTATTTTGTCAAAGAAGTGATTGCAAAGAGCCTTCTTTAATTTAGGCACATTGGTAGTAAAAAGATCTATGTCAACTTCCTGGCAGGTTTCATTATACATGCGGCTCGCCCTAATCATGTAGGAATTTTGTCTATAGGTTATTCTTGTTATTGGTACGTGCAACAAACGAGGCTTACGCAAAAATGAAGAACATACACGCAGCCCAATTTTGCTCAGCAGCTCAGGGATGTCTGGAAATTGAATGTACCTTAGGATTTTTTTTTGCCAGTGACCTTGAGTGGTTAGCTTGCGTGTTCAGTACTGAGCTCACTCAACGCGTCGTACGTACAAGCCAGTAACAGGACTCGCCCATCCAGGAACGCTGTGCCAAATAAGACTCATTATTAATTTATTATACAGAAAACAAAAGGTATTTTAATAAAACACGTACCTATACTAAAAGATCAATAATTAAATTATCTTTAAAAAGGTTGAAGGTTTCAGAAAAATATGCTTGATAGATTTTGCGCAATTCTCAGTGTTTTATCTGCGTTCGACATAACATTACAAATTAATTTCAACATGTAATATAAACATAATCTACAATATTAAGTTATTAAGAAAATGCTCTAATTTAACATATATTTTTTACAAATCTTTAACACTGCTCGTTTAGACGTGATCTTCAGTATAAAATCATTAAAAGTTGCTTATCGTCGCCTTAAGAAACACGGTTAGTTCGAAAATCAGTAAGTACATAATCAACCCAATCAGTGTTTATTTGTAAGGCCGTTAGAAGTTTGCCAATACTGCATTCAATAGCCCAAGATACTAAAATCGACTGCTGATACTGTAACCGCCGATCCTTTATAAAATAAACAGCTATCGGCATTGTTTTTTGTTTTTTTAGGAAATTGTGCAAAATGATCCTATAGCCATTATAAGTGGTATTTTGTTAAAGGCTCGCGCAGACCGGCACGATATCGCTGGCACGACGAGGCGAGGCGAGCGCGCCAGTCTGCGCGAGCCTTATCTCGTCATCTGCTCTTGACTTTTTTGTTTGATCCACGGAATTTTTACAGCAAATAAAAGAAATATAAATTTTGTGTGTGTTTTAATCATAGTGGTGAAAACAAATAGGTACCTACATTTATGATTTTATAAATTTTGTGTGTGTTTTAATCATAGTGGTGAAAACAAATAGGTACCTACATTTATGATTTTATTTAAAATTTCATGTAACAGCGGAAAATGTCTACACCGAAAATATTTTGACGAAAAGATTACTCAAAAACAATACTTTTCATCAAAACCGGTTTTATGATGGCAAAAGCCAACATTACGCGGTATTGCCAGGGTGCCAAGTACTAACCGCGCCCGATGTTGCTTAACTTCGGTGATCGGACGAGAACCAGTGTATTCAACGTTGTAGGTATGGACATTGGCGAAAGAATGTTCATAAATTTTAATCCAACTCATCAAAAACAATGACTAATTTCACAATAACTTTGCAATAGCACGCATGCTATCCCCGAAAGGTTAAGGTAGCTACCGCGGTATCAGCCGTATCAACGATACGGGGCCCAATTCTCAAGCTCTTACATTAATTTAGTAAAATCACACAAATTCGTAATATTCCCAGTCGCCACCATATGGATTGTCCCCAGGTGGCAATCGGGAATAAAATTCCCATTTGCCACCCGGTTGGCGATCCACGCCGCAGCGTACAGCGATTTGAAGTAGGGGCAATAACTTCCCAGTCGCTACCTGGTGGCAACTGGGAATTTTATTCCCGATTGCCACCTGGGCGCAACTGGGAATATTCCACAAATTATAACCTATTGAAATCAGGGTGCTCCAATATCGAGCTCATTTCGGTCAT
The DNA here is from genome assembly GCA_947523025.1 of Dryobota labecula. Classification (NCBI taxonomy): domain Eukaryota; kingdom Metazoa; phylum Arthropoda; class Insecta; order Lepidoptera; family Noctuidae; genus Dryobota; species Dryobota labecula. The sequence goes on from OX383306.1 coordinate 15,227,865, forward strand.
GCTCATTTAATTTTTTTAGTACAATCGCAATGAAAACTTCCTACCCTACTTTGGAGCTTCGCCGCAGTCTGGTAAATAGTTAAAGGTTGCGTTGCATACCACCATTCTGCCTTGTTTCTTCACTTCGTCTCGGTCTGTAACATTTGTTAGTCGGTGGTGGTAGCGTCATCTATTCGTTCGAGATGAAAAGCTTTATAACAGAGTTGCTCGTGATCGTTCCGTTTTGCCCCGACGTCTTTTTCACAAGTACCAGGGACACATGAATTTGAAGGAGTTTTGTATACAAGTAGCGATTGTTTTGATCGTCCGTTTCCATTTACCCCGTCACATGTCGTCCATAAACTGAGCTAATACCAGGCACTCATAAGTATTCAGAAGTGTTATATGATCAGTTTTCTTTATAACATGACGCTTACGTTCACTGGAGGTAAGCAGAAAAGTGTATTAAAATAGTGTATAAAGTACAAACAACCAATATTTCGGAAATTCATTATGTTTAAGTAATATTGAATTATCCCATATTGCCAGTACCCGGACACAAAATCTGACTCAAAGCTCTTATTGGAAAATTCCTGATGGGAAAACTGAATAGAACTTTGCCCGACGGGAATTGAACCCGCTTTTAGCAAGAGTTCCAGGAGTAGTTGCGCCTATTTACCCCGAAGGTTTTGGCAGGGGTGTAGTTATAGACTAGTATTCCGCCAATTAAGTGATAGGGGACCAGTGTATTGCCATCGACCGGGCACAAATATCCAGATTCCGCGCTGTTCAAATAAAAAGCGACCTACTTGTAAGCGTAAACGATGATGATGGAATTTGACCCAGACACAGGATATAATGGAATTTTTGTAGCATGCGAGATGAATACAATTATCGATAGGCTACGATTGTCCTGCTCGTTGTAGAAGTATGCATGCAGCAGATCAGATGCAGCTTACTAATGGAGAGTATTGTAGTGTATTTGTTTTTAGCGACATCTAGTGGCCAGTAGCAGAACTTACAGGAAACGGCGTTCTCAGATAACTAATGTTTAGTTTCATTCGTCTTGCAATAATTCTGAATGATACAAAAGACATTACCGTACTGTGTTTCGAAAAATAAATCGTTGCTATAATAATATAGGCCTCCAGACCGCATTTCGGCGATGGCGGCCAATCTCAGCGGAAATAGTGCACAAATGTGCGCGACACAGGTGCAATCTTCCCTCACTCTCTCCCATAGACCGATGGGACGGCAATCCGACACGACCAGAAAGAGATCTGGGCGCAGGACGAGGCACGACACAAGACTAAAATAATAGTTATGTATGCTAGGAACGAAATGCGAAAGTTTCCTTCATTCTATCAAGTAACTCGTAGTGACATCTACCGTTATCATTTTATAATGAAAACGCTTAGGTTAGTTCGCCCACGGATGGTTCAACTAACCCCGTCCCAACTTTGTCAAGTACTAGGGACACATGACTTCGAAGCAGCTCATACTTGAAATACAGAAGTCTTCTTCCGTATTTGAAACCGAATGACAATATTCGAATAAAACGTTGTTGAAATTGATTAATCGAGCTCGAAAGTGCACTCCTTGTTCCGATGCTTTAAAATCTCGAATAACTAACTATATGCACCAAACATCTTTTCTTGAACGAACGACCATAAAATTGAATTTTCTGAATAAAAATAACATCATGTCTGTAATCCCCGAAGAGGTATAGCACACCTACATTTCGTCAGTTATGTTTAAGTCCCATGTAGTCAGGGGCGAGCCTATTGCCATCAATCGGGCACAAATACAGACTCCGGGCTGCTACTGAGATATTCCTGGTGGAAAAACTCAATAACACTTTGCCCGACCTGGGAATTTAACCCAGGACCTCATGCTCAACAGTCTTAGCGAATATTTCAGAGTAGTCACAGAATATTCTGTTTGTGTTTTGTCGGTGCGAACATTTCAGTAGCACCAATACAACTGTATTGATGCTAGTGAATTGTTCTATTGCAGTCTCAATAATGAATAAATAAATAAATTTATTAATAATACTGACTGCACGAACTCAAGATATTTACTTTTTTAAACCTGGGAAAGCTCAAATTCAAACAAAAATATATTCCTCACGAAGATTAACTGCATATCCAAAATGTCGAGCTCATAATTTTATTCCTGCATGCGATAGCTGGCTGTGATACATCAGCAATTTTCAAAAGGGGCAAAACTACAGTATTTAAATTGTTTGAAAAACGTAATGACTTAATTGCCAACGACGTCGTCCTCACCAACGGAGTTCGCTTTCTCCTTGCTATACTCGTAAATGTAGCTCAGAAAAAAATGGAATCGATAGATAAGTATAGATTTCTGAGTTTCGTGAAAAACACAAGGAACAATACAAACATCTGCTTCTGCTTATCAAGGCTTATTTCGTGTGTTCTACCAAGTGCAAGTGTGGCTGGGTAATGAACTGAATCCTGAAGACTGGGGCTAGAAATTGATGAATAATAGTTTGGAGCCAATTCAGACTTTACTTCCCAGAGAAACTGCAAAATACATTTTTTTTTTATTGTTTTATTCATCAGTCTGTACCAATATTGTAGTCAACAATTGACAGTCATAACTCTCAATTAGTAGTCTAGTCATAGTAATTATTATTAGGTGGTACTTATTTGTTAAAATAGCTATTAGTTTATTTTATTTGTATATTGTATTAGTATGAATAAAAGTATATAATTTCTCGTAATCAAGAAGTTAGTATTTTAGACATTATTTTTGTACCCTACATGTATGTTTTTTTTACGGTGCCGTGTGGTGCCGGACGTAAAGAATAGCATCACCCTATTTCTTCCCGTGGGTGTTCGTAAAAGGCGACTAAGGGACTTACTAGAGAATAGGCAGCAGCCAGCAGCGTTCTTAATGCAATTTTAACACCATACTGCGATCGCCAACCCGCCTGCCAAGCGTGGCGATTATGGCAAACCCCCTTTATTGGGGGAGGCTTATGTCCAGCAGTGGACCTCTTTCGGCTGAAATGATGATGATGATGATGATGACATCTATGATTTTATATTTAACCCAAAGGTTGACTGGTAGAGAATGCCTTGTGGCTTTAAGTCCGCCTATGTACCACTATTGTACGAATACATGAAGTTTAAATCAATAAATACGAGTAAAATTGTCAAGGCCACGCTTGCTCTAATGTTGAATCAAATGCAACAGATGAAGATTTTTTTGAAATAGATGAGTATATAACTGACATATCTCTCTTTTTAGAGCAGTATACACAAATCGATCAAGAAGAGAGCGAAGAGGAAGAAACGAGTGATCAAGTAGAATTAATGAATTAATTATAATAGTGCAATTCTCTTGTTGCTAACATTTTTATTAATAAAATATTGTCATATAATTGAAAATACGACATTCCTACGGTCTGAAGTCGCGATATCTCGAAAGCGTTGCTTCATAGGGAAAAAAATATTCATCCTTTTTATACAGAATTCCGCGATCTACAAACTTTGATCCATTTTTACGGTAGCTCTTATCGTTTCAGAGATATACGCAAAAAACATAAATTGGTGACCTTTGAAATAGAATAAAAAAAACGCACAAGCAGGATTGATGGGGAATTTTGATACATCATTTGTAATAACGTATTCATGATCTGTGCAAAAATCTAGCTCGTTGGGAATCAATGCTAACTCGAATGTCTATTACTCGTATGTCTGGACTATTTGGATATGTGAAAAAAATCGCAGCAGTAGTATATATAGGTAACGAAGTTAAAACTATCACAGCTAAGTAGGCTATACAAGTTATCGAGTAATAGTCGACCAATTTACATTTGCAGTTGAAAAACACGTTCTCCGAAGTTTGTTCTTGGGATAAATTCATCCCAACTACGGAACTCTTCATTGTGCGTGGTCCGACAGGCACTTGGCCTGTTTTTCTTTCTTTTTTCGTCGGTAAAATTTTTTTTAAGGCTCCGTGCACGAAAAAAACTATTTTGTAAATTTCTTATCTGATCGTGAGAAAACTTGAAATAATCGAAACATTAAGTCTGTGTAACTACAAAAGTACAGGGGCCTAATTTACAAACGTTGCAATGGTCTCGCCATTGTGAGTATTTGACAGTGTTTGTATGGCAAATCTGTCAAAAACTCACAATGAAGAAACCATTGCAACTTTTGTACATTAGTAGACTTGGCCCCCAGTTTTCATGGTGCTAAACCATTCGTGTCAGTCACAGCTGCTGTTAATAGTTTCATCATTTTTGTGCTCTCCAAAATAATTATAGTTTATTTCGCCGTTGATTAACTTAATGAAGATATTGTATAATCATTAGATTATATTTTAAGGATAGCTCTAGTCTAATTTGTGATTTTTAAATTTCTTGATATGATTTGTTAAATAATAGGAAAAAATATATTACTGACGGGGTTTAAAACAATAAAAGGTTTTTTAAATATTATTTTTCTGCTATATTTTGTATAGAAGTTGAAAAAAGTGGTTCAGTCACATGCATAATTATAATAATGTTGATGATATTTTTTAATGTTCAAAATCAAAAATAGTTTCTTGTAGAATGATGATCAAATGTCAGTCTTGCGACACTTTTCGGAAAACTTGTTGCGAATATTAGTGATTTACCGTGAATACTTAATTTATTTGACAAAATCCCTTTCAGCCACATGCAAAACAAAGAACACGACTTTGTAAATCATAAATTATTTTTCCCTTTCTCACAAACAATGAACATAATTGATCAAAATCAGTCGATTTCGTGCACGGCCCCTTAAATAATTGGTTAAATACCTCTACTTGGGCCATGTAGTCTCTTTCCGGGCGAGGCAAGACAAAGAAGTTACAAGACGAACGGAAAGCGCCTGTCCATGAAAGGAACTTTTTAAGAGTGAGTTGAGATTTGTCTTGGCACTCAAGCGCAAGCTCATGGGCATGTGTATTTTTCCCGTCTTAACATAATAAGATGCACAACAGGACAAGTCTGCCGCATGACAAACTGTGGGCCCAAATAGCACAGAACTGGTGCCCTGAGACAGTGAGGCGAGGCCGCGGTAGGCCACGCAGGAGATGGCGGATGAACTGGACAGATTCCGCCAAAACTGGAAGTAAGACGCGCGGGCTCGGGAACGGAGCAAAGAGTGAAGGAGAGTACGGTCTACTCCATTTGTTAGTCGGCAGCGTGATCTATTTATATTGGTTCGAGATGAAAAGCTTGGTAACGGACGTAACGGTGCCCGTGACCGTTCCGTTTTACCCCGACGTCTTTTTTACAAGTACCAGGGGCACACGAATCTGAAGGAGTTGAGTTGCGACTAGCGAACGTCCATGGTCCGTTTCCATTTACCCCGTCATAATGTTAAAATGAGCTAAAACTAGGCAAGTAGGCTCTCATAAGTTATCAGGAAGCGTGTTTTATCATCAGTTCTCTTTATAACATGACGCCTATGTACACTGAAGGTAAGCAGAGAAGTGTATTAGTGTATAACACAAACAACCCACATTTCAAAAAATTCATTATGTTCAAGTAATACTGAATTACCTATCCCCTATAATCCTGATGGAAAAACTGAATAGAACTACCTGACGGGAAACATACCCGCTTTTAGCGAGAGTTCCAGCAGTAGTTGCGCTTGCGAGTTGCGACTTCGCCACTAGACTACTATTAGTAGGTTACAGTCTCGTTGGTCATCATCAGATTTCACTTATCAGTCAGTAAAAAAAATATGATTATTTAATATCGTCTTATTAGGCTATTTGACCTAATTATCTAAAATTCTAAAAACACGATAAAGATTATTTTGTGTAATTCATATCTGCAAGCGGTTTCATCGAAGTTGAGGTAAACGTTCAAAGTTACCCCGTTACAATTTAAAGAACTACCAGGGACACATGACTTTGAAGCTGTTTTATAGGAGTGGTGGAGTAGGTTTGTTATCAACAAATCATTATCATACATCCAAACAACTTTAGTAAACCTCACGTGCTGCTTGTACTTGCAATTAACTTTTTTAAAGAAATTCTTATAATTCAGATTATAAAATAAAAGGGTTATTATACCTAGTTACTTTTTATTGGTCTGAGGCACAGCTGAGGTTATAGGTAATATACGTCACAGAAAAACAGACAGATGTTGCGTTTTCAGCATGGTTTTTTGGACGTTGCGCGTTATGCGATTAGGTGACTACTACAGTTGCCTAATCACCCTGACACATTTCGTTTAAGCAACTTTGTATACCAGGCAACCATAACAGTGTATAGAACAAAATATTTACATGTACGTTTATTACGTCACTCCGTCCCAATTCACCCCGTCACGTTCGTCCGTCGACTGTACAGATACTAGGCTCACATAATGACAAAGGCAGTTTGAAAGAACATTCATCAACAATATGGTCATTAAAGAAAAACAATGGTTTTATTATTTACAGAGAACCGAATCTAGGACTGACAAAAGCAATAACTTTGCTAATGCTAATAATTAGAATCATTACTAATATTAGGTCTAACTCAATAGTGTACTTGCTAATAAAAAGGTAACTACAGTATTGTATAAGACAAAAAGTAGACAATTGTACTCCTTAATAATAATAAGCATATTAACAAACTACAATAATTGTATTTTATTAGTTTATTTATTATATTTTACATAATTAAAACATAATTGATTGTTTTAAAATAATACATTTTTAAAGTTTTCCAAAAATGCAACCATAGTTTCGTTCGTACTGTGTTGGTAGGTTAAATAAGGTATTATAGTAAATAAGGTATATAATAAATAAGGTAGAGAAGCAAAAATTATTCAGTTTTGTTGGTTAGTGTAGATTCAAACCTGTTTGTTACCTCTGAAAGCAATGTGCAATTAATTTTTCCGTCTCTCCGGACGGATTTGCCCCCGACACATTCGCCGCAGAATCGGCAAGTACCAGGCGAACACGAGCAGTTTAGAGGTGCAAGTTCGAAGTAATGGCGCGACTGTAGTTATGAAGTTAGGCCATAGGCCAACAATAAAAAATGGCCACACTAAACAAAATACTAATTATTATAATAAATATAGGAAGATGGGCGTTGCAAATAATTAACATTTTATACAATTGCTACTTGTAACTGTATAAAATCTTAACAATTTGAATAAAGCCGTACGGTACCTACATGCTTCATAATCATGGTTTTCTTAGTGTAAATGAATGACTAAACTTCGTTTTATTGTATCCCTTAAACTGATAAACGAAAATAGATAGAAGTTACGTACCTTCCCAATTTTTTACGTTTTAATATTTACTAGCGACATCTATCGAAAAATACAATAAACGTTTTGGTTTGCCAGACGTAGCAACTTTACTACCAATTTTCCCTTTCTTTATAGAACCTTAGAGTCGCTTTTAAAACAGCCTAGAGGGTGCTGTGTTAAATTAATACAGAGAATAAATAATAATGGCGACCAAGTTATTATGAGGACTACCTGTTTTACTTTGCTTTTGTGCTCTCAAGTTTTGTTTTATGAGCTGATGATAGAAATAAACAAATACAAAAAGAAAGGAGTTTTGCATAATTTCGATACGTGTGCTTATTTTTTTTCTTTTTTTACTATTATTATTTAAATAAAACTCGTCTAAGTATGTACATAGTAAAATATTTTAAACTAAACACAAAAAAAAAAACAAAAACTGCATTAAAATAAACAGACAAGAAAAAGTATTTATTGTTTTAAATAAAATGCACTGTAACCAATCGAACGGTGAACACATATATTTTTCCAAATGATTCTTAATCTCTTACAAAATCAATGTCTGTCTCGGACCATCAATTCAAACTCGCATCCCCCATGGAGATGTCCGGTTGCCAACCATATTGCCATTATAAAAATAATATTATTCATTTAGTAATCGACTAAATCAGCTCGATATGCATGAACATAATATTAACATAAACATTTTATAAATAGTAAATAATATGAATTCTTAACAGTCGGCCATCCTGAATCAGTGTCTGTCCCAGACACAGTATTAAATTGGAAACCTTTTTATTACCTTGCATCATGACTCGATTCAGTATTGCTGATTGCAGCATTTGTAGCCATTCTTTAAGTACAAATAAAATATAACAAGCAGTATGTACCTACGCAGCAATCTGTGCAAGTTAAATACCACCCTATAATTATTGATAGGTACTTCTAAAGCTAATAGGTGGCTTAGCTGACTAATCTCAATTTAACAAAATAATTATTTGAGTACATAAACAGACAACAGAATAATTAAGATGGTACTTAAACATAAACAAAATGTACCTATATAAAATGAACTCTTGGTAAGTTACGCAAAATTAACTCTTATAAAGTAGCATATAAAATTAACTCTCGCTAACTTATTTGACATTAAGATTATGGATGGAGGCAGACAGTCTAGATAATATAATGCATTTATATTTAATTCTCACATAATATTAAGTTTAACTATGAATTGAGGCAGAATTAACAATTGCTTAACACTGCGGCCATCCTGAGCTAAGAATGTCCTCATTCTATAAACATAAAACGAAGAAAATCTGGGTATAGCTTCAAAACAACTGGTGAATCGCCTCGTCCAGCAGGTAAGTAGACTATCGGGGTACCGTTTGCACACACAAGGTGCATCGGCCTTCCCAACAGGTAAGGAAATTATCTGGGTACCGCTTGCACACACTAGGTACATCGGCCTTCCCAACAAATACAGGGAATGTCTGGGTACCGCTTACACACACTAGGTGTATCGGCCTTCCCAACAAGTAAGGAGATTATCTGGATATCGCTTCCAACAAGTAAGGAGATTATCTGGGTGCCGCTTGCACACACTAGGTACATCGGCCTTCCCAAAAAGTACAGAGAATGTCTGGGAACCGCTTACACACACTAGGTGCATCGGCCTCCTCCAGAAAGTAAGTAGGTCATCTGGGCACCGCTTGCACACACTAGGTACATCGGCCTCCTCCAGAAAGTAAGTAAATCATCTGGGTACCGCTTGCACACACTAGGTACATCGGCCTCCTCCAGAAAGTAAGTATATCATCTGGGCACCGCTTGCACACACTAGGTACATCGGCCTCCTCCAGAAAGTAAGTAAATCAGCTGGGTACCGCTTGCACACACTAGGTACATCGGCCTCCTCCAGAAAATAAGTAGATCATCTGGGCACCGCTTGCACACACTAGGTACATCGGCCTCCTCCGGAAAGTAAGTAGATCATCTGGGCACTGCTTGCACACACTAGGTGCATCAGCATCCGTTGAATTGCACGCCTCCGTAATCCATGGCACAGTTCATCAAGGGAACAGGGAAGGGATAGAAGGGTAAGAAACGCGTATGTGCACCAAAACTAAACGAAAAAGGTAACTTTTTGGGTAAGTCGTAGGTAACTACTAGGCTTGTAACCATCTCAGATATCTTTCTTTTCATAACTTAGAAATATTGTCGTGTCAAAATGTAGTGTAACCGTACAATTAAATTGGATTGTGTTTTTATTTAATCATCACTACCCGCATATTCGCTTTCAGATTCCGACTCCACGAACCTCACCCAAGGTTTAATTTTGTCTACAGGAAAAATATTTTTATACTTATTTTTTGAATATCCACTTATGCTGCTTATCTCATATCGATCATGGTCAAGCACTGCCGTCACCCGAAATGGCCCGCTAAAAGCTGGAACTAATTTTTGACTTTCTCCCGGCGTCTTAGCACTCTTTTGGACCAAAACTAAATCACCAATCTTGTAAACCTTGGCTTTACACCTTTTTTTATCGTAACGAGTTTTCATTTTTTTTTTGTTGTGCTACAATATTTGCACTGACTTCAGCCCGAATTTTCTGCACTCTATCTGTTGATGCTTCTTTGGATAGGCTTATATCATGTAAATGACCCTCAGCTTCATTTATAGAGTTGTGTCCGAAAATAATTTCAGTTGGACTCTTTCCGGTGCTTTGATTGATGGTGTTATTAAGGCTCCATTGGACTTGAGTGACATGGAGATCCCAATCTCTGTCATCTTTACTGTGACACAGTGCTATCAGCGATGCAAGTATTGACCGGTTGTACCGCTCAATCTGGCCGTTAGCACGCGGTGTGGCCACCGCGTTCAAGGTATGTTTAATCCCTAACGAGTCAATGAAGATCTTGAATTCGTGGGATGTAAAGCTGGTACCGCGGTCTGAGATTAAATGACGTGGAGTTCCAAATAACCCGAACACATCCCGAAGTGCAGTAATTGATGTCTTGCTTTTTGTTGTTTTGACGGTTTTCAAAATAATAAACTTAGTAAAGCTATCGATTATACCAAGGATGTAAACGTTTCCGCGCTTACTTTTAACGAACGGCCCGAGATGGTCTATATGAAGACATTGAAAAGGTGTACTTGGCTTCGGAATAGGATGGAGAAAGCCTTGTTTTTTACCTCCGGGCTGTTTCGCGTGAGCACAAGGAATGCAAGCCCGTACATATTTCTTTACGAATTGCGTCAATCGGGGGAACCAGTAATCTCGTTTCATTTTTTCTAATGTCTTTTCAAATGAGAAATGACCGGCATTGTCATGGCATTGCTGACAAATTATCCAACGTGCTTCTTTCGGAACTGCCCATCGCAACTCTCCGTTTAATTTTCGGTAAATTTTACCATCCTTGAGGGCGTAGTTATTACGTATATCCTTAGCTTCCTGCCCATTGTTATCGAGTACAGCTTTTATATGACAAAGCCTTGGATCACTCATTTGGACCGACTGCAACCAGTGTACTTCTTCTAGCTGCAATACTGTCAAATCCACCGCTGAGTTGTTGCAGATGGAATCATCGACAGGGATGGAGTTTCGACTTAATGCATCCGCATGAGCTAACTGCGGTCCAGGGCGATATTCGATAGAAAATGTAAATTCTTGGACCAGAAGCCACCAACGAGCTATCCTTGGTATTAAATCCCTTTTAGTGAGGGTAGTACGTAACGCGTTGCAATCTGTTAAGACTTTAAACTCTATTCCAAGCAAGTAAACTCTGAAACGTTCTAAAGATGCTACGACTGCTAACGTTTCAAGTTCATAGGAATGAAAGTTTTGTTCCTCAGCTGACGTTTGCCGGCTGAAATAAGCGACAGGCTGAAAAGCAGTCGCTGAACTTGGTCTTTGAAGCAGTACGCCACCCAGTCCCTTAGAACTTGCATCCGTATGTAATTCAGTTTCGTATATCGGATTATAAATAGCCAATACGGGTCGAGTCGTTAATATTCTTTTAAGCTCTGCAAAAGCATTAACCTGTTCATTACCCCAAGACCACTTAACGTTGGATTTCGTGAGCGAAGTTAATGGTTTCGCGATTGTCGCGAAACCAGAGACGAATCGTCGAAAGAAACTAGAGAGACCAACAAATTGTCGAACTTCGTGTACATTCTGGGGTGTCTTAAACTTTGCAACGGCTTCAATCTTTCTTATCCCTGGCCTCACGCCGTCCCTTGTAATCTCAAAGCCTAAGTAGTCAATGGATTTCTTGAAGAAATTGCATTTGGTCAAGTTTAACGTGAGGTTGGCCTCTTTTAAAAGATCAAGGACCTCATGCAATTTCTCCATTCCTTCTTCAACCGACTGAGATGCGATAATGATATCATCCATATACGCTAGTACACCCGGCATATTGCGCCGTTTCAATATCTTCAGAATAAGCCTCTGAAATACAGCTGGCGCGTTGGTCAACCCAAAAGGCATACGATTATACTCGTAATGCCCATCTGGGGTAACAAACGCTGTTAGAGGTTTGGACTCTTCTGAGACCGGTACCTGGTGATAACCGGAAGTAAGGTCTAGTGAGGTGAAATAGACTTGCCCTGCGAGACTATCGATCTGGTCGTCAATAAGTGGCATTGGAAATTTATCTTTAATCGTTTTCCGATTTAATGCCCTATAATCAACGCACAGTCTCACGTCACCGTTTTTCTTTGCGACTAATATGATTGGACTAGCATATTCTGATTGTGATTCTCGTATTATTCCATTCGCTAACATATCGCCAATAATAGTGTTGACTTTCTCACGTTCAGCAATAGAAAGCGTATAGGGTCTGTACGTGACCGGTTCATTGTCTTTGAGTCTTATATGCATTTCAGCTAGAGGCGTGTCACCCAATTCTTCTAGTGTAAAAGAGAAACAATCACGACGAGCGTTCAGTAATTTGCATAGCTGTTCTTTTACATCAGGATTCAAATCATTATCAACGTTGATCTGGTCCAATGATATAATATTTGTAGCATTCTGGACTGAGACATTATATACCTTTAATACTGATTTGTCCGTAAGAGGGGATCAGGTAATTGCGCACAAGAAATTAATTTTGCACGGGCAACTATTGTACCTTGAGAAAGTTTAAAAGGCTCTAAAGCTAACTTCATTATGTTCATGGAACCTTTGCCATCTTTGAAAGAGTAAACTCCTGGGACTACCATGTATTCTTTGCCCGCTTTTAAACAAGCATCCGTGGCGAAGTACACTGATCCATTTAAGTCTGATAACGTATGTACCTCGATGGTATCCAAACCTGTTATAGATGTGCTGTTAGACACAATCACCGGAATCTTTTCTTTATCAGTCGTTATATCCTTATATAATATCAACATGGTGTCAGTTTTATGTGCTCTGACACCTGGTTGCTCAGTTAAAGATTGCCCAACTAAAACATCTGCTGGCAGAAGTTTAGGCTCTACAAGAAAAGCCTCCACGTCCTCATTTAAGGCATCTAATACAATATTTACTGTTACCCTGCCGTTCGGAACTAAAGTTCCACTAGCGAAACCTTTTAAAGTTGGTAAGTTAGTCCTATCAATAGTTAGTCTCAATTTAGAAGCGTAATCATCTCGTATTAATGTGCACTGACTTCCAAGGTCAATGAAACATGACATAGATTGACCATTGATTTTTATTTGCTTAAAGTATTTATCATTACCACAGTCAGTACTCAATATATTAAGAATGTTTCTAGCTGCGTTCGCATCTCGTGACGCGGTTGTTGTCATTTCACGATTCTCTGTATTAGTGTTGAATCTAACTAATCCTGTACAATTCTTATCGGTGTGACCAAAACGCCTACATCTATTACATTTAATTACCTCTTTAGGACATTTTGGGACAGTATGCCCTGTCTCACCACAATTATAGCAGGTAAGTGCACCTGGTTTTCTGGAATTAGTTATATCAATTAGTCTTTTAGAATTACCCGGATCGTTATTGTCACGAAAGGTTGCATTGTTTTTTTTTGAGATTTCAGTATTCTTGCTGTTAGAGATATTCCTAAAATATTTGAGTACTTCCTCAGGTTCCTGCATATTAGCACCTTGCACATTCATCTTTATGTTCCAGTCAAAAATACCGTGTGTGAGGCAGTCTACAGCCTTTTTTCCTTGAATTCCGCATCTATTAATGAGCATTATCTTATCATAATAATACTCCTCTAGAGGCTCATTCCGCCGAGTTTTTCTAAACAACATCTCCGAGAGGAGATCGCCATAATTTTGCTCGCATGGAAAAGCAGTTTTCAACTTTAGTTGCCATTCCGCCCAAGAGAATCTTACGCTGGTTAAGCCGTCATACCAACGCTTAGCCAACCCTTTTAATTTTGGTAAAGCGTAAAGTATTGTCTGGCGTTCCGACCATCCATAAACGTGTGAAGACTCATTTATTTTGGATAACCAATCCTTCATCGTCTGAGACTTAGCCTGGGGATCGAAATCCGGTATTACATTCTGAGCACCCTGCATCACTGGCCCTGAAGCACCTGAATTTCGGTCTTTTAGAACGTCAACTAACTGTTCCAACAGTCTTGCCTCAACAGTCGGTGCCGATTCCGTGTTGATAGCAGCACTTGAACGACGACGCTTCTTCGCACGACCGTAATTATTGAACGACACAGAAGAGTCGGAATCGGAAAAACATCGGTTACGTGAAACTTGCTTACTAATCCTGTCCCACTTAGATACTTCTCGTTGGGGTTTAACCGAGGAATTGCGACTAGAGCCCCGCTTACGTCGTCGTGAATAATACCTGACTCGCGACATTGAATTATTCGATGATGATCTACTTGATCGCGACTGACGCCGTACCCTATGACCCCGCCTTTTATCGCGACGCCGGCGCCTTGGTGATTCTGACCGTTGACGTTTACGACCACGTGATACTTGATAAGGAGGAGTGCCTTTAGGTGTCATAGACTCTTTCGTAAGTTCTGGTGCATTCGGATTCATTTTAACAGGTAATTGTATCAAACGATTATTAAAGGAAAGAACTGATTCCAATTTTCTTCAAGTTTTACCTTGCGGCCGAAAATGCCAATGGGTTCATCAATTAATCCTGGCTTCTGAACTTTTAAATAAAATGCACTGTAACCAATCGAACGGTGAACACATATATTTTTCCAAATGATTCTTAATCTCTTACAAAATCAATGTCTGTCTCGGACCATCAATTCAAACTCGCATCCCCCATGGAGATGTCCGGTTGCCAACCTTATTGCCATTATAAAAATAATATTATTCATTTAGTAATCGACTAAATCAGCTCGATATGCATGAACATAATATTAACATAAACATTTTATAAATAGTAAATAATATGAATTCTTAACAATTGGGACTCACACATGAGTGTAAGTCCCAGTAAATACTTTTTCTCACTTTTGTTTTTTATTAGTGTTAAGTAACACTAATAAAAAACAAAAGTTAAATGAAAACATAATCCTGTACGGGGCCAAAAGGCTCCTATCTCAGCATGATGCTGCGACATTTAAAAATAAGTGTCGCAGCGCTGATATTCTGATAGCCCGCTATGATGTCGCGAACAGATACAGAATTAAAAAGTAAAATAAAAAATAGATATGTGTGAAATAATTTTTTTTTTTTTTTTTTAAATCACTTCTCATGCTCTAAAAGTACGCCAATATAACCCTACGAAGCGGGACTAAAGTGACCACTTTAGTCTCTAGGGAGTGAAAAGTAAATAGTTTTTTAATTTCCTTCATGTGACATAGACAAACTCAAACAACCAGTAAATATACTATTATCTGTGGAGTGTGGACCATCTTCATTGCGAAAATGTTGAGAGTTTCATGGTTTTTCCGCAAAGAAGGTGGCGCCATGTGTTTTAAACTGTTAATCTGTGACTGGTTTATAAGAAAAAACTGACCGCGAAAATTTCAGAATTTTTGTCGAGTGTAAATTTGTTCGGTTTTAATAAATTTATTAAGAATGTCGGTAAGTGTGTCTAGAAATACAATACCTTTTATAAAGTTTCATATTGAGACACGAAGCAACAAAATACGATCTAGAGGAATGTGGCTGTGTTGAATTTTGTTGCTTCGTGTCTCAATATGAAACTTTATAAAAGGTATTAGAAAATTCTAGACACACTTACCGAGGCAGCAGATTGAGCCGTTTTTCATAATTCCTTCTCATCGACATGCCGGATCTGATTTTTGCAGGACACTGTTTAGTTACCTTCTTAAAACGTTCTTAAAACCGAATGCACGCGTGAACTCATACAATCATATAAATTATATTGTAACTAAACCGTATCCTGCAAAAATCAGATCCGACATGTGTCTCCGCTGAACGTGTTATCTTTTAATCACGCCATGATACGAGTATGAGCTATAAAAATAGCTTTTGAACCCGCTCCAGAAAGAGACAACTTCGGAACAACATTTTGTAAATCACATTAAATTCAATTCTATTTATTTAATCAGTGCTTAAATTTTTAAACAAGCCCTTATAAAAAATATATTTTTTAAGTAAAATATTTTAGACTAAAGACTAAAAAAAAACAACAACATTTGCGTTATAATAAAAGAGGTTCTACACTCAAGCACAAATAATATAATACTATCAGCTTCAGCGGCTATTCTACTACTTATGGTATAATTCTACAATACCTAATAAATTTTTAACCGACGTAAAAAAACGGAGGAGGTTCTCAAGTCGACGCCGTATTTTTTTTTTTTTGTGTATGACCACGCATAACTTTTTACAGAGTAGTCCGATTCTGATAATTCTTTTTTTATTGGAAAGGGTATACCCCGAATTTGGTCCCATATAAATTTGAAAAAAAAAACCAACTAAGGGCAGGAAAACAGGGGATGATTGATTGTTCACGCATTGATTGTAATGTATGACCACGCATAACTTTTTACTAGTGTAACGTGTAGGGTAGGTACCACAACTAAAAAGTGAAAAATAAAAAACTTTTTACAAAATTAAAATCAACCTTTATCAAAAAAAAAAAAAAAAAAAAATGGAAAAATATCTTTAATTTTATAAGTCAGTGGCATAAAACGAAAATATGGAACCAAAGACTGCGACTTCCAAAATTAAAGTTATTTTTCAATATTTTTTTCTTTTTTCTTACTACCTCATAAAGATGCAACTTACCAGAGGGGCTCGTGGCTGAATGATAACAACCGCACAGGGCCTCAAGTCTGCTATTACAATAGTGTCAGAATGGTCTCGCCATTGTGAGTATTTGACAGTGTTTGTATGGCAAATCTGTCAAAAACTCACAATGAAGAGACCATTCTGACACTATTGTAATAGCAGACTTGAGGCCCAGAGGGCCAAGTCTACTAATGTAGAAACGTTACAATGGTCTCTTCATTGTGAGTTTTTAACAGATTTGCCATACAAACACTGTCAAATACTCACAATGGCGAGACCATTGCAACGTTTGTAAATTAGTAGACTTTGGTCGATCGAAGGTTAAGCTACGTTTGCCGCGGTCGGTTCGTGAATGAGTTACCGTCCATTAGGTACATATCGAGCGAGATCCTTCGTGCCTCTGCCTTGGAAAGCACGTTAAGCTGTTGGTCTCGGCTGTCATTCGTAGATCTTTAAGAGTTGTTACGGGTAGTCAGAAGACAAAAAGTCTGGCAACCAGTCTTATCAAGAGGTACCGTGTTTCCCAGTAGGTTAGGTAACTGGGTTGTGGATGTTGAAGTCAGATAGGCAGTCGCTCCATGTAAAATACTGGTATTCAGCTGCGTCCGGTCAGACTGGAAGCCAACCCCAACATATTTGGGAAAAGGCTAGGCAGATTGAAAGTCAAAGTCAAAAGTCAAATCATTTATTTAAATCAAATAGGCACATAAAAGGCACTTTTGAACGTCAAAAACAAAAATAATTAATTGATTCTAGTTGCCCCTTCCAAAAGGTAGTTACGAATGGAGAAGAAAGAGATGCATAAGTACATCATGTGTTTCATGTAGGCTGATGCTTGATGTAGACTTATTTTCAATGTTACATACCGCTCGCTATAATTTAATTATAAAAGTGCGAACGTGCATTTATGTTTCGTATGCATTCAAAGTTATGAACACACAATCACACATTTTGGTGTTTGCATGCACTATGTGTTCGTGTGTGTGTATAGCTGTGTGGCGCGGTACATACAAAATACGGGACGACGTCGATGCGGCGCGCGGTGGCGGGCCCGCCGCGCCTCCGGTGAATCATTGGGTAATGTGCCGATAGGGCAATTGAACAATCTTGATGGTTTGCATTTATCTATTACCTATATAAGCATGTTTTGGACTTGCCCACTAAGCCAGCCACCGACGGTCCCTTGCCACCCTCCCTCCGACGCTGCCCTAAGCCGAGGTTCGTACCCTACAGGGGGTGCCCTTAGCGTGCAGTCGTTTAGTTTATTTGTTTTTACGCCCTAGCTGGAGGCATTAAGTTTTAGGAGCTTAAGGCAACCACATGAAAGTCCGGTTAAAGAGTCTCAACCCCTCGTGGTTAACTCTGAGATGCCCTAGATATATATTTTTTTTTAATTCCCACTAATAGTTCGTGACGGAACCGTTAAACCAACAGAACCCTCGATATTGATTAGTCTCATCTTAAGGCCAATAGAAACAGGCAATTTTCCTTGCCCCAACTTAATAGCTTTCTGAGAACTAAATAATAATTATAAAGTATCAAGTAGGTCTAGTCGCAGTAGGCACAAGGTGAGTGGCACAGGCGCTCGCTGCTTTGTTCCCGAGCATGCCGCGCTCCGTATCGCATGTAAACTGTATACCAAACACAAAATATGTACGTATTATAGTTTGTATTATTGACTACAGTCATATTATACCATCCGTGGCGATAAGATCCTATAGGTAACTAGCTAGCCTGTTTATCTGGAAAGATGAGAGACAATTTCAAAGACGATACCCATTTTGATAGGCCAAAATTTCCATAGTCGTCATCACATTCGGTATTCAATTCATTATTTCTAACCTAGTAGTCAAGTATCATCATCATCATCCACAGCTGGGAATAGGCCTCTACTCATGCAAAGAAATCAAATCAAAATATTTATCTCTGATAACATAAAGAGGTATTTGTTTGTTTAGTTTGTATGTAGGAGGTAATCTCTGAAACTACTGAACGGATTCTGAAAATTATTTTTGGATTTCATAGCCCAATTCCTAGAGAAGATTATAGGCTATTAACATTACGCTGCGACCGTAAGGAGCCGGGCAAAATGAAAGAAGACAGAAAGAACGCTAAGTGAAAACGAAGTAATAGCGCGGGTGGGCGACGGGATGTGACGCGGAGGGTCGGGGGAAATTTCACGCAGACGAAGTCGCGGGACACAAACTAGTTTCATATAAACCTACACGGGCACTTATAAAACGTCAGAAGCTAGGTGCACAGTTCCAATTTGTCGTTTCCTATGGAGAAGAGCCAGCAAGAAACTCCACGTTATCTCTTTTAAAAATAATTGGCATTTACAATAATTACAAATAACAGTATTAATAGGTATGAGAAGAAGGTGTAGGCCTTTCAACGATTACCAAGTACTTAAAAAAATTTAAAATGATCAGCAAATCTACAGTCTACTAGGCCTACAACGTTCTCACATTCACAAAATAGAAAAGAATCTATATAAAGATAAAAAATAAAATCAAAATCAAAACCTATCTAAACCAAATGACATGGTTGCTATTACAACTACAGTTACAAATCTGAATAAATATCATATCCACAAAAGCAACTACACGTGCAAATAACATCACCACGATTGCTCGAGATGAGTTGGCGATTTCAAACAGTAACACATCCATACCAATATTATAAATCTGAAAGTAACTCTGTCTTTTTGTTACATTTTCACGCCTAAACCGCTGAACCGATCGTCATGAAAGGCAGAGATATAGCCTGGGATATGGATAAGGACATATAGGCTACTTTTTTACGCGATAACCAAAGTCCACGCGCGCGGAGCCGCGAGCAAAAGCTAGTTAACTAAGTCCAGGTTTTCTCACGATCTTTGCCTTCACCGATGTCAGTAATGATCCAAGATAAACTCAGAAAACACTTATGAATTGCATTATTATAAATTAAAACGAAATATAAAATATAAATTGTAAAGTATCAAGGCGGTTTGGTAGCAGTTCGCACGCGGTGAGTGGCGCTGGCGCGCGGCTGCTTTGTTCCCGGGCTGGCGGGCGACGCGCTCCGCCCCGCCACGCCGGTATCACAGGGCTGCTACACACACGTATTATTTATTTATTTTATTATCTATGTACACACAGTAAAATACATTGAGATACGACATAAATATAATTTGAGTACAAAGGTACTGTTTATTTCTTAAGACATTTCTTTTAGCAGATCTATTATTACTATTTTATTATTTATTTATTTAAAGCCATTAATTTGTCCTTATTACAATTTAATTTAAAAATTACATAATTTTTTTAAATAATGTTTACATGCATCAATGCAAAATTATGGGTACACACGGCTACATATTATAAAGCTATACTTTATATGTAACTGTGTGTATATACCTATAATTTTATTCTTTAGTTGCTTTCTTCAACAATAATTATGCATGTACTGCTACATTTCCAGTATAAGCTGACTTCTCACTGTACGGAAATTCTACAGGGTGGAAGGGCCATCGACGTGAAACCGGTTACCATGGATTCAGTAGGTACATGAATCTGGAACACCCTAGATTGAAATTTTTCGTTGGTTATTAAAAACAAAACGGCTATTTCCTACAAAAGTGCAATACCTACGCGGTCCAAATGTATGGGACAGCAATTTTTTTTTAAATTATCGATAAAAAAATTCAACGCAGGGGGGTTCAGAATCATGGACTGAATCCAGACGTCACGTCGATATGCCTGCCACCCTGTTTACAATGTGAGATCAGCTTATACTGGAAATGTAGCCGTGTGTACATGCATAATTATTGTTTAAGTATTTAACATTAATTTCTAATTTCAATACTTATTTGCTGAATTATTGTTTTCAATAAAGACCTCTCTACGAGTACAGACAGGCTTCCTCCATCTTACTCCACATATTTCCTACCAAATAGTTTATTATTAATAAAAATCTTTTTTACAACAAAAACAACCGACTTCCAAAAAAAACACCGCAAAGTCAAATATGTAGCTTTAATTTTGGATTTCGGTGTCTTTGGTTTTGTATATTCGTTTTTTCTCGCCGACTTCCGAAATTAAAGTAATTTTTCATTTGTAGTGTTTTCTTTTTTGTAAAATAGTATATTATTGTTCACTTTTTAGTTGTTGTCCATACCTACCCCACACAAATTCGTATACCACTACTTGCTATGTAATGTAGTGGTATTCGAAGTAGTAGTAGTAGTGGTTTTGAAGTTTTCATCGTCATCAACATACACAAAGTTGAACGAAATACCTATTGCTTATTGAAGCTTACTCAAAAGCTACCAAAACAAATTTAAACCAAATGCAAAAAGTATCACGTAAATCGGCCCAGTAATCATAAAGAAATCGATGAACATACATTAAAAGAAATAAGTACTCCTTTTTTGAAGTCGGTTATAAATAGTCCCATTTTTTACACAGAATTACAGACGGAGTAACTAACATACGTTTGTAAAATCGTTAAAAATACTTTACGTTTAGAAACTTTAAATAACTAAGCGTTTCATTCTAATAAAATAAGTAATAATATTGAGAAGACATTTTTGCACAGTTACTATATTTACCTAACTGTTGCCTTGAACCTTAGATTTATGAAGAACATTATTTTAAAATGTTATCGGTGTGTAAACAATTGCTGGCTGGCCAAAAAAAAATACCTTACAAAAATATCCAAAAAACTTTACAGAAAAAAAAGAGGACACTTATTTTTGAAAAAGTAATTTATATATTTTTTATCTTAACATTAATAAAAAATATTAAAACTCTCCTGGACTTCTAAAGTGTTAAGATATCACAACGTATTACTAACAACAAACACTTAATAAAAGTATTAAAAAAAAACTACAAATAATAAAACTATTTCACAACTTGACTGCCAGCCCTACCGCAACCGGGGCGGGCCGATAACAATATCGCTGAGTGCGCGCGTCGACTCGCGCCGAGCCGTGTCCGCCGCCTAATTTACTCCTGCCGCGTTCTGCCACCCTGGTACTCGCGGCACGACAGCGCTCGCTTTCTTGCCTTTGGTGCGGAAAACACACCTCGTGTGTCATCCGAAAGTGCGACCTGCATCAATAGGTTGCTTTTTTGAAGTGAAAACTTCTTTAGGCGCGTTGAGCACTTTTTGGGTGAACAAAAATCATGGAACTCGCGTTATCGTCACCGAACGCATTCCATGAGTTATAATTATGTATACTGTGTATATACATACCTACATATGTACTTAGATTTCACTTCTGTCGGCACCGGCATCGGCAGCGGCATCAGCAGTCCCCAAAGACTGCCCCATTTTTTTTATTAGTTTTTTTTTTAGGTCCTGACGGTCGTTTCTGTAAAAATCTCACCGTGAAAACTTAGGCGAAGTGTGTTCAAAGTGAGCCGTCAATGTCTAAACTCCCATAGTGTCAGGGCCTCAAGTCTGCTATTACAATAGTGTCAGAATGGTCTCTTCATTGTGAGTTTTTGACAGATTTGCCATACAAACACTGTCAAATACTCACAATGGCGAGACCATTCTGACACTATTGTAATAGCAGACTTGAGGCCCAGGTAGAATGACAGTTAACTTCACGCTCACTTCTTATAAGTTTTCACGGTGAGATTTTCACAGAATAGACCGGCTGTTGTGATAATCATTAAGTCATCTACAATTATAATATATACAATTATAATAAAATCGTAGCGAAGTCAAAACTGTACACAGAATATTAAAAAAAGTTATTGCCACGAGGTCTGGGAACGATTCTGATGCCGAAAATATAGAATTTTTGTCTGTTAAGTATCTGTTTGTCTGAATGTATGTTCCAGCATCACGCAAAAACTACCGAATAGATTTTGTTCAAATTTTGCATAGATATAGCTGGTTTGGTCAATTGATCTATATTATATATATATATTTATGTATACATATATATAAAATGGTAAACTGACTGACTGGGTGATATATCAACACACAGCCCAAACCGCTGATCCTAGAGACATGAAACTTGGAGGGTGTGTTCTTTGTAAAGAGTGAGTATCCACTAAGAAAGGATGTTTGGGAAAACCAGCCCTAAAGGGGTAAAATAGGGGATGGAAGTTTATATGAAAGTCCGTCAGTTTTGAAGTTAGGATCTTCAAATTTTGTTTTTAGGCTGATAATTGAAAATTAATTTATACGTGTCTCAGCTTTTTTGATGATTCTACCCCAGAAGGGTTAAAAAGAGGGATGAAGTTGAAAAGTCCTTAATTTTAGAAGAAAAACAACAAAATTTACTATTTAGGCTAATACAACGGTGTTGTATTTAAGTAAAAATTATATAATATATTTTTCGACCTCCACGCGGACGAAGCCGCGGGCAAAAAAATCACGGTATAAATTATCACGGTATTTGTTATGGAGGATGAGCAGTATTGCATTATGTTTTGAGATGGGTCAATAAGGGCAGGTGCCTTAACCCATACTAATATTATAAATGTGAAAGTAACTCTGTCTGTCTTTCTGTCTGTATGTTACGTTTTCACGCCTAAACCGCTGAACCGATCGTCATGAAATTTGGCAGAGATATAGCCTGGGATATGGACAAGGACATAGGCTACTTTTTTATGCGATAACCGACATCTACGCGGGTGGAGCCGCGTGCAAAAGCTAGTCATTTATATATTGATACTATACATTTGAAAACATTAATTATTATCATTAAAATATTCGTTTTATAACTCCTATACCTATCCTATCACTATGGTTTTCCACAGTTTCAAGAATGACACTTGAATACCAATAGTTTTATTACCTGCCTACATAGCAATATATATTATAGTCGGCAATTTTCCAGAGAGAAGGCAGTTTCAAATACAGCATTACATTATTTACAGAAAAGCGCATTGAAAAGGAATATGTATGTCAAACTACAAGTATCTATCCAATTTGCGATTTCTTCTAACAATAGGGCTTCGATATCGGTCCCAAGTCCCAACTCCCAATAGTTGCAACGATATTTTGTTGTTCAGCTAGTTCGAGGTTGTCAAAAATACCTATGGTACGTACTATTATATTATCTGTGCCATCAAAGTATGTGATTAAAATAAAAACAAATGAATGCTAATTTGTAGTACCATTTTAATAATCGAGTGCTTTGATTTGTTTATTTGGAATCACCATAAAGTTTAATAACCTCGATTTACGCCAACAATTTTTCAAATACAATGAAATAATATTGTTGGAAAAAGAGGTGAGAGATACCCCTAAAAAGTTGAAATATAGGTAAATAAAGAAAAGAAAAAAAAAACCCAAATTTCGCCAGTTATGTTTAAGTCACGTGTTTATTAAAGAAAATAGATGAAAACTTACCATTTCCTAACCTCATCTCCGAAACTGCTGAGCCTATATATATTTTTTTTAAATACAGAGAATATTTCTATACTTATAGATTACTTACAGGAAAACGTATAATAATTCTAAAAATGAAAATGAAAATGATAAGATTTTTCTTGGGATACATTCATCCCAACTACGGAACCCTTCATTATGCGTGGTGCGACACGCAATTGGGCGGTTTTTTCTTACGAAACAGCCAGCTAGATAAATATTTTACAACCTAGCTGGATCCCAGCCCAGTTATAACGTCGAACCTTTGTAAGCCATCTTACCAAACTTACTAAGACATCATGAAATATACAGAGTAAAAGCTAAGTCCCACGGACACTAATTAGGTGAGTTTGTAGGCGTGAATTTTTTAATTAAACGCTTATATTAAGCCGCAGGCTGTGGGGCGGGATTTAGGTCAAAGGACGTCAGATGGAATCATTTTTATCGAGGTCTGTCTGTATTATGTATGCTGGGCGTAGTTTTAAACGCAATAAGCGGCTTTTAAAATATGCAAATTAAACATTCATCATCGTCAACATTTCAGCCGAAAGACGTCCACTGTTAGACATAGGCCTCCCCCAAGCACCGCACTTCGACCGGTTCTATGCTTCCCGCATCTAGCGGATTCCTGCGGCCTTCATAAGGTCACCGGTCCACCTTGTGGGTGGCCTTCCAACGCTACGTCTTCCGGTACGCGGTCGCCATTCCAGATCCTTTCAGCCCCATCGGCAATCGGTTCTGCGAGCAATGTGCCCTGCCCACTGCCACTTAAGTTTGGCAATTCTTCCGGACATAAAACATTATAACAAGCAATTTAAAATGTCTCATTCAACTGTAAGTCTAATCGCACTACGATGCACGAAGAGATGTGCGCCGGCCTTTAGGAAGAAAGTATTCATAGGTACGCATACTTCTTCTAAAGGGCCAGCGCACATCAGGCGAGGCGCAGCGCAGCGCATTCGTCAGTGCCAAACAAATATCGACCTTGCACAAGTTAAAATAAAGTTAAAAATAAATAAACTTGTGTATCTACAACGCCACATCGTCGTTGCGACTTTAATACCTCTTATGTGTCACTTTTGGCAAAATCACTTTTTTACGCCAGCCATTTCACATTTTGAAGTTCTATCGAACGCAAAAACTCTCAGGTGTATATGACGATTTAATCGTTATTTCTTTACCAATTTCAAGATCTACAATGTGCTTCCGCTTCCTAATAAAATGTTGAATTTTACACATAAGGGGTCGTAAAGTCGCAACGACGACATGCGAACTACGCATCAAAGATCACGTCACAAATCCTGCATCGCGCAATCAGAATTTATCGCGCGACTAGCATATATACAACATCCTGACAGCAACCGTCGCGTCGGGCAGTTGCCCACCAGACACGACACCCGTCTGGTCGGAGGATCCTCCCTGTTTAATAGAGGACAAGTGAACTTCACACCCTGTTCCTCATACCTCTATACTTCAATTAGCTCGAGAGCGCGTCGAAGCGGAAAGAGGCGCGAGGTTGTCAAGTTTTTTAATCTCAACTTTATTTTTAGATAAGCAACGTTGACATTTGTTTGGCAGTGTCAACCGTGCCGCGCTGTGCCTCGCTAGGTGTGCGCCGGCCCTTAGTCTTACGTCCGTCGTGCACTGGGCTCGGTGTAGTAAACTTTTCTCAGAAATTGATCATAAGACGTATCTATGTTGAAGTTGTTATCAAAGAAAATCAACATTCCAATAAAGTCAAACTCAGCTGTAACCTACCTGAAATTCAAACAGCTTCAAGGCACTCAGTGAGTTTGATTGACATCAACTTTAACAAGCAGCGGGATCTTTAACAAACACACTTACAGTAAATGGCTTTCATTTTGACAGTTGAACAATAATCATTGCGTTATTTGCTTTGTCGAGTAAACAAACTTTTCGAGCATACGAAGCAATGGATTAGCAACCTATCCCTAAAATCATTCAGATTGTGTTTGATAGTGTTACACAATCAGGGTGCAGATTTCTATCTGTGTGTTTCTCACTGACAAGACGTGATATTATAATTCCTTGTAGCCAGTGCTTGTAGCTGAACTATATAGCCTAAACACCATTTGAAACAAGATTAGACATTAAACAAAAAACCTATTTTACAGTCCGTTCAACCGATTTTGACTTCTATTCTATTTTTCTATTAGATAAACTACAAAGCAAATAATTTACATAACAACCTGAAATATGGTGTAACTTTTGTTTGTCTTTGGCCTACGATATCTTAAAAAAAAAAAACAGAGTTCAATAGGTAATAATGCTTGTTTTTCTCTTACCTATTAGTTAAGTGTTTTTGCATGCGGGATTTTAGTTTTTTTAAATAATTTGCTTTATTGATACTGATACAATACTGAAAGCCTGACTTCCATCTCGTAAATGGGGCGGATAAGCAGGCAGGCATAGATTAGGCAATGCCTAGCGCCTAGCATGCCAGCCTTTTCATTTCCACTGAAATACTATTTACTCTATAATTAATTACTCTGAGGTCATAATGTAGAGAGAGGATCATGCTCCTGGCGGCTTATGTACCTGATTCTTACACACGGCGAAATCCATCTTTTGTCATATTTCTCTGCATTATTTGCACAAAAATCCTCTCACTGCACGAGAGAATTTTTGTGCAAAAAATTTGGCTCCCAAAAAAAAGCAAATAATTACGAATAACTCCAACTTTTACTTAACAAAATTATGATCAAATACCAGGCCTCCAGACTGCGCAAGCAGTACTGAACTCAGTGGGCACAGAAAAACTGTCGAGTGGCGAGATGAAATATATCTGGTGGACGGGCTTCCGCGTCAGATAAGCCGCGGGCGTTGGGGGGTAGGAGGTTGTAGGGAGGGGAAGGGAGTAGCGATCAAACCGCGGCACTGCCTGGCTTGGCCAGTTAAGTAGGTGTCGGTAGGGATGGGATATTTTTTTTTTGTAATAAATTGAAAGTTATCGATGTGCGATATTCCGAAAGGAAGTTTATCTACACAAATCAACCATTTACAACTTAGTTTCTAATTTCACAGATTTTTTTTGTTTTTGAACAGTATCTTTTGAAAAGATAATCCTGTGAACGCGACGCGACATCACAATTCCAGCGAAGATGCTAAAGTACATCTACAAAATCATACTTTGTCAACTAAGTACTTAAACTTGAATTCTTAGCATATTATTCAGATACGGTCTATATTTTTTTTAAATGGGTATTAAAAAAAAAGTTGGCTGCCACGGGGCGCCCGGCAGATAAGAAACATCAAAATTGATGGCGACATTTATTAATTAAAAAATCAATGTTAATATCAACACGCAATTAAACGTAGTTTGGCTAAAATCGAAGCCAAGTAGGTAGTAGGTACGACCTAATTAGACTTTTTGTATTACTTTTGGCTGCTCTAAGAGTTTCTTCGTTTTCTATAATCTACTATATAAAAATAAGTCGGGTTTTCCTTCCTGACGCTATAACTCCAGAACGCACGAACCGATTTCCACGGTTTTGCATTCTTTGGAAAGGTCTCGGGCTCCGTGAGGTTTATAGCAACTTTTTTTATGTTTTTTTAATAGTTTTTACGAAAAATTAGGGTAGGGTAGAGTAGGGTAGGGTAGGTAGGTAGGTAGATAGGGTAGGGTAGGGTAGGGTAGGGTAGGTAGGTAGGTAGGGTAGGGTAGGGTAGGTAGGGTAGGGTAGGGTAGGTGGGGTGGGTAGGGTAGGGTAGGGTAGGGTAGGTAGGTAGTAGGGTAGGTAGGTAGGTAGGGTAGGGTAGCGTAGGGTAGGGTAGGGTAGGTAGGTAGGTAGGTAGGTAGGTAGGGTAGGGTAGGTAGGTAGGTAGGTAGGTAGGTAGGTAGGTAGGTAGGTAGGTAGGTAGGTAGGTAGGTAGGTAGGGTAGGTAGGGTAGGGTAGGGTAGAGTAGTGGAGTTTATACTATAGCTTTTGACAGAACGAAGTCTGTCAGGTCAGCTATTGAAATGATAAAATTGTTTGCAATGCAAACAATTTAAATTCGATTTACAAATATTTATATATTTATTTGTAGTGTCTCTGCTTTTACTGTGTCAATACCTAACTTATTTCATTTTTCACAAAATAAAGGACAAAGTATTGTCCTCTATTGAAGATTTCAAATTAGGGGCAAGATCAAATTTTAGGTCTGAAAAAGAGGACGTCTGGCAACCCTAGGTATAGATGTTTCATATCAATAAAATAGCATTAATTGTATCGACAAATGACATATGGGACTATTCGGGACATGTCTACGCGTTGTTTGCGAAACGTGTCGGCCTGGCACTACGCAAGGCCCACGTTAGCAACGCGCGATTGCATCTGTATGATCTACATCTGTGGCCTGTCAACTCCTGCCATCCTGGTACTGATGTGATATCATTCACAGTGCCGCCTCCAATATGATATCACAACCTATTTCCACCCGCCAGGGTTGCGGGTTTGTCCGAAAGGGATACCGTGGCCCTGGCACACAGGCAACTGAAGGAACACGGGTGGGTTTTATTCAGCAAAAGTCTGACACGCCCTCGCGCTCCGCCCAGAGCGGGAGAAGTTATTTGATAATTTCCTACCCAAAAAAAAAATATGATTGTTGTTCCAGCGGAATTCTAGATTAGTGAGCACGGGTGGGGTTCGATTTCCACGTCGGACAGTGTTTTTGAGTTTTCCCGCCGAGAATTTCTCAGTAGCAGCACAGAATATAAATGGAAGTAGCCCGGAGTCAGAGTGTGCGCGATTGATGACAGACAAGAGGGTCGCCCCTTTTAAATGAGAGTTAACAGAACTGGCGAATTATAGGTGGACTGAATGTAGTACGTAGGTATGTACTTACAGTACATCTCTGCTTATCGCTTTGGGGGTTACAGGCGTTGTGTTAAGTTCAACATTTTGTCGATCGTCTAACTAACTAGACGAACATAATTTGCTCATGAATACTGAAACTTTATTAAAGGTATTAGAAAATTCTAGACACACTTACCGATATAGTTAGTTGAGGCGTTTTTCATAATATTCCTTCTCAGTCACGAGATAATATGTTTATGGATTGTCGCTAGTGTCCTCTTAAGGATAAAAAAAATATAAAAATAAAACATTGTACGGTGTCATAACGTGGGTACAGACAGTCGAATTACACAGTATGAAAACTCTGTCAGCCTGTGGTAATAAGACCACTGACTGACTTTATCAGTATCGATGCGACGTAGTGTCGATACTTTTCAATTATCATTTTATAGTTTTTGTTTGTAAACTAGCTGCCGCCCGCGGCTTCGCCCGCTTGGCGTTTTTCTAAAATAAAACTAAATAACTTTTTTTTTTTAAGTTATTCCTGCATCAGCTATCTGCCAATGAAAGTCCCGTCAAAATCGGTCCAGCTGTTTAGGAGATTAGCTTTCTTTCATAAGTATTTAGTAAAAACAAAATACTATTGTGTTCTTGTGACGGTGTGATTCGTATGGGCGCTTTTTTAACTCGCATTATTAAATAGCATACTTGGGTCTCAGTACTCTCAGTTCAGTTGCAAGTCAGTGGGAAGCCAGTGGTGTTATTTAGCAGAATGCCAATACTTTGTTCTTGTATTTGTTGCATCGCCTTTGTACTAGGATCGCATGAAACAAAAGACGTTAGAAAATAACTGCGATAAACGTGTTATTTTTTAAAGCGAGAGCAGGCAGCGCCATCTTTCGCCTAGGGCATGAGCTTTCAGCATAAATCATTCATTGCCTTCAGTTCGGCGTGATGATTCATGTTGATAAAGCTTTGAACAATATTGAGATAAATAGAGAACTGCGCCCACACATTAAATTGAAAAACAAGTTCCTTATATTTTTCCTCGTTTTCAACACTACAGATAATTTATTTTCAGGCATTTTCACAAAGTTTCACTTCTTTCAGCGTAGAAACTATTTTATTATACTTATATTAAAAAACATAATATTAACTTAAACTATTGTATTTATATTATTTGTTTATGTGCATCTAGTATTATTTTGTCTCATAGGTTCATTCAGGAAGTCGATTCCACAACTGCACTTACATGTTCTCCTAGTAAATCGGGCTACGAGAGAAGTCGCAATATGTCACCGATACGCCATCGATACCGAGCTAAGGAATGGCATGCTTATTTTCTACATCTCTTTCACTCTGTTTACCGTTGAAAAGGGACAGAGTAAAATTAATCTATCAGACAGAATTCAGCAGATTGCTGAGGAGGAGTACCTACCTACATTTTGCAAGAAAGTTCTGCATTTCATGGAAACGCGCATACGCGTTTTCGAGTTTCTTTAGGAACAATTGTACTAGGAACACATAGGATAAGCTGTAGTGCTGTACTATTTAAAGTGGCTATAAAATGTTAGAGCCTACTACATAGTCATGTTATCTTAGTACACGTTCAATGGAGTAAAGGCAAAACCACGTAACTCCATCCTGTTTGATTTTTATGTTACAGAACATAATGTCAAAGCCTCCTGTTTAACCATGTTGTCTTAGTAATCATTCAATGAAGTAAAATCAAAACCGCGTAAGTCAGTTGGTCCAATCCAAGCCAGTCCTCCACATCAACTAACTCCGGCGCAGCGCAGCCCTTTTGTCACCAACCTCTGGCTGAACTTGGCGTTTAAAAATTGTAACCTTCTTGTTAATCATGGTTTCTTAGTAATCATTTGGCCGAGTAAAATCAAAACCACGTTACAAACACCGTCCAGACTGTTTTTTTTTTTTCCGGTAACTACTTGTTTGAGCATCCCATTAAACTATGTTTTCCTAGTACTCATTCAACGGAGTTGGAATCAAAACCAGCTCCGTCTTATTCCAAAACACGATCTATAAAATTTGATACTGGGATTGTTACTAGGTTTAAACCATGATTAAATAAAACTTTATTAAAAAATTAAGTTTATCACTAGTTCAAGAACTATCTATGGTACAAAAGTTAGTCTGCCGAGACCCCTAGTTTATTTATGGACTAACCAATTGATTTGAGGTTAGCGTTGATTGTCATTTGTGTGTCTTTTTATTTACAAATCGTCAAAAATTGATATATGAATATGATTGACTTGATGGTTTGGAAGATTTGGATATGCTGGAGACGTCTCGGCGACCTTACAGTTACATTGAGTGATGAAGATTTAGATAAAAGTATGGGTTCATAAAACGTTTTGGTGAAAAAATAGTGGATGTCCCGACCCTCGAGGATGCCGATTGAGTCCTGAATTGCTATGTAGTTTTATTCGTAGATTCAAGACGATATAGCGTATTTACATGGTGTGTTTCAACCTCATTATACATTTTGTCACGGATTTCCCGTAGATTTATTATGATTTTATTACTATAACTAAAACGGAAAATAGTGGCCACTAAGCTCCGTTTTAATGATTACAATAAAACAAAACAATTTAAAACTACTGTTTGTAGTAATAATAACGTATAGTGCTGTGGAGCACAACTTAACGTGGTTAATTTCTGCATTTTCATTCTAAAATAAAAGATATCACCGAACAAACGATGAGGGCGCCGCTGCGCGCTCGGTAGCCTCTTAAGGGATCGATTTGATCTATAACTGTGGTCCAGCCAGTCCTCTACATCAAGAAACTCCGGCGCAGCGCAGCCCCTTTTTCACAAACCTCTAGCTGGACTTAGCGGTGAAAAAATTTAAGCCTTCTTGTTAATCATGTTTTCTTAGTTATCATTTGGCGGGGTAAAATCATAACCACGTAACTCCGTCCAGACTGTTTTTTTTTTCCGGTTACGACTTGTTTGAGCATCCCATTAAACTATGTATTCCTAGTACTCATTCAACGGAGTTGGAATCAAAACCAGCTAAGTCCATCCGATTCGATCGGGGCGATTCTTGCGCATTCGATTCGAAACTACATAATTTATTTATTTATTTAAACTTCATCTACAATAGTGATACATAGGCGGACTTAATGCCACAAGGCATTCTCTACCAGATACACATAATAGATAGAATCGAAAAATATTGAAATACCTATTATTCCTTTGTTTGAAATGTCTATTATTTCTTTGTTTTCATGAATTGATAAAATTTTATGTTATTGAGTTGAGTATTTTGAGCTAAAAAGGTAGGTAAGTAGGTAGAGGTACCTAACCTATCCCAATCTTTATTTATCACTGCATATTATAAAACAAAGTCCTCCTCCGCGTCTGTCTGTCTGTCTATGAGCGAAAAACTCAAAAACTACTGCACCGATTTTCATGCTGTTTTCACATTGGTGAAACAGTAGTTTTTTGTGAACTTGACAACTTATATCCTACTAAAACCTTCCTCGAGAACCACTCTATCCATTGGGATAGAGTGGTTCTCGAGGAAGGTTTTAGAATACAATTTGTCAAGTTTTTGTATACGAGTACGTTGGCTAAAATATAATGATAATTATTGTTTGAGGTGTAGGAAAAAAATAAGCCGTCTGGAACGGATCTGGCTGAAAGGTGCAGGAATAGATTATAGCCTGGAATAAGACATAGGCTACTTTTTATCCCTGGAATAGGTTCCTATGGGTTGCGGGAACGGGATCAAAACATGATTACTTTGGTCGCGATAACCGACATCCACGCGGGCGAAGCCGCGGGCATCAGCTATATCACGGCCCTTACTTAGGAGCTGGGCAAAAATAAAAAAAGTCAGAAAGAACACGGATTCTGAAAATGAAATCGTTGTAGCCCAGCCGGGTATTCGCTAGTAACTAATATAGATGATCCGGTGGGGTGAGATCCTCCGTCATACATCTCAATGTATGCCTAGTAATCTGTGGTATGACGCTACATGATGGACGCGTAGCTATGGTAAATATTGCCCTTTGTATAAAATGATTAAATTTCATTATGTACGTAGTCTTAGTAATAATTCAATGAAGTAAAATCAAAACTACGTATGAGAGTTGTCTAGCCTACAGATATATCTTTAAAGCTCGTACAGACTAGTAGGTATCGCGGGCGCGACGCGACACAAGTAGCACAATTTCTTTGTCGGCGCCTGTCGCGGCCGCGATATCGCGCGAGTCTGTACGAGCCTTT
The DNA here is from genome assembly GCA_947523025.1 of Dryobota labecula. Taxonomy (NCBI): domain Eukaryota; kingdom Metazoa; phylum Arthropoda; class Insecta; order Lepidoptera; family Noctuidae; genus Dryobota; species Dryobota labecula. Next base: position 15,260,718 of record OX383306.1, read on the forward strand.
ATTTGTGGTCCAGCCAGTCCTCCACATCAAGAAACTCTGGCGCAGCGCAGCCTCTTTTTCACCAGCCTCTACCTTTATTTGGCGGTGAAAAAATGTAAGCCTTCTTGTTAATCATGTTTTCTTAGTAATCATTTGGCGAAGTAAAATCATAACCACGTAACTCCGTACAGACTTTTTTTTTCCGGTAACAACTTGTTCGAACATCCCATTGATCCCATCAAACTATGTTTTTCTAGTACTCTTTCAACAGAGTTGGAAGCAAAACCAGCTATGTCCATCCGATCGGGGTCGATTCTTGCGCATTCGATTCGAAACTATAACCCAAAAATATGCTGCTATACTTTGCTTTTCATGAATTGATAAAATTGTAAGATATTGGTCATTGTATTGGTCCATTTAAGTAGGTACCTAACCTACGTAGCCCCTTTAAATAAATTATAATTTATGAACCGGTGAGATATTTGACACGGACGCGTAGCGGAGGTAAATATTGTCCTATGTACCTAAATTACTATATTGATAATTATATTCTATCAGGAGAGATGCTGATTCACCAATTACAACGCGGATTTTTTCCTTCTATAGGTATATTGAAAATTAGCGAGTCAGCAAAGTGGGCGGGCCGCAGGGCTGACTGTCCAGGATGCACTTGATACCGTAACAGTTTGGTATTTTTGGGTGCCAAAATCAAAAGTTCAAACAGGGCTTCCTAAAAAAAAATTGAGATTTATGGAAAGTCAAGCGTTTTTTCTTGTTTTTGGGAACCTCCATCACTCTTCGAAAACGAACAACTTCCTGCGCCATCTGTTAGCTAATAGCTGTACTACAAGGATCTCGGATAACTTGTTAAAAGAGACCCATCGTGTTATGCGAGCCTGGTACAAATTCGTTCAATGAAGCAACATCGATTCTTCTTACTCAATCTACGTGATCAATTTATAATTTTAATTTGATTCTTGTTAAAAACACCCGAGTTTATCATTGTTTTCGTGTGCAATGTGCAAATAGTTTGCAATTTTTGTGTAAATAGTTTTTTTTATAGGCTAAATATATAATTTTATATTTTAATTTATCTTACTTTATTTTTATTGATCTAGTAGCTAGCTAGCTGTTGGGAAACCCCATTAACACGTCATCGTCATCTGTATCCTACTGTAGTAGTAGTATTTATACGTTAGACTTTAACAATCGATCAAAATCAATAAATATTAATAAAAAAAATGATCAAAAATCATGGCTAACGTGTTCATCAAGTTCACAGGGCAGCATAGAACCGAAGAATTTTTTCTTGTACCCAACCAAAATGCCAACTTTTGGCAACGAAAATAAAATCCGACTGTCGATGACGATGGCTTATTCAAAAGTATAACGTATATGATTGATATAAAGATTATTTTCTATTGCTCGAACACGAAAGGGGAAGGTTACAAACTTGTAAGCGAGCGCCGAGGCCGGCGCGCGCGCAGCCGCCGGTGGTCTTGCCGCGTCACAGCTCTTTTTATTTTATGTTCGCCTAGTAACATGCGCACATTTCGCGCAAGAGTGCGGGCTCGTGCGCACCAGATTGGGGCGCAATGCGCGCGCAGCCGGTCAACACAACTATTTTAAAACATCAGAAGTGTAATTTTAGGTTAAACCAATTTGATCTGTATGTTCGGGTAATATAAGGTTTAATTTAAGTAATATTGTGTGCATGAAATGTTTACATAATGACAGACTGGAAGTCGTTGTCTAGATGCGCGTGCGCTTGGCCGCGCTTGCGAGTTGCGCGTCAGTTGAGGCAGACAGGCAGGCCGGACGCCGCGAGCAACGCGTAAAGCTCGCACTACGGGATAATTTTATTTTTTTGAATGATGGGTAGGTATGCAATTTTGTATTCAATTCACATGCTTTATTTATTATCGATATCGAGGTATGGAAGTAGAAGACATGTTGCGCCAACCCCAAATAAATTGGGATAAAAGGGCGAAAGAATGATGATGATGATGATCAATTGTTATAAAAATTCTGAAAATATTGCCGTTTGGATGCTAGGATTACAATGACATACGTAGTATTTTTATTACATAGCATACGCGCGAAAATCATTTAACCCTTTTTTGCCGTCGGGCAAACATAACCGACATCATGTCCTCCCGAACGGTCCTGACTCTGACGTGTATAAGTTCATTTGCTGGTATTCTGGTAAAATTAACCCCTTATTAAAGAATATTAACTTTTTAACCGATTGCAGGTGGTTATGCATTCGGCGGCGGGAGTTTTATGTAATATCATTCAGAATAGTGTAGTCGTTTCTAGTTTCAATTCCCATTTCGACGGTGAAGTGCCAATACCTCCTAACTTCCATTTTTCTAGAATTCACTTTTTTATCATTTTGGACTTAAACGCGTTATTCGCATGTTTTAGTGAAATCTCCTAAGTGTATTTTTAGTTACTAAACTATATGTGGAAATACTTCCAACTAAACCAAGGTGCCTATTTCATGGCATTACCTCCATTCATGCATCCTCATTCAGTTTGTGTACATTTTTGACTTTGTCAGTTAGGTGTTATTGGCACTTCACCGTCAATTTATTTTACTTTAAGTCTGTTTTAAGAAACAATAATTTATGACACAATTCTATTGTACCATTCAACATTATTCATAGAAAGTAAGAGAGATTGGTAGGTATTTTATTAAGCGCCATTAAACGGTATCATTGGGTTAGGTTGTTGCTTGTATGTTGCTGATTATGGTTCGGTTCCTAGGTCGGGTATATTTTAGAAGAATAAATTATTTTATACATTGTCAAAGCCTTAATAAGCCTGGAGTTTGGGATTACCCCCGATGTAGACAATATGAATTTAATATTTTTTACAAAAACTACCACCTACTTACTATAACTTTCTTAGCTTTGCTAACATAGTTCTTAATGTGTCAATGCCGATAGCTTTGCGCATACACGGATACCACTCTGCATGACTTCCCTATTTGTAGTCAAGTATTTACTACAACACCCAGTAATAATCATATCGATGCCTAACAGCCAAAAAGGGATAAGCGACATTTTTTTTTTTTGCGAAATCGACTTTTGTTTTATGGTTAGAAACAGCTTTTTTTTCTGCGTCTATTGTTTGTCGATTTCGCAAAATAATGTCGCTTATCCCTTTTTGGCTGTTAGGCATCGATATTGAATTGCGCCAAATAATAAACACGTACAAACGGCTCCACACTATACATAATAGGTAAGTAAGTACCGAGTTTCAGACAACGGGCCGCGGCGCAACGCGACTCGCGACGGGCCGTTTTATCGCGTTGAAGAGTAGAAGTTATCTATCGAACAATAGCCGCGCGCGTTATCTCGAAGGACGGGTAAGTGCGAGCATTATCGCGGGCGCCCCGCGGCCCACGATCGGCGATTGTTTTGCGGGCAATTAGCGTCGGGCCCGTCTGCCCGCACGTGCCGCTCCCGGCGCCCGGCCCGCGCCAGTACTCCGCGCGCGCTGTCCGCGAGCGGCCGCCACGGTGGGTCCCTGTCGCTCGGCTCCTCGCACGCCGCGAACTACGCACGGGACGCCTTCCCGACGGCACGCATTCGCCACTTTTTTGGTTCGCCATTTTTTTCTTTGCAACTTCTGGACTGACACCTGTTGCATGGACTTAGAACTGTTTACTAACAAAGTTCGATTGGAAATTTTGGACTTTGAATAAAATTTATTTAACCCAATTCGGGGACAAATAAAAATATACAAAACTGCATCTGATAAAAAATTACACTGACATCTTCCTGAAGACCAATCAACGAAAACGAACTCCGTTGTTATCAGCAATAGTATAAAAGGCCGCGCGACATCCTCCCGCGGTCCGATCGCCGTCCGCCGGGAAAAGTTTTCCTCTATCTATACAAAGTCCTTATAGGTCGCGGCGAACTTCGTAGTCAAAAGTTCGCGTTCGCAAAGTTATACGCACGAGTCTCGGGAACTTTTCATTTCGACAACTTTCCACGAAAACAATTCCCGAACTGTTTCTCAGAACGTTTCAAGTTGCGTACTGTCCTAATAGAAAACAGAAAAGAGTACAGACACGATGTACAGTGACTTTGTGATCAGTTAAAACATTAATTAAACTGTGATTTGCAATGAGGAGCATGAACTTTAAAGTGCAGTGCTGATTAGAACTTATTTTAAACATGGCAGCAGCAATGATAAGTGACAGGGGACTTCGTAAGAAGTTAACTCAAGAGGCTATTCCGGAGAAAACTCCGCGAAAACCCTCAAAGCGTAAATCAACAGCAAGCAGCTCAAAAACTGATAAGAAAAACGAGCAAAACAATAACAAGAGAGCGAAAGTACAGACGGGGGATCCGAAATTAGACTTATTTGCAACATATCAACCGTGGGTCATACAGACGTACGGGGATTTAGCTAAAACTAAGACGATTACTTTGAAGAAGTATGGTCGGATCCTCCGTACGTTGCGAGGGGAGGAATGCAATAGTTCCGACAGTTCTAAATTCCGCTTCTGGGTAAAAGCGAAGGGTTTCCATGTTGGGAAGCCACCTGGTTACGATGCGAAACCGGCCGACGGCATCGTGTGCAGATATAGCGTGGTCGATGCCGAAAGATGTACTGCAGGCGTTGAGGGTCAAGACGGTTACAGTGGCTCCCAAAATGACCCGCCGTTGTACATTCCGACCCCGCCGGTTAAGGTGAGCGACACATCATTATTTAAGGGTTAACTAACAATGTACCTACTTAATTTAAGTATGAATGGATCCTACAATTAGTAGTAGTAGATACATACCTACTTAATTGCATTAACAAATTACCCGGTTATTTGCATTGCCCTAGCAAAATGGGGGTTTATCGATCCCACCGATACCTAGACCGAATGCGGTGCTCCTGACCAAACCATGCCCCATATGCTGGAGTGTCCAAAGTGTCCATACACCTGCACTTTTGAGGACTTAAAAAACGTCACTGATGCCACGTTTAGCGTGGCCACCTACTGGGCCCAACTTATTTAACATACTACATGTCATTAATACATACACACACCATCGACTCGAAAAGAAGACCTACCTTATTTTACTTAAGTTTTTTAATTAGATTCAGGACACTATCGTTTATATTTTAAAACTAATTTTAATTGTCGCGCGCAACTTTTATTTCCAAACATTACTTACTACTAACGACCGATACCGCTCTCGGGCGGCGACGGTAAAACATCTTGCTGTTTGGATTCATAATCATAAACAAGAACAGGTGATTTTAGTTTCTAATGTACCAAGGAAACATAACTTACTAAGATACTTCATCAACTTTACCGGCACTGCGACCATCGGAACGGACGGGGTGCGATTACCAAATCAATTTTGCTGGTATTTGGGGTATTTGTCGAAAACTAATTGCATTGATATAGTTTGAAGCTTATTCAAACACAGTCTATTATGTATTTAATATTATTAATTTGCCTTCATTTACTTGAGATGGACAGAAGGATGATGATGATTTTATTGATTTTTGTATAACGTACAGCCGACATACCTTCTTATGACTATCCCGCTGTTCGAAAACTTGCTGCCACATTACAAAACAGGAGAACCTGAGTTAAGACTTGGGGCTGATTGGAGCATAGGCCATGGCCATAGGATAAAACTGGTATTGTTCCTATTTTGTACTAACTATTTTTTTTTTTTAAATACGATCCTAAGAAATACGACGTTGTTGCTGTTTGATCCATAAACAAGAACAGGTGATTTTCGTTTCTAATATACCAAGGAAACATAACTTACTGAGATACTCCATTGACAATAGCGGAAATGCGAAGTTGAAATTAAATATTGCTTGCTTGCTTTATTTTGCAATGAACTTCAAAATAAGTTTGCAAGGAAGGATGTTCATCTAATTATTTTATCAACATCTTGAATGAACTTGAGGAGTCATTGACCTATCCTATCATCATCATTCGCTATTATAGGATTGATAATCCCCAAAGAAGATGGATGAATGAACTTGAAGAAAAGTAGAACAAGCAAGATCAAAGAACAGGTGATCTGTGCCACCTCTGTACTAGGTTCGCATAACTTTGTAAGAGGTGTTATTTTAATGCATGCACACCTCATTGAAGCGGCATGATATCATCCGGGTATTTTCTTTGATAATGTGACGTGGCGGCCACGCCCCCAAGATGGCAGGCATCATATGGGTGATGCAGAAAGGTCATCTAATCATCCATCCATGTTGGGGTCGGTTTCCAGTCTAAACGGGATACAGCTGAATCAGTATTTACATGGAGCGGCTGCTTATCTAACCTCCACAACCCAGTTACTGGGTAATACGATACCCTTTGGTAAGATTGGTTGTCAGACTTTCAGGCTTCTAACGACCCGTAACTACTGTCAAAGATCCTCAGAATGACAACCGGGACCAACGGCTTAACGTGCTTTCGGAGGCATGGAGGGGTTTCGGTATGTAAAAATGGTCACCCATCCACATACCAACCGCAACAAGCGTAGCTTAACCTGATCGATCGACCCGTAGGGTATCTATCGTCTGTTATGTACCATCAATCGAGCACAATTTTTGCTTCTAGGCTGCTTTTGCCAAATTCCTGATGGAAAAAACCAACCCAAACTGGGGATCGGACCCAGGACCCATGCTTAGCAGTCGCGCTTTGGACCACACCACAACATGAAAATGTGGTAAAATGAAGAACATTCGTTAGAATTGGATCTCATGCTCTCAATTTGCACGGACATTGTTAATCAAGAAGCCAATCAATGGCTTATTATGAACGAAACGCACGTATACATACAATGGGAGTGCGGTAATAAATTTCAAATTTTCATACAAATACTGGGGTAATGATTTCACGTTTTCATACAAACTTATAATATATACTTTCATCTACTACAATATTCGCCCAACTTTGTCAATCAATTCAGCCTATTGATATAAATTTGGAAAAGGCTTATGTCCAGTTGTGGACTGCTGGACATAAGTCTTTTCCAATTTGAGTCAAAACTCCCGTTTTTAAGGCTGTCGGCAATGGCTGTCGGTCTATCAAGTTGGGAGCTCTGTCCCGCTCCCTACGCACGCGTAATCGCACAACTTTTAGCAATATTTAAATAAAAAGAAAAGCCATGTTTTGAAATAAAATAGAACGTGAATTATTTACATTTTTAAACTATCTATCCATTAATATAATCCTCAAATTAATAGAACGCCACCTTTAGCAAAACATGCATGTTATCAATAATTATTGTCATTTTTTTACAAGGAGATTTTAAATGTTTTTTATAACACATAAATACAAATAAGAATGTGCAACGTGATGATAGGATATCGAACATTAATAATGTGTGTTTAGATGTTATTTCTCTTATTTAGTGAGTTAAAAGCCTCTGAATAACTAAGAAAAACGCACTATCGCAAGGTTTTGTTCGGGGTAGCGCCCACGCAATACTTGCCGATACGTGGTCTCCACACTATCCACTCGAGGACTCGTCTGCTCCAAAGGCAAGAGTGACTGCTTTGAACCTGAGGTGTATCTTGCACATTTACCAATCCTGGTAACGAATTTTGAGTGTTTGCGTGAACTAGCTGACTCGCTAATACTTTTCACGGCATGGGCTAGTAAATTATTCCCTTTATGTAGCTCGCTTAGCTCGCGGTAGCTCGTGCCAAACTGCTGACATGAGAGTAGGAGAATTAAAATGAAAGTGCATATAAAATAGAACCTAATTTACCGCCAAGCAGAGCTGCTGGTGAAATAAGAAGGACATTAAACACTTTAACTTTGCATACAAGGTTGATGACGCATCAGAAAGTCTTTAGCATTGAGGTGTTACAGGCACGAAGGTTGCAGTTCTGCAGGTGTCGTCCGCGGTGGTGCAGTACCATTTTCAATCAGCTGTGCCGCCTCGTATCAACTCTAATTATTACGTAATGAAGGTGTCAGCTTATTATTTATTACCTTCATAGAAACAGAGATGGTATGACGGTATTAAATGCATTTGGGGGTAAGAGGGATATCTATAACCATTTACCTCAGGACCAAATTCAATCAGATTTTTGTCACACTGTAAATCTTTTGTGCTTTCCTCCCTGACTGACATTCAGACCATCAGATTCAAGCAAGTGTACCTTGACTACATACACCAGGGTTTCATCAAATCATAACAAGTACCATTAGTTATAAGATGTAGCTCGTAGTTATAGCGCAGTTATACGCAACTCCTAGTTTCCCTTGCGCGCCGGGTGTTCAGACGTGCCGGGCGGGCCGCGCTCATTTATTATTAGCGGCCCAGCCTGCTGCCTCATGTTTATTAAAGAGTCAGCCATCCCGCGAGCCTGGTCTCACCTGAACTCACTGCGGCTCAGAGATCCGCTTATTATTAATATTTTGTTCGGATATCTTGTTATTACGAGTTTAGCCTAAAACTACCCGGCAGAGTGCAATTAAAATTACATAGGTAGCGCAGAGAGTAAAAAATAAAAGTTAGTTATAAGGTACTGTAGTTCGGCTTTGTAGCTGGAGGCTGGAGCATCCTCTCTGTATTTATCCACGTGTATTCAGTTATAATATTATAATTATATACCGTGTATCCTCTTATCAGCCTTTGGAAGCTCGATAATTATGTCATATTAACGCTTGGGTACCGGTTCTGTATGAACGAAGGTACGGTATCCAAAGCTATTCCCTTTGTATGGGCAGTTTCAATAGGTAAGCCAGGCCTATGCAAACTGGTGCGTTGTGGGACATTTCGCCGATATCCGTGCACATGACAATGTGGACGCGGTGTGAAATTTTAAACAAACGTTCGCATTCAATTTATATTCGCCAGGTGCTTCGGGCGCACGTTTTAGCAAAAACGCGGAGAACAATGGTTGCGGTCGCGACCACACATAGAAAGCACCGGCCGATATGTGGGCGATAACAGCGATCGATTCGTTTCTGGTTGTTCGACTTGATCGCATGAACCTCCTGTCACGTTATGTCGCTTTGATCATTCGTATCGGATGATCGATCAATTGTCGCGATTGCGACATCTTTTTGGAGTTGTTCAACAACGTCTTGTTCGGTTTTTTTATGAATTGGATATAATTTATCATTTCATATGGAATGTCCATGAAGACATAACTGTTAGCTTCATAAAATCTATAAATGGAATAATTAGGAGACTGAAAATTACAGGCAAGCACTCTTTGTACCGTTAAAAAGGTATTTTTTTTATGTCGTGGCCAAAGGATACATGAAAAACGAACGAAATGTCTACAAGAGTTACAAGAATACACGGGTAAGCATCATGCTTCGTTCACAGTTAAAAAAAATGGCGCATAACAGATTTCATTCTGTAAGAATCAATGTTCACCGAGTTTGCACATTACAAACTTTTGTTGTCTTCAAACAAATTAAGTAGGTAAGTACTGTAAGTAGGTGCTTACCACGTAAGTTCTTTGTTTTCTGAAAATACTGCACTGTCTTTGGTGGGCACTTTCTGCTGGCTTTGGAAGACCATTTTATAATAATAAGTTGGAATTTAATTTTATGAAGTGAGAATATAAATCAATGGTTGCACCGCATTGACCGCATAGAAAAAGATAAGAAACGAAACTCGAAATTCGGCAGTTCCAAATTCGAAAACCAAAAAGTTTTTGGCCTAAAAATATAAAAATGGCGCGCCGCATTGCCAGCATTAATAAAACAAAGCTGCGGTGGTATAACTCATCAGGCCAATCGGGGCTTGACACACTTGATTAAAATGAATGCTGGACCAACCCTGAGCCAACCCCGTTTTTACCTGCGCGGAATTAAACGCTTATTAGTAAGCTGGAATGGGGACCTTTTAAATTCCTATAATTTATGGCTTTCCTAATCCTTTTGCTAATAAGATTAAGCCTATGTCTTCTGTGGCGGTTTTGGCTTGATTTGTGAACAGGTTTTCAAAGAGTTTTACGGAATAAAACGACATAAAATATACCATGTAAGTCATGAAACTTTGGCTTGGATTATTTACGATATTCCATTTTTTAAAATCCTCATAACACAGTCACGTAACACGTCAAAAAAAAAAAGTAAATAAAAAAATTCACGTCAAGCAATGGCGGACGGAGTCGTCGTGGTGTGCAGCAATTAAATTATTCCGTATCATCACACCCGACGCGGCCGGGGGTTAGCTGAGGCACATGCTGCGAATCGCTTACCTTTGCTTTACAAAAAAAAAAAAAAACATGAGAGCCTCGGATGAGTCAGTCATGGCCTGCTGACGAATTTATGTTTGGAGGTTGTGTACACAATGGTGGCTGATGGCTGGCATAGCTGAAAACAACACTCTTTTGGTAATCGGTAATCACTCTGGAAGTTACCAACAGCATGTCTCTACAGATTCTTCGAACTTTAATTTAATCACATGAAGGATTCCGTAGTTGGGATGAATTTATCCCAAGAAGAAACTTTAAATTCATTGTGGTTGAAAAACAAGTACTCCCATACATTCCAACTGCAAATGTATGTTTGTACGCACAATATTGAGAGATTTATTTATTTACTAGCTTTTGCCCGCGGCTCCGCCCGCGTGGATGTCGTTTATCGCGTAAAAAAGTAGCCTATGTCCTCTCCATATCCCAGGCTACATCTCTGCCAAATTTCATGACGATCGGTCCAGCGGTTTAAGCGTGAAAACGTAACATACAGACAGACAGAGTTACTTTCACATTTATAATATTAGTATGGATTTATTTAGTACATGGAGGACTTACAGCTAATAAAAACAAACAAAATAGGAAACCATAGTCACCAGAGAGCCAATTACAAGACCGAATTGCAAATTATTTACCATGTTATTTCAAGACCATAGACTTTTTATAGGTTTTCCTGTTATCTATAAGAAAATAACTATTTTATGTGTCTTTTTCACATTTTTAGGGTCAGTAGTTTCGGAAATAAGTGGGGGTAATGGTTAATTTACGTCTATTTTCTTAAATAACTTAAAATCTGAAATCATTACAATAAGCTAGCTTTCATTTATTATGTCACACGGTACATTTTGCAAAACTTTTTTTTTTAATTTTCTAATTTGCCCGCTACAAGTGACTCCCATAATCAAAATTCATTTATTTACGTTACACGTCCGTGTTTGGGTCACAGAAATTCATATGTGTACAAAATTTCAACTCAATCGGTCCAGTAGATTCGGAGTTAATCGGCTGTGACAGATGGACTGACAGACAGACACACGAGTGATCCTTTATGGAACCAAAAAAACACTGTCGGTTTTACCAGCATAATAACAGAAACCTCTTACTCAGAAGTATACGCTACAGTTTCTAAATTCACATGCAGGCTTGCAATGAAACGTCCTTGCAGATGATGCAGCAGGTCTGCATTTTGAAACAAATGCCGACCGACCACGACTCAACAGGGAAATTGGTGGTGACTACCTTAGTACCTCTGTACCTCTAGTACTTACTCCTTACGTAAGCAGGGCCGGAATTAGGGCAGGGCTACAGGGGCTATAATAGCCCCGGGCCTCCACAAAGAAGTGGCCTCCACATATTGTTTTTTATTTTTGTGTGAAAACTTCTTCAGTTGCTTTGAGCGATTTTTGGTAGGGGAAAAACTTATGGGTTCGCGTCACCGAAATGAATGACATGCTCGTGACGTCTTGCGCCAGACTGTCAGTTATTCCAAAGTTTCGAGTTTTCATTTCTGTCGGTAGTCCTTATGACTGCCTATATAAAATACATCCTTTGTGTCCATCAAAGACAAAATCAGTTCAGATTCACAAGGTACGCACGGCTATACATATATCAAGCTATACATTCCAGTATAATATGATGTCGAATTGTATGGGATTTCGGTACAATAAGAGGTCAGCATAAACTGGAAATGTGTAGCTTGATATGTAGCCGTGTGTACCTTTTTAAATTGTTTTATGTTTTCGTCTGTTTCAAAAAAAAAAAAAAACTGGGCTTCCACTTCTTGGTTGCCCCAGGGCCTCCACATCAATAAAATCCGGCCCTGTACGTAGGTACTCTGGTTCCTTCCCCAGAGACTAGTATAGAATACACAGCCGAGCAAAATAAACGAAACAGTAGCCTTCACACACGAAAATTACGTCAGCGAAAACTAGTTTAGTTTTCTAGAAACTTCTCTAACAACTGACCAACTCTAGTTTTGAGGTGATCATAGTACAGAGTGGTGTCGGATGCGCCTGATGCTGCAATTTACGTCATAATTGGTGCAATGTGCGAGTGTGCATGGCAGTATGTATATGTAAAACTTTCAAGCTAACGTAAAATATGTTTGAAGTTGTTTGTATTTAGTTCGGTTAGGTGTGGTGGCTGGGGTTATGTATGTGGAGTATTAAATACTAGCTTCCGCCAGCGGCTTCGCCCGCGTGATATCTTTATAAATTATAGCCTATGTTACTCAGTGATAATATAGCATTCTACTGGTGAAACAATTTTTAAAATCGGTCCAGTAGTTTTTGAGTTTATTCCTAACATACAAAAATACAAATCTTTTCTCTTTATAATATTACTAGCTTTTGCCCGCGGCTCCGCCCCTGTGGATGTCGGTTATCGCGTAAAAAAGTAGCCTAAGTCCTTCTCCATATCCCAAACTATATCTCTGCCAAATTTCATGACGATCGGTTCAACGGTTTAGGCGTGAAGAGCCTGTTATCACACTCGGAACTAATTATGAAACTCACACTCATGTCATCAACATTATATCAAACGATGATCATTCATTATCTGCGAACGCACGTTTTAGTTCGAGGTCTCGCCTAATCAGAGCTACTGCTTACGCTCACCGGTACTTATCATTACTGCGAATTCATTAATTACGTAAGAAAAACATGCGTGTCGATTTCAGTCATAAAGCTCAAAACCTCATCCTCACTTTTAATTTGCCACCAACCCCAAACGTTAACAGTGGCCGCGACGTTCTGCCTCTTACGCTGACTGCTGATGATTTACATTTAGCAATGATTCATGTTTTTCGTCAAAGTCAGATAGATTCATTCGTATTGGCGGGCCCAATTATCGCGCGTTTTCTGAAAACGGGACAATTTGCGTCCCCAGGTTTTTTTCGGGGACACCGGGACGAAGAACCGAAAAAAAGGGACGGTCCCGTTCAAAACGGGACGTATGGTCACTTTATGTAAATAATTCGCGAAATGTCGCAAGTCGCAATCAACGCCTAGCGTTGGGCTATCGAGTGTGCGGCTCATTGCGCTACGCGTAGATCTGACAATGTTGCCGATTCCCTTGTTCGCAAACTAAACTAAATTTAAGTTCATTGCATCTTTTTCTTTCTATTTCATTATGAAAAGGACAGAAGATACATTTTAATTTAGTCCTGTCAAATTAATCAGCGCTTGACGTAAATTGACGTAATTATAGTAGGCAAGTTTTTAATCACGTCTAAAATTATAAGGAGTAGTGACAGGCGCTGATTAATTTGACAGGACTAAACTAAAATTTATCTTCTGTCCTTTTCTTAATGAAATAGAAAGAAAAAGATGCACTGAACTTAAATTTAGTTTAATTTGGGAACAAGGGAATCGGCACCAGTATTTGGTGCTACGCTAGTGTAGCTCTCATTTGCTAGTGCTACGCCTCCGCCTTCGAGCTATAATCGCCTGGTGTCCACGTATTCGATTGGTGTTCATTTTATTTATTTACCTACTAAATGCTGCTCGCGGCTTCGCCCGCGTTGCTTTTTCAAAAATAAACGTAGCCTTAGTTACTTATAACAGCTATCTGCCAGTGAAAGTCCTGTCGAAATCGGTTCAACCGTTTCGGAGATTAGCCGGAACAAACAGACTGACAGAGACCAAAAAAAAAATCTTATAGGTACCGTATAAATACATTCATATTCCTTTAGTTTTCATTTATATAAATTATATACCTTTAGTAAAAAAAAAAAAATTGGTACACCAACGCAATACATACAAAGATTTCAAAGAAAACAATAACACACACAATAGACACCAGTCTGCATGGTCTTCACATGATTTGACCAAGATTATGTCTGGACTTTAAAAGAGACTGTGACCTCTGAGTTTGTTTCGGCCTTTCTTCTCAGAGTAGTCAGATACGAAACGCCGACATCATCTAGTTTTAAAATATGATTGACGTGTAAAAGTGTTTGTAAAAACCTACTTACAGAAATAAAATCATTTATCATTTAACAAAATAATAGTGTTGGGATTTTGGAAATCTTTCTTTGTGTGATGATAATTTTATTTATAAAATACTACTTTAATTTTAAAATCTTAAATTTTTCAAGACTTTTATTAATCCCTTAAAAATGACAATAGTAATGAATTTGTGTGTAATATAAAAGGATTCGATATAGTCAAAAAAAAAAAAATGGCTTCTCTTACCAACTCTTCAAATAAGACCCAATATCCCTTAATCACTGCATCCATTCTTTCGTAAAGGCTCCTACAAACAGGCGCGACACGTGATGCGACACAAAGACACCGCTTGTCGCGCGACATGCGGTGCCTTTGTGTAGCCTTAAGGCGAGGACCTTTAAGTTAACCTCTAGGAAATGTAATTTTATTTAGAAACGGTAATGATTAAACACGTGAAAAAATTATATGTTGCTTTTGAGACCTTTATGTAGGTACGTCGGGTACTCGTTACATAATTGGATAAAGTTCGCTCGATAGAAAAAAAAACCAAAAATACCCTTATTTTGTAGATTAAAATAATTTTATTCCAATATTATAACCACATTATATATTGAAAATCACATCAAAATTAACGTCTATGATGACGTAATGTACTACATCGGCTTTAACATGGTTAATATCGTAAAACATATAATTTTCAACCCAAAATTAGCGAAATTCACGGCACAATTTAATCGCGCCCAGCTGCCATCTCTAGAACAAAAATGCACACTCGAAGAACATCGCCTTAAGTCGGCCCAGGCCCATCCCCTTTAAACTAATATTAACATTACACCACAAAACACCACTAATTAAGACCCGGACTGGTTCCAACCCCGGCACGTGCCCACAAAGGGTCTGCACAAGTTGTGCTATTGTAAGAATGACCCAACGAAATGAACTGAAAGCGCGCTATATTCCCCTCAACTAAAAACCGATTGCATAAGTATTGACATTGTGCATAAGTTTACTTAAAGGACGAGCTGGATATTAAGGTGCTCTTACACGGAGCAATTATTGCCCGGCAACACTAATGGGTCAATCTGGTTCAACTAAATGGAGCAATCTGGAGCAACAACAATAAAATGCGGCAATCGTTTCGGGAATATTCCTTCTAATTGCTCCATATATTTCACATTTCTCAAGTTCACCATGATATGAGTTGCCGATCATCCAATCGGTTTGGAAATGTTTAGTCAATTTTCTTTCTATCTCGTTTGTACGTATAACCTGTGGTATAACTACGTCTCATTTTTGCAAGAGGAACCGGCCGGCGACGGGGGCAGCGGGGGAGTGCGCCACCGCTGCCCCCGCCGCCATTTTCTTTCTTCCTACGTGCAGTGCAGTACAAGTGTGTCGTCGGTGTATTGACTTGTATTGCCTAGTTTTTAAGTTGCTCCATATTGCATGGTATTTTTTGGCCGTATATCTGGCAACAGGTTGCTACATGTTGCCATCGCCCTAAATTGCCGGATGTAGTCGTGACGCCATAGTTGACGCAAATTGACCAGGATTGAGCAATTTTAGTTGCCCGTGTAAGCGCACCTTTAAGGAAAAATACTACAAATAAATCACCCCCATTTTTAAAATGTATCTCTCGACAAGGCACTTTATCAAACCCTCCGCTGAAGTTTTGAACGACAGCGTCCATAGCCGCACTGAAGAAGCTAACATATTGGACAAGTCAAAGTCAGTTCATTTATTTCAATCAGGGCTTGTTAACGTTACCAAATAACAAAATAATAACCGTTACGTAACGTTAAATTTCAATGTACACTAACGTTACAAAAATTTAACGTTACTTGATAAAATTACCAGTAATATAACGTTAACTAACATTAACAAAAATACGATAACTAACGTTAATTTAGCTACGTTACCGTTCTGTGGGTAAGAATCAGGCAGATTCAGGCAACGTTTTGATCGGCACGGTATCAGAAAGGCGCGAGGGCGGGCTCCCGCCGCGCCGCACGCCTCAAGCCCCACTACTTACATCTCACCCGTTTAAAATAACGATAAAATTAATAGTCGCATAAATAACGTTAAATCGATTACCGTTATTTTAATAATAACGTTAACTCTGTTAATAAAAGGTAACGTTATGATTTCAATTAAGCACATACAAGGCAGTTTTGTAAAAGTGCACGTCAAAAATTACAAAATTAATTGATTCTAGTTGCCCCTTCCAAAAGGTAGTTACGTATGGAGAAGAATAGGCAAGAAACTCCTTACTTAATCTTTTGTATCTGTATTTTTTATGGTGTACATAATAAAGAGTAATCTATCTATCTATCTGTCTATGATTAGCCTCAAGTATAATTATCCCGCTTAATCTAATCAACACATTTCGGGAATAGCAAAAAGTTTCGCTGATAAGTCGTCCCTTTGAGCCCAGAGGCAACGCGTCATTTTCAAAATGACACGTCTACTTTTCATACAGTCTTAGGCCCGTATTACAGAACGTCACTCAATAATCAAGCATTACTTAAAACTAGTTTCAACCAATCAAATGGCTTGAATCTAGTCTTAAGTAGGTAACGCTTGAGTATTGAGTGACGTTCTATAATACGGGCCTTAAATAACTCCTACCCACACTATCTCAATATATTTCGGACACCACTGCACAAAACTGAAACCCTGGTCAAGAACCGAGAACTGTATAATCCGGCCGACCCCGGGACCATTGTAAAAATTACGCCATAAATCCAGCCGGAGCGCGCCGTCGTCGACGGCCCGCCGCGACTCTCCTCGTAAATTATACACAGGGCTGCCCCGCACTGTAGGTATAGAATACCTACTATAGCTTTGGAGCTAGATTTTGTATCTCGGCTTTCTAGATGAAGCAGCTATATTTGAAATCCGAACGTTTTTTGTTTTGCTTTTCAGCTGTTTCGGGACCGGGACTTCGGAAGGTTTTGATTATGGACTGTGTTTTGTTTTAATCGGGGATTGAATGCTGGTAAAAATAATATTTGAGACTGTAGAAAATAGATGGATCCAGTTACGTCAGGCTTAGGATTTTGTTTCTAGCTCGGTTACAGATGTAGATTTGAGGTACTTAATTAATTAATTGGCGAGTTTATCAAATCATTTATTGTGTTCCAATGTTTAATTATTTTTATTTTTTCATAATAAACATTTTCGTCACAACCTTTATGTCTTATTCCATCTGTTTTAATCATTTACTTGTTGATCCTCACAGTCACAAATTCACTCATATCTGACTACACAACACCCCATCACCCTTCCCGAGACTTTACGTAATCTAAACATATTGTTACCTCTCCGAAACTACGGATAAATCAATTTGTTGAATGTAACAACCCTAGAAGGAGGCGCGAGGAGGCGCGGGTGCAACTTCACAAAGGCGCGCCGAAAATATATAGACACGATAGATAGTGCTGTACCTAGTGCTACGTGTTGAGTGTTTTTTAGTGGGTAGGCCGAAAGCCTAGTTCCGAGGCCTGGACTTGTTAGAGAACAGACGGGGAATACGAGAGACGTTATAAAGGGATTAGATACGTTGTAATGTAGATAAATAGACTGACAATTTGGAGGATATGTTTATAGCTTCCTTGTTACTTGTTCTACACTCAGGCCCGTATTCCAGTATATTATATATAATGTTCCCACTGCTGGGACACAGGCTTCCTCTCTTCGAGAAAGAATCTACCACGCGGGCTCAGTGTGGGTTGGTGGCACATGTCTTCGAATTTATGGTTCTAGGACATGCTGGTTTCCTCACGATGTTTTCTTTCACCTTTTTGAGAACAGTGGTGATGAAGCGCCGGCTTGGGTTCGAGCCTACGACCTACATCTCGTAAGTCGGGGTCGTTACTGCCACTACTGCTCTCTGGGATTCTCGAAACAAATACAGAATGACAAAGAAAGAGTGCGAGTCATGATCGATCTTTCTAGAATACAAGCCAAGAAAACAGCTGATCTATTCTTTAACAATGAGTGTATCTCACCGTACTGCCACTACTGCTCTCTGGAATTCTCGAACTAAATACAGAATGACAAAGAAAGAGTGCGAGTCATGATCGATCGTTCTAGAATACAAGCCAAGAAAAAAACCATGAGTGTATCTCACCGAGAAAACTTAGCTGAAGTGAGCTTGAAGTGAGCTGTCAATATTGTTAATCACAAGTATCGGGTGAAATGAGAGAAAAAAAGAAAGAAAGAAAAATAGTTTATTCTGCACAAATAAAATGCATATTACAAAAAAAATTATACACATATGCAAATTAGCCAAAAGCCTCGTATTCAAGCTATAAAAGTTTGACAATTTAGACCATCGCTTGATGTCAGGACTAGGGACCAAAGACAATTTATATTGCGTAATTAGAATTACACTGTGTTGCGACAATGGCAAATATCAACAAACAAACAAACAATCAAAACAAAAACAAAAAACCGATTGCAGATTGGAAAAATAACTATTTTTGTAGCAAACAAACATTAATAATAAAAACAATTAAGCCGTGCATCCCATCTGTGCAAGAACAGGTCGTAGCTCAGCAAAATTCAAAATATTTCGAACGAACCTATCACCAACAGCGCTTACATATGTTCAGCAACTACCTTTCGGAATGACGAAAATAGCTGTCAATAGTGTCAACCACAAGCATCGGGTGGAATGACAGCTCACTTCATGTTCACTTCACCTAAGTTTTCACGGTGCGATTTCTACAGATTAGCACTACAGCCGGTCGATTCTGGAAAAATCTCACCGTGAAAACTTAGGTGAAGTGATCTCGAAGTGAACTGTCATTCCATCTGAGACTAGGAATTGACACTATTGACAGCTCATTCATTCAAGCTCACTTCACCTAGGTTTTCACGGTGAGATTTCTACAGAATAGCACTGCAGATCTTATTGGTGAATTTTACAAAACACCCAAGCTTTTACCCCTGGGGCCCAAGTCTGCGATTTTTAGAAATTCGTCACTCGCAACACGATCCCATTGTCATTTTGCTAAAAGTTCGTAATCTGCTTAATTCATAATGGTCGATCATTGGTCGGTCAATGGTGTCGTAATAGAATTGTATTACAATGGGCATTTTGAACATTTATTCGTGCCATATTTCATTTATATATATTTTTACATGTTATTTATTAGTTTTATAAGCAATCTGAAGTAGTAGGAAGTTGGAAGTTTAGTAGGAAGTTTAATTTGTCATTATGTACGAGATTACCAATTCTTTCAATGGAGAGTCAGTGGCTGACCATTGGAAAGTCATAATGACGCCGTTATATTAGTAGATTACCAAACTTGTCAAAATTTACAATTATGAAATCAACGATAGACCATTCTGACACTATTGTAATAGCAAACTTGAGGCCCTGAGCTAGTGAAATGATGCGGGTTGAAGTTTGTATGCGAACAAAGCCGCGGAAATCATGCTTGGCTTTGCGACACGAATCGTTCTACATACGGGACAAATATTTGTAGACTAAGGTCGAATTTTACCAATGATACTGAATGCGATCAGTGCATAAATCACGTTTTAAAGCTATCAGTGTCATTATTTTCTGTGGAATATTGACGCTGACAGCTCTTGAACGCAGTTTAGATGTGCTGATCCGTTCCAGCTTTCAGTTGGTGAAATCAGCCCTAAGGAGCTCCACACACAAGAGGGGTAATTTTGCGTAACACGTAAAATGACAATTGATCGCAATGGGTTTCATTTTGACGAATTGTTCAAACCTATGAATCAATAGATTAGCAATATCCTTCAAAATCTTCGGTATGTAAATATGGTCACCCATCCACGGACCAACCGCGACAAGCGTAGCTTAACCTGATGGATCGACCCGTGCGGCAGTTATTACTTAGCCACGAACTCTGTGTTAAGGCTCCTAAAACAGGCGCGACACGCGACGCGACACAAAGGCACCGCTCATCGCGAGACACGCGGTGCCTTTGTGTCGCGTCGCGTGTCGCGCCTGTTTGTAGAAGCCTTTACGGAATTACTCCGCGGGTGCTTTCGCGCGGTGCATTTTTTACGGTTGTGTCAGGACTCAGACTCAGGAGTGTGTGATCCTTTTATTCACTCACCTAAGGGTTGCCTGCTAAGTGCTAACCCGGTCCGCGGCTTTTATTTTCTTTGCTACCATATTTCAATTAGGCAGGTAATGGTTTATTTCTTACGCAAATAGTACCGAAGTTACGTCTACTCCAGATCTCCGTCATTTGAAGCTTCGTTTACGCAAATAGTCATAATGAATGCTTAACGAACCCTATTAATGATTCAGTCATCTCTAAATTCAATAGTATCGATAAAGCCTACGCAATTATTATTGTAGACGTTTCGATCATTTTACAGTTACAACATTTATAAATTTTACGTTTTAATTTAAACCGAGAACATGCAGTGCCCAACACTATTTGTACAAATCTATCTTTGCAATTCCGAATTTGAATTTCGAAACGAAAGACTAGAAAGCCAAAACTCTTGTCGCAAAATAAAAACGGTACATGTCAAAAATCTGTCACAGGAAATATTTTATCTCTTTTTTTTTTACAAATAGTTTTTGCGGAAGCCTGTATTCATGAATATATGCTATGCAGCCAGTATTCACCGTATGAGGAACAAGTTTCGTTCCATTTTAAAACTTTGGATTTTGTAATTCTACAGGTGGAATCTATCGATGTCCTGCTAGGTATGTACCATTTGTATGAAAGTTTTATCTCGTGTTGGCACAAATTACATGAAAATAGCACATGCTATGACGAAAGTCTTTGACCAGTGCGTGTTGCCAGTGATGACCTATGGCACTGAAATGTGTTAGCTCACAATGGGCCTTAATAGAAGGCTAAAAGTCACTCAAAGAGCAATGGAGAGAGCTATACTTGGAGTTTCCCTACGTGATCGAATCAGAAATGAAGAGATCCGCAGGAGAACCAAGGTAACCGAGTTGGCTCAAAGAATTGCTAAACTTAAGTGGCAATGGGCAGGGCACATTGCTCGCAGAACAGATGGCCGTTGGGGCTGAAAGGTTCTGGAGTGGTGACCGCGTACCGGAAGACGTAGCGTGGGAAGGCCTCTCACAAGGTGGACCGATGACCTTGTGAAGGCCGTAGGAATCCGCTGAATGCGGGAAGCACAAAACCGGTCGAAGTGGCGGTGCTCGGGGAGGCTTATGTCCAGCAGTGAACGTCTTTCTGCTGAAATGAATGATGAAAAACTAAATCAGTCAGCAAGTTAGTGGCTGGCTGACCGGATGCGTTGGACAAGCCAATAGATAGACCCAAAATCCGAATAATCCTAAATAACGATGTTTATTTTTTTACGTCACACCTGGCCATAATGTGAGTTTTACCGCACGCTACGCGTACAGTAAAACTCGCATTGTGGTCAGGTGAAGACGTAAAATTGTGTACTCACCACGGGTAGTAAAAAAGGAAGCCCTCTATCACATATTTACAACCCTCGTCTGCGGCTCGGGTCACAAATATCTGCGATTTCGGGCTTTCTTTCTTTTACAGCCCTTGGTAAGTAATGTACTATTAAAAACTTCCTTGACATAATCTTTTCATTATTTGACATTATAAATCGTATTTCAACACTTTATTAGTGGCTTTTGTAGACATGATATTTATTCACTTACTTCACAGTTACTTTAGTTGTAATGGCAATCATGTCAATTGGTTTAAATAGGTTAAAAATATTATATTGTGTGTTTAAAAAAATATATATATCGTTTATTTTTTATTTTGTGAATGTGAGAACGTTGGCCAGTAGACTGTAGGTAGCTTTATCGACAAATTTCTATTTTGTTAAGTACCTGGTACTTGTTGAAAGGCCTACACCGTCCTCCCATACCTATAAACACTGTTATTTGAAAATATTGTAAAAGCCAATTATTTTTAAAATAGTAACCGTGGAGTTTCTTGCCGGCTCTTCTCCATAGAGAACGACCAATTGGAACCGTGCACCTAGCTTCTGACGTTTCATATGTAAGTGCCCATGTAGGTTTATGTGAAATAAAATATTTTGATATTGAATAATTACCTAGTATCTACCAAATAAACTAAAAGTTGAACGAGAATACTTAAAACTTTATCTGCCAAATAAGTTAACCTGCACTTATCCGAAGGTTTTGAAACAAGCCATGTACCTTTTTTCGCAGAATAAAATCCAAGCGTTATGACATACGAGATGCTCATCCTCTACTAGGAACTCAGGAATAGCTAGGATAATCACTCCCTTCATTTCTCGTGAAGCAAAAAGAGTTGTAAATAAGAAATAGTTTTTAGCTCTTAACGCCAACTTAAATGTAACTTATTCGTATTTGCTTTTAGTACTGTGCAGCTCATTTTGCGACCATATAACTTAATAAACTTTTCACACTGTTAAGGCTCCTAAAATCAGGCGCGACACGCGACGCGACACAATAGCACCGTGTGTCGCACGACGAGCGGTGCCTTAGTGTCGCGCCTGTTTGTAGGAGCCTTTAAGGTTTTTCAAAATCTGAAGAGAATTATTTAATAATTAAATGACGTATTTTTTTATAATTTGGTACACTACAATAGACTTTTGCACCTAATTCGTTGGCACATTAAAAAACATTAATCTTATTATAATGTGGATATTTCATTCATTTTATTAACAATACATAATGTACATTACATTGTGTCAAAATGTCTTACACTAAAAAACTAAAACAATTTGAAGGTTATTTATAACCTTAATTTTTTTTTTATATATAAAAACACTATGCCTATAATATTTGAGGAGTTCCCTCAATTGCTCATGGATCCCGTCATCATAACTTAATAATAAAAAAAGAATTTTCCACACCGGTTCATAAACGATTGAGTTAAGAGGTAAGAAAAGTAAAAAAAAAAATACAACCTAATTGAGCATCTCCTCCTTTTTGGGAAGTCGATTAAAAAACTATCTTTAATCAATAAAGTAACCATGCAAATATTTTGTTCCGTTTGGGAATTGAACTCACGAAAGTAATGCCAATCTTTGACTATGGCAACGGGTTGGTCCATCAATTTATTGAAAAATAAACTCCACCCCTAAGATTTTGCCCCATTTCGGGAACTTATTTGTCCTAATTTTGGTACTATAAAATATGTGTACCGTCCGATGTCCTTTACCAACGCGTGGGCTCATTATAATTCTCGTGGTACGTTAACTACGGCAGTTATGCACGTTTTCATTATCGCCCCTCGACATTATCGCGACCATACTTATCCTTTTACACTTTAACTATACTAGTGATAATGTATACTCTCTCTTATCTATTGTCCGCTCATAAATAGGGATGCGACATACGAGATCCGATTTTTTATCGACATCGAAGTTGAATTGCGGATCCAATATCCGCCTTTCAAAGTTTTTATACTTTTAATTTCGCAAATCATCAAAACGCTTTTGGAAATTTATATAGGGTGTAAAAGCAAGGTGTAGCCCATATTTAAATGAGTCTCACACAGCGTTTATTTAAATTAAACACCAAACAAACAGATATCGTGAAAATATCTTTTTAATTATTCAAACGGCAACTCCATGATAATTCAGTTCTCTATCAGCGGCCCGCACGCAACAGTCGCACGACATATTTTTACCTTTTTTTACCGGAAAATGCAAAAAGGACACGCATGACGCATGGACGCGCGACAAAAAGTTGCAGCGCATTCGCATTGCGGGCGTACGTCTGGCGGCAGAGTACCAGGATCGCAGCGGCGCGAGGAGATAAGTAATTCTGTGCTCGGTTGGGGGCCGGGCGGGCGGTCGGGGGGAGGGGGTAAATGCCCGCGCGGCGGCGGCGGGTAATTGGTTCGCGCCGCCCGAGGCGAGCCCGTAGTATCGCGCTTTAGCGACGGGCGCCCTCCGGTGTCGGGTGCGCATTATACGCCGGTGGAGTCGAATTAGGTGTAGATTTTTTGGTTGTTTTATTTTTGTGAGCCGGTGCGGGTTGTAGGATATTTAAATTAGGAGGGATGTTGGATTTTCTGTGCTATGTTTATTTTGTACATGATTATATGTATCATTCTGTATAATATAAAAAAATGTATCATTATGAAGCTTGCAAAGAGCTGAGTACTATGTATTTAATTTATTTCTCAGTTCCTTTTGGTTTATCGCGGTAGTATATCATCAATCATGCGACATGCCTGTCAAACTACTTAGTGAAACTTTAAAAATTGAATTATACATGATGATAACCGGTCAAAATTAGTATGGTCAATTGATCTTATCTATTACTGATTGATTAATAAACTCATCAGCATCACCAAATTAACATGTATGAAAAAAACTCTATTAAGAGTGAAAAATTCAGACGCTGAGATTCTTTAAATTTGCTATTATGTATAAATAGTCTTAATCAAATGTCACGTCCAGAAAAAGAAATGCATCTATAACAAAAGAAATATCCCCGTAACAAAACTTGTCGACTCCACACCACTCCGGGCGGCTGTTTGTCATGCTACCGCGGAGTTATAGCTATGTCATGTGGCCACCGGCGCGCCACTTTATACATCCGACCGACGGCGCTACCGCCCGCCACGAGCGCGCACACCTCCTGCCAACACATGTATACCTAGTACTTTAGCTATCGAGTGCTATGTCGGCACCTACTCTCTCCACTGAAAAGTTAACGTTTTGCGCCAAAGTTCCCTTTATTACACTGTTACAGGTTCTCACGTCGTATATTTTATTACGATTGAGATATAACTTGAATATTGAGTGAGATTGACGTAAATGTCAGGATTTCAGCAGCCGAAACGTCTCGAAACCGAAGTCGGAATTAATACTTTGGGCAAGGCGGATTAGGACTGACTGATAGGTAGGGCAAAATACCTATAATAGGTACGAAAAATGATAAATTCAATGTATTCAGACAATTTACACAACATAATGCCTTTAACAGCCACGGAACGAATGGCAGAGAGCAAGGGGGAAACGGTGGAAACAGTATCTTAAGTAGTTTGAAAAGTTTTCGACTCCGATCCGGCTGAATAAAGTTGAATCTTTTATCTAATCTTTAACACGCTTGTGCGATAATCCGGGATTAAAAGAGGATAAGAAGGAGGTATCAGCTGCTTATCTTTAAAATTTTAATACAACGTTGTAATTTGTAGTCTTGGGTGGTGAAGTAACTGCTAGCTGGGCTGCATGACTGCATGTGAAAACATTCAGGCAGGGTTCTTGCTTTGCCTAAATGCCTTGCGTTTGTGCTGACCCTAGCTTCTCTATTAGGTGTACCAGTTTAGGTTTTCCCGGATTTTTTGTTAGAACTGGATGCATAGGCCCTCAATGCAGTAATCCGGCATTATATTATTATTATCTTTACTTGCTCTTTGGCGGAATACCCGTTAAGTGTCAGGAATCCGGAGTTCAGTGTCACCCACACTTAACTTATTGTCATCTGTATAAATTGTACCGATACTTAAGAGTCGTTACTTGGGACTTGTTAATGAATCTAGGTATTAATGTGGACCCTGTCTTGTCTTGTATATTTAATTTTTGTTGGTGGTGGTATCTAATTGGTTTTGGGTGACGTCTCTCTCTGAGTGTGGAAATTGTGACGATATTGTTTTATTGGGTTCCCATCTGTAAAAACAAATGTAAGTGGTAATAATAAATAAATAAATATGGTTCTAATTTTGTAACTTGAGGTTCTCCGGACTAATTCTAATTTAGGAAAACGTATAGGATCCAGCCGGCTGTAACAATAAGTTCACTTATAGAACAACTTCACAATTTCGCTCCAATATTCACTTTCCGGCTACAAGGAAGTTTTGAGATTTCCCATGAAAATAACATAGCGGAAACGAACACTAGCTAGTCCCATATGAGAGTTGCTAGTTGCACGTATACCGTCTTGTTCGGAACGAGCTACTGACGGATTTACTGTTTCTAGGATTTCTATAAATCTTTGACATACCTACACCGCACTCTACTTAAATCAGAGAAGATGATAATTATTTCTTGGTAAGTATTCTGTATTTCCTGATGCATGTCGTTAAGGGATTAGAAAAATAACTACGTCATCTGGGAGTTCGTCCGGGGAAGCACACTTATTTTTTCCGCCATAATGCATTGCTGTCTTCTATTTCAAGTTATAGAGTGTTGCTTGGACGGATCACAGGCCCTCAATAGTTTCAATTAAAAATAATTGAAGCAGAGACCGTCATGCATAAGCCCGCATCCGGCCGAGTTTCCCCAGTTTCATCCTAGTTTCTCCCTCAAAACTCCCGGACGTACTCGTAGGAACTTCCGGGTGGGCCCTAGTAAAAAGCCATGGTACTCCTACGCACCCTTGACCCGCACTTAATCGCGAGAAAATAATCCCTATTTTTTCAGCAGGACCTCCATAAGACTCCTGAGTTTTCGAATTCACACGACACACCACGTAGATTAATTTCATGAAGATAGCAGACTGTAGATTGAAAAACTACACCATATTTATCCTGTAACCGGCTCACCGTAAACTATGGGAAGCACTGGTGGCTACGGTATAAACATAAACCATGTTATGATGCCGTAAATCAGAACATTATGTGTGCAAGAGCGCACCTTAGTTTTTAATACTACCATCAAAGGCAAAGGAGTTATAGTTCGCTTAAATCAAGCGGAAGGCTGGTGTATAAAGTCTATAAAGCGCTTTTATTTCTGGAGTGTACGCTTGTTAGACTATTTTTTGCTGAGAAAGAGAATATTTTTATTTATTAGTGTGTGACCATTGACCTCACTTCCACTTCATGATAAGTGAGGTAATGGTGCCAATTCCCTTATTCACAAACTGTCTGCGGATTAAGGCCCACTTCCTCTCAAAGAGACGAGGCCTGTGTCCCAGCAGTGGGAATATTATAGGCTGATAGAACTAACTAAAACCCGGGATATAGTGCCTATAATGTTTTTGAAGTGAAAACTTCTTTAAGGTGGATGCGCTGTGGTAGCCCGCGAAATCCAATTTTTCTTGGGTTTTTTACAATTTGCAGGTCCGTGTCAGGTTGTATCTTGAACAAAATTCTTTAGATTTCGTTTGTTCAACGAATCTGCACGAAATCTAACTTAGAGAGATGTATTAATGATTTTTATGGTTAAAATTATGTGAATATATATGTTTTATTGTCACGTATCATATTTTGATAAAGATACAACCTGACACGGACCTGCAAATTGCATAAAATGCAAGAAAATTTGAATTTCGCGGGCTACCACAGTGCATCCCCCTTAAGCGCGTTGGGCACTTTTTGGTAGGGGAAAAACTTATGGGTTCGCGATCGTCACCCAACGCTTTCCATGAGCTATATGTAGGTATACTGTGTATATATAAGGTGTATCAATTCAAACACGAAATATTTTAAGAGATACACCTAAAGGCACCGCAAACGTGCCGCCACCGTCGCGTCGCCGCGTCCGGGCGGGTCATTCATAGAATAAGTAATTAAAGGTTTTTTTTGCAAAATGTCTTAAGCAATTTAAAAATATTATAATAATTAAGTAAAAATAAAAACAGATAGATAAAAAAAAAATTGCTCATATGACTTTTTTACCACCTAAAGATGTTTCTCTTAAAATATTTCGTGTATGAATAGATACACTTTATATATTGTGTACTTTTTGGGTGAACAAAAATCATAGAACTCGCGTCATCGTCACCGAACCCTTTCAAGTTACTTAGTTTTCACTTCTATCTGCAGTCCCCAAAGACTGCCTTTTATTTTTCTAATCTTTTTCTATTTACGCCTCGACGCGACTCCTCGTCACTTCGAAAAGCCATCTATCTACATTTGAACACCAATTAACAGTTTTTCGAACGAAAACATCATTCTTATTATAATTCGTAGGGTTGGCCCTTTTCGGTCATTAGTCGCCGGTCGCCGCCCGCCCGGTTGCCGCCCGGGTCGCACGGGCTCGGCGCGGTTAAAGCAGGGTTGCCAGTTTTTATGGCACTGTTTCTTTTTATTTATTTATGTGTTTTATTTAGCCCGCACTGACACAATGTTGGGTTAGGTTCAGCATTGATTCGAAAAGATTTTGTGGCAACTCAAAAGGTTCTATTGAATATTTAGAATTAAATCTTACAAGATTAGTTAATTGGGTTTCTTGAATCCCTGCCAAGTCATTGTTAATCCTACTCATTTCTCAATGCAGTTACGTTATTTAGGTATACAATTCATTATTTAATGTTTGTGGGAGCCAAAATTTCGAATCGGGAATCAAAATAAAAATAAAATGTAAAAACTACCAAGGTATTATTTTCGCTTTGAGTCAGCCCTTTACAACACTATTGTCTTGCGTGCTAAAGCGCGAAGGGACACAAATAAAAACGCGATATCATAAATACTTCACTTTCAAACAAGATCGATCATTCTATGAATCTCTGATTTATGTTTAGAAAAACAAAAGTAAGTTCAAATAAAATTAAACAGCCTGTATGTGTATTCTAAAATGGATAAATTTAAAATTGTCTGGTAGTGGTAACCCTTCGGAGACGGTCGGGCACTGTCGGGAGCGGTCGTAGCTGCTCGACGGGGCGCATAAAATACGCCGCGCGATGTCGTCGGCTACACTACACGATGTGTCACGGATACACGACCCGAGTAGAGATGTGGCTAAGGACGGATAATATCGACAACGATAAAAAAAATATATTAAAAAAATCATTTGCTTTTTTCGGATATTTATTTACGTATTGTTAATACTCCACTTATTGTATAAAATCAAACTATGAATACGTGAAAACGTAAACAGAATTTTCAAATATTTTTTATTTCCTATTTCATGAAGTACTTGGCTATCGTATTTCAAAATATATAATTTATTAGACGACTCGCCAAAGCAACCATAAATTCATAATCTATGTAGACATTGACATACAGTACACCCAAAAATGTAACTCAACATCGACGAAAAAGAAAGTTGGCACAAGCCCTACACACGCGGTGCCCTCGCATGCAATCAGTCGGGGCGAGCCGCGGCGACGCCACTCAGCGCGCCTCGTAAACGTTATCGGGTACATCGTAAAAACGCTACGTAAAATGGCGAACGTGCCGCCAGCCGGCCCGCACACGTTCTATATTTGAATTCGAAGTTGGAACTATAGAATGTGTTTGCAAATTCAAGTGAATTTTGAAGATAAGCAAGGCGAACTGATATCGCTTAAAAAGTTTTATGAATTTAAAATGAAATATTTTAATTGTCTCTTTTTCTTGCCCAAATTATAATACTGAGAAAAACATCACACATCATTATAGGTATTTAGAAAAAGATATAAAATAATATTCCACACCACAGCGTACTTTACTAAAACAGTAGGTAATTAGCCGTTGCAGCGGTTTGCAGACTACTTAAATAAACCATAGAGGGTAGAGGAAGTTAGCTTAGCACCATTTTGAAATAAGCTATACATAAATTAGCGACACTGTGGTCACACATTCACCTTGGAGCATACCTTGCTGACTTTCTAATATTTTGACCAATGGCATGAGCTTTTCTTGTAGTTTGAAACGATACGTGAGAAAGAATATCATTCCGTAGTGCCATACTTCGATTTGCTCATCCAAGACAGTAAGATAGCAGATGTTTCCATATAAGGGCTCGCGCAGACTGGCGCGATATCGCGGGCACGACAGACAGCGCGACCCTTGTCGCGTCCGCGAGATCGTGCCAGTGTGTGGGAGCCTTAACTATAACTTATGTACAAAACAAAATTCTTAAAAAACAAAACACAAACCATTCACCCCATGAATGACGTTTTAAAATTTCAAACTTATAACGTTCTCTTCGAACTCAGCCTCCCTTTCCAAGACGCAATACAGCACTAAATCATGCAACTTTTAGAGATCCCTCGGATCCGAGACGTGACGGAGGGACCCGCAGGCAAATTCACACCCCAATTAGTGTCTGATCGAACTTGCGCGAGTGAGCTACGCTTGGACCCTCGGTACAAGATATAGAGATGACATGAAGTGGCCTATTTTTGAAGTGAATACTTATTTAGGCGCGTTGAGCACTTTTTGGATGAACAAAAATCATGGAACTCGCGTCATCGCCACCGAACGCTTTCCATGAGCAATATGTTTATGCCCTCATCATAGCTTATAGCTTAGGTACCTTATGTATAGGTTATCTACATGATACCTGAAATATTGACATATCAATAAGGTGGACGGATCAAGAAATCAAAATAGTTACTGCCGTTTCTATAATATATAATTTTTTCTCACAATTTAATATTAGCGCACTGAACATCTAAATTAGAAGCTTGTGCCTTACAGCCTTAGTAGTCAGATTTAGCATTCAGGAGAAGACTTTTCTTTGGGCACATTTCAATGCTGCCATACCCACACAAAACCCAAATATCCGAACGATCTTACGGTGTCAAAACCTTTCCATAAAGACCCTTAAACGGCCCATTGTTGTCTCCAAACCATAAGTTGAGACATCGAGTATGCAATGAAACGATCTCGATTTCAACTCGGTATCCGTTGCGGTGAACGGAGAAATAACTGTACAACTGCAGTTTCAGTCACAGTTTCTTAGCCTCATTTTGTCGTTTTAAAGCTTTTTTATTA
The DNA here is from genome assembly GCA_947523025.1 of Dryobota labecula. Taxonomy (NCBI): domain Eukaryota; kingdom Metazoa; phylum Arthropoda; class Insecta; order Lepidoptera; family Noctuidae; genus Dryobota; species Dryobota labecula. The sequence continues at coordinate 15,291,439 of OX383306.1, forward strand.
TTGGTAAACCTGTATTTTTAGACCTTCAAGTTGCTGATAAGTCCAGTCGGGTTGGTTTGCTTTGTCATTACCAAACAGCATCTAAAAAAAAAACATCATGCTGTGAAAATATGGTTAAAAAAAAAAGTCAATACAGTGTCACATCTAGCACCTCTACAATTGGTTTCCAACAATCCCGGGGCGCCTATTCCCGGGACGGGGTGGTCCCGGCGGCATTTAATTCCATTCCCGATCCCCTTGTCGGGTCGCCGGTAGCTTAATGAGATATTACAACTGTAAAATAATGTCCTCATCTGATCTGTACTCCTGGTACAATTTGGTCGACAAATCAATAGGATTAAGAGTTTCGGTACTACTTAATCTAGGTTAATTATGGATAGGCTGAACCCAAATGGAATAACTTTATAGCTTGCTAAGTAAGAAACAATACAAGGGTGTTGAGGGAAATATTCAAGACTTTATTCGATTTATTCAATTATACCTTTATCGATAACCATATTGTGACTACTTTTGTAGTTTGTAAGTTATAGGTAACTTTAAAATATCAATATCACTTTACCAAGAAATAAAAATCGAATCTCGGCATCTAAAATGCCACTTATGTGTAAGAACTTAAGGGGGAAGCATCAGGGTAGCCCACAAAATTAAAATTTTCTTACGTAAGAAAATTCAAATTTCGCGGGCTACATTGTCAGCATATCAAAGACGATTAATATCGTCTTTGAGATGCTGACTACTTCTATAATTCGTAATCCTAAAAGCTGCTCAGAAATAATTGTCGGAAACCACTAAGTAACTGTTGAACTGGCAACTTTATTTTCAAAGAAGTTTTTATACTGTCTTTTTCATACCTTATTTGTATATCAAGTTTGGAACATAATCTTCATAGATTCGAGGATTTGTGTGTTTCTTAAATAATTATGCTGATTACAAAGATGAATGAAAGTATGATTACGGCCTAAAAAATTGGCTGTCCCTAAATCAATTGGCCAATTTTGAATGATGGATTGGGCTTATTCCTCCTATTATAGAGTTAATTGAGTGAGTTCAGGGTTGGTGTATCCGCCAATCTTCAGTGTTGCTATTAATGAAGGCTTTTTAATTATAAAACTATCACCGTCCAAAATCCGACAAAATATATCTTCCCAAAAAGTTATTTATCTACGCTCAACACTTACTCAGGAACGAAGCATACGTGTTTCGCATGTTATCATTCCATCCAGATGAATTACGATTTTACATAAAAATAATAAACAGGCGGCCAGGCCCGCACTTAAAAGCATATCTTTTCTTCCCCGGATAAACCCCGGGCCGGGATTGCGGGTTCCCGGGTCGCGGGATTGCGAGTTCCCGGGTGTTATCAAGTTATCAATTTGGCCCGCCCGCCATATGTCGAGATCGGGAGTACGGAACGGCCCATCCTTTGTCTGCCTGTTTTATCGGTGCATGGTTGAACCGATATAAAATAAAAACCGCTAGCTTAAACGTGTGTGATGTTTGGTAGCTTTTTAGGTGATGGGATTTGAATTTTTATCGATATAAGGTGTACATATCTATTCATAATTTAAATATTTTAAGAGAAACATCTTAGGTGGTATAAAACCATAGAAGTATTAATAAAAAAAATCTAAGTGTTTTATATTTTTACATAATTATTATAATTTTAAAATTGCTTGAGACATTTTGCAAAAAAAACCTTTACTTATTTTTTCTATGAATGAGCCGCCCGGACGCGGCAACCGCGATAGTGGTGGCACGAGCACGGTGCCTTTTGATGATTAATCATCATATCAAGTACCAAGTAAAAAAAAAAAAAAAAAATCTTTCCTTGGGGCTTTACCACCTATAGGTGTATCTCTTAAAATATTTCGTGTTTGAATAGATACAACCTATATAATTAAAAAGATATGGGTGGGCTGACTGTCAATTCTACTTATAATAGTTTTTAATAATCTCCTGATCTCTTTGCGGTAATATTTACGTAGTCATTTCAGCCGAAAGACGTCCACTCCTGGACATAAGCCTCCCCCAATTGGGGGGGTTTGCCATAATCGCCACGCATGGCAGGCGGGTTCGCGATCTTTAGGTAGTAACTATTATCTAATCTGGGGTTTTGATATATCATCTTATGGATTAGATGTTTTGAATGAAATGAGGCCCTTTTTCGGTGTTTCAGGCGGGAACCAACAAAAGTTACACCATATTTCAGGTTTATTGGTTTGGGCCTGCAATACCACAAAATTCTATAGATTATAATGCTTGTTTTTCTCTTTTTTCAGTTAATTTTTTGCCGTGGAGTTTTTAGATTATTAAAATAATTAGCTTTTAGTTTTCAAGTTTTTTTTAAGCCGTATATACACAATACAATTTTGGCATTTTTTTAAAGATCGCAGACTGTCAGCGAAAGTGATTAAAGTATAATACGACCACTCGTCTCGACACGGCACCCGCGACTGAGAAGCACTGCTACACGCCCTTTTATCACTCGTAGATGATGCTTGCGTCTGCGTGAGTGAGCCGTTTCGACCGTTTCTTCGTAGTTTCCCTACGGTCCATTTATGTATTGTGCTTTTAGTCTGTGCCAAATAAATGTATTTTCTTTCTTCTTTCTTTCTTTAGATAAAATGGCCGCTAAGCACGTATTAGTGTCGTAGCGACAAGGGGGCAACATGTTCTGAGGTTATACAGGGTTAAAGCTCCTACAAACAGGCGCGACAAGTGACGCGACACAAAGGCACCGCTCGTCGCGGGACACGCGGTGCCTTAGTGTCGCGCCTGTTTGTAAAACACTAACAACCTTGCAGGACTGTATGACTAACATCATAAACCACTACTTTTCATCTATGACTTTTTACTAAGCATAATACATTTACCAAAAAAGAACCTTCAAGATTTTTTTGTTCTATCCATTGATATATATATTACAGAAGATTAGTAATTACCGCGCTAAGGCGTTGCCATTTGACATATGGCCACAGCCATATGCGTAGCTAACGTCAGTTCAGTGCTCTGTGTGATGCCACCCGAAGTGAACCTAACTATATTAATAATAATAACTTTTTAATAAGAATCAGTATTTTATTAAGTACTTTTAAATGTTTAGTGTTTTCAAAGCTACGTCGTCGTCGCATTTAAATAGTGGTTACACTTTTGTTCGACGAGTATCCATTATACCAGTATGAAAATAAACATCTTTCATTAACGATAACTTCATTTTTTTGTACTAAGACATCAAAATAAGAAATAGGTGTATAATAAAACACGTTTAAGTTTAATTTGTCTAAATTTGCGCACTGACTAAAAACTTTTCTTGTATAGTCCTGAGTTTTACCAATAACCCTGTATATTAATCATCATCATTTAGTAGCCCTGCAGGTTTGCAATTTCAAACTAAATTATGAGGTGTTCATCTTGTTAAACCCTAAAACCAACAATCACAATAAATACTACCTTCAAAAATCAGTCTCAATTTAAATACAACACAAAACCTCGCCCCTCATTTACCAGCGGGATAGCGAGCTATTCCGCGGCTCCGCGCGCCATCCCTGTCGTAATCCACTTTTAATTTTGATTAATGTCATCCCTGACCGCGTCGTGTTTCCCTAGTCCCGCAGTGCCCCGCATTCTGGATGTTCGCGGTCCTAATACTAAATTACACAACCTGTGCATATGACAACGATGCGGTACTTTTTCAGGATTGTTATAGCTGTATTTGTGAATTTTGGTATCGAATTTTTTCGATAACTTTGGGATGTGGTGGAAACTTTAGCTTAGGAGTTTTGGACTCGAAGGACCAGTAATCATCTATCAATCAATGGTGCCGATTCCCTTGTTCACAAACTAAACTAAATTTAAGTTCAGTGTATCTTTTTCTTTCTACTTCATTAAGAAAAGGACAGAAGATAAATTTTAGTTTAGTCCTGTCAAATTAATCAGCGCCTGTCACTACTCCTTATAATTTTAGACGTGATTAAAAACTTGCCGACTAAAATTACGTCAATTTACGTCAAGCGCTGATTAATTTGACAGGACTAAACTAAAATTTATCTACTGTCCTTTTCATAATGAAATAGAAAGAAAAAGATGCACTGAACTTAAATTTAGTTTAGTTTGTGAACAAGGGAATCGGCACCATTGATTGATTAAAATAGAGAATAAATAATCTTTGTTATGTGCGCTAGGCTAGGGAGCTTATAATTTAAAATTCTAATTATATTTTTTTCTACTTTTCAGGTAAGACATCATTTACAACTCCGCATGTGTAAGTAAAAGTATCAACTAAGAATAAACACAAGTTTCTTTATGCAAGTAAATGCACCGGAATAACTTGGAGACTAGGCTACCATGACCGTATCAAAATCTAGTGCAGACACCAGGCGACTATAACTCAGTAGCAGGCGAAGTAACTTAGCGACAGGCGGGGCGGACGCGGCGCGGCTTCCGGGCGCGCTTCCTTCCGGAAATAGGGCCCGTTCCGCCACCGCCCGGCGTTCGTCTAATGGCGCGTGCCTCTATAATGTCATGCCTCCCTGGTACCTACTGCTCGTTAGCCCCTGCTCCCGAGTGGCGATTTTTTTTCGTTTTCACGGGTTTTTTTGTAAGTACATTATTATTTTCAGTCTTGTGAAGGTCTTGTTAGACCCGTGTTTTGCTGTTTTGTTATTGTTAACCTGAAAGCTTTTCAGAAACAGTTAGTTGTAGACTAATAATGTCAACTCGGCAACATGTTTTATAGTGAGTGTTTCTTTGATTCGGAAAAGTTCTGTACTAGCTTACGTCCAATATGTAGCTTTTTACTTATTAATATTATCCATTACCAATATCATTATTACTTTTTCTGATATTTATTTTTCTAAGTTTGTAAGTCTAGGTGGTCGATGCACTTAGTCATTCGCTCAATAAATCTTACTTCTAGTAAAAAAATCGCTATTCCATCCACACACACAGTTACAGTTCTGTAATCCTGTTCAATTTGCTGTGGAACCTAGAACCAACATGAGTTGCTATCTTCATTTGAGACAAAAATAATTATGCATTTATCACTATAAAAATTTATCAATGTGTGCATACCGCTATCCGTTGATGCAGTCATACTTGAGTGAAATAACTTACTGTTAGACCACTAAATGTCAGATCAGGCAATTTAGAAATTATGTCGAATGGTGCAGGAGCATCCATATATAACGTGTCTGTTTGTAATGTCAAAATAACAACATTTTTACTAAATGCCTAAGAAAGTATATACGCTCGAGAAGCGAGAGAAGTATATCTATATATATAAAAATGAATCCCTATTTCCCTTGGTCACGGCATCACGCGTGAACGGCTGGACCGATTTCGCTAATTATTTTTTTGTTGTGTTTGTTATTGTCAGGAGAAGGTTCTTATGTAAGAAAAATTTAAGAAAGTTAAAAAAAAAAAAAAAATTGTAAGAAAACGACCATATTTACATTTTTATTGTAATAATAAGTAGGTAACTCTATCTTCTAATGTAACTTTATGGCGTTTGACATAACGTGTCAGTCATCATTTGGTAGGTCTGAGAATAGATTTTATCAAAAAAAAAAAAAAAAAATTAAGGTTTTAGTTAGGTAGGGTAGGGTAGGTAGGGTTGGTAGGGTAGGGTAGGGTAGGGTAGGTAGGTGGGTAGGGTAGGGTAGGGTAGAATAGGGTAGGGTAGGTAGGTAGGGTAGGATAGGGTAAGGTAGGGTAGGGTAGGGTAGATAGGTAGGTAGGGTAGGATAGGATAGGGTAAGGTAGGGTAGGGTAGGGTAGGTAGGTAGTTTCCTTTGCGCGTAGACAAACTGCCACAGTCAAATAGCTTTTGACAGAACGAAGTCTGTCGGGTCAGCTAGTTCTATTATAAAAAAAAATGTAAAAGTTTGTTCCGTCTCATTTTTTAGGCTAGGACTTAGGCTTTAACTTTTATTTAAGAAAAAGCCACGCGGGCGGAGCCGTGGGCCTAAGTTATTGCTTATAACAATGTCAATGTCAATGAAATTCCCGTTAATATCGGTTGAGCCGTTTCGGAGATTAGCCGAAACAAACAGACAGACAGACAAAAAAAACACACTATATACTTTCATTTATGCATTTAGTAAAAAGCTGATATTTTGACATTACAAACAGAAACTTATGATAATCGATGAAGATCAATGATGAGGATGACACTGGCAGTTCTTGAACGCGGTTTAACACGTTCGCGTGAGCAACCCCATTTCTGAATGTTGGTACTGCGGCGCACCTTTTTCCCATACAAAGTTAAACAACGTCTAAAGACGTCCCGCCGTAACACGTACGTCTTAGAACTGTGTTATGTGGCGCAACGTTATTTCACGTCATGTTTGCACATAAAATGGACGGCCAAAGACGTTCCGTCAAAATAAATATGACAATCTACAGGCCGTCATATGACGTTGCGCCATTTCATAATTATATCAACACGACGTTGTAAGACGTTGCTCACGCGAACGTGTTAAAGCGAATACAGACATTGCGAGGTATGCGCCGCGTACGCCTCGCAACGCACGCCTCGATATAAATGATGCGTTAATTCTGTTATTAATTATCGTGCCTCACCACGAATACGAACGTCTACACATTGCGAAGCATGCGATGAGCGCCGTGCGCTGCGCATGCCTCGCAATGTCTGTATCCGCCTTTAGATGTACTGATCGCGTTCAATTTCAATGGTGAAATTCGCCCTTAGTCTTCTAAAACAAAACTATCAATTCCGTGTCACATACACAATACGTATAGCGTGGTATAGTATCCACGTCGCTGCGCGTTTCGCGGTATGTGTAGCGCTTGCTCCGCGCCCCGGGCCGCGCCTCGCTGTCGACTGTGCCTGCCTGCGCTGACGGGCTATAGCGCGACAAGACGGTCTTGATACTTGGTATTTTATTATTTTTGATTAAATATTTAAATATGTCCGGTAACGTGTGGTGCCGGACGTAAAGAATAGCACCACCCCATTTCTTCTCGTGGGTGTCGTATAAGGCGACTAAGGGACTTACTAGAGAATGGGCAGCAGCGTTCTCTATACATTTTTAACACCATACTGCGATCGCCAACCCGCCTGCCAAGCGTGGCGATTATGGCAACCCCCCCAATTGGGGGAGGCTTATGTCCAGCAGTAGACGTCTTTTGGCTGAAATGATGATGATGATGATTTAAATATGAAAAAGCATGTTCATTATTGTTAACCACTTCTTATTCCGTGTCGATGGCTCGAATATTATTTTTAACCGATATCGATTTCAAAAAAGCAGGTTATGGATTTGGTGAACTTCACAGTTTTCGTTCTGTGTTGGGTGGTTGGGTTGTTGTTGATGTTGAATAACACGACTTATCGTAACTTTGCATTTCGTAACGATAAACTATTGCAAAAAGTCAAGCAATACATTTGTAAGAAAATAATTTTTCTCATCGAAATGATTTCTATAGAAATACATAAGCAGATAAAGATAGGAAATAGGTAGATAATAAGCAGTACCTTTGTACTGAAATTATAATTATGACGTATCTCTATGTATTTAACTGTCTGTACATAAATAATAAAATAAATAATATGCGAATATTCTTTTGCAAATCATCTTAGTGAGTCTCTGTCACATATAGCGCATTATTCATCAAATTATGCACATTACGCCTTATACATCAACATTTCTGAGTCTGCACTCAACAAAAAGTACGAAGAAATATTTCACCGTGCCACTAACGACCAAGCCCATTCCGGCGCGGCGGAGCGGCGGCGGTCGGTAGCTCGTCAAAGGGCCAGGGGGCTCGCGCCTCGCAGGCTGTTTCCTCCCACGCCGCTGTCACCCTCATTATGTTACCGCGTGAGGATACATTTTGCAAAATGGCGCTTTGCCCCGTGGTAATGCGACGTAGACTTGTCAATTTACAACAGTGTTCATTTGTAGCGTGTTATCCGAAGGGTTTAACGTAACATTGTGAAATTATAGAGTATAGACTGCCTGTCGTAAATAGAAGTTAGGGTTTCGGTTTACGTTTTTCGAGTTAGTTAACCGGCTGCCGGTGTGGGTAATGGCAGTGATTTCTGAGCTCCTTGCTTTTATTGCTTAGGAGCATTAACTTTGCTAGTATAGCTTTCTATAGAACAACTTGTAGCAAAGATTTCGCTATTTGCTAACCTCACTACTCTCTATTCGCTTCTATGACTACGTGTAACTTTCCAGGTAAATCTGATGGGCTTGTAATAGTTGTTATACTAACTTTAGTTCCCAACATCACAACTGAATCTTTGGTAATTATCGTCTAACACAATATGTAGCAGCCAACGATTAACTTATTATGTGCGTTAATAACGATTTGGCTTTTATTTCCACGTGTTTCGGTAATGCGTGACAGAAAACTTCGGCTAGATGGACCTGTGGTTGGTGATCCTTCTAGTTATGTATATAACTATTCTGGAGCTCTAGATATGACAGTCGTTCTTCTGACGTATCGTGTAACCAATAAAGATATGGACGTTGAACCGACGGATCCTGTTACTGTAATGTCTACTCATCCACTGTTTGCTCTGACGCTGATAAATAAGTCTTTCAATATTGACGCTATGTTACCTTGCCTTGCTATGATTCTATTGAAACTAGAAATATTATATCTTGTACTATAAATAGATAAAAGGAACATTGGTGTTTTCTCTTCTTATTAATATTTATTTGAATCTTTTCTATCAATTTCCTTATGGTTATTGGTATTGCTGATTAATAAAAGAGTCACAGCTATTAAAATAACTGCAGACGAAACTATCGATATAAAAGTTTCTCACAAAGAAACCAACTGCAACATAAAACCATGTAACTTCTCGCTTGAACAAACGTTGAAAAACTTTCCATATGCTTAATACGAGCCTACAAACAAAAGCAAGAACAATAATCGTAAAAGCCGTCGCCGTGAACGCGTTAGTATATCACCGTGATAAATATACACGAGACTGCTAACGCCACAGCAGTGAGAGCGAGAAAATTACTGACCGCACGGCTTCAAAGCGATGCGATGAGTATAAAGCGATATTTATCTGTCTCTTGGCCTCGCCGGCACCGGCACCTATCAAGTCGAGTGCCGCACATACTGATTTACCACCACCATAGCCTTTATTTTCAGGACCTAAGGTATAAATTCCATCATCAGGTTTGCTAGTTGAAGTATGTGGAACTATAGCACCGTAGATAGATGTGCTCGCGTGCAGTGACGCAACGCGGGACCGCTTGACATCTATATATAATGATGTTTTGTGTATTATGCGTGTTGAATGTGTGTGGTATACTTACTTCAATTTAACATAGTCAGCTGCCCTTTATTCCGGAATGTAGAGGTAATAATCGACAGTAATTAGTTGCTGATAGTTGCACGTGCCATCCATTGTTATAGAAACTTCTGAAACTGTAAATTGGAATTGAAATACACTCCATAAAAATATGCATTTAACATTGATGACATAATCTTCTTCATCATTGACATCCTTGTTTTGCTTTGCTGTAGAATGCTTGATTATGGAATTCCTTACTTATATTCTATTGTTTCGGTATTTACCTTACGAAGTATTTTTGGGTTCTTGTGTTTGTTACTAACACTTTTGCATTTGCATTTTACATTGGGTTCAGAACTTTACCGCACTTAGCATTTCAAACTACTTATTCCCTTCGTTATCATCTTCATGTTTGCTTGACCTCTCTTCTACTCAATTAAAATCTCAATATTTTTTACCTACACAGAACAGATCCAAACACTCCAAAATGAATATAAAATTGTCTAAGAAGCAAAAACAGAAACCGTGGGGTTTCTGTTTTTGCTTCTTAGACTGCAATATGACAACACTCCTTTCCATTCTGATCTCATAACGTGAAAGACGGAGCAATATTTAAGCGTAGTGCGCCACACATTTCCCGGACATATTTCACGTGCTCACATCGCATCGCCGAGATTTTCCCGTCCCGTCTCGCTCGGTATCTTATCGTCGCTCGAGAGGCCGTGTCGTTTCCATCTTCTGACGCGCAATGTCAGACGCGTCGACGTACGAATATTGCCACTTTGGTTTTATTATAGCAAGCAAGCAATTGTTCTGATAATAGTTTTCTTAATTAAAATACGGATGATGCTAGTAGAATGGTTTGGGTATTGGTCATATTTGGACATTTGGAGACGATTTAAGTAATTTTGGTAGTGTTTCTCCTAGAATCAGTGCATGAGGCAAGTCTGCATATCATTGCAAATTCATTGCAAGTAAGATAGACGTTTGTTTAATGTCAAACAAATTACATACATAGTCCATCGATGATCAGCATTACTTGACATTTTGAACATGATGAGCGCTAGAAATATGTAATGATTACAAGTTTAGTAGGTACTGTACCGCCTTCCTGACAACTCAAATATGACAACAAACATTACACAACTTTTGAAAAGGAATTTGATTTCACCCCGAAGCATCCTTAACTTAAGAGTGATGAGCAGGAATGCTAATTGAGCCGAATTATTTATTAATACAGAGTTTAGGCTCTAGATTAATATTTAGAATTCAATTAAACAGAGTATTAAAATTCTTGAGTAGAAATTATTATTCACATTTATATTACTTGTTGGACGAATCTCTGCTTTGATTTGTATGCTAAAATTCGTGTTTTAATGTAAATTATTTTCTGAATGTAACTAAAATATCTTTTAACTATAGTATTTAGTTTAAGTTACGAATATTCAGTTTTATAATAATCAGTTTAGTTCCAAACTCTGCAGCAAAATCATTAAATTTCCGTCATAACTGTTCAAACCAGCGTGTTTTAATCTCTCTCGCTGCACCTGCATTCAAATTGCTTTGACTCCTGCTCTCGTTATCTTCATTGGGTGCTATTTCATTATTAATCGCTATTTCTACTACGTGACCCTTCATAGTAACTGCTCAATTAATACAATAACGCAGGAAATCATTCGTTAATGTTTTACGAGGTGTCAAAATTCCTTATCGGTTTACGAGTTTTATTTACTGAAGCAGTCTTAGTTTTACTGGAGTTACTTTCGAATCAATGAACAAAAATCTTCTTAAGATAAAAATACGATACTGTTGTAAGCATTATATTTCAATTACCTAGTTAAGTGAACTGAACGAAACCGTCTGTAGTTTATTAACTATGTTAAAGTACGAACTTTTTCTTTGTATTTACTCAAAAGTATACGAGTACACCTCGAGTCGTAATACCGTACATAAAAAGCTCAATTAAAAGCCCTATTTCGGAAAAAAAAAATACCCAACTTTGCAAATTGCTCCCACAATTATGCGCAGGGTCACAACGAGGTTATCGGCTGGTCGGCAAACATGTGCAGACGTTAGGGCGGCGGCAACCGAACGAACGGCGCGAGCAAATGGCCCGCCACGGCGCACTTCCCCGGCAAGTGCGGTAGCGGTGGCGTGGCGGGCCGAGCGAGGATCACGGACGTTTGAGTACTGCACTTACATAGTTTGCGTATTTTATGTTCTATTGAAAAAAAAAATAATTAAAAAAAGAATGTTCATGAGACTTTTGCAGTTTTCCATATAACTACCTTCTAGTTTCTCAAAGTTTCTGCAAAATAATGTTTTCGTATGAAACGTTTACGGTAGCCTGAAAATTACTAGTAAAGTTTATATTGAATCGTAAAGAAGGACGACGACGCGATGCTTGACTATAAAAATATTTCTTGGGTGGTCTCTAATAGGTACTTGAAATGCCATGCCGTAGTACGCTTACTTCATACTTCGTTATAATTTATAATGCAATCAAACAATCTTGATACAAAAAGTTTTATTTGTAAGTTATTAAAAGTAGCGAAAATTCGCTTAAAACCAAAAACGAAACCGTGTCCATGCATCTCAATAAACGTTGCGCCTCTTCCACTATTATTACAATTCTTTACTGCGATAGAAAATCTAAAATTCAATATCGCCAAAGTGCTTCGATTGAAATATGACAATTGGCGGGCGGTCGCCGTAGTAAGTACGAGCAGTCGCCCGTCCGGCGGCCACAAATCTTCCGTTTCACTCGGTGCCCAGCCTCCGAGCGGCGAGAAGAGGAAACAGCACGCTCCAAAGCACGCGACTGCGTGATGCCGGCTACTCCCGAAATAGACCCCCCGCGCGGGGTGCCGGCCCATCGACGTGCTTTTAGTATGCTGCGCGCATGCGAACCGCCCGCACCCTTCTGCGCTCCTGGTACTAACAAAGCTAAACTCGCGAAATTAAATAACAAATAACTAAATAAAAAATATTAACTGTGCTCAATATAGCATGCTTTAAAACAAAATGGTCGCTATCCTGGCCAACCCCAAGTGGAGCGAGGATCTCACTATCCAGATGATTATCGAGTACGAGAAACGCGAATACCTCTGGAATCCCGTCTCGGAACACTACAAGAATAAGAAAATAAGGGAGCAAGGATACATAGAGATAATAAATGCACTGAATTTGGTCGACGTCACAGTTAAAGAATTGAAAAATAAAATAAAAAACATACGTTCGTCGTACAGCGTCGAGTTGAAGAAGATTCGCGCGGCGAGGAAGGCTGGCGCGCATGCGTACCGACCGAGCGTCACGTGGTTCGAACATGCAGACAGGTTTCTGCGGGCGATCGTCACACCAAGCTCTGTGAGTCTATTTTTTTGTTGTTTACGACGGTTACTCATGTTTACACATGCGCTCTGACGTTAAGCGGCTGTACGTTTGTTGATAGGTGGACAACAGTTTGCTGGAGATCCCGGCGAGCGACGACAGCGACGTGGTTCAAGACCTCAGCGAGCGAAAATCGCCGGAAAAGAAAAGTCCGCGAAAGCGTCGCAGCTCGACACGTTCGTCGACACCATACGTGTTAAACACGCCGTCCCCTCGTCCCGGTACTCCTTTCGGCTTGAGTCAAGGGACATTTGGAATCCTCCCGCCGGTTACGTCCGCGCCTTTTCTCAATCCCCCCGTAGGGATTGCTACGCCGCTGACTACCTCACTCGCAACTATCTACCCGGTGCCGACAAAACAAAAGAAAAGTAATTCAGACAGCGGCGATCACACGGACTTGCCGCAAGATCTGAGTCAACATTCCGAGAATGGTAATGAGAACGAGTTCGAGATGTTTGGGAAGTTAATTGCGAGCCAGTTGCGGAAGCTGCCGCTCAGTTTGGCGCTGGACACGCAGTTGAAAATACAGACGTTAGTAAACGCGGCGAGGATACAAGCTGTTTATCAGCAGTACAGTTATGCGGGCCCGTCTCAGGAAGCCTTGTCGGTACAGGCTTTGTCCAACGGGATTCTAGCGGGCATGGCGACACAGAGCTCGTTCGCATCTCGAACTTTGGGCATGGAAAACGATTCTCCCGATGAAATGAACAGGGATCTAAAGACTATTGAATATTCTTTAGGTTCCGAAAACGAAGATTAAGATTCCAGGAGCCATTTAAACCTGTTTTTGCTCACACAACCTATAAGTACCTCATAATTCTCTGTTGAGATAAATTTGAGAATTTTGCTCATTATATACCTTTGTATAGCGTACGACGCACAATAACATCACTTAGATCCTTATCTGGTGATTTGGGTAAAATATTAACTGTCATTATTTATATTTATATATATATATATATGTGTTTTAGATGGAATATTGATGTGGTTGATGTATTCGTAGTAGAAAAAAATCTGAAAAGATTTTTTGATGTGGAGAAAAATTAAAAAGTAGTATTTTTCAAAAACTAGTCATTGATATTTCGGTGTAAAGTAGATCTCGATGTTTCGGCTGTGTTAAAATATTATTTTACAAAAAAAAAGTTACCATATTATAATAATAACCTTTTTTTGCGTTAACGATAGCAACTCCCGAATTGAAAAAGTTGCAAACAATAACGAATTTATTTTAATTGTGATAGGTTTTCTAAATGTAGATATCTGTGTTATATTATAAATGTGATTAATAAAGAAAAAGTGGGATTCTTCGTCTACTGCCGAAATTATCCGGGTAATGATGGCAATGTTATTAAATTACAGGCAACATTACCCGGCTTTTTTCGGTGTTGCCCTGTTGAATATGCCCTTAAAATAATTGCAGCATGCATTTCATGATAATATGAAATTAAATACCTCATAATAGTGTCGGTACATATTAATAGTGTACGGTTCTGGAATATTATATATTATCTGTTGTTCTATGTGCCACAATTAGATTGTATACAGATTGTGATTTATTGAGAAATAAATATTTTATAAATGTCAAATTGTGAGTTTATTTACCTTCAACGACGGTCAAAAAAGTTTTTATTTTCTTATATAAGAAATTGGGAAAAATCATATATTAAAATTACAATACAATTAAAATTACAATTACAAAAAAAAAACATTACCCAAGAAAAAAAAAATTACACGGTTTTTACTTTTTCTATGATAACATTATTTCAAGCAATGATATCAAGTATCAATCAATGTTGATCACTCTACTTCGTCAACAATATTCGAAACTCAAAAAAAGTTACAATACATCATCCATAATAATAGGAGTTAAAAGTATGAAATTGCCAATTTATACTGCAAAATTAAAACTTGTTTTTTTCAAAGATGTAACATATTTATTTATTCAAAATATTTACCCTCATTATCTATACATTGCTGCCATCTAATCGGAAGTTCATTTATGCCTTTGCGATAGAACTCTGGGGATCTAGATTCGACAAACTGTGTGAAAGGAAGAACATTTTTTACCACGTAGAAACTTGTCCAAATCACGAAAAAAATGGTAGTCAGTTCGAGCAAGGTCTGGCAAGTACGGAGGATGACGTATGGTTTCTAACTGCAGTTCCTGTAGAGTTACAACGGTGTCCCGCGCAGTGTGAGGTCTTGCGTTATCATGGAGCAATAATAGTGAAGATAGATTCACGAGTCGGGGCTGTTTCACTGCCAGTTTCGCCATCATTGTTCGAGGTTCGGCACGGTAAACATCTGCTGATATTGCTTGACCAGACCTGAGACAGCTATAGTGAATAACACCATGAAGAGACCACTAAACAGTTACCATTACCTTTTTATTGGTAAGCTTTGCTTTAGGGTACTGTTGCGGCGTTTGACCTGGGGTCAACCATTGCGTTTTTCGCTTACGGCTATCGTAAAGAATCCAATTTTTGTCATGTCATCCAATATTCCTTCACTTCTGTACCGATTCAACAAGGCAGCGCAAG
Organism: Dryobota labecula; assembly: GCA_947523025.1. NCBI lineage: Eukaryota > Metazoa > Arthropoda > Insecta > Lepidoptera > Noctuidae > Dryobota > Dryobota labecula. The sequence continues at coordinate 15,306,646 of OX383306.1, forward strand.
TTTCAACACGCGTTAATAGGGGTTATTACAATAAAATGTATTTATATTTATAAATTCAAAATAAACTAAACTATTTATCATCCAACCAGCTCCAAATTAGAATGAAAAGTATTTAAATAAAATACAGATTGTGTACCGCCCATACTGCCCGGTTTAATTCCCGCGTAATCCCGTCGACATTCGTTATTGATTACCCGTTGGTTTGGCATGCGAAGCATTGGCGATGCCGTGCTAGGCTGCCAGCCATCAACCTGGTAATGAGCATTTGTTGATCAAACGTATCAAGAATTTACACCTGACAATTTTTTACTAATTCGTGTTTACACTTTTTTGTGTGGGAATAGGAACTAGAATAAAGAAAAACCAATTCACATGTATGGAATTACAAAGGAACAGCTAGAAAAATATAAATGTAGTCTAGTCTAAGTTTTTATTACGAGTAGTAAAGGTCTTCAAAAAAAACTTTAACATTCAAACTTGACCACTTTAGGGAGTAGTATTCCTCCCGTCAATAATTTACAAACAAAAATAAATGCAAAACGTAAGCAAAATTTCAAACATTATTTCCAAAATTAATGAGTTCAGCGCTATTCGAACGCCGCATCTCACTCGACGCGCGACGTTGCGTTTGACAGCGCGCGTCATTTGACAGCCCAAAATGGCGCGAACGGTTCTAATGGCGCGAAGGCGAGGCGGGAAGATGAAATAGTGATGCGAAATTGTAAGTTTTCGAACCATTATCTTTGCGAGCATATTTAAAAAAATCCAAGCAGACGAGTTTTTCTTTTTTTATCGTGTAGGTATCGTACATTTTTTTTTAACAAAAATTGTTGCCTTGGTTTTAATGCAGTCCCACGCCACACTCATGACGACTTTTAAATACAATATCAGGTAGGCCATGACACGATTCCCATTCGCGTAGGTACAGTGTTATATCGATCCAGCAACAAAACCTACTGTCCAGCAGTAAATAACTAATGTATTTTACCACTGCGGTAGAAATGGAGTGGAATAATAACACTGTTACATCATCATCAAAAAAAATGCTTTACTAGACTAGACACTTATAAAAATATACACACCCTGGACAGAGAGCCCTGCTGCTTTGACATTAAATTTTTTACGAAAGAAAATAAAAACCGGCCAAGTGCGTGTCGCATCACGCACAATGAAGGGTTCCGTAGTTGGGATGAATTTATCCCAAGAACAAACTTAACATTGTAGTTAAAAACAAGTTCTCCCATACGTTCTAACTGCAAATGTAAGTTTGTACGCATAATATTGAGAGAATTACCATGTTATTTCAAGACCATAGACTTCTTATATGTTTCCATGTAATCTATAGGTAAAGAACTATTTCTGTTTTTTTTCTTCAGTTTTTTGGCTCTGTAATTCGGAGTTAAGGCTCGTGTTGACTCGGGCGATATCGCGGGCGCGACAGGCACCTACAAAGAAATTGTGCTACTAGTGTCGCGTCGCGCCCGCAATATCGCACTAGTCTGTATGAGCCTTTTAGGGGGAATGGTACATTTTCATCTATTTTCTTAAATAACTTTAAAAGTATTTATTTTCAAATTGTAAAAAATATATATCTGAAATCCGTACAATAAGCCCTTTCATTTACCTACCTAATATGTCACACGGTACAGTTTGCAATACTTTAAAAAAAAAAAAATTAAGTGACCCCCATATTCAAAATTCATTTATTTATGTTCCACATCCGTGTTTGGGTCACAAAAATTCACATGTGTACTAAATTTAAGCTTAATCGGTCCAGTAGATTCGGAGCAAATTGGCTGTGACTGACGGATAGACAGACACGAGTGATCCTGGGTTCGGATTTTTCCTTTCGGATGTACGGTACCCTAAAAACGTCTTTGGTATCTTTCTAACAGTCAGTTCGTTATACTCCCCAGCTGGACATTGAACATCCCAAAGCCCGTTTTAACTAGGGGACATCCTAATATCATCTAATACACAACAATTTCTCCATACACTCGATTACAACCATTCATTCTAGTCCTTTGGGAATCGAATCAGGCAAAGTAAGGGTAGTAACACACAGATTGCAGTCGCGTCTCGCCCCATTACGGTTTATTATTATTCGGCGCGATCAACGCCGCGTGAGCGTGTTATCTATACTAATATATAAAGCTGAAGAGTTTGTTTGTTTGTTTGTTTGTTTGTTTGAACGCGCTAATCTCAGAAACTACTGGTTGGAATTGAAAAATTCTTTTTGTGTTGGATAGTCCATTTATTGAGGAAGGCTATAGGCTATATAACATCACGCTACAACCAAAAGGAGCGGAACATAAATGAAAAATGTTGCAAAAACGGGAAAAATTATTCTTTTTGAGAGCTTCCGTTGCGTGCGCTGCGTAAACGGTTTAAGTTAGGCAAATATAATGTATGATGGAATTGATCCTCTTTAAATTTTCTAAAAAAAAGTCTGCGACAGCATATGTCTGTCTTTTAAGATTGACTCACTATAACCTTTTTTATGGTAATCAAATTTGTTCGAAATTAATGCATTATTTGCGAAGGAGTTTTCATAAACATGGTATTAATCCTTATCCAAATAAATACGTTATTCATCACAAGTATTTAATTTTGAACAAAGTTGCCCTTACATCATTTAATTTCAATGAATATCTTAGGAGATATAACTGTTTTATAATAACTCCGCAGCAAAGTAATGATCAACTCTGCGAGGTAGTCTATTCTAAAGCTGAAGAGTTAGTTTTTAGGGTACCGTATCCAAAAGGTAAAATGGGACCCTATTACTAAAACTCCGCGGTCCGTCTGTCTGTCTGTCTGTCCGTCTGTCACCAGGCTGTATCTCATGAACCGTGATAGTTAAACAGTTGAAATTTTCACATATTATGATGTATTTCTGTTGCCGCTATAACAACAAATACAAAAAAACAGAAAAAAAATAATATTTAATATATGGCTCCCATACAACGGACATGATTTTTTTGCCGTTTTTTTTTGCTCTGCCCGCGTGGATGTCGGTTATCGTCTAAAAAGTAGCCTATGTCCTTCTCTATATCCCAGGTCAATCGGTTCAGCGGTTTAGGCGTGAAAACGTAACATACAGACAGACAGACAGAGCTACTTTCACATTTATAATATTAGTATGGATAGCTTTTGCCCGCGGCTCCGCCCGTTTGGATGTAGGTTATGCGTAAAAAAGTAGCCTATGTCCTTCTCCATGTCCCAGGCTATCTTTGCCAAATTTCATGACGATCGGTTCAGCGGTTTAGGCGTGAAAACGTAACATACAGACAGACAGACAGACAGACAAATAGACAGACAGACAGTTACTTTCACATTTATAATATTAGTATGGATAAGGATTTGTATGGATGGTACGGACCCCTTCGTGCGCGAGTCCGACTCGCACTTTGCCGGTTTTTTGTTTTTTGAACGCGCTAATCCCTAGAACTGCGAGTTGGATTTGAAAAAATCTTTTTGCATTTTACAGCCCAATTCTTGAGGAAGAATTACATTCCTATTAACTAGAACCACATTTTTTTTTAAATGAAAGTTTATGCGAAAACGAAGTAAAAGCACGGGCAGGCAATGTGTTGCGACGGGGTGGGTCGGGGGAACAAGAAATTTAACGCGGACGAAGTCGCGGGCAGAAGCTAGTTATGATAATATGCGGTATGTATGTGTCGTGCTGAATGTACCTTGCGAGGGAGGCATTATTTGCGACTTGCGAGAGTGTAGATGTGGCTTTATTTGAGTTTTGGAAGTGCCGGGAATATTTGACACTTGAATGTTGCGTGCGACAGCTGCTACTACAATTCCCTTGCTTTTCAGTTCAGTCATTTAAAAAGAAAAGAGATTTTTTTCTGTGCTTAACTATAATCTTAATCGAAATATCGCCACCCGTGAAATACTTATTATCATTACGGAGTTCCGTCGGCCATCTTGTGGTCTTCTTCATGAGTTCCACTTAACCAAATGATACTTTCTGAATGCAAATGCTTGACTTGTCGATGATAATAAAAAAAATGCGTAAGTCTGCGCGAGCCTTAAACTGTTACAATTAGGGATGCCCCGATACGCCTTTTTGCCGATATCGATACTCTTATAAAAATATCGGCGATACCGATACGTTTATTAAATTCAAAAATGAAGGTAAAACAAATAAAACACAAGCCAGTTTATTTTTTTAACTAATATAAAAATAACAAATAACAGGACAAACTAAATAACACCGTTTAAAACTATAGGTAGGTTGAGATTAGTTAATAGTTTTAGTAATTAATATTAACATTGATGAGAAAAGTATCGTTGAATCGGCCATAAAAATATCGCCGATGCCGATATATCGGTATCGGTATCGGTATCGGGTGCATCCCTAGTTACAATTCCTTGTATCCTGTCGATTTAGGACATACGCGTAATTGCACCCTTTAGGTTTTTCTGATAAAGGTAAATATTGAAATTCTCATCCTATCCAAGGTCATGATCATGCTACTAATGCGTCCGGCACCCATGATCCGGAACAGTGTCAAGCGAATAATGCCTGGTGGCAGGAATAAAGCTATGATTGTAGAAGATATTTTTTTAACAGAAAACTTCGTTAGCCGCAATGACTACTATTTCTGTACAGTATTTTCTCTCATGAAGCGATACGCGCTTTACTTGTGATCACCAAGTGTACAAAGATGCCGTGTATGTGTGCGTTGACAAGTAGCGTCAGCACTTAACACACACGCACACACACACGTCCGACTTCGCCATTGTCTCGGACGGTACCGAGAGCTCCTGCGCTTACACCACATTCACAGTGTGTTTGTGCACTTGGTAACCACAAGCAAAGCGCGCGTCGCTTCTGTGACATACAAATACTGTAAGTAGTAGAAAAAGTCTACGCACTGCAGTGTTTTGCCAACTTCCTACCAATTAATTAACACAAGCACTTTATGCTAAGTGTGACTGTTACTTTGCCAAAATATAGTGGGAATGGATTCCCTGCAGTGTATTTTACACAACTATGAGGAAATCTACTTCTCTACTTCTTCTGTTGTAATCGGTACGAATTATAAAATAACGACTAATTGTGCACTCAGGTCTGGAGACCTTGGGGCAACCAAGAAGGGGAGGCCCCAAAAATTATATGAAAGAAAGGAAAAAAAAAAGTGAAAAAAAAAAACACAAAGAAAAGAAGTTCACATTCACAGGGCGTGAATGTGAACTTTTTTTCTTTAATGGACACAAAGGATGTATTTATTTCTTATCTAAAAAAAAAAAACAAATTGTGGACGCCCGCCCGGGGCTAGAGCCCTTGTTGCCCTGCTCTAAAACCGGCCCGGTGTGCAGTGAGATGACTTAGCGTAGTACGGAGTAGAATTAAGGTTCCTACAAACAGGCGCGACACGCGACGCGATACAAAGACACCGCGTGCCGCGCGACGAACGGTCTCTTTGTGTCGCGTCGCGTGCCGCGCCCATTTGTAGGAGCTTTTAAGGCGCCTACAAACAAGCGCGACCCGCGACGCGACACAGACACCGCGTGCCGGGCGACGAGCGGTCTCTTTGTGTCGCGTCGCGTGTCGCGCCTGTTTGTAGGAGCCTTTAGATGCCAACCTAGTACTGGTTTTGTTCGGCTGATGTGCGGCCAACTGTATGCGTCCGGCGCTCCCTGGGTAGTCTGAGTCTCGTCAGCCACGCTAGCATTTTAATGACTGTCAAATATTTATTTATTTATGTACACACAAAATACTTGACAGGACAATATATTAACATAGAAGAGCACAAAGGTACTGCTTATTTCAAAAGAAATTTCTTCCAGCAGACCTGCGAGAGGAAACTTGGATAAGAAATGTAGATACAGTGTGTAGAAAAGTTAAACAAGAAAAATTTAAATTCTCCTATCCTATCGGAGCACAATTTACTGTTCCTTCTGCATTTAAGTAAGTAGGTGGATAGATCGACTCTACTGCAGAAACTTCACTAGACAAAAACGCGCGGTCAAAAAAACTTACTTCTCCAGCGCCAAATTCTGGCTAGTACAAATCACGGTACGAATTCCAAACTCAAGACTACGAGGCCGAATCCTTACAAAGGCAGAAAAAAAAAAGAAATTAGGTACCTATTTTTTTCTCAGAAAACGTAACAAATTCGCCCCTAATATACTTCCACAAGTACCTCCGAACCTTCATTAAGTCGCCGTGTATTTGACCAACGCTTGTAATTTCATAGATTTGACGTTACGAGCTACGGAGCGTCAAAGTTACGGAGTACGGAGTGTTTATTAAATTCTTATAGCGCGTTCGACGGGCGGTGAAATTCGCTGTGTTCGGGTAAGCTGCGTGATGAGGGATAGGTAAGATTTCGTCTAATCGGTGGTTCTGGAAGCCGAAAACGAAAATTGAGGAAATCACGCTACTTGCACAAATGAGGACCTTAATAGCTGCGTTAGCAAATGATATTTATTAGTGTTACTCAATTTTGGCCCAAAATACTTTAAATAAAAATTGTGTTATTTTGCCATCGATTCACTATATCTGGGCCTCAAGTCTGCTATTACAATAGTGTCAGAATGGTCTCGCCATTGTGAGTATTTGACAGTGTTTGTATGGCAAATCTGTCAAAAACTCACCATGAAGAGACCATTCTGACACTATTGTAATAGCAGACTTGAGGCCCTGTTATTTTGACTGACGCTCCTAAAGCTCATGTAGTTTTACTTATTCATGCCCAAATACTCAAACGTTACTTAACTTTAAGACGTTCTTATAAGTGTTTCTGTCGCTACAAAACAGTTTAAAGTGACAGAGACAGCATTAGACTTAACGGCGACTTAAAATTGAATTGCGTTTGAGTATTCAGCAGTTAGTCTCCCTATATTTTGGGCCCTACTTTGCACATGACATGATTCTCATTCAAAAGAAACAAAAAATATCAAAATTAGGTAGGTAAGTACACACGGCCACAAATCAAGCTATTATTTTCCAGTTTAGGCTGATCTCGCATTGTATAGGATTTTCGTACAATGAGAGCTCAGCTTATACTGGAAATTTATTGGTTGATTTGCGGCCGTGTGTACTTCAATTATAGTTTAATCAGAAAAGTAATATTTTATTTAGGATAGATTTAGTGCCTTGATGGACTCTAGTACATCAAGGCACTGTTAATCTATCCCACATACAGAGCTGCGACTTATACCCAAAGTCTCTAATTCAGATCATTTATGTAAACAAAGTAATGTCAAGAAATGTCACTGTCAAAATGACAGGACAGTGGTGCAAAATATTTTATAATTTTTTTTTTTTTTTTTTTGTAAATAGTCATCGCTAAATTTAAAGTGAATTAATTATATGAACTATGCAAACAGAATACCGTTGCCAAACAATCTTTTGTGTAGTATGTCGGAGACACGGCATATGATTGTCATAATCAGCCCTTTTAGTCCAGTGCTAGACGTAGGCCTCCCAAAATCGATTTCCACTCGAAACAGTTTACTGCCGTTTTCATCCAAAACAAAATGTGGGTAGATATGCTACTTACAATATGAATCTATGAATGAGAGTTGTAATATTAGTGTTGTTGAAGATGTAAAACATTTGAAAATGTTTGGATCTCCTGCATTGTTACCAGTATCATAAAATATTTTATACCAGAAAATCTCCTTTTTTTAATAACTTTGTTTAAAACCGGAAATTTATAAAAATTATTACGTTATGATTATTTGTTAATTATTATTTCTTAAAATCAGTACTTAAAAGAAAATGTAACCTCTTTTTTCGCCATTTTATGTGAATTACCATTACGAAGACATTTTTTTGTTACGTTATCCCCTTTGTTTACATAAATTATCTGAATTTGAGACTTTGGGTATAGAAAATTACACATAAGTACCTACAAGACATCGCCCATTCGCCCTCCATCACAAACAGTCCGACCACGACTACTCGCAACTGTTCACCGACATTACAAATCCAGACACGCGATCTCGGCCTCGGCTAAAACAAATCCGATTATTTTCCCGAAGTTTTCGGCAAGGTGTGATTCCTTCCCTAGCGTGCGAAAGAGAGATGAGAGTGAGAGAGAGCGCGATAGTATTGTGGGACCGTGGCCGACGCGACGGCCCGTGCGGTAGCCGGTAGCTTACGACCGCGGTGTCGAGTACTAAGTGTGAACGGTTTTGATACTCGATATTATTTTATGTGTGGAGAAACTTGAGCTGCATTTTTTTCTGTCTGAGCTGGAATTTTAAATCGTTAAATTAAATGCAAATATATGTTTCAAGGAAATATAATACTTTTAGTGACTTTTAGGCACTGTAAAAAGAAATAAAGATGAATGAAATTGTAAAAAAATAGAGTTAATTAGGTACTTTTAATAATAAAGTAATAATTAACAATCAAATAAAAGAAAAAATATTTCGATTGCTGTAACTATAACAAGTGAGAAAATTGAATTGCTGATATTGAATTGCTAATCTAAAATTACAACGCACAAACTACATCCTACTTTTGGGAAATATGAAATGATTACGTTAAAAGGATTGCTGAAAGATCTTTTCTAAAAGTAAATTCTAACAAAAAATCTTTAACAACTATCATCATAAATGACTAACACACTTCATAAATCAGACCCTCCTATTCACGGCTCACACCGTACGTACTTACACTAGTTTACATCGGGCTCTTTATAATAATTGTCGATGCGCGGTCGGCGGCCGCGATAAGGGATTACGGGCTCCCCCTGCTAACACCACCCACCCCCCACTTTGTTCCCTCCTCGTTTGCCCTGCTGGCTTTTTTCCCGCGCGCTTGCACTTTGCCACAGAAAGTGGAGCGGAGTGAATATTGAATTATGAATTAAGATATGAGCTAGTTCGCTTTAAGAAGGCGTTTTACGCTTTTCTTAGATGCTCTGTGGAAGAGAGGTCTCGCTTACAAAGTTTGCTGTTATGACAGTTTGTGTTATACGTTACGCTACGGATAAAGTGTTTTGTACTTAACTTTAAAAACTGTGATATAAATAATGTTTTGGAGAGGAGAGTCCGGGTCGGTTTTAGCATGTAGTCGTTTTGTGTTGTATTCATATAACGTAGTAATTTGAAGACAAAGTTTTAAGGCAGGCCTAAGAAGTGGCAACTTTCGACTAGTTTCGGGTTCAGGTCTTATACAACCTGTTTCAATATTCAGCTTAAAGTTCAGGGCCCAACAGATACAAAAAAGCCACATAACGTTTGACCCTTCAATAGTTTAAATATTTCATGAGACGACAAACTTTTCTATTGTTTTGTTTCCTAAGAATATTCTGGAGTAAAGTTCCTCGAAGTTCGTGACCGAGATTACATTTTTCGGCTTACGTACTTGTCACCCTTCACAATGTCTCAAGATAAGACCGAAAAACCAAAAACCTTGCTTATTTGTGTTTGAAAATGAGTTTTTGATCGCGACTTTCCCGAGTAGCAATATTTTATATTTTATAAACCGAGAACAGCGCAACGTTTGAGTATTTTATTGGCGTCGACAAAACGCCGGGAACTATTCGCTAAAACATAAATTCCCGGCTCCGTATTCAGAGCGCCCACTCGCCAATAAAGTAGCGATTCCTCATCAGGCAGCCAGCCCTACAGTGCGGAGCGATAGAGCCATAACGAAACACAAAGCGTAGCGGCGGCGCTCGGACAGAAACCAGTCCGGGCAAATTAAATATGTAGGAGGCAACTCGCACCCACGCCGCCAGGGCTGACGACGACTCGTTTTTAATTTGTGCACGTTTATTACTTATTTATGAGCGTTTGTGGAAATTCTTTTTGGAATATAATTTCGTTAGTTTGAGAGCTTGTTTTTGTGCGACGGTGAAGTTAAAGTAGTTCAGTTTATTTTCATGTGACGATATTAATAATAAGTACATGTTGTATTATAGAGTTCATTACACGATATGGTTTTGATTAATTTTATTTCGGAATGCAGGTATTATATGTTGAAGTTTGTTTCTAGGATGCATCCATATCCGTATTATATACCTCTCCGGTGTCAAAATGAAAAAACGATATCCATTCATGCCCCACCCATAAAAAAATACAATTAAGTACATTTAAGACAGAGCGGATGAAAATAATGTGACTCATCAACATATCGCAAAATTAAAAAAAAAAACCACAACTTTCAAACAGATGCTTTTCAGTGACTCGAGAAGTGCTTCTTGTCTCGCCTCACCAGAAACAGACTTACCCAGTGCTGAATAAGCTACACAAAAAGTATATCAACAAAAATAATATAATGCATTTAATAAAAGAGTCTCGCAGCCCTACTCACAAAGCGAGCGAGTCGGGCGCGCCGTCATTAGAGGCGGCGTTAGCGACCCGCCGCCGCTCGCCGCCAGCCAGACATTTTTTATGCAATCCACAACGCCGACGTTTTTTTCGACACGAACATGTTGCCGCCAACTGATATAGATGCAAGATTTAAACCATTCGAGCGAGCGCCATACCTCTTTCGGTACAAGTTTTTGTGGTTACAAGCAAACACGGATACCGAGAATGCAAAAAATGTGCTAAGTTTGGGCATGACGATCAAATACCTATTTAGGTGGCGATGGCGTTAGATGTAACCGAAATGGTCATATTTGAGGAGAGTGTCGATGGCTCAGAAAATATTAAAGAAACAAGTAGTGTCTGTATCAGTGCGAAATCTTACCATCGAAAGATTTAAAGCGGATTTATCTTTGAAAATAAAATCGATAGTTATAACATGTGTCCTAATTATTGTCAAAATGAAGGTCGGATTTCAGAGGGCGTTGATTGCAGATACGTCTAAACAGAGCGAAATATATTCGCCACCTTGGGGAGTTAATGTACGAATACATTAGCGAGTAATAATGCAGCGCCGTGACTAATTAGTGGTATGATGGGTGGTCTCGGGTTTGCTCTAGTCAGCGAACGTGCGAAAATATATTTAAGTGTCTTCTATGATAGGTGTGACTTATATGCTTTTATCTGGCGTTGTTATCCAAGCCAGAGAGCTTGTTATTGAGGTATTCGAAGAATTCTCTGAAATTTTCAGTTACTGGTATCATTTACACGTCAAAGTGATTTTATTTTCTTGACTCATGTTAAGTTTCCACTTTATGTGCATTACTCGTACCCACTCTGAGCATCGTCGTCTGTATTTCCAAGGAATAAAAAAGAAGTGCAAGCATAAGTTATCGTCTTGCGTGGTACAAGTGGCCTAAAAAAACGAGTGTCGCTCGCACACCCCAAGCCCGTATGGAAGCCGTGTCGGGTCGCTGCGGTGGGCACGGTGGCCGGTGGGTGCGGCCCACTATGGCGGCGTGCGCTCGCCGCCGGCCATAAGCTTAACTGTACGTTGCTATGCTACCCACGTACACCGCTCCTACAGAACATGCATTTCACGCTTTGAAGAATTATATTTTAACTGTTTTAAAACGATGCTCCATTTTATCCGAATGTTTTTGACCTTTTTGAGGATTTATTTTGTAATAGTATTCAACAATAATAAAGCTTTTATCAAACTTTTGCGTTAAAATGAACCAATACTAAATCCTTTAAATGCTGAGTCGATCATCATACCAGCAATTTCGTTAACAAAAGCATGACAACTAGGTACTGCATGACGTGACCTCCTTTCAGACCCTAATAAATAATTACAAACTAATAAACACATTTATCACGGTACACATACATAGCTACTAGAGGCTCATAAATCAAAGCATCAAGCTGGAGCAGGCGGCGTACACGGCAGCCCATTAAACCGGCTCGGTGACAAGGTGACGTGCGCCCGCCGCGGGGGCGCGATAACGCGGCCCGTATCCTGTGTCGTGCCGAGTAGGGCTGCCGACGGACCGGGCTGAAGAAACCTCTTATTGGCAATTTTATTGCTCCTACTGCGTGGTTTATTGTTTGCTTATAAACCTAGAATTGTTTTGTGTTAAATTTCTGAGTGCGAGAACCAGATTTTCAGAAAATATGTAGTTTTGTTAGTAGTGATTTTATTGATATTCATAAATAAATACTTACGAAAAGTTTTAAACCTTCTAATTGAGTATTTAATGCACCCTAATCCAACAAGCAGATAATGCTGAAGTTTGTATGCAGTTCAAATCCGTACGTAATTTCATAAAATATTCCATTTATGAATTCGACTGGGGGAGGCAATCCTCTCGGTAATATCGATAACTTTCGATGTCGTGGAATCTTGGCAGCCCTGCTCGTGATGCTCGCCCGCCTGCCTCGTTCAATATTTGAGTATCTATACGTGTTATGGATGCCTGGTATGGTACTTTCGGTGGATTACCGCACGGCTGGCTACGCTTCGCCTTTATTGTACCTGCGAGTTTTATACTCTCGTGCCTATCGTCTCGTGTTTACGACGATGACAAATCGGGAGGTATAATTAAAAAGATTTAATTTAGCACCTCTTTGAAGGCTTAAGTTAGATTATGAGCTGGCAGCTTACGCTGGCTTCGGATTTTATCATCCGACACATTATACATAACTTGCAAGTTAAAACAATCTAGTGAGTGCCCAGTAAAGTCATAATAACTTACTAGTTATTAAAAGTTTATAAGTCGTCTATGTACATTCAGGTGTCTAAAAAGGTCATCAAATTCTAACATTGCCATCTCCAGACTCGGTATTTCCACCACTTTTATTACAGCACTTCTATGCAGCTTTGTCAGGACGCCATCTCACTCTCACCTTTAATAACACTACATACGTCTGCGTATATTACAGCAGCCGTTATTACTGTGAGGAACATTATTTATATGACGTATAAAATGAAGCGATTGTGATTCAGCGTCACGTTCTGACGCCACTTTTATAAAGATCCTGACGTTAAAGAGTACTTTGAGAGGTGCACAGCGTGAGACGTGCGACTTGCAGAGAATAATCTAGTTTCAAGTTTACTGCTCGTATTTTCTGTTGTCATGCAGTTAATGACGTGAATTTAATAGTGAGAAAGGCTAACGATATAATGTAGGTATTATAACATTCATTACACAGCTTCGTAAATGAAACCTTCCATTGTTTCTCGTTTGTAGGCTGCCATCTATAGGTACCACTACATATTTATCTGTAAAAGTAACACAACACAAACCGGAACCCGATGCGTACATAGCCACTGAGCCGATTGAGAACAGTCAAAAATTCTTAAGGATTGACAAAGTACTCTGCTGTGACGAATTGACTGTAATATATAACGTGTATCTATTCAAACACGAAATATTTTAAGATATACACCTATAGGTGGTAAAGAAACCACGGAAAAGATTAAAAAGAAACTGAGTTAAATAATAAAAAAAATAACTTGATAATTATGATGATTAATTAGCCCGCGTCCGGGCGAGTCATTCATAGGATAAGTAAGTAAAGGCTTTTTTGCAAAATGTCTCAAGCAATTTTAAAATTATAATAATTATGTGGTACCGTGTGATGCCGGACGTAAAGAATAACATCACCCCATTTCCTCCTATGGGTGTCGTAAAGGGGACTAAAGAGACTTACTAGAGAATGGGCAGCAGCGTTCTCTATGCATTTTAACACCATACTGCGATCGTCAACTCGCCTGCTAAGCGTGGCGATTATGGCAAACCAACCCCAATTGGGGGAGGGCCTATGTTCAGCAGTGGACGTCTTTCGGCTGAAATGATGAATGATGATTATGAATAATTATGTAAAAATAAAAATACTTAGATATTTTTTTTTACGCTGCTATTGCTTTTTTACCACTTATACATGTCTCTCTTAAAAAAAATCGTGCATGAATAGATACACCTTATAAAGCAAATATATCTAGATGTACCGATATTTGCACTTTAATTCAAGTAAACTTAAAATAAAATAAATATTTAATGCCAAGTATCAAAACGAGGTAGTCGCGGTAGGCTCACAACGCGCCCCGGGCCGAAATGAAGCCGCATTTGCGAGCGTGCCACTGATCACTGCCGCTAAAATGATTGCTCCTGTCTGGTGACAAGACTTCGTTATATTACTTAAACTAGCTGTACCCGCGAGTTTGCTTGTTGACTATTGGTAAGTAGTTTTTAGTGTGTCCAGTTTCTACAGCTCTATCTTTATCTTCTATTTAGTTTTCTATTTAGTGCAATGATAGCCTAGTGGTGTGACCGTCGGACTGCCAACTGGTCTCGAGTTCGAACCCAAGGCACGCACCTCTGACTTTTAGGATTATTGTGTGTATTGTATAATTATCACTTGTTTAAAAAAACGGTGAAGGAAAACGTGAGGAAACCAGGCTTTTTTTTTTTAGTGTGGGAAATCATCAAATGAGTCCCGCTCTGGGTGAAGCGGAAGGGAGTGTCAGACTCTTACTTACTAAAACCCACCCGTGTTCTTTCCTTGGCCCTTTATGTTCCGGGGCAGCGGTACCCCTTTCGGACAATCCCGCTGACCCGGCAGGCTTGGGCCCTAATGGGCCCCCTCGTCGTTGCTGACATCTCTTTGACGCGCACGTGGAACACGTACGCGCCGTCCGGCACGGGCCTGGTCCTTATTGGACGGTGATTTAAGGAAACCATGCCTGAGAGATATTTCTCGACTGCATATGGTTACACATGCGTCAGAACAGAGGTCTATGCATGAGCGGCATAACAACTCTGACACCAGGTTAGTCACTAAATATATGAAAAAAAGAAAGATTTCGTTTTCAGTTTAAGGGCGGGTTGTTTCACGTCCACTTGACGCACGCGTATACTTCATAAATGGCTCTAACTGTCATCAAACCAAAAATAAAAAAAACGTTGTTTCATAAAATTATGCCCTTAAGAGCGTTGTCACCGGTCCACTAGCGCCACTCCTTTAAAAAGATATTATCTCGTTACTGAGAAGGAATTATGAAAAACTGCTCAATCAACTATATCGGTAAGTGTGTCTAGAATCTCTTTTTTAGGTTTGACGATAGTTAGCGCCATTTATGCCGTATACGCGTGCGTCAAGTGGACGTGAAACAAGCCGATATACGGTGTGATTGTTAAAAATACCGAAAGTTTAGCTTTGAAAAAGTGATAAACAAAAGAGTCTTCATACCCAGTAACGTAATACCCTAGCCAACGTTAATAAAATTTCTGTCTGTGAGCAGTAGCCGTTGACGGCAAATATTGACAGTAGCTACTGCTCCAAAGCTGAATATTTACTCAATAAATATGTGTCTACTGTAGCGCGGGCCGTGCATTCTGATAAGTTGTACTTCATATATATCTCCCTCGTTATGGAAGGCGTCGGGCCGGTCGGAAAAGCGCGGCGAATCGGATATCTTTGCTGCAGTTCGGAGTTGAAAATGTTGACTTATAATTATGTAGTTTTAACCTTATTGACACTAGGAGTATATTTATTCAATAACATTAAAATATCTGTAATAATAACAAACCTACCAACTAAATAACAATATATAATAAACTAAACTAAATAAAACTAATAACAAAATAAACTAAAATATGGCGTCGAAAAATTCCTCAGCATCGCTGTCGACTGGTAATGTACCCAAGAGACTAGCAGCGTTGCCACGTTGTATGGCAACGCTTAGCCTCTGGCCAAGGTAAAAGCCAGCCCTTGGGTCACGGGAAGTGTCGACCAGCCTTTTGGAAATTTCACTGAAAATTCATTTTTCAATTTTTCGTTTTTGATTACACTTATTAATAAATATGAAAGTAAAATAAAATAAATAAATAATTTTTATTTCCTTCAGTTGTACAAAAACACATCAAAACAATAAGCAGGGTTACAACTAAGAGAAAGAGTGTTTTCGATTAAATCTGGCACTGAGAGTAAGATTTAACTTGTGTTTAGGGTGCCAATAATGTGGTATATGTTTTTCTGTATGTAGATTTTGCCAGTGTCCGTTTGAAATCCAAGGAATTCGGTTTGGTATCGAAGAAATAATAGTTATGACAATAGCGAGTATAGAATGTGCAATGCCTAAAAAACCGTATGAGTGTCTATTTCCCTCCTTTCCTTTCCTCCTCGCTCAGCACGGCACGGCCCCAAATTAGTCTACATTCACATGTGTCAGCAGCAGACTGGTCAAGCAAGCTGCTATAGCTAACAATATTGTAAAAGAGCTGTGTTACTTTGGTGTACAATAATGTATAATGAAGTATATTCTGTCTACCTATGTCTTTAATCGTTGATGCTGTTGCTTTTACAAAACTTTAATAAATTCTAAAAGTATCAACACTATATACGCGCGGTATACCCGCGACGTCCCGCACTGAAGTGATCCCGTGTCACGCTCAACACGCCGACGCGGCGCGTTGCTGGCGCGGCGCCAACGTTTGATCAAACTGTCTGCGGCCAATGATTACTGACGAAAAATTATTGGCTGTGTGACGGTGACTTATGTTTTGTAGACGCATGGTTAAGGGTTAAGCTCATTAGTAGATAGTGTTAATGCAATTGCCATGCGAATTGTCAAAACATAATTTCAATGCGATTAATGATTCACGAAATATAATTTGAGGATATCGTTACGACTGCCGGATGTCTAATTATTAACTTGGTCGACTAGTATTGTGCCATACTGTACCTATCGAAGTGAAGTGTCAAGTGCCACTGTTATAATGCTTGGATTCCTGGAAAGTGTGGCAGATCACTGTTGTTTAGCGATATACTGGAAGGAAGAATAAAACTCCTTGGAATCCTTAACTCCTTGTCCTTCTCATGGCGATCACTCTCGCGGAGACTTGGTTATCCATCAACGGGTAAAGTTTGTAAATAAATACTTACTGCGAAAGGCTGTCAGTCACTGCGGTTGCCAAGCGGTTGCCATCTGTTGGTCAGAAATAGAACTAACTACTCTAATAATTAGTAAATAATAATTATTGTCAGCTGATGACTTTTTATTGGTTTAGTACCTAGTTATATGTGGATTTGTTAGGGTTTACTGATCGGATACCAGGGATTAAGCACCTCGAGTATCTATCCCCTTTAGTAATTTTGAAAAGTTGTCAAACCAAACTCGGTCAAAGTCACAAAATGTGTACAGTTACGATAAATCTCGGATTTCTAGGAAGTTAGTAACCCTAGCGAATACTACAGGCGACAAAAACTCCCAATCTTCGGACGTTTCAGAACGTTCGTTCGAGCTTGATAAATCTCATATTCATCTTTAGCACCTTACCTATGGTGGATTTGATTCGCGAATATATTGCTACGAAGAACGAACGCCTACGAGCTTTGATCTCCTGGTACTTGTTGTAAATTTCCAGTGTAAAAAGGCGTATCTGCATGCAAGCAATGCGGTGCGTTATCTGGGGGGTTTACATTTTAGACTAATTCTGCTTATTTTGTGAAAATTCGGGGAAGGTACGGTTAGTACAAATACTATTACTAGGTATCAATTTTTGTATAGGTACGTTCATGGATATTATTTCCCATTTTTTTACCGACTTCAAAAAAGCTGGAGGTTAATAATTGTTTAAGTAGTTTTGAATGAAGTAACAATTATTATCTATTAAAATGGTCATTATTATTTATTTAATACAATTTACTAGCGTGAACTTGAATTAATTAATTTCATTTGTGGTTGTTGTAGTAAGCAGCCAACAGGGAGGCATTCAAATAATGAATTGGAACTGTAGCCATAATTCCGCACACATAGTAGAGGAAAACCGCGGATACATGCTGGGACGCGGCAATAATACCTACTAGTCATGATGGCCTAGTATTTGTTGTAAATTACTAGACTAAAAAGACGTAAATGCGAATTAGTATGAATTAATTTAAATGAAATGTAGATGGCGTTGCCCACAACTTAATTAGTTTTTATCGAAGTGTCTCTTGTATTATTTATCAATTTCATATTTCATTTAATTTAAATTTATTCATAAAATCATTTTACATTGTGTGTTTATACGTTACAAATAATTACATTATTATTGCGTCGTTATCGTTTTCGTAATTTAGTGTTAGTAACCTACTCATAAAATTTGGTGTTTAATGAAAGAAATGTTGAAGAAATTAAAATATTGCGCAGCATAGTGAAGATAAGTTATTTTTATTCTCACAAACCGAAAATAGTTCTTAATAGACATCGGAAAAAGAAAGTGATCTTATTTTAATTAACTGGTTGATACTAAATACTTACTTAATAAATAGGCAGGTACACAAATATTATTAAAGCACCAACTAAAATTCCCTAACAAATTGTGCAACGGGGCAAAGTAACCTCCATTCCGAATGTGACTGAAATACCAGGGGTGCAGAAACAAAGAGCGGTGGCCAGCGCGCTGAGCTGTGTCGCATTAGCAAGGCGGCACCTACATAATTTAGTTATAATGACGGCTCGTCGTCGTTACCTCCCGGGCCATTAGGTGCCGACTACCTACGTCGGCGTCGCGTCGCATCGCGCCTCGTGTGAATCCGCGCGGTATAACTTTGGCACGTTGCTACATACCTAGTAACTATATGTACGTTGCGTCAAAATATATATTAATAAAGTACTTGGTTTCAGGTTTACTATGTATTTGTTTGTGTCTTACAAACAACGCGTTGTTTAAGTGTCGACTGTGTTGACTGACGGTCGGTCGGCACGACTCGAAACTGGCGTTAATGAAATTAAACGATTGACGATAGGAATTTGAACGAAGCAGCTGTATTTTCAGGAGAGACGGGTCGAGTCCTTCGGTACCTGTAACGTTACCCACTGAAATCTGAAATAAGTCTTTCCAATACATTATTATGTGAAATAAATAAGTCAAAACGTTCCATCTTTTAGTCTAGATATAATTAAAAAATTGTAGGTGAGACACCGCTATTTACGTAGGTTACTCTTTCTTGTTCCACCACAAGATTTTGCCGATAAACATCCAAGGCACATCAGAACAGGCTATTCTTATCTCCCCCGCAATTTACTAAGAAAAAAAGCTTTCGAAATATCCACAGTCTTGTATAGACGTGCTTAAGTAGACATCTGTCAGATGATCACGGCACGACACCCGCCAGGCGTGACAAAGTCACAGCTCTCCGTAAAAATGCGCGGAGCGAGATTCTGCAATATTTGAAGCGCGGATGTCTCGGGAAAGGCGGCAATCAGCCGCGCACGGAAACTGGCAAAACTTGGTAAGCGGAATAATAATTACTTGACAGCGGTGGGTTCAAATTGATTGATTCGAACAAAGTACCTACTACGTTGGAATGTTGGTAGCAATTACGTGGCAAAAATGAAGGAGTAAAAATAAATATTCGAAACATTTTTTCATCCCATAAATTCAAACGCCGCGTTCTATTTTTGAATTACAAAATTGAAAATAGTGATGCTCCATACGACTGGTACTCAGGTTATAGTAACTCACAAAATCGAGTAAAACTTTATCGATTGTAGCACAGAACTGGGACATAACAAGTGGTACGTACTCCTAAACAGTTTAATCGCCGACATCGCTTCGTGATACCTCCCCTCTGTATTTTTCCGGCCACTTGCTCCCCCTGTTCATCCCTCGCTGAACGGACACTCAACACGACTTAGGTACTTTTGTTTTTGGATCTATATGTAGCTACTTACTTAAATATTTCGAGCTTAGAGTGCAGTAAAGGGAGGTTGAAGAATTAACTTGTTTTGCGGAAAGTTGTTTCGCTACAGTTGTTCTATTAGTAATGCAAAAAACTTCAAACGATTCTGAATCGTGCATGTTTTGAAGATGCGGCGCGCTACTGAGCGCTACAATTTCAGTCAAAGTCACAAAAGACACCGAATTCAAATCATAAAACTTTTACAAAATATAGGGTGTTACATTGACAGATATTAATATGGCGACACAGGAAGAGACGAAGCGCAATGTTTTTAAATTTTCACGCTATTTGTTGCCGGGAGGTGGTAGGCAGGCGAAGAAATTATAATGCTGTATTGTCGAGACACTCGGCGGATTTCCGCCTTTTCGTCCATCGCACTGACTGGGGTGACGACATGGTGGTAAGCGAAGCGAGGATAGGGAGGCAAGTATAATTTGTGACGATGACGACGTAGGTAATGAATTTCATCATCATTCATCATTTCAGTCGAAAGACGTCCACTGTTGGACATAGGCCTCCCCTAAGCGCCGTCACTTCGACCGGTTCTGTGCTTCCCGCATCCGGCGGATTCCTGCGGCTTTCACAAGGTCATCGGTCCACCTTGTGGAAAGCCTTTCAACACTACATCTTCCGGTACGCGGTCGCCATTCCAGAAGCTTTCGGCGCCAACGGCCATCTGTTCTGCGAGCAATGTGCTCTGCCCATTGCCACTTAAGTTTCGCAATTCTTCGAGCTTTGTTGGTTACCTTGGTTCTCCTACGGATCTCTTCATTTCTGATTTAGTAGTGAATTTGGAGAAAAAGAAACCAATAAGATTTGTGCGTCCGCGTCGCTGCGCAGTGCAGCTAAATGTGAAGCTATCGTACAAGGCTTTTTAAGCTTTCCTCATTATTTGTTCTGAATTATCTTAGTCTCGAAATCGTAATACTTAGCTCAATCTTCCGCGTGCCATTTTGCGTGACTTCAACTTCCCTACCTAATCATCATTTCAGCCGAAAGACGTCCACTGCTGGACATAAGCCTTCCCCAATTCATATTATAATTAAAACGGTAAAAAAAAATTACAATAATTAAAGATCATCCACTTATAGCAAATAGCTAATTATATTAAAAACTAGTTAAACTTCCTAGAGAATACCAGCGCCAGCCAACCCGCCTGCCAAGCGTGGCGATTATGGCAAAGGGGTTTGCCATAATCGCCACGCTTAGCAGGCGGGTTGGCGATCGCAGCATGGTGTTAAAAATGCATAGAGAACGCTGCTGCCCATTCTCTAGTAAGTCCCTTAGTCGCCTTTTATGAACACCCGCGGGAAGAAATAACGGTGGTGCTATTCTTATACGTCCGGCACCACACGGCACCTACCTAATGTTACGATCATAATATATTATATTTCACTACTTATAAAAATACTGGTATTCAGCTGTAGGTATCCGGTTAGACTGGAAGCGGACCCCCCCAACATACATACTTGGGAAAATTGATTGATATTAATTTCACTACAAAATTTTCCACTTCTCTTCGAATTGTTAAGAGAATTCCATCTAAAACTACACAAATTGGCACAAGACAGAAGCCTAGAGATCCCCCTTACTAACTTAGCAAAATAACTGTAAACATCAACTGCATTCCCCGCCTCGCCTATCCACCATACCATAAACCTCACGCCATAATGGCGCTTCGGGCACGCCATCTCGCGGCACCTCCCGCCCGCTCATTATACGCGCCATTTTCCCTCCACCGCGTTGATTGATTGATTCATTCGCACGGGCCGTAACGATAAGTGTTCAGTTTAGCTTGTTATCAACTCTGCGACCCTAGTAATTTGGCGTCGATTGTGTGACGTTACCGGTAGTATCCGATACGGTTGGTGATTATGTACGTAGTAAACAATCGACTAGGTACCTACAATGTTATATTTATGTATTATAAAACTGCTTTAACACCTTCGGCGCCAAGCATGATTTCCAAAATCACACTTTTTTTTTTATTTATATGTTTTTATTTATTGTATTAATGTGTTTTAAGCTTTCATCTGCCTTTTCCCATCTTTTTTCAGGTTTTTCAGAGTGTATATCATCAATGATACACTGGTCTACCAAATAGTTTTGTGTGTTCTCATATCTCCAGGGCCATGTGTATCATTTTTGATACACATTGTATTAACAAGTGTGTGCAAAAATGATACACTGGCGCCGAAGGTGTTAAACAAAGTAAAATAGGATCAATTAATAAAATAATCCAATCAAATTTAAATAACTGACTGCTCTTAAGGATTCAATCAATTCATTAAAAAAATGGAGTAATCGATTACAAAGTTAATAAAAGTCGATTGACCTGTTTTCTGTTTTGCCCAAAACAGGTTAATTATGTACTCGACGGAGTTTATTGCACATTTCGTTAATCCTTATTCCAAATGTGAAACATTTCAGAATTAGCTCTGCTTTTACTAAGGACAAACTCGGAATTGCCATTAAAAGTCAACCGACTCCCCTAAAAATTCTACAGTCCTAGTACAAAAATGGAAAACACGACCTTTGTTTACGGACGACCAAAAAATCCATCTGTTGAAAACATCTTTACGCCTGTTATTTATGACGGTCTGGTACTATGGTGATGTGGTTGGTTTACGATGGTGAATTGTTACCGCTTTATGGCTGATACCGTGGTCTGCCAACGCCATGGTTTTATCTTATGGTGCTGTTAAACTGCGCCGTTATTGGTCTGACGATTTTATGAATATGTTTTCGTAAATGATAAGGGTGGAAGAAGTGATTGTGGACATCATTGTTATAAGTGAAACACGAAGGCTCTTAATTTTATTTGAAAGGCGCATTGCAATCCGAAATTGCATAGATTCTTCCATAACAAAATGATTTTAATTTTTTACTTTTCTTGCTAGATAATAGAAAGAAAAAAGAAGAAAGAAAGTACGTTTATTTGCGGTAAACATGACGCAAAATCCATAATCTGCGTTGTTATACTTAGTGCACAGCGCGCTATACTCTGCGCTATATTATATACCTACTCTTATTTGACGACGATCTAGATTTAATATCCGGAATAGCCCCATTTAAAAGGCAATCATGATCAAGATAGTTACCGTGTCCATACATCGTACGACGAATCAGCTCGGAGACTACCCAAGATACACCCCTAGGCACGTTAAAGATCGCTCGCGATAATTAGAAGCAGCTGATAATTACGTGACGATGAGACAGGCCTGCCTGCCCGAATAATGAATGTGTGTGGGCGAGATTGTGCGGCTGACGCGAGGTCGTGAACTAAACAAGGAGTGGTAGGATCCTATTTATTCATACAGGGCGTATCATAAATAAGGGACCTCAATGAACTATAATCATTGACGATGCTTACAAAATTCGCGAACGTCATAAAACAAAATAAAAAGTAAGTATGCAAGACGAAAAAAACATATTTAAACTTGGAATTGTAATTTTGAAGAGCGTAGACTAATTTAATGCCGAAATCATGAGCCTTAATAGTGCGAAAACCTTACCACAAACGATAATTGAAACTAGCCCTGTTGTCATCATAATATTAACAGTTCGAATCAATTTGTAAAAAAAAACTAATATAATACATAGCTATCTATTCAAAGGAGTTAAAGAGAAAATGGAACATCATAAATACGTTTCCAAGACAATCGAAATCCGATTCAATGTGTGACGACGGTACTCGATTCCGAAATTCGATAGTTTCAGAATCCCTCCGTGTTCTAATTACGCGTCATCAGCGTCGCCGCGCCTGCATGCGCCGGCGGAGACTGGCCCGTAGTCTTTGACACGCCAGTTTATTGACGTGAACACTCTTGGCATCATACAAATAAGGTTGAATTTTGTCCATGTCAACTGCAGCATAAGTTTGCAGCGTAGTAATTACCGACCGCTAGTGCAATGCCGCTAGCTTGTAATTTATGATAGCCTGGTAGCGCCGAGCCGGTAAATGTCGTCACCGGTCGGAGTGGTCAGTTTTTTTATACAGGAAAATGTTTTTCTCGATTTGATTAACTTTTAATGTGAAAAAATGGATGGCTTCGTGTTTTACTACAGCTGTTTCCTGGCTGGCGTACAAAATTCAAGTATTCAGTTGGCTAGGTTCTCCCTCTGTTTTGTTGATGTACAATTTATTTTCTTCTACAAAGTTGCATCAGGAAAAAAGGTGCATCGTTCCAAAAGGGGGCAGGTACATAAATCCATAACAACTTAATTCCCTTTAAATAAACTCAAACCATTTATTTCAAATAAACAAATAACATGCACTTTTGATTAGTTAAATACGGGGGATATTAGTATAACCCAGCCAGTTAACATTTTGCATTTTGCGTTCTACTCTAAGTCCGTCAACGAAGATACGAGCACGTCCGAAAGTAGTTGATCAGTCAAAACAAGTGTCAAATTCAGATTCGGACGGGCAAAAACACATGTGTAGTAAGCGTTCTCATTCTTTATAAGTTCGTCGGGCCCCGAACTAATCCATAAAACCGTAAGAGATACCGGAGCAGGAAGCGTCCGTAAAGGCTCGTACAGATTCACGCGATATCGCGGCCGCGACAGGCACCGATAAAGAAATTGTGCTACTAGTGTCGCGTCGCGCCCGCGATATCGCACTAGTCTGTACGAGCTTTGACTTCGGCCGAAAGTCCGAAACTACGGAATTCGTGCACAGGGAGCAGTGACGGATTAAGACTACTTGATGCCCTAAGCAATCCACGCCTGTGGGCCCCCCTATCCGTATGTCAACTAGAATCGGTCTTTAAACCTTTACCGCCTAAAAACATTAGTTTAAAAAAAATAAGATGAGATGTAACGTAGGTACCTTAGAAGTGGAGTAGGTGCGACAACAATTAAAACCAAAGCATAATTTATTTATTTATTGAAATGCGCCTTGCGGCTTTTTCGGGCATTGAATTCACGCACGATAGTATTAACGTCTAACGTTTTTAACATATCGGACTCTATGTATAATATCGATAAATATCGAGCCTTGTATCATCTTTGTCCTTTTTTTTTATATTTTAAATTTTGAGAAAGAACGTTCCGCTGAGCAATTTGTAATCATAAGCGATAAAAATATACGCAGGGCTGTTTCCACATTAGGGAAAGCTGATTCAATTTTATCATCATGTATTTTATACAACTGTGCGTGAGTTTGTTCTTCTTCTGGTGCCCCCCCAGACGTGATGCCCTAGGCAATTGCTTAATTTGATTAAGGGTTGTTAATCCGTCACTGATAGGGAGATCCCAAAGACGCGACACGGGCCAACATCTCAACAAGTAGCAAGAACAGCTAGCGTAATAAATACAGCACGAATTAAATAAAGCGTCGTTGGCTAAAATAAATAAAAATGAAGTCGGCGGGTGTTCCGCTGGCGCGCGACTCCGCTTCAGACGCATTGTTCTTGTGGCGCCGTGTCGAGCGAAGAGGCGGACTGGCTGGATGTGACCGCAATGCAAGGCGCGAAATTATTTTGTGAATAAACTTGTTTGAATTAGGAATATATTGTTGCTTTTGTTTTGTTATTTATCCGAGTTGTCATACAAACTTATCAGTCGCGAACTCGCGATCTGAGTCATAAAATAACACTGACAGTCGCGACCTCAGTCTGAACCATTTGTATGCAGTAAAGTTATCATGTCATGTGTTAGTTCACAAAAGTGACTAAAATCAGAAAAAAACGAATCAATGTTATTGTTAGTTTTTACGTATACGTGTATATTACTAGACTTAGGTATCGGTCCTAGGTACAGCATAAGTCACTTGAAAAGTGGAAAAGCACTGAGATATTTTGTTTCAAGCTTGATGGGACCCAGGACCCACTACACTTGTCAAGGGCGACGATCAAATTGTCAAACTTATAAGTAACTATACTCCATTTATTATAACATTAGACAAAATAACTGTTCTCACCCTGTCGTTATTTCGATGTAAACGTTTAATAAACTCCGTTACTACACGATAAATACAAAGCACTGTATCCTATTTACCATTTACATTAAAAAATAACTCTAAAGTGCAGTAATTTCAACAATATTACACAACAACTGACGTTATTTAGCCGTTATTTGTCTAATGCTGTAAATGGAGTATAGTTAAAGTTATGAGTTTGACAATTTCGATCGTGGACCCCTTGCTTGCTCAGCATAACATAATCTATGTTACCTGCATTCCGATTCTCACAATAAGGTATAAGTAGGTAATACTTACGTAATATTTCGCCAGGCGTCTTTCCCCACCGATATATTTATGAATTTATTTGCACAACGCATCCGTCTGTCTGCCCGTTTGGTAAACTGTATGCATCGCCAACGTCAAGAAAGGGCAATTATTTTGCAACTTTATGTTCTCAGAATTTATAATTATTTAGAATACAAGATGAAAACACAGGAACACGGTGTGGCGCCCGCAACGCACATAAATGTGATAAATGGTATGTGGAACAGCCCGACTGCATTACCATCACTCAACATGGTATACCATAAAATTGACAGAATCTACAGAAAATTATAATAATTGTAATTGTAACCATTGATTTTATATTTATTATTGTAACCATTAGATAAAATGTAACTACTGCGATGCTTCCACTTTTGTGTCTGGGCTCCTGCAGTCTGCATGTTCGAAATTCGAAAAATGACAGTGCAAGAATTCATCTCGTATGTTTTGCATTACCAATTTGTCACTTTTAGCGACTGTTTTAAAATTGGAACCAATAGTTTTCGAGTTTGATTGGACACCGATAAAATGCAAAGTACATATCTAGCATCGAAGGTGCGCCTAAGTTCCATGAATTTAATTAATTACTAGCTGACCCGACAGACTTCGTTCTGTCAAAAGCTATTTGACTGTGGCAGTTTGTCTACGCGCAAAGGAAACTACCTACCTACCCTACCCTACCTTACCCTATCCTACCCTACCCTACCTACCTATCTACCCTACCCTACCCTACCTACCTACCCTACCCTATTCTACCCTACCCTACCCTACCCACCTACCTACCCTACCCTACCCTACCCTACCAACCCTACCTACCCTACCCTACCCTACCCTACCAACCCTACCTACCCAACCCTACCTAACTAAAACCTTCAATTTTTTTTTTTTTTTTTATAAAATCTATTCTCAGACCTACCAAATGATGACTAACACATTATGTCAAACGCCATAAAGTTACATTAGAAGATAGAGTTACCTACTTATTATTACAATAAAAATGTAAATATGGTCGTTTTCTTACAATTTTTTTTTTTTTTTAACTTTCTTAAATTTTTCTTACATAAGAACCTTCTCCTGACAATAACAAACACAACAAAAAAATAATTAGCGAAATCGGTCCAGCCGTTCACGCGTGATGCCGTGACCAAGGGAAATAGGGATTCATTTTTATATATATAGATTAAAGGTTCCTTCCTAGTGTGCCAGTGGCGTTAGTGGGGTCTTTGAGTGAAAAGAGAATTACCTACGTGGACCTACACTTGTCAAGGATGACGATCAAAATTGTCAAACTTATAAGTACGTAGTTAAAGTTATGAGTTTGACAATTTAGATTGCTAGTGACAAAGAAACGAACCTTTGGTACAGAAATTGGCTTTTTTTAATTATTACATTTCCTTTAATAGACTTCAAAATGCTGAGATGATAGAGGCATCCGGTCAAGGCCCATGAAGAAGGCCCTAGATTTTTCTGACCGCCCTCTGGCGTCTCATATCTCTAAAAGGCAAACGGTCAATTTCTCTCCCCCCCCCCCTATGGTCCTCCCCTAAGATCACTCATGGAGACCATCAACTCGCCAACTTTGTAAATATGTAGATATATTGTGAATGTATGTATGTTAATGTACCATGGCACTCGGTGGGCACCTCTACCAATCTCTCGGGGTTATTAGGCGCGACGCCGCGCGCCGCGCCGGTTAAGCAATGTACTAAATTGAATTTGCCCCAAAACACGCCACGCGCTTCTAGCGAAATTGCACCCACGAACACCGGTGGCGCGGGCAATTGCGAGAAAGCGCGAGCAACGGGCTGACGAGAAGGGGCGAGCACGAGTACGCGGGCGGCAGAGGCGGGAACAAGTGCGTCATTAGCGTCGAGTGCTACTTGTAACGCGACGCCTGCCGGGCGCGCCGATGAAATTTATCGGGAGTTATATAACTCCTGCAGGCTATGTACGCTTGGTATCCGCCAGTAATTATCAATTAATACAGTGGAATATCTTCACGTCATCAATTTAATGAGAAGCAAGGATACGGTGGTTTTATAACCGTTGGCTAAGTAAGGTATGAGGGTAGGTAGTTTGATAGTTTAAACTTAATCCGCGCTCGTCGGCAGCTCACTTTTAATAAACTCACACAAAAGCGTAACGAGCAGGTCATCAATCGTCGTTTATGTGGAGATTCAAGATGTGTGACAGATTCTAATGAAAACGCATTCTTACTCCTTAGTCGGATCATGAGAAAATCCACCTTAAAAAATTACCTTTCTTGGACGACTGTGGAGTTTATAAAATTAGTACCTACATACTAATTTTATAAACTCCACAGTCGTCCAACCCAATAGAAACTTATACATACATACATGAACTTATTTTTAGCAGCACAAAACTGCCAATTACCAAAATTGTTCGGACCTTCGCTTTGTAACTAAGTTTTGGCAATGCAACTGGCATGGCGGGCTGGGCATTCAGTTACCGAACATATCGTTTCATATACGAATGTATGTACACTATGTACATGTTGTATATAGATAGATATTGTCTGTCTGCGTACTTTTACGAATGGCCTGCCTGTACCATATACAAAGCGAATTGTAGGTGAAATGGGAGGCTGTGGGAGGATTATTTACCCCGAGGGGCAAATGCGTCTGACTCCGTACCGGCCACTTTTTTCACAAACGACGATTAATAATTTCGAATTCACAATTTATTTTGTTTATAAAATCTTTGTAGTGACATCTAGATAAGTACCGCACTTCAGAACTAGGCTTACCCCAAAAAACTTGACAATCTTAAAAAAAAGCTGTCAGTTTTTCTAGTTTACTCATGACAACTGTCAGTATTGTAAAACTGATAGTTTTTTAGTAGGTATCTAGGTCTTTTTTTAACTTTTCGACCTCATAGTTCAACCGTATTGCGAGCAACGTATGAAACAAAAACCTAGCTCGAATTGGCTTAATCACCAGAGTTCGAAAAAATCCGATTTTTATAATAAATATCAAAAATCCGATTTTTTTATATATATTATATCGGATATATATCCAGGCCAAGAAAAAGAAGCGAATTTCATTCTGTAAGGGGATTAAACACTTAAAAATGTGAAAGGAATTTGTAAAATAATATAAGTGTCAAATTACCCCATTTTTTATTTAAAAAAAGTAACTAAAGAATTAGTGTTTATTTGAGAAACATTTTTTTAATGATCACTTAAAAAAACAAGTACCTATACCTTTTATAATAATCTTCATTTGTTTGTGAGATAAATCAACTAATTTTAATAATAATTTGTAATCATAAAAAAGTAAGTAAATTATTCTGAATTGTAGTTTTTCGCTTCGTGTTGCCAGGATAAACATTTATCTCCAAAAATTTTACTTCAGAAGACAGGAGAAAATCTATTGATATAAATCAAGATAAAAATCAATTGATATATATCGTGATATATATCATGATATATATCCGCTGATATATATCGGCGAACCCTGTTAACCACT
This sequence comes from Dryobota labecula, assembly GCA_947523025.1. Classification (NCBI taxonomy): domain Eukaryota; kingdom Metazoa; phylum Arthropoda; class Insecta; order Lepidoptera; family Noctuidae; genus Dryobota; species Dryobota labecula. The sequence continues at coordinate 15,335,887 of OX383306.1, forward strand.
AGCACTAGATATATTATTCTGCTCTTATTCTGAAAATACAATACCGAATATGTAATCAATTTAACTTAATTAGGATTTCACCCTAAATGCGGCTTCAATTCAAATAGGTACTGCTACTCTACTATTATGTACATTTGCTCAACCTGTTAATGCCAATATTATGTATGCACGCTACAACTGACAGGCAGTGAACAGGTGATGTGTGAGAACATGTATTGCGGGTTATACATAATAGGTATAGCTATGTGTAGTATGTGTTCCATTCCATAGCGTGTATCACACGTAGGTAGTTGATGCGGGCCACGTTTGAAAGCCACCAAGGAGATGGGCACAGAAGTTCTATCCCAATAATTCCCAAGGACAGTGGCTAGCACATCAAAGCCGCATTTAGGGTGAAGTCCTAATTAAGTTAAATTGATTACAGATTCGGTATTATATTTTCAGAATAAGAGTGAGCAGAATAATATATCTAGTGCTAGTGATTAAGCCAATTCGAGCTAGGTTTTTTTTTTTCATACGTTGTTCGCAATACGGTAGAACTATGAGGCCGGAAAGTTAAAATAAGACCTAGATACAAAAAAATTATCAGTTTTACAATACTGACAGTTGTCATGAGTAAACTAGAAAAACTGACAGTTTTTTTTAGACTGTCAACTCCAAACGATTTTAAAGTTTAAAATGTTTATGATTAAGTTCAAAATCGAATGAGAAAATTTTACAGTTTGTGGTAACTTGATGTGCTGGCCACCGTACATCGATATAGTCAAATAATTAATATAAGACTTCGGACACAGAAAGATACTTGACAAAACAAAACTGTAGCGAGCCAAACAGTGCAGTCAAACTGTCAGTTTTAAGTTCAACTAAAACTGTTGAGAGAAAATAGAACTCATTCTAATTGCGTAACACTATAAATCAATCGCAATTGATCACATCAATTGCTTTATAATGTTCGAAAGATTTGTCCGCTCTATAACGTCAAAATGAAACCCATTGTAATGTGTGTTACGCAACTGCCCCACTGTACACACGGCCAAGCTAAATAAATCCAGTTTATGGTGACCTCTCATTGTACGGAAATCCTATACAATGCGAGATCAGCTTATACTAGAAATGTATAGGTTCATAATGTAGCCGTGCGTACAGTTAAGCTGGCAACTTTACAACATAGATAGGTGATCATTATTAAAGCTGTCAGTTAAATTGCACTTTTGTAGCCGTGTACAAAACGTTCCAGAAGAGACAAGAGTGTCAGATATAAGTTACCGCGATTTTAAGTCACGCTGTTTGAAAATGACATTTCTTTTTCCCTTTATCAGTTTTCGGAAGATGTTAGCTTTTTTTTTTTAAGTATGGCATCTTGAGTTGACCTTGGAGGTCGTGACTCTTTAAGGCTCGTACAGACTCGCGCGATATCGCGGGCGCGACGCGACACTAGTAGCACAACTTCTTTGTCGGTGCCTGTCGCGCCCGCGATATCGTACGAGTCTGTACGAGCCTATAACCGGACTTTCCTGTGCCTGCCAGCCAGGGCATCAAAATTAAAAACTAAACGACTGCACGCTAGGGGCACCCCTGTGGGGTGCAAACCTCGGCTTAGGGCAGCGTCGCGTCAGGAGGCAGCAGCAAGGGACAGGCTGGATCAAATCAGGGTCATTATTATTATTAGGGGAATTTAAAGCTACAGACTCAGCTGCGGTGCGGGTTCATCGCGCAAGGGTCGAAGGGAAGTTGTGAGCAGTGGGACTTCTGTATTCATATTGTGTGGGACAATGTCCCGTGCGGTAGGTAGGTACTGGCCGGTAGGTAGGTACGGTCGCGCGGTCACCTGAGTTTGCGCCAGTTTGCGACTTGTCGCGCGCCCGTAAATCGCCCTCGGCATGCGATAGGGATGTGCGTATGTAGCTGATTGTCGATGTCGGTCGAACTGTTTCGTTGATTCAATTTTTTGTTTTCTATTTTATTGACTTCCATGTCTGTTATAAAAACTGATTCAATCTGCCTGCGTAGATTTTCCCAACTATGTTGGGATCGGCTTCCAGCCAACCGGATGGAGCTGAATGTAGTATTTAAAATGGAGCGGACTGTCTATCTGACCTCCACAACACAGCAACTGGGTAATACAATACACCTTGGTAAGACTGGCTGTCAGACTATCGGGCTTTTGACGGCCCGTAACGATGTCAAAGATCCACGAATTACAGATTTCTGATTAAGATCAGAAATCATTGCGACAAAAGTAATCAAACTTTTATTGAATAGATGAGAAGGGCCATAATGTTCCATTCACACTAACTTCAATAACTAAAGAGTTAGAACTAACAAAAAAGAAAAACATGCTGGGCAGTCTTTGGGGACTACCGATAGAAGTGAAAACTATGTAACTAACGTTCGGTGACGAGCAATGACGCGAGTTCCATGATTTTTGTTCACCTAAAAAGTACACATATACAGGGTGAAATTGAATTCATGGGCATTATCTTAAGGGGTCATTATACTCATTAATATGAACAACTTTCACTATGGGACCAAACCTGAAATCTCGAAAAAAATATCAGCTGGTCCCTACATTTTGACGAGCTATGTGAACATAAAATGTAGGAAACAGCTGATTCTTTTTTCGCGATTTCAGGTTTGGTCCTATAGTAAAAGTTGTTCATAATGATGAGTATAATGACCCCTTAAGATAATGCCCATGAATTCAATTTCACCCTGTATACGACGGCACGGTTGGCGCAGTGGTTAAGCGATTGACTGCTGCGCTGCGTGTCGCGGGTTCGATTCCCGCACGGAACAAATATATGTATGACTTACAAGTAGTTGTTCCGGGTCTGGCTGTTTGTGTATGCGAGTTTAAATGTTTGTAAACGCACCCACAATACAGGAGAAATTCCTAGTGTGGGGAAAAGTTAAAAAAAAAAAATATATCTATCAAAATCTACAACCAAATACCTAAACAGATCAGAGAGCTGCCACTAAAATACTTGAAAAAGAAACGTGTTTTACACAATAAGTGAATTCTTATCATCTCACTAGTAATATAAATGTAATGTAACACAAATGATCTCAATAGTAGCAATTGAAGTTTTATCCATACTCTATACTAATATTATAAATGTGAAAGTAACTCTGTCTGTCTGTCTGTATGTTACGTTTTCACGCCTAAGCTGCTGGACCGATCGTCATGAAATTTGGCAGAGATATAGCCTGGGATATGGAGAAGGACATAGGGCTACTTTTTACACGATAACCGACATCCACGCGGGCGGAGCCGTGGGCGTAAGCTAGTAATTATATAATGTAATTTTAAAGGTTTTATTTATTACCACAAATGATCTCAGTAGTAACAATTTTGAAGTGTTATTGTATATAATTATTAATTATAAGTAAGCAAAATAAGTGTAAATACTTATATTTATATTTACGATCTTTCATGTACACACGGCTACTCATCAAGCTATACATTTCCAGTATAAGCTGATCTCGCATTGTATAAGATATCCGTATAATGAGAGGTCAGCTTTTTCTGGAAATGTATTACTTGATATGTAGCCGTGTGTACCATATTTTATGCAAAATGAATTTTCGTAAAAAAATGTTTTTGCACAAATACAAAATACCTAAGCATCTGCACAAGAAGACACGAGAATCGCCCTATCATAATACCATGCAAACCATGCAATACATTGAATATCTGAATAAAATAAAACAAAGTCTCTTCAACATGTCAGCCTGGAGACTTTTATAGAACCGTAGAACGGGGCTATTTGGATTTCCGGGGGTTATTCGGAACAAAGCAATGAGTTAACATAAATTCGAATTGTGATCTTCGTGCGAAAAATTGTAAAAGTAAACAAGACCAGAAATAAAATAAAAGCTGTTTTGGTAGAATTTATGTCAACTCAAATCTTACAATTACTTTATTCCAAATAACCCCCGAAAATCCAAATAGCCCCGTTCTACGGAACCAAACCCTGACTCCAAAAGTCCGAACACGATACCAACAAATCCTGAATTCCGGATATCGACGAATTGTGAATATATTATGCACACAACTCCATTGTGGATTTCAAGGGGATTTTCGCTGTCACAATCAACAAAGCCTCGGTTTTCGATGAGATATGTCCTTTATGCGGACGGGGACCTTCCGAATGCAAAGACTGACAACTGGACCCACAGGAGTATTATGATGTGTGAAGACGAAGATCTTCATAAATCATTGTGGTGTTTAGCCCATTGTAATTAATGGGTTAGGTTAGCCAGTGACCTTTAGTGGTTAGCTTGCGTGTTCTGTACTGAGCTCACGCAACGCGTCGTACGTCCAGCCAGTAATAGGACTCGCCCATCCAGGAGGGAGCGCTGTCCTAAATAAGACGCATTATTAATTTATGATCTATGAAACAAAAGGTATTTTAATAAAACACGTATACTAAAAGGTCAATAATTAAATTATCTTTAAAAAGGTGAAGGTTTCAGAAAAATACTCTTGATAGATTTTGCGTGATTCTCAGATTTTTATCCGCGTTAGACATAATATTGCAAATTAATTTCACTATGTAATATAAACATAATCTAAAATATTCATATAATAAGTTATTAAGAAAATGCTCTAGGATAGATGCCAGCGTATCACAAAAGACTGCTTTTAGTACCTGTATTGCAACTAGATGGCGTTGGCGTCGAATTAGAAGTCGCTATGGTTTCGTTACCGCGCGTAGTACTAGTTTCCGAGTGTAGTGTTCACGTTCTGCTAAATTGCCCACAAAAGCTGGACATAGGCCTTTCCTAATTAGTATTTTTGTTAATAGCGATTCGCACCTAAGTGATGATAGCTATTTTAAAATCAAGCGAAAACTCTAAATATATTGAGAATAATATATTCAAATTGCACTTACTATAGATATTATTTCATTATTAATTAATTATTTAATTTGACAAACCGTTTTATTATAGTTTCAACGACAAGAGAATGTTTTTGAAGAAAACAAATCAAAAGTGACGTTTACAATTACAGTACAATCTCGATAATCCGGCACTTCAATACATTGGCACGTCAAGTAATCCGGCTCATTGTCAGTATTAGTTCGCATTTTTTGTATTGCTACTTTGCTAGGTCAGTTTCCTTGTGCGCGAAAAAACGCGAATGCGCGCCAAAACCATACACACTTGGTTGATATAGATTGATTTTCGATGATAATTCAGTTTCTTACACTTGGGCAGAAGAAAATGGAGTTTCTACACAAGAAGTGATGGTTCAGAAATCTACGTGGGAAAGGTTTTAAACAAGGGCTAGTGGGCAAAAAACAAAAGGTTATAACGGATTATTTTAAGAAACATTAAGAGCGTTGTCACCGGTCCACTAGCGCCACTATTTAAAAAACTTAATTATTATCTCGTGACTGAGAAGGAATTATGAAAAACGGCTCAATCAACTATATCGGTAAGTATCTAGAATTTTCTAATAACTTTTTCAAAGTTTCATATTGAGACACGAAGCAACAAAATACTATCTAGAGGAATGTGGCCGTTTTTATTTAGATCGAATATTGTTGGCCGGCAGTCCTCTCCTATACCCAAAGATTATTTATGTAAACAAAGGGGATAACACAACAAAAAAATATCTTCGTAATGGTAATTCACATAAAATTGCGAAAAAAGAGGTTCTATTTTCTTTTAAGTACTGATTTTAAGAAATAATAATTAAAAAATAATAATACCGTAATTATTTTTGTAAACTTTCGGTTTTAAACAAAGTTATTAATAAAAGGAGATTTTCTGGTATAAAATATTTTATGATAGTGGTAACAATGCAGGAGATCTAAACATTTTTACATTTTTTACATCTTCAACAACACTAATATTACAACTCTCATAAATAGATTCATATTGTAAGTAGCATATCTAGCCACATTTTGGATGAAAACGGCTGTAAACTGTTTCGATTGGAAATCGATTTTGGGACGCCTACGTCTAGCACTGGGCTTAAAAGGGCTGATTATGACGATCATATACCGTGTCTCCGACACACTATACAAGACATTGTTTGGCAACAGTATTTTGTTTGCATAGTTCTTATAATTAATTCACTTTAATTTTATCGATGATTATTTACAAAAACATTTAATGATAAAATGTTTTGCACCACTGTCCTGTCATTTTGACAGTGAAATTTCTTGACATTACTTTGTTTACATAAATTATCTGAATAAGAGACTTTGGGTATAGCTAGTGTCGAATACGGTCGTATAATAATATTACGGTTATTCTGTAAGGAATACAAAAATAAAGACAGTTTTACCTCATAAAATAACATTTTATTCACATCCCCTGATATAGTTAAGGAATACAAAAACCGCAATAATAAGTTATTACATCAAACCCGTTACAATTTAATTTAACATACACACATCAAAAGAAGTGTGTGATCACTAGCATAAGCTGATATAATTGTTTAAATTGAACTTTATCAAGAAAAATTCTTTGTTGTGTGTTTTCTTTAAACAGAAATACACTGTTCGAAATTAAAAAAAAAAAACGATTTTTTATTTTTTATAAAAGAATATTTAGTAATTAATCATATAGTAATTGTAACAGAAATTTGATAGAAAGAAAATGACTGTTTAACCAGACTTAAACAACAATTTATTAATAAAAGGTTTATATACAATATAATATAACACCTCCCCTGGCTCGAACACATGCGGTGATCCTCCTGGGCATGCTGAGAAACAAGTTATCCAGCATTTCTTGGGGTAACCTGTCCCATTCTTGAATAGCGGCTTTCCTGAGCTCTGGCACTGTCTGGGGACGTGGCTGACGGTTCCAAACAACTCGCTTAGGAGCATCCTACGCGTGCTCTATTGGGTTTAAGTCAGGCGAGCCGGCAGGCCAGTCTAACCTTGTGATGTCGTATTCTCTATTTCGATTTTTCAAAGTGATCGCAACTTTTTTTGATGTGTGTATAAAGTAGGTATGTAGGTGCTGTCACTGAGCTATTAGCAGATTTAAATAGAGTGCTGATAGTGAGGTAACGTTCAATAATTCAGTCTCATTATGAAAGCCAACATACAAGATGAACATATCAAGATCAAACCCAAAATACAAGATTCGTAGCGTCTGCGAAGATTCTGTTAATCTCATTAGGAATCGTCAGCGTAACGCAGCTTCTGTCAGAATTCTGAACATATACATAAGGCAGATGTTATGTATAGTTGATGTAATATTAAATATTTGGTACAACACAAGTTTGTAGCGCCGCGCCGTCGCACGTACCACACGTAAGTACGGGACGGGATACTGTGCTTAGTTGTACAGGGTTGTGCCAAGGTAGATAATGTATTCCATGGCATTTTTTTTATAATCGAGGAGCTTGTGGCTAAATAATAACAGCCGCACGGGTCGATCTGTCAGGTTAAGCTACGCTTGCCGGGGTTGGTCCGTGCATAGGTGACCATCTTGACATACCGAGACTCCTCCGTGCCTCGGAAAGCACGTTAAGCCGTTGGTCCCGGCTGTCATTCGTGGACCTTGACAGTCGTTACGGGTCGTCAGAAGCTCAAAAGTCTGACAGCCAGTCTTTCCAAGGGGTATCGTGTTACCCAGTTACTGGGTTGTGGAGGTCAGATAGGCAGTAGCTCCATGTAAAATACTTGTATTCAGCTGCATCCGGTTAGACTGGAGGCCGACCCCAACATAGTTGGGAATAGGCTAGGCAGATTGATTTTGGCATTTTTAAAATAAAATATCAAACAATCTACCCCTGGGAGAGAAATTCTGACGAGACAAGTGCTCCAGGCACTGGTGCCGATTCCCTTGTTTACAAACTAAACTAAATTTAAGTTCAGTGCATCTTTTTCTTTCTATTTCGTTAAGAAAAGGACAGAAGATAAATTTTAGTTTAGTCCTATCAAATTAATCTTTTTCTCTTTTTTTTTTTTTTTATAACATCCTATTAAGGGGTCATCCATCTCTGGATGAAGGCCTCCTCCATCTGTTTTTTTTTAATCTGAGTATATTATTTAAAAAATTTAATAATTTAAAATTACTTGATATGATGATTAATTAAATAATCAAAATTCACCAGGCTCGTGCCGCCACCGTCCGCGTCGCCGCGTCTGGGAGGGTCATTCACAGAATAAATAAAATTTTGGAAAACGCAACTCCTTTGCAAAATGTGTCAACCAATTTTAAAATTATAATAATTATGTAAAAATATAAAACACTTAGATTTAAAAAAAAAAAAATATCATTGCTATGGCTTTTTTACCACCCATAATGGTACTCTTAAAATATTTCGTGTATGAATAGATACACCTATGTGCACTTTTTGGGTGAACAAAAATCATGGAACTCGCGTCATTGTCACCGAACGCTTTCCATCCATATCCATACTATCCATACTAATATTATAAATGTGAAAGTAACTCTGTCTGTCTGTCATTCTGTATGTTACCTTTTCACGCCTAAACCGCTGAACCGATCGTCATGAAATTTGGCAGAGATATAGCCTAAGATATGGAGACGGACATAGGCTACTTTTTTACGCGATAACCGACATCTACGCGGGCGGAGCCGCGAGCAAAAACTAGTGAGCTATATGTATAAAAGAACAGTTATTCTAAAGTTTTGTGTTTTCACTTCTATCGGCAGTACGTGGCTCTATTAGATACTGTTTTAAAGAACTTCCCCTAACCAGGGTCGCATGTTGTGCTAGAGACCGGTTCATCGAATTATAGCAACAGGTGGAATTCGGACTCCCGACCTCTCGATCGTCTATCCCAAGCTTGAGCCATCACGTTTAGGGTGATATGTTATTGTAGCTTATTTATTCCTTCATTCAACATCAGTTGCTCCTATCTTAAATTTTAATACGATGCCTTAATTCACAATTGCACTAACTACAGAAAAGACAATTTTGAGGAGAGCGTTTTAAAGTTTTTTAAAGTTTAGACGTGAACGAGCCGATATTGCAAATGTATTTAGTAGGTTTGTGTTTTGAAATATTCTGGGGCCTTACTCCCGAAAACGATTCGAGTTTGATTTTGATTCCGATTCGATTTCGTTTCCGGGGCCTTACTCCCGAAAACGATTCGGGTTTGATTTTGATTCCGATTCGATTTCGTTTCTGATCCTAACTCGATTTAAAACTTAAAACTGACCGAAGTTAGTTTCGCTTCGAACCACCGCACGATCGTGCGCTAGTGTCGGATTCAAGAGTATGAATCGGCATTTAATTCGAACCCAATTCGCATGATTCAGAACTCGATGCTGTCGGGAGTAAGGCCCCAGAAGCGAGTTCGAATGAGAATCAAAATCAAACTCGAATCGTTTTCGGGAATAAGGCCCCTGTAGTTGAGTTTGAAATCAGTTAAAGTATGTCTTGTTTAGATGAACAAAAGTACCTAAAGGTCATTCTCATTAGTATAATAGTAGAGCATTCATGGAACTTATTTAATACAACTGAACACCTACGTTTTTGGTAGAAAGAGACGGATTAACAGCATTTCAATATGCGCAAACGAAAGAGCATGACATTTAGTGTATTTGGCACTAAAACAGTGAAAATTGAAATTTTTGTAGTTTAGTACAATTGTAAACTAAGATATCGAATAATAATTATATAATTAATCATAATCCTCTTCATCTGTTTAGCCTTGTCCCAAATACGTTAGGGTCGGCTTCTAGTCTAACCGGATGCAGCTGAATACCAGTATTTTACATAGAGCGACTGCCAATCTGACCTCCACAACCCAGTTACTGGGAAATACGATACCCTTTGGTAAGATTGGTTGTCAGACTTTCGGGCTTCTGAAGACCCGTAACAACTGTCAAAGATCTACAAATGACAGCCGCGACCAACGGCTTAACGTGCTTTCCGAGGCACGGAAGGGTCGTGGTATGTAAAGATGGTCACCCATCCACGGACCAACCGCAGCAAGCGTAGCTTAACCTGATCGATCGACGCGTGCGGCTGTTATTACTTAGCCACAAGTCCCTAATAATTCTATTCCTATAACCTATAAATATGTACGGTTTTCTCTACAAAACTTAGTTTAATCTAATTCTTATGTCTTCATCATCATCATCATCATCTCAGCCGAAAGACGTCCACTGCTGGACATAGGCCTCCCCCAATTGAGGGGGGGTTGCCATAATGGCCACTCTTGGCAAGCCGGTTGGCGATCGCAGTATGGTGTTAAAAATACATAGAGAACGCTGCTGCTCATTCTGTAGTAAGTCCCTTAGTCGCCTTTTACAACACCCACGGGAGGAAATGGTGTGGTGCTATTCTTTATGTCTTATGTCTTATCCAAGTTTAATTATGGTTAAAGAAATTTATTTCTCAATAAGAAATTACAAGGATTTCACTTACTTGAGAACATTTTGAACTTAAAATATAGTATTAACTTTGACATACAATGTTTTTCTTCATAAATAATCACCAATTTAATACGCAACATTTCATTTCACACGCAAACAACATTGACCAAACACAAAACTTTTCAATCCACCCGCAAAATAAACAATTACCGTGGTTGCAAATGTCCATAACAGATAAGGAATGCGAACCCAGTGCCACATTAACTAACTTAGTAATTATTCAACTTAGTACCCATAGAATTAAATAAAACCTACAAAAAAAAAACTCTATCCACCAACCTTAGCGACGCGTCAGCCCTAAGTTAGTACATAGCGGAGCGTAATACATATAAGCGTGTCGCTACTGGCATAATCACCTGTTCTCTCAATTTCCCAAACCGCGAGAGTAAACCTGAGTAAACACAGCAACATCATCAAACGAAGGTTTTCAATAACAACGTACTTTGCCTCTTCGTTAAATAACGGTTGCATGCTGTTAATCGAGAAATAAACACTATAAATATTTTTTCACTTCTCATGCTCTAAAAGTACGCCAATACCTACGAAGTGGGACTAAAGTGACCACTTTAGTCTCTAGGGAGTGAAAAGTAATTCGTTTTTTTATTTCCTTCATGTGACATAGACAAACTCAAACAGCCAGTAAATATACTATATCTGTGGAGTGTGGACCATCTTCATTGCGAAAATGTTGAGAGTTTTAGTTGCATGATTTTTCCACAAAGAAGGTTTCGCCATGTGTTTTAAATAGTTAATCTGTGAGTGGTTTAGAAGAAAAAACTGACCGCGAAAATTTCAGAATTTTTGTCGAGTGTTTTATTCGGTTTCAAATAAATTTACTAAGAATGTCCAGTGACAGTGAAGAGCAAGTGAAGAGTTTGACGTCGAGCAAAGAGCAAGAGACATAATAAACTATTGTGATTTTTATCTAATATTTATTAAATGTTTTTGTACTAAATTGACTATTTTTCTCGCACTCAAAGTGAAAAGTACAGTTTTCACCTCGAGACTAAACGTCAACTTAATATAAATTTGATTTCATTGACTCCTTCGCACGCTCGGGAGTCAAACCACCTCTGGTACATTATGGCTTCGTTTAGTCCCTTGATATAAAATATACTATTATCAGGTATTTAGGCGAAAAAAGTATTAAAATGTGCGCAAATACGTGCGTTATTAAAATGTGCCGCAGCCTGGAGCCTGCATTACTTTATCGGGGTGTAGATAGAGCATACCTTCTCTATAAGTACAGTCGCCAGCACGGGTTATACAAAACTGTCCAAACTCCAAACGATTTTAAACCTTAAAATGTTGAGGGTTAAGTTCAAAATCGAATGAGAAAATTTGACAGATTGTGGCATTGAGTTAAATAACTAGAGAAGTAAACCTCATTAAAATGTGTCAAAAAAGTGTAACCACTATTTAAACGCGACGACGCGCGACGTAGCTTTGAAACCACTAAACATTTAAAAGTAATAAGATACTGATTCTTATTCTTATTAAAAAGTTATTATTAAGTTATTATTATTAATATTTAGGTTCACTTTGGTTGGCGTCACACAGAGCACTGAACTGTCGTTAGCTACGCATATGGCTGTGGCCATATGTCAAATGGCAACGCCTTAGCGCGGTAATTACTAATCTAGTGTAACATATATATCAATTTTTGACGTTCAAAAGTGCATCTTCGTGCCTATTTGAAATAAATGATTTGACTTTGACTTTGAATGGTTTGTGGTAACTTGATGTGCTGGCGACTGTACATATCTATTCATCTATACAAATAAATAAAATTGAAGTGTCTGTTTGTAATGTCAAAATAACAGCTTTTTACTAAATGCATATGAAAGTATGTACGGTACTTTTAACAAAAAAACAAATGTCAAAAATGTTTGTTTGTCTGTCTGTTTGTTCTAGCTAATCTCCGAAACGGCTGGACCGATTTTGAAGTGACTTTCACTAGCAGATAGCTGATGTTATAAGTAGTAACTTAAGCTTTTATTTTATAAAACGCCACGTAGGTGAAGCCTCGGACATCGACTAGTTGAATATAAATTATCTAATGACTATTAATGTCAAAACTATTAATTATTACAGGATTTTCCTAAGTATATTGATGTCAACCTGTGTTCCGCGAAATGACAGTACATTGTCGCCTGTCAGTCAACCGACTGGTTCTCATCTCCCAATTTGGTATGAAACCGGTATTAAAACAAACTTGCTATAAAAAATAACTACATTTTATAATACAGTGACCTGGCAGCCCTGTGCTAAGTACATAGTGTCGGGTGTATGTACTTATGTAGGTGTAACGCCGCCGACAGAATCACCTGGTCTCGCAATTTTACGACCAGCCCGCCGCTGCTTCCACCGCCTTTCACGAGCGTAGTGCTGCGGCTAAGTTTATCGATATCCGGAATAAAATATTTTGTAGGGATACGCTTTTTTCACAAATTTTTAAGAAGTAACAAAATGAAGCCTCCTATGTGGTATAATCAAACTGCAAACACAAAAAAATACATAAAAAAAATCAGCATTAATTTATATACCGCTGGAAAACACTTGCGTCTGTGTTTCCGAACGCATACAACCCTTATCTATTCGAAGTGAGAGTGAACAGGGCCTCAAGTCTGCTATTACAATAGTATCAGAATGGTCTCTTCATTGTGAGTTTTTGACAGATTTGCCATACAAACACTGTCAAATACTCACAATGGCGAGACCATTCTGACACTATTGTAATAGCAGACTTGAGGCCCTGGTTTCTTTTGGGAAGCTCACTCCATCGTCGAATTTGTCTCTGGCACCTCTGACCTAGACTAGAGTCAAGAGCAAACCCATCGTATTATAAAAAACAAAATAAAAAAAAACATCTACCATCATTATTTGAAATTGCAGTAGGATCAATCAAACTGAAAATATCAACATTATACCTACTGCCCACAATTTGTTCGTGTAGTCTAATAATAAACTTGCATCAGCTGTACATTATACTAACATCAACTTAACCAAAAAATCACAATTTAATAAGTACCCTCTTCCTCTCCTTATTTTGCTATGCCCGACGGGGTCCATAATGATTTTATACTTTGTTATACCATCTATGTAATACATATGGAATGCAATAAAGAATTGAGAATTCATTTCATTTCAGCTGAAAGACGTCCACTGCTGGACATAGGCCTCCCCCAAGCACCGCCACTTCGACCGGTTCTGTGCTTCCCGCATCCAGCGGATTCCTGCCATGCCCCATTTCCTCCCGTGGGTGTCGTAAAAGTCGACTAAGGGACTTACTAGAGAATGGGCAGCAGCGTATTCTATGCATTTTTAACACCATACTGCGGTCGCCAACTTGCCTGCTAAGCGTGGCGATTATGGCAACCCCCTCCCGCCCCAAAATGACAAGCACAAATAAAAATTGAGTACCTTTTAAAATAAATTCCATTGACAATCGATAACAACAATACACAATTACGAACCCATCCCTCAACTTCAAGTGTGCTCGGGCCTGTGTCCCGGGCGCGCGGCGGCGATGGAATTAAATCGCACGCACGACACTTCCGCCCCCGCCCCGTCGCGTCGCCACCCCCCTCATGGCGCTGTTGCTCCCGTCGCGGGCAGGGTTGGCGCTTGGTGGGAATAATTAATTTTTTGAAATAAGAATATTTAAGATAGGTTTGAAACGGCAATATCAAAACTGACACGGCAAAAATTGTTTTTGTAAAAACTATGTGGTGCTGGTATAAGATTAATTAGATTAGAGATTCTCAATAACAACCGCGTGAAGTTATGGATCCTTACTTTGCAATAGAGTTGTGTCGTAAAATTGGACTGAAGGATTTCATTAAAGTGAATGGGCAGTAGCGCCTTGGTGGAATAGTTGTTGCTAATAACAATATGATAAATATAACTGCAATCAGGCCTCAAGTCTGCTATTACAATAGTGTCAGAATGGTCTCGCCATTGTGAGTATTTGACAGTTTTTGTATGGCAAATCTGTCAAAAACTCACAATGAAGAGACCATTGCAACGTTTGTACATTAGTAGACTTGGCCCCCTGTAAACCTGTCTGCCTAGCGTAGTGTTTGAGAATGACCTGGCCATGTTCCATAACAGCGTTTTCGGTGGAAGTCATTGAGAGGCCCATGTCGAGCTGTAAATATCAACTGATGACATAAAATGTTTTTAGGACGATTGTATTCATTACCGCGTCCTGAAATGTTCCTTGGACTGAACAAAAAGTAATTAACACATTTTACTTCCGCGAATATTCTCATGTATGCTGTTAAAATGTTCCCAATTCAAATTTTTTTGTTTGGGGAAATATTGCATTACAGCCCGATGCAAACTTTATGGGGCGGCTCGGAAAATGAGGCGCGTCGCAGTAACAAATTTATGGGTCTGGAGCGGTACTGCGCAGTGAGTAGCGCACTTCAAGCCGCCATAAAGTTTGACGCGTACTCAACCTAGTAGGATACTAGGCGGCAAACTTTATCTCTAAAGAACATTATTTAATCGGTGGAAGGACACTGGACGTGAAACTGTAACCTCCTTACTAATAAACATTGTATAGCGTCTGTATAGTTACACAACGCTTTGTCTTCTTCTATCGAAAGTCAAATTACTGACGAGTGAAAGAGAGAAATCGGTGTGTAACTATACAGACGCTATACAACGTTTATTAGTAAGGAGGTAGAAGTTTTATTGCCTATGGGTGTTTTATCGTCATCATCCACAGGCCGACTTTACCCAATGCAAGGCCTATGCCTCTCTTTTCATGTGCCAATCCCTACGCTCCTCTGCCAGCCTCATCCAGCTATCAAATAGCTAGTTTAACAGGAACCTGCTGAATATTGCACCGTGTACATTCGAACTAAGCATAATAATAATAATTTTCAAAACTTATTTAGGACAACCCTGTTCGCCGCCGGGGGCAAACCACGCGGGGACTCAAGTCGAGGTGACTGATGCTCGAGGCACATGTGTGTACACGGCCGCGTCACTTAGCTAACGTCATCTTATTACCTACACACCGCCTTAGTTTTTCCTAATATCTAAACCCTTTTCACGTTCTGCGTGCCTGGTACTTTTGATTAGAAATTGTGTATTGCATTAGAAAATAATAATGTTGTTTTGAGTGATATAGAGATAGCGAGCGGTATAATAGTGAAGCAATAGATGTCACACATCAAGCTACACGAAACTGTCAAATTTCTCCAAACGATTTTAAACTTTAAATTGTTGAGAATTAAGTTCAAAATCGAACGAGAAAATTTGACAGTTTGTGCTAACTTGATGTGCTAGCCACCGTACTTAGCTCATTATTGAGAGTTTCAAAAAATTGGTAATCCTATTGATACAACATTATGATGATGATGACGTTCACTAACATCGCCAAGTGTTTGTCGTGATCGAGGGTTGACACTATATTTCGGAGTACCAGACATACTGCAGGGTACCATCCGCACTTGGTTGATATCCCGTCCAGTCGTACTCAGCGCTTCTCCTCCACATTTATTATGCGCACAGCCAAAGTGTGGAACTCTCTGCCAGCGTCTGTGTTCCCTTCCACATATAACCCGTCTGCCTTCAAAGCAAGAGTGAACAGGCATCTCCTGGACACGCTCGTTCCATCATAGACCTCATCCATCAGGCGAGATCGACGTCAAGAGCAGCCAGCAAGCCCAATCAGTACCTTAAAAAAAAAAATCAGCACCCAATGCTGCAATGCTGCCAGCCTTTTGAAAACTTTTCCCAATGATGTGTGAATTCAATGAACTTTCTGATGCTTTTATAAGCTATTTAAAAATATTTATTATTTCAGATTACCAAGTAGCTTTTTTTTTTAAGTGGCATCTCAGAGTTAACCATGAGAGGTTGAGACTCTTTAATCGGACTATCCTGTGGTTGCCTTAAGCTCCTAACAGAACTTAATGCCTCCAGCCAGGGCGTAAAAACTTATATACTAAACGACTGCGCGCTGAGGGCACCCCCTGTGGGGTATGAACCTCGGCTTAGGGCAGCGTCGGAGGAGGATGGCAAGGGACCGTCGGTGGTAGGATAAAATCAGGGTTATGATTATTATCGGGGCAATTTAAAGCTATAAGAAGCTCAGCTATAGCGCGTGCTGGCGCTTCGCTTACGGGCAAGGGTCGGGGAGGACTATTTAGCCGGGACTGAGTTAAAAAAAAAAAAAAATACCAAGCAGCCTATCATCCCAAACAGAGCAATCTTCAATTATTTTCAGTTCTTACTCGAATCTTTACAAAATACAGTCAAAACCGTTTATAATGACTTCGCTTAACACGACGTACAGGTTATAACGACGATATTTTGAGGTCCCAGTATTTCTGTTTATTTAACATAGTGTTTGGTTATAACGTCTATCGGCTATAACAACCGTAGTTCAATGATGTAATGTCATAATAAGAGTCATTCTCAGGACACTCATTATTTGGTTGACTTCGGAGGCAATTTTTTTTTTACATTTAGGCATAACTAACATGAAATATCAAATCTAGAGTACTACTAATATGTTTTAAATTAACTCTAGATTTGATATTTCATGTTAGTTATGCATAAATGTAAAAAAAAAAATCCACCGAAGTCAACCAAATAATGAGTGTCCTGAGAATGACCCATAACAGCTTTTTACTAAATGCATTTAAGAAAGGGTATACAGTACAGTAATTTTTGCCCGTCTGTCTGTTTGTTCCGGCTAATCTCCGAAACGGCTCGACCGATTTTGACGGGACTTTTATAATGACACCCATGGGGTTTCTGTTTTTTTCTTTGTAAGTAAGAACACTGGTTTTTACTTCGTAAGAACATCTTTTTTAGGGTACCTACACTTAAAGTTTTATTTTTTAATATTTTTTTTCTCGTCTATCCCATAGTGTGGCGTATCGTTGGATAGGCCGTTTAAAAATATTACGGGTTTGTGAAAACCATTTTTCGTATCAGGGATCCGTTTGTGTAATATTAAGCTTTAAAGTGAAAAATTTTGTCCCCCCTCCTGCCAGCTAAATGGTTGTATTTGGATATCTGAAAAAATTCACAACAATATTTGACGAAATTAAAAGGAACACTATCACAGCTAAGTAGGCTTTACAAGTTACCGTGTAATAGTCGACCAACTTACATTTGCAGGTGAAAAAGATGAAACATGTATATAGAATGTATGGGAGAACATGTTTTTTAATTACAAATTTACAATGTTAAGTTTGTTCTTTTGATAAATTCACCCCAACTACGGAACCCTCCATTGTGCGTGGTCCGACACGCACAATGGGAAGTCCCCACTTTCTGGGAAGTTTCCTAAGTCTAGTCCAGTTTTGTCTTGGCCCTGTATTTATTTCTCCGTAACTCAAATCGCGGGGAAAGCCAAGTGACGGATGCCTCGGGCACCAGATGTGGGTAGATTACGTGAATATATTGCGTTTCCATCACACTATGTACTATGTACTCGTATACGTATGATATATTTAGGGTTGCCATCCTTTTTTTAAGATAAATAGTTGTTTTTTTTTTCAAAACATTGCAAAAAATATAGTACCGTAGAATGGGGCTACTTTGATTTTCGAGAGTTATTTGGAACAAAGAAATTCTAAGATTTGAGTTCACATAAATTCGAATCTTAGTACGAAAAATTGTAAAAGTAAACAAGACCAGAAATAAAATAAAAGCAGTCTATGGTGTTTTGGTAGAATTTATGTCAACTCAAATCTTACGATTACTTTATTCCAAATAACCCCCGAAAATCCAAATAGACCCCGTTCTACGTTACTATTGGGAAATTCAAGAAAACAGATAGTACATATTTATTTTTAGTAATTATTTATTTTTCCATGTGTATTTGTTATTAGTCTTAGCTTTGATTTACAGTCTTATTATTTTTTAAATAATTATAGAAATTTGAGCAATTTAGATCCTTATTAAAACAAATTAACGTTGATGTTGACGTTTTTTGTTGTTTATTGAATTTATCCCTTTCGGGAAAAGCTAAGGAAATTGAGCCCAATACTGCCAAG
Organism: Dryobota labecula; assembly: GCA_947523025.1. Lineage (NCBI taxonomy): Eukaryota > Metazoa > Arthropoda > Insecta > Lepidoptera > Noctuidae > Dryobota > Dryobota labecula. The sequence goes on from OX383306.1 coordinate 15,354,294, forward strand.
AAGTTGACGTTTACTTGCCGTGAAGTGTGAGCAACGAACGATGTGTTGCTGTTCATATGTAAATTCCCGTTGCTGCGTTGCGGGTGCGTTTCAGTCACAGTTAATTAAAAAACCGCGAAAACTAAATTACCGATGAAAATATAGTATTTATATTATTCGTACTATATTATTTTTCTATAACATTTAGTACAATGGACTGAAATATAGCACGATACTATATAATATAGTAGGTATGTAACGATACATGAATTTGTCGATACGATACTGATACCGATTATCGAAGTAAATAAATAATTGGCGATACCGATACCGATATCGATGGCTTAGTAGCTAATGCACCCAGTAAATAAAGAATGATGTATCATATGCATAAAACGTACTTATGTTAAATGGAATAAATAGACACTCGATTTTGTGAAGTGTGACAAAAATTGATATTAAAAATAATGAAAAACATTTATTTAGGTAATTATCAAGCAATCAAATCAAAAGTAAATCAATATCAATAATCAAAGTTCATATTAGGAAGATTTTTGTTAAGGAAACAAAGTTTATTCAAATTACTAGCAGATAATCTGTTGCGCAAATCATTTTGTATGAGGCGCGTCGTATTTTTCGCGCGCTTTTCAAACTGTGATATCGGCTGTATTTAAATCGGCGATGCCGATATATCGGTATCGGTATCGTTACATCGCTATAATATAGTACGGGTGGCAACTCTAATCGTATTACCCAGTTACTGGGTTGTGGCGGTCAGATAGGCAGACGCTTCATGTAAAATAATGGTATTCAGCTATACCCGGAAATCTTACATGTTTTTTCGGTCAGAAATATTGAACTTACTACCAGTAACACCCAGGGAAAAGACGTTTGCACGTCATAAATATCAATCTTCTTATCCCACATAATATCTCGGCATTTTCTTCAGAAACCTTAGATGATAAACGTAGCTTGCTTACAGGATCACTAATTCAATAGTCTATGAGCAGCGCGGGACGTGCCTTATCGATAGAATCGATACGTGTCGATGTTCACGGCACAACACTGGTTCGGATCTTATTAGTGATGGTACTGATGGCAAGTGCTCTGTTCTTAGCGTTGATGCAGGTACACTTATTTTAAAGCGCAACTAATTATACAATGTGTATCTGTATTAATGCTTTAAGGCTCCTACAAACAGGCGCGACACGTGACGTGACACAAAGGCACCGCTCGTCGCGCGACACGCGGTGCTTTTGTGGTCGCGTCGCGTGTCGTGCTTGTTTGTAGGAACTTTTATGAAATTACTAGCTTTTGCCCGCAGCTCCGCCCGCGTGGATGTCGGTTATCGCGTAAAAAAGTAGCCTACGTCCTTCTCCATATCCCAGGCTATATCTCTGCCAAATTTCATGACGATCGGTTCAGCGGTTTAGGCGTGAAAACGTAACATTCAGACATACAGACAGAGTTACTTTCACATTTATAATATTAGTATGGATTAGTATGGATATGGATGTTTGTTTAGAATCGTTTACTGAATCGATTTCTCGAAAAATAATTAAAACTATGTAAATTACAGTCACACTTCTGCTGTGCAGTTAAAACAAACCAAAATGGACGAAGTACCTACTACATTACACGGATTACACCCTTATGTACGTGTGCGACTGTGTATGTGTGTAGATTTGTAATGTGACCACAATTTTCTCTTGTACACACGACCACAAATCAAGCTATAATTTCCAGTATAAGCTGACCTCTCACTGTACGGAAATCCTATACAATGCGAGATCAGCCTAAACTGGAGATGTATAGCTTGATTTGTGGCCGTGTGTACAATCAGTGTAACTAATTGAATAAATAAATAATGTTTTAAGGCTCGTACAGACTAGTGCGATATCGCGGGCGCGACGCGACACTAGTAGCACAATTTCTTTGTCGCTGCATACTAATCTTTACTAATATTATAAATGTGAAAGTAACTCTGTCTGTATGTTACGTTTTCACGCCTAAACCGCTGAACCGATCGTTATGAAATTTGGCAGAGATATAGCCTGGGATATGGAGAAGGACATAGGCTACTTTTTTACGCGATAACCGAAATCCACGCGGGCGGAGCTGCGGGCAAAAGCTGGTAATAATAATAATTCAATTTTCCAAGTGTCTGTGGTACTTTCCTCAAAATCAAATAAATCACTACTGTCTGATTTTCTCCATTTACCAAAACGCATTGCGGATACTGATTAATGGACTTACAGCGATTGAAAACCATTAAAAATGCTTTAGTTTCAGTGGCACTGAATATAAAACTTACTGGAGTGTATATATCTGACGTTTTGCCGCGCTGTTAAACGTCAGAGTATCGGGACGGTGGAGTATTGTCAGTCCACCGGTCAGGGGTGGCGCAATGCCATATCGAAAATACAATATTATTTTTATTATATGCAAAACCTGAATATAGTTTGTTCAGAATAAGTAACTGAATCGATTCCAATAGTTTTTACACCATGTTATATTTTTTCCCAAAAATATTTAAAAAAGGTTACAAGTTGGACAACGAGCGACACTAAGTACTTGACCATTACGAAAAAGTCCAAAGCCTGCAAGTGTGATGGAAAATGTTATCACCAGTTAATTACATTACAATCGTCGTACGGTTAGGTACCTACTGCCAAATTAATATTATTATGAATGAACGCAAGGCGCGGGCAGCGCGGGTGCGCCGCGTGGTGAGCATGTTTTTGTACGGACAACCAGGTAACACAACAAGCTTATAACTTTGTTATTTTTCATGATACAGTTTTGAAATTTTGTACATAAATTCTTTACATAAAAATACTAGACACGTGTTTCGGGTTTCGCATAAACTAAAACTAATGTTGTATAAAGATTTTTAATTATTGAAACTGATATAATGTTTTTGATGAAGTATCTTTGGCACTGTGTTTGACGTGTGTGTTTTGTTGACTTTGCACATTCGGCAGTTGTTGGTAAACTGATTTGAAGTGCTGAAAGAAATTTGTGGAAAGATCAATGGGAAAGTGGTAACATAGAGTTAACAAATTTAGTTTACTAATTACTATAATATATTTAAGTCTAATTAGTCCGTAGAGGTAGTTTTCTAACTGACTATTATGAGGTCCAGCAGACTTTCCGTTAGCAGGGCTTGTTAACGTTGCCAATTAACAAAATAACAACCGTTACGTAACGTTAAATTTCAATGTTATACCTACTAACGTTACAAAAATTTAACGTTACTTGATAACATTACCAGTAATATACCGTTAATTAACATTAACAAATATACGATAACTAACGTTAATTTAGCTACGTTGCCGTTCTGTGGGTAAGAATCAGTCAGATTCAGGCAATGTTTTGATCGGCGCGGCATCAGAGAGGCGCGAGGTCGGGCTCCCGCTGCGCCGCACGCCCCAGGCCCTACTACTTATATCTCACACGTTTAAAATAACGATAAAATTAATAGTCGCATAAATAACGTTAAATCAATTACCGTTATTTTAATAATAACGTTAACTCTGTCAATACAAGGTAACGTTATGAAAATTTACCGGTATTTAAAGCCCTGTCCGTTAGTCTCATAATCACACTATTACTTCTGTCGCCACTAATTTAGTTAAAACTTCTCGCCTATCCGCCATTCCCGACATCGCGCCAACCCTAGGGATGCTTCACTCGCCGGATGGTCCCGGCTGTTTACGCCCGTAGCGTCCAACCCCCTCCCATCCTTGGTCCCCTGGTAGTTTTTATGTTCTTTTATTACGTCACGTTCTCGTTTGCTCCCGCTTACCAGTTTTCCCGTCTTTGTTAATTGTGGCTGTCTTCGCCTTTAGTGTTTTTCCTCCTTAGTAGTAGGGGCTTTCTTTTTTTATTTCGGGAAATTGTAATAAAGCCTTTTTGTTAGTTAATGTTGCTTGTCGGGGTTATATTAATAAAACAATTATTAATATTTTATCGAACTATTGGTCTGCTCCCATTTTTGTGTTGATTGTGTTTTTTCTTTGTTTAAATTTCTTCTTGTTTGACACTTGCTAAATAAAGTATTTCTCATTTAAATATCATTCAGGAGATAGTTTTTCAGCGCAAGCTATTTTGTTTCACTTTGCAATATCAATTACTTTCTATTGTATATAACGCATGACAGTTTTCAGGAATACTAGTTATTAAAATGTGGATATATCGGCGCATGTTATTTCTGTTAAGTATGGAAGATGCTGATTTAGTTGTAAATATGGGTATTTATATTAAGTCTGAATGGCACAAACCGAATATACATAAATGTATACTTGAATATTTTTTATTACTTGTTTAAAGTGGTCAGACTAAAATGTTGTTGGTTTAGCTTTTTTGAACAACGGTTCAATTTTTCTAGCTTTTTGCAGTAGCCGAAAGTAGCCCAACTAAGTTCCCATAAAAATTCAAAGCACGAAGCGGGACACCGGGACACCATAAGCGTAACCGCAATATATCCCACAGCTCACAATATGTCGGTTATTTTTTTACGGCTGCGAACTTGCCTCGGGCATGCGGTCGGCATGATGCGGGAGCTTCACGTATGTATATCCTGTAGAAGTATAAGCAAACGCCTCCCTTTGTATGAAAGCCTGGTACCCATGCGTATTATTATTAGGAGAGAGGTGGGAAATTCTAAATGGTGGTGCTAGTTTTCATGTGATGTATGGGCGCCTAGTATTGTTATAGGTGTTTATTAGGGGCGTAGTGTATAATTAGTACGCTGCTTTCTTTATGATTTTAGAAATCTGCTTGAAATCCTATAGTCCTGAAGCTGCCCAGTCAGATCGGTGAAAAGATCGTGTTAACAGAATGTGTTCTTATCACGAATTGATAAAACTAATCAAATAGAACACATAAATTATGTCTGTGTTATTGGCACTGATAAGACAGCATGGTGCCCTCGAATATTGTTTATCTTTTGACTAATTTTGGCAACATTAATATCTTTCTCACCTCCAAGATTCAATTTGTTATTCTTCGCCTCCCAACTCGGGCGAACCCAAAAAAGATTTATAATTTAACCGTATCTAGGCATCAGGTTCTCATGCCGGGTCGCACTCATTCAACCCTCCACTGCTAATCCGGGTCTCAGTGACACTTGACAGGTAAAAATCGTCCCTCAACAATGGAAGGGACCCAATACTTTATGAGGGTTACTTATGAGTGCTTTCTGCCCGATTTCGGTGCACCCTAAGATTTTGAATGTGACTTCGACTTCACTTTGAATTTTTATAAATAGCAGTCTGAGGAGGTGCTTGTGACGCTGAGATTTTTGAAGTAGGTACCTAGTCATAGAAAGTTTCGAGCAACCTATGATATCCTGGTACATAAAGATATTATTATTACTTAAACGAACATGTTTATGAGAATTTCTTTGAGTTAATCAATTTATTATTGTTTTGAATAAAATTATAAACCCAGAAATCAGATGAATTCATCAAATTCTACACTGATAAAAAAATCATTTTCATCACCGTATTCCTCTTTCAATTCCTCAATTCCATTGTCTACTACAATTCCCCACATTTCGACGGAATTCGCTGCATGTTTTAAGCTCATTCAGTACGATTTCATCTCCGCATCTCGAGACGCTAGCACGAACAATTTGACAGAAGCAAGTTTTAATATTTCAGATCGGACATACGTTCCGGGCGTGTGATATGTCGGGCACCGTCGGGAACAATAGCATCTAGCGGAAGTGTTGGGATGTCGTCGGGGACGTCGGGAGATATTGTGTGGGCCCGGTTACGGATAGAGCGGATACAGCCACCCCATCACTTATCTTGGGCTCGTAAAATACGGCGGCGGCCGGCGCGGCGCGCGACGCGCGGCGGTCCGACGAGTGGCGACCCGATAATAGGGATTTGTAGTAACGTTTACCCCTCATTGGGTCTCGGTGTTGCAGATATTAAAGTTCAGGGAGCGGGGCAGGGGCGTGTATAAGACAATAAGCTGCTAACAGCTTAAGTGTCTCACACACGCATAGGCACAATCGCATTGATTTTGACAGTTTTTTTTGTAGAAGTTTCCAGGTTTTTTTCTGGTTTCGATGATTCTGATGATCCGTGCGTGTCTCATATCATTTACTAGTAATAGACTGTATTTCCAAACTATTTATTTCCCGTTATTTTGTAAAGTTTGTGATAGTTTTCCTTTTAACTTTGTTTTATAGACTAATGCCGTCATTTTTTTCACATATCCAAGAACAACCATTTAGCTGGCAGGGAGGGAGGGGGACACTTGACTCTAACAAAAATTATTTATTTATTTATTAAAACTTTATGCACAAGTAAAAAAATACTGTACAAAGGCGGACTTAATGCCTGAGGCATTTTCTACCAGTCAACCTTAGGTTGATGCAGAGACAATACATGGCAGGTGCAATATAAGGGATAGATAACTCGAAAAAGGAAAAATTCAAGTAAACTAATACATAGGCCGCTTTCCGAATTGGCTATAATTGCTCACAGCGCTCACATCGTCTCACATGCGTTCCGATTTAGATATTATGATTATGACAGCCGAGGGCTGTCAACAACTCGGAACGCTCGTGAACGCGCTCACGGTGCTCACGCAATGTCAAAACGATATTAGAGTATTTCTCTGTGTATACACCAAAAATTTGTTCTTCTTAGGTTAGGTAGCAACTGTAGCCAGAAGAACAATTTTGAAAATGCCACGATACGATAAGATGCGACTCAAACCAAAATAGCACACTGTCATTTTTGACAGCGCTCACGGCGATATTAGTAAAAGGCATGGTCGGCGTTATCGCAAGATGGCGAATGTCATGACGTCATCTTTGACGTTTCACGGGACATCGTTATCGCGCTCACGCTAATTCGGTAGGTACGGGTTTTAGCACGCGAATATCGATATTATCGCAACTCGGAACGCAGGGTTAAATATAAGCAAAATAAACAGTGTCGGGTGAAATAACGATTGGTAGGGGAGAAAACGAATCAGCGCTGGGATGATTCAGCCAACTTCTTACGAATATGTTCACGTGCCTTCACTTTAAATGATATCCGACTGGTTGCCATCCTGATATGCAGAGGGAGCGCATTCCAAAGAAAGACCGCTTGGACAAAGAAAGAAGAGTAAATGAAACCAAAATTAGCACTTTAAAGCTTAATATTACGCAAACTGATTCCTGAATCGAAAAATAGTTTTCACACACCCGTAATATTTTGAACGGCCTATCCAACGATACCCCACACTATGGGACAAAAGAGAAAAAAAAAAATCCCCGCTTTACGTGAAGTGGAAATCTACACTAATATTATATCTACATCTACACTAATTATAAAGAGGAAAGATTTGTACCTATTTTTGTATGTTTGTATGTTTGTAATGAATAGGCTCAAAAAGTACTGGGCCGATTTAAAAAATTCTTTCACCAATAGAATGCTACATTCTTCCAATTTGACATAGGCTACATTTCATTTTGAAAAAAATTAGGGATCCTTGGTAAAATTTGAACAATGTAACCGAAGGTGTAGAAAAATGAGTCTTAAAATGTCTTTCGTATTGTCTACCCCGTGCGAAGCCGGGACGGGCTGCTAGTATAATATATACCTATTACAAGATTTATTTTAAGGCGGAGATTTCTTGAAAAAGGTCAAAAAGTGTTTTTTTTTAAAGCAGTGTATGTCTTAAACAATAAATAATATTGACAAAAAAAAAAAACAATTCTTATTTTAATACGGTGATGGAATGCATCAAAAAAAAAATCTTCAAACACACCTCTTAATTGTCTTTAAAAGCAGTTTATCCCTTCATTCACAATTATAATTATAATTAAAAATATACCTTAAAATGTCTAATGCCAAACTGCATTCAGTGATGGATTAATTATTATTAAATATTTAATATCTAATAAATTAATAATGCGTCTTATTTGGGACAGCGCTCCTGGATGGGCGAGTCCTATTACTGGCTGGACGTGCGACGCGTTGCGTTAGCTCAGTACAGAACACGCAAGCTAAACACTCAAGGTCACTGGCATATACCTATCTGGGGCTTAACATTTTGTCGGCGTGATTAATATAACGCCAAATTACAGCTCTCTAGTACTAAAAGTCTCTGAGCTAAGCCGCGGACAGACAGAAACTATAAAGGGGGAACCCTTATAGTTTCGCCAGATTGACTACGGAAGCCTAACTAGATGAGGTCGGCGTTTCCTTTCCAGCTACTCTGACTCTTGTGACTCTTAGTAATCTGAGACCATCATTAGATGGTCTCAGATTACGTACGTTGGCGTAGTAATTATACTACGCCTCTATCTAAAACTACTCACCTATGCACTAAGAAGAGCATCCCACACCACTTGCCAAACCCTTTACCAGCAGTTGTCAATTACTGCTAATCCAACCAAGCGTACTTATGTCATTACGTCCGTCCGTTGTCCGTTAGCCGGCCGATCGCCGGACATTTACGGCACATACGCAAACCTACGGCAGGCGAGGGGTTGGCCCGGTCCGCCGCAAATAGTGGTGTCCTGATTTTAATGGGGCGTTAGTGATGTAACTATTTTGAGCGTCATCCCGGCCCCGTAGGGTTTGTGGTTCGGAACGGGAATTAGTGTGGGAATTGTGATTTTTTTTATCAGTTTGTGGATTTTTAAGAAGCCCATTTTATAGGTTGGTAAATTTATTTCTCTGTATTTGTGCATGGGGATTGCGAGATCATTCCGTGCGAAATAAATGGTTGTTTTGTACAGTCGGTTCTTCAAAGTCTTGGTGTAGTTCTCTTGAAGTTTTTTAAGACCTAAAGCAAATTTTTCAACACTATGTTACCTAATCAAATATAATACCTAATCCTTAAAATCAAATATAATACCTAATCCTTAAACCTAACAAACTTTTAGTGGAAACACGATTCTAGATCTCTATGCGGCATCGTCTTATAGACGGGTCATTCTCAGGACACTCATTATTTGGTTGACTTCGGTGGCAATTTTTTTTTTACATTTAGGCGTAACTAAAATGAAATATCAAATCTAGAGTACTACTAATATGTTTTAAATTAACTCTAGATTTGATATTTCATGTTAAATGCCTAAATGTAAAAAAAAAAATTGCCACCGAAGTCAACCAAATAATGAGTGTCCTGAGAATGACCCAGACATTTGAACGGTGGTCGGTGGCCGCAAAACATTGCTCTGTATTAGAGCAACGAGTTAAGGCTTCTACAAACAGGCGCAACACGCGACGTGACACAAAGGCACCGCTCGTCGCGCGACACGCGGTGGCTTTGTGTCGCGTCGCTTGCCGCGCCTGTTTGTCTTTAGGGTCGATTCATACTAGCGCAGAGTCGAAGCGCAGCGAAGCGTCAATCTAAAGGATAACACAGCAAATTCACCCTTATCTCTACAACGTAACGCGCGTGCACCAATCAGAGTTGGTCGCTCGCAGACGCGCGTATTCCGTAGAATGTAACATAATATATGTATTATGTTGTGGAGATAAGGGTGAACTTGCTATGTTAAGTTTCAGATTGACGCTTCGATGCGCTTCGACTCTGCTCTAGTATTAATTGACCCTTAAGAGCAAGCTACTGAACATGGAGGCTAAGGCCGACAAGGTTTCGAGAATAATTTAGAAATCATTTGATAATTTTGCATTCTGATAGCCCGAAGATTTGGAAAGTTATGCTTCGTTTGGAAATAGAGAAAGTTTAAAAAATGCTTTAACCCCCTTTCCTTGTTGACTACGGAACCCTAAAAAGAACATTTAAACTAACAAAATAGTAAAAAAAAAGAAGACCTGTGCGGGGCCAAAAAGGAATCCTATCTCAGAAAGACGCGACGCTGCGATATTTAAAAAAAAAAAAAAAAAAACTATTACTGCAGCACTGGTAATCTATGTAGTAGGCCCATCATTTAAAATAACTGGTCAAAATTGAACACCGTTTTATCAAACAAACCAACAACGACTAATTATCGTGGTGTCCCTACTGTGTCTGCAAACTAGATGAAAGTGTCCCAGCGCAAACATACTGGCCCAGGCGACAATCGAGAGCTGCGGGTCGCTAACAGTTAAGAGGTCTTTGAGGACCCTCACTTTGAAAACATACGAATACACTGCGGCTGAGACGGGCCTGGCTTAATGTGAGGGTGCAATAGTTTGAGAATGTCTAGCTGGTGTTGCAACCTTTTTATATATATTTATGGTTTTTTACTCTTTTAGATGTTTTTAAAAATAAAGTCAGTTGTGTCAGCGCTTCGTAATTTTATTGCTAGCTATTGATACAGTCCACATTTTTCCTACATTTTTTTGTTTGTTTTCAACATCGAATTTAGAACATATTTTGTATACGATGTGCAACTTTTTGACGTTCGAAAGAGCCATTGCCTATTTGAAATAAATGCTTTGACTTTGACAACTGAATTAAGAGGGTTGTCACCGGTCCACTAGCGCCACCCCTTTAACGCATTGACTGCCACCGCGGTCACCGGTGACCGCTAAAAATAGTTTTTCTATTGTGTCTGTTGTCTGGCAGTCAAAGCCTTAAAAACATATTATCTCGTGACTGAGAAGGAATTATGAATAACGGCTCAATCAACTATATGGTGTGTCTAGAATTTTTTAATACCTTTTTTAAAGTTTCATATTGAGACACGAAGCAACAAAATTCCATTTAAATAAAAACGGCTACATTCCTCTAGATCGTATTTTGTATCGTGCCCTTCATGCGCGAGTCGGACTCGCACTTGACCGGTTTTTAATTCCTTTCTGAAAATGATGCGTTGGTTCAAAACACAGCCACTGTCAACAGAGAGGCAGAAGGGGATCAAAATCGAACCGAGCCGCGTCGTGAACGCCCAAAATATTTCAATCGTAGATCCCCCCAGTTATTGTTGACATTCTGCATTATACAGTCCAGTGAGATAGTATAATACGCGTACGGCGTATCCCTACAACAACAAACGTCTACGATGATCGAGTGGATGGCAATCGGTAAGACTTTTATTTAATTTTGGGACCCTCCTTGCATCGGCTAACGTCAACAAAATATGTGCGTGCTCCATTACTTTATTGGCCATGTGGCACGAAATAATAAGTCACCAGTCTTGAATAGGGTGAGTTAAAGGTTCAAAGTCAAAGTCAAATCATTTATTTCAAAGCACATAAAAGGCACTTTCTTGATGTACGCCTTATTATGTATGCCTTCAAAACATAGTACCACACTTTTAAAATTGAATATTCTTCTAAACTATTAGAAGTCAAATTTCATCAACTTTCTTTGAAGTTAAAGTTTAATATAGGGTGACAGCTTATATTAATTGGCCACGCTATAGTAATTGGCCACTCTTAACAAAATAGGTTTTATGAACATTTTATGAACTAAAACGAAAATATAACAGACATAGGAATATTTTTGTCCTTTTCATTCATGAGTTTGCTTGTATTACCTTGTTTCTACCTCTTTTATTATGAGTGTCCAATTACTATAGCGTGGCCAATTACTATAGCAGTCACCCTACAATTAAAATTACAGTTTAATAATGTATGTGTTGAATAGTAAATTATTATAATATAGAATCTGGTTAATTGAGAATCTGGTCAGTTGAGAATCTGGTGACTTGCTAACGAGGGCCAATAATAACCTTGTCTTCATGAACAACCACCCTATACCCAAAGTCTCAAATTCAGATAATTTATGTAAACAAAGTAATGTCAAGAAATGTCACTGTCAAAATGACAGGACAGTGGTGCAAAACATTTTATATATATTTTTTTTTTTGTAAATATTTCTATGAAATAAAAGTGAATTAATTATAAGAACTATGCAAACAAAATACCGTTGCCAAACAATGTTTTATTTAGTGTGTCGGAGACACGGCCTATGATCGTCATAATCAGCCCTTTTAAGTCCACTGCTAGACGTAGGCGTAGTTGCCCCTTCCAAAAGGTAGTTACGTATGGAGAAGAATGGGCAAGAAACCCGAAGTCCCGAAAATCACTAAATTTATGCGTTAAACGCTAAACATTTATATAAAACTAACTGCTGCCCGAAACTTCGCTCGCGTTGTTTTTTCTAAAATAAAAGTACCCTCAGTTACTCACTATAACATCGGCTATCTGCCAGTGAGAGTTCCGTCAAAATCGGTCTAGCCGTTTCGGAACAAACAGACAGAAAGGCAAAAATTTGTTTTTTTTTTATTAAATAAAAAAATAAATTTGGAGTTTTTGTATTTTTTCCGTAGATAAAATTAAGCATAGGTTATATGTGCACATTATAAAGACTCACACTGTATGTGTTTTTGTCCCATCGCGTCTGTGGAGTTTAGCTAGCCTATTAAAAATAATCCTGTATACGGGCTGGAGTGGGGATTAACAACGGAAATTGATGTACCGGAATCTATTTTACTTGCGAATATTTTATTATTTCTCCAACTTCATCCTTTAAGGCTCCTACAAACAGGCGTGACACGCGACGCCACATAAAGAGACCGCGTGCCGCGCGACGAGCGGTCTCTTTATGTCGCATCGCGTATCTCGCCTGTTTGTAGGATCCTTTAAAGTCTGAAGCAAGCACAGCCGAGAGTCGTTCAAGGGCCGGCCACCAATTCTGACGAAGTCTGTTTCGTGCCTACGTATAGCAAACTGAGCCCAAAACACTTATAAAAAGCCTAGCCTAAATTATGAAAATCCCCACACCAGGGGAGCACACGTCACGCTCAATAGCCCGACATAGACCGGCTTTACGCCGACATAGCCCGGCTACGTAATTACTATTCGTTTGCCGGCGGGCTATTTGCTAAAGGCGCTCGTTCACCGCCCCACGCGCTGTGCAGTCCCGGCTTGGATCGTCGATCGGTGGCTGTATAGCTATGTATACATATGTATTATGTAAAGGTATAGTGTTTTGGCGTCGTCGTCGGTAGCGCAGCGTGTGGATCGTGGATCAAGTGTCGGCGGGAATCTTAGGGAGCGCTAGGGTTGGCGATGTCTTTAAGTGGGAGTATATTTTCTTCTTTTTTTTTAATTCTTTTTCTTGCAGTCAATGCCGTAGAAGGATCCGGTAAACTGGTTTAGGTGCCAACGTGCAATGCATTTGTTAAACAGTGAAATAGTTTACACTTGGGCTTTAGGCCCCTCGCCCACGTCGACATTTTGTAGCGATGCTGTCCCGCGTTCGCATCGATACAACCGCGATGCGGCCGCTAGCTGTTTGCCCTCGCCCACACCACGATTTTCAGTCGCGATGCAAACGCGATATTGTCGCGCTTCTGTCGCGATGCAAATGCGATTCAGTAACGGCACAAAAATGCCACAGTTGCACTGATGCTCGGTTCACCACTCCACGCCACCCTCCCTCCGTTCTCTCCCCGATGTCGTCCGACCACGGTCGCGCGTTTGCATCGATACAGTCGCAATATTGTAGCGCGTTAGTAGCGCGTTGGCATCGCTTCTGTAGTGCGTTGCAAATGCAACTAACGCGCGTTAATAGCGATGTTCAACAGCATCGCTACAAAAAGTCGCCGTGGGCGAGGGGCCTTAGTGAAAGTTTTCGGCACCTTCTTCACAAAGAGATGAATGTTATCTATGTATGAACTAGCTGCTGTCCAGGCTTCGTCCGTGTGGCTTCAAAGTTACTACTTATAGCATCAGCTATCTGTCAGTGAAAGTCCCGTCAAAATCGGTCCAGCCGTTTCGGAGATTAGCCGGAACAGACATACAAAAATTTAAAATATTGTGTTTTGTTATATAAGTACCGTATCATTTATAAAAAAGTTGTTATTTTGACATTACAAACAGACACTTCAATTTCTTTTATTTATATGTATATATGAAAGAGAGAAAAACAATGAAAAATTGGTTTATTTGTCACAGAAACACGTGCATACAAAAACATAATTAACTCAAAATCAGAAAAATTTAACAAAATAGATCTATATATGTATAATCACGAGCATAAAACAGAAATATTCGGCAGCTGCACGTCATGACTGTGACAAGACGGCTCCCACTCAGCATGATGCTGTGCTATCCCTGTTGGTCCCCCAACCACAGCGCAGCGCTGATTTTCAGTCGTCACCCGAAAAAATACTTACGGAAACCAAGTCAGGTTTAATGATTTTTACATAAATAGGTACAATAGTAGATTGTACATCAAGTGCATAAAACGCACTATTTTATGCGAGACGTTTATCCATCCGAGCAAGCTTGCGAGCGAGGATGGATATAAAGTAGAGTGTAAGATGGGTTTTATGGACGAGTTGTACACACTACTTTTCACTTCGATTGCGAAGAAATGAAACAGCAACATGTAAATATCGTAAATTTAATTAAAATTGAATTATGGTTCCCGCCAATTAACTTCTTTTTTTCATTTTTTTTTTCAGTAGGAACGTGACATAACACCTGACTTAGGTCGTTACATACTGCTCAGTTATAAAATCATTTTGTTTTTATATCTATGATAACTTAGTTATAGTTTAAATATATTGATTAACTAATATAAAAAACGAATAAAAAAAAAATATATATATGGACGAAATAAAAATATAAGTTTATTTCATGAAGTTTTATTGTGTATTTTGGCTGTTGGTATCCTTGCCATGTTCTTAGAATACTAACGGAACGAATTAAAATAAAGAGGTTATTGGGTTATTCTATCAAGTTGAAGTTGTTCATGTGTCTGTTGGACCGATTGCCTTGGTCTTCGACGAAGATTTTACTTTATGCTCTAGAGCATAAAAAGCGACTTTGTCGCCTACGCACGACATAAAGACGAACTTTTAGAGCATGAAAAGTGAAAACCATATTATTGTATGTAGTCGACCATGTGAGCTTTGAATAGCTGCTCCAAAACATTTACTCAACTTGGCAGAAGTTTCGATGTTTTTCATTTCACTTTTCACATTCTTCTCAAACTTACCAGGTTTTTTTTTTTTTAATCTTCTGTCATGGTCCATTCCAAACAAACATTTTGGGCAATAAGAAAATGAAGAAATACTTTAATTTCTGGTTAAAAGTACAATGGAGTGTCTGGCAACCCTATATCCGTATCTGGAATCTAGCGGGTCGAAGCGCCCGGCGACGGTCGCAACTAACGATCATAGATCAATTGCTGCGCGCATCTGATGCGGCGCGACCACGCGACCATGCGACCAAGTCTGATCGCTTCTTAATCACCTACTGATGGATTTTAGCGTTGGCTAGCTTTAAATGGGCAGTGAGATCAGTTGAAATGATTTCTTGTTTTCCTAAACTAACTGTCAAAGGAATGTAAGCAGTCATTTGAGGGTCAATTATTCTAAGGCGACGATAACCGAATTTTAATGATTTTATACTGAAGATCACGTCTAGTGCTTCCAAAATTACGGATTTGCTAATTACGTAACTAGTTACGCATTTTGATGCTTCAATTACGTAACTACGTAATTACGTACTTAACTGTTTTGATTTTTTAAAGCACGATAAATTCTGGGCTTATTACGTATTCTAGAAGTAAAAAATCAAACAACTTCAAATGAAAAAAATTATAATATTAAGGAATTAAAAGTAAATTACAGATTAAAATGATAATTTTAAAATTAAACTCAAAATCAAAATCGTCAATCAAATCAAAATGTAATATTTTGATTTGATTGACGATTTTGATTTTGACTAAACTCAATCAACAATTCAAACAAAACATGTACCACGCACAAATGGTTTAAAAGTAAGAAACAATATAAAATATGGTTATTTTTCCAATCTTTGTTCTTGATAATATGATCTCATAAATGATAACGAATGCAATGTTCTGTCACCAAGGGAACTTCTTAGTTTAGAACAAAGATAGCCGGCAGAAGAAAATGCCCGTTCTGCTTCAACACTAGTAGGCATTATACATAGTAAATAATTATAAGCTGCTGTTAGGAAAACTTCACGACCGCCGCCAGTGCTATCGTAGATACACATTTCAACTCTGATGATGGATTCAAGATCTGTGTTTACTCCAGATTTGTTTACTGTAGACATAGTTTTCTGTATTTCTTTTTCTAGTTGCTGTGCAACAGTCAACTCGTCGCCACAACCATCATTAGCATCATTGTCATCTGCTTCGGAATCTAAACTCATTTGTGTACTTGTAGGCGGTGTAAATTTGAGCCTTTCTAATAAGTTTGCAACATATGTTCTAATATAATCCGACGTCGGTTTTGTAAAAGTTTCTGTTTCTTCGGTTTTATAATATTCTTCATTATTATGCAAATACTGCAAGACACCAGACACATTTGTTCGCCTTTCTTTTATTCTTTTTCTAAGGGATACAGCAAGCTTGTCACTGAGCCCATTGGACTGAGCATCAAGCTTATTTAACATAAACTGAAGCGCAGCATCTGCTGCTAACAAATTCGAGTCACGGCGACACAATGCCATCACTGTAGTTTTTATTATATCTAAACTAAGATGAATGTTATGTAGATCTTGTATTTCTGTGTCTGTGAAACTTATATTTGATTTTAAGTCTAATAAAGCCTTAAATAAACTTGATTTCAATTTCAGAAATCGTCCAACCATATCTGATAAGCTGTTCCATCGCGTTTTGCAGTCTAGTATAAGATCGAGGCTTTTACCATGCTCTTGTAAAGAATATTTTTGCAACAAATCGGTCTTCAGTGGTGATTTTTTGAATGATTTAACAAGTTTTCTTACTTTTACTATAATATCTTTGTACAGAAACTCTGGTTCTAGAACTCTAGGTACTTCTATGAAAAGTCCGCCATCGTTTTCTTCAATTTCTTCAGTGTCAGTATCTGAAGCTTCATCTTCTAGTTCTGGTTCAGTAGTTGTACTTTTCCGTGTCTTATATAATACGTCCAGCACTGCAAGTTGTATTCCGTGAGCAAAACACAACTGATGGTGACCATCAAAATTTTTGCCCATTTTAACCATAACACTGGCTCCGTCCGTTGTGAATGCAATTATATCTTCAAGTTTCAAATAAAAGTCATTTAGATGATTTTCTAACAGTACAGTTCCAACGTGAGCTGGCATTGAACCCTTTATCCTTACTAGTCCTAAATTTTTATATTTAGCTGGTTCTAGGTCTTTATTATGAATATTTATATTCATATACCTCCGGTTCCGGGTAGAGGTCCATTCATCAAACGTTATAGTAAACCGTTTTTTTTGGGACTTCATATCTTTAAACTGATTTATTAATTGTTTTTTTATGGCACAACTCTGTTCCAGGACAATTTTGGTAATAGTTGAAGGAGATTTCGGTAGATCATAGCCAGATTTTTTGAAAACATACCTTAGATCTTCAGAAGTACAAAATTTGCTTAATGGGATGCCATCCAATGCTGCCATTCTAGTCACTATAACGTCCAAGGAATACTCAGTGGAAAAGTAATCCGTTAGTTTAGTTTTCTTCGATGGAGGTTCTAAACTTTTTCTTGCTTGAAAGCACGATGAAGTACTTGCCCTTTGCGCATCTTGCTCTTGTGACATCTCGCCAATATGTTTAGCACGCATATGTGTATGTAGTGCTCCAGTAGCACCACCAGGAGTCTTCAAAAATTTTTGACAATGTTTACATTGGACACTTTGCCCATTTTCAGCCCTCAAAAAGTGTTCCCATATAGCTGATTGTGTGCGTTTGTTCAAAAACTCCTTATAAATAGTCTTCTTTACTGCAGACCTAAAACAATATATAAATATTTCATAATTTAATAGTTAGGTAATACATATAAATAGCATCTATAGTTAGGCACTACACTTAAAACGGGATACATTTACATACGTACCGTGAACTCATAATCAATGTCTATTTGCACAGACATCTAACAAGCAACAATAAAATAAAATCGCACATATTTTTTTTTTTTTTTAAACGTCGCACCACACTAGGAATTACTGCTGTATCGTGGGTGCACTCACAATCATGTAAACTAACATACACAAGACACCCAGACCCGGAACACCTATCTGTAGGTCATACAAATATTTGTTCCGTACGGGAATCGAACCCGTGACCCGCAGCGCAGCAGCCAATCACTCAACTACTGCGCCAACCGTGCCGTCAACAATATAAAATCAACTACTAAATTATATGTATAAACTCTCACACAATACCCTAGAAACAAAGTAAGTAGACAAGTAAAGTAATGTTAAAATAGGTACTTACATTTTCGTTGAAGTATCTCTACTCGTGTATGGTGATATCTACTTAGAAACTTGTAATGAAAAGCTTCTGAAAACCAAGCGTCAAACTTTGCGGCACATACACAAAATCACAAAAGTCAATAAAATAAGCTTAGACCAGGCAGGACAGTATCTCGCAGGTGTACGTAAGACGACTGAGTACCGAGTATTGAGATTGTTTCTAAATTCACGAAAGTAAAGAAAAATGTAGGGAGTTCCCTTAGCTTGCTCAATCCACAATATTAAACTTTATTATCTACGAGGTAGATCAAATACTTGCGAAACACTTATAAACTTTGATTGTGTTACGTACCGAACTATCCACAACCAACGGGGATTCCCTTCGTTTCCCGATTGGTCAACAATGAACTCTATTCTGTACGACTAAGAAATTAAATCTTGCGGACTCAAATTGGAAGTTATAAAATAAACCCCGGGAATTCGGGGGATACCCACAGAAAGGGTTTTGGTGTTGTCATAATGTAAGTCGTAGGTTAACTAAATTAAGGTAAATTGTAAATACACAGATAAACCCATGCCTTTTTCCCATGGAGTAGGCAGAAACTATAGAACTAAATAAATGGGTACCTAAATTAATTAATATTATCCTATAGTTACGTTATTACGGACTGCAGCTCTTCAGTTACGTATTTGTGAGATTTCTAAAATCTGTCCGTAATTACGTAATTGCGTAATTACGTAATTACGTAATGGAAGCCCTAATCACGTCTAAACGAGTAGAATTGATATTTAAAATAAAATAAAAATATGTTAAATAAGAGCATTTTCTTAACAAATTAATAAGTATATGAATATTTTAGATTATGTTTACATTACACAGTGAAATTAATTTATAATGTCTAACGCGGATAAAAAACGGAGAATCACACAAAATCTATCAAGGGTATTTTTCTTAAACCTTCACCTTTTTTAAGATAATTTAATTATTGATCTTTTAGTAAACGTGTTTTATTAAAATATCTTTTGTTTTATGTATAACAAATTAATAATGCGTCTTATTTGGGACAGCGCTGCTGGATGGGCGAGTCGTATTACTGGCTGGACGTACGACGCGTTGCGTGAGCTCAGTACATAACACGCAAGCTAACCACTCAAGGTCACTGGCATTTATCTCCGTCTAATGAGTTGTATTGCTGATTGTAATGATCATAATTCTGTAAATACATACTTGTTACGGTTGCGAATTATATTTTGATCAACATACAACCTAATACTGAACTGTAAATAGCAAAAACGTAAGAATATTTGAATTCCGCGGACTACCCTGGCGCTTTCACCCTAGGGGTTTCGATTTAGGGGCGATTAGGGGGATCAAGAGTAACCGTAAGAGTAAAGAAATCTAGTGATTATAACGTTGACTAGTGAGAACACCCAATAACCCCTCTTTAGCAAGTAACCAAATTCTCAAATCACCAGATTCTCAACTAACCAGATTCGCAATTCACCAGATTCGCAACTCACTAAATGTACAATGAAACACAGTCACAAAAAATAACAGAATAGGTGAAAACTTTATTCACCAAAAAAAAAAAAAACAGTACCTACCACACTTTTAAAATTGCAATTTCTCCTAAACTATCAGAAGTCAGTTTTGAAATTAAAAAAAAACGTTTTATAGCAAATTTCATCAACTTTCTTTGAAGTTAAAGTTTAATATAGGGTGACTGCTTAAAATAATTGGCCACGTTATAGTAATTGGCCACTCTTAACAAAAGAGGTTTTATGAACATTTTATGAACTAAAACGAAAATACAATAGACATAGGAATATTTTTGTCCTTTGCATTCATGAGCTTGCTTGTATTATCTTGTTTCTACCTCTTTTATTATGAGTGTCCAATTACTATAGCGTGGCCAATTACTATAGCAGTCACCCTACAATTAAAATTACAGTTTAATAATGTATGTGTTGGATAGTACATTATTATAATATAGAATCTGGTTAATTGAGAATCTGGTGAGTTGAGAATCTAGTCAGTTGAGAATCTGGTGACTTGCTAAAGAAGGCCAATAACCTTGTCTTCATGAACAACCCACCCTAGATTGGTCATTGAAGTATACTCTTCACCCTTCCGTGAGTATGCAAGCATGCATCGTTGCGTGCAAGCCTGAAGCCAAAGTTACTAGTAACCTACCTCTATATTTACTCCGTTGGGTAGTTTACGCACCCTTTTAAATACCGACTGGTAGTGGCATCGCTTTAGATGTATTGGCTTTAGACTTGCTAGCAAGCCGGACTTTTAAGTGCTTTTTATGTGCTTATTTGAAATAAATGATTTGAGTTTGACTTTTAAACAGTGTTGCCAACCCCAAGAAATTAGAAAAACAACAGCTCACCAATAAAAAAACAGGAGAAAACAATAGGTAAAGTAAAAACAAGTCAGATTTCATACTTTCTTCATATAATTAAAACAATCACCTTCTTTTATTAGTTACCAGGACTCACATACATTGTTATATTATAATATTGATCACAACATAATAAAAATTAAAGTAAAATTATTTATTTATTTGCTCTCATGCACATCACACATTTTACAAAAGATTATTGTCGGTTTTTGTACATACATGAACCCTGTCACGGCGCTGCAAAACATAAATGCTGGCTTGCTGTTGAGTTTATAGAATTAACATAAAATTAACATAAATTGAGTCACGACTTTTAAACTACAATAAAATAAGTGAAAAAAAAATAAAAATGATGTCAGTAAACAGTAATGAACACTAGGAAATAACACAGATACAGTCATGACATAAGTCAAATATTATTAGTAGATACCACTTTCATCCTCAATTGCCTCAACTTCAGTATTTTCAGACTCATTTTCCTTTTTTAAATCATACATAAATTTTTGTTAAATTTACTCATTTGCCTTTCTGTGGCTTCAAATGAGTAGCAATCGGTTATTACTAGGGTTGCCAGATGTCCGGGAAATCCGGGATTGTCCCGGAATTCCGTGTCTTGTCCATTGTCCAGGAATTACACTTTATAGTCCCGGATTTCGAATAACTACCCACCAGTTTTGTTTTTTTTTTTTCGTTTTCATTATGTTACGAGTAGGTACGATGTGCTACGTGCGTACGTTTGCCGTCTAGGCTTCACGTTGTTTATGTGCGGCCGGCGCACAATGGTCTGAAAGTCGAGCTCCATACTCATAGAAACTTGAACACAGAAAAAAAAAATTGTATTGTCTCTGGTATACCTCCCTATAAAAATACGCTGCGTTGTATGAGTAATGTAGGTAGGTAAGTACGTTTTTACCATACATATTATAATAACACCTATCTTATAATACTTATGTTATCTATTAATAATTATCTATTTTCGTATAATTTCCTACCGACCGAATTCGCGACCCTCAAATTGTCCCGGAATTGAAATGCCTGTATCTGGCAACCCTAGTGGTTATCAAAAAATATTATCAATATAGGTGGAGCAGAACGCTAATTAAAAAACACTAAAAATTAGGAATGAAACACAAAACATCAATCATCAAGCAATCAATGTGAAAACAGCAAATCTACTGTTAAGACAGTAGGGTTGCTAACACTCCTTTGAAAACATTTTGTGCTCCATCTAAGCCAGTGGTTCCCAACCAGTGGTCCGCAGAAGCCAAAATATGGTCCGCGAATGATTTTTATACTTCGAGAAATTGCCTTGCGCTATTTTATGATTTTCTTAACAACTTATTTATGTGAACAAGGATTTTCTGCTTTGTTGGTAATTAAAAACAAGACGAGGAATCGTTTGAAAGTAAGTGATGACTTGCGTGTAGCTTTGAGTAAAAATATTAGTCCTAGGATAGCCGAACTCGTGAAGAAGATGCAAGCTCAGAAATCACATTAATACAAAATTACAGAAGTTTATCCTAAAAATATTATTATTTCTTGGTATGTAATTTCCTATTGAGTTGTTAATTAAAGTTTCAGTTTGATTATTACAGTTTATTTTTATTTTAACTACATATTGGTACCTGCTAACAAGAGTAATATAAAAGTGGTCCCTGACCGAGAAAAAGTTGGGAACCCCTGATTTAAGCCAAGGAATTCTATACATCGAGTATGAACAGCACCCTAATTGCGAAACGCACTATCAGACACAATCTGAAGGATATTGCTAATCCATTGCCCCATTGCTTCATAGGTTTGAAAAATTTGTTAGCTCAACAACGGACGTGGATGAACTATCAAAATGAAACCCATTGCAATCTATTGTCTTTTTATGTGTGTTACGCAATTACCCCACGGTAGTCACCATATAAGGCTCCTACAAACAGGCGCCACACGCGACGCGACACAAAGGCACCGCGTATCGCGCGAAGAGCAGTGCCTTAGGTCCGCGTCGCGTGGCGCGCCTGTTTATAGGAGCCTTAACCTCGTTCTATTTTGAAGTCTGTAAAAAAAAACTGAAAGCCATTTCCAAGTTTACGCGTATTATTGGTTAGTGCACGTGACAGCCGGTGGCCTTTTGTAACCATCACAAATTTTCATTTCAACACAAGTTAGAGAGGGTTGACTCCTTGTTTCCCGGGATTCCGGGAACCCTTTCAAATATTATCAACAAAAGAGTTGTCAAACGAAATAAAAGTTGATTGAAATAAACTACTCGTTATATAAAATTCAGCCATGTGATTCTACGATAACATAGAAATCGTCAACTCGTCAGCATTACATTCAGTTACCGGGAGAGCAGAGCCGGAATGCCGGATACTCCCCCATTGTCTGGTTCACTCTTTCCGGCCGCTTTCTCCGAGTGTACCAGGAGAGAAAAGGGTGGTGGAAGCATGTTTTAATTTTTTTTGTTGGTAGTTTTTTCAAGTTTTTTGAAGTTCTATATTTTTAGAATTTTATTTGTCAAAGTCAAATCATTTATTTCAAATGGGCACATAAAAGGCGCTTTTGAACGTCAAAACAAAAATAATTATTTAATTGATTCTAGTTGCCCCTTCCAAAAGGTAGTTACGTATGGAGAAGAATTAGGCAAGAAACTCCTTACCTACTCGTTTGTGTCACCAATTGACATTGGTGAACGTGCTGGAAAGATCTACTCAACTAATCAGAGTGATAGCTTCCCTAGATAGCTCAAGCTGTACATTAATTAAATAAATCAACATAAATATAAGAACTGAGAGTGTGTCCAACCGCAAGAAGTTAATTTTTAGTACCTACTATTTTTTTGTACTCTGTGTACCGTCGACAATGTTTGCGGTTGGCCACTTTTCTACCTAACTTAGGGCATAAGAGTGAAAAGTGGTCATCATACTTACTTTACGAGTACTCTTTGGTCATCCCTCAGCTTTGTCGAGTCTACTAGGGATGCAAGAAGTGCCAAAAGGTGTCGATATATACCGTATTGATATCGATTACGGTATACCGAAAAATATACATCGATACATCGTTAAAATTTAAAAAATATAAGTAATTGTTCCTTTATGAAATTCTATTGTTTGTTTTTATTTATATAGAAACCAAACTAGGAACATCTTTTCTGATGTAATATCTTATTGATAAAAATAAGTCTACTTTTTACGGCTTTAGTCAGCTTTATTCCTACGGTTTTAGTCAGTAGCAACGGTGCTGCTGTTGGAAATTATATCGTACTAGCTGCGCCCCGCGGTGTTACCCGCGAACACTACATTTTTTCTTGGATAAAATGGATGGATAAAAGTAGCCTATGTGTAAATCCAGGGTGTCAGCTACGTCCATACCAAATTTTAGCAAAATTGGTCCAGTTGTTTGAGCGTGAAGAAGAGACAAACATACACACACACTCACAAACTTTCGCCTTTATAATTGTGCAGGATCAGCCGGTCGATTCTGTAAAATTCTCACCGTGAAAACGTAGGTGAAGTGATCTCGAAGTGAACTGTCACCATACACATACATCATACCATCATATCATATCATATGTCATATCAATATGGCATCATACTTTGTAATACCTACATTATTTCTAAGATTTATACTCTATTTTTCCAATTTTTATTTTTGAATAATTTTTTTATTATTATTATTATTGACAGCTCACTCCACGCTCACTTCACCTACGTTTTCACGGTGAAATGGTTACAGAATAGCATTGCAGGTTTGTTCGTCCAAAATGAAACATTTGTTCTTTTACGGTGTATATTTTTATATAGTTATTTTCGTTTTTTATATTCGCTTGACTGTGGCACTTCGAATCAGAAAAAGAAAACATTTTTTAAATATTGTCGGAGGATCTAATTAAAAAAGAGATCTAATATGTTGCCGCCTCTAAGCCTCTTGCAGATGGCGTGGACAATAATATTAGTGTGATTTGATATATTTTCGATACTTGATATTTTATGTCGATACATCGATACATCGAAATAGCTGCATTCGGTAAGACTGAAAGCCGACCCCAACATATTGGGAGAGGGCTAGGCAGATGATGATGTATCGAATTAGATACCGCCGAAAAATATCGATACATCGATACTTACGTCGATATTTTAAGAAAGCCGAAAGAGACGAAACTCGAAAGGGATGTACTTACACTTTAGAAGTCGGGTGTATACATCTCTTTCGGCATTCGGTAGTATCAGAAGTCATTTCAGTGTTCACTTGCTTGCCTAGCCTTGTCATCTTTCACAAAATCTTTCCATATTTTATCGGTTCTTCTTCTTTTCTTAAATGTTTCTCAATGCACAGTGCACAAATACGTTTTGATCAACAAATCATAACTACAATATTTGCATGTCTATTCGTAGGTGAGTCTCAAGTTGCAAGAAAAGTTTAGTGGTACGAAGCGATATCAATAAGTATACAGGTTAAACAGAAGAACCAGTCCGATCAAAAACTGGCAATGTGTAATATGAGTGACCGGGCGTCGACTCGTCGTCGTGGTGTAATGGTTTAGTCCCATCTCGGCACCCATGAATTTATTGCTGAGATGAGAATGTTTCGTGGGCATGATAAATAAATTCATGGTTGCCGAGATGGGACTAAAGGCTTCTTTTACAAACAGGCGCGACACGCCACGCAACATTAAGGCACCGCTCGTCGCGAGATACGCGGTGCTTTTGTGTCACGTCGCGTGTCGCGCCTGTTCAGCGTAATTCGGCAACAAACTTCGATCAATTGTTGATCAAAGGCAACAAACAAACCAATTTTATAAATTGTGTTTTCGCTAGCTGGCAATGAAGCTCACGCCGCGCGCCGCCGCGCCGTTCAGTTATGAATTTATGATGCTTGCAAGTCTTGCAAATACTTTTTAGTAGGTATAATAATTATACATTCTTTATTGGCATAAAAAATGTGTAAAAATTAAGTGAAGCCTTGACTCTTGCGCTAGGTAAAAACACCTAGGTAGGTGGTTTTATCTACGCAAAGTAGCGTACCATCTCATTTCGGGGCGTTTAACCGCCACTGTGGTCTAGTGGTAAGACCAGGTTCGATTCCCAGCGGTGGCAAAATTTTCTGCTCGGTTTAGTTGGTGGTAGGGCTCGTTCTAAGTCTGCTTGGCTAGCTACCACCATCTTATCTAAGTCTTTCGCCATAACAACAATGTTAACGGCATTTGTTGCGTTTCGGCAGTTAGAGGTAAGATGGCCAGTTCCTCTGTGGTTGAGGATCCTGGATGAAGGTCGCTTCCACCTTCGGCCTTATCATCACTTACCATCAGGTGAGATATAGGAGAAGAGATTACCTGTGGTGAATAAAAAAATAAAAAAGCCGTAGCACTTCGAAGCGGTGTGGTATAATACAAACGTTAACAAAATTTATCAGCTGTCTTCCTTCAGTATTTAAGCACGTTTACAGGCTGCGTAATAAATAAGAAAATCGTACAAGAGAATTTTCATGTGAGATTTTCTTATTTCGTTGACCTTCTGCACTTTCCTTTGTATCAAGAAACTTGGATCGGTCTCTGAGTGGTATCGAACGCGCAGGTGTACCGTGTTCGCAATGAGGCATTGCTCACACCACCACCTGTTGCTGCACGCCCGATACTCGCAGTGTGCAGAATTTATTTGTTTCTTGTATTTGAGAGGATTCTTTAGAGCAAGTTGTTTAGTTTATTTATTTAGTTAGTTCGTTCGTTTTAAATTGAAAATATTTCTGGATGTGGTTACAGTTTTACACATTATTATAAACTACTACTACATTGTTAATAATATTATATAATTATTGTGAATGATGGTTTATTGCATGAAATACAGAACCTAATCCCACAAAGTTAGTTCCGCTTTTGCTGCATTATGTTTTACACTAACTATGCAACTTTTCAGGGTACATTATACTAGTTATAATAATGAACAACTTTTAATTCACCATTTCTAGTCTAGAGCCAAGCATCCTGCTGTAACTAAAATGGCTTAAATTAAAAAAAATAAAGACAAGGATGTACGTTTATTTTTATTTCCAAAATCAACAAACGTAAATAAATAATACATAATTATTATTCATCCTCTCAAACTTTATTGAAGAAGCTCCCCGTGAAAAATTTGTCACTGAAAAACACGGCGAAAAAGTCTTCAAATCTCTAATACATCCGCAAACATTACTAGATGTAGCTAACTGATACAATTTCGGCCAAGTTCAGCATTTTATAAACTCGCCGGGTGGCGCGATGGCTCGATGGCGCGTTCGGCAATATTTTGTACAATTTATTTTTATTTGGCGGCAGAATTGTCTCGGCGCGAATGGCGCGGGCGGCTCTCTGCTAATTGGCGCGCTCGGCGAAATAGTGATGTGAACGCTTTCTTTATAAGTTGCTTTTTGTTTTAGACAGTTTATAAGAATAAGGATACGAAATTTTATTTGCTCAAACATACAGAATTAAAATAATAAGTGCATGCAAGATCTTAAATAAAAGTGGCTCACGACGTGTCTGCCATTTCTCATGGCGTGCAAATATCTTAGGTACAATTATTATTATTGAATCAATGATTTAAATTTTACACTTATACATTAAATATCAGTCACAGTTAAATAATTTGTTATATTCAATCATTTACATTATTCAATTATTTATTATTTATTTTCCTTGTCTAATATTACATACAATACAATTTTATTATCACAATGAATATTTTCATCACTTTAATAGGTATTCAATTATAATAAAATTTAAAATACATGCATTTCTCCACTACTACATGACCTTAATTACTACAATGTAAAATGAAATATTTATTTATTAGACTTTAGTTAACACTAAATAGTTTTAAAATTATATAAGAAAATAGATAATAATATTTACTATAAAAAGAGGAGGGGAAAGAATCAAAGGGCATCAAAATTCTTCCGCATCGCTGTCAGTGGGAAAAGTGCCCAAAAGGCTGGCAGCGTTGTCACGTTGAATTCTTTGGCGTAAAAATAGGTCAGCCCTCTGGTCACGTGAAGAGTCGACCAACCACTTGGCGATATTCCGAAATACTCAATGAGCACTCGGACCGTAGGGACCTAGTTTTTCAACCCCAAACGGCTCAAACATATAACTCCCTGTAAGTTTTGCGCACTTTGCGCCGTTTTATAAGATAAAAAGATTTTTTTTATTAGTATTTAGTAATATTTCAGAACTTTCAGCCAATTTGGTCGAGATTAGTTCAAAGAACATTTTAAGAATTCACTCAAGCTTCTATAGGGTAACATACTTGCAAAATATCTGGATAAGGACTTTTAAAGAGTGGATAAGAAGGCGGGTACTTTTAACTTTTGATCTCATAATGGTGTAGGCTCACTTCTACTAAGTATATGTAACTACCACGGTTTTCCTCTCGTTCTCTTTGACTCATCACAATAAAAGAATCCCCATAACAGGTACAATACATAATTATATCGCCAGACATGGCAGATATTCTACCAGTATTGTACCTGCTTCCAAATTATACGAAAACTCTAAGAACAATAAAAAATCCAACACTGCCACAATTATTACGAATCATCTCCATAGTATCGGAAAGTTACGTTTCTCACTAATTTCATTTGGACAGTTAGCCTCTTCAAATAGCGTGAGCCATTTACTGTTTCCCCTTTTCGCGACTCTAACTTTTTAATCAGAATCTAATCTAATCTTCATTTCGACCTTCAAAAACTTACTCGAATAAAAATATCCGATGCCGATATCTCTTCTAAAACATCTCGAATATTCGCAAAAACATGGCCCCCACACTAGTTGTCGCGGCTGGCGCGCCTCGCCGTGTAATTGCCGTGCCCATTAGTCCTGCCCGGGGCCACTTCCAGACCGCCGGGATAAGGATCTGTGATGATACCGCTGTTTCGTCGCGCGAGCGTTCCTAACGCGGCCGTTATGGTTTTTTCTGCCACAGATAAATTTTAGAAGCACTTTTTTTTTGTAAATA
The DNA here is from genome assembly GCA_947523025.1 of Dryobota labecula. NCBI lineage: Eukaryota > Metazoa > Arthropoda > Insecta > Lepidoptera > Noctuidae > Dryobota > Dryobota labecula. The sequence goes on from OX383306.1 coordinate 15,382,797, forward strand.
TAATACAGGAGCAAGTGTTTTTGGGAGTCGAATTTTTTTTTGTTTTGGATGGTAAAAATGCGGATGGTTATGGTCAAATAATATTTCCTCGTTTTGATATTATGAAATCGATATCAACTTGCTGATAGCTGATACCTGTCGTACCTACCTATGTTTTCGGTTCGGACTTCGGAGCCATATTTATTAAAGCTAGCTTAAAAAAAAATATTTGTACAAAATGCACTACATGACTCGTAATACTAGCAAAGGGTTAAGGGAGGAATATATTTTTACATAAAATATGCTTCAGTGCTTCACAAACGAGGATGCAACACTGAACACGCTATTTATTTAGCAAAGTTGGAATCCGCAAACATAATGCGGCGCTTCGCAATGGATCCCGTAATTACGGCAGTCCCGGGGCCCGTCGTCCGGCTAATTACAGCGGTCCCGGGCGCCCGGGACAGGCTAATTACGACCGACCTGCGATCGTGGGATTAATTGCCCTCCGCGGGTAATTTATGAAACAAATTACATGATTCACATCACTTTGGATGAACATCCCTGTTTTTTGTCATTGTGCGATCAGCGTGCATGAGGGATGCATTTTTGGAAAATATTTTTTTTTAACTGAGACGTGAGGTTTTGGTTATTAGCTACAAATAAAATTTTCAATAGAAAACTTTATACTTTGTCGAAACAGAAAGAACACAAATTGGTGGGAACTTTGCAGCGCTATCTATATTCTCTTCACAACATACAAGCACCAAAACTTGCTGAAACATTCGGATACCGCCATCTAGCGGTAAATAGCAAAACTGTACATGAGTCCCAGTTCCAGCACTCCCCGTTAGATGGCGAGTTTTTAAATAAATACATAGTTCTGTAATAAAATGTCTTAATGATTTTCATGTTTCTTGTTACAGAACGCGCCAAATCAAGATCCAGTCTACAGAAAGGTGGCCGTGGTAGAAAATTTCTTCGATATTATCTATACCGTGCACGTGGAACTAGAAGGAAGGCCTGGAAAACATGCAGGGCAGAAGCGAACATATAGAACAGTGAGTGTATTTTTATAATTGTTTTAATTTTATCTTAAATTTTCTGTCACTCATTTTGCAGAGTATATTATGTGCCTAACATTTAGCGTAATTTTTGAAGACTGTAACTTTTCTTGTAGAATATTTTGTACGTTTAACATTTCACGTCAGCGCCATCTAGCGATATACTATTGAACCACTGAGTGAATGGTACTACTGCCAACTCACAAAATTATTATCACTAGCTACGCTGTGTTCCCTTTTTGAGCTGTTAGTTTTAGTTCATAGATGGCGCAGGGCACCGATTTGCATTGACAAATTCGTGTCGTTGATGAAATCAAGTATTTATCATGTTTTATTCAGTACATTAAGTATTTTTCATGCATTACTAGTTTTTTTTTATGAATCCTTGTAAGTTGTGCTATTACAATTGTGTGATCGTCATGTCGTGTGCATTTCTAGTCATTTTGCGGTAGGTCGCTGATAAACAAATCTATATTGGGGTCCGCTTCCAGTCTAACTTGATGCAGCTGAAGTATTTTACATGGAGCGACTGCCTATCTGTCCTCCATAACCTAATTACTGGGTAACATGATACCTCTTGGTAAGACTGGTTGTCAGACTTTCGGGCTTCGACGACCCTTAAAAGCTGTCAAAGATCTACAAATGACAGCTGGGACCAATGGTTTAACGAGCTTTCCGAGGCTCGGAGGGAAGATATGGATGGTATGAAAGATGGTCACCCATCTACAGACCAACCGCGGCAAGTGTAGCTTGACATGATAAACAAATCCATTGCAATAAGAAAAAAAAAAAAATGTTACTATACTCCATTTATTAGACATACTGTTCTCCTTTCGTTAAAAAAAAAAAATGCAGAAAATAAGCTAAAATAACGGAAAATAGTGGCCACTAAGCTCCGTTTTAATGATTACAATAAAACATAACAATTTAAAACTACTGTTTGTAGTAATAATAACGTATAGTCTTGTGAAGCACAACTTGACGAGCTTATTTTCTGCATTTTCATTCTAAAATAAAAGAAATCACCGAAATAACGATGAGGGCGCCACTGTGCACTCGGCGCAGTCTTAAAAAAAAATTCTCTAAAGTGCAGTAGGTAATTTCAACAATATTACACAATAACTGTCGTTATTTAGCCGTTATTTGTCTAATGCTATAGTAAATGGAGTATAAGTATCTTCATATTTCCACCTCATTTGATATTTTGATAATATTTTCAAGATCTATGTTACCTTAGACCCCAACAGCGCAGTGGTTGACTATTTGGCTCTACGCGCTAAGGGTCCCAGGTTTGATGAGAGGTTAGATCAATGAAAAGAATAAGAATTAAAAATTACAATATGACCTGAGTACCGGTCTGCATCTCTTAAGATTTTCAACTGTTATAATAATCTATATAATAAAAATGAAACGCTATTCGTTAGTTAGTGCATCGCTTTAGAACGGCTGGACTAATTTAGCATTTGTTCGTAATAGTCCGAATCAGGTTCTTACGGAAGGAAAAAAAAACATTTTTTTAGGAACCTTTTTAAAATTTATTTAAATTTGGACAACGTCTGTCAGGTCATCTTATAGTAGAATAAAAACATAGTCAATAGGCATCTATTTTCTATACCTTTCTGAAGTAAACCAACCCAAAATCGAAGTTTCTAAACCGTTAATGAAACTAATCTTCAGTTGTTTCCCACCAAGCACCCAACGAATCCACCCGTAATTTTATCACTCGAACACAAAACATCACAAAAGAATATATTCTCTCCTTTCCCTTAATCACGGATGTTTTCGCCAACAGATTACCGAGACGTACGCGTTCCTGCCGCGGGAGGCAGTCACGCGCTTCCTCACCGGATGCGCCGAGTGCGCGCGGCGCCCGCGCAGTGCATCCCCCCCGCCCCTCCCCACACCATCACCTTCGCCCACCAGACACCCCACTTACCTCCCCTTCCTACCCCACTGCGCGCCTGATTACACGCGCAACTGGGAATCTGAGATAGACGCCGCACATTCTAATTACTACGAACCGAAATTCGAGTATACGGAACTTCAGCCGGTGAAGAAAATTGAGAGCCCCAAGCCTGATGTTGAAGAACTTGAACCTACGTATATTGAGCTCACGTCGAAGAAACTTAACGGTTTCGAAGCAACACCTCTTTTGAATAGAACATCGCCTGTAGAACCCGCGTTTCAGGAAGATGAACCGGTTAGAACAGACCCAGAAATAGATAAAGATGACAATAGTCTTATAGACGTAGAAGACGTCATACCTGACAGCCCAGTGCCTTCAAGATCACAAAAGGATGATGATACTCGGCAGTCAGAAGGTGAAAGCACTAAGAGGGCAGAAAGCAGAGGAGCTAACGATAAGACTGAACCCAAAAAAGAGAAAAAGTACAATCCACTTGACGTAGCAAATTTAACGTCGAAAGACCCTCCAAAATCAAGGTCTCCTCCTAGAAAGAAGTTGTTGGCTTCAAGTATTGAATATTCCTCTAATTCTTTTGGGTCTGGGAGGATTCCAAAGCCTTGGAGACCAGATGGTGGAGCGTATTATGGCGGTGAAGAGATGGACTACAACGTGCCTATAACGACGGCGTATCTGAAGCATATGAGGAGTATGGCGTACCAGGACCGCAGGGATTCAGAGAATAAGGTCAGTGAAATGTATATTTTTTTGCAACATCAACTATTTCTTCCAAAATTCAGCAGCTTTTGTTCACGGACTGAATACCGATATAATTTGGATACATGATACCAAAATATCGCTATAAATACCGGTATTTGGATATACTTATAATATCGTTATTATAAAAAAAAACGCGTTTTTGCAATTTGCAGGTCAGCGTCAGGTCGTATCTTGATCAAAATATAATTTGCGACTGAAGAATCATCAATAAAGATTCTGTGACGTCACATTGTAGCATGATATCAGTACTGAGTATCGATATAATTATCGATATTTTATACCGATACTCAAATTACTGATATAAAATAAGAGTATTTATGCCAGATGTCGATACTGTTATCGGTATTTTCTTTAAAATATTGGTATTCTTCGAATATCGATATCGGTCCCTGCTTTTGCTTATAAGGAAATCCAATGTTTGTTTCCCGATTAACTTTTACAGAAGTAAAACCATTTTACGCGAAAAATATCAAACATTAGGGGTTCCTCAAAACTGTTCCAAATTCCTCATCCTCTCACACAAAGTATGAAACCACACCAAAACCTGATAAATAATTTCGTCTAAACAAATGTAAAATAAACATATGATTTTGCGGGCTGGTCCGCGTTTGACCCTAGCTTTAAACTTCTGCTAACAAACTGGTAAAGCGGGCGGTCGGTCGGATCCGCAAACCTTTGTATGGGATCCTTTCTAACCCTTGTTATGATTTTGAAGACTGCTATCCGACGTTGAAGTAAAAATTATTGGAGTACCTATTTTATTTATTTGAACGTTTTTGTGAACGTAGTCTTCAAAAGGATGTTTGATATTGGTATATATAGAGGTTATTTTTGATATAATATCTACGTGATCATTAAAGTTTATAGAAGACATTGCAGATGATTATGTAAAAAAGTTTTGGAGTTCGTATATAATTTGTGCGGAGTAATATTTATATTCTCCATAGTAAAAAACATCTTAGTTAGGCACGTATGCAAATGACCACTTTTGATATCCTAAAAAAAAGTTTGGCTCTTTTGTAGATGTTCAGTTAATCAAGCATACAAAAGTAATGTTCTCAACTAACGCTACGAGGAACCCGGACTTTCGGTGGGCTTACAAGGAGACATGGGTCCAACATCCAGGGGTTCTTTGGAGAATTCTGTTATCTACTAGTAGTTAATTTATTAATATTGTTAGGATACCGAATAATATGATAATTCGGCTTATTTTTTTTATAAGAGACAAAGTTTTTATCAAAAGTTATTTCAAAAGTACCAGGCATTCAGAATTTATAGGCGTTAGCGCGTACCTGAGGTAACCCTGTAATGCTCGCGGCGTCCCACACGACCCGCGATTGATTCAGACGAATGTCCCTCACAAAGGACCACGGGGCGTCACGCTATAATCGGGCGCCGCATCTTTTCTAACTCATTTTTCTCGCTTGGGGCGCGGGTGGGGTGGTGGGTGGAAGGCACGAGGTTTCATCAGCCTGAGGGGGCGTCACGGTATTAGACAAGACACAAAAACGATGCCCGGCGGAGAAGTGGGCTAGTAACTTTTCTGATGACGGTTATATCTACTATCGCGGCTATTTTATAGGTTTTTCAACGTAGACATTACTTATGTTACACGCTTGGGAGATTCTTTTGTTTGACTAAGTATTTCGTTTTTTGTGTCCTAGATGGAATAGGTTTGTGTTAGTTGTAGTAGGTTTGTTGTTTTAGTATTTTGTTTTTTGAGGAAAATAGTAGAAGTATTTATTTACATACAAAATGTTTGCTGTTTATGAGATATTGTATTGTTAGTATATTTTTATTGCGGACATTTTTTGTAGACACATTAACGAGAGATGCGACAGTGCTTTCATTAAAGTTAAACATCAATTACTTCACAAATGAACTTGACATAAAACAATACTTATACCAACAAACCCGACATTAATTGCAATAAACGCCAAAAGCTTGTAATATGATGGGACCTAACGCAGAAAATATCCTACTAACAAAAAGTTTATGTTAGACCTTTTTCGTGTGGGGCCTCCCGAAGGGTCAGTCGAGCCCGAGCCCGTCCATAAGAGGGTATCGTCCCTTCGACCTCCCAAAAGTGCCTTATCCCCCTCGGCCCCCGCATCGCACTGCGACTTGTAAGATTGATTGGGGCTCCTTCAGTCCATTGCCAACCACCCTTGTGGGATATTCGACCCTCCCCCCTTTTTTCTCGGGTACTTGCGACTGGGATATAGATTAGATGGAACGGGTCTGTTTTAGATGGAGCCCTTCTTAAGGTATTATATAGGGTGTTTTAGCGCGTTTCTTTTTTAGATTTCTTTGTGTCTACGCATGATGTTGTGACGATTGGCTTGTGTCGTATTTACATTGTTGAAACATTGAACAAGAAATAAAACAACTCTGCTTACATAAATATTGTATTATGATTGTATAAACAAAAAAAAAAGTTGGTACCTAATGAAAGGTACAATTTTTTTTTTAAGGTTTTGGAAAACTAGATTAAACCGATTTCACTTATACATATGTTAATATGCATAATGTCATTTATCAAATTACACAGTTTTGTGAAACATACTAATGTTTTTATCATTAAAAATGATTATTGATAAGATGGAATAAGTCTCATTAAGTCTTCACCAAAAATTTTACTTCTAACATAATTATTTTACGAGTAGTTGGTTAATAGCGCCAGGGTAGCCAGCGAAATTCAAAAATTCTTACGTTTTTTTTGCAATTTTGCAACTCAGTATTAGGTTGTATGTTGATCGAAATATTGAATGACTATTTCATGAAGTCACTACCTTTGAGGGCAATTCGAACTTAAGGAGTTGTATTACTGATTCTAATGATCATAATTCTGTAAATACATACTTGTTACGATCGCGAATCATATTTTGATCAACATACAACCTGCCACTGACCTGTAAATAGCAAAAAAAAAAAATTTTGAATATTTGAATTTCGCTCTCTATCTTAGCGTTTCTCTCTTAAGAGCCAACTAGTCGCGGGCTCGAACTCATTGGTGGGCGTGGCCAAAAAGCACGCTGTCTCACCTAGCATCGTGTCCGTCATCGTGTGTTGAGTGAAATGCACGATAATTCATAGAAAACCGCGCGCGTAAAAAATTACGAAAAGCCCTTTGGATGGTTGAGTTTTATGAAAAAAACTACTGGATAAATCAATTACAAATAAGGTTTATTGAAATTTTCGATATCAATTATCGAAAATTTCACGCTTTGTCGGAGCGGACTTTGTTTTGGAGATTTTACACTTCTTTTATTACTTATTTACGCCCAAAGTTGCGTTAAAATTAGCAGGAAAAACGAATCTTTGTTGGCTCATAACTTTTTACATGCCCTTTATTTTAATATTCTGCTTCCGTACTGACAAAATTAATAATTACACAAAACGATATAATGTTTAACTTTGGATAATGTCAAACAGTGGAGTAATACCCCCCGAAATTTGTATGGAAAAAGTATCGACTAGTTTCACCTTAAGTTTGGATATTATTTTTATAAATTAGATATTTAATAAATTATTTAGGTATATTTCATTTTAATTCTGAACAAATAAATTCTTGTTAGGTATTAAACTTTCAAAGGCACCAATACCTCACACTGGATACTATTACAAATAACACACATAATCCCTACGACCTCACAATGTCACATCCAGCGTCCGCACCACGCATCCACCCCCTTTTTTCTCAGCGGGCGCTGTTAATAACACAACAGGCTATTTTATTCGTCCAGCGCCACTTGCGGAGCTTGTGGCCGTGTGACTGCTTTGATGTCAGAGATTAGAAGTTTGTTTAGCTATGCCCATGTTATTGTGGCCAATCTCTATGTTTGATATGTGTGGCATGTTTTGAATGCTTGATTTTCGGGTGGATTCATACTAATAGAGAAAGTTTGAATTGATCATGTCTTTTGATTAGGGTTTTTGAATGGAACATTCATAAAGATTATTTTTTAAGAGAGCAGTGGCGTAAATGTCCTGACTTACGAGTTGTAGATCGTGAGTTCGATCCCAGACAGGTTTTTTTTTTTGACAACAATAACACACAAGCAAACACACCCTCACACACAATGCACACAGTACACACAGTAAGTTCAATTTTAATATTGAACATAGGCCTCAGCAATAAGTATCGCATTAAAGCATAATCAGTCTATATTTCTATAATGTTCCCACTGCTCAGGTCAAAGGCCTCCTTTCTACGAGAGGGAGTGGCAATTAGTATAATAACCATCGAAAGAAATAAGTGACCAGTTAAAAAAAAATTGGTTGTCTGTAAAGTTGTTTTACGGACGATAGTTTAACGTGACAACGTCATATCAAAACATTGAAGCGTACAATGAGCGTAATGGGACAAGGAGCGTAACGGGACAAGGAGCGTAACGGGACAAGGAGCGTAACGGGACAAGGAGCGTAACGGGACAAGGAGCGTAACGGGACAATGAGAGTTACGGGACAATGAGTCATCCTTTTTCGTGCATGCAGCCGGCGTTCATCCGTACAATGAGCGTAACGGAACAATGGGCGTAACGGGACAATGAGCGTAACGGGACAATGAGTCATCCTTTTTCGTGCATGCAGCCGGCGTTCATCGATTTATTAGACGTTGTCACGTTAAAAACCTTTGACCCTAACTACCCCCAATGTACTCTTTAAAAAAGACAAATTTATTTGATTTATTTCTTCTTTTTCGGAATATTATTTTTGTAAAATATATAATCAATTCAATTTACAGCCGAGACTGAACTTTTAACCGTTCAAGAACAGTATGATACCTTAACCGTTATGTATTTACTTCTATAGATAGCCGAGGGCAATGTTTGCGTCCAAATTGTTAATTTACTTTAGCTTCTGTGGTACAACAGTTTACTTCAATCCTGTTACGTTTTGATACAAGTTATTGTTCACGGCTTCGCTTATGTAGGCTGTTTTGGAGTTGGTAAACGTTTACATAGAGTTATGTAGATAATTTAGAACTGTGTTAGCTGTAACTGGTATGTACATTTGTCTTGAATACTTTATTAACTACGAGTATAACTTAATTGTATATTTAGTAGATAGATGATAGTACATACTTTAGTGTAAATAGAAAAGAGTTCAAAGAATACACAAAAAAAAAAAAACATAACACTCTCTTTGCTGTCGCGCAGTCGCGTAATTAGAAACAGCATGAAAGACGACCGAATGGCAGATTATTCTGTGTTCTTCTATAATCATAGTTCAGTTATTACTACTTAACAGTTATTCAAATATCCGTCAAATTTCATAACAACAATAGTTATTTACACTTTGCTTTATAATACATTCGCAATTACATTTCTAAACTGTTGCATAATCGTATTGACGCCATTTTAATTGCTTTCAAAACTCCTCAAGATTGCAATTACGAACTTATTCAAAAGCAATTCATCCAAAACTGAATTTATGTGCGAATGCGTGTGCATCGCGACCTTGAGCAGTGACATAATTAAGTTTGGTCCCCCAGCGATCGATTCTGCGTTTCATTACCATGAGGGTCCGCTAGACAGCCGACGGCATCTGAAGGGTTGCTTTTAATAATATAAAATGACGTAAAAACCAAGAGCGTGCAACACATTTTAAAATTTATGATTATGTAAATATAGTTTATATTTGTTTGATCCTTGTTATTAGTTTTGCGATCTTGATCTGAAATGCTTTGTTTAGTACGCGTGCTATGGTAAGCACTGAGATTGTGACGTGTGTTAGTAGGTCAGTCAGGCAAACCATAGTTAATGTTTATGAGCAAAACATAGAAACGTTGTTAAAAAAAAATACGCATTACCTTTCTTTTTATACTGCTGCAGTAGGTAAGTAAAAAGCTGGATTTACTGTTATTCTGGCAGCACGTTTAAATCAACCAAGTTGAATTTACCCTCACACCGTGCCAAGTCGGGTTGAAGAGCTAGTCGCAAATAAACGCGAGCTAAAGCCCTTGCGCCACGGGGGCGGGTGCCAGCCAACTGGCAACCACCCCGTTGTCATTTAGCCTACTTACCGTAGCTACCAGGCGAGCATAACACCAACGGAGAATTTTAACGGAATTAGTCGCGAGGCTGCTTGCCGCCTGGAGGGCGCCGTAGTAAATTCACACATGTACCTCGTAAGGCGAAGGGTAGGAGTTCCACCCACCTCCACGCCTAGTTTTAGCGCCTAGTAACTCGCAGGCACGAGGTGTCTACACGCAATGCCGCAAAAACATTAACTGAAGGAAAATAATTTTTAACTCTGTTTATTAACCTACATAGCGGCTATAGATTGACAGTCTTTGTTAATAACCGACTTTAAAATCATTAAAAGTCGGTTATTAAAAAAGACTGTCAATCTATAGCCGCTACATATGTAGGTTATAGCGGCTATAGATTGACAGTCTTTGTTAATAACCGACTTTTAATGATTTTATACTGAAGATCACGTCTAAACGAGTAGTGTTAATGATTTGAAAAAAATATATATGTTAAATTAGAGCATTTCTATGTGAATATTTTAGATTATGTTTATATTACATAGTGAAATTAATTTGTAAAGTTATGTCTAACGCGGATAGAAAACTGAGAATCATGCAAAATCTATCAAGCATATTTTTTTGAAAAATTCATCTTTTTAAAGATAATTTAATTATTGATTTTTTTGTATACGTGTTTTATTAAACTACCATTTGTTTTATGTATAATAAATTAATAATGCGTCTTATTTGGGACAGCGCTCCTGGATGGGCGAGTCCTATTACTGGCTGGACGTACGACGCATTGCGTGAGCTCAGTACAGAAAACGCAAGCTAACCACTCAAGGTCACTGACATATATCTGGGCCTTAAGTTCTAGCTGTAGCTTTCCTGAAAAAACGCTCTATTGCGCGCTCTTCTTTGCTTGATTTTTCATTGAAACGCATACAGTTTTAGCGCTGCGTATTTATTCTGAAAAGGAACTTCGGTGGTGTGGTTATGGCAGTTATAATGAGCAATTATTTTATATAATGTTGGAAAAATTACTTATTCCTATTTTACGATTCGCGGCATTTTCTTTTATTAGACTGAAACTACAGAAACATCAAACAAATATAGTCAGCGTCGAATTGGGGGAGAAGTGCAATTGGGGGAGAAGTGAAATTGGGGAAAAAATTAACATTTTTGAAGTGAACACTTCTTTACGCGCGTTGAGCACTTTTTGAGTGAACAAAAATCATGGAACTCGCGTCATCGTCACCGAACGCTTTCCATGAGCTATATGTATACTGTGTATATATGTGTACTTTTTAGGTGAACAAAAATCATGGAACTCGCGTCATCGTCACCGAACCCTTGGTTTGTAAAGAAGTGTTTATTTATTACCTATTTATTTATTTAACAATTTATGTACACACATATAAACAGACAAGAAGAAAGGAACAGAAAAATACGTACAAAGGTGATGCTTATGTCCAATGAAATCTCTTCCAGCATACCTGCGATAGGAAAGTAGATATAGAGATGTAGACAACGTGTGTAAGAGTAGAAGAGAAAAACAATATACATACAATCAATATAGCTATACACTAATAAATATAAATACTTATACAATAAGAGAATATACTAAATGACCAATTCGGACCGATTTAGTTAATGACCAATTCCAACTTTAATCCTTGATCATAAACGCTTCTTTATAAACTAAAAAAATTTCGAAATTTAAAGTCAAAAGTCAAAGTCAAATCGTTTATTTCAAGTAGGCACGAAGTAGTGCACTTTTGAACGTCAAAAATTACATGAATAGTTAATTGATTCTAGTTGCGCTTCCAAAAGGTAGTTATGTATGGAGAAGAATGGGCAAGAAACTCCATACTTACTCTTTTAAAATGTTAACAATAGTTTGTATACATTAATTAATAATTATAGGTGAAGACGATGTACCTAGAATAAAAATAAAAATTACTTACCACAATTGGTAAAAAGAATGAAAAGTGAAGTAATGACAGAAAAATTAATAAATGCGATAGGTACATGGTGCTCACATATTTACAAACATTGTATATGATTTTCCAAAAAAAAAAAAATATTTACATATAATAAGTGTGTGAGTTAAATTTATATTAATCACAGAAAATAAAAATTAATATCATAAAAATTATAATTTATACAGTTAAATTAGCAACCAGTTTGATTTTGTCTAGACTCTAAATTGTCCTATGGAGCAGGACCAGCATGTTTCCAAGCATTCTTATCTTGGATATAATCCTCTAATTTGTAATATGCTTGTTTACAAAGTGTGCTTTTTATATGAGTTTTAAATTTTCTTTCATTTAATTGTAATACAGGCTGTTTGGCAGAACGTTGAACATACGAAAATGGTGGATAGGTGGGGTCATCTGCTACTTACTCAGCCCTAATTTATTTGGCCCTGGCCCAAAGGATACTAAAAAAAAAAAAAATTTGTTCTTCTAGTTTCACCACTTTCTTAACTTTAAAGTGTAATTTTTATTAAAAATGCGTAAAACAGGCAATATTTTAGTTTATTTTTTTTATCTTTAATGTTGGCAGATTCTTATAAAATTATTGCTTTATTCAGATGTTAGCTAGAAAAAAAGTTACGACTCCTCAAACTTACAGAAAGATGTAATAAATAAAAATATTGCCTGTTTTACCCATTTTTAATACAAATTACACTGTAAAGTTAAGAAAGTGGTGAAACTAGAAGAAAGCAAATTTTTTTTTTTTAAATATCCAGGGGGGGCAAGGCCAAATAAATTAGGGCTGAGTAAGTAGCAGATGACCCCACCTATCCACCATTTTCGTATGTTCAACGTTCTGCCAAACACCCTGTATATCAGAAGGTATTTTATTGTAACATTTAACACAGTACCCCATAAAAGATGTATGTACCTACTTTAGATAATCTGAAAAATGGTTGATCTATTTTATCTTTATTTCTAGTATTAAAATTATGCCTATCACTGATTTTATTAAAAAGTTGTAGATTTTTTCTTACATACATAATATTTTCATAAATGAATTGGCAAGGTACCGTCATAATATTAATCGTTTTAAATAGTTCTCTAAGAGATTCGCGGCGATGTAGATTATAAATGGCTCTGACATCCCTCTTTTGTAAAATAAAAATGGATTCAATGTCGGCAGCCCGACCCCACAGTAAAATGCCATACGACATAATGCTATGGAAGTAGCTAAAAAAAACCAAACGCGCGGTTTCTATATCTGTTAACTGTCTTATCTTTCGAACAGCATACGCGGCCGAGCTTAGCCGCCCCGCAAGAGATGTTATATGAGGTCCCCATTGTAATTTCTCATCTAGCGTGATTCCTAGGAAAACCGTTTGATTTATAAATTCCAGTTTTTCTCCATTTTTCTCAATTAATAATCTAAGAGCTTGACGATACAATTCACAAGTTACTTAGTTTTCACTTCTATCGTGAAAAGGGGAATGACAATTCAAAGTCCATTCATGTAATCAATGTAACTCATTTATCATTTTCGACTTTATCCCCCTTATTTTAGATTGACTTTAACAAAATACACAGGTGTGAAGAATTTTAGCACTACACTATAACAGCTTTATCTTGAAGCACATAATCTTCAAAATATCATTACAATTTATGATTAAACTGAAAGCAACTTTGTCTTCTTACTTACTTTGTAAAGTTAATACACTCTATATTGTGTTTTACTACAAAATCTTCTGAGCTCTAGTGAGTGGCTTTTAGTACCCTATGTTATACAGGATAAGTTTATAAACAGTTCGCAAATTTTTTTTGGTGTTTCAATATCAGTAATAGAACAATTTTCCAATATTTGTTCAATACTTTTTATTTTTTGTTCCACTTGAAATCAGCAAAATATGGATACAATCTATTCGTAATAATATCAATGGGCGAGCGCACAGCTGATACGTACTACCTACTGCGTTCCGCTTCACTGACCGTGCCACCGGTGCGTTGCGCGACGAGTATCCATTATACCAGTTTCAAAATAAACATCTTTCGTTAACGATAACTTAATTTTTTTGTACTAAGACATATCAAAATAAGAAATAGGTGTATAATAAAACACGTTCAAGTTTAATTTGTCAAAATTTGCGCACTGACTGAAAACTTTTCCTGTATAAGCCATAAGTAAAATTTGACATAATTTTTGCCTTAAAATAAATTAGTCTTTCAGTTCATTATAAGCCACTAACTTCTATTATTACCACTGGATTGGCGGCTGTCAAAGTGCTTTTGCTCCTGTTTGATAATCGCCATTTTGGCGCTGGACGTAGCGAGTGTCTGTGGTACTAAAACTAGTGATGTCGATACCAGCGAGCAAATAATAAAAGTAAAAAGTAACAATAAATGTGCCTCCCTCCGACTCAGCTGCCCTAAGCCGAGGTTCGTACCCCACAGGGGGTGCCCTAAGCGAGCAGCAGTCGTTTAGTTTATAGTTTTTACGCCCTGGCTGGAGGCATTAAGTTTCGTTAGGAGCTTAAGGCAGCTACAGGAAAGTCCGGTTAAAGAGTCGGAACCTTAGTGGTTGCACTCTGAGATGCCCTAGATAAAAAAAAAAAATATGTGCACTGAAAAAAATATTTAGCCTAACTACTTCGGCTATTTCAGGAATAATCAAAGTTTGACAAGACTTTATAAAAGTTAACTTGATTTAATAAAAGTGACACACAACAGCCAGCACAGGTTTTGGTTACATGTTGCATAAAGTTAAGTGGTCACTTTTTTGTGTTACATGTTGACGAAAGTTTGGTTATGTACTCGTACGAGTATAAGTAAACATTTTTTTCAGTGTATTATTATAATAACATTATGAATAGAATAACATTAAATTCGAACCAAATTAATTCAAAATGCAAAATTACTTTACAGTAAACAAACACTTCTCTGGCAGCCATTTGCAATATACGTCAAAATTAGTTCTCTGGACACTCGCTTGTGGCGCTTCAAAAGGCACAAAAAATTGCTGTCAAACGCTTGAAACAGCCTGTCCAGTGATAATAATAGAGGTCAGTGTTATAAGCCTATAATATTCTCGCTGCTGGGACACAGGTCACCTCTCAGTGAGAAGCTGGGCCATAATCCACTACGTGGCCTCCGTGTGGGTTGGTAGACGTCGCATTTCTTCGAACTTTTGGTTCTAGAACTTATCGGTTTCTTCACCTTTTCCTTCACCGATTTGAGAGCAGTGGAGATGAAATAATGTACACAAGGTAAAGCGCCTGTCTGGGTTCGAACCTGCGACCTACAACTCGTAAGTCACTGTCTTTCAGTTAAGGCAAAACCGTCAGGGTAGCCGTTTTTTTGCAATTTGCAGATCAGTATCTGGGCCTCAAGTCTGCTATTACAATAGTGTCAGAATGGTCTATCATTGATTTCATAATTGTTGATTTTGACAAGTTTGGTGATGTACTAATATAATGGCGTCATTATGACTTTCCAATGGTCCGCCACTGACACTCCATTGAAAGAATTGGTAATCTCGTACATAATGACAAATGAAACTTCCTATTAAACTTCCAACTTCCTACTACTTCAAATTGCTTATAACACTAATAAATAATATGTAAAAATATATATAAATGAAATCTGGCATGAATAAATGTTAAAAATGCCATTGTAATACAATTCTATTACGAGACCATTGACCGACCAATGATCGACCATTATGAATTTAGCAGATAACGAACTTTTAGCGAAATGACAATGGGATCGTGTTGGAGTGACGAATTTATAAAAATAGCAGACTTGGGCCCCAGGTTGTATGTTGATTTAAATATGATTAGCGGCTGTATGAAGTATTTATTTATAGAATTAATCATAAAAGTCATCAATACAACTCTCTAAGTTCATATAATCCTATTCAAAGTCAAAGTCAAATCATTTCTTTCAAATAGGCACGTAAAAGGCACTTTTGAACGTCAAAAATTTAAAAAATAGTTAATTGATTCTAGTTGCCCCTTCCAAAAGGTAGTTATGTATGAAGAAGAATGGGCAAGAAACTCTATACTTACTCTTTTAAAATTTAACAATAGTTTGTATACATTAATTAATAATTATAGGTGAAGACGATGTACCTAGAATAAAAATTACTATACCACAATTGGTAAAAAGAATGAAAAGTGAAGTAAAGACAGAAAAATTAATAAATGCGATAGATACATAGTGCTCACATATTTACAAACATTGTATATGATTTTCCTAAAAATTTAACCTATGATAAGTCAGTCTGTGAGTTAAAGTACCATATTTATCACAGAAATAAAATTAATATCATAAAAATTATAAATTATACGGTTAAATTAGCAACCAGTTTGATTTTGTCTAGACCCTAAATTGTCCTATGGAGCAGGACTATTGAGTGTCTATTTCATGAAATCGTGACTTTTAGGATTTTACTAACTTAAGGAGTTGTATTACTGATTCGAATGATTATAATTCTATTAATACATATATGTTATGTTCGCGAATCATACTTTAATGAACATACACCCAGACGATGAGATGCAAACAGCAAAAATCGTAAGAAAATTTTAATTTCGCGGGCTACCTTTGCGCTTCCCCCTTAATTTAAATATTTCCCAAAATCAAGGCAGAGATCGCAGTCGCAATACATTTTATTTATTTAGGAAACGGGTGAAATAAAAAACCAGGCGTGCATAAGTTATCTGGAAGTCCCGATACCTAAATGTTTAAGGGGTGCGTAAATCATTACTAAGCCCGCTACCCGGGTTAGGTAAAGGACGAGCCCGCGAGGGTTGAAGGAATGGACACGGTACTTTTTAAGGATTTATAGTTATTTTAAAGTGTGGGGTTCGAGTGCTCATGGTTTGTACAATTAAATCTTCAAAAGGCTGGTCGACATTTCTCGTGACCCAAGGGCTGGCTTTTACCTACGCCATAAGCTAAGCATTGCCATATAATGTGGCAATGCTGCCAGTCTCTTGTTGCCAGTTGACAGAGAAAACATATTTCGAAATTTTATTTTACCACGTTGATTAATATGTATTCCCAATTTCCCATGCCAAATTACAGCTTTCTAGTACTAAGTGTCTCTGAGCTAAGCGGCGGACAGACGGACAGACCGATAGACATGGCGAAACTATAATCTTTGTCGACTACGGAAACCTAAAAATGTCTTTAAACCAGGGTTTGCCGATATATATCAGCGGATATATATCATGATATATATCAATTGATTTTTATCTTGATATATATCAATTGATTTTTTCCTGTCTTCTGAACTAAAAAATTTGGAGATTAATGTTTACCCTAGCAACGCGTAGCGAAAAATTACATTTCAGAATAATTTACTTTTTACTTTTATATGATTACAAATTATTATTAAAATTAGTTGATTTATCTCACAAACAAATGAAGATTATTATAATAATAGGTACTTGTTTTTTTTAAGAGTTCATTAAAAAAATATTTCTCAAATAAACACTAATTCTTTTGTTACTTTTTTAAAATAAAATATGTGGTAATTTGACACTTATATTATTTTACAAATTCCTTTCACATTTTTAAGTGTTTAATCTCCTTACAGAATGAAATTCGCTTCTTTTTCTTGGCCTGGATATATCGGATATATACCTATCCGATATATATAAAAATCGGATTTTTGATATTTATTATAAAAATCGGATTTTTTCGAACCCTGGTTTAAACAAAACACACAGTACAGTTATGTACTTATAGTAAAAAGCGGGGTTATTCATGGCACATGGCATTTTCAAGACATGAAGCCTAACAAAAAAAGTTACTGAAAGTAACTCAATTTGTTCTTCAAACACACAAACACATTTTGTTATTTCTTTCTGCCGCAACTAGGTCGGTTACTTCCAAACCTTTTTCTGTTACTAATGGCTATACACTAATGCTATTTATGAACTTTTCTATTCACGAAACAAATCAAAGTTAGTCCAACCAAGTACACGAAAAACTGGGTACCTACTTGTTTTTGGCAAATAACACCAGACATACCTTAGTAATATGTAGTTATAATTTATGACATCCTGGTCTCCGGCTGTGTCGAGCCCAGGGCATCGTCACCCCCGGGAGCCTTTGCGACGCAAAACCCTATGTACCCTACTACCTATCTATCTGCACTGACAGCGTCTCCCTTTTTGAGCTATACACACTATCTTCATGTATTTTATGATTGCCTAGTAATTTTTGTGAAGAAATTATGTAAGTATCGATGTCAGTTGATAATAAATTAATCGATTTTAATTAATATAATCGTCGATGTTTAATCGACTATGATTTATGATTAGGATTTTGAAATTGTATGGATATATTTTGATATAAAACGTAAAAGAATGAGTGCAATTGAATGGAAATAGGGACTTTTATGTTATGATGGAAGCAGCGCAAGATCCAGGTAGAGAGAAATTCAAAGTGTTTGTATGTCTCTTTTTATTAAATGCATATGAAAGTATATACGGTATTTATAAAAATAAAAATAAATATTTTTAAATATTTTGTCTGTCTGTATGTCAGCCTGTCTGTATGTATGTTTGTACCGGCTATCTCCGAAATGGCTAGACTGATTTTGACGGGACTTTCACTGGCAGATAGCTGATGTTAAAAGGAGTAACGTAGGCTACTTTTATTTTAGAATAAGCCACGCGGACGAATTCGTGAGCAGCAGCTAGTCTATATTAATATTATATAGAGAGAGCGAATTTCGTGAGTTTGTTTATATGTTTGTAAGTAAAAAAATTAAATTGAAACCGTGCGAAGCCGGGGCAAGTCGCGAGTTAGTAGTACTAAAGGAAACCAAACAACACCTATTCCTGCCGACGAGAAATATCATGCTCTGAAAAGTGATAACTGAACCACCACATCATATCTTGGATGTTCCATACCACTATCATCCATTGTTTACAATATTTCATTTTACATAATATTATACATACATAGGCTATACCGAGAGCACCTCAAGTTCACATAATCGTTTGTTGTAACTTGTTATAATAAACCGCATACGACTCCTATTAGTTTTGGGCTCATAGAATATGTGGACAGAGGTGGCGTGGAGTAGTTTTTTTTTGTGGTCTGATGGTTGATTTTTTTTTTGACGATCTTTATTATAAGTATCTAAGTCTTGAAAGTATTTATTTGCTTTTAATATGTGTACACAAAATATAATAACCTAAACTTCTAAAATACATAGTTCTTGCCAATATATACCTAATAGGTATGTACGCTTATAATGAAAAATGAATTTAGAAACGGAAACCATGCAAGATACAAATCAAGAATATATGTGCATTAACTGAAACATTTCAGAGTTTCGACAAATTCTAAAATCATTTTTACAAGAAAGTAAGTTCTATTCTAATTTTAGCAAACTAGAAGCAAAATTACTGAGTATTGAGTTCTTTGAAATTTAAAAGAGATTTTCTGACAGATTCTCTGCGATAGCTCGTTCACAGCGATTGGATACTCAAATAAATGTCAGCTGAAAAATAAATTAAAGATTATCTTTCTATACTGGCAATTATTTTATTATGTAACATTAAATTAGTCAGCTCCACAGTTTCCTGTATCCATTCCCTTAGTTTGATAGACGTGGCAGCAAAACTTTTTCTAGGGTCTCGGTCCCCCCTCTGACCGTGGGGGGCTTTCTATTAAATAATCATTTCGGACCCCGTCGCGTAGGTGCGCCGCTATTAACTCTGCGAATTAGTGCTCCTCATGTTTTATGAGAACTTGGTAGTTATGATGGTCAAATTGCTGAACATCACGCTTTGCTGGGCTGGGATAAGGCAGAACTTACAATGTGTGTTAATAAAATTATAATGTTAATTTTTTTTACGTCACACCTGTCATAATGTGAGTATTACCGCACGCTACGCGTACAGTAAAACTCGCATTACGACCAGGTGAAGACGTAAAATTGTGTACTCACCACGGGCAGTAAAAAAGAAAGCCTTCTATCGCATATTTACAACCCTTGCCTGCGGCTCGGGTTTCAAATACCTGCGATTTCCTTTCTTTCTTTTACAGCCCTTGGTAAGTAATACTACTATAGTTCATAAGTTTTCGTATATATTTTCAGGCCAACGGTCCAACTGAAAGGTGGCCCATCGATTTTAACAACATCTCAAAATGCCTAATTATACAAACGACTAAGGCCTGTGTTCACCAACATTTAAATCAACTGTTTAGATATTTAATCAGTTCTTTACTTAGGAAATTTGACATAAATCAACTGTTTAAATACCTAACCGGTGGTTTGACTGTTGGTGAACACAGGCCTAATTCGCAAAACGGCAAATTCTGTAAATACCTAATTCTCGAAAATATCAATTATTGGGGAAAATAATACAAAGAGATTTTCATCGTTAATAATATGTATATTATAATAAAGGGTTTCTTGATAACAGTATTCTTTCTAGTACAAAAACTTTCTCTTCACCATTATATTCAGCTAATCCTGAAATGTACAAAAATCTTTCAATCGATGTTTATCTAAAACCTAATTCTTATCTCGAACAATGGCTACATTTAGCGTTAGACTCGGGGATTTTTTACTAAAAATAATCTTAAATACGGAATCCAATCCACCTACTTCGGCCGGGTAGGGTCGGGTACCTATCGAGTCATACGGGGTTCCGAATCCCCCTCACCCCATGCCTCCTAGCCCCAGAAGGGAATGGGAGGGACGAAACCTCTTAATTATTGTCACATATGAATTATTTTGATATTGACGCGTGTCTCGACCTCCTCGTTAGCGTCCCTTCGGGTTTCTTTTGAAATGGCGCGCTAGCTCTGCGAATGGTATGTTTTCCTGGTAGCTCTGGGAATTTACCGTGATTTCTGTTTCGAGAATCTCTTTAGTAAATGAGATCTAGATGTAAAAAGCCAGCGTGTAGTTTGTTTTTCTACAGAAAGCAGAAAAAAAGTCTTGTAACACGAGTAGTTCTCATAACTTGGCAACTGAAATGTCCAGAATTTTATTAAGTTGTATTTTAAGAGGCTACCGAGCGCACAGTGGCGCCCTCATCGTTTGATCGGTGATATCTTTTATTTTAGAATGAAAATGCAGAAATTAACCACGTTAAGTTGTGCTCCACAACACTATACGTTATTATTACTACAAACAGTAGTTTTAAATTGTTTTGTTTTATTGTAATCATTAAAACGGAGCTTAGTGGCCACTATTTTCCGTTTTAATGATTACAATAAAACATAACAATTTAAAACTACTGTTTGTAGTAATAATAACGCATAGTCTTGTGAAGCACAACTTAACGTGCTTATTTTCTGTATTTTCATTCTAAAATAAGAGAAATCACCGAAAAAACGATGAGGGCGCCACTGTGCGCTCGGCGCAGTCTTAATAACGAGACTGATTTTATCCATCTACATACCTACGTTTGGTCAGTTTCAGCTTTGAAACGCGGAATTTTTATGAAGTTCATAACATTAAAACAAATACCGCGTGAAAAGCATGTTAATATCAAGAGAATATCTCTTTGAAAAATATATGATTAAATATTATGTAGTTGACTGACTTGATGGAACGGGCTCACTGGCAGGATGTTCTTGAAGTGATTTCGTAGGAGGTGCAGCGAATGAAAATATACTTTATTCTTCAAAGAGTTTCTTCTTTTATTTTTCTTTATAATACTGCTGGTACCGGAATGCCAGACCACGGAAACTTGCCCATCTTATAAAGAGAGCCTTGGCCAATCAGAACACTACAATTTTGCACACGGCACTAATCATTTTACTCTTAACCAATCCGATCGCGGCAAGTTTGCACACGGCACTAATGTGACTTTGTATGGGAAACTTATTTTGGCAGTTTTCTGTGGTAAAACATCCCTTACAATGTTTTGCTTTATTTTTATAATATTGGAATTGATTTACTTTAATTAATTACAAAAAACTGTATCAAAAAACCTTAATTTAAACCTTAAAAATAAAAAAAATCTGAAACGGTTCTCGTTACGGTAAAGTTTCCTAGCATTTAAGCTTACGTAACGTGATGGTACAGGTGGCGTCACCAAGTGTGAGGAATGTGAAACATTTAATACATCTTATCGCTACTTACATTATTCTAAATAACATAATAAAAAGTTAAATTACAATGAAAACATAAGAAAAAACAACTTAATCAATTAAATTACTTGTCACCGCTAACATATTAGATTCAGGATTGTTAAACAATGCAAATATCAGGTTTTTTTTAACAACAAGGAAAATAAGTGGTTTCATGAAAACTCTAAGCCACGTCTAGCATTTTTTATACACTTTTCCGTGACAAAACTGCGCCCACTAGCACGCCAATAAATTGGAGTCTATCTTAATTGTATTCAAAAGTGCTTGCCGTGTCGCATCCACAATTAAGCCAAGCCTTGGTCCACCAAAGTGCTACCACCTAATAGGAACTTTAATTTTCCAAATTCACCTGGCGTTTATGTAATTCACCCCATACATGCGCCCCCTGGCCGCGGGGTGTCTAATGTAGACCAAGGGGGGTACAGGCGACGCTCACGAAAAGGAAAAGGGTGGTTCTAGCAATTTTTTTCTGATTTTTTCTCCTCCCTTTTTGCCCGATAATACTCTAATGGTCGCTTGCTTCCTTTTTGGTGGGTTTTTTTTCGCCGTCGAAGATCGAGACGTATTTTTTACTCGCTTGTAATTTCCCCGTTTCCCGCCGAAATGAAAAATAAACGGTCAGGACTTTTTTGTATTGATGCGTGATTTCGGAGGTCGTCCGGTTCGTCGACGATGCCTGGAGGTGTGAAATGCTTCTTTGTTGTAACAATGGTGAACACGCTTAAAATTTGCAATGATGTGTCTATTTGTACAGTTTCGACCACGAAACAAAAAATGCGTTAAGTCATTCAAAAGAAAGAAAGAAAGATAAGAAAGAAAGAATAACGTTTATTTGGTCATAGTTCGTGAAACACAAAATACAAACAAATTAAAAAGTGCAAACGAAAAAAATAAAACTGGTTTACTTAACACTTAAAAATGCTTTCATTCAATATTAGACAAACTGGAATTATTTCCAGTTATCTACGGAACCAAATCTTTATTTTAATTTGACAGCCCATCAATTTTATGTCCGGATCTATTCTATCCCGGTTACTTGTTGAGAGCAATATGTTTAGTTTCGTCGGTGACTAAAATCGACGGCTTCATTTACAAAGTTCTGAATAAGCGTAAAAAATGTGTAAACAGGTCCTTTTGTACGAAGGTTTAAGTTTTATAACATTTCCAGTCCAAAATAGGTATTAAATTTTTCCAATCACATAATTCCTTTCACCAATTAAACCCACTGCCGGTTGCAGAAGAAATTTCTCAGAGAGTCTCACATGCGAGTAGTACATTACTTTTATTTTGGCATCGATAAATTTTCGTACCCGGGTACCACCCTGCATAATGCATGCAGCGAAAAAGTAGGGAAAATAGAGAAAAATCGGGGAAAAATTTCGCCCCCTCGCCGGGTTCCTTGGGCACCACCTACTAGGCAAGCAGGGGCGCGTAGGAGGTTACCGTCCGCCAAGATTAATACGGTACAGTACGACCGCCCGACGCCGCAGCTTTCATTAAAAATACTGGGACCCTGATGGGTTAGCTGGCAGACTTGTGCCGACTATGTGCCACCCCGTGGCGCCGTCTGTGGTTTTACTGAACGTGTGCAACTAAAATGAATTCCGAGATATTACTTTTTCCTTTCATATATTTCCAAAGCAGACGTAAAACGAAAAAAAGATTTTTCTAGAAAAAATAATATTACTAACACACATCTTAACAAATATGTTTTTTATTTCATAAATTACCCTAGTGGGCAGGGGAGACTTGTATTAAGAATCGCATGACTGTAAAGTATGTTTGTGCGTTTCTAGCTTTCTTTTGTGTCGCTACGAGTCAGATGATTAGTTGATTATTGCTACGCGGCGCCGTAGCAAGCTCTACGGATTTGAAAGGAGGGTGCTGCTACGGCGTAGTACGGCTACGAGTACGTTCTCGTAGCGTAATGATTATTACGTCATCTTGTTATGGTTAGAGTAAATGGTAGTTACAATTTTGTGATATAGTTATAAAAGTATAATGTAGGTGTAGATACATGAAAATGTTTATGAAAGCTTTTCAGAGAGCGTCTACTAGAATTCTTTGTTATTGTAAACAATATGTATGTTGTTTATGCTTCTATAATAGTAGACTTCTTGATGGTTTCCAAGAAAAGTTTTTTCATATAAACGGTTCTATCTATCAATACTCGGCAAAGAACATTCGGTTGAACAACAAAATTATTATTTGCCCACACAAAACCCGAAAACCAATGTAAAATAAACACAGCGTGTCATTAGGATTCCATCAGTCACAAAAACTATGTCCAGTCGCCCCTCTTGCATGCTCCACCGTTATTATTTCTTAGCTCTGCACACCCTATGTCCCCCTAGTCGTGCTAAGTACTAAGCGGGCTGTTTGTAGGCAAAAAGTAGAACTACCCTCGCCCGAGAGGGGGGGCCGCTCACGCTTTTAAACCTCAAGCGTCCAAGTGCGGGGAATATGAAATTTTCGAAATGATAAAGCCGGTAAATAATAACTAGTAGTACGGGCACGGCCGTCTAATGTACTGGCTGCAGAAAAAACTTGTACTCAATGTGTTTTTTTTTATTTGCTTTTCTCTGGGGCTGTGACATTAGTATTTTTAATAATAATAATAATAAATCTTTATTGCAGACCACATGGTCCATAAAAAACACAATAAAATAGTTACACAAAGAAAAAAAAATACAATAAAATGACATACAAACATTTACGCGGCTATTTCTAACCAACGCTTGTAGGTCTTGGTAACATACATCCTATCAGCGAGGTCCTTAACTATACTGTTTCTACACGTACCAGCCCGGGACATGAAAGATGCAATTCTGCTTCTCTGAATGGCGTTGAATTTGGTTTCTTTTGGTCTTTGGAAGCTGGACTTTGTTTATTGAGTTTAAGAGATGATGGTTTAGGCGATACTGTGTATGAAAATGACTGCGGGCTTAAACAAAGTTATGTTTATTATTATTATTGTTTTAAAAAATGCCTTTGACATATTTCGAGACCCTGGGGTCCCGGACCTTTGGAAGGCGTACGAGGGGCCAAAGCCAACTCGCAAAGGTCGTTAGGCGTTTTTAACGAAATGAGGAATCAACCGACGATTATCCCTGTTTGCGCTATGCAATTGCACCCAAGGAAAACCCCCGATTGGTGTAGGATTATTGCAGGAAAAAGAAACAATGATTATTATTATTATTTGGTAAGACACAATAGCAGCTCATTAGCTGATGTAAGTGTTTCAAATAGCTTGGTGATATTTAATCTGTCCATTCGGTTCTTGAAGCAGTTTAGTGTGGGAGACGTCGCAACATTTTCAGGGAGCCTATTCCATGCTGTTACAACTCGGTTAGGCAAGAATTGCTTGAAAGTCGTTTTTTTTTAAAGAATTTTCCCATAGCTTTAGGGAATGTCCACGCAAATGTTTGTTGGCAATCAGTGTGTTTAGATCTTGCAGGCTGGGCACTTCGTAGTGTTCCGAAAGTATTTTGTACGTCTCAATGAGCCTACCCCTTTTTCTACGCTGTTCCAGTGTGATAAGGCCAAGGCCTTTGAGGAGCTGTTCGTAAGGTAGATTACGCATGGTGCGAACCATCTTGTTTGCCCTTCTTTGCACAATATCAAGTAAACTGACGCTTTGTTTGAAATATGGGTCCCAGATGACATTAGCGTATTCCAGGAGAGGTCGTATGTAGGTCAAGTATAACTTGACAAACGTCTTAGGTGTCAGGCATTTGAATGCGGATGATGTAAATTTTCGAATTCGTTCTTTGGATAATACTCGATATATTATTTTTATGTGCTTCCCATTTTAAGTCGTTGGACATAATAGCACCTAGATCTTATTTTGCGTGGATGTGACGCGTTATTCCCCCATAGTTTTCTATTTTTTGTGTTTATGTTCTTTTTTGCGTCATGTTTACCGCAAATAACATATTTTCTTTCTTCTTTAACTTTCTGTGACTTAACAGACGAGAGTTTATGAAGTCCAAGATGATAACTTTTTCGAGGATTGTTTTTACCTATGTGTAATATGGTATATTTGTCAAACATTCAGCGTCAACAACCAGTCTTGAGTCCATTTGTATATAGCGTTAAGATAATTTTGGATATCTTGTTATGGGGGTTCCCAAAAAACTTTGTATTATCCGCAAATACCTAAAATGGCAGACGGAGCATGTTTTTCAGGTGTTTTTATTTATTTATATATATATTAGTAGTCTTTATTTCCGCTGCTAACGCGTATCGCAGCGATTCGGCATACTCAATATGAGTTCATCCAAATCACATTGCGGAATGGCTGCCCAAGTCCGTTGAAACAGATCAAAAACATTTTTAACCGACGAAAAAACGGAGGAGGTTATCTGGTATGTGTACGGCATCCATATTTGGCAGAGCTCTTTTTTGAAGCAAATCCCATGCATGCTTAATGACGTCTTCTCTCCATAATAACGTTCTTTTGTATCTATTCCACTCAAAAGTATGGCAGAAATTGTACTGATTTGGCCTCAAACCCGTTGCAGAATTATATAGGAATACGACATGACAGAAGATTGTGACTGGATTGTGATTAGATTGTCTTGTGATTGGTTGTGTGATTGTACTTTGTACTGAAATTATAATTATGTCGTATCTCTATGTGTTTAACTGTGTGTATAAATAATAAAATAAATAAATGAGATATTAATCTTTTGACCGAAATTTAAAAACCTTTGCAAATGACGAAATTTACGAAAAAGCAACCATAGGAGTAACAAAAAATATTATAATAAAACCTGATTTTTAGTAACTAGTAAAATCGTACTGGAGCCCTAGACACTTGATGTGTGTATATTACATCTGTGGGATGCCCTTTGTCATGATTATTAGTCCATTCGTGTACACTTTTAGCAGATTCGTTGTGAATGATCGTCTTGGGACAAATCCATGTTGCTCGTCCAGGATGACTTGCTCTTGCTCCTGTGGTGATATAACCATAATATTTACATTTTAAACATTCACAGTTGACAAGAATTTGAACGGTTTGCTTCCATGGTTTATTAGTTTTTATTCGTTTGTTTTTTTCCACTCTTCTTTTGAATAAACTCAAAGTATATTTGGTTGATACTTAGTTATTACATATAATTCGTTGATAGTTATTATATTATTTATTTATTTATGTACACACAAAATACTTGACAGGACAATATATTATCATAGAAGAGCTACTTTTTCTCTATCATATTTAACTGCACGACTACTTTAAGAACAATGTACAAAAGGAGCATCATTTTTGTGATGTTTGTGGCCAAAACGTGTTGAAAGACCAAAATGATTTGGTTAACATTAGAGAAAATATCGAAAAAAAAAAATATATATAATTATAATTGATCTAAGGTTTTTCTGCATTCAGTACCGGGCAGCAGCGGGGTTCGTGTGTCTGCTTTCACATTTCCCACTCGCAACGTAAGGCGGGGTACGGTACACCCCCACCGCCCGCTGTGCTCCTGGTACCTACACCCTGCTTTTTATACCTTCCTGCCCGTCGAAAGTAATCAATTTGCGACTTAATTAATTAAGAAAAAAGCTTTGTCGGACGTTTAGTAACATCAAATGACTTGTGTTATTTTTCTTCTGTTTTTTGTTTATTAAATGATGCCTAGATCATTCTCGTTCTTTATTTACCGAAGCTATTATTAAGTTATTTGCAGGGATCTAATGAAATCGTTTTTAATTTGATCGGGAAAACTGACGAATTGAATGTGGGTGAAGTGGCATCCGTTTGCGAGTCTAAAAGGGTGTAGTGGGCGTTTAGAGTCTAGTTGAATTTCGATCTGTTAATTATTTAAATTTTGTTTCAGTATTTTGATGATTTCGTTCAATAAATTTTTCAGAATTACAATCTTTAAAAAAAGCAATCTGTTTTTAACTTTTATGGAGCTTACACCGCTGGACCCATATAATAGTCCAAATTTGTCGTAAATTCGTGATTATCAAACAAACCACCAGGTCTGGACTAAAATGCTTATAAAGCTCACTATAACTTTGAAAGGGCCCAGTCAGCGCGCAAACATGTTAATTTTACCACTGGATAACGCGACCCAATTCCCCCATCCTAATTCCGTACAGTTTCCACACTAGCAGAGCAGAGCTACAAATACTTTTCCTTTAGTTTCGTTTTACCCGATATCGTCGTTATCTAGTTAGCCCGGGTCGACGAGGGTCCGAAGGGTCCGGGACTAAGTACCAGGACCACATAGGTAGGTAGGAGGCTCGCGTGATGCCTGCCCCACACCCGCCAACACTATTTATAAACGTTCGCGATACGCAATGCTAGTGAGGGATTGTGTTCTCGCACGCTGAAACCAATTAGGGCTTATATGATCTTGGTAATGGTATTTTTGCTTCATATTTACTCTTCAATTAATATTTTTCTTTTGTATTCTGTTGCCTATTTGCGGGCCATTCTGTCTTCTCCGAAGCAAAATAAAAATAACTTATTGCACTGACCTATAAAGCCATAGTCTCGTACTAAATAGGACGCATTTTTATGTAATTTGATACAGTTTCCGTCACAAAGTTTCCTCCTTATAAACTGTAAATCCCTTACTTACATATTTAGATTTTTTTTTAATAAAAAAATCTAAGAAATACTTTATGGGAAGAAGCGAGTTACTAATTCAACGATACCAACTCACACGTTACTCGTGTGAATATTAATATTGTCTCATGACAGCTAAATTCTTTGAACATATAAAGCAGAATTTATTCATTTAATTAACACACAAAAATGACATGTCCCTCGTTTACCGCCGAATTACTGGAGACTTCATTACGCCCAAAATGTATGAAGATCACAGTTTAATCGAGCAACCAGCGTTTAAACTTAAAAATATAAAGCTGCCATCCTCCACATTTCATACGCTCGCCACCCCTATATAAATTTTACCTTAAAAATCCGCAAATTCGGGGCTCCGGCACGGTCGCCAGACCTTTTCGAAAAGGGTCTTCCGTACCCACCGAACCTACCAAAAGGGATTTGCCTTGGGATCGAGGCATTCGGCCCTACACTTATACAAAATGTCCAATACGGTCCCGCCCCGCGACCCTCGGGGCCCTGGAGGTAGCTGGTCTGTGAGCGTAAACATACAAGTTTGTTGCCTAACCGATGGGATATTATGTAAGTGGTTGTCAGTTGCTGTACCGCAATCACGACACAATCTCGCCAATTCGTTCTACGTAAAGTCTTTTTGCCATTTGATTGCGACCTTTTCAGAACTTGATTGATAACTTTGAATAGAATAGAATAGAATATATTTATTGTAAAACATGAGTATACATCAAATAATATGTGCGAGGTCTTAAAATAACAGGTAGATTTGCATGTTTTCCCATTTATGGCGTACAAAACAACATATTTTTGTTTTAGAATAAACCATAAATAAAATTTAGTCTACATAACAAACTAGGAGATTGATAACTTAATCCTAATGTTAATTAAGAAGGAGAAGAAAATATTTTAGGTTCAAATTGGGAAAATGTCGTAATTATAGG
This sequence comes from Dryobota labecula, assembly GCA_947523025.1. Classification (NCBI taxonomy): domain Eukaryota; kingdom Metazoa; phylum Arthropoda; class Insecta; order Lepidoptera; family Noctuidae; genus Dryobota; species Dryobota labecula. Next base: position 15,412,137 of record OX383306.1, read on the forward strand.
AATTTTTGATTTTCTTTTTGTATTGTTCCTTGTTTTTTCTTTTACCAAAGTTGCAATCATCACCGTAATTTAGTTATATTGATTACTAGTATTTGCCCGCGGCTTCGCCCGCTAGGATATCGGTTATCGCGTAAAAAAGTAGCCTATGTCCTTCTCCATATCCCAGGCTATATCTCTGCCAAATTTAATGACGATCGGTTCAGCGGTTTAAGCGTGAAAACGTAACAGACAGACAGAGTTACTTTCACATTTATAATATTAGTATGGATGAAAACAGCCCTCCAAATGGATACGATGTGCAGCCATTAGACACTAAAAGATTTGGTCCTAGGGTTCGCACTTCTCGATAATGGTATGGTTATAAACAATTGATAGTATGGTTAATCCTTATTATGGTGTCCTACCTACCGACTTATGTCACCCTAAACACCTATTCAAATAAAGTTACGATCATGGCCATCGACTATCGACCATCGTATAAAGACTTTTGTCCATAGAGAGAAGGTACAAATTGCCTAACTAATACATGATGTTACCCTTAGAGCTGTGTAAAGTGAATATTAGGTATAAACAGTATTAAGATTCGTATATAATACAGCATTCAGTGTAAGTGTCAAAGATAATGAAAGACATATTCAGATCAAAATGAAATTCCTCTAAAAAGGCGAAGTCTGTACTCAAAATCCTTATGTTCTGAGTTGAGCTGTACGATAACTGACAAATGCGTGCACTGACTGGACAGGTCCAGTCAATCTGTGTTGTTTTTTCCTCGAAAGACCATTTCAGACAACAATCTACATGGTCACACAATTTGACAATCACATGATTTGACTAAGATTATGTGTGGACTTTAAAAGAGACTGTGACCTCCGATTTTGTTTCGACATTTCTTCTCAGAGTAGTCAGATACGAAACGCCGACCTCATTTGGTTTTAAAATATGATTGACGTGTAAAATGTTTGTACAAACCTACTTACAGAAATAAAATCATTTATCATTTACCAAAACTCAACTGAATCTTAAGTTTTTCTGGAGAAAATTGTAACAACTAATCCTTCTCTATATTTTAGTACCTTACTAACTTTGATAATTTTGATGATGTCAAAGTCAAAGATTTACTTGCAGATAAATATGGTTACAATAGTTCTTATGGGGGGTAATTCTATGTGGGGTGTATACTTCATAGGAGTTATTTCAAATCAAAATTATGAATAGTAAAGTGTGTTTTAGTTAAAGAACTCCTGTCTACTTACATAAAATTCTAAACAATTCTACTGGACCCAAAATCTTGACTTGGTAATTAAATTCCAAGATACTTGATTTAGCGGTTCAGTAGTTTTGTCCTTTTCTTTAGTAGTTAGGTGATTATGTATTCATGTTTGCTTATATTCTTTGATATAATGAACTGAGTACTATATAATTGTTGTTGATTTTCAGGTAAGAAAAATCATGGGTGTACATCACTACACGTCAAAAGTGTACCAACGAAGGTAAGGTTTTAACAATTTTGAAACAAAATCAAAAACGAATAAAAAATCATTTTAAATTTGGAACATAATAGGAAAAAAAAAACAAGAAAATGACAGGTTCAATTCGCCAATAGCGTTTGGCTCGAAATCGCTACAGCTTTTAAATTGACGTTGCGAAATTGTTCATCGCATCGTATGTTTTAAAGTTTGTCTTCATTCCCCACGTAATGAATATTGTTGAATAGTTTAAAATTCAAAACTAAAATTAATATAATTATTAGGTATTGCAATTTTCGGTATGCATAAAGGTTTCGTTTTCTGTATATTTGGTAACACGTGCACTTTCTACAACTTATTGCTGGGATCCGTGCTACTGAATAAAATATTTTCATTTTAAGGGGTTAACTCAAGACCTAATTTGTCTATACTTTTGTGAAAAGTTTTTTTGGTATAGGCACTTTATGTGAAACATCTAAAGGCGTGCTTTGGGAGTAAAACCGACTCGTATGCCGTGAAGGCAAACGGTATGACGCTCCCATGCGGTATGACCCGTGATGTCGATAAAAAAAAAAACCTCCATATTTATGAATTGGTTTTCTTTGATTATAAATTCTTTCAATAACCATCAATTTTTTTTTCCTTTTGTCCCAAGAATAACAAGGTATTCTATACACTCTGAAAAATACTAAGCTGTCATAAATTGACGTAGTTAAACCAAAAGGATCCAATCCACAACCTGGTCAAAAATGAGTTAAGTGTACCAAACTGATGATAAATATCGATACCATCGGCGAATAAAATAGATCCAAGCAAAAAACAACAGTTTGTCATTTTGATCAACCTCTGAACCAGCCTACATGCACGGATATATAAAATACTAGCTTTTGCCCGCGGCTCCGCCCACGTAGATGTCGGTTATCGCGTAAAAAAGTAGCCTATCTCCTTCTCCATATCTCAGGCTATATCTCTGCCAAATTTCATGACGATCAGTTCAGCGGTTTACAGATAGATAGATAGACAGACAGAGTTACTTTCGCATTTATAATAATAGTATGGATGTTATAACTTCTAACGTCACAATATCTCTAAAAAAAACTTTGTGTTGATTGGATCCTTTTCGTTTAACAACGTCCAAATAAACAAGAGAGTGTCACTAATTTCAAAATGCAATTACATCCACAAAAATTGCAGTGCCTAAGTAAAAACTATGAGCATAATTCGCACAAGCGCCTGGCCGTGTACACGATGCTTTCTACGTATATACAGGGGTGTCGGGAAAAAGTTATAATAACATTAATGTAGGTTCTTTTGACAGCTCGCCGGTCGTCGTTAGCAGCCCTGTGCTCTGTATCTTGTCATAATCTTTTAGGGATGTGGGTGCGTCGATATAGTTTTCGTTTGTCGATAAAAATCGCGCGATGTCTTTGACTATATATGGATAGAAATGTATATACCGGATGACTTTTTTTACCGTCTCGAAAAAAATTGGGTATACTAGGTGAACGGAGTAGAAGCCTATGGCACAGCAATTTTTTTTTGTTTTAATTTTTTTTTTTTTTCAGAAATAAAACTAAAATAAAAGATAAAAATATTGAAATTTGGGTGCGTATGATTTAAATTTAAATATTATTTATCGTATTTATTTATTGAATTATGTTTTTTTTTTAATTTCTGTGTTTATTGTTATAGTATGATAAGTATACTTCAAATGTGTGGTATTTAACCATAGATCAATTTCTTTCTAGGTTAAAGAAAAAATAATAAAAACTATGCCATAGGCTTCTACTCCGTTCACCTAGTATACCCAAATTTTTACGAGACGGTAAAAAATGTCATCCGGTATAAGGTGTATCTATTCATACACGAAATAAGAGAAACATCTATAGGTGGTTAAAAAGCCATAGCAGCGATAAAAAAAATATCTAAGTTTTTTAGTTTACATAAAAATTATAATTTTAAGATTACTTGAGACATTTTGCAAAAAAAACTTTTACTTATGACCCGCACGGATGCGGCGACGGTGGCGGCAAGAGCGCGGTGCCTTTTGATAATTAGTCATCATATCAAGTAATTTTTTTTTTTTTAATCATTATATCAGATTAAAAAAAATCGTTTTCATGGCTTCTTTACCACCTGGTGTATCTCTTAAAATATTTCGTGTTCGAATAAACACACAAAAACACGAACACACAACACACACAAACATACACACGAATATATAAACTAATTTTTCAGCTGTAAACTTGAATGGCAGAATAATTATTGTAGTAAATTCTAATAAAGATATCGTTTCAGAGTAAGTGAATATGCAATTCATCATACATTGGAAATTGGAATAACTCATTCCAGTTTATGAGAAATGCACATATATTGTGAATTTCTATTTGCTTTCGCACTTACACATCTTATTATTATTTACAATCATTTCAGTTATTGTCTCGACTAATGGAAATTATCATCTTAGTCGAAATATATAAAGTGCTTAAGGACACTCTAGTCAGTCATTCTTCCATACAAACGGAGTATGGTGATTACTCGTTTGTTTGACGGTGTACATTCAAAACTAAAAATAATATCAATTTGTCTCGCCATTATCTAGTCCTGTTTGGAAGCAGAATTTGGAAATAAATATTGGTTAGGAAGTTATGAGCGTCAAAACTTCCATATTTCAACACTAATTTCAACTCATCTTTAGACGTAAATAAATAAATTATGTAGTGTAAAAATGGCAAAATAGAAACCGTACAGGCATAGTTAATTTATTCAAAAGTTCAAATAATTTTATTTTCAGTAGATATATTTAGTAGTTTTGTCATTATATCAATACGCCTAAATGTCTTTTCGTAAAATGACATCGTGCATGTGTGCTTCATTAGCGTTGGTATACTATACGGGAGTGTGTATCCGTGTGCGCACTAGCTTCTTACTGCTCATCACAGTGTCTGTCCATTTTGCACACGATATTGGATGAAATAGCATGCATTTTGACCACGCCCACCAGCGAGTTCGAGCCGTCGACTAGCTTCACCTTAAGGTCTGTAACTCAGTACTACACCAGTATACAAGATCTACTATTTTATAAAAGATCTGATAGAAATAATTTTAGAAAGTTATTTAAAATTCAGCAACAAATCTTTTTTCATACAATAACTTCACAAAAAATATCGACTCGATATTATCGACACAGCACCAGCCCGAGGCACGCCGCATCACTAATTACGGGCGCAGACGGCGGCGCCGGGTCGAGCCAAGGGTACACGGTCCTCTCGACAGAATTTTTTCCCCGACGCACCCCCTACCCCACCGGATGGGGAGGGGGCTTCCTGTCCCTCCCGGACCCTTCTTAACATTTCCCTGGCTCGGAGGCACAGAAGGAAGATGCCTCGCTTATATGGAACCCTGGTACCTACCGCTCGGGTTATATACTTTTTTAGGGTCGGTCAGACCCTTTGAGGCCTTTCTCACGAGTTAGGGACCTACATATTCCCTTTTCAGGCCCTTGTTGACCTTTGTAGGTTTAGGCCGCGTTGTTTTGTCGTTATATTATATAAAAGTTTCAGATTTCTCTTAGTGAGGGATGCTGGTGACGGTCGTGTGAATTTTGACTACCTAACTATTATGGTGTTAGGTTTAATTTTGTTCATAATCATCCTCTTTTGAGGCCAGCATACCTAATTAGAACCCGACATTTGGAATTGTACGTGAAACGACCGCTATTTCCCCTTTGAAATCATTGTGAAAACAAAAGAGTAAAAGACATACATCTCTATTTACATTTCAACATTTTCCTCAAACAAAACCAACCTGTTGAGCTTTTAAAAGAAACTCAAATTAATTTTAATCACTGTTTTTCAGAGAGTGCAGTTTTCGCTTTTATAATCCACTATAGCGGCTATTAAACATTTGATAACATCACATCAGCCATACATAAAACCAAAAATTCGAAATTTTCCAAAACGTTTTCAATCAGATTTTGCACAGTTTTCCTCCTATTCAAAGTAACCGGGTTCCATATCTTTAAAGATACCAGTATTTTTACCAAACAATACTAGGCGCACAGTAAACCAAGGCGGTGTACGGCCATTGCTTAATAATTCCTTCAATAGTTTGACAAGCAAACACGCTACGGGGGTACTCGCTTCATTGATGTGAATTGTGACGTGTCATTGGAAATTGAATCGCGAGGGTGCAGTGGCAGTCTTCTTCGCTTACGGGTTCGATTCCCGCTTCAAAAATGTGGGTATAAGCTCAGACAGGAAATTCTTAATGTTATTATGAAGGTAGAGCTTCCATAATTAAATTAATTAGTCTTGTCTTGTGTTGCCATTGTTTTGCTTATTATCGAGGTTCTCGGCATTTTCTCATTCAAGAAATTACCATGGCTTTCAATCGCTTAATACATTATTAGTATTGCTTAAGTTTAGGAGTGCGTTTACGTAAATAGTGTATTCTTATCGGAATCGAATTAAAGATCTCTCGCATGCCAATCTTTGTGTTAACTGTTGAACTATTGCCGCTTGAGATTCTTTGCAAAGAAGACTATGGCTGAATGTTGATTCATACTTGTTCGATTGGATTCATACGATATTATGGAAAATCAGCTTCTGCTCGTGATCATCCGAGTAAAATTTCTTGCTTTAACGTAAAATATATCAAATTGAAAAACATCTATTAATTTTGTGAACATAGGTTAAATTATACAGATTTTATAAAAAAAAAATGTTGGTCCATACTATACCAGAAGGCATACAAAATAGCTTAGGAATGTCACATGTGTCGCTTAAAGCGAATGTCACATTAACAAAAAAAAAAAAAATATATAACAATAGATAAGTAAGTAGATGTCACAATTTCATGTCAAACACAACAATTAATAATAATAATGTCAATACATTAAGACGGCAAATAAATCAAATAGGTAGTATTTAGTCACAGTTCCGTATCCATACTATCCATACTAATATTATAAATGTGAAAGTAACTCTGTCTGTCTGTTACGTTTTCACGCCTAAACTGCTGAACCGATCGTCATGAAATTTGGCAGAGATATAGCCTGGAATATGGAGAAGGATATAGGCTACTTTTTACACGATAACCGACATCCACTCGGGCGGAGCCGCGGGAAAAAGCTAGTAACCCTATAAAACTTTATTATTTAAAATACATAAAAGTGAAGTAAAAAACACAACCGTCATAGCTCATATTCGTTCTGCCAAAAAAAAAACGAATCGTTCATTACCCAACTATTCAAAAATCGAATTAATAAAGCATCCTACTCGCTACCGTTTCGACACACAATAGACAAAAATAAAGCTTCCTACTCATTTCCTACATAGATATAGATTAGAATGACACCAATATATCACAACACTATTTAATTAAGACTTCCATCGAATTAATGCCGTCACTTAAGGGCATTGATAAAGTCAAAGTCAAAGTCAAATCGTTTATTTCAAATAGGCACGTAAAATGCACTTTTGAACGTCAAAAATTTCATAAATAGTTAATTGATTCTAGTTGCCCCTTCCAAAAGGTAGTTATGTATGGAGAAGAATGGGCAAAAAACTCCATACTTACTCTTTTGAAATGTTAACAATAGTTTGTATACATTAATTAATCATTATAGGTGAAGACGATGTACCTAGAATAAAAATTACTTACCACAATTGGTAAAAATAATGAAAAGTGAAGTAATGACAGAAATATTAATAAATGCGATAGGTACATGGTGCTCACTATTTACAAACATTGTATATGATTTTCCAAAAAAATTAACATATAATAAGTCAGTCATTATATTAATCACAGAAAATAAAATTAATATCATAAAAATTATAAATTATACAGTTAAATTAGCAACCAGTTTGATTTTGTCTAGACTCTAAATTGTCCTATGGAGCAGGACCAGCATATTTCCAAGCATTCTTATCTTGGATATAATCCTCTAATTTGTAATATGCTTGTTTACAAAGTGTGCTTTTAATATGAGTTTTAAATTTTCTTTCATTTAATTGTAATATAGAGTGATAAACCAACCTTATACATTAAGTTAGGGCATAACATAACCTCCAAAACAAAATAAACAAGGGTACAAATGTCACCCTTTACACCCATTCTTTTTTATGTTTTGATTTCAACGTAATTGTCGACACCTTAATAATGTATCGATGTTTATTTTACAATACTAATGATTTGTTGATGTCATAGGGGTGCCCTTTGCTCAGCTTTGAGTTGTCACATGATAACAACAGTAACTTTTGTAAGAGGAAAAAAATAATTGTTTATAAAAGTGATTACTCCAGAGTGTTGTTCTAGTATCGATTTATTCGATGCTGTTTTTTATCGATATGTGAAATACTTCATGGGTGATAATTTGTGGATATTTCGGAAAATTTTGTGTGACGCATTAAAAGTGCGCACCTAAAACAGTCTTATTTCTTTAGGGGTGACTTTGCGTTCGGGTGAGGGTGACCTTAGTTTTTTCTGCGGAGAGAGTTTTCAAGTTTAGCTGCTAACATTATAGAAACGGCCACGGTATTTGATATAACTTTTGACACATGGTAACGATGTCCATAATAATGCATACACAACGTATGATGTGTCACTTAACGGGTCATCAATATTTTGTGATTTGAGGAACCACATTGTTCTTAATTCAAATAAAATGGTAAGTGTAAGCAGTAACAGCCTAATTGCGCTCGCAATCGCGTTGATTTAGTTGCCAAGCGACGAAGCAATGAACGTCAAAATGAAAGCCATTGCAATTGTGAGCGAGTTACGGAATTAGGGTGCAATTCCTTTCAGGAAAGTGGATTAAAGCGGGAAAATTGTAAACTCAGGAAGACAAGTGAGCATAAGTTAAGTTGGCATTAAAACTTTGAACGTTTTCATATTGTGTGTGTAGTTAGTATAGGGATAGAATTTTGAAGTGAGATCAGTTGGTCCTTTGGTACGGGAATCGACAGTAATATATACAAGTACTTGAAAACGTAAAATGGGGTAGTTTTCAACAAAATATAGGTGGAATAAAATTTGGTTCAGTAATGTTTAAGAAAAACGAGTAACTATTTACTTTGTACCGAATAAAGGAGGAACATCTCCTGGGTATGCTGTAACCAATTGTGTCATGTCGCCAAACAAACACGACAGGATCAATTTAATTCGGCGACCTGATATTATCTGCGTTTCAGTGACATTTCGACTCTGAGATTACAAACGAACTTTGCCAAGTCAGTAAGCGCGCCACCAACTTACTAAGGATTATACTACTTTAATATAGCGCTGCGACCGTGTGTAGCTCCCTTAAGTGCCACTGTCACGAGCCAAAAGGCGAACAAAGTAGCAGAGGCAGTTCCCTCCACACGAAGTATAGCCTCCGCGCGCCACGGGGGTAAACTTTGATACCCCAAAACCTCCACCCTGCTATGCCACCCTAGTACCCGGCCCACCCACAGCGGGGCTTTGAGGACGTCTTTGAGCCGAACTTTAGCGGGAAAACCCCAAAATTCAAGTTGGCCCACGTCCCCGATTACGAGTTGGCGATATCTTTGAAAATTTTCTGGTCTCCTGGTACGTTGGGAGGCTTATTTTCTACTTTTTCAGATGCGGGTAGATTGGGAAAGCTGTTTTTTTTTTTTTATAAATTCATGCGTGGTTAACTTTCACTGGGAAAATCATTTTTCTCCTGTTATCCTTCTTTCATATAATTGTAGAGTGGTTCCGGCCTACGCAATTATACACTTGCCTACTTTTTTGCTTTGTCGTAATCGGTTAATAATATTACATTTTCGAAACCCATACGTATACAGGTATGCCTATAATGTATTTATTCACAATTTATGTATGAATCAAACAGAAAATAAAAATTACAATGAAAAGAAAATGCAAACTACACGTGCTCTTGAATTAACGGAAACGAATTTTCTCAAGAGTGTCAAATGAAAGACATCAACGTGCGTATTAAATATTTTTTTCTTTTTAAATTAAAAACTGTTCATTCAATTCTTTAAGCATTTGGATGATTTTTTTAATATCCGGATGTTTCTAAAAAGTTCGCAATTTGATCAGCTTGGACTGAAGGACCATAAAGTTATTTCCATAATCACAGCCGTCTGCGTGAAAATTTCTATTAGGTACCTAATTTGGAATCAGCGTGCACATTTGGGTTTAGCTAAGCAACTTTCAAAATTACCGTGGAGATGTACACAATTTATTATACTGAGGTTCCCTGCGTTTTTATAGCTGTTATCAGAACAAATGCAATTACTATTATTAATTATCTCTAATTTCCATATACCAGGAGTTATTTTCAATTTACTATACTAGTATAACAGAACATAAAGGAAGTATCATTAAAACATACAGCCTACCAGGCGCAAGGTTGTATATAAATTACCAGGCGCAAAGGACCACGAAATTACCAGGGTAGCAGGAGCTTTAGGAAGTATAAACAAGGATAGTATTGCGTGATCGGCGGGTACTAGGCGTTTATTTCTGGCCGTGATTTTCAGTAGGTGCGGAGTTGAACGCATTGTTTTGTTTTAAGGGCTCTTTCAGTAATTTAGTTTTCGCATTCAATTACCTTTTCATATTATGGTTCGCATTTTCCCCTAATACATACTTACTTCTTGATATAAGGAATAAATAATACATGTTTCAAATTATATGAAAATAGATGCATGATATTTTTTCTTGTCATGCCATCGTATCTTTAATTTAGTTTCAAGCTTATGAATTAATTATAAGAAAACCTTATCTCAATCAGCAAGGTTCTTAATTAACTTAATTGTACAGAATAAAAAGATATGTTACTTTAATTGTAATCTAGTTTCATTCCATAATTTTTTGTTATAAAATATTAATTGAAGACAGTTTTAATTGAAGATACAAGTGCCTAAGATTATGGAAGGAATAAAATAGTTTTATACGTAGAAAATAGTATAGGAAAGATAATGATTTTCAGGTGATTGCTACCTATGTGCTTCCAATTTTGTTCATTCTTCATAGACTTACATGTCCATAAAAACTCGATGAAAAAACATTTATTGGTTAAAATCGAAATCACAATTTATAAGCCGCTGCCGGGAGGGGACGCCCAAGGAGGACATATAGTGACCTAATTGGTGATGTTCTTCAGAAAGGTTAGGTGCGTAGCACTCGCAATCGGCGTGCTTGTATGACCAGATGTATGAATGTAAACGAAGCAAAAGGAGTATGTAAGGAGCGTAGCAGGTGGCGTTCTATAGTTTCTGCCTACCCCCAAGGGAAGAAAGCGTAAGTTTATGTATATGTGTACAATTTATAAGAAATCGAAAATTAAGGACTGTTTAGAATGGCGTCAAAACCACAGATATAGATAAACCTAGATAACGCAAGAGCAACTACTTCGCGTGCCCAGCTTACGTACAAAAAGCGTAAGTTACTACTACTCTGTCTTGTTACTGTGTCACAAAATCGATTAATTAATCTATTTAAACGATTCTTAAAAATTATTTAATGTACACAATTACTCAATAAATAGTATTCGTACAGTATACAAACTTTCCCATCACTAAATAGTGCTTGTGACGTCATAGTAGGTAGTCAAAAAATGTCATGCTTGGTTTTCATACAGATCGTGATACTTGCGTTATCTAGGTCTATCTACATATATCTGTGGTCAGAACCGATACCGACTCGAGAACTAAGATTCGATCTTTGGTCCTTGCATCCGCAACCCTCTCGTTCGCACCAGAACCCTAGTGGGATCGTCTAATTATTCCATCAATTCAAGTTCGATTTTGTTACTAATGAATACAATACAATTCTTGACTATTTAAAACAACAAAGTATTCTTAGATAGTTTATCTCTGAAACTTTGTTTGAAAACTTGATCTTAACATTTTTGTAGCCCCAAACCAGGTTAAGAGTCGAGGTTTTAGTACTAAACGCTAGTTACTTTACATAATTTATAATTAGATATTAAAGGAGTTTTATGGACGGCCGTAAACGGCAGCTGAAAGGGAAAGGGTTTTTATTATTTTGGAAATGCCTTCAGCCCAGGGGCGCGAAAGCAAAGCTATCTTCGGTTTACGATCCCCCGAGCTTAAGATTGCCTTTACACTTAATGAATATTGGTAATTTAAATTTTGAATATTATGGATTAGAGCAGTTATGCTTAAAGATGCTTAGAATACTGTATAAAATGATCCTTATCGTGTTTATTTCTAAAATGTTGGACCGGACCTTAGGACCAATACTTTAACACGATCAAGTGTGCACAAACAAACATAAAGTTTTCCTTTTATATCCGGTACTTAATTTTCTTTGTTTACTTGATCAGAATATCTTGAGGTTACCAGGCTTCCAGCGACCCGCGGGAGGTGCGATTAACTACTTCGTAAATAAGCAAAGTAATACTGGAAGAAGAATTACCGGCTGCTCGCCACTGGCCGGGTAAGGCAACCGGATATTTCTTTTAGCTGTCCAAAGAACCCCCCGGTCATAATGCCCTAGTGGGGGCCACAGGGGGGCAGATATAAAGATACAGGCCCCCCACTTATCCCGGGACCATACCCGGTCCTTTTGCTTTTATAGGGGGTGTGTATAAAACCGAATCGCCCGGTTTTAGCTGTGCTGGAGTGTTACGAGCGGGGCCGGCGGCGGCGGTCGCATTATGCCGACGGAACGAGACTATATCTGATGTGGCTATGGTGCCTGGGTACTTATATACAATGTTTAGACGATGGCTTCGTTCATTTATTAGTCTGGCGTTTCGAACGGTCAATAAAACGTTGAAGGCTCTCGGTAATAAACGGAAATTAGCCGAGAAAAAATGCGCAGGAAATGTAAGCTTTTTGTTACATTTGTTGCCTTGTTTATTATCACAGGATAGAACTAATTTGTTCTCATTCCACTTTAACTTCAGTAGGTACTGAATACAAAAAGGGAACGATCCATGAACCATGTAACTCATTCAATTCAATCATTCTTCAGACGTTTCTCAGAAGCGAGGAACGGTTTTAGCAACAGTCTGTATATATTGACAAAAAAGATTTAATTTATTCGTTTTGAAAATTTTACGGTTTTACGTGATTAAAGATTCTAGATATAGGTGTGGTAGAAAACCGCACCCGAATTATTTTTATATAGGATCGAATCTGTCACAATTTATTCCTTCAGGGACAGTTTCGTTTAATATTTGCTGTTAAAATTGCGACGCATCCAAGCCGCGTTCGTTTAGTGTTGTCCTGTTTTGACCAGCTTTCGGACCGAAACGTGGGGGAGGCATGATCCTAGCCTCAAGATATTAATTTCTCTTTATTACCGGGGCGACATGTGCTTATAAGATGAAGGTAACTATGTTGTTTCATTATTCGAATGTCGGAGGGCCCGGGTGGTGGAGTAAGGGGGGTGGAAGCCGTATAAAAACGACAATTTCCTCTAAACGCGCCGCGCCCGCGCCCGCGCCTGTCGCGCCGCGCCCTCCGGTACTAATTAACTGCCACAGCGGTTATGTCACCCTAGTACCCCTGTTTGTAGGGCGGTGTTCAATTTTTTTGTCTGGAGGTTGACAGCTTGACCTTTCCATATAAAATCGAGAATAACAATAATAATGTTGAACCAGGGAGGGTCATTGTACAATATGTTTACATTTCAGAGAATTCTAGTAGCCATGCTTTGAAATATTATTTAATAATGTTGTTATTCCTTACGAAAGTATAAAACATTCCACTCTTTCTATTACTTGAGCAATATCTGCAGTACTCAGTTTTCTTTTGGGTTTGTATTTTTATCTTTTGTTTTGGCGCCCGCCCCAACTTAGCAATGCGGTCCTTTGGTCCGCTTTGCCTAATGGATATTTGGCCAGTTGCTGGATGCAGGGTGACTGCAGTAAGATCAGCTCTCGTGGCCTTGTGCGTAATGACTTTGTTCATTCTTCCTTTCATATTCAGTCCATTCTTCTCTGGAATGCGCTTCCTCTGGATATCAGGACGGCCACCAGTCGGTATGCATTTAAGCGAAAATTGCGGTGTTATTTTCACAACAAATAGTGTAGTCATCTCAATCATCTCTTCTCCTTGAATTTTGATATATGTATATATATATAATAGGTAGGTATTTATATATTATAGTAATTTATATGTATGTCTATTATAAGTTTATAACATATTTATGTACTTGTGTATCTATTTTATTTGTTATCTTTTTAATATTTTTATTATTATTATTATCTCCTCTTAAATAGAGCACCTGCCATCTTATCTCTTCACTATCCTTGGTTGACTGGTAGAGAATGCCTATGGCATTAAGTCCGCCTTTGTACCTTATTGTGTGTGAGAAGTTTAAATAAACAATAATGCCAAAGATCGATGATGAAGATGAGATGTGCGTGATGTGGTTCTGTAATAGAGTACCAGACTGCCAACAGTTTTCTCCTAATACGAATGTACAGCCAGGTAAAGCAATTAGCTAACCCCTTTGCTAAAATGGTAATGGTTTTTTTTACTAACAAATCGTATGATTTTCATATTTTTCTATTTTTGGGTAGAATTCGTATGGGTATTTAAATAAAATTAAGAATTATAAAATTCTATCGATTTGTATTTTAAATAATCTCAACCAGTTATGCAAAGGGAGACTGACTGTACTGTGCTCAGCAATCCGTTCATTAAATAAAAACCAGCTCAGTGCATGTCGGGCCACGCACAATGAAGGTTTTCATACTAAATAACTCTCAAATGATAGTCTAGTCATAGTAATTATTATTAGGTGGTATTTGTTAAAATATCTATTAGTTTATTTTATTTGTATATGTGTATTAGTATCAATAAAACTATATAAATTCTCTTAATCAAGAAGTTAGTATTTTTGTCATTATTTTTGTACCCTACCACTGTTTTTATATTTAACCCAAAGGTTGACTGGTAGAGAATGCCTTGTGGCATTAAGTCCGCCTATGTACCACTATTGTACATGAAGTTTAAATAAATAAATAAATAAATAAATAAGGTTTTCGTAGTTGGAATTAATTTATCCTAAGAACAAACTTAACATTGTGGTTGTAAAACATGTTCTCCCTAACATTCCAACTGCAAATGTAAGTTTGTACGTACATTATTGAGTGATTTGCCATATCGTTTTAAGACCATAGACTTTTTATAGGTTTAATTAAGTATCGATCTTTTCTCTGTACTTTTTTTTTTTAATTTTAAGATTAGCAGTTTCGGAAATAAGGTGTGACATGGTCGATTTTCATCTATTTTCTTTAAAACTTTTTAAATTATATAAATATATTTTTAAATTCTCATAAAACGATATGTCACTCGGTACAGTTTGCAAAACGTTTTTTAATTTAATTTTCAAATTTTTCCTCCAAAAGTGAACCCCATATTCAAAATTCATTTATTTACGTTAGACGTCCATGTTTGGGTCACAGAAATTCATAAAGATATGTGTACCAAATTTCAACTTAACGGTCCAGTCGATTCGGAGCAAATCTGCTGTGCCCGAAGGACAGACAGACAGACACACGTGTGATTCAAAGGATAAGGATTCCATTTGTCTTTTGAGGTACGGAATCCTAAAAAATATCCACTACAATGTATCTGACGTGGATGTTTTTTTATTTACAGGCAGTGAGGTGACAGGTTTCAATGATGACTTCCCAAAGTTTACAATGGTTCATTAATTTAATTCATTTTCTATACTAAACCTTCAGTATTGGCAATATATGATACCGTTGCTTCATTTTGGTAAAAGTTTCAAGTAAAAACTAGGGATGCCTCGATACGCCTTTTTGCCGATACGATACCGATACCGATGCTTTTATAAAAATATCGGCGATACCGCTGCCGATACTGATACGCATATTAAATTCAAAAATGAAGGTAAAATAAATAAAACACAAGTCAGGTTATATTTTTAAATTAATATTTATTTATTTATTTTCACAAAATCCACAGCTCTTTGAAATTTATAAGCTAGTCTTACAGCCAAATACGGATCTACAATTTAATAGCAATACAATACATGCAGCAGAAACAAACATAGAATGAATCGGCCATAAAAATATCGCCGATATCGGCAAAGAAAGAAAGAAAGAAATTTTATTTGCTCGAACATGTGTATACATACAGAATTAAAATAAATACGTGCATGCAAGATCTTGAAATAAGAGTGGCTCCTGACATGTTTGCCATTTCTCATGGCGTGCAAATATATTTGTACAATTATTAATAATAAATTAATGAATTTTAACTATTACACTTATACATATTATATTATTATTCTTATATTTACATTATCTAATTATTTATTAATTATTTTCCTTGTCCAATATTACAGATTACAATTATCACAATAACGATTTAAATCACTTTTTATAGGCATTCACTTACTTATAATAAAGGTATATTTAAGTTCTTCACTACTACCTGACCATAGCTACTATACCTAATCTTAGTTATACTTATTTATTTGTTTATACTAATCACCATGAGTCATTCAAAAATTCTGGAATACTATAATATGCTTTTTGTGCCAATAACAATTTCATTGTGTGTTTAAGTTTAGGTATAGGTAGCTCTTTCCAACTTTTGGGCAATTTGTTATAGATAATTGGTGCCATACAAAAAACACTTTTGCGCATAAGTGCAGTTTTCGATGTATGTACACATATTTTGCTATCATCACGTCTATTTCTTGGAAATTTGTCTGCCATACGAGGAAACAAATGTGGATTTGCCTTTACAAACATTACTATTTCTAATATATAAAGTGAAGGTAATGTTAATATTTGATATTTAGTGAAATAATTTTTACAGCTGTCGGTAGTTTTAAGATTAAACATAGATCTTCAACTGCAACTGCAAACTTCGAGTATCGCCGATATTTCGGCATCGGTATCGGTATCGGATGCATCCCTAGTAAAAACACAAGGTAGAAATCGGTGAATTAAATTCGGCTAACGGACTACCGGATAAAAATAACGCAGCCTTTGCTCTTGTGGTTCGCTTTTCGACTAGTGCTCTTCACTTTGCTTGATTCTATTCATCCTCCACGGTTAATCTGTTGCATAGATTTTGGATTGATCGGTGTTAACACCTATTTTTACAAGTTTTTATTTACTCCGTAAATGCACCGAGGCCGTGCACGAAATCGATTGATTTTGATCAATTTTGTTCATTGTTTGTGAGAAAGGGAAAAATAATTTAAACAAAATTATTTGTGATTTGAAAAGTCGTGTTGTTTTTTTTGCATGTGGCTGAAAGAGATTTTAAGTATTCACGGAAAATCACTAATATTCGCAACAAGTTTTCAGAAAAATGACGCGAAACTGACGTTTGATCATCTTCTTCTATATATATATAAAATTCAAAGTCCTGACTGACTGACTGATATATCAACGCACAGCCCAAAGCGCTGGGTCTAGAGATTCCAAATTTGGCACGTAGGTCCCTTATGAGGTGTAGGGGCGCTCTAAGATTTTTTTTTTGGAAATTCCTACCCCTAAGGGGAGTCTTTATATAAGAAACTACTTTTGATTTTGAATATTAAAAAATATCATCAACATCATTATATGGTCTACTTGCTTTTGGCTAAAACACTTTTTTCAACTTCCATACAAAATATAGCACAAAAATAATGTTGAAAAACCTTTTTTTTTTTAAACCCGGTCAGTAATATATTTTTTCCTCTTATTTAGCTAATCTTATTAAGAAATTTAAAAACCACACATTAATCTTCAGCTCTCCTTCAAATATAATCAAAATTTTATTTAACGATTATCCAATATCGTCATTAAGTAAATCAACTCAAACTCAAACTCAAATCATTTATTTCAATTAAACCATTTACAGGCACTTTTGAATTGTCAAGCAGTCGGTCAGTAAGAAAAATTAAGCTACATTCCCATTCCAAAGCGTAGGTACCTATGGAGAAGAACGGGCAAGGAACTTCATGGACACTCTTTTAAATTAAATTGTTACAAAAGTATTCGTTACATCTATAGTGTTGCATTTATAACTAAAAGTGAGAACGATGTAAAAATAAAAATAATAAAACAACGGCGAAATAAACTATATACTCGAGAGCGCAAAAATTATTAAAATTATAATTACCTCATACGAATAGTTAGCACTACGAAAACTGTATTTTTATAATCACATCCCACAGACTTAATGTTTCCATTATTTCATGATTTCTCAGAATTAGATAAGAAATTGACAACTGAGAGTTTTTTTTTTGTGCACGGAACGTTAACTTGTCTTGCTAGTTAGAAGGTATTGGTAAAAATCTTGCGATGTGAATTAAAACCACTTCCTCTTATCCTACGGAGTTGAGATATTTTACATGTTGATTCTGTTGCCTGCCACAGCTTATTTTAATTTATTTGAATTTTTGAATTGTTTTTATTACGGACGCTTCCAACGTGCACGTCTTTCTACATTGTTCTCACATGTATAACTTCAACATGAATGATGTAACCCATATTTTGTAACAATATTTTGTTTTAAAAGAGTGTCCGTGGAGTTTCTTGTCCGTTCTTCTCCATAGGAACCTACTACGCTTTGGAATGGGCAACTAGCTTCATCTTTCTGACTGACCGACCCCTTGACAATTCAAAAGTGCCTGTAATTGGTTTATTTGAAATAAATGCTTTGAGTTTGAGAGTTTGAGTTTGAGTTTTCGATAATAGCCCTTTCTAAAGTATGGCATGACTTGGCTTCATACCATGACTTGTATAAAGGACTGTTTAGGTTCGTTGGATGTCTTTATAAGTACCTTTCAAGCGACGGTGATATAACAAATTCTAATGAAGTTCAAAATAAAATTCAAATTAAAAAAAATATTTTCTATGTTAACGTAAGTTTTATAATTAGTAAAATTAAGTTCATTACAAATTTGTTAAAAAAAAAGGGCAGTCTTTGGGGACTTCCGATAGAAGTGAAAACTAAGTACATATATACACAGTATACATATAGCTCATGGAAAGCGTTCGGTGACGATGACGCGAGTTCCATGATTTCTGTTCACCCTAAAAGTACACTTATACTCGTATACACAGTATACATATAACTCATGGAAAGCGTTCGGTGACAATGACGCGAGTTCCATGATTTTTGTTCACCCTAAAAGTACACTTATATACACAGTATACATATAGATCATGGAAAGCGTTCGGTGACGATGACGCGAGTTCCATGATTTTTGTTCACCCTAAAAGTACACTTATATACACAGTACACATATAGCTCATGGCAAGCGTTCGGTGACGATGACGCGAGTTCCATGATTTTTGTTCACCCTAAAAGTACACTTATATACACAGTATACATATAGCTCATGGAAAGCGTTCGGTGACGATGACGCGAGTTCCATGATTTTTGTTCACCCTAAAAGTACACTTTTATACACAGTATACATATAGCTCATGGAAAGCGTTCGGTGACGATGACGCGAGTTCCATGATTTTTGTTCACTCAAAAAGTGCTCAACGCGCCTAAAGAAGTTTTCACTTCAAAAAAGGTTTTTACTTACATTTTTTCCTTTTTCTTTTTTACTGCTTATCCTGTCCTCTCATACTGCAATTAAAATTGTTTGCCGTTTTGCTTTTGCACCACTGAACTGCTAACTACCATCACAAAAGAATATGTCACTTTGATTTTTTGAAGATGAAGATTGGACAAAATCTTCAACACACATTATGTCTTGTCAGGACTTGGAAAAATCGCGGATTCCTTAGGTTTGGTTCGATTATGAACAGTACAATATTAAAGTATAATACACAAAGTATTATTTCACTTCTCATTCTCTAAAAGTACGCCAGTATAGCCCTACGAAACTCAAACAGCCAGTAAATATACTATTATCTGTGGAGTGTCGACCATCTTCATTGCGAAAATGTTGAGAGTTTTAGTTCCATGGTTTTTCTGCAAAAAAGGTGGCGCTATGTGTTTTAAATTGTTTATCTGTGACTGGTTTAGAAGAAAAAACTGACCGCGAAAATTTCAGAATTTTTGTCGGTTTTATTAATGTTTTTGTACTAAATTGACTATTTTTCTCGCACTCAAAGTGTAGTGTAAGTGTGTAGTTTGCACCTCGAGACTAAAAGCCAACTTAATATACCCTCGGTTTCATTGACTCCCTCGCACGCTCGGGAGTCAAACCACCTCTGGTATATTATGGCTTCGTTTAGTCCCTCGATATAAAAATATACTATTATAGTTCTACGACTTGCAAGGCATGTGTGTGTATAATCGTGTTTCGTACAAATTAATTAATGATCCTGTATACTAGCAAAATAAGGGTTACTAGGCTCGCATAAGCAAAAGGAGGTCTAAGCTCCATTTAGAGAAAAGCTGATAATGATGTTTCTATGGGCAGTTATAAAGCCGTGTACACTAGGCCTGGCGAATGACTCGAGACCTTCATACATTCGCATGTCTTCGTCCCGCTATGCCTAATCGCTACTGTGGCACATTATATCAAACGACCACTCCAAACTAGACCTTAATATTATCACTTAAGGGTGTATAATAGGTTGAATAGCGCGAACGTTAGCAGTCCTTATATGTACCTGTTTAGTAGTTAATTATTATGATCGGTTAGTTATGTGTGCGTTGTGGGTAAACTGCAAATTAGGTCACTTGCAAACAGTATGATATTGCTTAGTCCTAAATAGTTTGAGCTAACTTTAGATATAGAAAAATTCTAGAACCTCGTGTTCTATATGTTATAATGAGCAGTAGCCGCGTTTGTTTTTGTTAAGATGTTATTGATTTAAAAGATACCTTCATTTATATCTCTTGGAAGTTAAAGTTATTGATACCGTTATTTTGGAAAATACAGGGTTATTTTAAATTGGCTAGCTAAACTCTGCAGATGCGGTGGGTATCGATAGCAAAAAACCGGCCAAGTGCGAGTCGGACTCGCGCACGAAGGGTTCAGCACCATTATCTATAAAAACGGCAAAAATAATCATGTCTGTTGTATGGGAGCCCCCTTAAATATTTATTTTATTCTGTTTCTTAGTATTTGTTGTTATAGCGGCAACAGAAATACATCATCTGTGAAAATTTCAACTGTCTAACTATCACGTTTTATGAGATACAGCCTGGTGACAGACGGACGGACAGCGGAGTCAGTAATAGGGTCCCGTTTTACGTTTTGGGTACGGAACCCTAAAAACGGATAAAATAAAAATATAAAGATTTGATAAATTTTTTTGGGAGGTCAACGACCTCTGTTTTAACTGTTTTATACTGTTTTATCGTGTTTAGATATCTATACCGTAGAACGGGGCTATTTGGATTTTCGGGGGTTATTTGGAATAAAGTAATTGTAAGATTTGAGTTGACATAAATGCTACCAAAACACCATATACAGCTTTTATTTTATTTCTAGTCTCGTTTAGTTTAAAAAAAAAATCGTACGAAGATCACAATTCGAATTTACATCAACTCATTGCTTTATTCCAAATAACCCCCGAAAATCCAAATAGGTAGGAAGGTAGGTTCTACGGTACCCATAACGTCGGGGATGTTAGCAAAAAAAAAAAAAATGGATTTTCTAAATTGTTATTTCAAGTGACTACGAGAAATTCGGTCAATGACCCCCAAAAAAAAAAAAAAGCATGTGGGGCATTCTTTGAGGACTGCCGATAGAAGTGAAAGCTAAGCTTTTTGCTCACCCAAAAAGTACACATATATACACAGTATACATATAGCTCATGGAAAGCGTTCGGTGACGATGACGCGAGTTCAATGATTTTTGTTCACCCAAAAAGTGCTCAACGCGCCTAAAGAAGTTTTCCCTTAAAAAAAAATCATCATTTTTTTTTTTGTTTTTATAATGTTGAGATATCAATAGCCATTGCGGCTGCGGAGTTCAGCTAGCCAGTTTAAAATAACCCTGTATAGTATTTACATACTGGACATATGTATCGGCAAACGAAGATAAAAGCCGAGCCAATATAAAAAAATCGAATCATTGACAAAGCCCATGTTTAAATCTCTTAAGCTGTCCCAAAAGCGACATGATTCTGCATCTGATTTGATTATTGCTAAATTATGTTATACATCACTTCTGGGCCTCAAGTCTGCTATTACAATAGTGTCAGAATGATCTCTTCATTGTGAGTTTTTGACAGATTTGCCATACAAACACTGTCAAATACTCACAATGGCGAGACCATTCTGACACTATTGTAATAGCAGACTTGAGGCCCTGTCTGATTGTATTTAACTTTAACTTTAACAATCAAACAAGACACATCAAGACATCACTTTAACATCAGACAAGACCGATCCCAATCTGCTTTAGCATAGATCAACACAACTGTTCATCTCGATACCTCTACAGTCAAGTATAGCTGTGAAATGTCTATGCCTGAATTTAGACTTGCGACTGAGACCAGTGTCGCAGACAGTCGTCCACCGTCTCCCAAATTTAGCTACGGCACACTGAGCTATGCTGTCTTGGTAACGCTTAAGAGCGCATACTACGGTCTCACTCCTTTAAAAAATATTATCTCGTGACTGAGAAGGAATTATGAAAAATGGCTCAATCAGCGACCTCGGTAGGTGTGTCTAGAATTTTCTAATACCTTTTTTAACGTTTCATATTGAGACACGATATCATACTAATGGGCGAACTAAATGCAAAAATTGGAAAACCAATGGAGGAGGCTTTTTGGCGGTCCTTATGATGAAATTAAAAAATTCAATAATAATAATAATTAATACTATTATGAATTTTGTTTCAATTGAATTGAAATGTATTTGTGTACTTTAATTGAAATTAATTAATACCATTATGAATTTTATTTTAATTAAATTTAAATGTATTTTTTATTAAAGTAATTGTAATTGTAATTGTAATTGCGTGTATTGTAATAATTGTAAGGAATCAATAAAAGCTTATTATTTTTATTTATTTATTTATTGAGACACATCATCATCATCATTTCAGCCGAAAGACGTCCACTGCTGGACATAGGCCTCCGGTTTTATGGTTCCCGCATCCAGCGGATTCCTGCGGCTTTCATAAGGTCATCGGTTCACCTTGTGGGAGGCCTTCCAACGCTACGTCTTCCGGTACGCGGTCGCCACTCCAGAACCATTCGGCCCCAACGGCCATCTGTTCTGCGCGCAATGTGCCCTGGCCATTGCCACTAAAGTTATTGAGACACGAAACAACAAAATTCGATCTAAAAAAAAAGCGGCCACATTCCTCTAGGTATTTTGTTGCTTTGTGTCTCAATATGAAACGTTATAAAAGGTATTAGAAAATTCTAGACACACCGAGGTTCTTTATTGAGCCGATTTTCATAATTCCTTCTCAGTCACGAGATAATATTTTTTTAAAGGATTGGCTCAGTAGATCGTTATATGCTCTCTTAAGTGACGATCTAGATGTTTGTGCAATGGGCAGGCAAGAATACATAGGAAGTTATTTTTACCCGACTACGGCTCAGTCAAAGGAGGGTTTTATCTATACTTAACAGATTATCCATATAAACAGCGAGTACATCTCACACCCGTGCTTTACCAATGACATTATAAAGGTATGAGGAACAGGGTGTAAAGTTCACTCATACTCTATGGAAAAGGGAGGATCCTCCGACCAGACGGGTGTCGTGTCTGGTGGGCTACGGCCCGACGGTTGATGTCGGGATGATGTATATATGCTAGTCGCGCGGTGAACTCTGATTGCGCGATGCAGGATTTTTGTGACGTCAGGTCTTTGACGTCAGGTTTTTTCGGTTGTTGATGCATGACACACGACATCGGGAAATGTAGTTGTGTGGGTGGGTTTACATGTAATTGTTTCTAGTCCAATAATGTTTACGTGACATAAGAGCGGCCCGCTCTTCCTTTTCTATACATCAATGGTTTTAGTTATTAAAGTAGGTTTGTAAGTTTATGTTTTTAGAGGTATAAGGAACAGGGCGTAAAGTTCACTCATCCTGACGGGTATTGTGTCTGGTGGGCAACTGCCCGACGGTTGATGACAGGATGATGTATATATGCTAGTCGCGCGGTGAACTCTGATTGCGCGATGCAGGATTTGTGACGTCAGGTCTTTGATGCGTAGTTCGCATGTGGCGTTGTAGATACCGCAACAACATCGTTATAATGACAGAGACACTGAAACAGCAAGACCAGATACTGCACAGCCTAAATGGAGCCTCTCGGCGGGTTGGCCTCTGCATGAATTTGGACAAGACGAAAGTCATGTACAATTCTCACGTCCTGTCAAATCCAATCCACATCGAAGGGGCGCTTCTTGATGTTGTGAAGGAGTACTTAAATATTTTAATTTTAATTTTTCGATGTGCTTACTTTTGACTCTAGTCTAGCTCAGAGGTGACAGAGACAAAGTCGACGATGGAGTGAGCTTACCCAAAAGAAGCCTGTTCACTCTCACTTTGAATAGATTAGGCTTGTATGCGTTCGGAAACACAGACGCAGGCAGAGAGTTCCACTCCTTTGCTGTGCGCATTATAAAAGACGTTTGAAAACGCTTAGTGCGAGTTGGTGGAATATCAACTAGGTAGTGGTGGTAACTTGCAGTGCGTCTAGATGTCCGATGGTAGAAGGGGGCCGGTGGAATGAGGTTGTGGAGTTCATGGGCACACTCGCCGAAGTACAATCTGTAGAAGACCGACAAGCAGGCAACCTTGCGGCGATGAGCCAAGCTGTGAAGCTTGGCATCTACTAGTTTAACAGTTGGTCAGCTTCCAGTCTAACCAGATGCAGCTGAATACCAGTATTCGACATAGAGCGACTGCAACTCTGTCACTGGGTAATACGATACCCTTTGGTAAGACTGTTTGTCAGACTTTCGGGCTTCTGAGGATTCTTAACAACTGTCAATGACCCACGAATGACAGCCGGTACCAACCGCTTAACGTGATCGTGGAACGGAGGGATCTTGGTATGTAAAGATGGTCACCCATCCACGTAACAGCCGCGGCAAGTCTAGCTTAACCCGATCGATTGACTCTTGCGGCTGCTATTACTTAGGCACAAGCACCTTAGGATAAGGACCACATGGTAAGATGCAATATAAACGGTGTCAACACTATGAATATAGGTACCTACACCACAAAATACAAACTTATGTATGTGAATAAACAAACAGAACTTCGCTGTTCCTAATATTACTACGATAATGGTATGGATGAAGCTCTAAAAGGTGAAGACATGTATACTTAGACTCCTGTTTAGAGTGTTTGGTTCGGAGGGTGCGTGGGATGAAATTTTACGAGTTTCTAGACCCGTGCATGAATTACACAGACTTTAACTGACTGTTTCATTCCTTTGTGTCGATTTTACTCGAATTTCGAAGGTCTCATTGTAGGCGGATGATTTTTACTTATTTCTGTGGACTGCTGCTAAAGTTCTCTTTTATCTATGGTATCTTAATCAGTATAGCCTTTAAAAAAATTGGGGTTATCTTTTTATTGAAGTCCTCTTTGTTGTTTACGGTTCATTGCCACATTTGGTGTGAACCATCGTATATCCGTAACTCAATTAATAACTAGATTAATAGACGTAGAAATCAATTTATCTTAGTAGTTAACTGTTATTTTACAAAATATTCCCTGATCTCCCCACTAAAACGGGCTACTAGTGCTAACATCGTTTCTAATTTAGAAAATTTTGTTTTTCTTGTTCATGGAGTACCTCAGACTATTATTATGGACAATGGATCGCAATTCCAATCTCATGAATTTCGTAACTTTCTTTGCAAATATAACATACCATATATATTTTTCTATCCTCACTATTGTTCTCAAGTTAATCCCACTGAAAGATACAATCGTACTATAATCACAGCTTTGTCATCTTTAGTCGGTGAAGACCATAGATCTTGGGACATCCACCTTCCTAAAGTCCAATATGCTATGAACAGCACAAATAATGCTACCACTGGTTTCTCTCCTAACTTTTTTTTGTGTTTTCGTTTTTTCTTTGTTACTTCTGGCTCACTATATACGCCAACTAGTAATCTTGACGAAATCGTTTTTCATCCTAGGGACATCTATGCTACTAACATAGGTTTATTGTCTGCAACTTTCGATAAAGTTCAGGTAGCTCTTCACATTGCTCATGCCCGTAACTCTTCCCGCTACAACGAACGTCATTCTTTTAGGAAAATAACGTAGGAGATGCAGTTACTAGATTACAAGAGTATACTGACAACATCATCATCAAGACTTTTGATACTAAGACTGTTAACAGCAGTAAGTTCGTCAAGTGCTGTCATTATAGCCAGTTTTACAATAGTCTACAGATTTATGAAAGTGTAATTTCATTTTCTTCTGCAAAAGTCACCAAAATATTTATTTTCCTAAATAATTCCAAAAGGACCATTTCTAACTCTGCATTTAGCTGTTACGCAAATTGTCGAAATTCCCTGAGGTATCTGCGACTGTATACAGCTGTGCTCGACATACGTATCTATTATATACAGGATGCGTCTTGCCCTACACACCGACTTGCCCAGGTCATACTATCACTAGATATGCCTATATATATGCTATAGCTTCAAAGTATTAAGGAGTATTAAGATCTAGAACTTTTTCTTGAAATATAATTCTGAGAAAAAGTAATGAGTCTCTGCAATCCCTTTTAAAATAGATATAGTGAGTTCTTTCTAGATTATAACCTAACGTTCGACCTTCATTAGTCGAGAAGACTTTGAAGAACGACATTGAAATCTAAGTTCTTAAGAAATGTGTGGGTGACGGATAGATACGGACTAAATTCAATATTTGTACAAAGGTTATATAAATTTCATCACAAAGAGGTAAAAAATAATACAACAAAGAATTCGGTAGACCCAATTCCTCTATAAATGCAAAGTACTTATTAGCAGAACACTGGGTCAGTACTCTGCAAATTCTGCAATCCTTTTCCGCCATTTAAACGCCCGCATATTATAACATATACACGTATCGCTTCGTGTTTCATGAGTGCTTGGTGCCTCATTCCCATATATACGTAATATACACACATGCAGCCTTTATTTGCATGTATGTATATATATAATCGATTCTGTAGTATATACGCAAGTGTCATTGTGAATGTGTGCGAATTGATTGTATAATTACATCATCATTATCAGTTTATAGTCATGCAACATTGGTTAAATTGATTTCCCTAATTAAGATGAAGCTTAAGGTTAGGATCAAACAAGATTGTGTAGCTACAGTCGAGGATGTTGTTCTATTAAGTTCTTAGTAAGTGATTCTATGCTCGTGAGATCTACTTCGTAGTTAAACAATACTTTAGTTTTATTTATAAGCTTTATCAAATTGATATTCTACTAAACCTATAATCAGAGTTTATATTTCCGCGTATTTCCGTATCGAAGGACCAAAAGTTTGCCTCAAAGTTTGAGTGAAGGAGAGGTGAAAATGAATGAAAATTTTAGGAAACTTTTAACCCGATTTTTGTATGTAGCTTTTTATGCGACAATCATGGTTTGTTATTATGAACTTATGACAATGGAAATAAAATATAAAGTCCTTTCGGTAAATAACTTCAGAATATCATGAGTGAACTAGAACAGAGATACCGGATTGATGTGTCCATCACGGAGTTACCATGACTTAGGACACAATAACAAAAATTGAAAACCATTTTTTACCTATCGATTGTCCCCACTGCGTTCAGAATGTGCGTGTGTTTCGAGTGTCATTGATGCATTTCGGTATGGGGGACAGGGGGCGATGGGGGCCGGCCGGACACGGAGCGAACGCACCTCGTCCACGAACTGACGGACCAGTGTGCGTTGTAACTCCGAGGGGCGAACACGCGCGCCGCGCCCGCACACAACTTACTCGCGAAACACGAACTCCAACTCTCAAATATCACAGATTCGAATCATAAAAAAATTACTACCGTGCAACAAATAGGTTGGTAACCCATTGTGCTTCCTTTGCGTTACAATTTTTCCATAAAAAAAGTTGCAATCAGACGTTCAGCGCGCGAAGTTTTATCATCTTGACATACTAGTTTTTGCACGAATGCAGGTTTGCATAGACCGTCAGGAATGGACATAGGAACTTGATGAGTAAGTAAGCCTTGGCATTAGTACATGGTGACAGCAAAAAATGCAATTAGTCCATCGTTGGTTCGTGTCGCTAAGTTTCCTTTGTCACGCCAGTTTGAAAGACAAGGCATTGTTTTAGTGAATTTATTAGCCTAACTGACACTTATGTACCGATTCTTAGATTATTCTTAGTAATTTCCTACTAGAGGTTTTTTTTTCTATTCGACGCAGTTAGTTTTTATCATCCTTATTTAATACTTCTTTTTACTGTTTTATGTTAACTAACTAACTTTATGCAGATCTATGGAGTCTGGGTTAAACATTTTCACCAGCATCTCCAATGCACTTGAGAAGTTAGTTTTTGTACCAAACTCTCATTATGCATTCTCTATTACATACTAGGGTTATTTGATCTTATATAATTCTATTTAACGATACCAGGCTTGCATACTTGTACAGAATGTACAGAAGTTCTCAATGTGTAGAACGCAGCGAAGTTTGAAAGTAATTTTGGAGTGCAAGCGCGCGTCGAACTAATCAAATCGTTCACGGTCCTTAGTTCGCTGATAACACTACCCACGGTGTTATGGTGCTCTAGTAACTGTGCAACTTTTTTATTGCCTTTTCGTATATTTTCTTACTTCACTTAGGAAAAACAATGGAGTTTTCACGAAACTACGCCTACTTTTCAGGTTTTGCGTCTTTACGGCTTATTTTACAATAGAGGTAGAGAGTCACGTTCTTATTGTTATTATCGAATATTACAGTCGATTTATAGTTACTTCACATTGCAATAGTTTGGCGCTCATCGAGGACAATCCACTTTTATACTCGTGCTACTACCACCCATGAAGTAGCCCAAATACTCATTGATACATTATTAAAGTTATCTAAAGAGCCTCTGTAAAACCGGGCTTTTCCATCCAAGGAATTGTATACCTCGAGAATGAAGTAACAATCGCAATATTCATAACAGTCGTATCAAAGGACCAGGTTCGCATTCCACAGCAACGCACCGCATTGCTAAGCACAATACCTATTAAGCCCTACATCGCCGGCTAAACTAGCGTAAACACAGCCGTCATCTCTTTCCGCGTACCCTTTATACCGCAAACCTCCACAGGCATGTAATTAGTATATTTATGAAAAAAGGAACGAACCGATGGGTAGGACAATGAGCGTGGGGACCGTTACTCGGGTAATGAGCCCCTCACATTCGACTAGCTGGGATAACGTGTAAGGGCCGGTCGGCCGCCTCTCACACCAACGAGTAACCTCTCGAGCTATTAACGTGATGTTATCCGACTTTTAATGATTTTATACTGAAAATCACGTCTAAACGAGTAGTGTTAATGATTTGGAAAAAATATATGTTAAGATTATCTTAAGATATAAAAACAATATAGAAAGACCTATTTGTTAAATTTTGTAATGGTGTGTGCGTATCTAAAGGCCACAAATTAATATATTTGCAATTGATGGGACTTTAAGCACCCGTACGAAGACACTGCTGACACTGTTGTTGTGTGTTCTAGTTGAAACTTATCTAACTTATTATGAAACTAGCAATCCGCCCCTACCTCGCACAGTATTTACGACTCCTTTATTATATGAGATTCCTTTATTGTAGGTAAGTTTAACATGAATGTATTATGCATCTATATTCATTATTATCTTTCGGAATAAATTCTCTAAATAAAGGTAAAATCAGCATCAAAATCCACACAGTCACACAGGAATCATCGGCACTACCAAGAAGAAGATTGATTGATCAATCTTCGTCAGCAAACGCATGTAAAAACAGAAGAAAAACACTGTCATTCCTTATTCACTTACGCATTCCTTTGTTGTGAAACCTCTAGCATGAAAATAACAAAATATTATATTTCATATAAATATTAATAATTTTACAAAATGATATCACCTACAAACTTCTGTTGCCTTATGGTGAGTAGATACGATCAAGTCAACGATCGCTGTAACCACTTGACATTTAAGACACCCTCGCACCTGTACTTCTTGAAAGTTTTTTAAAGTACATGCATACGATAACTTAATGACACGTTTATGATCTGGGATATTATCTGTAGAACTTTAAGTACCGCAAGTTTTGGCACTTAAACCTTACAACCTTACACCTGGCAGTTATATTTGTTTTTTGAAAGGAATACAGGTACTGTTATTTGAATTGGTCTTTCGGTACGCGCACGTCTTCGAATTTGTATAAGCCTTGGTGTTGTATTTTTAATTCATCATTCAGGCAATAAAATACATGAAAGCCTTCCAGGTTTATGTATACTGATGGTTAACCAAAGTTACCTTTTCTTACCTAAACCTTCAAGGTAAAGTCGCGACCATAACACAATGTATTTTCTATCCAATCTAAGTTACATGCCTTTGTGAATGTGGAACCTAATTCGCAAACTAGGCAGTTAATAAAAAAACGTCACGGACTACCGTACGTCCGTACCCAAACCTATTAAAGTGGCCTTGTCGTTATCGCTAAAAAGAAAATAGCTGGCAGTGCACTGACCGCGCGTTAAGCGCGTATGGCGTGCGCTTTCCACCTACAGTTGTGTGTTACACGGTGTTGCGGAATGGTGTGAATTTTTGTACTGAGTGTCGCGTTTCTCGATTTTTATGCGTTAACTCCTACGCTATGTGAGAGCCTGGTGTTGATATTGGTATTCGTCCTTTTTTGACGATATTCCGATTAAATGAAATACATTGATATGTTTAAAGGGTGGTAATTTGCTATGTTATAGTTAATTTAATTGCCTATTCCGATGTCATGGCCAGCCATTATTGTCATTCTATAAGATTATCTAAAGGGAGAATGCTTAAATGACTTCAATATCGATTTCAAAATGATTCATGAAAGCACTTTAAAACAATTTAAAAAAAAGTTGAATCAAGTAGGCACTTAATATTTTGC
Organism: Dryobota labecula; assembly: GCA_947523025.1. Classification (NCBI taxonomy): domain Eukaryota; kingdom Metazoa; phylum Arthropoda; class Insecta; order Lepidoptera; family Noctuidae; genus Dryobota; species Dryobota labecula. The sequence continues at coordinate 15,442,587 of OX383306.1, forward strand.
CTGGCTTAACCTGACTATACCTTATTTGTTCAAACAGTTTAAGGTTAGAAATAATATTATAATTACGGTGTAAGACGTGGGTGCAAGCTTCGAACAAAATTGCTCACTTAATGAAACAGCGAAGAATATTAAGCGGATTTGCAATATTAAGCTTTATTTATATAATTATAGAAGATGAATCCTAAATAACACGAGTTAGATAATATTTCATTTGCCAAAAACTATCCACAGCTAAATCGATAGAATATGGAAAATCGATCTTGCTAACGCTGAACACAGTAATTGTCACGACTAAACGATTAATCGGTAAACTAAATCGATTGAAATATTACTCGATGCGAATTAAACGTCAGTTTGAAGAATTTCATTCTGAGATATGGATCGGTGCATAAAGCACGTAGAGCCGGTGTCTGCAGATGGAAAATGGCCTATGTTGTTATCGCGAGCAGCATGAGAATGAGACCCCTTTGCGATTTAATCTGCTCAAAGCTCTCCGTTAGCTCTGTACTCCTAATACTTTTTTCTGCGAATTGTTTGTGCATTCATGTTGTTTAGTTAATTCATTAATAAATTGAGATACTTTGTTTTGCATATCGGTTGGTTATGCAAACAGACGGTTATGTTTCTACCTAGAATTTATTTACAATCTGTTGAATTCATCACTAGCTTTTCGGCAATAATTTCATCATCATTGTCATTATTATCATCAATAGCAGGGCTGCAAGTCTGTTATTACAATAGTGTCAGAATGGTCTATCGTTGATTACATAATTGTTGATTTTGACAAGTTTGGCAATCTACTAATATAATGGCGTCGTTATGACTTTCCAATGGTCAGCCACTGACACTCCATTGAAAGAATTGGTAATCTCGTACATAATGACAAATGAAACTTCCTACTAAACTACCAACTTCCTACTACTTCAGATTGCTTATAACACTAATAAATAATATGTAAAAATATATATCAATGAAATCTGGCTTGAATAAATATTCAAAATGCCATTGTAATACAATTCTATTACGAGACCATTGACCGACCAATGATCGACCATTATGAATTTAGCAGATAACGAACTTTTAGCAAAATGACAATGGGATCGTGTTGGAGTGACGAATTTATAAAAATAGCAGACTTGGGCCCCTGGTCTATCTCCTTTCCTATCTAAATAAGCTGCATCAACTAGTCCATCTGTAGGTATCATAAAAAGGAAGCAGATGCAAAGACATAAATCTCTCTCCTCACAAATACTTTATTTTGTAGTAAATCCAACCAACGTTAAACTTAGGAAGCAGTCGGGTCCAATCCTTGTCCGTTTTTTAATTCAAAGCCAAATAAAATGTGGGGCAGATCTAGGTTCCCTTTACACATAGACTTTTCAGTTATCTGATGGAATACTAAATTAATACAAGAAGTAAATACAGATCTACGATAAATAAAACCGGTCAAGGGCGAGTCGGACTCGCGCACCGAGGGTTCCGTACCATCATAATTATATAGCTTCATAAGCTTCATTCGTGTAAGTAGGACCTAAATAGTTATGTGCCCAGAAAAAACTACAACTGTGCTTCACCCAAAGCAACCTGCGAGTAGGTAGGAAGGAGGATATTTTAGTTGTGAACCGCGAAATGTTTTTAAATTTTCATCGGCGAGGTCTTTATTCGTCAGTTAATTTTAACACTGTGGTGTAGAATATTGCAGTTTTAGGTCAGCGCCATCTATTGACAGATAAAGGAACTAATGTAATTTTTGTTGATTTCTGAAAAGTGTGCTATTTAGAGACATAGTTTTATTTTTCCTGTAATCTTTACATAACCTTCTATCACATTGAATAATTTGAGATTTTTCTCTATGCAAACTTCGGAGATAAGGGGGGGGAACGGTATTTTTTTTTACATTTTTCATCAAAAGTCGAAAACTATGCGGCCTAAAGACAAAAGAAAAATGTTTGAGAATGTGCAAACAGCGCTCTTTCATATGATACCCCACATGCCCTAGTAGCGGCATTTCGAATTTTTAAGACCACCTTTCAGTCCCTGTTGCAAAAAAAATAAAAACTTTTCTGTTTCTTTCTTATTTGCAAAATATTTGGGCAAACGTCATCTAAAACTATTCTAAATTTCAAGTTGATAGCATCAGTAGTTCTTGAGATATTCAGCTGTGACAGACAGACAGACAGACTGAGTCACACCATAAGGGTTCCTTTTTACCATTTTGGTACGGAACCCTAAAAAGTAAATGATTCTATTTGTAAACAAAAAACTTGTGAGAACAGAAAGAAAAATTTGAACTTACTCTGTTAGGTAAAAGTGTTTATATTTTTCTCAGATCTGGAGATTGTTTTAAATCTTCATAGAAAACTACCGTTTTCTATGAAGATTGAAAGCTTTAAAAGAAACTGAAGTCCTAAGCGTAGGGGAGGTTTGAAAAGTACTTCACAACTTTGAGTTGCACTTTTATAAATAGTGTGAGAATAAAAACAACTGTTTACATTGACATGCAACTGCTTTTAGCATTTTCATAATTATTTATAGCATAGGCTACGGTTTTTATTACCTCTTTTGTTGGAGAATCATAATTTTCATGGAAAATCAGTGAGGAAACAATAAAAACATTACATATACAGCATGTGTCAAAAAGTTGTGGTCATATTTATTTAAGGGTGTGGTATACAGACCATATAACTGAACAATTTTCTCAATGAGACCAACATAGTAATCGCGAATATATAATCAGCCGTCACATACATTTGGTTCGAGTGGATATTGAAGTTTAGTTTGGTACAGCTGAGAATTTTTCTCGATTCTGCAACTAAATGAGAAGAAATTTAAATCATGCATTAAACTCACTATGTAGACAAGCATTTATTTTAAATTAGATTACGTATATTGTAGATAAAAATGCTTGGTTTAATGCTGGTCCTGCTCCACAGCCAATTGGGATCACTAAACTTGTTAAAATTGTATTTTTTGTTTTTATTTAATCAAGTTTTAGTTGTTGAATACTTCAATAGGTACCTAATATGATATGGGAACATGATTTTCTTTTCTTTCGTAGTAAAATTTTATTTATTTTTCAAATACATACATGGTTTATCATTTAAAAACATATTAAAAATTCAGAAAATATGAGTACCATGGAGCCTCGCTGATGGTGGCGCGTGTATTGGATCATTCGGTTCCCTACAAAATGGTTGAGCTGGATGGTGCTGATTCACGCGTCATATTGGTGAACGGGCGCCGTTAGTTGAGGCTGGTCCTCTCTTAACTGCCAGGGATTATTTTTAATCTTATATTTTAAGTTGTTTTCACTTAAATGATAAATGATTTTATTTCTGTAAGTAGGTTTTTAACAACATTTAATGGGTTTTTTTTACAGTTCTTTATTAGTCCTGCAAGATTGTTAATGTTTAACCAATAACCCTGTATATGTTTCGATATATTCTTTTCTAATAATACAACTATCCTACTACATATTAACGATTAGTAAAGCGATCGAAATGACAGATTTTAACAAATAATGATTGTCTACCTACCACAGTTCTCCTTTTAAAACAATTAGAACAATTTACTTACCAAGAATTCAAATTTAATTTTCCAGCTGTCTTTGATACTGTCATTTACCAGAGTGTAATAGTTCCATTTAGTTTTACAATCGATAATATTCATTGGTTATGACCTACAAATGGTGCAATTTTTTTTTTGATGATAAATTTACACCCGCAGAACAGCCAGTTTAGATAATAAATCAGACATACTGCTAGGGTCCGAAATTAGGTTAAAATAGGGTTGATAAAATTACCTTGAAAAAGTTTTGGTACTTAACCTAAACTTTTTTATTCTAAAACCAAAATGAGGTGCAGTTTGCGAAATAGTATATCCTATGGAGAAAACTCATTTGGATAGCTTGGAAGCCAAGTAATCCAACTAACATATTGTTTAAAATAATTAAAACAATTTCCTTACCAAGAATTCATATTTAATTTTCCAGCTATCATTGATACTGTCATTAACCAGGGTTTAATAATTTCATTTAGTTTTACAATCGATAATACTCATTGATTTGTTTATGACCTACAAATGGTGCACATTTTTTTTTAATGATAATTTTGCACCGGCAGAACAGCCAGTTTAGACAATAAATCAGACATATTGCTAGGTTCTGAAATTAGGTTAAAATAGGGTTGATAAAATTACCTTGAAAAAGTTTTGGTAACCTAAACTTTTTTATTCTAAAACCAAAATGAGGTGCAGTTTGCGAAATAGTATATCCTATGGAGAAAACTCATTTGGATAGCTTGGAAGCCAAATGATCCAACTATCATTTTGGCCAAAATTGAGCCATGTGGATTGTGGATTTTAAGAAACCATTATAATAGGTACCCTTTACACCAACGGAGCAAAAAATTACTTCATGTGCATCTATCCTGTGCGCGGTGGACATCGATCGGGCGGCGATGGATCCCGCACGCTCACGCAGCGTCAAGCAAGACACTTTTCCAAAGTTCCATAACTCCATGCATATTGCGCACGATCTTTGAGATATTTTTGAGACACAATGAATTAAAAAAAAAAAAGAATAAGAAGAGAAAATTGAAAAATTTTATGATTGAAATTGAAGTCACATAACTCAATTTTGGCTAAAATGTTAGTGGATCACTTGGCTTCCAAGTTATCCATATTTAAACAGATACTCTTTTAGTTCACCTCAATGATTACCTAGCTTTAGTTATTAAAATATTTTTGATTCCAACCTAAAAAAACCGGCCAAGTACGAGTCGGACCACACGCAATGAAGGGTTGGGATGAATTTATCCCAAGAAGAAACTTAACCGATACATTCCAACTACAAATGTAAGTTGGTACGCACAATACTGAGAGATTTACTATGTTATTTTAAGACCATATACTTCTTATAGGTTTGTTTTCCTGTAATCTAAAAGTAAAGAACTATTTTCAGTATTTTTTTTTTTTTCAGAATTTTACGCTTAGTAGTTTCGGAGACAATGGTGAATTTTTATCTATTTTGAATGGTCCATTTTTATTTATTTTGAATGGTAAATTTTTATCTATTTTCTTAAATAACTTCAAAAGTATATTTTAAGTATATTTTAAAATTATTAAAAAATATATGTCAGAAACTAGTTGACATATTATTCATATTATTCAAAATTCGACCTAGTAGATTCGGAGCAAATTGGCTGTGACAGATGAACAGACAGACATACACACGAGTGATCCTATAAGGGTTCCGTTTTTCCTTTTGAGGTACGGAACCCTAATTACGTTCGCCGTTTCCAAATAAAAGGTCTCGTGTTGTGTAGTCTGCAGAAACTCCATAAAGGATCTTTACAAGTAAACCTTGTCGTAGATTTGAATAGAAAAGCCAGGCTAAGCGCGTTGGCCTATCCAATTTGCGTATGGTATGTCACCGTCGGATAGGGAGGTGCCGTAATGCACTTACCTCAGTTACCTGATACCTTAGCATTGTTCTGAATTATTGTTCTATAAGAATAATATTTATTTGTTAAATACATGGTATAAAAAGATGGTAAAAATACAAAATAATACATGTTTTTGCTAAACAGTTATAAGCGTACCTACAAATTTTCTTGTCAAAGAAGTCTTTGACACTATAAAAACTATGACTATACAACCATTCATGTAATTTATTTTTGGATAATTTCATATTTAAAGTCTTGAGATTACTTGGTATCTTATTTATACCTACACACATAGATACACAACTTTTATTATATTTAGCTAATCTCGGAAGGACATCCAGTACGAGCCTGTGGGGGTCTCGTTGGTTACGAGGATATAAATCATCTGCATTACTAAATAATTCCTTATGCTTCCTCCCTATAAGGTTTGATTTCAGACTCAAGAATAATTTATAATTCTTGATAGCTGTTTTTAGTATAATGATTTTTAATGTGTGGTTGAACCAGACTTGGTAATAATCAGAATCAGAATCAGAATCTTTATTTAAATGATAAATGATTTTATTTCTGTAAGTAGGTTTTTACAAACACTTTTACACGTCAATCATATTTTAAAACTAGATGATGTCGGCGTTTCGTATCTGACTACTCTGAGAAGAAAGGCCGAAACAAACTCAGAGGTCACAGTCTCTTTTAAAGTCCAGACATAATCTTGGTCAAGTCATGTGAAGACCATGTAGATTGGTGTCTCAAATGGTCTTTTGAAGAAAGAACCACACAGATTGGTGGTCTATTCAGTGCACGCATTTGTCAGTAATCGTGCAGCTTAACTTAGAACATAAGGAGCTCAACGATTCGACGAACAATACCAAAGAAAGGACATTTGGGCAGGCATTTGTTAAACATAGGTATTTACTTAATGGTGTTAGGTTAACATATTTAAGCTCTATGTTTTGCCGTGAAAGCATACAATTTTTTATTAAAATGTAATTTAAAAAAAAACTAAAATACTTAAAAAAAACTAAATAAAATAAACAATAAACTCAAAACCAAAAATAAACTAAAAAAATATAAAAAAAATTTATTTAAAAAATCTTGTACACTGTAATAAATTTTTTCTATTAATCTATTAATAGAAAAAAATTATTACAGTGTACAAGATTTTGATAGGGGCATATTTTTTATACTATCGAGTATTTTATTATAAATTTTCGAAGCCATTCCAAAAAAAGCTCTTTTTCTTCAAAGTGGTTCTGCATTTTATGTCGCACAATTTGATTTTCATGTTAGCAATAATGGCATTAGAATAGGGTTGGGTTATGACTTTTTGACTTATGATTCTGAGATTTCGAATTTATTTGCTTTAAGAGAGAAGTGCTAAGGTAGCCCGCGAAATTCAAATATATACAGGGCATCCCACGACTTAATACTGCAGATAGAAAATTTTACTGAATGAAGACTTCATTTTTATTTTTAAAACAATACGAACTGCAATCAAAGAATTTTAAATAACCGCCTTTCTGAACCGGGAACCGAAACCTCTAAAAGTGAAAAAAAAAAAAAAAATCTCTAATGGGAACCGAACCCTCTAAATGTGAAAAAAAAAAAACCTGTAATTTTACTGTACCAATCGAAAGGCTCATTCATATACATTTATTTCTTCTGAATAACATAGCATCTAAAATAAGTGGAAGACCATTCAATTTAAAAATTTGTTCAGAATAATGAATAGCCTTTTCTCTGACAATGTCGTGCTTATAACAACTGAGTTTATGTATTATTTTCCACTTCTATTATCATTTCAAAGTATTACTAATGAGTACACACTTGAGAATTATCGGGAAGCGAAATTATTAAAAGATATATCATTTGTATAATACAGGAAGGGAGACTTTTCGAGCATTTAATAAATTAAAATGATTGTAAGTTGCAATTAAACGTACCTTGTTATTTTAATTAAATTAATTGAAATAATAATAATAATACAACAAGATATTTTTAGGAAACCACATGGTAACCATTTTTGCTATTCCCATTTATATCGTCGTTAGTTACAGAATAGTCTACTGCAACGGTAATGAATCTATTATTTCCTGTTCCATTCCTATTTAGACCTGGCCCACGAATAGGGTTGTAATGAAACTGGTTTCATTTCAAATGGTCGTCTCATTTCAAAAGCGCCCTATTTCTATCCGAACAAAATACTGACAGCTTGGAGTATCAAACAATGAGAGTTCATTGTTAAAGTATTGTGCAAATAGGGGAGGGATGCACCCTCAGCAAAATAGCCTCTTCTCCAAAATGCCTGTTTCAAATGCAGCACTGACCTTACTCAACTTGTGAGCAAACACCTTTATTTAGTTCCTGTTTTAAATTCATCTATAAACGGGTTTGTAATTTTGTATTATGGGTTCAATTTTACATTAGTGTGTATTGTGATGTCTTCTTTGTTTATGTAGGCATTGTTCTTTGGTTTAACTTTATGTAAATTATTGGCTATTTCTACACAAAATCTAGTGGTTTTTTGCCTATTTCTGAACAATAACCTCTGATTAATACAAAATTATCTGCGATACAAATGCAAAACGGGGAGCATATTTTATGTTCAACTTTAGTTGAGTTATTGTATTCGTTTGCCAGTCGATAGGTTTATGTTATATTTCATTTACGAAACTATAATTAGTACTGTATTTGTACTAAATAATAAGCTGCTTTGCTGATTCCTCAACAATAATTAATTCATTTCAAAATGGTCCTATTTGTTACGACTCGTAGCAATTATATCGATTGCAATGTGAAGTAACAATTGTCCTTCTGCAGGCGCGTCAGCTGACCGTAATTGCAACTTTGAAATATTGGTCCTTTGATACTTTCAAACAGCTAAGTAGACAGGTGACCTTTTCATATAAAAAAGTGCATTTATCATAGTCGTAATACTTTTCTTCAGCGAAATAGTTGTCTGACATCTAATTGCAACTTTTGTCGAAACATGTGAAAAACTTTCCGGACGCATCCGAAGCATTCCGATTTTTTTTTCTAGTCAGATTGAGATGGAGTCCATGAACTGATTAAAAGAAGAAATAATAAAACGAAACCAAAGACAAAAGTGCTGTGCGTGACCCGCCAAAAAAACAAGATGGCTGCCAAAAGGAAAGCTGGTGCACTCCTTCAACATGTCCTGCCAAAGGTAACTTTTTAATTATTTTAATAGGTTCCCTTACAACAGCCATTACAACAAGACCCCTCCTCTCGTAATGTATGCAAAGGGCACGAGGTCTATTTGAAACGGTCAAGATAAACATGCCAAGGCTGAGAACAGCGATGGCACTTATAAAACGGCGAGTTCCCGCCATGAGTTTGCAGGCTACTATAAAGCGCAGTAAAAATGGTATAATTAAAGGAATTTATAATGACACCCGTGGCGATGTTAACCGACCGATTTGCGGTGTTCGCGCTTGTGAGGGCTTCTGTTGAGTGGCTGATCATCCGGATGCGGTCGAATAGCAGACGTGGCCGCATCGAAATTGGCGCCAAAGTCAGTTTTCCCGCCGCGGGCGGTTCGCCTTGCAAAATGGCGGAGTTTCAAGTGACACGCGGCAGGCGTTGATGGCATTAGAATGGACATACCCAGCTAATAAAAGATTATATTAACATTTTATAGAAATAAAACATTCCACTGTTGCATCTATTTTTCTTGGAAAACATATTAGTAACTTGTAATTCGAATAAGCGAGCCATATTGTTTGTGAAGTACGTAATTCATTGTATTGCTTTCACGTAATTAAAACAGGAAAGATAGGTAACTGTATTCCTAAATTCATATGCACTATGCATAATTATTTACTTTGTGTGATATTTCACTTATTGGAATTGAAATACAAAGCTACTCGAAGAGATGCTGAAATTTTCTCAATAAAATCGGAGCTTACAACTAATAATTTTGGCATTATGAAAAATTAATTAATAAAATCAAACATCATTAATAATAATATTGGTGACCATGACAGTTTAAAAACTTATATCAAACATCATCATTCATCATCATCATTTCAGCCGAAAGACGTCCACTGCTGGATATAGGCCTCCCCCAAGCACCGCCACCTCGACCGGTTTTGTGTTTCCCGCATCCAGCGGATTCCTGCGGATTCCTGCGGCTTTCATAAGGTCATCGGTCCACCTTGTGGGAGGCCTTCCAACGCTACGTCTTCCGGTACGCGGTCGCCACTCCAGAACCTTTCGGCCCCAACGGCGATCTGTTCTGCGCGCAATGTGCCCTGCCCATTGCCACTTAAGTTTGACAATTCTTCGAGCTATGTCGGTTACCTTGGTTCTCCTGCGGATCTCTTCGTTTCTGATTTGATTACGTAGGGAAACTCCAAGCATAGCCCTCTCCATTGCCCTTTGGGTGACTTTTAGCCTTCTAATAAGGCCCATTGTGAGCGACCACGTTTCAGAAATCAAACATAGGTAATTAAATGCTATGAATGCAACGAATAAGATATAAAAAAAAAAAACTTTTTGGAACACTATATGAATTGGTCCTTTTTACAATGAATGGTATACAGAAATAAATTCTTAAAAAATTCAACAAATCCTTCGCAAACGCGTAGGTATCAAACGCATTAGACAGATCCACGCTAAGATGTCTCCTTGATCATCGAGGCGCCGGTCGGCCTTGCATGCTGCCCGTATCTGCCCACCCCGCTATACAGCTATAGAGTGTAGCTAGATCGGTCCTAGCTCATGTACTTACGTACGTAAAGATGGAAGTTGGTTATCATCGTGCTGTTTTTTTAGGAAACATTGATTTAGCGACACCTGGGGCCCAAGTCTGCTATTTTTATTATAAATTCGTCACTCAACACGATTCCATTGTCATTTTGCTAAAAGTTCGTAATCAGCTAAATTCATAATGGTCGATCATTGGTCGGTGAATGGTCTCGTAATAGAATTGTATTACAATGGCATTTTGAACATTTATTCATGCCAGATTTCATTTATATATATTTTTATTTATTTATTTAATACTTTAAGCACACAAAATGTACAGAGGTGGACTTAATGCCATAGGCATTTTCTACCAGTCAACCAAGTAGTAGGAAGTTGGAAGTTTAGTAGGAAGTTTCATTTGTCATTATGTACGAGATAACCAATTCTTTCAATGGAGTGTCAGTGGCTGACCGTTCAAAAACGTCAAAGACAGAAAAAAAAAGAAAAAAAAAGTCATAATGACGCCATTATATTAGTAAATTACCAAACTTGTCAAAATCAACAATTATGAAATCAATGATAGACCATTTTGACACTATTGTAATAGCAGACTAGAGGCTCTGGGTGGCTGTCTGTGATTGTTTGATTTTGGTTCTAGCTGTGACTAAAGTGAAATTTGAATTTGTGTGTAATTCTTCACCACCACTGATATAGTTTTATATTTTTCGGAATATAAATTTAAAGGGGAAGCGGAAGAAATATTCTTACGTTTCTGCAGGTCAGTGGCAGGTTGTAATATATAATAATCAAAATATTATGATTCGCGATCGTAACAAGTATGTATTTACAGAACTATAATCATTAGAATCATAAATACATCTATTTAAGTTAGAATGAGGACTATCGCGCTTGAATTCGCCGCTAGAGGCGTTAGTGTAGAGTAAGGTCTCTAGAAATGTCAAATGTGAAACTGAACGTTTACTGTTTGCGGGATTTTCTATCGCAAATTGATACTAATTATTCATAATTGTAAAGATTGTGCCATTTCTGATGAATTATAATTATAGCTTAAGATTTTAAGTAACTACTTCGGATCTAGTTTCGTAGCACTTGGAGGAAGAATAATATTTATCTGCCAATTTTAGGAACATTATAATGTTAATATTCATTTGATATTTTAAAATGCATTAAAATAGACGCACTGCAAGTTACCACCCCTACCTAGTTGATATTCCACCAACTCGCACTAAGCGTTTTCAAGCGTCTTTTGTAATGCGCACAGCAAAGGAGTCGAACTCTCTGCCTGCGTCTGTGTTTCCGAACGCATACAACCCTAATCTATTCAAAGTGAGAGTGAACAGACTTCTTCTGGGTGAGCTCACTCCATCGTTGACTTTGTCTCTGTCACCTAGACTAGAATCAAGAGCAAACCCATCGTAAAAAACAAAAGAATTAATGAGTAGGTACTTACATATCCAAAACATATAAAATAAGAGTACTGACAAGACCTTACTCAACAGTGGCGCCAACTAGTGAGCACGAAAACGATAGCCCCCGTTGCCATTCCATTGTAATGATTTAATGAAAACGTTATTCAAAAGGGTGACTTGGTCTTAGACTTGTATTGAAGTTTTAAGACAAGAATTACATAATATCTAATATGCATGTGAACAATGTTGTCGGAAATGAAATGAAATCGTTTATTCTGTAAATAGGATATCGGAATCACATTTACACGTCATATTAAAAAAAAAATATATAAGCTAGATGGAGTCGAGATTTCCTATCTGACTACCCCTGAGAAGAAATGACGAAACATACTCAGGGGTCAAAGACTCTTTTAAAGTCCAGACATAATCTTGGTCAGATCATGTGAGGACCATGTAGATCCGTGTCTGAAATGATCTTTTGAGGAAAGAACCACACAATTTTGAGTGGACCTGTCCAGTCAGTGCAAGCATTTGTCAGTAAACGTGTAGCTCAACTCAGGATTTCTCAACGAGGAGCTCAACGACTCGACGAACAATACCAAAGAAAGGACATTTGAGTAAGCAGCATAAAGTACAAAAAAAAAAACCAGACCATCATTAAAACTACGTGAGAAAGTGAAAAAAAAAAAAGACAATCTTAAAGGAAACAAATGACCCACAGAGTGCTCACATTCACAATAATTAAAGTAATATATGTAATACTTTTCAAAGTAAAGTTCTCGTTAATGATGTTCAGTTAAGGAGTAACTAAACCATGATGATCATTCTAAATCTGAATGACAGCAGTCATTGAAGTGTATCAGCTGTTTAAGGTGAAACTAGTCGATACTTTTTCCATACAAATTTCGGGGGGGTATTACTCCACTGTTTGACATTGTACATCCAAAGTTAAACATGATATCGTTTTGTCTTATTATTAATTTTGTCTATACGGAAGCAGAATATTAAAATATAGAGCCATTAAAAAGTTATGAGCCAACAAAGATTCGTTTTTCCTGCTAATTTTAACGCAACTTTGGGCGTAAATAAGTAATAAAAGAAGTGTAAAATCTCAAAGCAAAGTCCACTCCGACAAAGCTCAATTATCGAAGATTTCAATAAACTTTATTTGTAATTGATTTATTCAGTAGTTTTTTCATAAAACTCAACCTTCCAAAGGGCTTTTCGTATTATTTTACGCGCGCGGTTTACTATGAATTATCGTGCATTTCACTCAACACACGATGACGGACACGATGCTACATGATACAGCGTGTTTTTAGGCCACGCCCACCGGTGAGTTTGAGCCCGCGACTAGTTGGCTCTTAAAGATTATTATTAGAAGTAGTCAGTGACGCAGCAACTTTTTCAACAGTGTTCACACAGAATATTTCGGTGTATTCCCACTGTCCCCATCGACATCGACATCGTGTTATGTGATGTGGTAGGCCCCAGTAAGGCGAGAAGGGAAATTTTAAAGATGGGAACAACCAGGAAGGGCATATGGTCCGTATGCCGCAAGGCGGGGAGGACCAGGGGCGGGAGATGGGAAGTGTCCCCATCGACCGTGTCCACATTAATGGCGAAAAAAAAAATGTTTCCATTTTACTTACATTTTACTTTTGTACAGATTTTTAAATTATTACGAGTATTTCTAAAATCAGTACTTAAAAGAAAATTTAACCTTTTTATCGCCTTTTTATGTGAATTACCATTAATGGGGACCCGGGCGATGGGGAAAGCTGGAATACACCAATATTTCTAATAATACCCGTGTTAGGGACGAACCTGGTTATTTCTTGTCTAATTAGTTTTGTTTATTATCTGATAGCTCATTAGGAAATATGATGTTTGTTTTAATAACGATGTTAATAGGTGTATTTGTGTTAATGTGTGTATAAAGGTGACTTGAACTGGTTATAAAATATTTTTCTTTTTTCTTTTCTTTCTTTCTTTTCTTTTATAGGTAGTTTTTAGGGTTCCGTAGTAACGGAACTCTTATATTTATTTATTTATTTAATACTTTAAGCACAGTGGGACATTGAAGAAGACGATTGTGAGATGACCATCTGTGTCCGTCTGTTCGCGGCTGAGCTTTAAAGTGCTAATTTTTGTTAGAGTCAACTGTTCCCCCTCCTTGACAGCTAAATGGTTAGAATAAGAATTAGAATTTTATTTATTTGTAAGAATGTAGTTTTACATATTATGGCGTTAATATTTGTTTTTTTTTTTGTATTTGCATATGTCAAAAAATTCACAGCAGTAGTATTTATAACGAAGTTAAGAGCGCTGTCTCGGGTCCACTAACGACACGCCTTTAAAAAAATATTATCTTGTGATTGAGAATGAATTATGAAAAATGGCTCAATCAGCTGCCTCGGTGTGTCTAGAATTTTCTAATACCTTTTATAAAGTTTCATATTGAGACACGAAGCAACAAAATACGATCTAGAGGAATGTGGCAGTTTTTCTTTAGATCGATTTTTGTTGCTTCGTGTCTCAATATTAAACTTTATAAAAGGTATTAGAAAATTCTAGACACACAGAGGCAGCTGATTGAGCCGTTTTTCATAATTCCTTCTCAGTCACGAGATAACATTTTTCTAGAGGACCCGAGACAGCCCTCTTAAAAAGAAAACTATCACAGCTAAGTAGGCTTTACACTTTACAAGTTACCGAGTAATAGTCGACCAACTTAAATTTAACAACCATTACTAACAACAACAATCAACAATGTTATGTTATCTTGTGTTGTTGTTAATCTACAATGTTAAGTTTATTCTTGGGATAAATTCATCCCAACTACGGAACCCTTCATTTTGCGTGGTCCGACACACACTTGGCCAGTTTTATTAGACACAAAACAATATTAGAGGTCCTCATTCAAGGTATACTTGTTAAAAGCAGTAACACATTTCGAGTTCACGTCATAATGAATACTCATACCTGACAAGCAATCATTAGGTTCTTAGTGTCGTGTAATAGTCTTCATTTTGCTGGCCATGGCTTCAAAAACTGCCGGTGCATACTTAGATACCGTTACATCCGATTCATATATAAGGACTGTCATTATATAATATGTGAGCCAGAGTGGCCTAAAAACTGTTTTAAACTTACTTCAGAAGCAGTTTTTGAAGAAGAAAAACAGAATTGAAAAATGACAGGCCACTCTGGCTCTCATATTTTTGGTTATTTTGTGCAAATTTTCATTCACATTATTATCACGACCATTCTTGTGATTAGTAATTATAGTAATCATTTTAATAATTTCATCGAGACCAACTTATCGAATTGTGCCAAACAATCTTATTACCTTTTCATTTATATAAAAAAATAAGAAATAAAACGTGCGTTTTGTAGCAATGAGATTGATTAGATGTAGTATTACGAAAAGGGGTAACTTGGTTTTTTTTTTCTATAAAGCAAAGTTAATCTAATCGTGTTATTAAAAGCTGCACGTCCGCCAGATCCTTAATTAAATAAAATATATATTTTTTTCAGAATTTTATAAACTGTTTTTTATGTTTCCCATGGATTAAAAAAACTAGTAAGCGCGGTCTCTGTCGGATCATACCGCCTTAAATACAAGTGCAACATTAGATGATGAAGCACCTATGATTGACATAAACCATACAGTTTAAAGTCAATTGCGATCAGTCAAACTTTGAACGAGTCCAAACACTTTTTGCATAACGTTCTCATTCATCGCTCTGATTGGACCGAAAATCTTATAATTCTTTTGATTATACATAAACGGCACTTCGATAACGAATGCAGAATGCATACTGGTCCCAAAGGGTGTAAGTGAATACCACCATTTTCTGAAATGGGTGGAAAATCAATGGGACTTGGCAAGCCTTCAGAGCCTGTTACTCCATCAGCCAAGATCCAGTCAGGATTAGACTATTAAATGTCAAGATGTAGATACCACTGCACAAACAGTAGCTTTGGTACAAAACTATGCAGTTTTAGACAATTCAGTGAAACTGGTTATTGTTATGTCCAGTTAGAAATTGACAACTTACGCACAATTGTATTGTTATATCCAATTAAGGCAACTGCATTTTAAACGTTTGGAATTGCTGAAATTGCGATATTATTGATCGTCGTGGTCCTTATAGTCAAATATGTTGTTATTTCTGACGTTTAGGATTTGGTGAGCCAAATCCAGCATTATCTGCTAGAAGGCATGCTTTTGATACAAAAGTATGAGGATGAAATTCTAATATTGCTAGAATGTTAACACCCAACCAATTTAAACTCACTGCTTTAAATATTGCTTTGGAGAAAACACCTGCAACCTTTCATATTAAAAAGACGGAAGGCGAATCCTACTTTATTTTATAGTAGCAGGACTTACCCTTATAAATTTCACGGATCCTTTATTTCGCGGACCCGAGGATCCCACAAAACCAATTAAAAGATGGCCTTTCTTAAATATTTAAACTCCTTTAAGACCTCGTTGGTACCAAGGCGTCATAAGACCGAGGCGCTGTCCGTTGAGACGGCGCGTACATTATTCAACGCGCGCTCCCGCGTTCGCCTGCATTCCGTATAGCTAGCCGCATTGTTTGCATGTCCACCTGATATCCATGCAAGACTTGCTGCCTAAACTTTGCACATGAATTCAAGAATAACCGGACATAGTAGTATACTTCGTAGGCATATGACGCATAATTTAATTGATAACTAAGGTAAACATGGTGTTGGACACCGGCCGTATGTGTCACTTTATCGTATTGTAAGTGCATCTAACAGTAGTGGGGTATCGGGTTACCAATAATAATGTTGCTTGTACAGAACGTGTATGGAAAACAGGTCGAATCGTATGGGAGGACGTCGACTAGTAAAATTGTTTGCGGCGAAGTAATGGTTTTGAAAAAGTCAAGGCACAGCAAGCCTACTAATCTAGAGCCAGTAACCAGAACAGAACATAATAATAATAATTGTAATGCTACGACGACAAATTAATGATAGAACAATTTTGGCAAAGGGTGAAGAAAAACATAAGAATATTTTTCTTCTATGAGCATTGGCCGAGAAATGAAAATGGTCCTTTTGGTCAACTGTCTCAACTTGGTACAATTTTGTCGACTCATAAAAATAACTCTCGGTATTATTGCCGAATGTCGTTACCCTAGTTTTGTTAGAAAACCTATACGTCATTATGATTTGTAACTTATATTTGTTTTGAATATTCTTTGTTGAGTTCACTCAATTGTGTGTTTTCTGTGTGGAAATGCTAAGTAATCAAAATATGTTCTTCGGTATTTAGGTAACTGTTGTGTAAGCATTTTTATGTGTTATTCGACTAAGCCGATGTGAAATTGAGTCATCATCAATTTGATAGTTTGTATTTAAATTATTTTTCTATACCTACTTGTTTCCTTATGAAGGTACAGTGATGAGCCTACATTAGTACCTACACCAGCATTTTCTAACTTCCTAAAGTTTAATTCCTGGTTTGTTTTGTAAACTTGTACCAAAGGACCAAATCAAGTCTTCCATAAACGTTATGTGTTAGATGTTAATCAAGTTACAGAAAGTAATGAAACATTCCTAGGTCATACCCAGACTATCAGCACCTATACCTAATTATAAAAATGAATGTATTATAAGTAAGTAGCTGTCTTATGTCATTTATCCCAGAACAGCGGAAAAGTAACTCAATAATAAACCCCAAAAATTACCAAAATAAGCAGCTTAGTCCAACAGATCACACTAACAATAAAAAGTCGCCTCAGACATCAAGGAAGCCGCCACTAATTTCATTTTCACCCTCAATTTATATCTGTCACTTTTGGTACCGTGGACTGCGCGCGTAAAAATATTGTTTTTACTTATCCCCGAAGGGAGGGATGGGGTGTAAGGGGGCGTAATTACTTGAGCAGCCAGACGCTACGAGACGGTCCGTGGGGGTTGGAATTACTACGGAGCTGCGGAGGTTTGCCCGCAAGCCGGCTCTTTTTGTAGGTGACGCCGAGAATTTTTCTTAATCCGCTATGTATGGCTGACTAGGGGATCTTTGTGTGTTTTTTTCTGCTTTTGCTTTTACATACAGCTTTATTGATTTAGCAGAAAGCGAGTAAAACTATGCGCTGAATATGTGGATTGAATACATTTTACCAGGGTATTATAAATTAGAAAAGTTTGTAATGTCATTTATATTCACAAAGTCTGAGTGTCTTTCATAGGTGATGTTGTGTAGAATGGTCCGTAGGTGGTAATTTGTCACTAGTTGTTAAACTGCGTCTAACGGTGATTGCATACAGGACCACAGAGCCGATGATACATCTCTCAATCTATTGTATGCGAGATCGTGAGATGAATCCGAATATGAAAGTCCGAAAGGACGTTTTGATGCACACATAAACGTAACGCTATTTGGTGATTTTGATACAGTCAGGATATCTTTCTGTATGTATCCGGTACTGGCTGTTTTTATGTGATTGTTGAAGATTTTTATTGCGTTAGGATCAAAGGACCAAATATTAAGTACCAGCCCTAAAAGATGTATTATCCTTAACATATTAAGTTAAACCTTAACCACTTTAATAGAGGTAACCTGCAAGGTTACTTTGTGGTTAACTTGATTGTAAAGCCTAGTCTAAGATGAGAATATCTTAAGCTAATATACCGTTTGTATTCTTGGGGCGTATCGAACATTTCCTTGACATGCTCTATGCTAGCTTCTAAAATACTTGCAACTGTTGTAACTTTATCACTAGGTGGACACTTAGACATAGTTATTGTGGAACTATTAGCTAAAATTAGAATGGCATTGGTAAGGCTGCAATCCGTATCGAAGGACCACTAAGTGTTAAAATTATGGTAAGACTAATTTGAAATGCGCTCGTGACCTTCATAATTATCATTATCTAAGACCTTTTCGTCTACTACAACCATTATTATTTAACTGATAGTCAACGGGCAATCAAAACGCCCAGACCAGGCCAGGCCAGGCCAGTTTTGCGTTCCATTGTAGAATTTCGCCTATATAGGCACAAATCTCACATGCACGAACATTCGACCATGTTGGCTAGACAAATTTGCGTTGACGCGATATTCGCTAGTATAACAGTTATCTTTGGCCAACAATCACAATAGGTTCTGATTTCAACGGAGTATGTAAAGGCCACGTTATCTTAGAAAACCCACCTGCTTTTCCTAGATCAATGAAAACTTTTATTTGCTTGTTTACCTTTGGACTTCTTTCTCCTCTCATAGCAAAAAACAAGTATTATATAGCTTGGGTAGGTGCTGATAGACATTTTTGAACTGAACTAAAGTGACTCTCCTTGTCTGTCTGTTGGTTACTTTTTTTTTTTTTACTTTCCAACCAACTCATTTAGATGACAAAGGAAGCATGATATTTGACGACAGAGAGTTTTGTCCCACTTAACATAGGTTGCAATACATTTCTATCTGCTCTAATCTCGGTATTCACACTCTTTCTAGCTATGACCAACACCAAAGACACTACGGATAGATTGTATGAAGACGATATGTCGTCTTCAAACAATCCACACGTAGTGTCTTCGGCTTTCCCCTGATCTAAAGTCATCAGAATCATGCTCAAAATAGCCGTCAACACCTGAATACTAAATTAAGTGGCTCTAATTGAGATGAGTACTGTAATACGACTGCAGTATAGTCCACTCGGTTCGGACCTGAATCGATAGAGTAAAAATAGTTGCAGTGAATGTTGGCGTCGGTCTATCTGGCACCGTCATTTTCTGGGATAATCCGTTTATAAATTGACAGGGGGATATTTTATGTCTTTTTTCTTTTTATGAGGAAAATATTAAACCGCTATGCTTGTGACTTGTGATGTTTACTTACTGATATAAATGATACAATCCTACGATGCAGTCCTTATTGAGTCCTATTGCATCGAAAAGATAATCGACTGTCGTATGTAAAAAAAGCCTACTACTACAAGTAATGGTGAATTTTGGTGTTCCTTTTTTTCATGGAAGGTGTGACGGAAGTTGAAGTGTGACATCTTCAGCTATGACACTAGAGTTCAGATATAGTTTTTTGATATGCGTGTGAATGATTTGTGAATAATATTACTTGTCAGGGTAATTATCTGTCAGTTATGTGTCTCCGATATAATCTCCTGCATGTTGAGACGTAACCAACAGCTATTTACATTATAGCAAGATATAACAGTAAATTTAACTACGTTTATAAATCTCGGGGAGCAGGGGAGCAGCACGCGGTGGCGGCACGCACTCCGACGTAGGTATCCATATTTAGTGCCTTCGCTCGCTCAGTTTATCACACTTCAAAGAGCACGGGTAAGCGTCGACTTGTAACCGCGTCTCCCCAGCGATACCCCTGTAACTAGGAAGCCGCTTTGTGAAATTCGCGATGCTTTTCGACGGAGACGCGACCCCCATTCGGTTTTTCGAGGTCGGCCCGCTTCCCCCTCACATAATGCGAGTATCTGCGTCTACCTCCACAGCGCCTTTGCTACTCTGGTACTTATCACGCGGTAACTACGCGGTTTCTGCACCTAGTTTCTCACTAAACTCTGAGTGAATGTGGGTGTTTAATTATTTATTCAATCTGTTAGAGGATTTTTCACGTGCCAGTTTCCCCCATTTTAGTTTTAATCGTATTAGCGTGTGGCAATGGTATTTTGATGTGTACTCAGTAACCGCCTACTTACTTAGGTTGCTTGTTGTGTTAATCATCGAGGAATTTGATGATAAATGATTTATTGCCTGTTATTGTAATGCAACATACTTTCGATTTAAAACTTTGTTTCGATTGTGAAGTTTTATCGTGGTAAGCAGTTTTTACTTTGGCTGCATTATGTATTTTGTTTTTAATATTTACTGCGTCTAACTGTGAAATTGCATGAACATCCTAATAACTAACACAACTAACTGAGAAAGTGTGTTTCATGCACTTCAATCTTCGTTTATAAAACTACATTGAGGGGTTGCATCCAGATTTGGTATGGCCCGCGGCTACACTACACCCCATCGAAAGACCTTTACTGACGAAACGCACCCCTATGTTCTGTAGCATGAAAAATATTCCCAAAGTTTCTTTCAAAATCGCTTCAATAATATTTTTTGCTTGAGCTGCACTCGTACAAAAATAATTGTTTGCTACCTGTCTTTTTCGGTTTTATTCTGCTACACAAAGGGCTTTACACTGTTGTAGAAAATTTAACAAAGTTACACTGAAATTTTGTGAGGTAACTAGGAATATATTCCATATACTTCAGATTACTAACCACGATCCTCGTTACGAAGGAATCCATCCAAAATTAAAGCGGTAGCCCTTGTCGGTGTAACAATTTCCATTCTAATCTATTTGATGCTAATTCTTTTAGCTGCCTATAAGTTTCAATTGGCCTATGTATTTCCTACGATTAAGGAGGCTGATAAAAGACAAAATATTTTGAGGTAGATTTTGTGTGTCTCTTTCTCTAGTGTCAAACAGCAAAAATGCAACCCCGCATCCTTCATGTCAATCTGTTTGTCTATATGTCCATCCATATGTCCGAAGTCAGAACTGTTTGACTGGCATCTCCCTTTTTTCAACTATCAATCTAAAAAATCTGACACTAGACAAGACCTTTCAAGTCCTTTAGATTTTGGTCCTTCGAGGCAGATTGATTCACAGTCGACAGGAATGCCTAATGACGTATCAAACTAGTGGCTGTCAAAAACTAAATTCACCATTGCTGAAACAGAAAGAGAACAGCAACAGTTTAATAAATATTCACTGTGAATGTTATATTGCTTCACTTGCGTATCTTTGTTCAATATTCTTTCGCAATCTTTCATATACCGTACATAAGTACCCTTATGTTACATGTACGCACTATGTATTCATATTGAGCCGCTAAATTGATGACTAGGGCGTTTTGCTTGGTGCCTATATTAAATTACGAGTCGTTTTGTGAATCCATCGTTATTTTCGTACTGGTCCTTTGGAAAGCATTCAAGTGGTTTGTTGGTTCTGCTAAACAAAAGAGGAAATTAGTGGAAGATAAGTGCATAGTAGTTTAAACTAGCAAGGAGCCCCATTTGGAAAAGTATTTCTATGGCCTCCATCAGTAAGACATACAATAATTACAGCTGCCGGTTATGGCGACATAATATAGCTAAGATTATAGCTTTAGCATATGCGTTGTAGATTTAGCATATGCGTTTTATTAGCTAACATAAACGACACGAACTTCTAATATAATTTACAAAAAAAAAATGCTTCTACTGGGTCTTACAAGTAATTTTGAAAAAAATAAAATACCTGCAATGTGGAATTCTATAGGTACTCATAATGAAAGGTAAAAATAAAAGGTTTTGAACTGAAATGATAAAAGGTTTTGGATTGAAATAAAACATAACCCAAAAAAAAGGCTTTTCATGTATTCTGGTAATGTCATCAAGCGTTTATGCCAAACACTCATGAAATCAAACAGATCATGAAGAGAACAGGTCCCATAAATCTCCTGTGAGATTCAGGCGTAAATCCCTTCATCTGGACAAGCTGTAAGCCATTGTGTAGCTATACGTACTGCTAGCTATATCACGCCTGTATATCAGCATCTAGGGAGATTAAATCACGATATGCTGCATTTTTTTGTGCTGAGTTCTCATGGCAGCTTTGAAGTGGTTTATGTGCAACCCTGGATTATATTTATAGTTTTAATGTAGTGTAGTGACTAGAGATCGGATATTCGGATGCATATTTACCTAAAGTTAATTTTTAGATATGAAAGTATGGAAGCGGCTTCTTAAAATATGTTCTTAATATGTTGCCAGGAACAACGGGAATGAATAACTATTTGAGTGTGTAGTATGTAAACGACTTCTAAAAATTAGCCAACATCTCAACTTTCGAATCAAATCAAAATCTTCATTTGTGAACATCAAGGCGCTGCATGTGTGACACTATGAAGATTTTTCATAAAGATTGGACTTTCCGATTCCAAATCAGTTTGCCATGGGTGGTGGTTATGGGCCCATTCCATATCCAACGTTTATTCAGCGGTTCAAAAATGTGGTACGGATTTACGGACAGATATCGAGGAGGCCATACGGTTTTGGATGAAAAATTATATACAATCACCATTCCGTTTGCCAATAGCATTGTTTACCATCTCTTCTTTGTTGTGGTCTATTTGGATGATTGTCTTTTACAGTGAACCTCAAGCGGATATGAAATAGGTAGGGCTAGGAACAAAGAAGGGTTTCTTTTAGGGGGTGGAAAAAGTGAGAAGTTTTCAACACCGACAGTTCCACAACTGACCAACAGAACTTTATAGAATAGCGTGGACAGAGGCGATTGGTGGATACTTTGTGCTACGTGTTCGAGATGATAAATTATAAATGGTGGGACCTCAAATGGCTGTGATAGTCCTTTTACAATTACCTATAATGTGTTCCTCCATTGTTTTGGGTATTCAGTCCAGTTCGTTGTTCGCCTGAATTTTTGCCACCGCCCCATGTAATCGTCATTGTGTCCGATGACAGGTAGCGTCCGGCCCGGTAAATCAATGCCCGTTATGTACAACAGTCATCGCTTATGTGCTTATGTATTCCTGGTATATAGGCAACGTATGTATTGGTATAGTGGATACGCGTGTACGTAGATAATCTCGTCATAGCTCGCACCCGTTATGGTATTACTGTGTGTGGGCGAGGGGGGGTCCAGGGGGTGAGAGGGGGTGCGCGAGCCCGCGAGTGCCGCAGGGGGCGCTGTCCGCTTTAAAAATACTAGGGCGCAAGCGGCGGGCGAAACTACCGAGCAAGCAGAATGCTAAAGGAAGCCGTTTATTTTGAAAGACCGAAGACTTTCAACTCGCCTCTGCGCTCCTGGCAGAGACGGGTAAAAAGTTGTAAGGATGGCGAATAAAAAAAAGCGGACCTCGTTGTAGCTATTAGCTGCGCTTGCAGAAATGTTTTTGGCTCATGAAACCGGCTGTTTAAAGGAGTGTTTGCGCATGAAAAGTTAATCCGAAGTTTAAGTAATCTCCAGAATTGATAAACTTGCTCGTCTCTGAGGGCAACTGGGTAACAATTTTATTTGCCCAAACTTTTGTCAAAATTAAAAATTTCAGTTAAAGCAAACCCAAGTCCGGCCATATCTAAAAACTTTCTTCTTCTCAAACTTGTTGGAGCCACAGGTCAAATCATCCATAACTTACCTAAATCACAATCAATACTCGTCCAGCAAAAATATGTTAGTGGAACCACGGTAAGGATGTGGCCGGCTCATTATCGATAATCACGGCATCGTGTTTAACGGCCTTTGACGTTCGAAAAGCTCGAAATTTGTATTTTGTTCGTATTTTCATAATTGGGCGGGTGGGGGGAGGGGTGCGTGGTGGCGCCGCGGGCGTCATCGGCCCCCTTCGCGTGGGTATTTAATGATTATACGCTGACTGCCACCTGATTGCTGGCACTCTGACGCGCTATCGATGATTACTTGTTATCGATGAATTGATTGCTATTGGACTAAAAGTGTTCCTGATGTTTGGTAATAGATAATGACTGGGTGAAGAAGTGGATTTCCGTTTCGGGGTTGTTGAGGGTTTTGGTAAAATAAAACTAAACATTAAGGAAACAATTCTGTTCCGATACGCTGAAGTATAACTAATTATCGTAGGATTTTAGCTACTACCATATAATTTGTCTAGTCACTTAGTTATGACCTGCCTCTAGGATAGATCTCGAGGAAATATTTGATATACAGTAAGCCCAACTATCGCCCTGTTTCGCTTGATCCTCGATTTTTACCCACCCTGTATAGTAAAAAATGTTTATTATGTTCAAAGTTACAGATATCATTTAATTCCTACCTACTAAAGCAGTTGTAACATCAACCAACAACAATAGCGGTGTCAAAAAAAAAATCCTCTTTTCAATAATGTTCTAGGATAGTTTCTATCGACTATCGATAGCCGTGATGGTGTCGCAGCAGTGTCGCAGCGCGATCACTCGCGGGGTGGCAAGCACTACACGGTAACACGCGGAGTGCGAGCGGGGGCAGGGGCCGAGGGGGGCATACCGCAGTACATAGCCCATGTATCAGTACATACCAGGCCCTCAGCATATAACCGCTGCTGGATTCCCGAAATTTTGCAGTTATTTTGTATGGAAAACTAGGTTATTCCGCGATTTATTCGTCTATCGGCAGATGACCGGCCGCCCCTCCGCAGTTTATTTCATGCTATATTATGAATCCATGACCAGCTTTGTCGTTTAAATTAATGCTCCAAGGAAAAGTATAACGCTTAGAAAGAATTTTCACTTGCCTAAAAACTCTTTGACCGACTTTTCTTTTGATAACGCGCTAGAAAAGTTTTCAAGTTAACCGCTGTCAAAGTTTATGCTCACTTAAATAAATTAAAGCACGGGTGCCTCCTGCATGCCGCCTCTAAAGGTAAATAAACGTATTCCTTGGATGCCTAACAAAGACGCCATTAAGAATCAGTTAGGATGCTCGTTAAATGATCTAACTACACAAGTTAACCTTTAGCTTAATGACATGTTTGCACTAATTACGTAAGTGTACTTAGATATGTATGCACGCACCACTGCACCTTATCTGTCATTGAGGTGTAATTAATTACAGACTAAATTGCAATGGTATCAACCTACCTATACTAGGCACACATAACGCGAAGGGTCAACGGATATTTAGTGTCCGCATAGCAGATGCGGTCCTTGGCCACCGCCCTGAAGACGGTCGATATCTAGCTTGTCACCCCACCTAACTCCAAACTGCCTATGTACACCTGGTACTTAGACGACTTAAGTAGTAGTTGTAGTTGTGCCTATCCCGCTTATATTTGTCATTGAATAATTTCAAACTTTAAAACTCTAAGTGCGACTCGAGATACAATTAAACATAATTATATTCAGGTGTCACTCAGTTATACAATCAAAATACTTAAATGTGGGTTAGCAGTTTATGATTTGAATAAATTATGTTATAAACAGTCCAATTGTGCGAATTCCGCAGACAGAATAATAAACATAAAGCAAACAACATTCAGTTTAATGGAGAAATCAAAGAAACAACTGTTAAATTAAAACATCGTTAAATCCTTAACCCCTGTAATCATCAATAAGTGTGGGAAACAAACATTCCGACATCGTACAATTTCCAAGCAAACTTCATAACATATTTAATATTTTCAAGTTAACTTTTCCGAGCGGAAACTTAGTACAAGTATGGCTGTGAATTGATGACGCTTTGCATGGGATAGCTCCCACTTGTTGAATGAAAATCTTCGTGTGTTTTCGTAAGTTTACGCCGACGTCAGCTGTTACAAAAGCGGAAAAATGCTGCTGCGCGCCATTCAAAGAGATTTTTTGTGAAGTTTTATTCGAGCTCGCGCGTGGTCATGATTCGAATGAATTTGTTGTTACGTTGAGTTCTATTTAAACTGAGTAGTTCCTAAGTAAGTGTTGTATTGTAGACAAAAATTAGATATTAAAGTAATATCTATGAAAACACTAAGTTTAACTTACTTTTCGACTGTTTTAAATTTTTCATGCGATTCAATACAAACTATTAACGATGCATATTCAGGTTGGTTATACTGTACAACGTCATCGTCCATTTCCAAACAAAATGTTAGCATATTCAAAATGTTGTTACTAACTAAAATTTTAACCCGTTCTAAACATTCAGCAACATTTTAGCGGCCAGTTAGACGCCCCTATGTGTGCGTTAGAACGACAGGACTATTTACAAAGGTTTCGGGACTCGGGCTTTTTGTCATAATTTACAGCAAACTGTTGCAATTCTTTTAAATATTTATCGAATACTTCTTTAAACTGTTTGTCGCCCTGGTATTTTTAATTTCTTTGTGACATTTATATTCTTAACTTAATTGTTGTTTTCGTAGAGGGGAAGAATAATATAGGATTAATCCATTATTACCCCATAGTAAACGGGTTGCCTTACTTAGATCGCAAGTTCGATTTTTCTAATAAACTTAATAATGATTCTGGCTAATGTTAATAGGAAAACTATGTTAATAAATACTTATGTCCTCTGTGAAGATATTTTTTTACTATGGTGTGTAAAATAATGCAGGAAATCTATAATTAAGTCTTGCACCTGGACACTATAACATATTATGTTGAATAGCATGTGCATAGAAAAGAAAACAGTAGGTCTATTTCGAACGGTTCAACAGAATTTACTCCATTTGATAAAATATTAAACTGAAGTAAGCTATTATGTTCATCGTTTAATTAAAAATGTTTGTTAAGAACTCAGCTTCAAAAAGTGTTTATTTGTCTCGTCCGTCGCCAACTTCAAACCGGGACAACTGCTTCGAAAACCTGCCCGCATTGACCAGGGACCTAGCACACATATGGTGGTACATCCAGCTATATTTAGTGGCTTGTCCATTTGAAGCACTATCGATTTGCGTCCGCGGTTCAGAGCGTTGACCCGCCCAGCACTGCACAGCCGCCGGCCGTTTCGCTAATTTATTAATTATTTAAACTTACGAACGCGTATGATGTCCTGGTAGCGGGCATGCGTGAGCCTGCTCCCCGGTTCGCGGAAAATGGGGGGAAATCATCCCCGTTTGTGAATCGGACATGAAAACATTTTCATACCTACCACCCATCAACAGATAAACTGTGATTAAAAATTTCTACAAAGGGATAAAGAAATTGCTTGAAATATTTCAGTGAAATAAACATGTCACAAAAAAAAAAAAAAACATTAAACAAAATATACTTATTATGTAGCTATGTAATTTTCCATCCAATTACAAGAGCTACGTATGAACAATAATTTTGATACAATAATATAAAGAAAGAAAGAAAAACTCGTTTATTTGTAGTAAACACGACGCAAAGAAAGAACACAAACAAAAAAGAACAAGTTGGGGTAAAATATGCGTCATATCCACGTAAAACGGCCATCGCTCAGCATAATGCAAGTCTATGCGAGACAGAGCCCCAGCGTTGCATATTCTCTTGCCTAACTCCTGCTATTCCGAAAAAAGCGTCTTCTTAAAGAGGTAGAATTGCTAACTTGAATTGTAACAATCCTTAAGATTTGTGACACCATTCATTTTTCCATTCATTTTTATCTAATAATGCACGTGGAAGGTAAACCGAAACCAAGCCACGCAGTATGAAAAACAAAGTTTTTAATTTGGACCTTTTTTGTTGTTCCAGGATAACTTAACACCCGAACCAGCGGACATGAACGACGATGATAATTTTTCTAGTAAGTACAAACAAACAACAAGTTCAAATCATCCAAATAATGCACCAGCCACTTGCATCACATCAACTTAAAACAAACTGCATTTTATGCAAACATCACAAAATTACCGATAATCTGCATAAAATGCTCCCAAATTGGCTATTTTTGAACCAAAATGTGTGAAAATTTATCAAAATTTTGAGAATTCAATTGGCTATGTGATCTGGTGCAGGTCAGGCCCTCGCGAAAGATGCTGAGAAGTTGAAAATGATGTTGCTAGCATGGAATTACCACAGCCAGGCACAAGGTAAAACATTTGTTTTGTTTATTTACAGGGTTATCTAAAGTAAGTTGAATTAGCAAAGAAAAATCCGAAAGACCGCATTTTCATAGTAAATCTAGCAAAAAATAATAATATTTCTACAGAAAGCGATCTTCAACTAAAGTCATAATATAGTGGAGCCGTTTATGATTCGACTCTAGTACATTTTACCATACCATCAAATTGAATCAAAGACACTATGTAATCTTAAATCAACTGGCGATGTATAAGAGTGTGTACCATAGGTACCTCTGCCTTCCCCTTCGGGCCATACACACAAGAGCATTTTCCTAAAGCATGGTAAAATAAAATACACAAGTTAAGCTACGAATGAGACTTTAATTAAATCTCAAAGGGTTGTCTTATATTGCAAAAGTAATCCAGTATTGCATTAAAAAAGCAAGATAAAAGAATTACAGTAAATGAACTAATTATGATTAAAGAAATCTTCCGAGTCGATAAATATGATATTGTTACTTTTACGTGGAAATGCTAATTAAAAAAAATCATCTCTCAATATTGAAAGATTGTCTATTACCTTTTCCGTTTTGTTAAATCCAGAGATAATCCACCCACCTACTGTGTTGGCATTTCATGTTATTCATCTTGATAAAAGCGTTTATTTTAGTTCTACGTGATAGTATATATTATATCTTTTGCAAGATAGTTTTGGTCCGCTTGGTTCTGGCATAATTATCAAGTCGAAATTATAAATAAATAGGTACTCGTTCCGTTCTGATGATCATTATCATGTTTGGTTTTAAAAATGGCATTTGGAACATAGGTAGCTAAATGGTAGAAAGTACTCTTGTAAAAAAGTTAGTTTCAGAGGTATGTACTGTGATTTTCTGCCAAGCGAAAATTCTGTGATTCTGTGATTTTACCGGAATCAATAACCTGGTAAAATTAGGCACAAAAATAAATATTTTCGTAGTTGTGATGGTTCGGGCGGTACAGAGACTCGATTCTTGAGACCGTTTTTTAGGATTCGAAACTTGCAAATACCATTTCAATTCCATATGAGATATGAGCCAAGAAAAATATCGCCAAGAAAAATATCGCCAAGAAACCTGGATTAAAATCGTCAACATGAATGAAGAAAGCGTGGTCATAATTTTTTTCTTTTCTTTTAAGAATAATCTTTGCCTGTAGTGCGACAATTTCTGGGCAGTATTTTTGAAAACTCTTATACTTTCATGGGTTTTGGTCCTTCCCATCGTATTATAATATTTCCGAAAATTATATCCATATGACACTAAATTACTCAGGATTACGAAATAATAATCTGAGCCTTAGCTTCTAGTTAACCAGATGCGTTTGAGTATCAGCATTTAGTAATATATCCCTAGATTTACATACTGCCACTGATTAATTGTGATAGTGACGGATCAATTGCGTGCTGCCATCTATATTAGTTGTATTAAGTGTATCTCGGACGAGAGATAACTTGGGGCTATGTAGATTATTATTGATTACGTGATTAATTTCAGCCTGTGAATGTCTAGTGCTAAATATAGGGTTCTCAATCACTGCTTCATTATGGTTATAAAGCAATCGCCACCACGCTTGACGGTTTACTAACGAAAATATCTGTTTCTCTTCAATGTTGTAAGTCTGCCTTTTAGTGCTTTTTCTGTGAGTATTTGTATGGCACGGACGGTAAGATCCAGTCAATAAGTACCGTTGGCCTGTTTAATTCCACAGTGTCCAATATTTCCACTAAGTATAAAATGCCACTCATAAATATTTGACATTAAACCTTTACCTGCTGCAACTACTCTTCAAAGCCACTTTTCTTGTCATCCGAATACTTTATTGACTGCATAATTTTCACGTCGACTGGAACGCATAGGCTATTTTTATTATACGAAGCCATATCGAGAGTACTAGGGGCGCAAGCGATGCAGGCACCTTCTCAAATTATTTATAGGTAAGGGGGCTTGTTCGGGTTGACATTTAGAGGCAGATGCACCGGTCCCTTGCGTTCTGTAGGCCCTCATTAATTTCTGCCGCCTTGGTAACTAACTGTGCGAATACTAAATAATACAGCAAAATTATCGTTTTGTTGGTATTTATGTGGGAATTAAACGAGTTGTTTGTGGTATAAAATGAATTCAAACTACCACTAGTAGGTACCTATTTAAAGTTTTATTCGAATCAAAGATGGCAATTGTTCGAATAGTTCGGTTCGTAAATGAATAACAACGTGTCCTGGATTAGTAATTGTCTCTGTATATTTTTTCTATATCGTTATTTCCCTTGAGAATGAGGTAGGTGCTCGCACCTGTCACGCTGTCACGTTAGGTGTGACCTGTCGAATGCCGTGCATTCATCACGATGACAGATAATCAAGCGTGTCTAGGTGTGTAGGCAACTCCTTTTATACATAATTTATGTTTTATAAGTGGTTCGAACACCACATCGCACATTATAAAGTTTAGTTTTAAACACATGGCAAACTTTGCTTGGTATAAGTTGGTATTTTTTTAAATTTTACTATGGGTTTGCTCTTGATTCTAGTCTAGGTCTGGGTGGCTTATTCCACAAATCCCCCCTGAAAATCCCCCTTAGGAGGAAAAGTGGAATCTATAAAAAACAGTCTAGAATTCACCCCTGATAATCCCGCTTAGGGGGGAAAACTAGAAGTGAAAAAAAAAAAAAAACTTATTCCAAGACCCCCCTGAAAGTGATATTTTTTACATGGGGGTTCAGTTTTCGCCACTGAGGGGGATTCTCTGGGGGATTAGTGAAATAAGCAGGGGTGAATTCTAGACTGGTTTTTATATATTCCACTTTTCCTCCTAAGGGGGATTTGTGGAATAAGCCGGTCTGGGTGACAGAGACAAAGTCGACGATCGACCCAGAAGAAGCCTGTTTACTCTCACTTTGGTATTGGATAAAAAGACAAGCACGCTGTCAAAAATTATGAAGAGGTTTTAGCTTTTATATAAACTATGAAATTGTGAAAGTTTAGATGATACTTGAATATCACCCCGTTGGTTTGGTTTTGGTCCTTTTGGTTTCCCTTTCATTGGGACGAAAGAACTTAAATGTAGTTAAAAAAATTACACAAAAATATCCAACCCCTAAAAGGTTAACTACCTGATTATAAAAAAAAGTCAATAACCACATGTAAAAGCCATAAAATATCTATTGTTTTCAATGGCTCTTGTACAAAAGGCAACTTAATTCAATGACCATTCATTAGTGCAAATGAAGAAATGAGGAATAACTAAAATTATTATGGACATTGGGACACCCCATAGAGCTTTTAATAATAGAAAAAATTATATTAAAGCTGAAAAAAATAAAGGAATTGAGTTTTTTTGTAGAGTGTTTCTTGGCACACGAGGTTGTCGGCTCAGCGATCGTTGTGCCAATAGTTGGAACATCCAATAGACTACCAGCCAAGAGTCTCGACCGTAGCCTGAAAAGGCTGTTGTAAAGCAGCTGATTGATGCAGTAAAACTATTGGTCTCTCTCGTACTGTTAGGAGGTCAGTCTCTTTAGAGCCATGCTCTCCGGGTAGCTTTGGCTCGGACCTGGCATTTGGAAAATGTGTAAGTGAATTTATAGATATCTAAACCAATTATTGTCGCCTTCTTCTCCTTCTAACCATAATAAAGCAATTCTACCTGTTTTACAAGCTTTTTTCGTCACCCTATTTTTAAAAAGACGACTAAGGGAAATCAAATGCTGGTTAGTAGCAACCTCCCCTTTGCTTAACAAGATTCCGCGATCAGCAATTTTCCAAGAGTGGTCGTTATAACTTTTGCAGTTTTGACACGCAGCTGTCTATTTTTTGAAACGAAGTTCCTTAGCGCAGCTTACGGTAGGAGTTAACTGGGTAGAAATCGTCACGTAAGGAAAGAGCGGTCTCTTTCTCTCTGTCTCTTTCTATTAAATACGTGTGTGTGAACTTCGTTGCTGACGGGGGTCCCCCGACTACGCATACGTTTTTTTTAAATTATTATGATAGGCTTGTGTTTGACCATTATCTCACCTGATAGTAAGCGATGATGTGGTCGAGACGATGGGTACGCTTGCCTAGAAGTAACTTGTCTAAGTATAGGCTCACTTTATCCTTATGTAAATGGCAGAGAAAATTGAATTTGAACACTAAGCTTTAGTACCTAGTCCTCTTCCGTTAACCTCACTTCGAAATTCACTTAAGGGTCTATACTACCTCAAATGGCTTAGCATGATCCTCCGTTATGTCGAAAATACTGCAGCATTAATTTTGAAATAAATATATGGTAAAGTTGAGGATTAATGTTAAGTACTATGTTAGCCGAAAACACGATTCCATAAAAATTTCTCGATAGAAAAAAATTCCAAAGTTACCGCCAAACCGAACAATAAACCGCTGGTATTCAAAAAATACTTCAAATTAGATAATTAAACTTTGCATATTAACTGAACTAACTATAAAGCAGGTCTTATGTTATTTACTTTTTTTAAATGACCATTATTTTCACCGTAAAACGAAATTACCTAAACTATCAGCGGCTTGGAGCCTTTTCCCTGCCGCGGGCTGTCTCGCTTACTCGCGTGACCGGTAGCAATAGTGTGCGAGCGAGATACAGAGTGAGGTAGCACTGAGGTTGTATAGACTCTTAAGTTACCGCACGGCGCACACACTCATTTGTTTGAAATCATCGTGGATTCACATCTCGCCACCTGAATCTCGAAGTGGTGTTTAGAGTGTAGAAATTGGTGATTTTTTGTGAGTTTCATTAAACAGAATAGTAGTGGCTGTTCTAGACAAGACAATTAACAACTAAAACGTATAATTACCTGTCTGAAAAGGGAACCGTCTAGGATGAAATTTAGGACACAATAAATCCTAAACAGTATTGTGTAGTCATAGTTTTAATGAGTTGCGAAATGAGACTGTAGGGTTGTCAGATTCATAGTTTTTGAGGACCAGATTAGAGAGGGGAAGAGGACCAAAATAAGTAAGGAGCCATTGCATAGCACTCGGTCAGGCAGGATGTATGGGTAGCAGATAGCAGAATAAGCCTAGAAACCAGTGTCACCATTATCTATAGTAATAATATACAAATTTTGACAACAGCGTCAGCGTGGATGGTGGTTACGGATGATAAATTGTTTATCATCCACAACCACCATCCGTAACCATTACGTACTATATTAAAACAGAAATGTTACTACTGTCTCAGTGACTATTTTGATGATAGTTCTTTGACATGATAATGTTTGATTTTTTTTTTATGTTCGTTGAAGTCCAAGGATGGTTTTTACATTTTTTTTTTTTTTGTTTTTTTTTTTTTTGTTTTTACGAAATATTAGGGTAGGGTAGAGTAGAGTAGGGTAGGTAGATAGGGTAGGGTAGGGTAGGGTAGGGTAGGGTAGGGTAGGTAGGTAGGTAGGTAGGTAGGTAGGTAGGTAGGTAGGTAGGTAGGGTAGGGTAGGGTAGGGTAGGGTAGGTAGGTAGGTAGGTAGGTAAGGTAGGTAGGTAAGGTAGGTAAAATACATTTGACACAACATTTGATTTTTTTTTTCTGAATTACCTATTGTAAATTAATTTACTTAATTGTCAAAAGCCTCCATAAATGTATATTTGTACGCCAAATGGCAAAACATAGAGAAACATCTCGCATACAGTTGTAACCTATGTTTACAAAGGCTTATTCCACAAATCCCCCCTGAAAAATCCCCTTTAGGAGGAAAAGTGGAATATATATAAAAACCAGTCTAGAATTCACCCCTGCTTATATCACTAATCCCCCAGAGAATCCCCCTCAGTGGGGAAAACTGAACCCTAATGTAAAAAAAAATCACTTTCACGTCTTGGAATAAGTTTTTTTTTTTATTCTAGTTTTCCCCCCTAAACGGGATTATCAGGGGTGCATTCTAGACTGTTTTTTATAGATTCCACTTTTCCTCCTAAGGGGGACTTTCAGGGGGGATTTGTGGAATAAGCCGTTTACAAATAAAGACTATTGATTGATTAATTAATACAATTCTGACAATAATTCTGGCAAAAACGTCAAAAACAGTTTAATGACGTTTAAGGTACCTACAGCTGGAATCAGGCTTTGAATCATAAGATTAGATGACACTTCCATAAAAGCTTTTGAAAAACGAAAACGTCGTGTACCCGTGTCTAAACAAAAGTCAGTCCGGTTGAAATAGATGGATTGACAACCCTGTTCGGAGGTCGTAAATGAAAATGTTCATAAAACACATGGTATAACTGTTGTAGCCGTTGTAGGGATGGGCAATCTCTTCACGCATTGGATTATGAGTATTTATCTACTAGTACTACGAGTACATACAATTTAAACAAGCTTTTATTAGCTTTACCTGTTCTATTTAGCTTCGAGTATGGTATGTATGTATAATAATACAATAATAAAAATGTTTATTTTCTCCACCACATAATGAAAATTTAGTACAATACATAATTGTGTATACAAAAATACATTGATGTTATGGAGACTGGAGCCTGTACTAGGAATACCTGTGTTACAGGTCTCCAGGCTTCCAAACTACCCGGACAACACACAGTAATACAAACATCTACTAATAGATGATTGTGCAGGATCAGGTTTTTGGCAAATCGTTTGATTTTGGACAAACAAACCTGATCCTGCACCATGATAATGTGAGTGTCATTCTGAATTTGTGTGTAGGTGTATTGTAGTGAGTGCGTGATATTCAAAATTATTATCGTGTATTCCTGGTAACTTGGACAAACTAAGTAAAATATCCTAGCAATAGGAGTGTGCGTTGGGTTTCGAATACCTCTTGAGGGTCTCTTTTCAGAGGAGTCAGATGACAGTCATAGACAAAACTTTCAAAATGTTTTGCATGTAGAGAGTAGCAGGTCCATTCCATATCTCATTTTCTCATTTATGCTCATGCGGCTTTTGTATTTTTACGGTTCTGTTCAGAGAATTTTAGTGCTAGAAAGCTGTAATTTGGCATGGGTATACATATAAATCACGCCCACAAAGTGGCAAAATAAAATCTCGAAACATAATTTTTTAGGATACCTTCCCTACACGTAAAGTTGGGATGATATTTTTTTCTCGTATATCCCATAGTGTGGGGTATCGTTGGATAGGCCGTTCAAAAATATTGCGGATTTGTGAAAACCATTTTTCGATTCAGGGATCCGTTTGCGTAATATTTAGCTTTAAATTGCTATTCTTTTGTTAGTCAAGTCCCGCCCCCCCTGCCAGCTAAATGGTTGTATTTGGATATGTGAAAAAATTCACAGCAGTAAGTGATAAATGATTTTATTTCTATAAGTAGGTTTTTACAAACACTTTTACACGTCAATCATATTTTAAAACTAGATGAGGTCGGCGTTTCGTATCTGACTACTCTGAGAAGAAAGACCGAAACAAACTCAGAGGTCACTGTCTCTTTTAAAGTCCAGACATAATCTTGGTCAAATCATGTGAAGACCATGTAGATTGGTGTCTGAAATGATCTTTTGAAGACAGATTGAGTGGACCTATCCATTCAGTGCACGCATTTGTCAGTAATCGTGCAGCTCAACTTAGAATATAAGGAGCTCAACGATTCGACGAACAATAGGTACCAAAGGAAGGACATTTGGGCAGGCCGCATAAATTACTCAAACTGCCATTCCATGATTAGAAGAAAAATGAAAAAAAAAAAAAAAAAAAAACCCTGAGAAGAACAAAATAAAAATAAACATAAAAACATAAGTAGTATATATAACGAAGTTAAATGAATAACTATAACACATAAGTAGGTTTTACAAGTTATCGAGTAATATTCGACCAATTTACATTTGGAGTTCAATTACAATGTTAAGTTTGTTCTTGAGATAAATTCATCCCAACTTCGGATCCCATCATTGTGCGTGGTACCAGTTACCAGTTTAACCTGGGAGTTAGTCGGCTACTTAACCGGGCTTGCCTGTGGGGAACTCAATAAATTAAGGCTTCCAGCCAAAGCACAAAAATTAAAAACTACGCGACTTTTCTAGCAAGATTCATTACTTTTATAGAGGTATGAGGAACAGGGTGTAAAGTTCACTCATTCTCCATAGAAAAGGGAGGATCTGGTGGGCAACTGCCCGGCCCAACTGGCGGTTGATGTCGGGATGTTGTATATATGTATGCTAATCGCGCGGTAAACTCTGATTGCGCGATGCAGGATTTGTGACGTCAGGTCTTTGATGCGTAGTTCGCATGTGGCGTCGTCGTCCACACTTTTATAGTTTTATAGTCAGTGCAAGTTGATATACGGAGGATGGGAAAAGTATGAATTGAAGGTACAGTCAAGAGCACTTGAAGCTGTAGTGTGTCTTACCTCTACGGTGATTGTAATAAGAACGATACAAAGTCCAATGTGTAAAGCACCAAAATAAAACTTGTAAACCAAGTTATTATATTAATTAGAAAAATTTAATAAAGTTACAATATTTTAATAATAAAGTGGTAGAGCGAGACCCTTTTTTTAATTATTAAAACTTTATGTTCCATAGTTTTTTTGGAAACTTCTCGATCACTTGATTATGAAAATTTTGTAAGTTTTCATAAATAAGTTTTCTGTGTATACTAATCATGGCCAGACCATTGCGGCGATTTTCCCCCATGATGCTTCTTAGTTAGGATTTTGGTTGCTTTGCATTTGGCTACAATTGCAGGGAGGGGCAGCTGCCCCTTTACATACCAAGATCCCACCGTGCCTCGGAAAGGACGTTAACCAGTCTTACCAACGGGATCGTGTTACTCAGTAACTGGGTTGTGGAGGTCAGATAGGCAGTCGCTCCATGTAAAATACTGGTATTGAGCTGCGTCAAGTTAGACTGGAAGCCAACCCCAATATTGTTGGGAAAATGTAGATGATGTGAGAGATTTCTTCTAGAGTTTTTTTTGCTACTAAAATGATTCGAAACAAGAATTAAAGATCATTTCTACAAAGGTTTTGTTGTGGGATGTACAAAAAATACTTGTACGGAATATTAATTAGCTCCTACTGTGCTCTGAGTGCCTGGTAGCCGATTCGTTTTGCACAGGATTATGTCGGGAGTTTATTTACCTTTTTTTAAATAAAACATGAATCGTATCGTAGCCATATTGAAACGTGTTAATATTCACATATATTCACTATAAAAAAGAATGGCGTTTTACCTGGGCCTCAAGTCTGCTATTACAAGAGTGTCAGAATGGTCTATCATTGATTTCATAATTGTTGATTTTGACAAGTTCGGTAATCTACTAATATAATGGCGTCATTATGACTTTCCAATGGTCAGCCACTTTTTTTTTTTGTGTGGGAAATTATCAAATAACTTCTCCCGCTCTGGGTGGAGCGGGAGAGCGTGTCAGACTTTTACTGACTAAAACCCACCCGTCTTCCTTCAGTTGCCTGTGTGCCAGGGCCACGGTATCCCTTTCGGACAAACCCGCAACCCTGGCAGGCACCGGTCCTAGCGGACCCCGTCAGTGCGTGCTGACATCTCTTTGAGGCGCGCGTGGAACACAAAGCGCCGTCGACCCGGGCCTGGTCCTTACCGGACGGCGAACTGCCCATAGCTCGCCGTCCGCAAGCCCGCGCCTACGGTGGCCGGGAATCGGCTACCGATTCCCGCCGCCCAGGGCGTCTCTTGCGGCGACTAGGGGCGTGAGGGTGCACTGACTGCCGCTCCCTCACGCGTTCCGCCTCCTCCTTCGCGAGCATTACTACTTCGCAGAAGGAGGTGACTGCTTCCCATGCACTCTCGCTCCGGACCATGGCCTGGACCAGGGCCGGACGCGAGAGATCGCTGCCGCCAATCGCCTCCGTGAGGACACGGTGGTGCTCTGCCCAAGCCGGGCAGACCTCCACCGTATACTCCACCGTGTCCTCCGGGCGATCCACACAGTGGTAACACCCGGGCGTTTCCTCCCGCCTAATCCGAAACAGGAACCTCCCGAAACAACCGTGTCCGGTGAGGACCTGTGTCAGGCGAAAGGTGAGGATGCCGTGGCGCCTCTCTAGCCACTCCTCAAAGAGGGGACTTATCGCCACAATTGTGGCGTGCCCAGCGCTGGGTTGCGACAATCGCACCCTCCATGTCGCCGTGAGTTCCGCCGGAATGGTCAGCCACTGAAACTCCATTGAAAGAATTGGTAATCTCGTACACAATGACAAATGAAACTTCCTACTAAACTTCCAACTTCCTACTACTTCAGATTGCTTATAACGCTAATAAATAATATGTAAAAATATATATAAATGAAATCTGGCATGAATAAATGTTCAAATTTAGTAATCGTTTTTCGAAAATCATTTCTACTTACGGGTTTTATAATACGAGTAATGGCAATACGATAAAGCCATTGTAATACAATTCTATTACGAGACCATTGACCGACCAATGATCGACCATCATGAATTTAGCAGATGACGAACTTTTAGCAAAATGACAATGGGATCGTGTTGGAGTGACGAATTTATAAAAATAGCAGACTTGGGCCCTTGTTCTGTCTTGGGATAAGTTTCATTTAAGGGGGAAGCGCTAAGGTAGCCCGCGAAATTCAAATTTTCTTACGATTTTT
Organism: Dryobota labecula; assembly: GCA_947523025.1. Classification (NCBI taxonomy): domain Eukaryota; kingdom Metazoa; phylum Arthropoda; class Insecta; order Lepidoptera; family Noctuidae; genus Dryobota; species Dryobota labecula. The sequence goes on from OX383306.1 coordinate 15,481,294, forward strand.
GCAATTTGCAGATCATTGTCTAGGTATATGTTGATAAAAGTATGATTCACGACCGTAAAAAATATGTAGTTACAGAATTATAATAATTAGAATCAGTAATACAACTCCTTAAGTTAGTATAAACCTAAAAGTCATGATTTCATGAAATAGTCATTCAATAGGATTATATTATGAACTTAGAGGGTTGTATTGATGATTATATGATTGTGATTCTATGAATAAATGTTTGATACGGCCGCGAATTATATTTAGATCAACATACGACGCGATACTGATCAGCAAATTCCAGAAAAACCTAACAAAATTTGAATTTCGCGGGCTGCCCTGACGGTTTCACCTTAAGTTATCAGGATGGTAGTTATATGTTCCGACCGATCATGTTCGGCAAGCCTATCCCCTGGGAGAAGCGAGCCAAATATCTGGGTGTGATTCTCGACCACCATCTCTCCTTTTTTGAGCACCTAAAGAAGGTACGCGCTCGCGTAGCCTTCGCTCTCTATAGGCTCCACTCCATCCTAAATGCAAAAAGCAAATTGTCACTCAAGTGCAAATTGCGCATTTACACCGCGTGCATCCGCCCCATCATGACCTATGCGAGTCCTATCTTTGCACACGCCAAACCCCATCTCATCCATAAGATGCAAACCCTACAGAACCGAGTCTTACGTAAAATCACGGGAGCCCCCTGGTTCGTTCGAAACACTAACCTCCACGTTGAACTCAAAATCCCCACGTTAGCCCAATTCATGAAGCGCACTTCAAAGCGCTTCTTTGATTCAGCAGCCACTCATCGCAACGCTCTAGTTGTGAAGGCCGCAAGTTATGTCCCCTCTAATATTAGTTCGACCCGCCATCCAAGGCATGCACTGACCGACCCAGACGACCTCACTACTCTCCTCCAGGAGAATCGTAGGGAAACTAGTACAGTTCGCAAAATAAGAACACACAATACGCGATCGTCATTCCGACCTCGCCGCCGAGGCCCCGCGCGAAATCCCTGACTAACGAATAGTCCTCCCCGACCCTTGACTTAAGTGAAGCGCCAGCACGCGCTTTAGCTGAGCAGCATGTAATCCAAACTCCCCACGATAATAATCAAAACACTGATTTTATCCAGCCACCGTCGGTCCCTTGCCACCCTCCCTCCGACGCTGCCCTAAGCCGAGGTTCGTACCCCACAGGGGGTGCCCTTAGCGAGCAGCAGTCGATTAGTTTATAGTTTTTACGCCCTGGTTGGAGGCATTAAGTTTAGTTAGGAGCTTAAGGCAGCAACAGGAAAGTCCGGTTAAAGAGTCGGAACCTTAGTGGTTACACTCTGAGATGCCCCAGATAAAAAATAAAAAATAAGTTATATGTGAGACTATCTTGCAGAAAATTGAATTATTACACACCCTGCTAACATCATTATCATTCTCCTGCCCAAATTCCAATTTATTTGTGGTCGGCGCTACATGTCTTTTTCTTACATACTTCTCTCAAAATAAAATAAAAATATTTTATTTCACATAAACCTACATGGGCACTTATGAAACGTCAGAAGCTAGGTGCACGGTTCCAATTAGTCGTTTCCTATGGAGAAGAGCCGGCAAGAAACTCCACGGTTACTCTTTTAAAATAATTGGCTTTTACAATATTTTCAAATAACAGTGTTAATAGGTATGGGAGGACACTGTAGGCCTTTCAACAATTACCAGGCACTTAACAAAATAGAAAAGTGCCAACAAATCTACACTCTACTAAGCCTACAACGTTCTCACATTCACAAAACAGAAAACAATCTATAAGGGAGAAGCCACACGGTGCGGTGCGGCGCCGCACCGCAAACATTTAGCCGCATCACTGTACACATGTGGTATGACATGTGGTATGCGGCGCCGCAATACGGCACCGTTGCGGCGCCGTAGTATACGGAGCGGGGACCTAGCCAGTCCCAGTGCAAAATGGAAAATAGATCGGAATATACGTGTTTTGTTGCTTCTACTACGCCACCGCCGAAAACGTAGAATCAGACGATATTGGGTCAGTCCAATAATCTTGTTAAGAAACAGTGACGGAGAATTTTTTCTTAAAGAATACAATGAGCTATTAATAGCTCATTGTATTCTTTAAGAAACACAACACGGTGCGGTTTGCCTGCGGTGCGGCGCCGGAACGCACCGTCTGGCATATCATTGATATTTATATGCAGGCCGCCGCAGCGACATCGCTCCAGCGCCGCGCCGCGACCGCACCGCACCGTGTGGCTTCTCCTCAAAAAGATTAAAAAAAAAAAAAAATGTCGTCCTCTACTAGTCTTCATCTCAGTAGTCACTCCCTTTCTACTCATATCATTTTTCACACAGTCCATCCATAGTTTCTTTGGTCTTCCCCTACTCTCATAGCCACATTCACCCTTTATGTTAGGTAAAAGTAAAAATACCTATCTGCTCCACCCTTAATCCTCCAAGGGATAAACCGAGGTGTACTGCCATACGTCGTTTATAATTTAGGCCAAAACACTCCCAACGTCCGGTGATTGCGACCACTATACCAGGGGCCTAAGTCTACTAATATACAAACATTGCAATGGTCTCGCCATTGTGAGTATTTGACAGTGTTTGTATGGCAAATCTGTCAAAAACTCACAATGAAGAGACCATTGCAACGTTTGTACATTAGTAGACTTGGTCTGCTATTACAATAGTGTCAGAATGGTCTATCATTGATTTCATAATTGTTGATTTTGACAAGTTTGGTAATCTACTAATATAATGGCGTCATTATGACTTTCCAATGGTCAGCCACTGACACTCCATTGAAAGAATTGGTAATCTCGTACATAATGACAAATAAAACTTCCTACTAAACTTCCAACTTCCTACTACTTCAGATTGCTTATAACACTAATAAATAATATGTAAAAATATATATAAATGAAATCTGGCATGAATAAATGTTAAAAATGCCATTGTAATACAATTCTATTACGAGACCATTGACCGACCAATGATCGACCATTATGAATTTAGCAGATTACGAACTTTTAGCAAAATGACAATGGGATCGTGTTGGAGTGACGAATTTATAAAAATAGCAGACTTGGGCCCCTGGCCTAAGGTAATTTGAACTGAAGGTTCGTTTCAATGAGGACTATCGCGCTTGAATTAGCCGCTAGAGGCGCAAGTGTAGAGTGAGGTCTCTAGAAATGTCAAATGTTAACTGAACGTTCACTGTTTGCGGGATTTTCTATCGCAAACTCCATACTTAATATTATAAATTCGAAAGTAACTGTCTATCTGTCTGTCTGTATGTTACGTTTTCACGCCTAAACCGCTTAACCGATCGTCATGAAATTTGGCAGAGATATAGCCTGGTATATGGAGAAGGACATAGGCTACTTTTTTATGCGATAACCGACATTCACGCGGACGGAGCCGCGGGCAAAAGCTAGTAATATCATAAATTTGAAAGTAACTGTCTGTCTGTCTGTCTGTATGTTACGTTTTCACGCCTAAACCGCTTACCCGATCGTCATGAAATTTGGCAGAGATATAGCCTGGTATATGGAGAAGGACATAGGCTACTTTTTTATGTCATAACCGACATTCACGCGGGCGGAGCCGCGAGCAAAAGCTAGTTAATCATAATTGTAACCACTGTGCCATTCCTGATTAAGATTTTAAGTAATAACTAAGGATCTAATTTGGTAGCACTCGGAGGAAGAATAATATTTGTCTGCTTCATGCTTCTTTTAATTTTAGGAACATTAAAGTCAAAGTCAAATCATTTATTTCAAATAGGCACATAAGGCACTTTTGAAAGACAAAATAAACAAAAATAATTAATTGATTCTAGTTGCCCCTTCCAAAAGGTAGTTACGTATGGAAAAGAATGGGCAAGAAACTCCATACTTACTCTTTTTATAATGTAAATCATTTGATGTTTTAAAATGTAATAAAATAAACATTATATGAAATAATGGGTACTTAAACATCCTTGCTAATATTATAAATGTGAAAGTAAGTCTGTCTGTCTGTCTGTCTGTATGTTACATTTTCACGCCTAAACCGCTGAACCGATCATCATGAAATTTGGCAGAGATATAGCCTGGGATATGGAGAAGGACATAGGCTTCTTTTTTACGCGATAACCTATATCCACGTGGGCGGAGCGCGGGCAAAAGCTAGTATCAAATAAAAGTACTGAGAGGACCTTACTGGCCAGTGGCGCCATCTGGTGAGCACAAAAATGATAGCCCCCATTCGAATACCAACCTATCCTAGCTTTAGTTATAATTATAGAGCATTAGGCACATTAAACGAAAGTTCGGATAATCTAAAATACAAATCGAATAATCCTCGCCAGTACTCAGTGGTATATTACGAGTTATGACGCGAAATATTTTGATGTATTTTTCGACACTGTCTATCAGCCCCTTAAGTATGATTGCTTAATTCAAGTAAAACTGTCTTTTCCCATCACTATTGTCTAGTTTACCTGTACATGCAACACTAAAACAGCGCTACAAATGACTACAAAGCGAATCCGCGTATTTATGACTTTGGAATTAGATGCACTTAGGTGTTTTACATATTATTATATCTGCCCTCAAACAGCATTGCTGTCCCGATTAGAGTATAAACGCTGGTAAATAACTAAGCACATAGAATGCCTATGCATTCCACGACTTTCCTCGACAAATCCTTTACTGTCCAGGACGCTAGTTTGTGGAACGCATTGCCAGGGCCTCAAGTCTGCTATTACAATAGTGCCAGAATGGTCTCTTCATTGTGAGTTTTTGACAGATTTACCATACAAACACTGTCAAATACTCACAATGGTGAGACCATTCTGACACTATTGTAATAGCAGACTTGAGGCCCAGTTTAAATAAAACGCACGCAGTCGTTACTTGTGTTTAAAAGACTCGTGAAGGAACATTACTTGTCGATGTGATTTTGTTCTCGTAACTGTGATTATGTATAGTCTTCATTTATTTTCGTTGCTTATTCAGAATGTACATATCTATTATTTAGGATAATTATGTATATATCATCTATTTTAGTATATTGCCTACTTGTTATTCCCCTTCCTTATTTTAGCCCCATTTTATAGCCAGGCAAAACAGTACCTGCCAAGGTTGCCTGGATCTGATAAAGCGATAAGGCCGCCCATTGTATATTTTGAAGTGTTTGATTTATTCTTTGTTATGTATTTTTGTGGTGCACAATAAAGTATACCTATATAATTAAATAATAACAATAAACACTTTTTATACTCCTACTCCCGACCGGAAGAAAATTCGTTCTTCTATCAAAACGAATGGAACCAATGCAAAACTTTCAATTTCCAGTATTTTCTAGTTTCCCCAACCTCCTGTTACAATCTAATCTCCTGGTACTTTCAGGCCGCAACGGCGACATTACGGAAAGCGGTGGCGACAGTATGGCGGATCTTTGGGCCTCATACCATAGCGCTTTGGGTCTCGGCAGCAAGCCTCCGAAGCCACCAACGCCATTGGCCACTGGCCACTCGGTGAGTTTTAAGGTTGAGCAGCGTTTCATCTACCTATAACTATTAATTGATTTACTTTCATCTACAACTTGAGTCTTCGGGAATTTTATGTCAAAATCTTAAGTTAATAAGTATAGAAACGATTGTATAATAAAAAGCCTTCAAATATCTTTACGTCACACCTGGCCATAATGTGAGTTTTACCGCATGCTACGCGTACAGTAAAACTCGCATTAAGGCCAGGTGAAGACGTAAAATTTTGTACTCACCACGGGCAGTAAAAAAGAAAGCCCTCTATCGCATATTTACAACCCTCGCCTGCGGCTCGGGTCACAAATACCTGCGATTTCGGGCTTTCTTTTACAGCCCTTGGTAAGTAATGTACTATTATTGCACTGGTTACAAATGTTAGGATGAGGAGGACAAACATCCAGATTACCACATAATTTATTGCAACCATTCCGAATTTGATTTAATACGAGGGTCTAAGGACCACATGTTTCAATCTCACACTAACCATAATCGTACCCTACAGAGTCCAATCCACGTGGGCTCAGTGACACCAGGAGTCGAGCCAGCATCCACACACGATGAGACGTCATCATCAGACCGTACCAAGGATGATGACGACGGCGGGGCTTCAGATGATGATTCTGATGACAGGGTGGACCCGCAGCACCATGATCCGGAGCGGCTGAAGGCTTTTAACGTACGTATTTATAATTTTAAGTAATAGAATAACTCGTTCTAAGATGCAGATATTTGCAAGGCTCAGTGACATTGAGTGGTTTTCCTACGCGTTCTGTACTGAGCCCACGCATCGAGTCGTACGTTCAACCGGTAATAGGACTCGCCCATCCAAGAGCGCTATCCCAAATAGAATGGAATAGTTTATTTTTAAAACATAGGTTAGGTACATTACATACAAAGATCTTAAAAATTAGGTAGTGCGCTATGTTTTGTCAATATATTGACATACAAATGATTAATATTACTAAAAAAACTATTGATTGAGTGAAATATTGTACTATTAAATTACAACAATAAATTGATTACAATATTATTATACTCGTATAAGTATTCGAGTATCTATTTATGTTAACGCAAATTAAATGTTTCAATATTCAGAGTCAATTTCATTTCATGTCAAAATTTAAAGTCAATTCAATTTAAAAGATTATTATTCATGTAAATAAAACTCAAAAAACTCAAAAATCAAATCATTTATTTCAATTAAACCATTTACAGGCACTTTTGAATTGTCAAGCAGTCGGTCAGTAAGAAAAATTAAGCTACATTCCCATTCCAAAGCGTAGGTACCTATGGAGAAGAACGGGCAAGAAACTCCATGGACACTCTTTTAAATTAAATTGTTACAAAAGTATTTTCATTACATCAATAATGTTGCATTTATAACTAAAAGTGAGAACGATGTAAAAATAAAAATAATAAAAACTTACACGTTAAAAGCGTCAAGCGTAGGTAAAACAAATAGAAACAACATAAAATAAAATAACCCGTGGCAGCTAAGAGATGACCAGTCCCAACTGAAGGCGCCCGTTCACGAACATGACGCATGGATTAGCACCATTCAGCTCAACCATTTTGAAGGGAGCTAAATGATCCAACACACACGCCACCATCAGCGAGACCTTTAAGTGAGCGTGACATACTCTCAACCGCCAGGGCACATTCAAGTCAATGAAAGACATATTACCCGGTCAATGGTAGCTCTATAGTACATAGGACTCACACCTGTGCTATGCATTTATATAATACAATACTAATATAACAAATAAGACGCATTATTAATTTATTATACATAAAACAAAAGGTATTTTAGTAAAAACACGTGTACTAAAAGATCAATAATTAAATTATCTTTAAAAAGGTGAAGATTTCAGAAAAATACGCTTGATAGATTTTGCGTGATTCTCAGTTTTTTATCCGCGTTAGACAAACCTTAACAAATTAATTTCACTATGTAATATAAACATAATCTAATATATTCATATATTAAGTTATTGAGAAAATGCTCTAATTTAATATATATTTTTTCCAATCATTAACACTACTTGTATAGACGTGATCTTCACTACAAAATCAATAAAAGTCAAAAGTCGGTTAAAATCATAAAAAAACTGATAGCGCCATATCTCTCTTCTCCTGTCATATCGCCTTTGCGAACTTTGTGAGAATAGCGCATGTCGTGGACTTACATTTTAAGTATCTCCTGTCTTGGAGGCCATCTCTCACGATGTCAGTGAAATATCAGGCATAGATCAAATCAGACATTAAAATTGTGTATGGTCTAGTTAAAAAAATTGCTTAGGTTTTTCCATTGATGTATAAAAAAATGAAGATAAGGCACAGCTTTAATGTCACGTAAACATTATTGGACTAGAAACAATTACATGTAAACACACCCAGACAACTACATTTCCCGATGTCGTGTATCATGCATCAACAACCGAAAAAGTGAGAGATATGACGCGGGCTGTAGCGGGAACGAGATAGCAATAATTGTCACTATTACGTACCCATAACAACTCAGAAACAAATGGCGACCTAGAAAGCAATATTATTCAGGAGAATTTTAAAGAAAATAAATTTTGATGTACTTACGAGTGGAAAGTAATCCCGTGGAACTTGTTTTTGGTTTGTGAATTATTTGTGCACATTTTGAAAACACAGGAAGGCATTGTTGCTGCTTATTTAGACGATTATGGTAATTTTACTTAACGTGCTACACATGTCCAACACAAACGCCAGTTGGATTGTGACTAAGGTCAGTTGTGCCGGTCGGCATAGATTATGCGATCCACGTCGAGGAGCGCGTACCTAATGTTCCTTTTTTTGTACATCAATGGGTTTTTCAGCAAAAAATTACCTTATTATTTTTAGAAAACTTATTTAGTTCCAGTATTAGTTTACATAAAAATATAACTCGTTATGAAAATAAACATTTTCTTTTGGTATTTGATAATCCAAAACCAAAGCGAATTAGCGCCGGACTAACTATCGGATATCGGTATCGGCTGGTAATTGGATTGCGGCGGCGCTCAGTGCGAAATACTTCGCTCTAGTCTAGTTAGAGTGGAAACTAAAATTTTAAGATATAATTTTTTTAAGGTGGATCCGTCAATGTTGTGGAGCTGTTTTACTTTGCAAGTTGATGAACATTCAACCAAACGCGGCAATTATAACAAAATAATTAAAAATTATACTCATTTAAAACATCAATAAAGCTCTAGAAATTATATTTGCTGCTAATCGCCATATTTAGAATTTGTCCTACTTGAATGAAAGATTTTAATTTAAAAGGCTGTATGCCGTGACGACGTATGGTCAATATAACTGTTTAATATTAAACTTCTTTAACAAGATCACAAAATTCCTTCACAGATGTTCGTCCGCCTCTTCGTAGACGAAAATTTGGATAGGATAGTGCCCATATCCAAGCAGCCTAAAGAGAAGATCCAAGCTATCATCGACTCATGCACACGACAGTTTCCGGAGTTTGCCGAACGTGCCCGAAAGAGAATTCGGACTTATTTGAAGAGCTGCAGACGGAACAAGAAAGTCCGAGGGGAGATTCCGACAAGTGGCAACGGAGGGAGTACCCCGGGGTCTGGCAACGCCTGGGACACTGCGGTGAGGGTCCGATCTCCTTTTTGTTCATGTTACCTTGGTATTTTATACGTAAAGTTAAGGTAAAACTTGACTTTAAGCAATGATTAGAAGAACTAACTGTGCTTGTCCGTATTAATATAAATAATAAATATGCAGTGGGTCTTCTTAACTTACTTCCTCTATTTGGTTCTTATAACTTACTCTTCATTTATTATACTCTCAACTTTGGCTCACCAATATGCCGACGACTCCCAATGTAGGTAAACTAATTCAAAATATTCATGAACTAAATAAACATTTCCTTTTTGTCCTGAAACGTCTCTTTACCAATTTAAGTAAAATGTACAATATTCTTCCTGGCAATATGTATCCAGATTTTGCCAGTCTTATTTTGCTCCCAATTTTATTACGACTTATAATGACCTCTTTGTCCAGGTACGGCCCACTCCAGCACATCTGACGTCAGTGCAGGCTGAGCACATTCTGGCTCAGGCTTGTGAGAACGAAAGCCTGAACGCTAAGCGCATGCGTCTCGGACTTGACCCCGTGAGCCAGCCTATGCCGACCGTGCCCACTCCTATGGTGAGTTCTAGAACTGAAGAATATTATACAACAGCTAATAATAACTGTTATTCCGGAATAAAGGCAAAATTCGTCATGATGTGCTCTTCGAAGCACGAAAGAACATTTTTAGACGCTCCGGTTTTTGAAAACCCAGCGAGTTACATGTTATGATGCCTTGGTCGATGCTCCAAATTAGTTCTTTGAATTATGTACGTATATAGAGTGTTGTTGGCTTGTTAAATTAGTAATCAGTGTCGAAATGGTCCCTACAAAATAGACGCAAAGTCAAAAAAAAAAATAAAATTATACCTTTCCTTTTGTTTACTCACATTACAGCTTTTCCACAGCTTTCTCTTTCAAACATTTCAACTGTTGCGGTAGTTACAATAAAATGTATGGGTTATTCTAAAAATATCCTTCCTTCTTTTCTTCATGTGTTCAATGTATAAAGTTATATTGTTCTGTGGCTTCTTTTCTTCCAGTTAATTTCTTTATACAATCTTCTACAGGCCATTGACACCACAGCCACTTCAGCGGTAGCTTCTTCATTCCTGAGCCTGTACAGTGGTGCTATAAGCAGCCCAGCATCTACACCAGCCACTACCACGTCGACCACGTCATTAGCCACTGCTGGCCACAGCAAGGCCGCTGCAGACACTACCAGGCCATCAGCAAGCCCCACAATGGACAATCCGCTACTGAACAACAATAACTTGAAGCTGGATAACGCTAATGGAAACGCTGGCAGTAAGACTGCTAGGTGAGTTATGATGCCCTGGTACTTTTAGAGGACTTAAGTTTTCCGATGAATGATTGTGGACACTTCTTGTTATGGAACACTGCTGCAGTGTGTAATAATCACACCGCAAAAATTTAGGTGAAGAGGGTTAGCTGTCAACTCCTAGCGTCCGGTGGGATGATAGTAGTGACGTAGTTTTAATTGCTTCCTATTTACTTTGCAGCCCAGCGTCATCGCCGGCGCCTCTATTCAGACCATCATTCCCAAATACGTTTGGAACTCCGCAGACTTTCGGACGACAAAAGTAAGTAGCTAAGACAATAGCAACAAGATCACCCCCACAACGTCAAGCTACTGGGATAACATAACTGACATGGACCATTTCTACGTTTCAGTTCCAACCCGAACCCTGCATCATCAGCGCTGACCAGTAGCGCCCTACTTTCAACTCTGACTGCGCTGCCTCCTACCGGTGAGTAGATTTCTTTGAAAACTGGAAAATTTTGATAACTGAAACAAAAAAAAAAAACTGTTTCTTGTACCTTAGCACTTTAGAATTTTCGAAATTTAAATAGTAATGTAATTTGTAAAACCGTGACTATACGAACGTATTTCTCTAGGAGCAGGCGTGAACGCAGCGATGGCAGCATATCAAAGCGCGCTGCTGTCGGCTATGGCTGCGCACACGCACACATTCCCCACCAGCCTCTCAGGTTAGTAGAATCTATTTAGTTTGAGCTAAACTTGTGCTAAACTTAGCCATAACTTTGCGAACGAAAGCTGGACGTTATTTAATAATCTAATATAAATTTCATCAATTTAAACAAAATCGCAACACAGCACTGCGTATAGTTTAGAAAGTGGATCATCGAAAAATCATATATTGGTAATCTGTTCCCAGATATCTATCGTTCATATAATTTCTGTTCTTTTTTATTAATTGCCTTTCCATTCATTCATCAATGTTATTCAATTACAGCGCCAACAGATCTTTCACTGAAGAGCTCAACCCCTACATCTCTCCACGCGACATCCACAGCGTCACCGCTTGCAGCTTCCACGGCCTCCAGCCAAGCCAAGCCGCAGCTCCTTTCGCACAAACTGTCAGGAGCCGAAGTAGGCGCCGTTCGGCAGCTCATCACCGGCTATCGTGAGTCCGCAGCCTTTCTTCTCCGCTCCGCCGATGAACTCGAAGCTTTACTCCTGAACCAACCCTAGGATACGGCCAAACCCTTAACAGACGTATTCGGGTTTAAATTTGGATATTTTTAATCTGTGCTTGTGAGAAAAAACAGTGATTTTGGACTAAATTGAGTGGCTTTCTGAGTGTTAAAAACTGTTTCGGGATTTAAATTGATGTCAAATTATTGTATGAATTAAATTATTATAAATGCACAGAGATAAAATTCGGAATTTTTGAAACGGACTCGGTAGAAAATGGTTTGCGAATTGCGAATCTCAAATTTAAAATTTGTGACTGAATTATGCCAATTTTACTAACGACTATTTTTGATTGTTTCTACATGTTACATTTAAATAGGTATCCGGAATTTTTGTCAATAGTAACAGAAATGGGATGAGGTGGCCAGTTACTGTTACAACACGCTCCAATCTTGACAAATTGGCTATGGTCAGTAACTGGGCATTTCATCTCACCATAGATTAATTCAATTTTTTCAATAGACATTTCACACATCGCTTACATATACCCGAAATAAGTAGAATACACAATTACAAACATAGTTTATGTTACAAAACATTTGTATGGTGGCAACATTATTGATCGCATAATACGGTGCTTGTTATACCTACTTATTTTTAGTGTTGCCAACGTACCACGTTTGTCCAAATTATTAAGTAGAATTACGAGTCTATCCACTGATAATACACACATCTAAGAATGTGCGCACATTTGCGGACAGTGGACGTCAACCTGGTTGTTTACATATTTATCTGTGTCTCGGTGCGCCTGCTCACTACTGAGTGAGTCTGTAAGCGTGTGCGCATTCTTAAGCGACTCCATCGTCATTCACAAATTGAATAATTAAAAATTGAGAACTATTTTGTCAATGTCGACGGTGTTGCCAACTTAGAAGTCTATTTCAGCGATCGTACAAAGCTGCCATAATTATTGTAAAAAAATCTAAATGTTGCCATTTGAAACTCGTTGGGAGAGTACAAAATTATTTTTGTGTATATTTAGATTATAAGAGAAAAAAATCAGGGAGTCTCTAGCGTTAGGTTAATTAAAAAAAAAAAAAAAAAAACGATTTCTTGCCTGGTGCGATTTATAGAATAGTATATCGATTATCTCATCGAAATTGCTTGAAAAAGGCGGCTATTGGAGTACGAAATACAACTTTTCTTGATCGGGTGACTTCGAAACGTAGTCGATATTTCGATAAAAGTCTCCATTAACTCGGTTATGAGGTTCATCATTCTCGACTAGGTAAACTGCTATCTATCTATTCGAGATCCCTGTTGATTAAACGTATCTTAAGATTACGTTTTAGTATATGGAGTATTACAAGCGGTGCGGTGCGGGTGACTTGTTGATGAACTTTTCGTGTGTGGACACTTGGTTTTTTACCCGACTGCGCGACGCAAAGGAGGATAATGTGTTTTTGTCAACATCGTTTGTCGCAGCTTCGAAGTCAACCTAGCGTTAATAATTTAGGTTGAAGTGGCATTTTAGTAGTAAGAGGCACGAATTTATTTGTTGTTTTGTAAAATAGCGCTCTAGCTTTATATTGATTAATATATTTATAATTTTAAACATTTCATTATTTAAAAAAAAGATTCTATAGCTCTATGTATCGTGATCGGCTCCATCCAAAATCTTTTTGCTAAGTTTTTTCTTAATAGTTTTTAGTTTTATTCGCTTTGCTCAGTACAATGGAACGATTTACTGTATCTGTTTGTTACCATAGATGTATGGCCAAGTACTGTAGGTAAGGTGTAAAATAAGTTACTTGCTTACGGTGTACAAAATATTCCACTTCTATAAGAAAACAAAAATTGTTCAAATTAAAAACCTATTTTTCAATTATTAAAGTTTCTATTTTGGCCTAAAATCATTTCGTTGAGCAAAAAGTGGATTTAGGTAATACCTCGTAATGTTATTTCTGTTGTTAACTATAGTTTAGTTTTACATTTTGGCCAGTTTTATTCGATTTTTGTAATCTATAATGTAATTTCGTTAATAAGAGTTAACAAAATAATTACAATAGAATAATTAAAGTCACATAAACGCTTATTATGTTGCTACTGATTTCATAACTTCAAATAATTTGACCATTGTAGAACATTCCTTGACGGTCTGTTTGACCAATAGCGTGCAAGAATTCTCCATCGTCATCGCTCACCGTCCTATAAGAGACTGGTGTTTCTCTACAATGGTGGAAACTGTTTGAATTCTGCAAATAATGTATAATATTTTCTCAACTTTGCCAGTTTTTCTCAATAGTGTTAAAAAGCTTAACGCCAGTTTTAAATAAAATTGTAAATTCACTTTTGAATACAAAAATTGCCAAAGAAACGAATTGATTTTTCGTAATTGAATTATGTATGGTACGTGGAATTGCAGATTAATTTTACTTAATTATAATTATAATATTTTGAAGTTAAGATTAATTTTAGGGTTAGTTTATTTTTGTTTTTGAAAAAGTCATTCCAATATTTTTCTAAAATGGACACTCGGTGCGACGAAGGAAAGCTGTAGTCATTGTATATGGGAAAAAAATGTAAAAAGTATGTTTAGAATTATAAAAAAGTTGATTAGAATACGTGAAAGTTGATGTTGGGATAACGATAAAAAACGAAAATGGTGGTAATACGTTGAGAAAATGAATTTGTTAGACATTAAAATATATTATTATTAGAGATGTATAAATGGTTTACAATTATTATTATCTATTAGTTCGAGAGAAATACAAAATGGTGAAAAAAAAAAAACTACAAAATGGCGATTGTTACTATTAACGATATGAGAATTTAGTTATAATTTTGCAATTTCAAAATGTGAGTTTTACAATTTTGAAAAAGAAAATATTAAATATGCTCATATACTGAACAATTTGTTTTATTTGATCAAAACTTACAAACGAATTTCTATATTCAAAAGAAATAAACTACACCTAAGGGCAGGCGCACATCGGGCAAGGCGCGGTTTTCGTACGAGATGAAATAAAGTTGAAAATACGTAAGTCACTCAGCCATACCACAAAACTTTACAAGTCTACAATTAAGAGAGAATTACAGAAATTACAAATATGTATGAGTTACAATTCACAATCTACAATTGTTTCGCATTTTCAAGAGCGTAACACAAAGCATGAGGGCTACGTCACGATGCTTTACGTAATTGTACGATCTGTAGATTTGTAGAAAAAGTCTACAATTCATACAATTTTTCTAATCTTATAAGTTTACAGTTGTAAGTATATAACAATATCCCTCCACTTATTTATGAATTCATACCTTTCTTTAATATTAAAATATGTATTAGCTGCTGACCGCAGCTTCGCCCGCTTGTAGCTTTAACTAAAAGTAAGCCTCAGTTACTCCTTATAATATCAGCTATTTTCCAGTGAAAGTCCCATCGATATCAGTCCAGCCGTTTCGGAGATTAGCTGGAAAAAACAGACAGACAGACTGACCGAATGTTTTTTTTTTATAAAATTGTTTTTTTTTTGTTATGGGTACCTACCGTATATATATTTCATATTATGCGTTGAGTAAAAAGCTGTTATTTTGACGTTACAAACAGACATTTCAGTTTTATTTATTTGTATAGATTATATTCCTTTCGTGATATTATATTAATTTATGCGTAGGAACTTTGTAAATACGTTTTCGGTTGCCTAACTACTATATTCTCTTCTTCACTGCTACTGTCACTAGAACTGAATTTTTTTATCATCATCATCATTTTAGCCGAAAGACGTCCACTGCTGGACATAAGCCTCCCCTAATTGGGGGGTTTGCCATAATCGCCACGCTTGGCAGACGGGTTGGCGATCGACTGAAAATTTTAATGAAACAAAAATATTAAATCTTTAAACTGTCATACCCTCTGACACACGCTTCGTGACTTGTAGGTAAAATGAAAGCTAATCACTACATTATACTGTAACACAAACTGTACTGTATGGAAAAACCCATGTGGTATGTATTTTTTTTGTGACACGCTAAATTGTAGACTTCTCACTACAATTTACATATTTCTAAGGTTTTTCCGTTACATTTTATTTTAGAGTTTTGTGGTACAGATACTTGTAGACATTACAAATTTGTAAGTTGTAAATTGTAGTTTAAGGCCCTAGGTTTTAGGTAGCTATGGACAGAGTATAAATGACACGAAAACCATAAGTAAACAAGAGTTTATTATTTCCGTTTCATCAAGCTACCAGGGTATCGGTCTGCGAACGGATACTGTCTCTTGTCGGACATTAGGAAGCGCGTCGCATTCATTATGAAATCCATGTTCGAGTCGGAAGCTAGGTACGAGAACACCGCAGGGAATCGTTCAGTACCGCATCTGAAATAGTGCAATTATATCAATTGATGCTATTTATGGAGTAGTGGTGGGCCCCTGGTAATGTGTACAAAATTACTTACAGTTTCCTAATCCCCCATGATGCGAGGCCCCACAGAATACCGTCACTGACTGCTGGGGCCCCGGTATCCCGCTGAAATTATAATATTAAATTACCAACGGTTACAAAGTCAACCCTACCATAATCTGAAATTTTAGGTTTTGCCGTCGCTTCCACGTCCAATTTTTTCCCACATTAAAAGAAAGTACCAGGATACAAAAAATGCAAGGAGGTGTCCCGCCACTGCGTGGTTCTACTAAAATCGTCTGTGACCATGACATTAACCTAGAGCTAGACAATACTTTCAATCAGTTCAGCTTATCCAGCTATTTTTAGTTGTTTCTAGACCTCTCCTCAAAAAACAGCATCTTTCATCAGAGCATACATCTATTCGGCATACTTTCCTAGGCCTCTCCATCATTGCAAGGTAATCAGTTATCCGCCTTTCTTAACTACCTGGATACGAAACGCCAGCAAGGTTTTCCACCTGTTTAAGGGATAGTACTAGGATACTAACAGTGCAAGGAGCTTGCCGGCCGCTCTGAGCGAGACAGATAAAGTTATTTGTGACGACGACGCTGAACCTCATTGTGACGTTGTTACATTTCTCCCGGTCTATCAGCCGTGCGTGGTATACTTGTAGCGACGTCGAATCATGGTTGTCATAAACGCCATCGCGCTGTTAAAGAAATCGAACGAAATCATTAAAACAAGGATTTGTAATTATTTTTCACTTTGGTTTCCTTCCTTTCGTTGCAGTGTGCTCATGTTACGAAAGTCTCGACTACAGGTTTCAGTTTCTCTGTAACTCTCAAAACACCATCGTTATGAATGTTCTCTTTGAATATGCTCCAACTAACTATTTTTGAACTGAAAAAGTGGACTTTGTTGGAAAGACACGTCCAACGAAGTTTAAAGAAGTCCCGACGATGGCGAGATGAGATGGAGAAAACAAACGACCATTGGTTCGCATTAGCCCTGGATCGAAAGAGCTGGAAGTCATAGGGAGCGGCCTTTGCCCAGCCGTGGGATGATGCAGGCTAATAGTATAGTACTGGATGACTCAGAATAAACTCACTATTTTGATGTATTCTAAGAACAAAATGCGCGGAACGCGGGGTGCGGAGAGAATGACAAGTGAGACGCCATTTTATGGAAATTCAGTCGCCATGTCGCGTTTTATCGGGAAGTAATTTGCTTTTCGTGTAACCGCGTTTCTTGACAACAATAAATCT
Organism: Dryobota labecula; assembly: GCA_947523025.1. Taxonomy (NCBI): domain Eukaryota; kingdom Metazoa; phylum Arthropoda; class Insecta; order Lepidoptera; family Noctuidae; genus Dryobota; species Dryobota labecula. The sequence goes on from OX383306.1 coordinate 15,498,555, forward strand.
TAAGTAATCGTGCGTCGTTAATTTCGACATAAATATCGTTTACATGATATTGGGCAGACTCCAAGAAATAAGTGAGGAGCCCAGACCTCACATCTCCGGATTTTAGACAAAGAAATCAACAATATTCCTATTCAATGTTAGAGATTTCTTTGAAGACTGCCAGAGCCGCGAAGGACGACATTTGAATAATGTTATTTTCAAAAAGTAATTTGCCTATGTTTTTAGTATCTGATTTTGTAATTTAACGTGTATAGTACATAATATATTTGTAAGTTTTTTGTGCATCTAAATAAGTTAGTTTTTTCTGAGACCTGGGTTTCTCAGAAAAAAAAAAAAAAAACTGGTATATTAATCTGTGGTGTAGTGTTGAAAATAAAAGATGGCGGCGTTAGTTCCGATTTCGCCCACGCGTCAAAAGATCCTTGTACAGCTACTACCGCATACATACCCTCTCGGATCCCCAGCTGGTGACCCAAGCGTCATCGAATGGTGGCAACATCACTCGATTCGGCAGATCTACACCATGGACTGTATCTGAAAACCTGTTTACAATTCGCGTCACGTAAAAAGATCGTTGGCCAACCGCACAACTGTAACGTTATATTAGTTCGCGTCACGTGAAAATGGTATCAGAGGCGGCGTAAGACGTGGGCGGTGTGGGCCACCGTCCACGGCCTCGCGGTGCAAAGGGCCTCGTGCCTCATAGCCGAAAAAAAAAAAAAATGGAATATCCAAAAGTACACGCCACAAGGCTTTTCTTATAATAAATACATTAGAACTAATTCTCAACTTAAAGATATTCCACTCTTCGGCGTTCATTTATATTTAGTTTGGCAACATTAGTTCGCATTAAGCTGCTATCGCGGGGAGTCCCCGGTCAGAGACGGGGCATAGCTCGGGACTTCCCCTTATCAGAAAGCCAATCAAAGTACCTATCGCATGCAGACGCAGTCTCGCTTTTTTTTATATTCCTTTCTTCTTGCGCCATCAGAGGGCCTCGCGAAATGTACCTTGCCCACATTAAGTTTAGGTCTTGCACCGCCAGAGAATGGTATGGTAGGTATGTTTGTGCGGTTGGCCAGCGCTCTTATTACGTGTCACGCTCATACAACGTTCCAGTTGTTCGCTGACCAGCGGTCTTTTTACGTGACGCGAACTATATCTTAAATCGTAATTATACAACTTGTCCTGGAATTAACGCACAGCACCAAACACTCCAATATTATAATCATAATACATACACTGAATTTTTAGTGTTATGTAAAAAACGTTGTTTATTAATTCAATAATAACTGATTGTGGGAGAAAATTGTCGCTACATTACAAATTACACACGCACACGTATAAGGGGTCTAGCGAAATATCCTTTTTGGTTTGTTTTGACAGTGTGACTGCAATTTATGTAGTTTTAATTATTTTTGGAATAAAAATTACCTTTATTAAAAATGACAGAAATCGATTCAGTAAACGATTCTGAACAGACTACTTTCATACATACATTAATTCATTTACACATTGTATATTATAGCTATTGGGCGCCAAAAATTCCTTAACTTCGGTGCCAAAGTTGTCTCCTATTTAGGTCATTTACTCCGAACTGACTAACAATTGACAAACGTCGTGTTAGTGGCAAAGGTTCTACTTGAAAAGCTCTTTCCATTAGTGTATAGAGGTATGAGGAACAGGGTGCAAAGTTCACTCATACTCTATAGAAAAGGGAGGATCCTCCGACCAGACGAGTGTTGTGTCTGGTGGGCAACTGCCCAACGGTTGATTTCGGGATGTTGTATATTATGCTAGTCGTGCTGTAAACTCAGGTTGCGCGATGCAGGATATGTGCTTTAGGGCAGAAAATCATAGTTCGGTATCCTTTCTCCTTTGGAGTCATCTTTTACCTACGACAGGAATTGCTTGTAGTAGGAGACTGCGCAACTTCCACATAGCATTGTCTAAAATATACAGTTGGCGTACATTCTAGTCTTTGAAGAAGGCCAAGGACTTACTTGATAAATCTGTTAAGTAGCAAGAGCGCGACGTCATTGTCTGGGTTCTTCCGTAGCCCCCAGCCAGGGTGCTTGATGACCTCCTGTATGCTGGCCGTTTGACCACCGCGATTTGAGTGACGAGAACCCACCCTCACCTCCATTCGAGAGATTTGGTTTGCTCTAGAAGATGATAACCATGAACGATTTGGAAGAGCTATTTTATGACCAGCACGGTAACGCCTCTGCAGCCGCTGCTAGAGACAGCATTGTCAACACTTTCCATAAGAAACCAAGCGTGTCACCGTTTACTCGCACTACGATACAAATGACGTATAGAAACTGAAGGCTTTGAAGGCGGTATCACGAATTTTACTAGTACTACCGTCTCTAATCGCTGCCGGCGCGGCAATTGCGTGCTCTGCGTGTGATCTCATCACAATCAGCCTAAAATGTTCCTGTTCAAAGAGACGAGGCCTGTGTCCTCGTCTCTGTGAACAGGAAAATTTTAAAAGGAATGGACCGTAATCCACCATGCGGGCCTAGTGCGGGTTGGTGGATGTCACATGTCTTTGAATTTTTGTGTCTAAGACATGCTGGTTTCAACACGATGTTTTCCTTCACCGTTTTGAGAGCAGTGGTGTTGAAATTAAATACACAAAGTAAAGTGCCTGCCTGGGATCGATGTTCGAACTCATAACCTACAACTCGAAAGTCGGCGCGACCACTCCTAAGTCGGGGCCCATACCACTGAGCCACCACTGCTCCACTGCTGCTGCTGCTGCGTGCGATCTATTCTAGTTCAATGCATTTTTTTTTCTATGGTTGGCACAAAAGGCTTAGGAAGAGAGATTATAGTCAACTGCATTCCAAATTAACCTACAGTAACTGGCCGTGAATATATTGCACATGGATTTTTAGATAATGTTCTGTTTTTAAGAGCGTCCGTCGTCCGTCGTGTATAAAAAGATAACATGAAACAAGTAATAGAAAAACACAATTGACCAGCGACGGACGCCCTAAAAAGCCGAACATTTTTTAAAAATCCATGTGCAATATTTACGGCCATTATACCATCATTTACTTAACTGCTACCAATACATGCGGGTTACAGCTATATAATACGTAACCAATAAGACTGCCAAGCCTTAGTTAAGATTGTTGGCAAGGGGCGTTGTAAAAAGCCCTTGGAGTTGGTCTTTTTATTAGATGTGTATAATTAATTACTCACTTCCAAAGACAATTGGCCGTGGTTATCACCATGCGTTCGTTCAGCAGTGCCCCGGAGCACCAGTGCTGTTCGTTTTTCTGTATGGAGACCACGTAAGGGTAGTCTTCAATGAGGGCCTCTCTCGCGGCAATCAGCCGACGCGTGTCTAAGAAAGGGAAGTAAGTCAAAATAAAAACGAAAATTTCATTCAACACTTTATTCGTAATAACTTAATATTTTGGGTTCTTTTTCTCATTGGTTGGCTGAACTAGTTTACCTTTTGAATTTTTCCCAGCGCGTGCCTTTTTTGGCTTTGCTTTTTGTTTCCTGCTTCTTTGCGTATTTCGTTTGCGTTTCTTATCCTTTTTCCTCGCTGCTTGGTTTGCTTTTTGCTTTTTGGCAAATTTTGTTAGTTTGTCTTTCAGTTTCGCTTTACCGGCTGCGGCAATCTTGACTTTTGGTTTCGACTTTGAGTTGTGGTTCACCCGTCCGTTGTTCTTTTTCGCTGCTGCCTTGGATTTGGGCTGACTCTTTTCTTTCCGCTTCGGATCATTCTTTTTTACCGTTTTTGACTCGGCTTGTTCAATTTCTGTATTATTAGTTGCAGACTTTGCTTTGGTGGTGTTTATTTTCATAGTGCTTTTAGATTCTTCTTGAACTTCTTTAGGTGAACTTGATATACCTTCAGTCGTTTCTGCTGCAGCTGCTGTGGTCATCGGCGTGGTTTCTTTTTCCTTATCTACTTCTGCTGCTTTTGGTTCTATCTTGTCCTCTTTTTCAACTGGAGACACGTTCAGCACGGCTGATCTTTTATTTCTTATAATGGACCAGGGGTAATCCAAGGGCAATACTTTCTTCACCCTGTCCTTTTGGTCATGACCTTGATCCACGGGGAAGTAAGGGCTGTCGGGAACACCAGCCTGGATAATCTTTGGGTTGGACCCCACAAATTGGAACACGGTATACGATCTAGCCACTGGTGGATTACTAGGTTTCTCATATTTCGCGGCGTTTATTAAAATCTTGCCGTTGATGTAAGACCTATATTTCTTGGGATAGACCTCGCTAACTTTCGTAGTCACCTCGCCTAGAGTATAGCTTATACAAATAGCGAATATTACGAGCAGAACCTTCATGACTGAGGCTTGCCTCCGACGCGAAAGAAATCACAGTTATAAGAGTTTTTTATGACACTTTTATTATTTTCCGAATGGTATTGTGAAATTGCATTAAAATACTTTGATTATAATTTTTATTGATTATAGAAATAGTGGTTTTCTTGTTGGGTTATCGTTATTGCATATTAGCTATTGAATTACTTAGCCAATCATTTGGGGAATGTTTTGGGTTGTTTAGATGCGAAATCTTCATCATCATCATCATCTCAGCCGAAAGACGTCCACTGCTGGACATACGCCTCCCCCAAATGGTGTTAAAAATGCATAGAGAACGCTGCTGCCCATTCTCTACTAAGTCCCTAGGTCGCCTTTTACGACACCCACGGGACGAAATGGGGTGGTGCTATTCTTTACATCCGGCACCACACGGCACGGTACTTCACGGTAGATGAGAAATACAGTCACAGTTTTTTAAATGTTTAATATTTAACATGACTTATTAACATAAAACTTATTACTAGGTATAAATAGTACATATTCGGTCGCCTAAAATTCTAAGTCATCAATTGATTATGTGCGTCATGCCGTTTGCCGCCACGGCATACGAGTCGGTTTTACTCCCAAGGCGCGCTTATAGATAAAAATATAAAAATATCAAATGTAAACTTAAGCAATATTATTTAAGTATTATGTAGGAATGATTGTAACTATTTATATAAAGATATTATTAATGGTATCGGCAATAACGCGTACATATGAAATGCTTCATTGTATAGTTAGATATTGAGATAGACTCATGATAGCACAAGTCTAAACCTTAGTGGTTTTTGGTTGCTATTTATTAAGTAATCCTGTGTTCTTTTGTATAAATGATAAATAAAAAATAAATAAAAAAAAAAGATATTTCACATCAAAAATGCGAAGGCATATAAATTTTTTTAGTCATCATGCCTATTCGTCAGATAATTCCAGTCCAGTGTCCGGGCTACACTAAGAATTTACTACTGGAAACACTCAATCGTCGTCAAGTTGTCCCCAACTTACTGCTGGCTAGTCTCTCGGTGCTATTTTCTTATAAGTAGCTAGCTGGACCGCTAGTTGGTGCAATATAAGCTTCCCAGCTGGTCCTTCATCAGTGGGAATGGCTTTAGACAGTCTGACCACTCTGCCACACTCACGGACGAAGTATTCGAGTTCGTTCTCTAATTGACTGCTGTCACCTGGAAAAATAAGTAGGGAGTTTAAAGGTATTGCTTGCTAAAGGATTTCAAAACTTAAGAGCCAACTAGTCGTGGACTCGAACTCACTGGTGGGCGTAGCCAAAAAGCACGCTGTCTCACCTAGCATCGTGTCCGTCATCGTGTGTTGAGTGAAATGCACGATAATTCATAGTAAACCGCGCGCGTAAATAATTACGAAAAGTCCTTTGGAAGGTTGAGTTTTATGAAAAACTACTGGATAAATCAATTACAAATAAATTTTATTGAAATCTTCGATAATTGAGCTTTGTCGAAACGGACTTTGTTTTGGAAATTTTACACTTCTTTTATTACTTATTTACGCCTAAAGTTGCGTTAAAATTAGCAGGAAAAACGAATCTTTGTTGGCTCATAAATTTTTAATGGCTTTTTATTTTAATATTCTGCTTCCGTACTGACAAAATTAATAACAAGACAAAACGATATAATGTTTAACTTTGGATTTACAATGTCAAACAGTGGAGTAATACCCCCCCGAAATTTGTATGGAAAAACGACTAGTTTCATCTTAAGACTAGTTCTTAAATGTAGCGGTTGATAAGATGAACGGTATAATTTATTTCTCGGTCATTAAGGGCCAGCGCACACCTGGCGAGGCGCAGCGCAGCGCATTGGTCAGTGCCAAACAAATATCTTCCTTTTCAAAATTAAAATAAAGTTGAAAATAAATGAACTTCCATTAGCTCGAGCGGAAAGAGGCACGCGTCTCAGGTTATTTACTCTCAATTTTATTTTTAGGTAAGCAACGTTGATATTTGTTTGGCAGTGTCATCCGTTCCAGGCTGCGGCTCGCTTGGTGTGCCTTAAGATCCCAGGTACGGGCTTATGCAGCACATGACTCACCTTGACCAAGTCTAGAAGATGGTGGTTGTAAACATTTATTCGCAAGCCGGGCGAGTTGAGATCTTTCAGAACTAAACGCTTCGTCTAAGTCGAACAATTCCAAAGGCGGTGGCGGCGGCTCTCTAAATGTTGGAGCGAAAACCTGAGACAAAGACATAAAAGGTTATTTTTGGGAAGACAGGGTATAATTCTGTACATAAAAAAATAAGGATCGCATGCAAAAACTATCAATAAAACGCGCGCAATCGTTGCCTGTGTTTAAATGACTCGTGGTGGAACATTACTTGTCGTTGTGATGTTGTTCTCGTTGTTAGCTGTAATAATCTATAAGTCTTTATTTATTTTCTTTGCTTATATAGTTAGTATGTATGTATCTGTTATATAGCATATATCTGTGTATCTATCACCAACCAACCCAATTTTATGTCCAGAAATTCACTGTCCATGCCAATGGAAGAGATCGCAGTATGCGATAAGGCCGCCCATTGTATATTTTATAGTGTATAGGTTTTCTTTTCTTTTGTAATGTGTAATTTGATGAAAATCCTCATAAATAATACAAGTTAAAACAGACGTAGATTAGCAGAAAGGACTCAACCCAGCATAAGGTCGAAAATTAGTTGTATATACCAAAGAGGTCCTAACGGTTAACGGAAAGTGGGATGTGGGTTGGTTCCCATCATTAAAAAAACAACCTTTTTTTGCTAACCAACCTCCTCTCTTTGACCATAATGTGGGTCGTTTCCATTCTGCTAAACTACTTCCAAACAAAGTCGGTACTTACTGCTAGCTGTAGTGGCGGGAAGGGCGTTTCGAACTGTGGCGCGATCAACCGAAGAGGTTCATGTTTAACTCCTAGTGCGTCATATAGTCCTAGTACTTCTGGTACTGAAATGAGAAAATTAAACCGTTATAATTTTCATAAAAATATTTGCACACATAACTTTGTGCAATAATTTCTATAATCAACACTTTTAGTAAATTGATGAAGATTATATAAAATAAATAATAAATAATAGTACATTACTTACCAAGGGCTGTAAAAGAAAGAAAGCCCGAAATCGCAGGTATTTGTAAATATGCGATAGAGGGCTTTCTTTTTTACTGCCCGTGGTGAGTACACAATTTTACGTCTTCACCTGGCCATAATGCGAGTTTTACTGTTCGCGTAGCGTGCAGTAAAACTCACATTATGGCCAGGTGTGACGTAAAAATTGTTTATTTCGGGACACTTGGACAAGGTGCTGGATTTCTGCGTCTACCAGTATTAGCAGGTGAAAGAACTATTCGATGCCTTCTCAGAGTGGATGCGAGTACAAAAAGCTGTCGTATAGTTAGGACGTGACATTGGGATTGGGAGGAAACTGACATGTTCTCCTAGTCCAAAATACCTAGTCAACCAAAAATCAAAGACATGTAACAGACTCTGGGCCAACGTTTGATCACAGGCAGGATGCAGTAGTGGGAACATATTTTAGGCTGAATAAGTTACTCACACTGAGCCAGGTTCAAAGAGAACAGGCGCCACGTGAACAGTGCGTGTGGGTGAAGGGGGGTGAGGCGCGGTGGGGGCGCGGTGGCGGGCTCGGGGAGCGGGATGCTGCTTAGCCACATCATGTCGCCTAGAGTGCGGTACTCGTTGATCTGAAAACAAAAGTTACAAATTATTCGGAGAGGTCGGATGGAACCCTCTAAGGGCGGGTTGTTTCACGTCTACTTAACGCACGCGTATACGTCATAAATGGCGCTAACTATCGTCAAACCAAAAAAAAGCGTTGTTTCACAAAATTATGCCCTTATCGTTCGTTAAAAAATAACGATTACAGTAATCGATGTCATACCCACTGGTTAACGTCATTTTATTCTTTTACATTTGAACTTTGACGATCGGTTTTTTACAACAAACATTTTCACACAATAGGGATAACGGACAGCCCTCTGTGCAGAGCCTGCATGGAGGCGGATGAGACCGTTGCGCATGTGCTCTTCGAATGCACAGGCGTCACCCAGATCAGAACAGAAACCCTCGGGGAACCCAGATCCTTTGCCGATGTTATAAACAGACTAGGAGACGTGATTGGCTTCTGGAAGGAGGTGGGCTGGTTGGAATAACCACCGACGGCCGCCATGGCCCACGCACAATGGTCCATCTTAAGGACTAAGTGCGGAAACCAAACCCTCTAACATAGAACATCGGTTTTTTATGCAGTGCAACAACGCTTTGTATTTAACGAACGTTAAACATCATATGTAATCGTTATTATTTGACGTACGTATGTTACGTTAACCAACCGTTTGAAACAACCGGCCCTAAGACTCGCTTCGCTCGTTTATGCAGCATAGTTTCTCTTATTTCTTCTGACTTTCTGCTTAAGTTGACAAAGCAACCTTTCATATTCATATCTTTATTTGCATTCCATAATACAAACATCATTATCATTTCTGTTTTAAACTGTCAAAAGAAATCTAACATTTTCGAGGAGGGTGCTAAATTTTTACGAGCTCGCGTCGCTCTCTCATGCATCTTAGTTACTCTGAATTCATAAACTTTCTTGCATAAGTCGACAAAGTAATACTATGAATAGTCAAAAGAAACATAACCTATCTCAGGTGCTAAAATCTTCGAACTCGCTTTGCTCGTTCTTCCATCCAAAGTTCTCTAAGAAAGATCACCGTTCAATCACTGTTGGCACCAGCTATGCGAAATATTAATCATGTAGGTTTTAACAAAAGACCTATATTTAGTATTGTTTGAAGAAAGTTAGTTGGGTCAAGTTCTTAGGTAACTTGAGTGTTATAGAAGGAAGAGAACGTCGATTAATGACGACTGTTTACAATAACTATAGGTAGTGACGTACATAACATAGACTGCATTATTTCTGATGTTCATTTATAGTAATTTAAGTCGACTAAAAAAAGTATAAGTAGTATTTTCTAAACTTCCAAAATGGCTTCGAGATGGGGGGAGGCCTGAAATGCCAAGTCCCTGGGCCCTGGGTCTCAAAGTCCGGGCCTGCGTGTGCTCGGTGGGTTTTACCATTGGCAGAAATGACGAACTTTCATAAAAACTTTTATCGCCTATTTAACCCCTTTAGGAAATTTTCAAAAATACTTCCTTAGTGCTCACATAAGGAACTCCTGTGCAAGGTTTTATGCTTCTAGACCCAGCGATTTACGACGCAGCGTCTGTGAATGAATTTAAGATTTCTATTTAAATAGATGATATTTCTTACATCAGGATCCTCAACGTCAACAGGGTTCAGATGCAGATCGGTCAGGCCTCCGAGGTAGTTGAATATCATCTCCCTGATCAGGTCATTGCACTCGCTCTCAAGGTACTGGTCAGCGAAGAAGTGGCCCGAACCTATGACGAAGAGTTTGCCTGGAAAATTATAATTGTTTTTGAAAACTTTTACAAAAGCACAGAGCTAATGGTTGGAAGCTGGGTCTCATCACTTGCCTAACCTTTTCCGGTTTCACAACTAAGTTGGGGTCAGCTTCCAATCTAACCAGTTAGCCTGAGTACTAGTATTTTACATGGAGCAACTGCATATCATAAAAATGTTTTTTATTTTTATTGTAGTTTCTATTGTCGTTTTCACTTACATAAATAAATCTATCTTAATCTATCTAATAGTATATTACTTACCAAGGGCTGTAAAAGAAAGAAAGCCTGAAATCGCAGGTATTTGTGACCCGAGCCGCAGGCGAGGGTTGTAAATATGTGATAGAGGGCTTTCTTTTTTACTGCCCGTGGTGAGTACACAATTTTACGACTTCGCCTGGCCATAATACGAGTTTTACCATACGCGTAGCGAGTGGTAAAACTTACATTATGGCCCGGTGTGAAGTAAATAAGTAAAATATGTTTTCTAAATGTTTTGTAACATTCTTTTCATTCATTTTTTTCATTTTTATTTGTTCTGCATTTCCTACGAGGTACTATGTTTTAATGCATGCCGTGGCAGCCTATAATGGCTACACTATAAAATGTAAAAATAATATGGGTATTTTAACATGTATTTTTGGTGTATGCTTTGTTGGTTGCCACAACCCAGTTACCGGGTAATACGATACCCGTTTGTAAAATTGGTTGTCAGACTTTCGGGCTTCTGACAGCCCGTAACGACTGTCACAGATCCACGAATGACAGCTGGGACCAACGGCTTAACATGCTTTCCGAGGCACGGCGGGGTCTTGATATGGAAAGATGGTCACCCATCCACGGACCAACCGCAGCAAGCGTAGCTTAACCTGATCGATCGACCCTTGTGGCTGTTTTCACTTAGCTACAAGCCCCTCAATATAAGTTGGATGCTGGGTCTGGATGAAATTTTGCACGAAAGTTCCTTATGCTATACAGAAAGTGAGCACTAAGGATGGATTTTTGAAAATTCAAAATTCCCTTCATAGCTATCTATAGAAGTCAAAATCAGTTGAACAGTATGTAAAAAAAGTTTATTTAAATTTCTAATCTTATTTCAAATGGAATGTAGATGGCTAGAGCATATCTATAATTAATATCGTACCTCCACTTTTCTCCGACGTGTACAAAGCCGCGACGGGTCTCTTGACGGGGTAGCACACATCACTGCTGGATAGAATAGCTGCTGCCGGCTTCTTCACTGTCATTGTGGCTCCGTATGGATATACGAAGTTTGGGGTCGCTGGCTCTTCGCTGAAATAGTAGATTGTTATACAAGGGGCTAAAATTAACCATTTATACGAGGTAGTTTTACTCCAGAGCTTTAGCGAGGGAGTAAATAGAAAAGTAGTCCCCATCTTACCCTTTGTCCCTATCTTGCCCCTTTTTTAGTATCCCGTCTTACCTCATATGTGGGGTAAGATGTTGTATTTTCCATTTCTGACAATTATAATTTTCTAATTTTTGTATGATTAGTTACGAAGTCCAAAGCTGTGCCAAAAACAACGATGATAAGTTATTAATGTTTGATTAATAAAAAACACTGGTATTATTTTCAATACCCTGTTTTTTGACTACTTTACCTTAGCGTCCCCGTCTTACCCGCATCTCCCCTACCTACTAAATTCATGCGGTAATAACTTGCGCGTCGATGTCACCTCCACCCTGTATATTTCGCGCAATTTCGCTATTTTTTCACTCATACACAGTATGAGCAGTAGCCGATTACTATTTGGGGGCCTGAACAGTGGCGTAGCTAGTCATAAAGGGGCCCTGTATCGAAAAGTATAAAGGGTCCTCTTGTTGGGGGCCATTTTTACTCGACTGCGGCGAAACTCCACAGGAAGAGATTTATTTTTACAAAATTGCGTACCTACTGACATGGCGGGGTTAAGTTTCCATTGTAATTTTACTAAGAGATGCAAAAGCGAGCGGAGTGAGCCAGAAAATTTGAGCTCTCTGACTCGGATACTAGGTTGAGCTGTCGTTGCGATTCTACTAAGAAAATGCAAGAACGAGCGGAGCGAGCTCGAAAGTTGATCCTGACTGGGATACTAGGTTAAGCTGTCATTGTAATTTTAATTAAAGAATACGGGGGGGCCCTGTAGCTTAGGGGCCCCGTATAATGGATACGGCTGATACGGCTATAGCAACGCCCCTGGCCGGGAACTGGATGTTTTACCATAGAATATAGAAATTTGCGGTACCGTTGAATGTACTATGAAAGAGAAGAAGCAAAAGTTGGAAATATGTCTTATAGACTTCTTTCTGCAGGACATCAGAAAACCGTCTTACAGAAATATTTTTGATTTCAGTAAGAGGGCAAAAAAAAAACTGTCGCCAAATTTGCCGTCCCTAAAATCCCTAGGCTCAAGGCTACTCAGCTTACAGGCTGGTGAATCCGCCACTGCATCAACTACTCTTTAAAAGCCCACAAATACTCGTACATAAGTAGGTAGATATCTACCTGTTAAAACTAAGTTTGAATTAAGCAAATCCATTCCTGTTGATGAATGGATTTATTCCGTTCTAATACCAAAAACGAATACCACTGATATTAATTTCATCAATACATAGTGGTATTAGTTTTTGGTATTAAAACTAGAATATATATAATAGAATTAGAATTAATATCTTCAACAGCTGGTTATAGATCTCTCAGTTTGCAGGTTACTTAGCTCAATCCTTGCTTTCTGACATCGAGTTACCAACGCTTGAATTTCCTATTAGACGGTTGGCCTATACACTGTGGCATTTTAGTCGTCTTACAAAAAAAGTCCACTCAATGTATCCGAGATAAAATACCTCTAGGCGTGATAAAAAATTTGTTACCATTAATTAAAATAATAGGTGCAAAGAAAAATAAATAATGCTTTAGAATTATGAACGTTTAATACGTAAACATTATAAACAGGTTTATAATGTTTACGTATTAAACGGTAGAACATACCTACCCAGTGCACGAGCGAGTAGATCATTCCATCGCTGGCTTACCCAATCAAGCACAGTCCACGTGGACTGTCATCCAATGAGAAGTTCTAACGCTATGCGGCGCGTGCCACGCCCCCACCCCTTTCACAAAAAAATAGGTGAAGGTCACTCTCACAGTGTCTCAGTTGCGTCCGAATATCGGAAGTGGAAGTGCGCACGCATGCTACCGGTTATCGACCATTTTTCGCGATCGCTAGAGAGATTAGGTACCTACCTACTGCACAATGAGTGATATGAACTATCAATAAATTCTCGAATATCGAGTACCTGCACATAGTACTCCTGTACGCAATAATGGATTATTTTGAACGACACCCGCGCACAGGTAAAGCTTAACTAACTACTTGCATGTGTAAACAAAAAGTGATCATTTGTAAATACGTAATTAGTAATTAGTGTAAATAATTCAGTTGATTCCAATTTTTTAAATACACCGGAAACAATTTACGTACTGCCAGTTTCATTAACTATCTTTTGTTTTGTTATTTGCCCAGGTTAGAGATCGAAATTCTGGATTTTTAACGTACGTAGGTACCTGAGTCAAATTTCTATCTGTCGAACGAAAACAAATTTATCAGTTATTGAAATCGGCCGTATGTTTGTAACTTAAATCGTACCTCTTTTAATAATCTGCACTTAGTATGTACCTACTCGTATCTATCTTACACAACTTAGTTTGGGTTAAATATCCTTACAAACTACAACATACATACCGAGAACATTAAGGTTGCAATAGTAAGAAACACATTTTTACACTAGGGTGAATGAACTCTGATAAACATGTGGCCGCTCCATTCCGCGCGACCTTGAAGCGCTAAAACGCTCGTGGCTACTTTGGTGTCACTTTTTTGTTATGGCTCTGACCGCGCGCTCGTAACAGGGTGTTTCAAATTGCGTCATGCGTCATACTTAATAAATACTATTAAATTTTTTGAATTATTCAAATGGTTTTTATTTTGTTATTTTTTGTTATGAATGATTAGTAGTCATTGGATACATGAAGTGGGCTGCCGTTGTAAGACGGTTAAAATGCCACGGTGTATACCTAGGTAAACAATAATAGTGCAAAAGTAGAAAATAATTATAGAACCTCACAGAAAATCATCAGACTCGCTGCTGTAGTTGGGCATCTTCATCAGGTACTTGGTAACGGCTCGGTTCAGGATGCCGTTGGATACGTGACACTCCTTAGGATGGTAGAACTTGTGGTACTTGGCTCGAACCACGCAGTCTGGAAGGGATAGGAAGGTTGACGACAAAAATGAGCTTGTACTTCCTACCCTTACGGGGCAAATAGGCGTTATTTTAATTGTGTACCCACGCTCCGCTTGCGTAGCGCGCTAACAACTCCATTTCTATCGGCTTCCCTTCGGAAGATCGGAAGAGCAACTTCACCTACCACCATTGAAAAATAGCACATTTAGTAGGGTCTACGATTGCCAATTAATATAGAAATACTACAGGTATATAACACACCATAATATTCACACAAAAAAAAAAAAAAACGCTACACAAATAATTATTGTTCTAAATAACCCGGCGCGCGGCGCCACGACGTGATAATCGTGAACTAAAAATTCATAGAATAGCGATCCCGTCACGACGGCGACGTCTTTTTAAAATTTGAAGTCGAGTTTATTTCTGTAAAACCTTTTTTTTTTTTTGTATCGATGGTGTCTCTTTGGTTCTGCTACTTGACGACAGATGGTGTTAAATTCAGTAAAGTAAAGATTTTGATTTCTGAGTAGTAAAGGAATAATATTGATTTCTGCGTAAATTAATAAATTTTGACGTAATTGTATTACTATTTATAAAACTGAACAACTTCTTCTTCGGCTTCCCTCCAACGACCCATACCTAATAGTCCTCCAGACCGAATTTCAGCTATGGCGACCAATCTCAGCGGAGACCAGCCTTCGGTGCGGAAGATAATAGTGCACAAGTGTGTGCGCAGACAGAGGTGCACTCTCTATTCCCTCACTCTCATAGTCCGATGGACGGCAATCCGACACAACCGGAGAGAGATCAGGTGCAGGGCCAACGGCTTAACTTGTTTTCCGAAGCACGGGATTATCACACCGCCATCTTCCAAACTCCGAGCTGTTACTTAGAAATTCCTAATGGAAAAACCCAATAACACTGCCCAAGTAGCACGAGACCAACGGAGCAGTCAAAAGATCATCATTCATCATCATCATTTCAGCCGAAAGACGTCCACTGCTGGACATAGGCCTCCCCCAAGCACCGCCACCTCGACCGGTTCCGTGCTTCCCGCATCCAGTGGATTCCTGCGGCTTTCACAAGGTCATCAGTCTATCTTTTGGGAGGCCTTCCTACGCTACGTCTTCCGGTACGCGGTCGCCACTCCAGAACCTTTCGGCCCCAACGGCCATATGTTCTGCGAGCAATGTGCTCTGCCCATTGCCACTTAAGTTTTGCAATTCTTCGAGTTATGTCCGTTACCTTGGTTCTCCTGCGGATCTCTTCATTTATGATTCGATTACGTAGGGAAACTCCAAGCATAGCCCTCTCTATTGCCCTTTGGGTGACTTTTAGCCTTCTAATAAGGCCCATTGTGAGCGACCACGTTTCAGTGCCATAGGTCATCACTGGCAACACGCACTGGTCAAAGACTTTCGTCTTGAGACACTGCGGTATGTGGGACGAGAAGATATTGCGTACGAACGCTGCCCAGCCGAGTCGGATTCGACAATTGACCTCTTTCTCGAAGTTGGACCTACCTAACTGGACAGTTTGTCCTAGGTAAACATACTTATCCACAACTTCGATTGTAGCGTCTCCGATATTTATGAGAGTGGGTGTTACATGGGCATTTGACATGACCTTTGTCTTGTCCATGTTCATTCTAAGACCCACTCTATCGGAAGCTCTACTGAGGTCATCGAGCATTGTACTGAGGTACAGTCAAAAGGTACTGTATCTATATTCCGATTACCTACTTACCATTATTGACGACAATCCCGAACTCTTCCAAAAAGAAGTTAATATTAGTATTGGTCCGTTCCTCCCCGCCGTCTGACATGGCCACCAGCACGGAGTCGCCTCTTTCAACCATGTGCTTGAGAGAAGACAGCTCATCGTCAGTGAACGCGTTCTGAGGACCTGCCACTATGAGAATCTTCACGTCTTCTAGTACGTTTGATGATAGCTCATCACGATTTCTGTAAGCCCAGTACTGTAATTATAAATTCGAATTCGATTGCGTAGGAGGATACTGCTCTTTTCCTAACATTAACCTTTTGACCGCCAGTTATGTATAGATGACAAACCAGAATGTGCCCCAGCACGCCACGGTCACGACTACATGACAGACTTTTATACGTTTTGTAAATAAAGATCATAAAACAACATTGTCTTTTTATTTCCTTTGCTACTTATGATCCTTGACTCATCCTAATTTATATTAGTAGAACTTCTTTCTTTATATTTCATCTATATTAACATAAGATGGCAAAAACTCGAAAGGATGAATTCGTATCTTGGCGCCGAAGGCACGTTTTTGCTTTTTTGACGTGGCGCTCAAAAGGTAAAAGAAAAACAAATGCTATTAAAAAGCATGCTTGTTGGCTAGCAAGTAGCATGCTTATTAGCATGCTCTCCGTGTATTTTTAAGCTACTACTTACATAGCATGTGTATTCCAGGCTTTTTTACTTTGTAATAATCGTCCCTTGTATGGCATATTTGTCGTAGGTCTGATCATTCAATTTATCACGTTTAGAGAATGGGCAGCAATCCTCTCGAGTGCTGATAACCATTCATACTGCAATCACCGATCCCTCTGTAAGCGCGAGATGCAGATTCGACCAGGTTTCGATACAGGAAATGTTTTTACTCAGTGCGCAAATTTTGACAAATTAAACTTAAACGTGTTTTATTATACAACTATTTCTTATTTTGATATGTCTTAGTACAAAAAAATGAAGTTATCGTTAACGAAAGATGTTTATTTTGAAACTGGTATAATGGATACTCGTCGCGCAACGCGCCGGCGGCGCAGTCAATGACGCGGAACGCAGTAGTAGGTACCTATCAATCAGCTGTGCGCTCGCCCATTGAAACTATTACGAATAGATTGTATCCATATTTTTCTGATTTCAAATAGACAAAAAAAAAAGTATTGAATAAATTGTGGAAATGTGTTCTATTACTCATACTCAACCACCAAAAAAAATTTGCGCACTGGTGAAAAGTTATCCTGTATAGACCTCTATAGCTAATTAATTTTAAACAATTTTTTTACAGATGTTCGTTCATTCTTATTATAAAAGAACGGATTGAGCGTGCCGAATATATGAATACTCAACGGAATGAACAAAAAACTCACATCATGACTTTCCAAGTGGTCTTCAGTTTCCTGTGCATCAATTTATAGTTCTCGTTGAACTTGAACAGCTCATTCTTGGACACATCGAATAATATCGTATCTACAGCCTTCATTTTGTTTGAACAACTTTATTTTTGCTGATTTTTCGCTTGCTGTTTTGTTTACAAAACTCGTTTTGACTGTTGCTTAGCAACGGCGTCATAACACTTGGGTGATGGGGTTGCCATAAAATATTCGTGTTGTTTTTTTTTGTACTCTTGTTTGTAGTAAATACTATTTGAGTTTTGAAAACTTAAAACGTATTATTTTACTTTTATTTTGAGTTTTGAGCCGTGTAGTGCAAGTGGCCTGAGGATGCGCAAAAGGACCAAGTTAAGGTTTCTTCATTGGCACTGAATATGCATTGGGTAGCTATCGATAACAGTTCGGCCAAGTAAAACAACACAATAAATTGTCAAATAATATAATTTTATTTACAAATCGAATAATAATAACTTTCGAACTAGAATAATAAGCTATGTCTAATCTAAAATTTAGATTTTTATTTACAATTTCTTCTATTTTTAATAACATTTTAAATATTGCTACGTTTCGTAAACAGAAAAGTCTTCGCGTACAGTTGAACATAGTTTTCGGAGAGATATACATAGAAAGATGTGGTCATATTGGAAGATATAAAAATAGTTGTGCTTATAGTAACAGGAACAATTTTTGTTTGACAAACTGGTGAAAGGTGGACGTCTTTTGTTGAAATAAAGAAATATATAAATTATTTTCACAAAGAATTTAAAATCAGTCCAAAATAACTTTCATACAATTTAAGATCGTCCTGAAAATAATAAGAACAAATATTTGCTATACATTGTCCTAAGAATTACTTCAATTCTGTACATAGTAAAGATTATATAAAACTTATAGTAGGAATGGACTTACAAAACACTATGTCGCTACTATTTTCAGTAAATATTTACAAAAAACATATTATTTCTTTTAGTTTCATTAGATTTTGAGCTGACTTTGAGCTTTTATAAACTAAAATAATTAATATATTTAAATAGCTGAGGCTCCGAAACTAATTGTATGAAAAATGTACTTTTATGGAGCCGAGAAGAGAACAAGGACCAATATATTGACGCGATAAATTCGAGGAATCATTCGTGATGGAATATCTTGAATATAGTCCATATCTCGTAATAGGCATCTCCAACAATTTCAAATATCGAATATTGTCCATCGTTTTTATAAAACATTCTTTTGAACTATCGCGACAATACCTTCGTCTTTAGAGCTTGGACTCGAGAACAATATATGGTTAATTATTTATACACGAAATATTTTAAGAGATTCGCCTTTAGGTGTTAAAGAAGCCATAGAAACGATTTTTTTTTATATAAAAAAAATAAATAATTTAAAATTACTTGACACACATAATATGATGGTTAATGATCAAAAGGAATCACACCTGCGCCGCCGCCGTATCCGCGTCGGGGCGGGTCATTCATAGAATAAGTAAGTAAAGGTTTTATGCAAAATGTGTCAAGATATAAAAATTATTATAATTATGTAGTGGCCAGCACATCAAGCTACTCGAAACTATCAAATTTCTTCAAACGATTTTAAACTTTAAAATGTTGTCGGTTAAGTTCAAAATCGTTTGAAAAAATCAGACAGTTTGTGGTAACTTCATGTGCTGGCCACCGTACAAAAAAATATGGAGTCTTAAGGACAGAAGTGAAAACTCAAAACTTTGGAATAACTGACAGTCTGGCGCACACGAAACGAGCATGTCCCGCATTTCGGTGATGCGAACCCATAAGTTTTTTCCCTGCCAAAATCGCTCAACGCGGTTAAAGAAGTTTTCTCTTCAAAAACATTGCAATTAAAATTTTTAAAAATCATTGCTATGGCTTCTTTAACACTTATAGATGTTTCTCTTAAAATATTTCGTGTTTGAATTGATAGACACTATACAACATTATTTTTAGTATATGCAAAATCTGAATATAGTTTGTTCAGAATAAGTAACTGAATCGATTCCAATAGTTTTTACACCATGTTATATTTGTTCCCAAAAATATTTAAAAAAGATTACAAGTTGGACACCGAGCGACACTAAGTACCTATCCGCACTTGACCATTACGATAAAGTCCAAAGCCTGCAAGTGTGATGGAAAATGTTATCACCAGTTAATTACAATACAATCGTCGTACGGTTAGATACCTACTGCCAAATTAATATTATTATTAATGAACGCAAGGCGCGGGCAGCGCGGGTGCGCCGCGTGGTGAGCATGTTTTTGTACGGACAACCAGGTAACACAACAAGCTTATAACTTTGTTATTTTTCATGATACAGTTTTGAAATTTTGTACATAAATTCTTTACATAAAAATACTAGACACGTGTTTTGGGTTTCGCATAAACTAAAACTAATGTTGTATATGTCGCAGACATATTGTATCAAATCAATCAACTCAGCCTATCGCAGTCCACTGCTGAACATAGGCCTCTTCCATGCTGCGCCACAACACCCTGTCCTCCGCCTTCCGCATCCAGTCTATCCCAGCCACCTTTTTGAGGTCGTCGGTCCATCTAGCTGGGGGGCGTCCCACACTACGCTTGCCGATACGCGGTCTCCACTCCAGGACTCGTCTGCTCCACCGGCCAACGGTCCTTCGACAAATATGGCCAGCCCAGCAGCTTCAGCTTGCTTACTCTGCATGCTATGTCGGTAAATCCGGTTCTCTTTCAGATAATTTCATTCCTGATTTTATCCTTCAAAGAAACTCCGAGCATAGCCCGCTCCATAGCGCGCTGAGCGACTTTAAATTTGTGGACTAGCCCGACTGTCAGTGTCCACGTTTCGGCACCGTATGTCATAACGGGCAGGAGGCACTGGTTGAAGACCTTAGTCTTCAAACATTGCGGTATAGGCGACGAAAAGACTTGACGGAGTTTTCCAAACGCTGCCCAGACCAACCGGATCCTCCTGTCGACTTCTATCTCAAAGTTGTGTCTACCGAGCTGGATGACTTGCCCTAGGTAGACATATTGTATAATACGCTGTATTATAAATAGATGCACCCGATTGAAAAACTTCGCTGTTTTAAAAATCGTGGTAGCGATACATTCTACAAAGCGGCGTTCAACGATTAGCTTTATTGTCAGCAAGAAGCAATGTAGCTTAGCGTTCGCCGGCCGCTGCCGCGCGGTTGGTCACAGTTCTAACCTATACCCAAAGTCTCAAATTCAGATAATTTTTGTAAACATATCAAAAAATATCTTCGTAATGGTAATTCACATAAAATGGCGAAAAAAAAAAAGGTTCCATTTTCTTTTAAGTACTGAATTTAGGAAATAATAATTAAAAAATAATGATAACGTAATTATTTTTATAAATGTTCGGTTTTAAACAAAGTTATTAAAAAAAGGAGATTTTCTGGTATAAAATATTTTATGATACTGGTAACAATGCAGGAGATCCAAACATTTTCACATTTTTTACATCTTCAACAACACTAATATTACAACTCTCATTCATAGATTCATATTGTATGTAGCATATCTAGCCACATTTTGGATGAAAACGGCTGTAAACTGTTTCTTGTGGAAATTGATTTCGGGAGGCCTACGTCTAGCAGTGGACCTAAAAGGGCTGATTATGATGATCATAGGCCGTGACTCCGACACACTATATAAAACATTGTTTGGCAACGGTATTTTGTTTGCATAGTTCTTATAATTAATTCAGTTTAATTTCATAGATAATTATTTACAAAAAATAATATGATAAAATGCTTTGCACCACTATCCTGTCATTTTGACAGTGACATTTCCTGACATTACTTTGTTTATATAAATTATCTGAATTAGAGACTTTGGGTATAACCTATTTCACCCAGTTCCAAATGACGAATCATACCTACAATCTGCGACGCCATTTTTGTTGTTACGATCATGCAGCGCTACTTGCGGCGATAAATGGAACTAAAACTTTGAAAGCGGCGTATTGACGATGCACTTGTTTGTAATTGGGCGCTACGTTACTAAGCCGCTTTGACGAACGCGAAGTGTAATTTCAGCCGAATTGAAATCCGGCTGAACGAAAGGTAGCCGCATTTCAAAACAGCGACGTTTTTCAATGGAGCGCGCCTATTTGTAATACGGCGTATTATACGATATGGCTTCGATATATACAACATGTCCCGGGATGAACGCACACCACCAAACACACCAATTAGAATATTATGTTATAATCATAATAAATACACTGAATTTTTATTATGATGTATAAAACTGATTGTGGGTGAAAATTGTGGTCACCTTACAAATCTACGCACGCATACAGTCGCACACGTATAAGGGTCTAGCGTAGTAGGTTTCTCCGTCAATTTTGGTTTGTTTTGACTGTACAGCGGAAGTGCGACTGTAATTTACGTAGTTTTAATTATTTTTGGGATAAATACGTATATTAAAAATGACAGAAATCGAATCAGTAAACGATTCTGAACCACTTTTATATTGTGCATTAATTCAGCTACACATTGTTTATGTATTAGATTGTATATTATGTAGATTCTCGACCCAGGAGCAGACAAACAGAGGCGGCTGATCTTATCGGCGTATACGTTTGCTACCACAGGCTTAAATTGCGAACATTCAAAGATTCAAGAACATTCAAAAAGCTATTTTAGTGTTTAACATTGAACTCGAGTCCATACATAATAATATACTGAGCTAAAAAATAATATTATCAACCTGTATAATAAATAAAAATAGTTCGTTTTATATAAGCTATGTTAATTCTTCTAACTACTGTATTTTACGTACAAGACTCTTTTAAAGTCATTTATATCCATAACTCGAACAACAAAATGTTCTATCTGATTTTATAAAATCTATCTTTCTCTTTTGACCACCTTTTTATGACGAGACATATAAAAAAAATTTCAAAACAAGTTTTCATGTATACAGAAGTTTGATAAAAGTATCAAAATTTTTGGCTTTAGTTATAGTAAGCTCATGAACTCAAGTATTATGGCGATTAGATTAAATCTTTAGCAATATTTTGACCATAAAATCAAGTTTATTCGATTTCTGATTCTGACTTGACGTCAATAATTCAATGAAAGTGTTTTAATTTCTTCTTTCTATCTTTTTTACATTGTGTTTCCTAATTTATTAATTACACGAAACATTTCTGTCAAGTACCAGGATACTAGCAGATCATAAGAGCCAATGATCTGAACATTAAAATTTCTTGCCTTTAAGAAACGCTATGAAAAACGCTCCATAAAACAAACTCACTTTTTCTCTGTAATACAGATCTATTACTAGGATAGACTTCTTGCTTTGCATAGATCAAGTACTAGGATACCAGTAGATCATAAGAAGTCCATGTCTAGCGGGCAGCGATGTCTGAATGGCTGCATATCCTCCAAAAGTGATAGTTCTTCGTCTTATATAAAACGTTTGTTTTGTATAGATCAAGTACTAGGATACCAGTAGATCATAAGAAGCCCATGTCTAGCGCGTTGTACAGGGCAGCGATGTCTGAATGGCTGGATATCCTCCAGAAGGGATAGTTCTTCGCTTTGGCCGCCGCTTCTTCGTCTTGTCCGTCACCGATGACCACGTATGTGCATCGTTCACCGAAGCGCTGCTTTATTTTCTCGAAGCAAGTTTCTTTGCCTATGAAAAATAAAGGAATTATTAATATTGGTCCTAAGTTACGAGAACTCTTTTTTGCTCGTTGAGGATGATATGCGAGAAATACTTCCTCAAGTTCTCAACAGAATCTAAATTGATTCGACTTTTGTTAAATTGGCGATCGTCATCACGTCTTTTTTTTTTTTTTTTGAGTGGTAATTTATGAATTAACTTCTCCCGCTCTGGTCGGAGCGTGTCAGACTTTTACTGGCTAAAACCCACCCGTGTTCCTTCAGTTGCCTGTGTGCCAGGGCCACGGTATCCCATTCGGACATCATAATCACGTCTAAGGATTTTTTTTAATGGCCTCACGCTGTATTACTATGAGGTTGTCGGCTGTTTACCCGGACTTTCCTGTGAGTGCCCTCAATAAATTAAGACCTTCAGCCAAAGCATTAAACTTAAAAACTAAGCGACTACACGCTAAGGGTACCCCTTGTGGGAGATATCGGCTTAGGGCATCGCTGGGGGACGAGCGCAAGGGACAGGCTGGATCGGATTTAACATTTTGCCCCCAAGGCCTCAACCTTTTGTTTGAAGTCAGCGCAGCATATCTATTTTTTCCATTATTCTTCATTAGCGGTCATCTCTTTCTAGCCATACCTACGTCCGACTAATTCGAAAACATTGCAATTTGATTTTGAAACTAAGTTTTTGAAACCTTCGAACCAGCCTTTAGAGCAAAAATAAGAACACTTGTTTAATCATATTTGTGTATGTATTGCACGATTATTTATGTACAGACGCCAGCAGGTCAAACTACCCGAAACTCTCAAATTTTCGCAATCAACCTTGAACCTTATACTGTAGTGTTAAAGTTGAAAATCTATTAAAGAAATTTGACAGATTGTAGTAGCTTGATGTGCTGGCGTCTGTACAAGAGATTGCTGTAAAGATAATGTAGTTTATTAGGTTTATTTTCGGATATCCGCCGTGTGCTACTACGCTATAGTTATTATATAAATATTGTGTTTTATTTATGTTTACTTTAGATTTACTACTAGGTTAACATAATAGGTTATTTAGGATAATCTATTTAATGCTTGTTCGATTGAAACTCTCGTATAGGGTTGTCACTCTCATGTAGGGTTGCCACTCTCATAAAGGGTTGTTACTCTTCTATCTACTTATATATATTTTTACTTTAAGCTTTTTGTAAATTTTTTTCGATATTTTTTTTAAATATCATTAAATTATTGAACATGGTAATAAAAGTAAGTGGTAAATTTAAATTTTTATATCGCTACAGTATGTACAGTAGGTGCTGCTTCGTAGGATAGACACTTTTTTCTGTCAACCGACGTTCTAATCCAATTCGATCACTGTCTCTTAAGATACAGTAGAGCAATTCTGTAAAAATCTCACGGTGAAAACTTAGGTGTAGTGAGCTTGAAGTGATTCCACCTGATTCCGCTTGAGATTGACACTGTTGACAGCTCACTTCACCTAAGCTTAGCACTGCAGCATTGCTATTCTGTAACCATCTCACCGTGAAAACTTGGGTGAAGTGAGCGTGGAGTGAGCTGTCAATAGTGTCAATCCCAAGCGTCAGGTGGAATTGAATGTCACTTCAAGCTCACTTCACTTATGTTTTCACGGTGAGATAGATACAGAATAGCACTGCAGGTCTCCTAGTTTAACGAGACAGGCAATTTTTTTTTTTTCTGTGTGCTCAAGCTTTGTAGCCCTAAATCTCCTGTACACAAGCTATATTGTCATGCTATTGTATTTCTAACTCTTTTTTTTAAACTGTGTCTATATATATTACTAGCTTTTGCCCGCGGCTCCGCCCGCGTGGATGTCGGTTATCGCGTAAAAAAGTAGCCGATGTCCTTCTCCATATCCCAGGCTATATCTCTGCCAAATTTCATGACGATCGGTTCAGCGGTTTAGGCGTGAAAACGTAACATACAGACAGACAGACAGACAGACAGATCGACAGACAGACAGACAGAGTTACTTTCACATTTATAATATTAGTAAGGGTTTGGAAAAATAATCAGTTTTATTATTATTATTTTTTCTTCATTTGTTTTTCTCGGCGAAGCCGGGTAGAACTGAAGGCACGGGCCTAAACCAAGTATCCATCAGTAGGGTTCAGTGTGGGAGTAATATTGGATACTGTTTGGTTTTCCGAAGTAGACTGTACGGTAGCTGAAACTGTATTTGAGTGGGAGTAATGGTGTAAGTTGTCCGACTCACACTGAAGAAATTTTCTTACTAGCCTGCATGTATTAAGAATCACTTATTTTTATTATTTTATTTTTATACGTTAACATATCTCGGGACCTGGGGTCCCGGACCTTTGGAAGGCGTTTGAGGGGCCGAAGTCAACTCGCAGAGGCCCGCTAGACGCTTTTTAATTAAATGAGGCACCAACCGACGATTATCCCTGTACGCACTATGCAAGTGCACCCAAGGACAACCCCCGGTTGGTGTAGGACTATTGCAGGATATGGAAACAAAGATATGGGTAGTTAAAATAGACTGGTTACGTAAAACTATGGAAGGACTATGGCCCCTGCCTGATCAATGTTTTATTATACACGGATAAAATGGCAGGGGGTGACTTGCATGCTCAATAATGGGCCCCCGAAAATTATCGCTAGCACATAGTGACGTAGCGACAAGGGGGCAACATATCCTGAGGTGCTCGAGGAGTGGAGAGCTATTCCACGGCTCTCAGAACAATTATTATTATTATAATTGTAGAACTCGGCATTGCTCGGTGCATCTTACCAGTTTTGGTGGCGGAGTATATGTTCTCTATGGGAAAGACTCCGCCCAGACCGAACAGCAGCACCTTGGCGAGCGCGGGCACCAGCTGTGTTGTCGTTACTAGTACGTTTACACAGTTCTCTCTGGAAAAACAAACAAATTGATTATTATTTTTTCTTTTTCTAGTTATCTATCCCCTATGTTGCACCTGCCATGTTTTGTCTCTGCATCACCGTAAGGTTGACTGGTAGAAAATGCCTCAGAGGCACCAAGTCCGCCTTTGTACAGTATTTTTTTTACTTGAGCATAAGGTTTTAAGAAATAAATATAAACATACCTAGAGTTGATCATGTTGAGACACTTGCAGGCTAGAGTGAGCCAGTTGTCTGTCGCTTGTTCGAGTTCTGCTCGCAATTGTAGCCATTGTTCTCTTTTAGCTGGACCCAGTAGTCCACCAACACTGTAGAGAAAATTACCAGATTTTGCATTAAAATACGGGATTATTACATTCAATATTGTCGTGTTTCTATAGATAAAGGATGTTTTGCTACTTTCTCGCCTAAATTCAAGTTTAGAATTGCAGATTGGATTGTTTACATTTAATAATCTATGTATAACTAGCTTTTGCCCGCGGCCCTGCCCGCGTAGGTGTCGGTTATCGCGTAAAAAAGTAGTCTATGCCCTTCTATATCCCAGGCTATATCTCTGCCAAATGTCATGACGATCGGTTAAGCGATTTAGGCGTGAAAACGTAACATACAGACAACTTACTTTCACATTTATAATATTAATACACACATCAAAAAAAGTTTGTGATCCCTAGCATAAGCTGATATATTTTTTTAAATTAAACTTTAAATTCTTTGTTGTGTTTTCTTTAAATATAAATACCCTGTTTGAAATTTAAAAAATCCTCTTTTTTTATTAAAAAAAAAGAGGAATTAATCACAATGTAATTGTAACAGAAATTTGATAGAAAGAAAAATACTGTTTAACTAAACTTAAACAACAATTTATTAATAAAAGGTTTATATTCAATATAATATAACTCCTCCCCTGGCTCGAACACATGCGGTGATCCGCCTTAGCATGCTGAGAATCAAATTATCCAGCATTTCTTGGGGTAACCTGTCCCATTCTTAAAAAACCGTAACAAAAAATATTTCGATTTTTCAAAGTGGTCGCAAACTTTTTTTGATGTGCGAATGGATGTCAGGGATCGAGTCGTTGACATAAGGATCCAAGGACCAATTATCATAACTTTTTAATTTGATTAGTTGCATGTGCATAAAGTATATAATATACAATTAATTATCATTATTTTACTACTATTTTTGATTTTGATAAGACAGTAAAAAAAAAAAAAAAGATAAAAGAAAAGAAAATGTATTTATTCTGCACAAACAAAACGCACAATATAAAAATTAGAAAACATTCATTGAAAGTAGCCAAACGTCTCGTATTTAAGCAATAAAAGTTCTACAATTTAGTCCATTGCTTGATGTCAGGACTAGGGACCAAAGACAATTTACAATGCATAATACATTTTATTGCCGTTAATAATATGAGTGTTATATAGATGAAAAAAAAAAAAAAAGCAGCCAAGTGCGAGTCGGACTCGCCCATGAAGGGCAATTGCGGTTTACGATTTATGACGTATTAAAAAAAAAAACTACTTACTAGATCTCGTTCAAACCAATTTTCGGTGGCAATTTACATGGTAATGTACATCATATTTTTTTAGTTTTAATAAATAAATCATATATTTTTTTTAGTTTTATCATTCTCTTATTTTAGAAGTTACGGGGGGGGGGGGGCACATTTTACCACTTTGGAAGTGTCTCTCGCGCAAACTATTCAGTTTAGAAAAAAATGATATTAGAAACCTCAATATCATTTTTGAACACGTATGGGTTCGTTGAAAAAAAAAATTGAGTTTCGGTTCTAAGTATAGGAAACCCCCAAAATTTATTGCTTTTTTTCTATTTTTGTGTGAAAATCTTAATGCGGTTCACAGAATACATCTACTTACCAAGTTTCAACAGTACAGTTCTTATAGTTTCGGAAAAAAGTGGCTGTGACTTACGGACGGACGGACGGACGGACGGACGGACAGACAGACAGACATGACGAATCCATAAGGGTTCCGTTTTTTGCCATTTGGCTACAGAACCCTAAAAACTACAAACGGGAATCAGATTTTGATAAAAACCAATAAAATAGTTACATCAACAAACTCACCTATTTCTATAATTATTATACGTATCCTTGATCTTCCGGTATCTAAAAGCCAGCTTCCTCATCCAGTCAACGCCTCCTCGGACACCAGGCGCACATAAGCCGGTGTTAGGTGCCGCGCCCGCGTGGAAGCCGTCGGCTGCGAAGTTGTACGCGGAGAGGTCTTGGCCGTTGTCGTCGGCCGCCACCGCATCTATGTGCTCCTGGTCACAATCCTGATGAGTGAGGAGGTGGTTTTGAGTTTTTAAAGAAAAAAATTGGATGAAAATGATTGGATAATTAGACAAAAAGTCAAACAAATAAATACATCATCATCTGCCTAGCTTTTTCCCAACTATATGTTGGGGTAAGCTTCCAGTCTAACCAGATGCAGTGAATACTAGTATTTTACATGGAGCGACTGCCTATCTGACCTCCACAACCCAGTACCTGGGTAATACCATACCCTTCGGTAAGACAGGTTGACAGACATTCGGGCTCCTGACGACCCGTAACGACTGTCAAAGATCCACGAATGACAGCCGGGACCAAAGGTTTAACGTGCTTTACGAGGCACGAAGTACTTGGTATGTAAATATGGACACCCATCCATAGACCGACCACGGCAAGCATAGCTTAACCTGGTCGATTAATCCGTGCGCCTGTTATAACTTAGCCACAATTCCTCCCAAAATAAATAAATACCTAAATCATCATCGTCATCATCATTTCAGCCGAAAGAAGTCCACTGCTGGACACTGGCCTCCCCAATTGGGGGGGTTTGCCATAATACTAAACTAACTAATACCTAAATATTAAATAAGAATAGGACAGGCATTTCTACATTGTATATTCTATTTGTGGCGGGATATTCAAAGCCACATGCGAACTACGCATCAAAGACCTGACGTCACAAATCCTGCATCGCGCAATCAGAGTTTACCGCGCGACTAGTATTTGTACAACATCCCGACATCAACCATCGGGCTGTTGCCCAGCAGACACGGATGAGTGAACTTCACACCCTGTTCCTTATACCTCTATAATTATGTTATTTATATGTTTTTGGTGTACATAAAGAGTATTCTTATTTCTCGCCATATTGCGGAGTTATAACTAACTTCATTCAGTAGGTCACCATAGTCCTGGTTAAAAGCTAATATCTTATTCTAATCTAGCTGCTGCCTGTGGCTTCGCCCGCATGGCTTTTTCTAAAATAAAAATAACCTCAGTTACTCCTTTATAACATCCAGTGCCAGTTAATGTCCCGTTAGAATCGGTCCAGCCGTTTCGGATATTAGCCAGAGTATTAAAAATTGTATTTTTTTTTAAAGGTATATACTTTCATAAGCATTTAGTAAAATTTTGCTATTTTGACATTACAAACAGATTACATTATTTATTTGTATGTATAGTTAGGGTGTAGTATTCAAGTAGTTAATTATTGTAATAATGTCTTACCTCAACGTCATTGAAGAAGAAATGTGTGTCAGCCAAGCTGAAAATCATCTCTTCCATCCTAAAACCCAATTGAACTATTTGCTGTGTATCCTGGAAAAGAAAGATTTGACATAAGCATTTGTTGAAAAGTTTGTAAGGCCACCACAGCATTTGAGGTCTTGGAACATGAAAGTAGTTAAGAAATTCTAAAAAAACAGAAATGAAGGGTTGCGTATTTGGGATGAATTTATCCCAAGAACAAACTTAACATTATAACATTATCGTGGAAAATCATGTTTCCGCATACATTCCAATTGCAAAAATGTACGTTTGTACAATATTGCAATATTTACCATATTGTTCTAAGACCAATATATTACTACAGCCTACTACTAGACATGGTATGACTTCTTACAGCCTTTCCTGTAATTGATAAGTATAAAACTACTATGTTTTTTTATTTTTCATAATTGGGAGGGGGGGGGGAGGTACAATGGTACATTTTCGTCTATTTTCATGAATAACTATTTATTTTTAAATTATAAAAAATCTACTTTGGTACACATATTATGAATAT
This sequence comes from Dryobota labecula, assembly GCA_947523025.1. NCBI lineage: Eukaryota > Metazoa > Arthropoda > Insecta > Lepidoptera > Noctuidae > Dryobota > Dryobota labecula. Next base: position 15,528,389 of record OX383306.1, read on the forward strand.
TTCTGTGATACTATGAATTTTGAATATGGGGTTCACTTTTAGGAGAAAAATTCAAGAATTATAAAAAAAAAAATCAAATTAAAGAACTTTCTGTAGGGGACTCCATGTTTTTAATAATTTTAATCCCCCCCCCATCCCCCATATCTGTTACTACTGAAACTAAAAATTTAAAAAAAAATATAGATAATAGCTTCTATACTTATAATAGATTAAAGGAAATCCTATAAGAAGTCTATGGTCTTAAAATGACATGGTAAATCTAGCGACCGATCTTGCGATATAAGGTAAGACGTAGCGTTGGAAGGCCTCCCACAAGGTGGACCGATGACCTTATGAAAGCTGCAGGAATCCGCTGGTTGCGGGAAGCACAAAACCGGTCGAGGTGGCGGTTCTTGGGGGAGGCCTATGTCCAGCAGATGATTAAATCTCTCAATATTATGCGAACCAACTTACATTTGCAGTTGGAATGTATAGGGAACTCTATTTTACAACTACAATGTTAAGTTTGTTTTTTGGATAAATTGAGTAGTCAATTGTTTTTTTTTTTTAAGAAGTTTCACTTCTATTGTTCGGTGCTCCACACACAATTTTCATAAGACAAAGAGTTACCATACCTTACTGTATTTAGTAGCATATGTGCCTGTGAGCAGCGAGTGGAAGATGATAATAGTTTCATCCAGGTCCCATATGAACACCCTGTCTGTCGCGGGTTCAGGTACGTGCTGGGCAGGGGATGATGACGTGTTGCGTCGACCCCGGCCGCGGGAGCGAGAGGCTGTGCTCTCACTGTTGATAACAACGATTTGGTTTAGTTGCGGATTATATGCTATACTCCATTTGTTATAGCATTAGAAAAATAACGGCAAATTAAATGACAGTTATTGTGTAATATTCAGGGCTTTAAATACCGGAAATTTTTCATAACGTTACCTTGTATTGACAGAGTTAACGTTATTATTAAAATAACGGTAATCGATTTAACGTTATTTATGCGACTATTAATTTTATCGTTATTTTAAATGGGTGAGATGTAAGTAGTAGGGCCTGGAGCGTGCGGCACGGCGGGAGCTCGTCCTCGCGCCTCTCTGATGCCGCGCCGATCAAAACATTGCCTGAATCTGACTGATTCTTACCCACAGAACGGCAACGTAGCTAAATTAACGTTAGTTATCGTATTTTTGTTAATGTTAATTAACGTTATATTACTGGTAATGTTATCAAGTAACGTTAAATTTTTGTAACGTTAGTAGGTATAACATTGAAATTTAACGTTATGTAACGGTTATTATTTTGTTATTTGGTAACGTTAACAAGCCCTGGTAATAATATAAATTACTGCACTTTAGAGTTATTTTTTAATGTAAACGGTAAAAAGTTAAGATTGCTTTGAATATATCGTGAAATAACGGAGTTAACTATTGTGTACATCTTTAATGTAGGTACTTGGAAATCTTCTTGACAAATAAGATTTGTGCAGGTACCCCACATGTGTCAAAATAACAGATTAGTTTAAGGCTACGTAGTGCTTATGCTATCCATGAAATAAAATAGTTAATTACCTAATTAGTGTTTTATTGAACACAATAATCACAGTATTCAGTATTTATTTCAGAAGATTTAATAGTCCCGCATTTATGGCAGTTATAGGATTCTTACCCTGAGTTCTCTCTACATCTCCGACTGGCTGCATGTATTTCTGTTTTGATGGGAGACAGTGGACTCGTGTCATTTATTGAGGGCAGCATTGATGATGGAGATTCTAAAAGGAAAGAAAGTTTGTTTAGGATATTTGTAGTTTGTAATGGCTCAAGCTAGAGTTTGATAAACTGATTTCATACAACTCTACAAATAAATCTTTACATATAAAATTGTTCTGTGCGTGTGTATGTGACTGAACTCCTCCTAAATGGCTGGGCCAGTTTTTGATGAAATTTTGTGTGTATATTTGAGTGGGTCCCTGGATGGTTTAGATTACTTATTGGACGTAGGTGGCGCTTCGATCCTGTTCTAGTAAACAGGACAACGTCTGTTCGGTCAGTTAGTCTATAATATATTATATACAAATCAATTGCCATGGGTTAGTCTTGCAAAAACTCAGAAATGGCTCGACCAACTTGTATATATATATATATATATATATATATATATATATATATATACATATTTTTAGTTTTGTTAGCCACAATACTGGGGTGGTTTAGAAAAATAGAAAATTGGGAAAAATCCAAAGGAACAGCCGAAAATCGAATAAATCTAAATTTTGTCTCACGTGGTATGAAGTTTACCGGGTCATCCAATGTTTGACAAAAATGAGATTTATATTTAGGCTTGAGCAATGTTATAGTAAAATGACCTAAATGCACACATTTATGCAATTGACATCTTAGAATAGAAAATGATCATCACTTCAACTCATAATACTAGTAAGAGTGGAATATCTGATTTCTGCTTTAATATAATGTTTACAGACAATACCAATGCATTATTTATATATGGTTTTTATTTATATTCTAAGAAATATTATGTATATTAGAACGGAAATAAAAATAATATATCTTCTATACAAGTGATTGTTTAATAAAAACAACCTCATAACTTAATAATCTATAGCCAAAAACATATTTCTTTAATTTCCAACTTTTCACTTTGGGTTTTGATATTTAACTACACAATTCATTACACATACATTTTTTATACTCTAATCAGTTCTTTACTTAATGAATGTAGTGAAATGTTTGAGATAAGATTATATACATACATATAGTATGTACCACATACTGTTGAAGCACATAGAAACAGACTGTGATAATTATTGGAACAATTTATCACGTTCTGGCCCAATGTGATTATAATATTCAATGTCACTGGCAAAGGAAGTACGAAATGAGCCTTTACCAACGAGATTAAAAACTTCTTACGATTGAACTAATTCTAAGTTTAAAAGTTGTAGAACTCCTACCATCGTCGCTGTCTGTGTCTGGCCAGTAATCTGAATCATCATAGTGAGATTCTGGGGCATCTTCATCTAGTTTCCTTCGCTTATTGTCTTGAAAACTTTCGTTTTCTTTATTCATTGTTTTAACACTACAAAACTTATTAATTGTTTACGGAATGAGACTTCAGTCTTTTTAACGACGGATTGATATGAACACATGAGATTGTTTATTCTATTTTGTTGTAAATTAAGGCATTTGTTTTAAAAACACTACTTTGTAAACATTACGGCAGAGGCAACAAGTATTACTAATCAAACGTCAACGTCAAACTCTCTTTGACGTTGTCAATCTGGGCTGCCAGTTCTTGGATTCAGAAATCCCGTATCAGCCTCACATTTCCCATTATTTCCAAACAAAAACCGCGTGGACATTATTTAAGGAGACATTTATTCTGCATTAATAAACAAGTACTTGGGGGAACTCGAAATAAATACGTGAGTAAAATCACATCAAAAATATAAAACTCTCATTCAAGGTAATATTCCAACTTGGCAACTTTTTATTTCAATATGTTTTCATTTACTGTTGACATGATAAGTTTGTTCTCACTGCACATACAAAGAAAATAATTAAAATAATAAAATAAAAAAACACCTTTTTAAAAGTATTAATTAATTGCTTCGTTCTTATGTATTTCCGGCTCTCTTTGTGGATGACAAAGAGAGGAACCGGAAACACGATTATTTCTTTAGTTACCTGATAGGGCACCTCCTAAATGATATGATGTGTGTCCAGCACTACCGCTGCTGCTCGGGGAGCTGACGTAGGGAGAATAACTAGGTGTAGCGTAGTACCCGCTGTATTGAGCTACGTTGTGATCCGCGTAACCAGCCGCATAGCTGCTGTAGTCCTAAATATTAAAATGATTCATGAGAAAAAATCGTACTAGAATATCTGATTGGTAGTTTGTAGGTTTTTTTGTATTATTATTCCATCATTTGATTTTTCTGTCTATTTTAGCCATTTTAGCACATTTTTGTCAGTCTCACCTGTTGTGCAGTTGGAAACGACTGCGCCAGCCCTCCGTTGTACGAAGAGTAAGCGTAAGGCGAGGGTTGCGTCCCGAAGCCAGTGCTGGGGACTCCGCTCACACCGCTGACACCGTACGCGGATAGGTATGTCGGCGTCGCTTTACATGACGACCTGGTACAAAAGTGATTGTTAGTTGATGTTAAACCACCTTTGTTTAAAAATGAGATTCTATTAGATTTGAGTCCAGTATGGTCGATAGACAGTGCTGCCACGCGCCGTTCCTGTTCTATCACTGCGTACAGTGGAACATACCATTGATCATTGCAGTTTACTCACTCGTTAACTCACCGTGGAGACATTTTTTTGTCAGGGATGGGCTTAGTTGGGCTAGTTTTAAGTTCTTTGTACTTAGTTACAAAGGGACTACAGTTCTAATGGCATTGGCGTGAAGGTGAGCGTTGTGTACCTGTTGGTAGTGTTATGCTGCGGCGGGTACGCGCCGTACGGCTGGTTGTACAGCGAAGAGCTGACGTACGACGAAGCCGCGCTGCCACTACCATATTGCTGCATGCTGTATCAAAGAAATGTCCATGGATCATGTTAGGGCAAAGAAGGTTAACATCAGCAAAATAAAGTACAGTTCTATTCTCTCCCGCCATCTGTCTCAACACAGTAAACTCGTCGCTGATACGACCTTATTTGATAATAAGTTTTCTTAAATAAGGCCACCGACTCTGACCCGCTAGCCTGAATGCATGTGACAGAGAAGGGTTCGGTTCAGGGCATACGTACAAATATCTAAAAAAAGCAGTGGTGCCATCTACCAGGCCAATAAAAAAGTTCCACGGTTAGCGTTTTATTTTGCATCGGGCTGCGCCTCTAGCGGTCGATAGTGAAACTAATGAAGGGCAGACGTTTTTAGTTCTTCTACTCCCCAATAGATAGCGTAACGAGTATTGGCGATGCTTATAGGATGTAGAAAAATGTTACTGGTAATAATCCTAAGGTTTCTTTCTTAGAGGCTATTTTCTATGATTGATGTCTCGTTTATACGAAGAGAGTTTCTCAATCGCCGAGGGGTAAGAATGTGTATGCGAGACACGTAGACGAGAATCGTCAAGCAAGATTTTAAGCATATTTAAGCATCTTTAAGTTTAGGTACCTACACGATAAGTTAACTATTACAACAGTTTCGTTAATTTATAATTAATACATCTTACATAGGTATCGACTGGATTAATAAAACAAAATTATAGATTTACGCAGAGAGGAGCGTAGGTACACTTACGAGCGTAGTTTATGAATTTCAGACACTTTTGGAGCTTCACAAAATCCTCCAGAGTTCGTAGACCTATTATTAGATGTTGAGGGTAGCTTTGACGTAGACATTGACGTCATCATAATCGATTATAGGTACACAGAATGTGCTTTTGCCTAAAAATAACTGTGATATAAAAAAAAAATTGGTAGTAGGTATGGTATTTTTAAGAAATGATCACCCAGAATTTACACACATACTCACTACATTGCGGGCTAAAAACCTGAAATCACTGATTAAAGGCTCCTGCAAACAGGTGCGACTCGCGACGCGACACAAAGATACAGCGTGTCGCGCGACGAGCGTTGTCTTTGTGCCGTGTCGCGAGTCGCGCCTGTTTAAGGAGCCTTTAAGGTGAATGAAACCCTGTAGACTCTTTACAAACTGTAGATAACCGTCTGTAGATACAAAGCAGAGAGGTGAAAAGTCGGACAAAAATATAAAGCGAGAGCCTGCTGTAAAAACAACGCAAATCAAATGGTTTATGAGACATTCCTCTTCTCGCTATTTGCCCTGCACAAGGCCAATTGTAGGCTAATTGTTAAGTTAGTGCATATTTTTCTTAAATAGATAGTAGAATACTCTTTATTATGTACACCATAAAAATGTAGTAATAAAGTAATAAATGTAGAACTGTAACATAGGGTGTCACAATGGGCGGTCTTATCGCTAAAAGCGATCTTTCTTTCTTTTTTGATCTCTCTTACCTATTATAATATTGGTAGGGCAGCGCAGACTGGTCGTACGGCAACGTTTCGCCGTACAGCGCCACGTCTGCCTCGCACAGGCCCGGGCTACGGACCTCGCTCTTTACACCACCTGAGAAACAATGAAGCTAGATTAACACAGATTAAAAATTGATTGTCAGCCTGGAACAGCCGAACTCAAAGAAGAGTATGTCAATGTAGTGGTCTCGTATCTATCAATGCCACAGTCAACTAACCACCTTGGATACCGATTTGGGTGACCGCACTTTCAAAGTTTGCCATACTAACTGCGTAAGGCTCTGACATCAGCGTAATCAAGACATCCGCTGCTGGACATAGGCCTCCCCCGATGGGGGGGGGGGCTATGTCCCCGGGCAAAGCCCCCCAGGCTTTGCCATAATCACCACACTTGGCAGGCGGGTTGGCGATCGCAGTATTGTGTTAAAAACGCATAGAGAATGCTACTGCCCATGTCGCCTTTTACGACACCCACGAGAGGAAATGGGGTAGTGCTATTCTTTACGTCCGGCACCACACGGAACCTTTACGTCCTAAGGCGCTACATATAGTAAAATTAGTTTAGCTCCGTATCCTGCGGATTTTCAGATTGGGTTCACGATTTCAGCCCGATAATCTACGGGAATCAAAGGAATGGTGCCGATTCATTTGTTCACAAACTAAACTAAATTTAAGTTCAGTGCATCTTTTTCTTTCTATTTCATTAAGAAAAGGACACATTTTTGATAAATTTTTGTTCAGTTCTGTCAAATTAATCATCGCCTGCCACTACTCCATACAAGTTTAGACGTGATTAAAAACTTGCCGATTAAAATTACGTCAATTTACGTCAAGCCCTGATTAATTTGACTGGACTAAACTAAAATTTATCTTCTGTCCTTTTCTTAATGAAATAGAAAGTAAAAGATCCACTGAACTTAAATTTAGTTTAGTTTGTGAACAAAGGAATCGGCACCAATGCCATGGTTTCAAATGCTGTGCGTCCTTTTCATTTGAAAAAGAGACCATAGTACCAAAAACAAGTAACTAAGATATCGTCCCGATAGGATACCTACCCGTGCTATCCTCATTCATCAACCAGGCGACCGCAGCCGACGAGGAGGTTGAACAAAGCCCCCCGGCCGACGTCAACGGCAGTGCCAACCCAAGCGACGAGCTCGTCGAGCATCCGTTCGCCAAACTACAGCTCTCCACCTCTGAGGTACCAGGCAAGCATAAGTTGTCAACAGCTGACAAACTCAGCGCTGTGTTGGTGGTCGTGGTTGTGTTCTGGAACAGCGTGGACGCGCCGGAGACTAGGAGAGCTGGCAACGTCGCATCCTGGAGGAGCGACGGCGGGGAGTTTGATGTTGATTCTGATTCGCAAGGGGAGGTGTTGACTTCGCCTGATAGTCTGGAAGAAAAAAAAAAACGTTATTAAGAGCAAATCCGGTCAAATACTAATAGTAGTCGAAGAAACTGAGTAAAAGGTATTCATGTTATTCTCTGTAAATTGATTTATGCACAAAAAAATGCAGGGGAAAAGGCTGATGCATTTTAGATCCAACTTACTTTTATACTAGCCTCGCCTATTAAACTTAGAGTATGTCTGTCGCATCCCAGTTAGGTATTTATTAGGGGTTTAATCAATTAAGACCTAATATTTTATATCTACGGACCATAAATAGTTCCGAACGCAACTGTGCACAACACAACCAGTTAAGGATGCCTAATATTTTAGGAGTTATGTGTTCACCAAAAGGTTGAGCTACTTGTTTCTCTTTGTAGCTCTCTCCACTTGATTTCTTACGACCAACTAAGAAAAGAGGGTGTGTGCTTATGTATGACCATACGATAGAAGTCAAAACTTACGACTACTGGAGCCAATAAGTAGTCTATGACTGATGACTGGAGCCGAGTTTACGCGATACAACGCCGAATATACGCGATTTAGCGTCAACGACCCAAGCGTAACGGTTCAGCACAGAGCACCATATAATACTGGTATAGAGTGCCATCTCAAGGGATTTTTATGCCAACCTGTCACGAGTAGCGCCATCTGGATCTCATGTTCCGTAACTAACCATACTATACATACCTACGCACCCTACCTTTCATTTTCATTTGGTTGCTTTTGATATTTCCCATAGTTAAAGATTGATTGATTTAAAACCATGTTTGGTAGTGTGAACACACAACAACACTTCACTAATAAGCGTCCAATACCGCAAACTTAACTAATAGCGTCCAAATATCGCAAACAGACACAGAATTCAGTCAGCCTTCGCCCCACGGAAACACTCAACGCAAGGACGTACTGACGAATCTGATGATGTACTCTTCAAGGAGGAGCAGACAGACGCTCAACTCAACGTATTAGTAGCAAAGAAAACACCATAAACAGCACGTAAACAATTTTGCGCACACGCAAATTGCAAAACGTATCGGCCATTTTCTTTTGACAATTTAGAATTTTGACATTTGTGATTTTCTTTAGCAGTGGATTTATTAAATTGATAAATCAAAAAATATATTTTTTCGTATTTTATCTCTTAAAATGAAAATAAATTAGAAATTAAAACTGCATTTTCAACAACTATAAAATCTAAGTCGTTTTGTAGAAACATCTAGTAGGTACGCCTATTATATTTGGCTAAAATAAAGAACATGATTCATAGATGGCGTACCTGAAAAAATACCTGTGAACGTGAAGTTAACTTTACCCCCCCTGCGGTTCAGTTTCGTTCACTGTGCAGAAAGAGCACTGTAAAGAAGCTTTCAGTTCTAAAATCGAATCTAAAAATGCAATATATCTGAATTGAACTTCAGTTTGTTTATCAATTACGCAGTAAAACTGACAGTTAAACTCAGTTGTTTACAGGATAACAGCTTTTTAAACGGGTCTAACAAAACAGCCGCCGGTTATCAAAACATTTGGCGTAAAAACCGTAAAAAGTAGTAAAAACTCCTTCCTCTTGGGCGTATTGTAAACACTTGGGAAGTTGTGATGTCTTAATTTAAGGACGATAAAGAAGAGATTTATTTGATTTGTAGGCTGTGATTGTACCATAAATTCAAACTTAATTGGTCCTTATTGAATTTGTGTCCGCAAGTAACCGCTTGTAGCATACATTGGGTTTTATAATAGGTAGGCGTGCCACATGTGCCACACTAACCTAAGTAGGTATTAAAAGCCTACTCATTGCCTATCCCTTAAGGCTCGTACAGACTCGTGCGATATCGCGGCCGCGACAGGCACCGACAAAGAAATTGTGCTACTAGTGTCGCGGTTTAACTATAGGTATTGGCCAATGTATTCATAAGGTTTGAATTAAGGAATTACTGGAGGAAAACTAACTGGTTTTCTAAGAGCAGGTTAATTTGTACGAAGAATCAAGAACTTTATTGTTTTTGGATGACTCCACTTTTAAAGCAAACGTCTTAAAGTCCCGTGGTTATGTTACTACACATCAAATTCTTTTTTAGATCATTCATGTGGTCAGGCTTCTTGGTATGACTTGTGAAGTGGTTGAATTTTGTTTAAAGGACTGAAAGCTTCATTTCAAAACGATTCTTGAAATGCAAAGCCATTATGGAGATTCGAAACTTGATTAGTTTTACATGACCGTATCTTTCATCGTAAACTCAAAATAGATAAAGTCATTATAAGTAAAGGTTTAAGTAGGGTTCAATAAATTGATAAAAAATGAAGCTGTAGCAGAATAATCATAATTTTTGTGAAACTCCACTATCAACGCTTGACAACGTACATAATTATCATGACACGACGCATTAATAAACTGAACATATTGCCCCAATTAAGAGCGTGTTAAACAAACGAAATCACACGCTGTTTATACTAAATTAGTATCGTTAAAACAAATCACCAGAATCGTATAACAGATGCTACAGACTCGGGCCCCTATCTCTCGGGACGGTGGATTTATCAAACAAATGTTTACACGTGTTCCGATTAATTAAGTCCCTTATCAACGCTGGTGAACGCAGCCCTTCTGTCCGCCATTATTTAATCAATTCCCGCGCTGTCAACATGACAGCCGTGACATCCACTGACTTTTTATTTCGTTTTTCGCGGTAAAAATCGGGCAAGAGGTCTCTAATTCAATAAAACGTAAAATTTGTAATAATTAATTAAATATATATATTATATATTGTTTCTAACCGGTGTAAAGGCTAGTTTATTGTAGGTAGATGACTAACTTATTATAATAATGAATAATTAATATTTTTAAAGGCTAATTTGAATAATTTTTATGTGGATCATCAATCTCTATTAAAGCAAAATAACGTTATCAGAAAAGGCACGAATTTAAATTTTACTGTTACCTACCTACATAAAATATTTATGTCAGACTTACTACCTAATGTACCGTGTGGTGCCGGACGTAAAGAATAGCACCACCCCATTTCCTCCCGTGGGTGTCGTAAAGGCAACTAAAGGGATTTACTAGAGAATGGTCAGCAGCGTTCTCTATACATTTTTAACACCATACTGCGGTTGCCAACCCGCCTGCCAAGAGTGGCGATTATGGCAAGTCCTCCCCAATTGGGGGAGGATTATGTCCAGCAGTGGACGTCTTTTGGCTGAAATGATGACTACCTAATGAATACTACGCATACCCACCTATTTTTAACAGAAAAAAGTTTTTATAAGGTTTTTTTTTTTTAATATTCATGCGTGGTAGGCATGAATATTTTTTCTCCAGCAGGTTTAAATTAATAATAATAAGTAATAAGTTTATTAATTTTCTCTCACAATGGTTTTATAGCACTTAAAAGTTTTGAACTACCAATCAAAATTCACAAAAAAAAAAAAATGCTCTAAGATTGATTACAAAAAAAGAAGATGCAGTGTGTTTCGCCTTAGCCATGCTCAAAAAATTACATTATTTCTTTTGAGGTGTAATAATACCGTCAGCTCAAGTCTACACACAACACGTCTACATTATTATTTATTATTATTTAAGCCTTTTATTACCCACAAAAACTTTTAAAATTAGTTACAATTTATAATAAAATATATATATCTCATTCCTAAATATAATCTGAATAATAATAATTGAATCATGCATTTTAACGAATAAGTAGATTGATTTTATAAATCGAATATTTTAATTAATTATTATTGGGAGCCCATTTAAGGGCGAAGGCCTCCTCCATCTTTCGCCATTCCTCTCTGTCTTGGGCCATTCTAGTCCAGGTAGGGCCGGTCACGGCCATAATATCATCGCACCACCGGCGCCTGGGTCTGCCTCGGGTGCGTGGTGCATCACGAACTACCAATGGAGGACCTTCTCACTCCATCGTCCATCTGTGGCTCTGGCTACGTGTCCTGCCCATCGCCATTTCAACTTGCAAGCTAATTCCACAGCATCTATTATTTTAGTACATGCACACACACAACACGTCTACATACAAAACGTTAATTAATCATTAACTACAAACAATTAATTAATAAACCATTCATTAATAAACAACAGCGAATCAAAGTACTAAAACCACACCCAGCAGCGCACATTTATAATATTTTGCGCAATAAAATACTTAAAATACCCTATAAATTCGAATCTATGCTAATAGCACATTTTAGCATAACACCTGTTTAATTTATTTAAGAATATTTGCTTATTAAATACGAATTATGTCTTTGATTAATTAATTTGTAATATTCATTTGGCATAGTCATGCAAAAAATAACGTTTTGCCGACGTTTTTTTAGATCGACGGGGGGCCAACATTCAAAAGAAAGGCATCTGTCTGGCTTATTCAAGCTCGTGCTCTTGCCTTGCGTTAATATAAAAATAAAACATAGCTTTTTAATTGGTGTGATTACTACGACGCATGCCGTACGCTAGACTTTTAGCGGTATTTATAGTAATATGCATACAATTAAATATCGTTTTAATTGATACCGAGCAGTAATTACACTTTTATGTAAGTGTGGGAACAATTATATTTTTAATGAGCACATGGTTATATGTATATAATTTTATACGAGGTATAGGAACTTTTGTTGTGCAATTTGTTTTCGATTAAATATCTATTTTGTGATAGTTGTTTTTTTTTATTATAACTAAAATCAATATGTAACTCATAATATTTTTTTCTACTGTCCTTAAAAAAAAACAAACAATGATATTCGGTTACATCAAAGTCTCTATCTATCTGATTTATTTCTATAACATAAATAAAACTAAAACCTAATGAACGGCAAACGTAAATAATACAATTAAAAAATCAAGAGGCCGAACACCGGTGCCTTTGTCTAGAAAAAAATGGCCCTTGTTTATATTAGTTCGCGCCTTTTTCAAGTGTCACTTTGCTTCACTTCGGCCATTGGAACAACACTATCATATATCAAACGCCGGAATTCTACAGTTAATGCTGGCATTGTCACTATCTTTTTAATTGAAAGCTTTTTTAATGTTTTCGGCTCTTTTTCAATGGATTCTTTTGACTTTTTACTCGCGGTAGTCATCGTAAAATTTCGTTAATTTCGTCTAACAAAAGACTTCAAACAGTTTAATAGGCGGCCATGCTTGACATTCCATATGGCGCGAAGTTAGTTGTCACATTTTTAGTTTTATGTTCCGGGTGAATTGGCGTTTGAAATATGCGGCCTCGGCGATTAAGATGTTCTTTTTGATAATGTTGATGGTTTCCATGCTGATTTGGGAGTGGAAGAGAAAGTATCTTAATATTTGAAGAAGATATGGGATAGAGGAAGGAAGTTAGGTTTTTTATTTTCATTAATTATGCTATTTCCCTTTTACTAACGAAATAAAGAGTTTATGGATTTAAGCCGTAGTTGTCATAATTATAGTGGTTCGGTCTTCGTATGTCTTATTTAGTTTCTTTCGCCCTTTTCTACTGTTTTTTTTTCGAAAGGAGCTTTCCATGTCAGACTCACTGGCCTTTCTATTCTACTGACTTTAATTCCTTGGAAGCGATCACTTCCGATTTCGTTGCTGGGATCCTCGAAACTTAACATCTACACTTACTTTCATCTTCTTCTTCAAACATTTTGACCCTGCTGGGGTCTGTGCCCCAGATATCTATGATTTCTCAATCTTTATCCATCATTGACTAAATCACTAAAACACAACCAATATAAAAAAAAACCATCTCAGCATTCACCTTACTCATTTCACGATCCCTATTACTTTATATCTAATCAACATACCAATTCCCAATCACAACAAAAGACTGTTGTGCACAAACGCTTCGACACATTACCGAGGCACGTGTATATTTACTACAAAAACTAATGCCACAGTATAAAGAGTATAAACTTGTGCTTTAAGAGCGAAACAATAAAGTCTCAGTGCCCTTTGACAGGGACAATATACGGCACACGTCGTGAAGGACCTCTTTGTTCTGTGTGAGTTGATTGTGACAAGTTCGCGTAAATAAGAGTACTGTGCTGGACTATGTCGGGTAATTCCAAGTTGGTATTTAAATGCGCAGTTTGTGAAATTGGGTGTTGGTTTTGATTGAGTTGAGAAAGAACTAGTTTTTACTTTAATTGTGGCTTTTAATTTGAATTACATGGTTTTCCATCGATGGTAGTATTTAGGTTATGACCATGTTCCTGATACGGAGGTCCTGCGCCGTTCCGACATGTATGGCATGGAAGCCTTACTCATGCAGCGTCAACACAGGTGGTGTGGACACGTCCTACGCATGGAAAACCACCGTTTACCCAAAGTGGTATTTTACTCTGAAAAACATGTTCTCCCATACAGAATGTATCGTAGAACATGTTTTTCAACTGCAAATGGAAGTTGGTTGATTATTACTCGGTAAGTTGTAAAGCTTACTTAGCTGTGATAGTTTTCCTTTTAACTTCAGAAATTTTGAGTAAACAACTGGTTAAATATCTAAACAGTTGATTAAAATGTTGGTGAACACAGGCCTTAGACCGTTGACCGTTTAGGTCGTTTAGTTTACCTTAGTAAAGTTAAAGAGTACTGTATTTAGACAAAAGTAGTGCCGAATTATTTTATGCACAAGTACCGGACAAGTACTAATTATAACAAAACAAGCCTCTAAATTCTTAAGGATCCCAAAACCGGTGGCCCTTCCTGCCATTTGGCCCCCACGTGTCAACTTAGCGTTAAAATCTATTAATTGCATTTTTTGTCATCTGCCAAAAATTTTCGTTCATAAAAAATGCCAACAGATGTCTCGAATGAGTAATGTAAGGGTTAAAAATAAACTTCTAATTTATTATGCCACTAGAATTTAGAGCAGATTAAGTACTTGTTTTTAGTTAGTATTATGTTTCAAAGAGTTATCATAAAGTAATTGATGTTTTTCGTTTGAAACGTGATGAAATTAAGATTTTTGCTTTTCTGTGAGAGGATTTTTTTACCCCAATATTATCGTACATTTAAGATTATTTTAAATTGGAATTATGATTAATTGGATTATTGCTTATTAGCTAGGCTTGTTCTGTGGAAAGTAATTGGAATTGGCTATTCTCAATTTAATAAGATACCCAGTAATATTACCGGAATCTGTTTTTTTTATCGATATCCAAAAGAAGTAAAATGGTTTAGTAAACCAAGCTTCAAACTAAAATAATTCCAAATTCAAAACGAAAAACCAGAGACAAAAAAAAAATGAATTGTAAAAAAAGCCACTTGCTTTTAAAAACATTTAAAGAAATAGAATGAGTTCCATTCATATTTTAACCTACGTGCACGGGAGGATATAAATAAAAAAAAATTACAACAAAACATCAACAGACTCGGCAGTCAAGACATACGATACTTCAGATCCTGCTTGTCATAAGTAAAAAATATACCGTATAACGGAACGGAATCGCGTCAAAAAATTGATTTATATCGCTCAAAACATACTTCAGTTTCGCCCATTCATTATTTTAGCTTCGAAAAATGTTCTACAGCGTTTAAAAAGTCAAGGAATGTCATGTTAACTACTAATTAACCTAACTAATACGCTGCCTAAAACGGAATGCGACCGTCGAATGCCAAACGAGATTATTTTTTATTATTTTGTTCGCGAGGCAAAGGAATTTATGAAATGCGGTATTCCATGTTTTTGGAATGATGATATTGTGGTGTAAATGGAAAAATATATTTGAAAATATAAATAAACGGTAGACGCTGGTTTTATAATACAGATTGCTTCTATTATCTGAATCAATTTGCGTAAACGTTGGCCGCGTTTTTTTTTTTTTTTTTTTTTGTGAAAGCCTGTCAACTCTAACATATCTACAACTTTGAAGACAAATGATGTGATTTTAATTAGTTGTGGAAGATTTTTCCCGTTCAACAAGTACATTCTTGGTAAAAGCACAAAACTGATAAACTAAGACTCGAAGTAAAATAAAATACTAACATAACACTACCTCTACAGCCAAAATTACGCTCAAAAAGCCTGCACAACCCAAAAAAAAATCAGATCACACGATCAGACAGAGATTGCAAAAACTGCTCTCCAAATCTATTGAAGTAGGCACCCAAATCGTCACATAACTTAAAACCTTATTGTGTTCCCCATATCCTTTGATCAGAGCGTGATAATGTGGACTGGGGGCGTGTTCGTAGTTTTATTAAGTAGCTCTTTTCACGGCAATTGTGTACTTACAATATGGGGATTAGAGAGGGATTAAGGGTCCTTGGTATTGTGTTTTGAAGAGCATTGCAGGGTGTGAGCCGTATTTTGGTGTAAACTTTAATTTGGACGCAGATGAGTGGAAACGTTGAGTGTGTGTTGAGATGGTGGTATTTGTTTGATTAAAAGGAGACGGGGATGGCATTTAGAAAGGGAAATGAAGAGAAGGGTATGTCCAGCGGAGATACATATGTATGAAAAATTCCGAAGTGGTAGATTGCGGAAGTCTGAAGACCTGAGCTGTTAACCGAAAAAACAAGACCTGATTTTCTGAGAACGATACCACTTAGGAATAAATACATCCTACCAAAATTCAATAATGTTTACGGGATGAGGGTTGCAGAACATTTAGTAGGACCTTTTTTCTTAATAAACTTGCAAACGTAATACAAAACGGGTTCGAAAAGTTATAAGTACAAATCTAAACGTTTTCTTACACAAAATCCCTCCTAATATGTGTACCTATGTATTGATGTAGCTTTAGATTATAATCATCATTATAAAAGTATGTATCATTGTAGTAATTAACATTTTTTTTAAATTGTAATGAACGGCTTGCCAGCACACAGATAAACCCCGAGAGGTTTTCGTTGTGTAGCTAAAACAATTGTAAAAAAGGCTAAGTTTTTAGTAGTAGCGATGCTATGCGACGGGGGTTGGGAAACACGAAATTTCACGCGGACAAAGTCGCGGACAGAAGCTATCTCTGTCTGTTAATACAGGACGGTGTGATAGAAAAATTACTCCAATTTAATTAAGAATACAGTTTTTCATTTACCAATCAATCTGCCTAGCCTTTTCCCAACTATTTTGGGGTTGGCTTCCAGTCTAACTTGACGCAGCTGAATACCAGTATTTTACATGGACCGACTGCCTATCTGACTTCCACAACCCAGTAACTGGGTAACACGATACCCCTTGGTAAGACTGGCTGTCAGACTTTTGGGCTTCTGACGACCCGTAACGACAGTCAAAGATCTATGAATGACAGCCGGGACCAACGGCTTAACGTGCTTTCCGAAGCACGGAGGAGTCTCGGTATGTAAAGATGGTCACCCATCCACGGACCAACCCCGGCAAGCGTAGCTTAACCTGACGGATCGACCTGTGCGGCTGTTTTTACTTAGCCACGAGCTCCTCATCATTCATGTTTTTCATTTACCAATGTAGGAAAAAAAAATTAACAGGAACAAAATTTTTTTTTTTTTTTTTTATAATATAGAAAAAGAGAGACAAAACCTCCCAACAATCTAAATAAGGTGGAGTTAAAGACAGATTCGAATACAGATATAGCGGGGAGGTGACTTTTCCATAGTCTTCTGTAGTTCGCGAACGAATTAGGTTATAAGAGAGTCGCTGACGAACTACGCGAACTAGTTGCCGGATCCCTCGCTCCAGTTATGAAACTCATATCCAACTCTGGGAAAGAATAAACAAATTCCTACAGAACAGTAGAAAGACTATTTCGATGTATCTGTTATGAGTTTCGTAGCGAAAGTTGTTCATTATGACATGTAGAATCACCCCCTAGACGGATGCAGGTGACTAAATTGCCACCCTGTATAATATCACTAAACAATATCGCCCCCAAACCCCGAAAGCTTAAGCAGAGGCGGAGATTGTTGTTAACGTGCCAATCACCAATGAAGTGTTAGGTATATTTAGTTAGGGGGCGAACGAGGACAGTAATAATGATTTGAAAATACCCCGATCAGTGATAGTTTGTTAATAATATAGCCCTTATTTTTGCAAACTAAACGCAAATGCATAAGTGAGCCTTTTCCCAATGGGAGAGCTGCCAGATCCCACATCACAACAGGGATGATTGCAGAACACACATAAAATGGCAATTAATCTACGAGTTTTAGGGGTTTATATAATAAACGTTGCTTAAAGTTAAGTAATGATCTGTTTACGAGGCTACCGAGCGCACAGTGGCGCCCTCATCGTTATTTCGGTGATTCCTTTTATTTTAGAACGAAAATGCAGAAAATAAGCTCGTTAAGTTGTGCTTCACAAGACTATACGTCATGATTACTACAAACAGTAGTTTTAAATTGTTATGTTTTATTGTAATCATTAAAACGGAAAATAGTGGCCACTAAGCTCCGTTTTAATGATTACAATAAAACATAACAATTTAAAACTACTGTTTGTAGTAATAATGACGTATAGTCTTGTGAAGCACAACTTGATGAGCTTATTTTCTGCATTTTCATTCTAAAATAAAAGAAATCACCGAAATAACAATGAGGGCGCCACTGTGCGCTCGGCGCAGTCTTAACCATATATTTTTGACGTTTGAACGTCACTTAACTTTAAGCATCTTTATAAATAATACACCCCCTAGTGTGCAGATCCCACAGCACAACTATGGCGAGTGATCACATTCCCTTTTATAGGCAGTTCAGCAATGTTCATTACGCTATTTACGTTGTTGAACAGACGAATTTTTCAAACCTGTGAAGCAATGGATTAGGAATATCCTTCAAAACTCTCGGATTGTTCGTACAGTGGCCAGCTGGCACATCAAGATACACAAAACTCAAAATTTCTCAAACGATTTTAAACTTTAAAATGTTGATTATTAAGTTCAAAATCAAACGAGAAAATTTGACAGATTGTGGTAACTTGATGTGTACACCGTACTTCAAAGTGAGTTACACAATTAGGGTTCTCTCTAACTTTATAATCTTCGTAGATAGTATAATTATTTACTTAAATTTATACTCTAATACTATTATCATAAGGTTACTTACCGATCTGAAACATCGGTGCCTGTGTCAGGTCTTGGCCTTTTTGCCTGTAACAATACAGAATTAAATGAGGATCCAGAATATTGTGGTACCTAACCCAGTAAACCCAGAGTAAGCAAAGGTGTCATTCATGCAATGTGCAAAAGGCAATACTGTGGAAGGTCTACAAGTGACTAGGATAACATTATGTAAGTCTTCAGTTATAGTTTTTCTTATAATATATCTATCTATACAAATAAATCAAATTGAAGTCATCATAATAATAGCAGCCTGAAGGCTTTTGCTGATCGTCTCGACTGTCGGTAATACGTGAACAACTGCTGCATGGTTCACGTCCTGACTAATGTTAAGATATTGTTTTAATTTGATTTAATTTTATAATAATTTTAATTGTGATGTTGATTTTAATTTGATTTGATTTTATTTTGATTTAATTTTATAATAATTTTAATTGTGTGTTAATATATTAATAATTTTTAATTCTGTTTAATTGTAGGCTATAATCCAAAGTTGATTGAAATAAATAAAATAATAATAATAATGTTCCAACTGCTGGGATACAGGCCTCCTCTCTTCGAGAGGGAGTGGGCTGTAATCCACCACGCTGGCCCAGTGCGGATTGATAGATGTCACATGTCTTCGAATTTTTGGTTCTAGGACAGGCCGGTTTCCCCTCGAGGTTTTCCTTCACCGTTTTAAGAGCAGTGGTGATTCAATTATAATACACAAAGTAAAGCGCCTGGCTGGGTTCGAACCTATAACCGAGGTATTATCCACTCTATGTTAAATCCTTCCTCGAAGTTTAGGTAAATGAACTATCTATTCCGATCTCTGATCAAAATAATACACAGTGAATCTTTATTATTATGTATAAAACTATATATTTTTATTTATTAAATTAGTTATACAGATTGGAGAAGAGATCCGTAGGAGAACCAAGGTAACCGAAATAGCTCGAAGAATCGTCAAACTTAAGTGGCAATGGGCAGCCTCCTAGGGCACATTGCGCGCAGAACGGATGGCCGTTGGAGCCGAAAGGTTTTGGAGTGGTGACCGCTACTGGAAGACGTAGCGTTGGAAGGCCTCCCACAAGGTGGACCGATGACCTTATGAAAGCCGCAGGAATCCGCTGGATGCGGGTAGCACAGAACCGGTCGAGGTGGCGGTGCTTGGGGAGGCCTATGTCCAGCAGTGGACGTCTTTCGGCTGAAATGATGATGATTTTGATGACTGATTGTAGGAGAAAATGGGTCACATTACAAATCTACACACGCACGCAGTCGCACTTGTAAAAAGGCCTAGCGTAGTAGATGATGCTTCGTCCATTTTGATTTCTTGTTATAATAGGAAGTTTAACTGTAATTTAGGTAGTTTTGATTATTTATGGGATAAAAAATTACGTGTATTAAAATGTCAGAAATCGATTCAGTAAGGAATTCTGAACCAACTAATTTTATAATGTCCATTAATTAGATTACCAAGAATAAACTAAGAGAAAACATTATAATTAATTATTTTTTAAGTAATAATAATATATACAAGTATATAAAAAAGGGATGGGAAAGAATCAAAGGTCATCAAAAAATTCGTCCGCATTGCTGTCAACAGGAAAAGTGCCCAAAAGGCTGGCAGCATTGCCACGTTGTATGGCAATGCTGATTCTTTGGCCAAGAAATAGGCCAGCCCTCTGGTCACGTGAAGAGTCGACCATGGCAACCGCTTAGCGATGTCTCGAAAAACTAAGTGGGCACTCGGACCCCATGGTCCTAGAGTTTCAACCCCAAACGGCTCAAACATATAGTACCCACGTAGTTTTTCGAGACATCGCCAAGCGGTTGGTCGACTGTTCACGTGACCAGACGGCTGGCCTTTTCTTGGCCAAAAAATCAGTATTGCCATACAACTTGGCAATGCTGCCAGCCTTTTGGGCACTTTTCCTGTTGACAGCGATGCGGACAGTTTTTTGTAATATCTTGATTTAAAAGAGTGTCCTTGAAGTTTCTTGCCCGTTCTTCTCCATAGAGATCTACCAACTTTCTGACTAACTGATCGACTCTTTGACAATTCAAAAATGCCTGTAAATGGTTTAGCTGAAATAATTGCTTTGAGTTTGAGTACGGAAGGTCTATCTTGAGTTGAGTCTGGAAGTCCCATGGACCATGGTACAGTCCCTATTTATGAAGTTGTATATACATATAATTTCGTCTTGTTTTTATTTTTTTGGTTACGCTAGGATTTCAGTTTTCTTTTTATTGGGTATATCGTAAAATTGAAATACATGTTTAATTTTAGAGATTTCTTAATGTGACTTTCTATATTCTTAGTTACTGCTATGACTTCAATTTAATTACCATAAATTCTTTTTTTGTCTTGAATCTCATCACAAGTTTTGTATCGTGAATAATAATGATAGCATTTACCCCAAATATCGAAGCTTTTGATTTTTGAAGAGAAATTTTAAGGCGGAATTTGCGCTCTTTCTGAACGAAACTGAATTGTCACGCTCGTGTCGGTGAAACTGAATCGAAATATACTCGGCTCCAGTAGGTCGGTGACGCTGAATGACGTATTCTCGGGCTTGATTCGCGCATACTCGGCTCCAGTCGTAAGTATTCACCTCTATTGAGTGATCATAAGCAGACACCCTCTTTTTTATGCATTTTAGGCCTCTATTTGCTGCGAGACATTTAGACGCTATGATACGGCGCTCGAGCCGACTGAGGTAGGCTCGTGAAGTCGCGAGTGGCTGCCCATTTGGTAGGTATTTAAACATAGTAATTATTTTAATAATTTTATCAAGACAAACTCAGCGAATTGTGCTAAACAATCTTATTACCTTTTCAAAATATATAAGTATATATATATCTATCTAGCAAAGTTAATCCAATCGTGTTATTAAAAGCGATTGCATGTCCGCCAGATCCTTACATATAAGATGCTTATGTATCTTTTTTAGAATTTTATTAAAAAAAAAAAAAAAAGCAGGCCAAGTGCGTGTCGGACTACAATGAAGGGTTCTGTAGTTGGTATGAATTTATCCCAATAACAAACTTAACATTGTAGCATGTATTGCATTGTTGTAAAAACATGTTCTCCCATACATTCTGTATGGAAGAACATATTTTTCAACTGTAAATGTAAGTTGATCGACTATCTCGGTAACTTGTGAATCCTACTTAGCTGTGCTAGTTTTCCTTTAATTCGTTATATACACTGTGGCATTTTAGTCGTCTTACAAAGACAGCCCACTTCATTCATCCAATGACTACTAAACATTCATGTAATTTTTTTTTTTTTTACTTTTGTTTTTTTTTTAATTAATTATGACGCATGACATAGTTTAAAACACCCTGTTACGAGTGCAGTACGAGTCTTGTGCTACAAGGGCGCCGCGGAATGGAGCGGCGACATCTTTATCAGAGTTCATTGACCCTAACGCAAAAATGTGTTTCGTTGCAACTTATCCATTCTGCGGCGCCCTTGTGTCACAAGGCTCAGACTGCACTCGTAACAGGGTGTTTTAAACTATGTCATGCGTCATAATTAATAAAAATAAAAAATAAACAAATGTTCAAAAAAAAAAAATTTTTTTACCAGAATTATTAGTAATCATTGGATACATGAAGTGGGCTGTCTTTGTAAGACGACTAAAATGCCACGGTGTATACTATTTTATGACAATTCAATCAATAAATTTATATTTCAAGATTCAATTTTACCACTTTATCGGCGTGATTAATTTGTATAAGTACTCATATATAAGAGTCTCTGAGCTAAGCCGCGGACAGATAGACAGACAGACAGATGGCAGACGGACATGGCGAAACTATAAGGGTTCCTTTTTTTGCTACGGAACTCTAAAAATATATTTACCAAGAATTCAATAAACTAGTAAGCGCGGTCTCTGTCAGGTCATAATGCTCTAAGGTAGGTAGATTATTAAAATAAAAAAAGTGAACCTGTGTATAAAGTTCCCATTTTTCTTTTAAGGACCCTAAAAAATCGGTGACTAGCTTTGAGCGTTCACCTTAATAGAATATTAACGACCGCATGATTGTAATAAGTGACATTTTTCACAAACATCTTGTGCCCTTCTCGGAACTATTCATTGTGAGTTGTGTGTATACGGAATGAAGAATGGAGACTGTTGTTGAAGTGTGTCACGGGGATGTTGAACTAATTTGGACGTCTACATTTAATGTGTGATTTTATGCAGGAATATGTACACATTTTTTATTTAAAGTGAAATAATCGTTGATGTATAAAAAAAGGAAGATTAGGTACGCGCTCCTCGACGTGGACCGCGTAACAAACGCCGACCGGCACAACTGACCTTAGTCACAATCGAACTAGCGTTTGTGTAGCACATGTGCAGCACGTTAAGTAAAATAACCGTAATCGTCTAAATAAGCAGCAACAATGCCTTCCTGTGTTTTCAAAATGTGCACAAATAATTCACAAACCAAAAACAAGTTCCACGGGATTACTTTCCACTCGTAAGTGGAACGACTTATTTTCTTTAAAATTCTCCTGAATAATATTGCTTTCTAGGTCGCCATTTATTTCTATGATTTTATGGGTACGTAACATTGACAATTATTGCTATCTCGTTCCCGCTACAGCCCGCGTCATATCACTTGCATTTTCGGTTGTTGATGACACACGACATCGGGAAATGTAATTGCGTGGGTGTGTTTACATGTAATTGTTTCTAGTCCAATAATGTTTACAAATGTGACATTAGAGCCTTATCTTCCTTTTTTATACATCAATGGAAATAATAAATACAATATAACATTGAGAAAATTACCCAGACTGGCAGCATTGCCTCTTCAAATGGCAATGCAGATTTTGGCGTAAGTAATACGTATATTGCTAGATATCTAGAGTGGACTAGAGTTGTAGAGAGTAGAGACTAGCGTTGAGCTACACGATTACTGACAAATGCTTGCACTGACTCACAGTGGAACGAATGTATGGGAGCGGTTGGACGTAGACATGTCCGAAAAATAAGAGTAAAATTATGACAAACTAATGATGCCATCTTATTCGATTACTTAATGCCTTCATAAATTGTGGTGATGAATTTCTTCATAACTCCCATATTTCGGGAGTAATTTGAGAAAATGTGAAATTTTACTATGAAAATGAGTGTATCGAGCTCTCTCCCTCCTGATTCCGGGCTTGTTTCAAGTAGCGGTCTCTAATATCGTAATGCTATTACTAAGAGCTATATTTAATACTAAGACACATAGTGCGCCAAATGTGCACTTTCTGGGATAAAAGGAAATGAAAATTAAAAAAAAAAAACGTTTTTTCCCCATTTGTATTTACTTTAAACCGCAGACAGACTTATTAAGAGGTCTATAAATATATTATATATATACAGAAATATATATTAACAAAAATATTCACAAGAACTGATGAGAGTATGACTTTTAAGTAAGTTGATAATAAATTACCTAGTTTCATTAAAAGTACAATAAATAATTAAGATGTAAGCTCTAATTTACTAAGTTACACATTTTAAAACAATAACATCATTTAATTATCTTCGTCATCATCATCATCATCAATTAATTCAAATTCAGAATCGATGTCCGCTAAATCATTTATGTTAACAAATTCGATATCACTTTTCTCAGAATCCGTAAGCTCATAAAATTCCTTAAAAGAAGATTTTTTTACAAACTTATTTCCTTTTGGACGGATACTTGTAACAAGTGGATCAGAAGACAGTAAAAGATTGTGCATAATATCTTCATTGCATGAGATACTGCTATGCTTTCGAGAATGCCCCTCTCTATATTTTCTAAAATCTTTATTTCTAGCCTCAGATGCCTCTTCGGATAGAAAACCAATGGGCACAATTGACATGTTCTGAACTATGTCTGGCCCATGCATTAAAATTTTATGAAGTGAAGAAGGCATATAATACCATGGGTATAACTCCACGTAAAGCTTAGCAGTATCAAAGCAGAACTCTCGGAATTTAGTTACGTTGATCTTCTCTCCTGATGAAATACACTGCAAGATCACACAGATTTTTCTTAAAAGCATAGCATCTATTCCGGTCAGTTCAGCAGATTTAGTGTAGTTTTCAAAAAATCTCCTTGCCGAGTTGCCATTGTTGGTGGATCCACTGCCTTGTTTCACAACATCGAGAAGTAAGCCCGTTTCTCTTCTTACAGCCTCTTGAACTCTTTTCTTCCTGTCATCAACTTGCCTTTTTGCTATATCACCCCTTACTTGCCATGATTTTATGTCTAATTTGTAGGAAATGTGTAATAAGCATTCCATTGAGCGAATCCAAGCGTGAAGGGTGCTTAAGCTATATTTATACATGTCCTCGTTTGCGTGTTTATCTTTGATTAACTCTAAATTATTCATTTCTTTAGGACAAGCCTTGCATATGTCACACACTGAAGCTGCTGTATTGGATATAATGGAATGAATTTTACCATCAATCATTGTCAACAGCAGTTGGTGTTTGACACTAATTCCATCAGTGATGGTGGATGGAGTTAAGGCTTCAATCTCTGCTTCGATTTCAGCCATCTCTCTCTGCACATTTTCTTTGGTTTCCTTTATAAACTTAAACAATATTGGCCGGCAAAATGAAGTGGAAGATGGTCGCTCGTTTTCCCAAATTGTTACACCTTTTGAGACGAGCCGCAGTGGTACAAGACTAATCATAAAATTACTAGCAAGATCGATTTGCTCATCTTCACTCGTCCTTTGATGATAAATGCTTTGGCTAGATGATCCGTCAAAACCCCATTTGCTGGTCAATACGAGCTGTTGATTGGGATCAACAGGGGTTTCTAACGACCTAATAAGTCTTCTTGAGGTTAAATCCATCAAGGCTTGTAATTTGATTTTTGCAGAGCTCTCTGTAACTGTGAGATCTTCTTTGGCCGGATAGCACTTAATTTTTTCTTTAACCAACATGTAGTAACTCGGGTATTGAAGAGCTCCTTCTTGAGTGTTGAAATCCCGAAGAGTGTTATAGCGCCATTTCGATAAGTTCATCGATACATAAAGAGCCAATGCCTTCAAAGGGGATATTTCCCGTACCTGAATTGATTTACCTTCAATGAAGGCTTTGATTTTTGAGGCCTCTTCTGGATTCTCCGTCAAGTATTTCATAACATAAGCTGTATCGCTTTGTCCTGCCTTTTGAAGCGCCCTTTCGGCCGAAAACATAATTTCAGCGCTGCTACTGCTGCATGAAAGACTATCTTCAGTGCGTCTTCTTTTTTGCCGGTTACTAAGGTCCTCAAAAGATTTACGAGGACTAGGATGTGTACAAGTTGAAGCATCAGATTTAGCAGGAGAAATTATGGGCTCGATGACGTCACTTATATTTTCTGTAGAAGGTTCCATATTTTCATTCTGTAATTCCGGCCATTGAATTGCAGCCTGTAGCCAAATCTCATGTTTCTTCCGAAACTTATCTGTGCTTCTTCCAGACTGTGTCCATTTTGCATAAATGCGGTAGCAAAATCGACGACACCAGTCTTTTAAACTTGTTTCAGCACTTTCACATAACTGAACACAACTGTTATCTTTTAAAACACTGAACAAATAGTTAAAGTCGCGTAAATCTTTATGTGCGCGTGCGCATAAAGCAACGTGAATATCAAGATTTGTATTAAAATTTGGAAAATACATTGCGAGATTAGCTTGGATACAACGAGGTGTAAATCAACACTGATTTTAAAGTTACTAATAGTGACCTATTTATATAAAATCCAGGTATCCCAGGTATCCTTTGTTAAATATTGCAAGGTAATTAGTTATTGTGATAATTAGTAAATGATGCATGCTAAATTAGTGTATTAAGAGCCATTTAGTAATTAAATAATAGCAATGTTCTTATCAGTAATCATTAGTGCATCAGTTTTATATGTAAACCTTAAGTCCCTAATTATATATCCTAATTAGCTTATATCTTCTCTAATTGGCTGCTCAGAAATGTTATTGTAATAAGGTAAACCTTTAGAAAAACGGTTTTAATCAACAAAATAAACAAAAAATAAAAAAATTGTGTTATAAAATAAACATCACTCTTTATCCCAGAAAGTGCACATTTGGCGCACTATGTGTCTTAGTATTAAATATAGCTCTTAGTATTAGCATTATGATATTAGAGACCGCTACTTGAAACAAGCCCGGAATCAGGAGGTAGAGAGCTCGATACACTCATTTTCATAGTAAAATTTCACATTTTCTCAAATTACTCCCGAAATATGGGAGTTATGAAGAAATTCATCACCACAAGTTATGAAGGCATTAAGTAATCGAATAAGATGGCATCATTAGTTTGGCATAATTTTACTCTTTTTTTTCGGACATGTCTACGTCCAACCGCTCCCATACATTCGTTCCACTGTGTGACTGGACAAGTCCACTCAAAGTGTGGTTCTTTTCTCAAAAGATCATTTCAGACGCGGATCTCATGGTCCTCAAATAGGGTTGCCAGATCGGAACTTGCCGAGTCCGGGACGATTCCCTGTCGGGCCTTAGCTATATAATATAAATAAAATAAGATTTTATTTTTCAAATTTATACTTTTATTAGTCCAGTTTTTTTTTTACGATGGGTTTGCTCTTGACTCTAGTCTAGGTCAGAGGTGACAGAGACAAAGTCGACGATGGAGTGAGCTTACCCAGAAGAAGCCTGTTCACTCTCACTAAAAGAAGAAGAAAAGAAAAAGTAAAAAAAAGAAAAAAGTAGGAAAAAAGAAGAAATAAAAAAAAAAAGATTAAAGAAGTTTGGTAGATAATCACCATATAAAAGATATAAAATTGAGATCTTTGCTTTTATAGTAGGCAAGTAGGCAATCATCAACAAGTACATTATTATCTTATAAATTCAATAAAATCAGACTTAAAAATAAAAAAACAAACAAGCAAACCCGCTCGCTGCCTGCCGCCTAGCCGTGTCATTTATTGTTATTTTATTTTATTATTTTATTTTTCGGAATCCGGGACAATAGATGGAATTACTGGACACGGGACAAGACGTAAAATTCCGGGACAACCCCGGAAATCCCGGACATCTGGCAACCTTATCCTCAAATGATTCTAACATTAAGTCTGGACTTTAAAAGAGACTTTGAAACCCTGAGTTTGTTTTGCCATTTCTTCTCAGGAGTAGTCAAGGAAATGTCGACTCCATCCAGCTTACTTTTTAATATGAATTGGAAAAGTGATTCCGATTACCTATTAACAGAATAAATGTTTTTATTTAATTTAATTTCTACATTTTTATGAGAGCTTATTATTTTGAAATATTAAACTGATGTATTTCTGAGTAAATCGAAACAATTTTACCATTGGCTGTTGATACAAATGCTTTCATCATCATCATCATTTCAGCCGAAAGACGTCCACCGCTGGACATAGACCTCCCTCAAGCACCGCCACTTCGACCGGTTATATGCTTCCCACATCCAGCGATTCCTGCGGCCTTCACAAGGTCATCGGTCCACCTTGTGGGAGGCCTTCCAACGCTACGGCTTCCGGTACGCGGAAAAATGCTTTGTGCTGCCTAAATTCTATTACTCGTAACAAGAAAGTTATGTCATTCTATCAGATGACGTTTTTGGCGGGAATCTCTGCATCTGGATTTTTCATAAGTAGTTGAAAATATTGTAAAAAAAAAAAAAAACTGAACTTGTGGTTGATATAATACAAACTTAACTAATTATCCTACCTTCGACCGTAAACATAGTTCAGTCAGGGTCTTAATTTTTTTTTTTAAGTCGTTGATCTAATTTAATGTTGACTAGCTGGCTAGCTACCCACGGCTACGCCTGCGTGGCTTTTTCTAAAATAAAAGTAGGCTAAATTACTCCTTATAATATCAACTATCGGCCAGTGAAAATCGGTCCAGCCGTTTCGGAGATTGTCCGGAAGAAACAGACAGATGGTCTGACAACAATTTAAAAAAAGTATTTTTGATATTAGTATTGTATATACTTTCATATGCATTTAGTAAAAAACTGTGATGCTGACGTTACAAACAGACACTATTTTTTTGGGCCTTAGGCCAAACCCTCCCTACACGCGATAGGACAAACCAGTATAGTCTAGGCCAAACTCCACCTGTGCTAAAATAGGTCGACGGAGCCCCGCATCGCGGGGCTCCTATTACTGGGTGGTTTAAAAAAAAAAAACCACTATGGCTAAGGCGGGAGCGGAGCGGAGCTCCCGCCTTAGCCTTCTAACCTAACCTATCCGAGTCGGGGTGTTAACCAAAATAGGATAAACCGGTTTGGCCTAGGACAAACTACATAGTTTGGCCTGAAATCGGGTTTGGCCGGTAACATATAGATCACAATCTGTCATAGAGGCTACTTCATTTTTTAATTATAATCAATCACCAAGGAAAAACATCGATTCAGCCAAGAAAGAGATAAGGATCTAGTAATCAAATAGTCTTGTTTAATGAGATTCGAACAACAAATTAGGCACAATATCATAAAAGTAATAATAAGTAAGTAAGTAGTGGTAATATTTATATGTGTATGTATTTGTATGTATGTTTATTTTATATAGTTATAGTTTTGTTTTTAAGTGTTTAAATTTTAATTTTTCTTGTTTAACTTTTCTACACACTGTGTCTACATTTCTTATCCAACTTTCCTCTCGTAGGTCTGCTGGAAGCAATGTCTTTTGAAATAAGCAGTACCTTTGTGCTCTTCTACACTGGTCATCAAAAAAATCGACCCACCCAGTTTTTGTTTAATATTAGTCGATTGTTTCGCAGCTAAGCTATTTCACATGTTTGTTTTTTATTTTGAGGGTCGATATGATGATTGACGTCTTGTTTGTCGTAAATCTTATTGCACTTGAAGGCACTTAACAATTTTTTTATACAGAAATACTGTTGAGTGCTGATTTGACGGTTTTACATCGGAACAAAACGACCCTCTCTTCCAGTCAGAAACAGACTTTTGTAGTGATTTCATGTGCATATCGTTAAGCTCAATTGCTAAGGCTGTAGTTTTGATTAATTCTGTTTAAAAATAATGGACACTACTGAAGCTGAGGCGGCCCAAGTTGTGGCTTTGCTGTAACAAGGTTTAAGTCGACGTGTGGTGGCCAGGAGGTTAAATCTCAGCCGTTCTGCAGTTCGGCGAGTTTACCAAAGTTTTCTGGAGACTGGGCAGTATCGAAGAAGATCAGGATCTGGGAGATATAGGGTGACAATTCAAAGGGATGACCGTTTCATCGTGGTATCAGCTTTACAAAATCGACACCTTTCTGGCGTTGATCTCTAGCGACGCTTACCTGGAAATCGGGTGTGGCTATAAGTGACAGTACTGTAAGAAGGAAACTACGTGAGCAGAATTTAAGACCACACAAGCCAGCAACGGGGCCAATATTGACCACAGCTCATCGACAAGCCAGACTTCAATTTGCGCAGAATCACGTCAACTGGACTATTGGCCAATGGGAGTCAGTTATTTTTAGTGATGAGAGTCGGATGACTTTATACGGTTCTGATGGACGCCGTAACGTCATGCGACGGCCAGGTGAACGGTATGCCGTGTTGCATAAGAGAAACAGTCAGTTATGGTGGGGGCTCTGTAATGTTTTGGACTGGGATATCTTTAACTGGACGCATGGAGCTGGTTTTTATAAGAAATGGTGCTTTAACTGCAGTACGCTACATCACAGAGATCTTGGAAGACCATGTGGTGCCATATGCCGGCTATATTGCAGAAAATTTTGAATTAATGCATGATAATGCATGGCCACACGTAGCGCGCATTGTCACCGATTATCTTGAAGAGGTCGGCATTTGGGTTATGTCGTGGCCATCAAGAAGCTCTGATCTTAAGCCAATAGAGCACATGTGGGACACCCTTAAACAAAAGGTTAGAGCCCGTAATCCAGCCCCTAGATCCTTAGGAGACCTGGAAACCGCCATCAGGGAAGAATGGAACCGAATCCATCAAGAGACCATCAAAACCTTGATTAGGTCACTAAAACGGTGAATGCAGGCCATCATTCGAGCAAGAAGGAGGAATACTCAATATTAAACTGCAAGAATTGTGTTCATAACACTTATGACTAAAAAATTAGAGCGTGTTTAAAATGAATCCAAAAAAGTGTAAAATTATTCTTTTTAATTTTAAAGGCAAAAAAGTTTTTTTAAATTATTTTTTAGGTTCATATTGTGCTTAAATTGGTGTAAATAAACATGTCAAATTAAACATATCATTACTAAATCATTTAGTTTTGTTTCGCTAAAGAAAAAACGTGATTTGCGGTAAAACTGCAGGTGGGCCGATTTTTTTGATGACCAGTGTATGTTAATTACTGCACTTTAGAGTTATGTTTTTAACGTAAATGGTAAATAGATTACAGTGCTTTGTATTTATCGTGAAATAACGGAGTTTATTAAACGTTTACATCGAAATAACGAAAGGGTCAGAACAGTTATTTGTCTATTGTTATCATAAATGGAATATAGTTTATTATCATTAAAATCATTGTCATCTAACATCAACATCATTGTCGTCTAAAGATGGGACAATCCGCAGTTTAGGTATGAAGCTACAAGTAGGCGGCGAGCCCATCTTACTGGGCCAATTCAGTAGGAGAGACGCGCGCCGCAGGTATAAGAGTTACGTGATAGAATGAGAGGCAAATTGTAGGTGAATATTGTAACTGTTGGTAATAAGCGTTATGCAACCTAAATTGCACTTTATTGTGTCGTAGCAAGAGTCGCTTTTTATTTAATACATTGAACGCCGTGGTGGACACCAGTGACCACCACTACAGGGTGTTTGGCGCATGGACCGACACAATTTTTTGGGGGTTGGGAGGGTCATTAGCGAGATTTCATCCAAAGAACTTTTTAAATTAAAACTAAGATCAATTTTTTTAATACTGAATTTAGAAGTTGCAATTTTTCACACATTTAAAAAAAAAATGACTTTGGAAGCACATAAGTATTTTTTTACAGATCAATTGCATCAAATAATGATCTATTTAAAATAAAAATACATTGCAGAATACAACAAAATTTATTTCGTGCAATTACAACCATTAATAAAAAAAAGTAATGACGATTTAAAGGCGAGATTCCGGGTAATTTTAGGATAAAAACAAAAAAAAAATCATATCTTAATAACCGTCACACTTAGGACATGGGGTCTTTGGATGAAACCTCGCGAATGACCCTCCCAACCCCCCAAAAAGTTGTGTCGGTCCATGCGCCAAACACCCTGTATACTTTCCATATGGGCTGACGCAGATTGCGTTTTCAACCAATTTTCCGGCTCCACGGTCTGAACGGGTAGTATTGCTGTCACTCACCGGTGAGCCCTACGGCCCAAAAGAAACAACCACTAAATTTGAATCGGCGTTTAACGTGTTTTAAATGATTTTGCGGAGTGTTGCATCTGTTTTAATCTGTGGCCCAGTGCATTCTATACAAATGTAAATAAAACCTGAACTAGACACTTTTACATAAAAGCTGTGTAGGTCAGGTTTGATTGCATTTAGGTTTATTTTCATAAAAAATCTTTGACTTCTAACATTGACATTTGGGTTGATAACATCTGTTGATGCGTTTCCTCACAATACGAGCAGAGCTATTTAAAACAATCAAATTAAAATAATGTTTATTAGTCTCAGTAAAAAAAAAACAAGACATCCATACTAATATTATAAATGCGAAAGTAACTCTGTCTGTCTGTCTGTATGTGACGTTTTCACGCCTAAACAGCTGAGTCGATCGTCATGAAATTTAGCAGAGTATAGCTTGGGATATGGAGAAGGACATAGGCTACTTTTTACGCGATAACCGACATCCACGCGGGCGGAGCCGCGGGCAAAAGCTAGTACATAATATATTGACAAAATGGAGACCTTGACTCTTTGACTATTTTTATACACCCTATACAAGAAATGGCGCAAAATACTGACTCTTTATCATAACCAGTGGCGAAGCTATAATTTTTATAAGAGCCGAAGAATATTTTTTTAGAAGCTACTTTTTTACGGCGAGCTGCCCATAGCTCGCCGTCCGCAAGCCCGCGCCTACGGTGGCCGGGAATCGGTTACCGATTCCCGCCGCCCAGGGCGTCTCCTGCGGCGACTAGGGGCGTGAGGGCGCACAGACTGCCGCTCCCCCACGCGTTCCGCCTCCTCCTTCGCGAGCATTACTGCAGAAAGAGGTCACTGCCTCCCATGCGAGAGTGTATGGGAGGACCATGGCCTGGACCAGGGCCGGACGCGAGAGATCACCGCCGCCAACCGCCTCTTTGAGGACAAGGCTGTGCTCTGCCCAAGCCGGGCAGACCTCCACCGTATGCTCCATCGTGTACTAACGGGTAACACCCGGCTGACACCCGGGCGTTTCCTCCCGCTTAATCCGAAACAGGAATCTCGTAAAACACCCGTGTCCGGTGAGGACCTGTGTCAGGCGGAAGGTGAGGACGCCGTGGCGCCTCTCTAGCCACTCCTCAAAGAGGGGACTTATTGCCATAATTGTGGCAATACCTGATTTATTGACACGCAAATAACGACAAGAATTAATTTGTTTGTTTTATACCCAGTGCAGTCTATAAAAATGTAATTAAAACTTGACCTAGCCAGAATTTATGTGCATTCTAGTTCATTATCATCAAAATCATTGTTATCTAACATTGACATTTGTGCCGATAATATCTGTTGATGCGTTTCCTCACAATGAGAGTAGAGCAATAAAAACAATCAAATTAAAATAATATTTATATTAGTCTCAGTAAAAAACAACACTTACATAATGTATTGGCAAAATGGAGACCTTGACTCTTTAACAATTTTTGAGAACTGCAATTTAACCATTTGATTTTTATCTTAATAGTTGCATATTAACCCAGTTTAATTAGCAATTCAGTTCGTAATAATATAAAACAGTACTAAAAGCCACACGAAACTGTCAAATTTCTCCAAAGGATTTTAAACTTTAAAATCTTGATGATTAAGTTCAAAATCGAACGAGAATATTTGACAGTTTGTGGTACCTTGATGTGCTGGACACCGTACGTTTTAAAAGTTTGATTGCCAATCGTATTTATTAAAAAAATATATAAATCGGTTTTGTATTTATAAGGCCGCGTCCTATAAATTTAAAAGCGATCGCCGCGCAAAAATACGCGATCAATCGAATAGATTATTTTTTAAATCGATTTAATACCTATTAGGGGTCATTCAAGTATTACGTAAGCAGAATTTTAGTAATTTTGAACCCCCACCTCCCCCTTGTCAACAAAAGTAAACAAAGCTCATACCCCCCCCCCCCCCCCCCTTTGCTTACGTAAACATTGATATTTTTTTTAATCTGTTCAGGTTTCTTTACTGTTATTCATGAGTCTAGAAATAAGGAATTTATAGACTAAAAGTAATTGAATGCCAATTTAAATAAATTCCCTACTTCGGTTTTTCTAACCATAAAAAATCGCGTGAGAGCGAGAAAGCAATATCAATTATTTTGGGGAATCCCTGAACATGGGGTTGCCATCTTTGTTCAAATCAAATTCAATTAAATTTTGCAATTTAATCTGAAAAGTAAATTAATAAATATTGCTGACGTAATCCTACCATCCAGACCTCCATCGCCCATGTCATCAAAAATAATCAAAGCAAAGAGCCCCCCACCCCCTTTTGGTGCTTACGTAATAATTGAATGACCCCTTATCTCTTTTTCTTGATGGCCAGTTTATTATCAATCTTTTACATATCTAAGTCTTTTTTAGTTTTACGATCCAATTAATCGTAACTTCGAGAATAATTATCTAATGAAACGCTCATATAAGTAGGACTTTTTATGAATACCAGAGCAAAACCAATTTCATGTTTCGCGATCGAATACGCGATCGTCGCGTGCATATTACGTCACTTTTCGTTCGGTGAACCAGGGGCCTAAGTCTACTAATTTACAAACGTTGCAATGGTCTCGCCATTGTGAGTATTTGACAGTGTTTGTAT
Source organism: Dryobota labecula (assembly GCA_947523025.1). Lineage (NCBI taxonomy): Eukaryota > Metazoa > Arthropoda > Insecta > Lepidoptera > Noctuidae > Dryobota > Dryobota labecula. Next base: position 15,562,793 of record OX383306.1, read on the forward strand.
GGCAAATCTGTCAAAAACTCACAATGAAGAGACCATTGCAACGTTTGTACATTAGTAGACTTGGCCCTCTGGCCGCGTGGTCGCGTCGACAGAGGGCGCTTTCCAGTTTCCCGAACAAAAAGTGATATAATACCAGCCTATAACTGTCCCACTGCTGGGCAAAGGCCTCTTCTCATACAGAGAAGGCACGAGCATTGATCACCACGCTTGCTCAAGACGGGTTCGCGATTTCAGACTTATATTAACTATAAGTCCAGGTTTCCTCACGATGTTTTTCCTTCACCGATGTCAGTAATGTCCAAGATAAACTCAGAAAGTACATATGAATTGAAAAAGTCACATTGGTACTTGCCCAGATTTGAACCACAACCTCATGCTTGAGAGGCGAGGCCTTAACCAACGGGCCATCATGACACATTAAAAGTGATATACAGGTTGAAATTTAATTAATGAGCATTCTCTTAAGGGGTCATTGCACTCATCATTATGATCAACTTTCACTATGGGACCAACCCTAAAATCTCGAAAAAACAAATCAGCTGTTCCCTACATTTTGACGTGCTGTGCGAACATTGTAGAGAACAGCTGATTCTTTTTTCACGATTTCAGATTTGATCCCATAGTGAAAGTTGTTCATAACGACGAGTATAAGGACCCCTTAAGAGGATGCCCATGAATCCAATTTCACCCTGTATATATGCGACGATCGCATATTCGCGCGGCGATCGCTTTTAATTAAGGCGAGGTTCTTCAAGTTACCTCCAGGAAATGTAAATTTAATGTCATTTTATTTAGAAACGGTAATGATTATACACGTGAAAAACTTATATGTTGCTTTTGGGACCTTTTTGTAGGTACGTCAGGTACTCGTTACATAATTGTATAAAGTTCGCTTGATTGAAAAAAAAATCCAAACACCCTTATTTTGTAGATTAAAATCATTTTATTTCAATGTTATACCACATTATATATTGAAAATTACATCCAAATAAACCTCTATGATGATGTAATGTCCGTCGGGTTTAACATTGTTAATATCGTAAAACATATAATTTTCAACCCAAAATTAACGAAATTCACGGCACAATTTACTCGCGCCCAGTTGCCACCTCTAGAACAAAAATAAACGCTCGAAGAACCTCGCCTTAAGACGCGGGATTCGAAACATAAAATTGGTTTTGCTTTGATTTTCATAAAACCTTGAAAAATATGGCAAGCTACTCAAAATAGGCCTATAAAAAGTTCTACTTACACGTGTTTTTTTTTTTAATAATCTTTTTTTATAATGATCAATTTAATGGCTTATATCTTGATCGCCTGTTTATTATCAAAATGTTAGATATCTAAGTTTTTAACGATACAATTAATAGTAGCTTTTATGAGACGCACGCATTTGCTGCCCAGTTCAAAAATATTTTTTTCTTGTAAGCCATACATTGTTTGGCAAATTTACATACTTAGATTTGGTGTCGCTAGTCGGGTCCTGGGTATGAACAGAAGTCATCTATAGCGACTGCTCGAATACGGGTTGTAGGCACACGAACGAATTATATTTTGACATATGCTGGGTGCTGGGCAGCGAATGGGTTATTATTTAATGATAACTGCCTAAGACCTGTATTTGTCGATTAAAATGATTTTTTGTTCTCATTTGGAAACATTATTTTACTGTAATAGATATTTTTATTTATTAGGACTACGGCGAGCGCACAGTGGCGCCCTCATCGTTATTTCGGTGATTTCTTTTATTCTAGAATGAAAATGCAGAAAATAAGCTCGTCAAGTTGTGCTTCACAAGGCTATACGTCATTATTACTACAAACAGCAGTTTTAAATTGTTATGTTTTATTGCAATCATTAAAACGGAAAATAGTGGCCACTAAGCTCCGTTTAAATTAAATTAGATAATGAAACTTTGCATATTAACTGAACTAACTATAAAGCAGGTCTTATGTTATTTACTTTTTTTAAATGACTATTATTTTCACCGTAATACGAAATTACCTAAACTATCGGCGCCTTGGAGTCTTCCCTGCCGCCCTATCTCGCTTGCTCGCGTGACCGGTAGCAATAGTGTGCGAGCGAGATACAGAGTGAGGTGGCGCTGAGGTAGTATAGACTCTTGATAAGTGACAATAAATCTAGATCTTTTGGTACACTTTTCTCTTTTTTTACCAATTACCGATTGTTACCTACTCCCAATCTCGATATCTAATAACTGAGAGCCAGTATCCATAACTCAGTCCTAACTACCAATCAAATGGTTAACCTAACGGTTAGTTTAACTAACCGAGATTCGAGATAAACTTTAAGTTATAAATAATAAAACTCTTAAACGTCGCCTCTTGAATCAAGATTAGCTTAACAACATTCATAAAAACTGAACCGAATTTCGGGTGACAGTAACAATTAACGGTTTAATGGTTTGTTTTTAAAAATACTGGATTTGTTGTTTTATTTTTAAGATCGGTACTTGATTGAACATAGGTACTAAGTTAAGAAATTCTAGTTATCAGTGTTTTGTCTAACATTATTTTTCTGAAAACATTTGCGGACAGAAATGACAACTTTAAACTATGAAATAACTGTGGTTACCCTTATAAAGCTACAGATATACTAGAGATCGGATATTCGGATGCATATTTACCTAAAGTTAATTATGAAAGTATGAAAGCAGCTTCTTAAAATATATTTTTTGTAAGATAATATCCCGTGACTAGTCGGGTGTATAGTATGGGAGCGCCTTCTAAAATATTATTTATAAAAATAAAATAAATACCCGGGATTCTTGGATTGCATAACTATTCAGATGATTTATTTAAAATTATTTTAACCCCCTATGCAATTATGTGTATGTAGGGTGTAAGAGTAGGGGTGGTGTGTGTTAGTTAAAATAAAAATAAAACACCGGAACCGCGGGAGTTATTCGATACAAAAGCGCTTTCCATAATAGCAAACATCTCAACTTTAGGTGAATATGCATCTGAATATCCGATCTCTAGATATAACTGTTAACATTGTTAAATCGGTGTCGTGAAACCATAATATTTTTCCCTAAGTACCAAAAATCCCTCGACGCGCCTAAAGAAGTTTTCACTTCAACATTTTCAAAGTTTCAGTTTCAACTATCTATTTATTTTAATTATCAAAATCACCGAACTATACTTACCCGTCTAATCTCATGGAATGCAAATAATACCAAGCACGTTTAATAAACACGGAAGATAATCGGTGATGTCACCCTAACAGAGTCTGGGGGCGCCATATTGTCTAAATGATATACGAACTTTTTGTTGGTGACAATTGAAGTGCCTTCATGTTCTTTTAAAATCTTATGAGGCTCTGGTAGTTTTCATACAAAGCTCACCTTTTAATTGGGATGAAAACTTCTGTGACGTATTTTTTAAGTAATGTTAGTACTTACGTTTGTTTATACTTGAATATTTTAATATTCTTATTTCTGTTTTAAACAGGCTATATCTACAATTTGGACAAATGCTGTAAGTGTGAAGAAGTTCATGATCCCGCAGTACATACAGGGGGCCAAGTCTACTATTGTACAAACGTTGCAATGGTCTCTTCATTGTGAGTTTTTGACAGATTTGCCATACAAACACTGTCAAATACTCACAATGGCGAGACCATTGCAACGTTTGTAAATTAGTAGACTTAGGCCCCTGATTAAGAAACAAAATAAATACAGCAAAATGCGTTTATTGACCGTTTGGCGTTTAGATATATTAAAGAGAAAGCCCTCACGTAAGTCCTGCTTAGAAAATTGTCCAGAAAATGGCTATTCAGCCTGTCAGCATTTTCCCTCAAAGCAGAATGATTGATTTGTATATTGTTTCTCATCATTTCAACCAACTTCAACAATGATTTTAGAATCATGAAGACTGAAGTTGGTCTACCCACAACTTTTGGCCTTTGAACAATGCTCAAGCATGAGTTTTTAAATTATAGGTTTTAAAGATTATGTAATTGTACAGTGTAAAGACTTAAATTACTTTATCTACGCCCATGCTATAAATCCTCTATAAAAGTTTCTGAAACAGCTTATTGCCAACATTAAAACACCCAGTGTCATAGTAACCATAATAGCATCCAAACGGGAGTTATAATGTTGTACTGAACTTTATGATGCAACTCCTTTGGTTTTTCGGGGATGATGATCCCTTCTTTACTCATCTGTTTGATGAGTAAGGAAGGGATCATCATCCTCCCTTCCATTCTCACTACTCAATTCGTGGTATCTTTATGAATTTCAAAAAAAGAACATTGTCACGCACGCGCGTTTCACTATACTATACCATAGCGTCGTACCCAGCCATTTTTGTTCGCTATTAGTATTGCAAAAACTGTTTCAGACCCTTTTATAAAGGATTCATATCATGGGTGTAGATAAAGTCTTGTATGCAACTGTAATAATTAGGTATTAAAACACTCATGTGATACTATTACCACATTCGTGTTTTAATACCCCTTATTATATGTTGCAGTTGCATAAATAACTATTAAAATAACACCAGAAATATTTTTCGAAGTGTTCTTCTAAGTACTCTGATTAAACCACCAACATTTCCTAACGACTGGGCGATCCCTCAAGCTCGCTACCAGGACCACAGCGATGCCAAGGAGGTATCATGTGAGAAAGGGCGTAAATCAGCGGGCACATTCCTCTCGAGGTGTGAGGCCGCCCGATCTCCCGATAACTCCGGCTAATTTATACGTTTTACGCGGCGACAACGCGCCTGAACGGACGGCTGAATACAGGCTGTGTCATTTTGAATTATTTTATTTTAAATGTTTGTTTGATTTAAGGGTTTTGGTGTGGAAAATGTTGTTTCTTGTAACTTAATGTTTTCATTTGGATGGCCTTTTTTGGTTTCTCTAAAGCTATTTGCAGATAAAAATTTCTTAGTTATTAATTTCGTTCTCATATTTAAAGATTTATCGAGTTTTTTTTAAAATAAATGTATGTTTAGGCTGAATAAGTAGGTATTTTAGAGCAACTTAAGATGTTTTTTTAGAGATTTTTATTACAGTATTTTTTTTTCTTTATGTATAAATACTCAAAGAATTAAATATTCTTACCTTTGTTGTGCATTAGTAATTGAGGTGCAGGTGCAATTAATTACTTAAACAATTATTGTCATCAATCAAATCAGTAAGTCCGATAAGATCGTGTTTGAGATAACATTAATTTTATTTATGTTAATTCTTATTTATGCGTTAACCTAAGAACTCTATCAAATACCTTGTAAGTAGTTGTTAACGTTATATCAATTAATACGTAGTAAACTCTTGAGACAAGGAATTACAATTACGAATTCTTTTTCACTTATACCATCATAATAACTACTTATGATGAAGAAACAGAGTTGTCTCTACTGAAAACTGCCTCTGGGGTCTAGTGGTAAGACCACCTGTCTCAGACCCAGAGGTTCGATTCTCAGCGGGGGCAAAATTTTCTGGTTCTCGGTTTGGTTGGTGGTACGGCTTTTTCTAAGTCCGCCTGGCTAGCTACCACCATCTTATCTAAGTCTGTCGTCATAACAATGTTAACAGCATTTGTTGTGTTTTGGCAGCAGTTAGAGGTAAGATAGCCAGTTCCTCTGTGGTTAAGGATTCCGGGTGAAGGAAGCTCGCTTCCACCTTCAGCCTTATTATCACTTACTATCAGGTCTGATGAAGGCCAAGAGCTTCACTGTTGTGTATAGGTAAAAGAAAAGATTGATGAATTAAAATTAAAAACTACTAACAGAAATAAATAAATAAATAAAAACAGAAATAAGTACGTTTTTAAAACGAGAACACGCTATATTCTAAACAAGCGTCAGAACAAAACGCTTCTTTATTTAAACGTAATTCGTTTATTGTTTTATCTCACTGCATATTTACGATCAGGGACGTATCACCCCGCACCCGCGTCGTAACGTATAAATTATAAAATTTATCGACCGACCAATTTTATGTTTTATCTTTGATAATAACATGTGATATTGGCGATTATTAATAAGATCTGTTAGTTTTTCGACTTGTCGCGTGAACTGTCAATTTTAATAGTGATTAATTTTTTTGTTGTCTTTGGTTTATTGTCAAGGATTGTCATTTGTTTGTGGTTTGAATTGAGAATGGAGAATGTTTTGACAGACGTCATTAATTGAATGGAGAACAATGTTTTGTTTGGAATGATCCCTCAGTGTCAATGTAGGTAATTAAGTAATGTTAGTTACTGCAATTACTTATCATTGGTTAGAAGCGAATGAGTTATTTTTGTATGTTGCTATTTACCTTATCTGCAATTAAATCTCATCCTGCACAAATTGTGAAGCTACGATAAACCTACTGAAACTTTTACCGAATTGATCGATCGAACCAAAGCTACGCTAGTGTAAGCTAGTGGTTTTACGTAACTTCATAAGATCTATATCAAAAACAAAAGAAACAAATTTAAAACCGCCATCTACCTCATTCCCGCCAAATTCCACGAATTTCTCGCAAGTTCACAAAGTAAGTCTGTTTTCGATTACATCAACAAAATGGAGTTAAGCCCAATCGATATAATGCGCGGGAACTTACAAGTTGTATCGAGAAAGACATCTCGGTCGATAAATCGCGCCGTGTTCGACTATCAAGCTGGACAAATTTGTTTTTATTGGTGTTATCTCTGGGTGGCTTTACTTTTCGTTGCCTTTGCCTTCTATTTTGTTTCTTTGTTATAGTATTTTATGGGCGGTGCGTGCGATAGGTTCAAAAAATTGACCATTGAATTAAATTAATATCTCTATTATTTTTCGTGTGATTTGTTTGAGGGTTTTATTGTATGTTCAATGGACGTTGGTTTATTCCGTGACCGGTCACAGTTGATGAGTTATTGCTGTCTTTAATCGTGGTTATTTTTACAAACTAGTCTTTTAATGTCATCAGCCTGTTGGGTCCGTAACTTTTTTTCCGCTTAGAACGAAGATTGATGGGCTTCTAATGTGTAATTCTTGATGAAAAATTATACACCGTGGCATTTTAGTCGTCTTACAAAGACAGCCCACTTCATGTATCCAATGACTACTAATCATTCATGTAAAAAAAAAAATGTTTTTTTGAACAATTGATTTTTTTAATTTTTATTTATTATCAGGCATGACATAGTTTAAAACACCCTGTTACGAGTGCAGTCCGAGCCTTGTGATACAAGGGCGCCGCAGAATGGATTTGGATTAAGTTTAAGTTGCAATAGTAAGAAACACATTTTTGCGTTAGGGTGAATGAACTCTGATAAAGATGTCGCCGCTCCATTCCGCGGCGCCCTTATAACACAAGGCTTGGGCTGCACTCGTAATAGGGTGTTTTAAACTATGTCATGCGTCATAATTAATAAATAAAAAAATAAAAAAAAACAAATGATATTCAAAAAATTTTTTTTACATGAACGATTAGTAGTCATTGGATACATGAAGTGGGCTATTTTTGTAAGACCACTAAAATGTCACGGTGTATTTTTGCAATACTTGTCAAGCATACTTGGCCGTTTAGATGCATGCTTGTCAAGCAACACATTCAGTGTGCTACGAAACGTCATGGCGACTAAAATGAAAATGAGTCCGGACCGGATGCATAATAAGCAAGTTTGATGGCGTTAGGGACGCCGACAGTCAAGATTGCTTGACGCGCACGTGCACTTTTCGTGATTGTCAAGCAATTTTGACCGTTTAGAACGAAGCTTGATGTGCTTGACAAGCAAACTGCGTGCTTGATAAAATAATACTTGATGATTTTTTTTATTTTTGCTCTGCTTGATATTAAATGAATGCGGATGCTTGACAAGCATGCTTGACGTTGCGTTAAATTACGTCAAGCGTACTTGTCAAGCACGTAAATGCTTGTCAAGCAATTTTTACCGTCTAGGGACCCCATTACTTAACGCTACTGATTACCTGGGAAGTAGGTATATATATACCTAAAATACCTAGCTAAACCCTCCACAGAGACAATTATACTACCGCGAAATCATTCCACTCACTCGTAGCCTAATCATCATTGCAATAAGGCATTGTTACGCGCTAATCTTCATCGCATACCAAAATTAAACGATCAACCATCATGTAAGCTAATACCTCTTCGAAGTTATGAGAGCTTGGTATCAGGTGGCTAACGATCCTCTGTCCCGTAGGTACGTTACGACTTTTTAATGGTCCCCATGAATGGGTAACATGAGATCTGACGCCTAACCATGCTATACCACTTGGTAACATAAACAGTTTTGTACAATGAGACCAATAAAATTCGGTTTTAGTTACGCTGGACAGATAACGCTTCGAGTATATTAATCATGGCGGCTTGTACCATAAAGCTCGTCTTGTCACTTCAATTGTTTTAAGCCCATGTTGTGACATAGTTTTTGGAAAAGTTTAAATCACGTCTCGACGAAATCTTGAGATTTAAATTTAATTTCTTTCTCAATAGGTATGTTGTTGTTACCATTCAACACTTTCAACTTTTCTAGTCTTACATTTCTAACAAAACTTCATTTCTTTTCTACGTTATACGATTCTCCCATAACTTTAGTACATCAAAAATAGATCTATAATAACGTTCTTTTAAGTAATTTTCTACCTCAGCTATTTATTATGTAACTAGGTACCGTATCTACTCATCCTAGGGAGTTACATTTCAGTAAAAAGTGCATGGACAAAGGCATATTTCAGCCCAAAGTGCATTAATATATAGATACGTAGATCAAAAGGATCATGCAAGCATCGTATTAGGTCATTCCGTGCAAATAAAGTTAGAAGCTAGAACTAAAAAATACAAACCAATATTCCGTGCAGTGCATTGTTGTGCGAAATTATACAAGGTGCATTTTGTGGTTCATAATTATTTATCAAAACGTACGAACTATAAAATTGAGTTGAGAAACCAAAGTATAGAACATCTAAGGCACTCAATTTTCTACTAAACATTTATTTACAGTGAGGATTTCCAAGTTAAAATATGCATTTTTTTCTATTCGGAAGTTCGTAACCATAGACACAGCACAGGTGATTATCAAGACCTAAGGTCAAAGTGGCGCCATCTACAATGCGAAAATGGAAATCCTCACAGCTCGTACGTTTGCTTATCAGAATGCATCTGACCTTTGGCTCGGCGTGGTCCAAGCTGCAGCGTGGGGAGGCACCCCCTCCGAGGTAGCTACACGGCATCAGGGTCACCATTATTTACCCTCGTGGTAATGTCACACACAATGTCACTTTGACAGTTCTTTTGGCGGGAAACAGTTTTTGTGCTGTCATTTTGCGCTTATCGTTTCGTTTTTGAACGGTACACTTTGTCTTTGGTTGGTTGTGTTATTTTGGTTAGTTTTTCATAATCCATAGCTTGGATAATCTAGAGATGGAAATACATTTTATACAAATACGATTTAAAAATTGCTTATTTCAGCAGATTTGATTGAAATTTGCTTATGGTAAATGGTGTTCTACATCTGACTCAAGTTATGTGTGATCTTCATAACGTATCGACGTGATAATAATATAAAAACGTTAGGTAGTCCTCATCATTATAACCCAAGGCCACACGCCAAAAAGTCATAACCAATTATAACGCTTCGCCGGTGGCTAGTTATCGAAAGCCACTTAGTCATCGCCCTACGGTGGTCGAAATAAAAATATATATTTAGAAACAAAAATAAAAAAAATTACACGCATGCCGGACGGACCACCCATGGAGTTATGTCAAACGCTGAACGGCCATGTTCATCAAGTTGTCAAATTGAGTTTGACATAATTGTGAACGAGCCTTTTTTGTAGAACCTCATCTGTATTCGTTGATAATCTGTGGCTTCTGGTCATGTGAATAGATACTTGAGCACCTACTTGCAATAGTTTTTGTTTGATTTATTTAGAAGTTGATAGGTATTAGACATAAACATTAGAGTCGCTAGCTATGTTTTTCGTGTGCACTAGAATTTTCGGCGCACTATAATGTCCATTGACGAAGGGTTACATAATAAGTATGAATGACTCCTAGTTGAAAAAAGTGATTACTAAGGAGATTGGAAAATGTTCAGGAAAATAAAACCTAGAGAAACAGCGCAATCAAGTTTGAATTTAATATTGTTTGGTACCTAACTAAAAACAAAGTAGCTACTTCTCTAATAGGTAAAGTCAACAAACATTTTTACTAAATTTTTTGATATTTAAGCAAAAAATAATTCTAAAGATACTGGACCATAAACAAACCCTCCAAAAAGAAGAAAAAATTAAGAACCTTTTTTCGAATTTACGTTCTATTCCACGCTACTAGATTTGGAATGGTACCTTTTTTGTGTAATAATATTTTATTATAAAATATATGGTGTCTGTCCGTCCCTTTGCAGTCAAGTAGAAATCAAGTGGTTTATCTTGAAAGTAAGTAGATATTCCGGCAGGTTGACTTGTTGAGAGACCAATTCTTGTAATTATTTAAATAATTATTTATTTAAGTATGATCACGTTTCTATCTTTCGCAAGATACTCAAGTGGCTCCCTATTCGACTTCGCAGGAACACTCGAATATTGTGTCTGCTATTTAACATCCTTCACAACCCTAAAATGCCATCACATCTGCGACAACGCTTTTCCTACGATCGTTCTTCGGATGCATCTTGCAGGTCGCATCTTAGAAATCTCCTTAGACTCCCTCCCCACTCATCCGACTTCTACTCCTACTCATTCACAGTGCACGCGGCTCGGTTGTGGAATTCACTGCCTGGCCCTGACATTAGGGACTGCCAAACTGTTGCAGCCTTCAAAAGAAGAGTAAAGGATCACTAGGTATCTTTCCACTTCGTCATAGTTGCATATTATTATGTATTTATTATTTTCCACTACATTGCAGTTCTAAGTATATATTTGAGTGATATTTATTTTAGAAGTATGTATGTAAGTATATTCTCTTATTGTATGTTTATAAGTATTTATATTAGTGTATAGCTATTTTGATTTTATGTACTTTTTTTCTCTTCTACTCTTACACACGTTGTCTACATCTCTATATCTACTTTCCTATCGCAGGTATGCTGGAAGAGATTTCATTAGAAATAAGCATCACCTTTGTACGTATTTTTCTTTTCCTTTCTTCTTGTCTGTTTATATGTGTGTACATAAAATGTTAAATAAATAAACAAAGGTTTAGTGTGAAAATGCTTTCAACTCCAATCAAAAGTTATTTATTCAAAGTAGGTTGAGAATCAGCACTTTTTGAACGCAAAACGCCCGTCCTTTGCCACTACCTTTTGCTTAAAGACTAGACAAACAGGCGCGACACGCGACGCGACACAAAGACACAGCGTGCCGTGCGACGAGCGGTCTCTTTGTGTCACGTTGCCTGTCGCGCCTGTTTGTAGGAGCCTTTAGCTGGGAAGAATAGGTGCATCCAACTCCCCAGCAGGACAGCTATTTGTTCAGTTAGAAGAACTTGACAGTCAATTTAATTAAAACAAAACGTTGTACAATTTTGAACAATTAAGACCAATTTACATGTTAAGTAGAATAAAAATTGCTTCGGTACTCGAAAGTAAAATTATCATTTCTCTCAACAATTCCAACAACAAACACCCTCGTTTTAACATAATTACCACTACCAATTTGTGAGCAAAGCTCTCATTTTCATCAAAAACACATAAATACATTAAGTAAACAGTTTAAACGCAGGCGGAGTCGCGGGCGGTCATTAGCGTAAAAATAAAATATTATGAGCCAAGTTTGTTCCTATCAACGGGGGGTTGAACAGTAGCGTAACCTCACTGCGTGAAACGAAACGACAGGGTGGCCAACGTCATCATAAAATACGGACTGAATACCTGAGAGATTTGAAAATCTAATTTGAGTTGCTTCTGTTTTTGCTTTGGTGTTTATTTAGCTGTGGAAGGTTTATGAAGTGTGTTGGTAAATTAGGTTTAAAAATAACGACGTGCTACAGTATAATAACCGGCACGAGTCGTGAGCACATATGGGCAGTAGTGGGGGCAAGCTCGCGCATGTACACTTTCGGCTAAATAAAAATGACACGCGAGAGTCCAATAGACGACGAGTATCGACTGACGAACCAATCGTATGCAGCTCGGCGCCCCCCGGCTTCTTCATTCCGCCAAAGAGACCTAAAAATTTACTACTGTGCAGGTGTCAGTTTGTGCTCACGACTCATGCCGGTTACTATAACAACGTAGAAACTGCAACCGAGTATCGACTGACGACCCAATCGCATGCAGCTCGGCGCCCCCTGGATTCTTCATTCCACCAAAGAGACCTAAAAATTTACTACTGTGCAGGTGTCAGTTTGTGCTCACGACTCATGCCGGTTACTATAACAACGTAGAAACTGCAACCTTTTAAACCATAGTTGCAGGAAAATTGGCTACACAAGCCAGAAATTATATGTATGTACGACTACTACCTAGCCTTTTCCCAACTACGTTGGGGTTGGCTCCAGTGTAACAGCTGAATACCAGTATTTTACATGGATCGACTGCCTATCTGACCTCCATAACCCAGTAACCGGGTAATTCTATACCACTTGGTAAGACTGGTTGTCAGACTTACGGGCTTCTGACGACTGATGACCCGTAACGACTGTCAAAGATCCACAAATAACAGCCAGGACCAACGGCTTTACGTGCTTTCCGAGGCACAGAGGAGTCTTGGTATCCATCCACGGAACAATCCCGTCAAGCGTAGCTTAACCTTATGGATCGACCCATGCGTCTGTTATAACTTCGCCACGAGCTCCTTGAATTATACGTAGGTACGTATAATATGATTATCAAGGAAAAAAGAGAAAGAAAGACCTGCTGTAGACCGAACTTGGGTACTGCATCGACTGTACAATGCTCGATCAACTGCACATACTTCCCTGGCACATATTTCTCCTTAAGGGTCCACCACAAAACCTCACGAAGCACTCGGTCGTATGCCTTTTCTAGGTCAACAAATACCATACAGTGCAAGTTTTTATGCGCACCTCTGTATTTCTCACATAGCTGGCGGATAGCAAAGATGGCATCTATTGTTCCCCAGCCAGGCATAAAACCGAATTGGTTTTATGCCTGGCTGGGGAAATTTCACTCTTTTCTCTCAGTCGGTAAATAAAGCTTAGATTATGTAGAATTGCAATTAGCATCGAAACTGCCTGTTCCCTCTTGAGTTTCTTCGGAATGATTCTTTCGATCGTTCAGAAAAGATTGATCGACGACAAAACGTATTTGACAGCCAATCTCACCATAATTTACATTATAATATTAATGTTATTGATTTAATCTATTATTAAATACGCTCTAACAGCCGAAATAATCGTTATGTCCAAATTTTTATGGACGCCATGGTCAGCCCACTCACGTGGCCTTTGCCTCCTCACAACAGGGGGTAAACGCTTCTACGGAAACGTCAAACTGCTTTTCTATTTGCTACCATCTTATATTTTGCGTCCTTTTTCCTTTTGACGAAAACAAAATAGAGTTGAAAATCGTCTGATCTAAGTGGTTTTATAACATTGGTAAAATCTTAAAATTCGGTACTCAGGAAAATATTTGATGTTCCTTATTTGAATGGATTAAAGTCTAAATTGGAATGGGAGTCGTTATCAAAGCAGCAAAAAATATTTTGTTTTAACCAATTATAAGGATTTAAATATGGAAGAGAATGTTTTTATTGGCGATTAAAATAGTTTTTATTGTTGACATTATGACCCAAGAAGACGTTAATTGGAAGCATAGACAATTCCTTCGCGCTTTATGCCCAGTGGGGTAGAGGACCGGTAGCTGGAACCATAAATAATAAAAAATATTAAATCATAAATATCAGCCTGCAACTGCAGGAAAAAGCTCCATAAAATGCAGAGAAGCAACAAGCAATGATCATTGCGCTTGCTTATTGAGTATTTTGGTTAAATTCCGGGTAATGTAACTGTATTTAAGTAAATTGTGATTAGATTGTGTTGCAATCATTCTGAAGGGATTGGATATCTAAGGATGACTGAACAACGAAGGCTCGTAGTACCCAGTTTAAAATATCAACATTATGGCAAGGGAGAGTCGGTAATAGGCATTAAAATCAGGATGGACAAATGACACAATGCATCAAAGAGAAAAAAAAAAAAGCTGTAGTGCAAAACAGAACGCAGTTCAAACTTCAATTATGGAATGGCGCGTAATTCGGCAACATTCGTAGGAACGTCGAAAACATTGTCTATTCGAATATTCAAATCGATACAACTATAAAAAACTTTATGAATATTCATTTTATCGAATAAAACGGGCCAGAACACACTGACGGTCGGGCACTGTCAGACGAAGCACTCGAATCGATTATGTGATGGTGTTTACGATCGAATTAAAATCAATTGCTTGTATCGCAACCACGGAATGAAGTCCCGTTTAGGCAGATTTAGTGAGATTAGAATCGATTTGCTCTAATCGAGAATCAGTTGATTAAATCTTTTATTAAACAATGGAGGTTTATATTGGTTATTTGTTAGGCTTAGGTGCGTCTTGAGTTAATTATGAAATTATTTCATGGGCTATTATCGGGTCTAAAAAAGACGCATAACGAAGCCGAGAGTCACTTATTCTTTCCGTTATTGTGTTTTTTTTTTTTTTTTTTTACTGAACTGTCCTGTACAATTTTTTTTATTGAAGGTCAAATCTTTAAATATCTCCACGACCCCTGTATGCATGTACCCGTATGCACGTTTTGTTGCGTGTTGCCGTCAAAGCGATTTTTCTCATCAGAATTTAAAGTCGTTAATGTTTGTTCTAGAAAAAATCAAACTGGTTGCTAATTTAATTGTATATATGTATAAGGTGTATTTAAACATACACGAAATATTTTAAGAGAAACATCTGTAGGTGGTAAAAAATCCATAGAGCGAAAAATTTTTTTTTATCTGTTTACATTTTTACATAATTATTATAATTTTAAAATTGCTTGAGACATTTTGCAAAAAAACCTTTACTTACCGATTCTATGAATGACCCGCTCGGACGCGTCGACGGTGGCGTCACGAGTGCGGTACTTTTTGATAATTAATCATCATATCAAGTAGTTTTAAATTATTTAATTATTTAAATAATATACTCAGATTTATTTTTATCGTTTCCATGGCTTCTTTACCACCAGGTGTATCTCTTAAAATATTTCGTGTTTGAATAGATACACCTTATATATTTTTTTCATTTTATTAATTTTATTTTCTGTGATTAATATAATTTAACTCAAACACTGACGTATATGTTTAAATTTATTGGAAATTCATCTACTTTCACAATGTTTGTAAATATCTGAGCATGGTGCTTAGATATTTTACGTATCGTATCTATCGCATTCATTCTTTTTACCTATTGTGGTATAATAATTTTATTCTATGCATCGTCTTCACATATAATTATTAAATAATGTACTTATACAAAATATTGGTAACATTTTAAAAGAGTAAGTATAGAGTTTCTTGCCCATTCTTCTCCATACGTAACTACCTTTTGGAAGGGGCAACTAGAATCAATTAATTATTTTTAGTAATTTTTGACGTTCTAAAGTTATTTGAAATAAATTATTTGACTTTGACTTTAACCGTTACAAATGTTACTTAGTTTGATGTACAAAATGCGTAGGTGACAGCTATGTGATGGGTCTTATTACACCCTGTATTATTCATTATTATCTCTGTAAGATATGACTGTGTTTTCCAATAAAAGGCCTTTGTGGTTTAGGATTCCGGGTGAAGCTTGCTTCCACCTTCGGACTTATCATCACTTACTATCAGGTGAGAGTAAGGCCAAAAGATACCCAGATGTGGATTAAAAAAAAAAAAAACGGCATGTCATCCACTTGACGACGACGTATAGATTTATAAGTTAGATATTCACGAAAATAGTAGTAGTTGCAAAACCTGTCGCCATTATCATAATCGACAGTGAGAATAAAACACAAAACCTTTTTTAGAACCAACTGCGAAACAAAATATTAAAACATTTAAACCAACTCGCATTATCTTACAAATAATATGTACAAAAAAAAAGTTTGTGTAATGTTTACTATCTTTTAAAACTACATTTTTAACAACTTTGCCGGCTTTTCCGCGCTGCTAAGTACAGCTTAAACATGCATTTCCATTTTTAAGCATTTTACGTCAAAAATGTGACAGTTACGTAGAAAGTGGCGCCCTCATTTAATTTCTACTCTTTATGGCCAAGCCAAACTAAAATGAAATTTCATACTATTGTATGAAATTTTATTTTAGTTTCATTTTATTTAATTTCTACTCTTTATGGCCAAGCTGTAAGCTCAGAGTGTCATTCTACACATAGTAACCCTGACTAGGAATTAAATTGTAAAAGCTGTGTACCGTGTCGTCCATTTTGCAAGAGAGGCAAACGAATTTTAATATAAATATTTTTAGTTAGTGTTTTAGTATTTTAATATTCCATCTGTGTTATTATTATTATGTTGATACCTATGGTATTTAAGAGTATGTGCCTGTGTGGGTTAAATAATTGCCTGAAATAAATGGTATTAAATTAAATTAAATTAAATTTATACCAAAAACAGTATTTATTGTTGTTAGCAACATGTAAACATAAATATAACAAACATACATAATTACAAGTGCTATAATATATGACATGACATCTCACCGAGCTCTGAAGATCGGGTCGCCAACCGGTTTCACTCGATAACATCGACAACTCGAATATTAGGCATAAATTATTCGATTATAATCGGTTGCATCGAGTAAGGGATTTTTAGTAATTTGGATACCGATTGTGCGTTCGAATAAAGCGAATAATTTCAAGGAAATGTAAAACTAATATGAGTAGATGCAAATTGGGTATTTTGATGCTTTCTATAGTTGAGGTGGTAGTTAAAATTAATTGATAGGAGAGACTGAAGATCTTTGTTGATTAAATTCTCGAAAGGATTTTCGCATTTGAGTACCTACCTACCTACTTTCTGAATATCGGGAATAATTATTTATGTTAAACAATTTTAATAGTTTAGGTACCCCGTATTTTTTTTAATTTTGAAATATAAGTAATAATAATTATGTACCTACCAGGAAAGTATTAAGTAAGAATGTGGATGGCTATACCTATCCACATTCTTACTTAATACTTTCCTGACGAAATTTCCCTCATTACTCCGCACATCACATGCCCATACCATGACTACCTATTTCCACACAACTTTTCAGTCGCCGGTGTCACTTTCAGATTTTTCCCTCATAGATACTCATTTCTTAATCTATCCATTCGCGTAGCACCACACATCCTTCTTAGCATTGTTATGCTCCATGCCATGCAATGGCATTATATTCATCTCTTTTGTGGCTCTACAACCTGATCCATTACATACAAGACAGCCGGTCTAACCATCCTTCATCCATACTAATATTATAAATGTGAAAGTAACTCTGTCTGTCTGTCTGTATGTTACGTTTTCACGTCTAAGCCGCTGAACCGATCGTCATGAAATTTGGCAGAGATATAGCCTGGGATATGGAGAAGGACATAGGCTACTTTTTTAGGCGATAACCGACATCCACGCGGGTAGAGCTGCGGGAAAAAGCTAGTTGTTTTATAAATCTTCCCCTTAAGTTTATAGGCAAATCCGGGAGTCATAGATAGTTCCCGTGACCCGCCGTCATTTCCCGTCATCAGTGTTTTCGCAGATCGTTGGGATTCCCCGATGTGGCGGAGGTAGACGCGATCCACGCTGAATTTTAATTTTAATTTTTTGTTTGATTGTTTGTTTGTTTGTTTGTGTGTCTGTACACTGAAAGAAATAATTAGCCGAACTAATTAAGTTACTTAAAAAATAACTCAACTTTAGTTATAAGGAAATAAAATTTGCTTAAATTAAGTAAACTGATTTAGTAGTGTGCAAAACAGATTTTGTAGTGTGCAAAACAGGGTTTTGTAACAGATAACATAAAAATAAAGAAAACATAGGAACCTGGCACATGTGATGGAGATTCTAAATGACACACATTTATTTCACAAACTTGTAAGACTTTCTCAAAAACACGTATTTCCTGGAACAATTTTTATGAAATTTCCGCACACTATTTTTCGTTCAATGTTATACCGTTCTCACTTACGTGTTAGCATTAACATTGCGCTGGATGAAACTACAAGGTTTTTTAACCATGCTTGCGTTAACGATAGACGGACCGGGAAGGGCCCTCTTAACAGTCCGGTCTGCTTCGCCATCGTTTTGCACGAGTGAACCAAGATACCGAAAAATCAGAGCAAACCGAGAGAAGCGCGCCTTCAAGCGCCATAGCTCCAGAACTGGATAGACCACCGAAATCGCATAGATGTCTTTTATGTGCCTATTTGAAATAAATGATTTGACTTTGAAACTGAATATAATTATGTTCTCCGATTCGAACGTCAAAAATAATTAATTGATTCTAGGTGCTCCTTCCAAAAAGTAGTTACATACGGAGAAGAATGGGCAAGAAACTCCATACTTACTTTTTTGAAATGTTAACAATACTCGTATTTTGTATATGTTGCCGGCCAAACCCGATTTCAGGCCAAACTAGTTTGTCCTAGGCCAAACCGGTTTATCCTAACTATTTTGGTTAACACCCCGACTCGGATAGGTTAGGTTAGAAGGCTAAAGCGGGAGCGAAGTCTTCGTGGTTATTTTTTTTAAACCACCCAGAAATAGGAGCCCCGCCAAGCGGGGCTCCGTCGACCTATCTTAGCGCACGTGGAGTTTGGTCTAGGCTATACTGGTTTGTCCTATCGCGTGTAGGGAGGGTTTGGCAAACTAGTTTGGCCTGAAATCGGGTTTGGCCGGTAACATATGCATTAATTATTAACTAAATGTCAAGGCACTTACCTAGTATAAAATTACTATACCACAATAGGTAAAAATAATGAAAAGTGAAGTAATGACCGATAAATTAATAATGCGATAAACATATTGTTTGTCAATCCAATGTCGAACCCATCACAAAGAAACTGGAACCAATACTGAAATATTTTTACTTCAACCATCTTCACCAATTTGGAATTTAAATGGACTTCCTTAATTAAAAACAATAATAACATACCCATTTTCAAAATTAATAAACGAATATTTTAATTACTCCCTGGATTCTACTCTTGTTGAATCAGTGTTGCCAATGATCATTATTAACAAACAATATGATTATTGGCAACATTGCTTTCGGGAAAAAAAATGGAGTTGACAAAGTTAATTTACATATTGTAATTTTGGAGGTGAAATTGCCAATTGAACGAAATAAGGATACGCCTCGTTATTTTTTATTTCAATAATGTCAAGTTTTGGCTACCGATTACCATTCGTTTTCGGTATTATGTATTGTATGAAGTAAAGGGACGTTGAGTTAGTGGAAGCGAGTCAAACAGAGACCATTTTTATTTGTTTTATTGGTAGCAAATTATATTAAAAGGTCAAATTGATGTAAACACAATCTTGCTATACTAGTTTTCCTTAAGGATGATTTCTACCAAACATCCTTAAGGAAAAAACATCCTTAAGGATGATTTCTACCAAACGGCTCGCATCGCATCGGATCGAACGAACGGATACGGCGACAGCCGATCGCGTCCGGCAGGACATCGACGCATACGATCGGCTCCGTACCGTCGCTTGCGAACGTATCTATTTCTGCGCCTAGTCAAATAGTTTCATTCCTACCGTGTTGACGTGTGACGACAGCCGAAAGGATCCGATCAGATACAACGATAGGCGAACGGAGCCGATCGCGCGTCGCAGCATACTTTCGCGACGATCGCGTGTCGCCCGCGGTCAAGCTGCTGTGCGCGGCTTGGTAATATAGACTTTAAATACTGTGTACACGATTTAATATCGTTTAAAGATTGAAAAATCCGTCCTGATCCGATGCGATGCCAGCCGTATGGTGGAAATCATTCTTTATAGCCAGCAACTATGCCAAAGGAATAGAATAAAATATAGGTACACACCATAATTATGAATACTATATCACCACATAAATTATAAACCAGTCCCCCCGCCCCGCCACGTTCGTCGATAAACTCAAAACTACTGAATGAATTTTCATACGGTTTTCACCAATGGACGGAGTGATTCATGAGGAAGCATGAGGATTTACATTTTGCCTTAGGCATTTTGTATAACGCCGCGTTATACAAAATGCCTAATCCAAAATGTAAATCTATTTCTTAAGGTGGTTGGTCACAGTTCTAATCTAACCTAACCCATTTGTTCGGGGTGCCTAGATGTCGAAATAATAAGAATTGAAGGAGTTGCCAATTTGCCCAACCATGAGCGTTTGTAAACGGACAGCACCGTTTGTAAAATAACGAATTATACAATTTGCCTGTCGCTTATACCAGTCGCGTGGTAAACTCTGCTTGCGCGTTTCAGGATTTGTGTGACGTCAGGTCTTTGATGCGTAGTTCGCATGTGGCGTTGCAGATGCCGATTGCAGATTTTATTTGTTTCCGTAGTCTACTGTTATAGAAAGAAAGAAAGAAAGAAAGGAAGAAAAAACGTTATTTGCGGTATAGCAAGAATAGTTGCTGCTACACCCACATTTCGCCAGTTTTGTTTAAGTCCCATGTAATAGAGGGGGCTATTGCCATCAACCGGTCACAAATCTAGACTACGGGTTGCTACTGAGAAATTCCAGATAGAAAAACCCAATAACGCTTTGCCCGACCTGGAAAACGAACCCAGGACCTCATGCTCAGCAGCAGCGCTTGCGATCACTAGACCAATGAGGCATTCTGATGACTTACAAAATTCGATCTAAAAAAAAGAGGCCACATTCCTCTATATCGTATTTTGTTGCTTCGTGTCTCGATATGAAACTTTATAAAAGGAATTAGAAAATTCTAGACACACTTACCGAGGTTCTTTATTGAGCCGTTTTTCATAATTCCTCCTCAGTCACGAGATAATGTTTCTTTAAAGGAGTAGCGCTAGTGGACCGTTGTACACGCTCTTAACGGTAAAAATATCGATGCATAAATAATCGGTTTTTTTGTTAATCGATTATAGAAAATCGATTTCAAATATATTATATAATCGATTTTTTGAGATTTTTTGTTTTAATGGATTAAGAAATAAAATAAAAAACAAATTAAATCAACTTTATTTATATATTATATATATATTTAATGGTTTTTTTTTGAGCTAATGCTGAAGCTATTGTTTTGTAATTATTTACTGCATATTTCTTAGCAATGAATTATGAAACAAAAGCTTCAGTAAACTTTCCCTAATATGCGGTAACTGGCAAAACACAAAGACAAACACAGAGAAACGTGATCCAACGGAAACCCCCGAACGAACTGTGTAATGGTGTTACCTTGTTATTTTTAAAACCAGTAGAAATCAGTCGAAATTAGGCGACACTTAAAATTCAAAATTCGATTGATAATTGTGTAATGTTCGTGTTTTTGTACTTACTTTTTGGCTATTATAATGTCAATTTGTTTATCTTACTCTTGCGCCAGATTGTAACGTAAAATTTTTCCGACAGGGGAAAAATGCAAGGTCAGAGATAAAACTACCACCTACCTATTATCAGAACTGGAGGAGTCCTAGCTTAAGAATAAAATAAACAAATTAAAGAGTAAACAATTTAATTAATAAAATACAATTTAGATGGTTTAATAGGCCCTAACGAATGGGTATTGGACGGTCCTAACTGAAGGATAATAAGAGGCCGAGAAACCGGGGAGAAGTTACGTTTTAGGTCCGTCCTTAAGAGTGAGAGGTCCGGGGGTTTCTTGGAGGGAAACCTCGAGTCAGGCTTCCAAGTCGCCGACCTCGGAGAAGCAGGTCGTCTCCAGAGGGTTGTTAAGCTGGTGATGCCTAACCCTGGCGTCAGTACTATCACCTGACGCAAGAGGACACAAGCCAGTGCATAATATTACCTTCGTGTTACAGAAAAGATCATTATATCTTCAAGCCTTGACACTCCGACGGCTGGTGGCTCTCGGACCTCAATGCCCATTACCTGGTGGTTAAGCATTCCTAGACCTCTGTAATTTTTATTATTATGGTTTTTCTGTTACATGGAGAGAGAGTATGATAAACAAATTAACATTATAATAGCCAAAAAGTAAGTACAAAAACACGAATATTACAATTGTTCGATTTATAAAAATAATAATAATCATCGTTAATTAAATATCGATTTTTATGAAATAATAATATTTTTTTTAAATCGTTTTTTTTAGTAATCGTTTTTTTAACATCCCCAGGCGCCAGCTTCATAGCTTTGAGTTTTGTAAAACCAGCCAGACTAAATATAAACAAACCTACATAGACTGCTTATTCAGAATTTGTTTTGCCAAGCCTAATCTTTGCCCTAGTAAAGACC
This sequence comes from Dryobota labecula, assembly GCA_947523025.1. Classification (NCBI taxonomy): domain Eukaryota; kingdom Metazoa; phylum Arthropoda; class Insecta; order Lepidoptera; family Noctuidae; genus Dryobota; species Dryobota labecula. Next base: position 15,585,173 of record OX383306.1, read on the forward strand.
TCTAAACAGGCATTTCTTAGCGCCACTGAGAGCTTAATCGTTATCAGGCACATAATAAGCATTCTTCAGTCATAGGTGCTGATATAGCAACCAGGGGCCTAAGTCTACTAATTTACAAACGTTGCAATGGTCTCGCCATTGTGAGTATTTGACAGTGTTTGTATGGCAAATCTGTCAAAAACTCACAATGAAGAGACCATTGCATTGCACAGAAGTCTGATAAGTTATCAAAACTTGCTATGTCAGCAATTCATTCAATTCATTTATTTCAATCAACATTGGATCATAATAGCATTGGGTAGGTACATTAAATAAAAATTATTAGAAAAATAAATAAAAATAAGACAAAACACAACACACAATATTTAATTATTACACACAAATTAAATTAGCAAAGTCAACAAATTCAAATTAGAAATAATCATAAGTGTTACATATTTAAAAATATTATGTCATATAAAAATTATTTAATAATTATTAGGTATCACATATTCAACATTTTGATATTGTAAAATAGAAACAAGGGGCAGATAATGAACAATAATGTGTTATGTATGATTATTTCATTGTTATTGTCACTACATTAAGTATATAACAATGGTTAATGTAGTGACAGTCGAACCTCTCAGCCATCATCCTCAAGATGGTGTTGGAGCTGGCGCGGACCCTGCGCACCAAGGATGTGCACCGTTTCCGCATCGTCGCATATAAGCAGTCAATGCGCGACTCAGCGAACATTCCCGATGCACTGCAGTACCGAGGCAGCCCCAACAACACTGTAGGCAATGTCTGCGTCACATTGCTGACAACAAGTTTTGATAACATAAATACTTTCTGACGACAGGTGTGAATGCACCTTTTGGTAGTACAAATATTGGGTCAAATATTTGCGTATGTGGCGGTATCTAAATACATTGCCACATGCGAACTACGCATCACACTAACGTCAAGGCAAAATCCTGCATCGTGCAAGCAAATTATACCGCGCGACTAGCATAATGTATACAACGTCCGGACATCAACCGTCGGGCACATGCCCACCAAGACGACACCCGTTTGGTCGGAGGATCCTCCCTTTTTTATGAAGGATGAGTGAACTTTACACCCTGTTCCTCATGCTTCTATAAGAAACGTACTTAGCTTACAAATTTCTGTAAAGTAAATCCAATTTTTGATGATACAGGAAGTAAATGAACTTGCTGTTATGGTAAGCAGGTAATCAATGCTGAATGCTGCTCATGGGCAAAACTGTTTGTCCTGGATCGTCACTAAAGCGTTGCCGAAATTTAAGGCCCAGATATATGCCAGTGACCTTGAGTGTTTAGCTTGCGTGTTTTGTACCGAGCTTACGCAACGCGTCGTATGTACGCCCAGCCAGTAATAGGACTCGCCCATCCAGGGCCTCAAGTCTGCTATTACAATAGTGTCAGAATGGTCTCGCCATTGTGAGTATTTGACAGTGTTTGTATGGCAAATCTGTCAAAAACTCACAATGAAGAGACCATTCTGACACTATTGTAATAGCAGACTTGAGGCCCAGGAGCGCTGTCCTAAATAAGACGCATTATTAATTTATTATACATAAAACAAAAGGTATTTTAATAAAACATACAACAAACACATACTAAAAGATCAATATTTAAATTATCTTTAATAAGGTGAAGGTTTCAGAAAAATATGTTTGATTTATTTTCCGTGATTCTCAGTTTTTTATCCGCGTTAGACATAAGACATAACTTTACAAATTAATTTCACTATGTAATATAAACATAATCTAAAATATTCACATATTATGTTATTAAGAAAATACTCTAATTTAACATATATTTTCTTCAAATCATTAACACTACTCGTTTAGACGTGATTTTCAGTATAAAATCATTAAAAGACGGTTATCGTCGCCTTAATGAATAAAATCGTTTTTTTTTTAATAAGTTTCGAGAGGGAGTGGGCTGTAATCTACTACGAGTACGCGAGCCCAGTGCGGGTTAGTAGTCGTTACATGTCTTCGATTTTTTTGTTTCTAGGACATGCCGGTTTCCTAAATTACAAAATTATTTTGATAAATAAACAACAGGTTAACTTGGCATTGAACTCTCATGTTACTGAAACACGTGCATCGTTTGTTTGAATTATAAATGCCGTGTTCTATCGAGGAAGTCATTTTTGGTTCGGAACAAGTTCTAATGTCAATGCAGCTGGCTTTTCTCACGGTTCATCATTCTGACTCAATTCTGATTTATGACGAATCATTAGCAAGTCTACATGCGTCTAGCCTATTAACAAGTTTAAAGTCGCCTATTTCTAACCTAAAAGACTATCAGCGAGGTCAATCTCACGTCGTTCAACGAGATTTAAAATTATAATTAATCAAATCAAACTTTATAATTATTACAATCAATGTGCGAAATCTTCTAGCCTTTTTTTGTCAATAAAGGTTGAAATCGATACCTCGTGTGAATCAATCTTTAAAAATTTGAACTGCGGTCACATTCTGGTCAAAATAAACACGCATGGGAAGATAGATATGGTCAATTGTGGTCAATTTTCCGATCAAATTGATCAGTGATTGGCTACTGATATATGAATGTCAAAGTCAAATACCAAGGTTGCATGACAGTGCAGAGGTTTTTTATTTGCTTACTCGGCGTCACTTGGATTTTGTTGAATGAACTGTAGTGGCATACTGTCTAGATTGCATTGTTATTGTTGTTGTATACATTTTACCTATAGTTGAGGTATTACTATAGCAGGTGGCCTAAATATGGAACTTGTGGCAATTGATAAATACATTACACCATCTTATCTAAGTTTGTCACCAAAACAACAATGTTCCTGGCCACCTAGGTATATTATAATCTCCTAATTCCTGTCAACACAGAATAATTCAATGACATAAATGGAGCTTAGGTATTATCAACAGCAATCGCGATACAGCTCGATCAAGAGTGTTGATAAACCGGAGTAATAGGGAAACATAGGTAAGTAGGTACTTAATTTATATAATTCCGGACTGGTATGAGCATTAGAGGTAAACTATGTAGTGGAGCCTGAGCAGGCACATTTTATGCCGAACATATGAACTCAGAACAAGAAAGCTATGAAACGCACTGGAAATTTATTTATTTATTTATTTATATAATCACTTACAACTATTATTACAGGTACAAATCCAATGCAATAGCGAAGCAAACCCAATACTTATTTTCTAAAACTTATTACATAAAAAGTTATCCTTGTGAATTTACTCAGTGTACAAGCAAAAATGTCTATCTCCTCTGCTACAAGGTTCAGGGTGCGCCCGCGTCAGGGGCGCCTCATTTACCAGATTAGTCCGGTCACGAGGTACAGCCAGCCAGCCAAATAATATTATTAAACTCACCTAAAGCTTAGAAAATATATTGCATTTAAATAAAAGTAACATATCATCACGCCTAGCTTCCCCGTTGGATCGGGCAGAGGTGTATGTATCTAAGCAAAGCTTTGGGTATGTCATAGCGGGAAAAAATACCGTTGATAATGGCGATGCGTTTGATCTCGTGTATTATGGAGTCCCCTGTTTGGGCAGCGCCTTAAGTCCTATGTAATAGGGGACGAGCCTATTGCCATCAACCGGGCACAAATCCGCACTTTGGGCTGCTACTGAGAAATTCTGGATAGAAAAACCCAATGACATTTTACACGACCTGGGAATCGAACACAGGACCTCATGCTCAACAACTTTATAATTTTTATGATATTAATTTTTATTTTCTGTGATTAATGTAAATTTAACTCACACACTTATTATATGTTAATTTTTTTTTTGGTTAATCATATACAATGTTTGTAAATATGTGAGCACCATGTACCTATCGCATTTATTATTTTTTCTGTCATTACTTCACTTTTCATTCTTTTTACCAATTGTGGTAAGTAATTTTTATTTTTATTCTAGGTACATCGTCTTCACCTATAATTATTAATTAATGTATAAAAACTATTGTTAACATTTTAAAAGAGTAAGGGTGAGTTTCACGAAACGGGTGGTTTCGTGAAACTCACCCTTAGTATGGAGTTTCTTGCCCATTCTTCTCCATACATAACTATCTTTTGGAAGGCGCAACTAGAATCAATTAACTATTCATGTAATTTTTGACGTTCAAAAGTGCATCTTCGTGTCTATGTGAAATAAATGATTTGACTTTGACTTTGAACAGTAACGCTTGCAACCAATACACCAACGAAGAAGCTATAGAAAAGTACCTTCTATTAAAAATTGCTATTTTAACTCTTTTACACTCAATAAGAATTATTTTGAAATAATTAACATTTATATTTAAATCGAACGTCCATAAACGGATACCTTCTGACCGTTCAATACGTAGATTATAGACATAAGTCGGTAATAAAAATTGGAATAATAATAATATTTTATTACTGTCTTATGTTTCCGCGTCGATTTTAATACACGAATAGGCGAAGCTTATAGTAATACATAGTTAAGTAGGTACTACACGTATTAGTACCTAGTATAGATAGAAGTATAAGGAACAGTGTAAAGTTCACTCATACTCTATGGAAAAGGGAGGATCCTCCGACCAGATGGGTGTTATGTCTGGTGGGCAACTGCCCGACGGTTGATGTCAGGATGTTGTACATACATATATATGCTAGTCGCGCGGTAAACTTTGATTGCGCGATGCAGGATTTGTGACGTCAGGTCTTTGATGCGTAGTTCGCATGTGGCGTTTTAGATTACCAGCGCTGTGCAAAGAACAGTATTATTCATTTACGCCTAGCTTTTACCCGCGGCTTCGCCCACTTGGCTTTTTCTAAAATAAAAATTAGCCTAAGTTACTCCCTAAAACATCAGCTATCTGCCTGTGAATATCTCGTCAGAATGGATCCAGCCGTTTCGGAGATAGACAGACAGAAAAATAGAAAAAAAAATTAAAACAGTGTTTTTTTTTTGTTATGTATATATTGAGTAAAAATCTGTTATTTTGACATTACAAACAGAAACTTAAATTTTTATTGAAGTGATAACTTCTTTAGCCGTGTTGAGCGATTTTTGGTAGGGGAAAAACTTATGGGTTCGCGTCACCGAAATGCGCGACATGCTCATGACGTGATGCGCCAAACTGTCAGTTATTCCAAAGTTTTGAGTTTTCATTTCTGGCGGCTTATGACTGCCAATTTTTTTTTTTTTTGTGCTCTGGTGAACGGTCGGCCATAGTAGTCTAAAATAGGGAGCCTTGATACGCCTTTTTGCCGATACGATACCGATACCGATGCTCTTATAAAAATATCGGCGATACCGATACCGATACGCTTATTGAAATAAAGAATGAAGGTAAAATAAATAAAACACAAGTCAGTTGATTTTTTAAATTAATATAAAAATAACAAATAACAGGACAAACTAAATAACACCGTTTAAAACTATAAACAGGTTGAGATTAGTTAATAGTTTTAGTAATTAAAATTAACATTGATGAGAAAAGTATCGTTGAGTCGGCCATAAAAATATCGCCGATGCCGATATATCGGCAAACTTCGAGTATCGCCGACATATCGGCATCGGTATCGGTATCGGATGCATCCCTAGTCTAAAATAATAAAGTTATTGTAAATTAAAATTTTCCAATCAGTCTAAGCAATCAATTTACTAACTCCACCCACCTAACCTAAGCTAATCACTTACACTCTAACCCCCACAAGTCATCCCGAAATTCAGAGATAATCTATTAACATCTACAACGATGCTACTCTGGGTTACGCCAAACTGCTACGCGTATTACGTAACTCTACAAAGCTTATGTTTCCCTAATATTAAACTTTTTACGAATTAGGTAGGCAAGAAATTGATTTCATGATTCTAATTCTAAAATAAGTCTAACCTGTCCGTGTTAAAAATACACGTAATTTTACAAGCAATTGCATAATTTCATAGGCATATAACATACCTAACAAATGAATAACTAAAGATAAAATAAACCAAAAATACACATTGGCAACGAACACAAAAATCCTCTTACGAGACGAACAAACAAGAATCTCTCTCTCCTATTCTATCGTTGTTGAATCCATTGGTATCCCGTAACTTTTGACAGCTGGCTCATCTTTCTGTCTCGGTCTTTCGCCCCGCCCCCTAGACACGCCCCTTCCGTGCCGGTACTAGGACAATAGGACGCTTTTTGGGTAGACGTTGGGTCGCTTTTTTAATTGTAGTGTATGGATCGAGGATGTTTCCTTTGTATTGTGTGGATATAAATGTTTGGGATGGTCTCCGGATATTTCATGTGTGGAGTTTTGGTTTTGTATGTGAAATGAACTGACAAGGTTTTTTTTTTTGGTGGAAAAGTACTGTTATTTTTCAAAATATTTACTTATACCGTGAGAATAAATCCACCTCTGTTACTTATTGGGAATCATCGGCTGCAAGCCTTCTAAAGTCCTTATTTATTAGAGCCAAACACATTTTATTCAAGTAAGCTCAAAATCTGTCTTTATCGTATTACAATATCACTCGTATCTTTCCTTTTACTACGTAACATTTTCCACTAACTCTATCCTGAAATAGGTTTAGATCTCTCTCTTAAATTATTTAAATACTACTTTGGTTGAGTTTTGGGTTACGCCCATAAACAAGACGCTAGTACAAACACCAAATCTTCAAAAAACATTACTCACGCAGCAATATTCCATAAAATCGAATCCTAGTTCACTAAGTAAACATGAACATAAGGAGATCAACATATTTGCAACCAAGCTAAGTGCAAAACAGGCATGGCCGGCGCCAGATCTGTTCCATAATAATTTCTGTCACTTGAAACCGTAACAATAGAACTAAATCTTATAAGGAGTCGATTGATTTATCGATATTGATATTCTGTATCGATTTGTATTGTAATAATATAGAGAAATGTCAATCGAATTGAATACTGGCCTCTCCCAAAATGGAGGAATGCTGTATCAAGCATATATACCTATCTATAGATGAAGCTTGGATGGTAGGCGTTCATAAAGTGATACTACATTAGGTATGTAATGACATGTCTGCTGCATGCCAGATTAGAAATGAGCTAAAAGAACCACCAATTGGTTCCCATTAAACGCACGACGACATTGCGACAGGCCAAGGCGAAGATAGCAAGACGAGCTTGACTCCTACCGAAAGGACTGGCCAGATATATTATATTCCTAAACAATCTATAGAACTAAATATTCCAAGAAACATACAGTTAGCTGATCCTAATTTTAATCAACCTTCGGCTATAGACGTCTTGATAGGTGCGGACCTATTTTGGGACTTATTAGGATGTGATCAGCTAGCATTAGGTCATAACATGCCCAAGCTACGTAGCTCAAAGCTAGGTTGGCTTATTGCCGGCCCTATTTCTTCAAGTTTAAGGAATCGTTCGTCACCTAAAAATATTTCAATTAGTAATAATGACGAATGCATTAATTCTAATATTAATTCTCAATTGACAAAGTTTTGGGAACTGGAGCAGATTCCAGATAAGCAATATTTTAGCAAAATTTAGCGCCATGTGAAGAGCATTATTATCGTAATACTTACCGTTTAGAATCGGTTAGATTTTGTGTTAGGCTGCCCCTAATTGATACTCCATAAGATTGTTTAGGAGATTCTTACGCAATGGCAAAGAAACGATTGTTGTATTTAGAAACACGCTTCCGTAAGAATCCAGGATTAACGTTACAATATTCAAATTTTATTCAAGAAGATTTAGAACTAGCTAGCTTTTTTTTAATTATTTATATAGCAAAAGACAGATTTTTTTGGAAAAGGAAGAGGGAGACCAATACAGACATTGGGAGAATACAGGCTAGTTAGATTAGATTAGACATTAGGGATACCTCTTTGAACCATTATTAAAACGGAGAGGGAGGTCTTTTTGCACTCCAATGGGACAATACACAGTCAGATGGTTCTTAGTATCAGCTTGTTAAGAACTTACTAAATAGTGCGGGTTAGTGGATGTCACATTTCTTCGAATTTTTGGTTCTAGGACATGTTTCCTCACGATGTTTTCCATCACCGTTTTGAGAGCAGTGATGATGAAAGGATTTACATAAGATAAAGCGCTTTCCTGGGTTTTAACCTACAAATCGAGTACGAGATGTACTCATACTCGTACTCACTGCTCTTTAAACACGAACTTACTATCATGATTGAATAATCCTCAGGGTTGCCGATTCCCGGCTACCGTAGGCGCGGGCTTGCGGACGGTGAGCTATGACCAGTTCGCCGTCCGGTAAGGACTAGGCCCGGGACAACGGCGCGTTGTGTTCCACGCGCGCCTCAAAGAGATGTCAGCACGCACTGACGGGGTCCGCTAGGACCGGTGCCTGCCAGGATTGCGGGTTTGTCAGTAAAAGTCTGACTCGCCCTCCTGCTCCACCCAGAGCGGGAGAAGTAATTTGATAATTTCCCATACAAAAAAAAAAGGGTTGCCAAAACTAAGGCAAGATCTATGTCGCTAAATGGGAGGAGGTCTATACTCAACAATGGGTGGAACAAGGCTGCCAATGATGATGATGATGATGATGACAACAAAGGCGAGATCTAAATCGAAAAGAAAATTGTAGTGGATGTAGATAGGTGATTCAACGACTTAATGATTGAATAATCCTCAGGACTGAGGAAGTTGCCACCACTTAGGCGAGATCTATGACGCAAAATGGGAGGAGGTCTCTATTCAACGGTGCGTGGAACAAAGCTGCCAATGATGATGATGATGACGATAGCGAGATCTAAGGCGAAAACTTTAGTGGATGTGGATAGGTGATTCTGCGAGGAGGTTGCTACCACTAAGGCGAGATCTATGTCGCAAAATGGGAGGAGGCCTATACTTAACGGTGATTGGAACAAAGCTGCCCATTGATGATGATGATGAAAACAAAGGCGAGATCTAAAGCGAAAAGAAAATTGATGTGGATAGGTGATTCTGCGATTTAATGATTGAATAATTCTCAGGACTGAGGAGGTTGCTACCACTAAGGCGAGATCTATGACGCAAAATGGGAGGAGGTCTCTATTCAACGGTGCGTGGAACAAAGCTGCCAATGGTGATGATGATGACGATAGCGAGATCTAAGGCGAAAACTTTAGTGGATGTGGATAGGTGATTCTGCGATTTAATGATTGAATAATTATCAGGACTGAGGAGGTTGCTACCACTAAGGCGAGATCTATGTCGTAAAATGGGAGGAGGCCTATACTCAACGGTGATTGGAACAATGCTGCCCATTGATGATGATGATGAAAACAAAGGCGAGATCTAAAGCGAAAAGAAAATGATGTGGATAGGTGATTCTGCGATTTAATGATTGAATAATTCTCAGGACTGAGGAGGTTGCTACCGCTAAGGCGAGATCTATGTCGCGAAATGGGAGGAGGCCTATACTCAACGGTGGTTGGAACAACGCTTCCAATGATGATGATGATGACGGTAGCGAGATCTAAGGCGAAAACTTTAGTGGATGTGGATAGGTGATCCAGTGACTTTACAGTGAATTTAGGTAACAGGAGTTGAAAGGCAGCGACGACAATACTAGTAATGTTATCGGGAATAATTTACTAAATAGTTTTATAAGAACTTGGCTGAATCAAGAAGACAGAGGAAACCATTTCACATATGAGGGAAACATTTGCAAATTTTTTGAATATTTAGTTAGCAATCAACACCGGTGCCGATACGGTGATAAATTTATAAAACTACATAGATAGCACGAATTGGTCCTTCGAGCCGGATATGAACTAATATGCGCTGATCGCACAAATTGGTTCAGAATTCATAGGGCTCAGTCCTACAGGTTACTGCAGATAATTTTATAATAGCGAACTCAAACAAAACCACTGTTTGTGTTCTGTTTACTACAGAAATCGGAATTTAACACATTAGGAATTCACGACAGGCATTAAATAAAGATACATTTTATCTCAAAATTCTTTAACAGTTTTCGTACTTATTCTTCGCTACAATGTCGTTATCTGCATCTCAATCTAAGTCTGCCTTCGATTGAAATTCAGATTTTGTAACTTAAACAAGTTGCTTCACTATAACATTTAAATTAAGGAGAGTACTCACCGGGAGCAATAATCTAACAGCTCCAGTTTTAAAATTGTACCAGCTAATACGTAAACGCGAGTATATTTTGATAACAGTGCGTTAACTTAGAATGTTGACTTCGAATATTACATTAGGTAGTCATCATTCACCATCATTTCAGCCGAAAGACGTCCACTGCTGGACATAGGCCTCCCCCAAAAGGGGGCAGGCGGGTTGGCGATCGCAGTAAGGTTTTAAAAATGCATAGAGAACGCTGCTGCCCAATCTCTAGTAAGTCCTATAGTCGCCTTTTACGACACCCATGGGAGGTAATGGGGTGGTGCTATTCTTTACACCCGGCACCACACGGCATTAGGTAGTGAGTACGAGGAATACAAACAGAGAATTTAAACCGAGCTATACAGTTTGTTACACAGCCATAAAGAAATCTGCTCGACATCGAGCTGTAACAAAAGCAAATGCTCTTCAGTAAGTAGGTAAGTACGCTGAGCTGGGACAATCATTATCGGCCTAAAGCGATAAATTTCTACACATAGGTCTATCCAATCGCAAATCATTTAATTCAATCCTCGGCTGCTGTCGTGAAGCTGCTATTAGATGACCTTACCCTGCTAATATCGTCGCTCTACCTTGCCTGAAGGAGTCCTACCTTACGTTTGCCGATTCGCGGTCTCCACTCAAGCACACGTCTACCCCAACGGTTATCGGTTCTCCAATCTAATATGCCTGGCGCATTATTGCAATGTAATGTCTGCACATCGAATTGCATTGCATCATTCATTATACACGAATGCTCTCGGTGAGTACTCTCCTTTATGCAAAACTGTTAAAATTATTGCTGTATGTTGGAATAAGGTTGGAATCTATTTGTTTATGTTGACAACTGGTTCTGTGTTTATGTGTTTACTTATTAGGTACTCCAGCTTTTGCGTAGGGCTTCGCACGCGTGTAGTAATTTTCTTTATATCATGAACCATCTTTGTTCTAATGAAAGCTATTTTAAAACAACTTCAGTGATCCTAAACTATTGAGTTTATTAAAGTTATATGGTTCGCAATGCATTTGAGTCAGTCAAAACGCCCGCGCCGTAAGATTGGAATTTGTTGGACAAACTGCAATGAGGATACAGTCTTAATGTGACTTTGTTTGTCATGTACTCTTGTCTTATCATCATGATCACGAGACTTTCAAGGATTACAGCTTCGGTTACAGCGTTTCGGTAAAGGTAATGATTGGAAAAATATTTCGTGTGTCGGAAGTCAGTCGGTCTCTGCTTACTCGTACCCTGCAAATTGATTGTGTACGTTACTTGTTTACTTTTTTATTTTCTGCCTCGTTGCACAAACTCACAGAAAGTACTAGGCAGTCACAACCTGCTAGGCGTTGCACGAAATGTTTACATTACCGAGTCCATATCAAGCAAGACACCTAACGCTTACGGCTTATGCTTCCCTGGTGGTCGCAGAACGCCGATCGTGATGATGTCACTATTTTGCAACGAAGTAAATACACATAGTAAGATTTTGTGAGGTTTGACTCACAAAGTTAAGGCGGCTTTCTATGATACGTGATCCTTTCGTACATGTTTTGGGTAGTGTTACATACCTACAATAATATATGAGTCTACGTGACTGGTATTTTGTTGTAAAGAGAAAAAAAATATATCGTTAAAATGGTTGACAAAAATATCGCAGTCTGATTGATAGGAATGAAAATGTGTGAGGTTGATGAATTTACGCCCCCAAGGGCAAAATAGTAACTAGGATCCAAATAAATTGATCAAGGGAGCCAAAATACCTAGGTAAGGGAGTTTCAGTCCCCCACGCACAATGAATCAGTGTTGGTCCTGAATAATATCCGTACAAGTGTTTAGAACAATCACATTCTTGAATTATTCTGAATCATAGCTATTGCATGATTTTCCAACCTCCCACGTGAAGCTGTATTGTGATTTGTGATTGCACTAAATCAAGTCAATTTAAATCTTTGTTGTGTACTCAAATGATTGAGCATTTCGAGTTACTACAAAGGTTGTCTTCAAACTGACAATAAAACTGTCATCAAACTACAAAATGATATTACTAAAATACTTTGAATACAACTAGCTAATTCAACACTAATCCCAATCTTATCCGAACTTGCTTATAAAATAGATCAAGATATAAAAGGCATGTCTACAAAAAAGTTTCCATACTATGAATCAGATGCGACGATAACTAGCCATGTTGAAAGGGACCCAGATCTTTATCACCGTTGAAGAGTCGACCTCTTACACATTTTTGGGAGCCTAGTACATTGTATGAATTTATAATTTGTATAGTTGAATGTATGGGACAAATGGATGGTAGACAAAAAAAAAGAAACATGGTTTTTGTATAGCGATTTGAGAGGATCGTAAATATTGCTTGTTTAAGAAAGTTTAATGTTATGGTGTTATACGAATGATTGATAATTGATTGAATTTAAGTTGTAAAAAAGAAAAAGAGATCTTCTCCTTGAAATTTTTGATAGTTTGAACGAATTAAAGATTTGAATAATCGAATTGGCTTTAACTAATGATAAAGACGTTATTCATACTTTTAGAGTATTTCTTAAGACTGTTCATCCTGCGCGGGTTGGCAACGTAGCATTTCTAGAGGTTTTTCGTGATTATTTTATTAAATTTGAATACACTAGATCGTTGTATTTTATAATTATTTTTAACATTTAGGTACTTTATATAAAAAACAAATATTATTATTATTATTTAATACTTCAAGCACAGAAATGTATAGAGGCGGACTTAATACCATAGGCATTTTCTACCAGTCAACCTTTAAAAATAAAAATATTTAGACCAAATATTTAGTCGTAATACTGCAAATAGAAAATAACTGTAAAAAATAGCATACATACTTAGAAATACCAAAGATCTTGAAGCTTGGCTGCAAAAAAAAATGTACTTGGATTTTTAATTTTATAAATCGCCCGCTCGGGATGAACACTCTTAACACTCTTTACCCTATTGGATATAATATACTCTCATTCTAATGTTTATGTTGCTTTAAGTTTCAGGGTTGACATAAACAAGATAGTTACTGCAGCCAGGGGCTTAAGTCTACTAAGTATAGTCTACTTGAGTATTTGACAGTGTTTGTATGGCAAATCTGTCAAAAACTCACAATGAGGAGACCATTGCAACGTTTGGACATTAGTAGACTTGGCCCCCAGGCCACATTCTAGGACCCATTACGTTTTAAAATTCAATTCGTCCCAATCAAGACCGGAACTACGTGTGCCCTACGTATTAATTATTAAAATTAAAACGTTTAATAATGATTAATCACAAAATAACCGTGGTGTTGTTAAGTTAAATGCCGAAGAACAAACAACATCCGTTCACTTTGAACGAGTAATAATTCATAGTTAAACTGTTATGCGGTAACCGCTAGTTATGACAACAGAGCATTCACACGAAGAGTTCAAATGTTTGGGTTTGTATTTGATTCAGAAGTAATATTATGGAAAAGTATTTAGGAATTCCATGAAGTAAGTTCAAGTATATGCCACAGGGTTAGAGATATTTGTTGCAAGATAGATGGATTTGCAGTGGATCTGCTTTGCCATTAATTAAGCTTTTTTTTTAAAGGGTTTCTTAAAGTTACCCTACAGAAACACGTGCATCATCATCATCATCATCATTTCAGACGAAAGACGTCCACGGCTGGACATAGGCCTCCCCCAAGCACCGCCAACTCGACCGGTTCCGTGCTTCCCGCATCCAGCGGATTTCTGCGGCTTTCACACAGTCATCAGTCCACCTTGTGGGAGGCCCTCCTACGCTACGTCTTCCGGTACGCGGTCGCCACTCCAGAACCTTTCGGTCCCAACGGCCATCTGTTCTGCGAGCAATGTGCCCTGCCCATTGCCACTTAAGTTTGGCAATTATTCGAGCTATGTCGGTTACATTGGTTCTCCTGCGGATCTCTTCATTTCTGATTCGATCACGTAGGGATACTCCAAGCATAGCCCTCTCCATTGCCCACGGTAACACGTGCATACAAAAGATAATTAACTCGAGTAGATAAAGAGAAGAATAGAACAAAATAGATCTAAATTATAATCAGAAGCACAAAACCGAAATAGTCGGCAGCAGCACGTCATGGCTGTGACAAGAAAGCTTCCACTCAGCATGATGCTGTGCTATGAAGGACCCACAGCACAGCGCTGATTTTCAGTGGTCACCCGAAAAAGACGTACGGAAACCAAGTCAGGTTTAATGAATTGTACCGTGGCCAGTACATCAAGTTACCACATACACACATAAAAAAAAATTGCGATCATTTTGAAAAATCTAAATCTTTTTTGTTAGGTACGGTAGATTATATTATGTTTCGGCTCGCCTGATTTAAACCCAATAGAGCACGTGTGGGATGCTCTTAGGCGAGCTGTTTGGAACCGTCAGCCACGTCCCCAGACAGTGCCAGAGCTCAGGGAAGCCGCTTTTCAAGAATGGGACAGGTTACCCTAAGAAATGCTGGATAACTTGATTCTCAGCATGCCCAGGATAATCACCGCATGTGTTCGAGCCAGGGGAGGAGTTATATACCTTTTATTAATAAATTCTTGTTTAAGTTTGGTTAAACAGTCTTTTTCTTTCCATCAAATTTCTGTTACAAATTACATTATGATTAATTACTAATTTTTTTTATAAACTTAAAAAATTGTTTTATTTTATAATTTTAAACAGGGTATTTCTATTTAAAGAAAACACACAACAAAGAATTTTTCTTGAAAAAGTTCAATTTAAAAAATTATATCAGTTTATGATAGTGACACAAACTTTTTTTGATGTGTGTACTCTCAAATTTTCTCGTTACATTTTGAACTTATTATCAACATTTTAAAGTTTAAAATCGTTTGGAGAAATTCCACAGTTTCGTGTGTAGCTTGATGTGCTGGCCACCGTACTACAAATATGTAACTAAATAAAATAAACAGACTTCTCATTGTTAACGCTTACAGGTCAGTACGGGAAGAATCAACTTTTGATTCAACAACGCGATTTATAATATTGTTATTTCCTTTATTTCAATCATCATCATCATCAGCCTATAGCAGTCCACTGCTGGACATCGGCCTCTCCAATTGGACGCCATTCAGCTCGATTCTCGGCAACTCTCATCCAGCTGCTACCAGCCACCCTGCGAAGATCGTCGCTCCTCCTAGCCTGAGGACGTTCTACCTTACGTTTGTATTGATTCGCGGTCTCCACTCAAGTACTTATTTCAGTAAATACATTATAAATTATATTTTTAAATATTAGAATATAAAAACATTTAAAAATATAAAATATAGTAGCCCACCGGGATCGGGAACAGGGTCCAAGCTAGGTCAGGGCTCCAGAGAGAGGAACCTCCTAACAATGCGAGCCGTGTCCAGAAGTACCGCTTTCTGAATCAAGCCCTTGACCCAGCTGCCCAACGAGAGCCTCTTTAGGTGTTGGTCGAGGCTCTTGGCAATTAAGCCATTCGCTGATACGACAATCAACACAATGATCGCTGATCATCGTTATTATTGTTGTTAGGCTTACGGCAAAAATGGTCCTACGATCCAAAACTCAGAGTTATGAAATTCCAAACACGTCAGACTCTAAGACCATTTTAATATTTCCAATGAATGGGACATCTCCAATCCGCAGCTAATTGCTTCACATGCCATACTTGGTGTTGGAATAAAAACCATAAATGTCACCCATAAACCATCTCGTATCTTCACCATCAGAATATTCAGAGACAAATCACATCTAACCTGAACATAAACAAGTGAGGTACAACATATTAATTAAAATAACACCCCAGAAAGTTCAGTAACCATATCCTTTAACGTACGACAAAATAAAAGAGACGGCCCATCAGAAAGAATGACCATAAGGTCCAAGAACAATCGCCACATGTGGCCTGGAGATTAACCAAAAGAAAAATAAAATGTATGTGCCCTGTCTCTCTCTTGCTGGTGTCGTGTTTGTAGTTGTGTCTCGTTCTCTCAACGAAATCATTCTTGGAAGTGCCAGGGCCGTACGCGCATACAATGCGGGTGTTGTGAGCACGAATTCCGAATTAAAAAAAAAAGCAAAGGAACGAATGCGGCCGAGCGTTTGCTAAATCGGTTTTCGGTTTAATTTCTAATGTTTGGATAGTGGCTTCAGTGGCTTGTTGGTTATTTCTTATTGTGTTAGGGTCTTAATGATTCTATTAGCGTAGTTTTTGGGAGAACGCGTAGCGAGAAATATTTTATGATAAGTTTTGTTTGAGGCTGTGCGTCGAAGCAAAAAAAAAACATGCGTGTTCAATTGATTGTCTACTTATGGAAGTAGAAAGATCTTTTGGTAGAGATCAATCTTTGGCATCCGCCGGATGGTGCAGGTACTAATCTTGATTGGAAAACACGGGTAAAGAGACTGGAAAAGTGCTAACTTAAAGTATGTCCCTAGTTCCATTCCAAAACCTCACTAATTTGCTAAGAGTCCATTTTGTCTACTGGATACTGTTTCATCCAACGTATCCCTATCCCAACTATGTTGGGTCAGCTTTCAATCTAACCAGGTGCAGCTGAATACCAGTATTTTACATGGATCGATTGCCTATCTGACCTCCATAACCCAGTAACTGGGTAATACGATACCCCTTGGTAAAACTGGATACTGTTTAAAAGATAAAATTGCTAAAATCATTTCCCGTGATTCAAAAGCTCGCTTAGTTACTGGGCTGTACCCCTCTGACTTCATAACTATCAAGCAAGAGTGTCTCCACAATTGTCGTGCATTAGCTCCTCGCTGTCCTCTTAAGCTGGAGTGGCGATCCTCCCCGAATGTAACCGAACACCACCGAGCAGGCGAGGCGATGTGCACGCCAAAACGACGTCCTCCACATTATTTAACCTTTTATTAATGAAGTGTGCACTGTCCTCTTTTTACGGCACGAGACATTAGTGATGTGCGGAGACACACTACGTATCGATAATATTGTCTTTATCGATGAATTGTGTCACTGAATTTGATGGGAGAGTTAAAAATTAATATTTTAATGTCATCGTAAAATTGTTTGTTTGTTGAAAGATAGGGAACGTGAGCATTTGATTCTAAAATCTTTAAGTTATCAGTTTGATGTCGTCCGTTACTCGTAAAATGTGTAAAGAAATGAATACGTATATCTAACTATAAGCGTTACTAACACCGTGGTTATTCTTTTATTTTACAAAACGTCTGTCATTAAAACTTGATTTATTGTTCTGCCTATAAAGATATTATATATTATGTATATCTACGCCTGTTGACTAGATAAATACGTGTGGATTTATTAAAATAATATTATAGTGATATTTTTGGAGACCGGTAGGCATTAAAAATATTAAACTATAAAAATATGCCGAAATAAATGTTGTGAAATAATTTTAGAATTTGTTATTCATTCTGCCGTGGTTGACGACAGTATTCAAAATGACAGCTAATAAGAAAACCTATAAAAAATAAAATTATGAAACCTATAATTTAACAATAGGCATAGCAAAAGCCGTTTTACGTTTTTCTCGAGTTTTTTTAGGATAACATCAGAAATATAGTCCAGAATTCAGTCCAGTTAGAATTTGAAACAGAATGCAACCTTCCTATGAAGAATATTAGCTTTTACAATATTTGAACGTAATCCTGCACTGTGAATGTAAAATGTCACATTACTGTCAGAGCCTTTATCCATTACTAGCTTTTGCCCGCGGCTCCGCCCGCGTGGATGTCGGTTATCGCGTAAAAAAGTAGCCTATGTCCTTCTCCATATCCTAGGCCTCTATAGCCTAGGATATGGAGGACATAGGCTTCTTTTTTTATTATCTCTGCCAAATATCATGACGATCGGTTCAGCGGTTTAGGCGTGAAAACGTAACAGACTGACAGTCAGACAGACAGAGTTACTTTCACATTTATAATATTAGTATGGATATCACAACTATCGACCTCACACGTCGATATCGGCAGTTCAGCACGCCCCCATCCCTAAACCACGCTTGACTAAGCTAAATAATCCCGACTTGGTCGAACCAGAGCCATAGGATTCGCAGAACCTCAGCCACCGCCACGCATCGCCGGGCCACTTACCAGCCCTTTGTTTTAATATTTTTATATGAATCGTATTAAAAAAAAAAAAAAAAACAATGAATCAATGGTTATTATGCCACACACTTGGGCAAAAAGGTGGGATTATGAAATCTTTATTGAAGCTGATTAGTTTTAAGAACCAACAATCAAGCTAGAAGAACGAACGAAAGTGGAGGGACGAACTAGACTCCTACCGAAAGGACTGGCAGTGGACAGACCTGTGTGGAAAATACAAAGAGAGGCCTTTGAGGACGTCCCCCGACTTGTTCTTTTTTGTGTTTGTGTTCTTTCTTTGCATCATGTTTACCGCAAATAAACGTATTTTCTTTCTTTCTTTCTTGTTTCAGCAGTGGGACATTACGGGAAAAATAGATAGATAGAATCAAGCTAGTAACAACTATATTATGAATGATAATGTTCCCATGAATACCAGTGACTTTATTGAAAAACTATTGAATACCAATAGGAAATTAAAAAGAAAAGCCGAAGATAGAAAATCATTTTGATTACCTATGTGCCATATATACAACCTAAAGAGGTTGTATATATGGCACACAGGTAATCAAAATTATTGAAAAAAAAAATGAAAGCATCATCATTATGATGGAAGAGGTTGTATGTCACTTAGGGAATCAAAATTTTACAACCTCTTCTGAACTCTCAGTTACAACCTTTTTGATTTCCATTATCTATCTCAACTTAATGTCGGATAGAATAATGGTTATTTGTCAAAAGGTCCAGCTCATAAGTTTAGTCATCTAGCGTAGCTTTAGCCTAGCTTTCCTCATCCACATTTCTTACAGCATTTGCTACTTTACCGATGAGTTCACTGTTTATCTGACATTTCATTTAAACATTGCAAACATCTGCCGTCCACATAATATTATCTATCTCCTTATCATTCTACCTGGGGCCCAAGTCTGCTATTTTTATAAATTCGTCACTCCAACACGATCCCATTGTCATTTTGCTAAAAGTTCGTAATTTGCTAAATTCATAATGGTCGATCATTGGTCGGTCAATGGTCTCGTAATAGAATTGTATTACAATGGCATTTTGAACATTTATTCATGCCAGATTTAATTTTTATAAATTTTTACATATTATTTATTAGTGTTATAAGCAATCTGAAGTAGTAGGAAGTTGGAAGTTTAGTAGGAAGTTTCATTTGTCATTATGTACGAGATTACCAATTCTTTCAATGGAGTGTCAGTGGCTGACCATTGGAAAGTCATAATGACGCCATTATATTAGTAGATTACCAAACTTGTCAAAATCAACAATTATGAAATCAATGATAGACCATTCTGACACTATTGTAATAGCAGACTTGAGGACCTGAACTTAATCCCTGAGTCGCCAGTCCCAACACGGAAGTCTTGTAGTAGCAAACAGTTTTATACACAATAATGAATTCTTTTACTTCATCAACTAATTCCCAATGACCTGAACGTAAACTGAACGAACGCACGTTATGTTTATGAATTGTAATTGCTTTAGTTTTTACACTAACTACGAGTGGTTTCCAAAATACATGCCTTGGTATTTCATAAACATATTATACCGACACCATTTTAAGATACATTTTTTGCTATGTTCATTGTAATTCACATGAATGGTGTTAAGGAATATTGTTGGGGAAGTTATCTAGAACGATGTTCGTTCTTCAATTCTATCATCTTGTTCAAAGAGGGTAATATATAAGTCGACGGTTCATTGCAATTCACATGGAATGGTGTTAAGGAATATTGTTGGGGAAGTTATCTAGAACGATGATCGTTCTTCAATTCTATCATCTTGTTCAAGGATGGTAATATATAAGTCAACGGTTCATTGCAATTCACATGGAATGGTGTTAAGGAATATTGTTGGGGAAGTTATCTAGAACGATGATCGTTCTTCAATTCTATCATCTTGTTCAAGGATGGTAATATATAAGTCAACGGTTCATTGCAATTCACATGTAATGGTGTTAAGGATTATTGCTGGGGAAGTTATCTAGAACGATGATCGTTCTTCAATTCTATCATCTTGTTCAAGTATGAATCTCGATTCAATATTGTCGTGTAGTTGTTATGAAAGATTTTTAGCGAATCTCCTAGTTTAGATTAGGTCCTTCGTGGAATATGGGCCTGAGAGTAAGGGGAAATGATTTTAGGTTTTAGGATTTTTTTTTTGAATACAAGTATTTATGTCTGGGATAGTATTTAAAACTACCTACTTAATAAATAAATGCATATGATAGTATACACGGTACTTATAACAAAAAAACAAATTTTTAATTTTTTGTCTGTCTGTCTTCCTGTTTGTTCTGACTTTGACGGGATATTGACTGGCTGTTATAAGGAGGACTAAGGCTACTTTTATGTTGGATAAAGCCACGCGGGCGAAGCTGCGTGCAGCAGCTAGTTTAGAATAAATTTGGAAAAGTTAAGGATTTTTTTATCATAAGATCATAATTATCATAATAGGATACGTGCTATTACGTGCGCTATGATCCTCGAAATATAAGCTGTCTTATTTCTTCCTGGATATCGTTATAATCCAGAAATAAATTATTATTTATTTTCTTTCTTTTAAGAAAGAAAGAAAGACTAATAAGTTATGACATTAGGAATTGAAGATACAACACTACATGAGTTACAAAATAACATTAATTTCAGCCCTCCAACCCAATCTGCCAAGTACAACATTACACCTTTTAAAGGCTCGTACAGACTCGCGCGATATCGTGGGCGCGACAGGCACCGACAAAGAAATTGTGCTACTAGTGTCGCGTCGTGTCCGCGATATCGCGTGAGTCTGTACGAGCCTTTAGAAGTGTTTCTTTTTGAAAAAAGAAATTTTGTTATACTGGCAACATTAGTTCACTAGCTGTTACTACACGACGTCACAGACAGCCCCCTTTGCAGAGGCTGCCTTGACGCCGAGGAATCAGCCGCCCACGTCATCCTGGAATGCGAGTCCGTGGCTCCACGACGTGAAGAAATCCTCGGAACAGTGAGGTCGCTCCGTGAAGCCTGTGAAGCTCCCAGGAAGCTTCTGCCAGCATCCCCACGCACAACGGACGAAATGAGAGTCTAAGTGTGGAGAAGGGAGCCCCATCATCATCATCATACACGACGTTAGAATAAATGCTCGGCCGTTTTGTTCAATATAGTTTTTTTTTAAGTAATTGATTTCTACTTATACTATCCACTTCTTTGCCCATACAATTTCTTACGTCCAACTTTCCTTCTAATATTTCATCACCAAGTACCAACAATAATTCAACACGACAAATAGCATTAAAATTAATACGTTTGTTTACAGCACCAACCCTAAATATTAATCAGAACGTAAATCATAACGACTTAAAGGAAGTGAGTAATAATGATCCGACGCCGACGGGCCCATCGTACTTTATTATCTTAGTGATTTTGTTAACCGAATCATTTACTTTATCGTTTTCATCATCATTTTAGCCGAAAGATGTGCCCTGCTTGATATATTTTTGTATTTTTAGTTTTGCAATCTCGAAGAGGCTAACTAATTTAACCGTCGTCAATTTCCACTTGTATTTAAAAATAACTAAAATGTTTTATTTAATGGTTCCCAAGATACAGGTTGTGTGTAGTTTCGGACCAACACTATCTCCATATTGTAATTGTAATGTTCAAATAAACGATTTTTACTTTTACCTTTATAAAGGCTTCCCCCACTGGGAGGATCCAATTTTAAATCAAAATTTATTTTGATTTTTTGAGCATCCAGAAGTTTATACTTTAATTTTACCAGGAAAACATTCTTGTAAGATTGAAGGCGGACGTAAAAGAAGTTTTCAGTAGTAGAAATATTGGAAAATTAAGTAGATAATATAAGCGATCAAGAACCAAGAATATTATTTAGGTGACGACCATATTGGAACTAGCTTGAAATCAATATATAATATAAATCTCAATGGAATGCTGTACCGATTATGCAGTTAAAACCAAACAAGAAAAAAAACTAGCTTTAGGCATTTGTTTTTACGATTTTAATCCCAATAACAATCTTTTTGCTTAAAAATGTCATCGTTTCAGAGATCATTGCATCTGATAACACGATGATGTCCATACGGATAAGGAGAATCTAAAGTTTTAATAACTGCGTATCTTCCTGAGAAAGTCATAACAGAGACTACAGAGAGTGAATAAAAGAGAGAATCCCAATTATGGTTTTATTGTGAATTAAAATGTAATAAATGTACGCCTCTATAATTGCTGGTCCTTAGTAACTCTAGATAGAGAAGAGTGGAAGAAGAGTTGGGAGGAATTAAGCCAGCAGTGGACAATAAGGGCTTAAAATTATTATTAATGTTCCTTTTTGAGAGGTTAACAGTATTAATGGAGGGGACACAGCTGTTCAATGATTTACCGGAAGATATAAAGAGATGTGATAGTATTAATATATTCGAACTCAAAAAAAATGTATTACCATATAGCGTCACCAACGCCCCAGAGGCAAATATTATATATTATTATTTAGAAGTAAATCTGTATCTCATTATAAGTGAACTGTTATATAGTTGGGAAATAAATATCTTTAAACCCAGAGGTTGAGACAAGTTGATAAGAGTCTGAATCACCATGGATGCAGGACCGGTAGGTTATGTTAGAAAGGATTGAAATCAAAAATGGAAAGGGGCAAGCCCAAATAAAGCTTAGGAAATATATTGTGAAATCCAAGACTGCATAGAACTAGAAACGATGATGAAGTGTCCGTACAATTACGAAAAAGATAGCAAAAAAGTCTCTTTGCATTACAAAACCAAATAAAATTACAAGATATGGGTAACTAGAAAATACCTATGCTCCTGAAGTACCAAAATTCTTATAAGAATATGAACATGTTCTCCGGTTACAGTTATGTCTCTTCGCTCAAAGTTTTTTTATATATCTTACATTTTCTAACAACTGAAATTGGAAATGCCATTGTCATTATTAAATTCCAACTCCATGCAGATTATTAGAATAATATAATATTTTATTGAATAGATCAAATCTACTTAGATCTAATCTTGAAATGGATTACCTATCTGCCATTCAAGTTTTGATCACATTTCTGTTTCACGTTGTCTGAGGCGACGGCACATTTTTCTTCGATTAGTGAAATGTTGTATATCAACAAATTTTTTATCTGTTTAACTCAATTTACTTACAAAATCGAATACCAATATCATTGTGTTATCTATATATATGCAAATATTTATTTCCTTTTTTTTGCATACCAGTAATTATTACTAATATCTTGATATTAGGTGAAATATTTCACGGCGAGATTATAATAAACAGACTGGTTATTCT
The DNA here is from genome assembly GCA_947523025.1 of Dryobota labecula. Taxonomy (NCBI): domain Eukaryota; kingdom Metazoa; phylum Arthropoda; class Insecta; order Lepidoptera; family Noctuidae; genus Dryobota; species Dryobota labecula. The sequence continues at coordinate 15,608,704 of OX383306.1, forward strand.
TTGAAGCATACAGTTTTCAAATTATAACGTGCCATAGTTCGTGAAATTCAACTGAAAGTTTAAGTTTACCTTGGATTATCAAATAAGTATGGTGTTTCATTATTATCTTGATATTATTCAGTTTAAATAAGTACATTGGGTAACTACGCATAGGAAAAGTAAGACAGCCAAAAGTTTCCTGATAATATTTACCTCTTCAATTTGCAACATGTCTCCTTCGTAAAAAACATTCAGTTTTTTTTTTCAAAATCTATCTCCTTTACTCAAAACATCATCCAGCATGCGTTTTTGTTTTATTTTTATTAAAAAAAAATCATGCCAATTTGCCACACCACCACAAGATTTTATTATATTCTGTTAATTTCTCTTTACCAAACACAACACTTACCTAATATTAATTTTATATATCTTCGTTCATTTCACAGTTATTTTTAATTTTTAATATATTTCACTCACTTCAAACACTCAAAAGTTCACAAGTCACAAGTTTTTATTTTTTGCTCTTTGTAATACTATACTGTTGCGTCGTTTAGTGTGCTTTTGAAAGTTACTAACTAAGAATCTGGTTTCTTTAAAAAATCCGGTTCCTATATTTCATATAAGCGATTAGTCGCGGGGGATATAAAAAAAAATCGGATCTGTAAACAATTGGAGATCTAACAAAGCAGCGCTTCGCGGCTATCCGAAGCTGTACTGAAATTCTAAACCCTGACTTCGGTGTCCATGTCGCGCACCCCCCATTACTAAATTTCGTATCGGATTTGAAACGTACCAACTCCAAACATGACCCAATCCGAAATAAACTTACCACACAACGCCACAAAGGCGAAAATGGAGCAACGCGTAGCGCGCTATCCGACATTTGTCGAAACTTCCAGCGAGCTACAAGGCTATGAGAACGTATAATTTAAAGACGGAGCTAAGTGAACGATCGACTGTCTATTGTCGTCTCTCTTCCACATACGGAGGAGGTTGCGCAGCTTTTCGCACAACGACGTCGGATTGCTCATTTTTTTTGCTATTCAGTATTAAATTACGTATTATTTTGTGAATTAGATTGTGTCGCGGTGTCATATTCTGCTCTGTAGCTGGTGCTCTTTAACAGGATGGATCGGGAGGCAGGTTGGTATAATCTTCCTTATCTTATAATCATACAATTTTTGGAACAAAAACCACTTTATTATTACGAATGACTAAAATAGGAAAACACTCTTCTTTTATATTTAAGCTATTACTATTTAATTTATACATTGATATTTATTTTCTCTTCTCTTTTGGCACTGTAAAGCAGCTTATTTTAAGATGATTGCAGATCTGCCGGACCTAAGAAAGAATAATAAAATTAACATCAAAATCTTTAACTATTTTCTTTCATTTATCTTGTTACAAGTTTAAAAGTTTTGGTAAGTTTTTGTTCTTTATTATTAATTAACTAACAAGTTCGTCAGCTTTATCTCATCTATCAAACAAAGCTTTAAAATTTTGATATAAAGTATTAAGAAAATAGTCACTTAACGAAGAATGCAGAATGGTCATTAAATTGTTTAAATGTCGCAAAATAAAAAATCATTTATTGCATTTAAGCTGAGAATAAAATCTTTTTGAACGTCAAAATGACAGAAGACAGGCCCCCAAAACGCTCGCCCGTCACGACTTCCTAAGGTTTTAGCTGGGAATAAGTGGCATAACAAACTCCTCAGTCAAAATCGCCACATCCATATACCTACATAGTCTTTAACAAACTTACCACACAAATCCCATAATGCAAGTGCGAAAGCACAAACAGAATCAACAACGTATGCAGAATGATGGACTCAAAATGAGGCTGATACAGCGATGTCACCATCCCTGCTAGAAGTGGCCAAGTCATCCAAGAGAGTAACTCACATCTACTGTGGCTCATCTCAGCGATAATCAGACGACACTGTGGAAAACATAATTAGTTAATAGCTCAAAAAAAATAAAAAATAAATTACCAATTAATATCCTTTTTAATTTCTCGAAAATGTCAGGTATTTACGAGGATACCCGTAGGGTTACTACAGGGAACGATATTGGGTCCTATCCAAACATAACAAGCAGTTACACAATATGAGATTTTCATGCAATTAGAATTTATTCAGCACATGATTGTGCTCATTATTTTAGGCTCTTCTGCTTTTTAAATGGCTATTTGGCTGAAAATTTATGCAAAAGTTTATTTCCTACTGTTGTATTTCATATTTCTTTCAAACTCAAACTAAAAAAAAAAAAAACAAATAAACCAATTACATACACTTTCGAATTGTCAGGGGGTCGGTCGGTCAGAAATATAAAGTTAGTTGCCCATTCCAAAGTGTAGTAGGTTTCTATGGAGAAGAACGGGCAGTAAAGTCCACGGAGACTCTGTTAAATCAAAGTATAAAATTAAAATAAACCGTGGCAGCCAAGAGATGACTCTACTGACGGGCGGTGCACGTTCACGAACATGACGCATGGATTACCATCAGCATCACTCAGCTCAACCATTTCGAAGGGAGCTAAATGATCCAATACACACGCCACCAAATATCCTGCATGAAAAGTAGCCTTCTCCATGTTTCAGGATACCTTTCTGTTAATATTCATAACGATCGTTTATTTAGTGTAGGCGGGAAAAGGTAACAGACAGGCAGACAGAGAAACTTTCGTATTTACAATATTAGTATAATTATGTATATGTTATTTTGCATATTATTGTATAGAATCAAGTTTTTCTATCTGAACAGTCAGCTGTGCTGCTGGGGAGTTTGTTGCGCAACTTATTCTTCCCATCTTTATTGTTGTTGTTTTATTAAAAAGAATTAGGTTCTTAATAATTGATTACAATCTAGCCTTTAAGGCTAATAATCAATTTGAATATAACTAAAAATTTTACTTGATAATTATTTTAAAACTTAGAATAGTGTTTACACTACACTAACTCAAAGGGTTTTGTTCGTCTTAGTCTTCGCACTATATTTGTGTTGTCTAGCAGCTGAATTGCCTCGACGTTCACATGTCGGTGGAGTCGGTGTTCATGGGCCTCAGAATTTTTTTGAATTTAGTGACAGGTTCCATTTTTAAGTCACGATCATACATATATGACATTATATGTCATTTCTTATATACCAGGCCGCCAAATGATTTTTGATTTTGATTTTAAACTCTTAGCATAAAAGCTGTCGACGCATTGAAAAAAATGGTAATCGTTTGTAGCCAAAAAATATAATCTTGTTTCATCGTATTACAAGACAATTTTTAATAGTTTTTCTTTAGAAGTTGGTGCCGGAACATTCTTATAACTAGAGGCTCCGCCATTTTATTCCAATTACATGTTATGTAATGTGAATCAACTGGACTTTACACTCGATCTGCACGATAATGAAGGGTCAAAATTAACCGTTATCTTTACGCGAATTGCTGACAGGAGACATGAGTACATGACAGAAAAAAATTGCGTTTGCATGTTGATCCATGACCGTCATATATATTTATTTATCTGAAGGATAATAATTCTCGTACATAAAAAAAAAAACGTTCAAATTCTAGTCTTCATCTCATCTCATTGACAATCAATCAATCTGCCTAGCCTTTTAAACAATAACAATTTAAGGCGCAGGTATATGCCAGTGACCTTGCGTGGTCTTGCGTGTTCTGTACTGAGCTCACGCAACGCGTCGTACGTCCAGCCAGTAATAGGACTCACCCATCCAGGAGCGCTGTCCCAAATAAGACGCATTATTAATTTATTATACATAAACCAAAAGGTATTTTAATAAAACAAGTTTACTAAAAGATCAATAGTTACATTACCTTTAAAAAAGGGAAGGTTTCAGAAAAATACGTTTGATAGATTTTGCGTGATTCTAAGTTTTTTATCCGCGTTAGACATAACTTTACAAGTTAATTTCACTATGTAATATATGCATAATCTAAAATATTCATATATTAACACGTTTAAATGTAAAATGTTATTTTCTATTTGTCACAATAAACTATTTTGTATTTGTATTTTGTATTAAGTTATTAAGAAAATTATCTAATTTAACATATTTTTTTTTCTAAATCATTAACACTACTCGTTTAGGCGTGATTTTCAGTATAAAATCATTAAAAGTCGGTTATCGTCACCATAAGAAATAAAGAGTCCCAAGACTAAAGCTTAGGCTTAAGGCGGAAGCGTCAGGGTAGCCCGTGAAATTCATATATTCTATTTTTTTTGCAATTTGTAGGTCAGTAAGTATTATCAGATTGTACGTTGATTTAAATATGATTCGCGGCTGTATTAAGTATTTATTTATATTTATAGAATTATAATCACAAAAATCATCAATAAAACTCTTTAAGTTCATATTGCCAGAACTGAATCGTCTGTGTGTCGTACTTTAAGGATGCTCGCTCAATACCCTCCTGATGGCCAACCCTGAATGTGATGTGTTTGCGGACGAATTGAGTAAAATTAAGCGCATATGTCTGATGTTCTGTGTGAAACAGTATCCGAAACAATAGGGATGATGACTAAAAAAATATTTTTTGTCCGTCATGTGTATTATTAAAAAATATTGGACACGTATTTTTTCTTATTTTTCGTAATCAAAACACTAAGGCGATACATTGAGTTCAAATGTGGCATGACGTCACTTCTCATTAGATTTTATACTGAGCTGTGACGTAACGAGCCCCCACTCCCCAAGTTTAATGTGTTTTGTCTAAGGCATTTTTTATTAATATGATAAAGCAAATAATACGTGTCTGATATTTTTTTATTATCTGATTGACGGACTAAACAGTTTTTCTTTTTCTTTACCCAGGACACATCCCTATTATTCGCTACTTAACTTACTAACATGGAACAGTGGATACCCCCACTGTTTCATGTTAGTAAGTAGCGAATAATTGTTTATTTATTTATAATAAGCATACCAACAGCACAGTCACTTACAATTCAAATAAAATAACATCTAAAATTGGCATTTTAGTAACCATGCAAATAACAGGTATACATGACATATATATGCATATTAGAGATCAAGAAGAACAATAAAAAGTGTGTAGACCTAAATCTAAAATACTAAAAAATAAACCAATTTGAGCTACAAAGAAGTGCACTCTTCGCACTGTTTTTATAGGGAACATCTGTATGAAGCGAAACTCATGGCGAAAATATCACTAGTACCCTATTGATATTTTCGCCATGAGTTTCTGTCAAGTTGGACCTTTCATTATATTGCCTGGCCTAGCCATACATGTTAAGGGGCTATTAAATGTGATATTTAAGGTGGATGTAGGCAATTTAAAATACCATGATGACGCTTACTACTACGTTGGCAAGACCTAAAGTTAAAATAGTTAACCAATTGTGCATTGATGTAACCGTTTATAATTAATTTTATGAATTTTATGACACAATTGTCTGCATTGTGTAGTTTTTGTTTCCTTTCTATGTTAATTAATGTAATTGCTATTGTACCTTTTTAATTAACAATAAATAAATAAATATTACACTATTGAATGACTATTTCATGAAATCATGACATTTAAAGCCAATCTCAAACTCAAATCATTTATTTCAATGAAACCATTTTGCAAGCACTTTTGAATTGTCAAGGAGTCGGTCAGTAAGAAAAATGAAGCTACATTCCCATTCCAAAGCGTAGTAGGTACCTATGGAGAAGAACGGGCAAGAAACTCCATGGACACTCTTTTAAATTCAATTGTAACTTAAGGAGTTGTATTATTGATTGTAATGATTAATTATACTTCTGTAAAGTCATATTTGTTACGGTCGCGAAACATATTTTAATCAACATACAACCTGACACCAGGGCTTGTTAACGTTACCAAATAACAAATTAATAACCGCTACGTTACGTTAAATTTCAATGTTATACCTACTAACGTTACAAAAATTTTACGTTATTTGATAACATTACCGGTAATATAACGTTAATTAACATGAACAAAAATACGATAACTAACGTTAATTTAGCTACGTTGCCGTTCTGTGCGTTCAGGCAGATTCAGGCAACGTTTTGATCAGCACGGCATTAGAGAGGCGCGAGGGCGGGCTCCTGCCGCTCCGCACGCCTCAGGCCCCACCACTTACATCTCACCCGTTTAAAATAACGATAAAAATAATAGTCGCATAAATAACGTTAAATCGATTATCGTTATTTTAATAATAACGTTAACTCTGTCAATACAAGGTAAAATAATAAATGGTAAAATTTACCGGTATTTAAAGCCCTGCCTGACACTGACCAGGGGGCCAAGTCTACTAATGTACAAACGTTGCAATGGTCTCTTCATTGTGAGTTTTTGACAGATTCGCCATACAAAAACTGTCAAATACTCACAATGGCGAGACCATTCTGACACTATTGTAATAGCAGACTTGAGGCCCTGAAATTGCAAATTTCGTGGGCTCCCCCTTAAGGCAATTTCTAGTTACAAGTGGTTTAACTTGTTTACTGTACTAAAAATAGTCGTTCGAACTTCGCGGCTAGTTTAACTCTAGTCCAACAAGACACGTTTTTAGGGTTCCGTAGTCAACAAAGAACCTTTATAATTTTACCATGTCCGTCCGTCTGTCCGCGGCTTAGCTCAGAGAATCTTAGTACTAGTAAGCTGTAATTTGATATGGGTATACATATTAATCACGCCGACAGAGTGGTAAAATTAAATATAAAATAAATAAATATAAAAATAATAAAAAAACAAAGAAAAACAAAAGGACACTTAGGCGTCGAAATACTCGTCCGCATCTCTGTCATCTGGAAACTTGCCCAGAAGACTGGCACCATTGCCACCTTGAATGGCAATGATAATTCTTTGGCCAAAAAAAGAGCCACTCTCTTAAATTTTTTCTCTCTTTCTCTTTAGCGAAAGTGAAAGAAATTCATCTTCTAAAGGACGAAAAAAAAAAAACCGGCCAAGTGCGAGTCCGACTCGCCCATGAAGGGTTTCGTAGCAGCAAGTAACATAATATGAAAGTTCTTGTAGTTCGTTGTAACTTTGATCGATGTTTTTTTAATAATAGTGTATTTTTTAAAATTAAGTTATCTACAAATGTTTTTTTATTTTTATATTTGAGTTGATTGAATGAAAGGTAAATTGCGGTTTACGATTTATAACGTATTAAAAAAACACTACTTATTAGATCTCGTTCAAACTAATTTTCAGTAGAAGTTTATATGGAAATGTACATCATATATTTTTTTTAGTTTTATCATTCTCTTATTTTAGAAGTTACAGGGGGGCACATTTTACCACTTTGGAAGTGTTTCTCGCGCAAACTATTCAGTTTAGAAAAAAATTATATTCGAAACCTCAATATCAATTTTGAAGACCTATCCATAGATACCACACACGTACGGGTTTAATGAAAAAAAAAAGAATATTTTAGTTCTAAGTATGGGGAACCCACAAAATTTATTGTTTTTTTTTTCTGTTTTTGTGTGAAAATCTTAATGCGGTTCACAGAATACATCTAGGTACTTACCAAGTTTCAACAGTATAGTTCTTATAGTTTCGGAAAAAAGTGGCTGTAACATACGGACGGACAGACAGAGAGACATGACGAATCCATAAAGGTTCCGTTTTTTGCCATTTGGCTACGGAACTCTAAAAATCCATACGAACTTTAATTCTCTATTCAACCAAAAGAGAATTAAAGTTAGTATGAATTTTGACATTTTTGCCGATGGGTAACTATCGGGCGCCGCACGGCTATAACAACATCTATTTTGTGTAGGTTTGAGTTCAAAGATTTATAATTTATTTTTAGTATTATTTTGTAAATAGATCATGTTATTAAAAGAAGGTTAGAGTTTTTGTAAACGAGCCCACTATTGTTTTATGTCTCATTTTTGTAACACGGCCAACAGAATGTATTTTGACATTGGTATTTACAGCGGTTTCCGATTTCTGTAACTGACAAGTCTATTTTTAACACAACAGCCGCACAGGTCGATCGATGAGGTTAAGCTATAGTTTGCCACGTTTGGTTAGAAGATGGGTGACCATCTTTATGTACCAAAAGTCCAAGACCCCTCCGTGCCTCGGAAAACACGTTAAGCCGTTGATCCTGGCTGCCATTTGTGGATCTTTGACAGTCGTTACAGGTCATCAGAAGCCCAAAAGTCTGACAACCAGTCTTACCAAGGGATATCGTATTACCCAATCGTAAAATACTGGTATTCAGCTGCAATTGGTTAGACTGGAAGCTGCCCCAAAATAGTTGGGAAAAGGCTGCCTTGCCTTTTCTCAACTGTGTTGGGTATCTGCCTAGATGATATTATTAAGGCCGGGAGGAAAACGAAACATTACTAACTGCTTACCTACTTAAAAAAAAAAATACTGTCAGCCGTCAAAGATATTTTTTGGTTAAATTGGCTCAAAGGCATTGGGCATTGGTGCTTTTGGGCAATTCATGCTTCTTTACAACTGCAAGTTGTCTTGTTTCCTGAGTAGAGTAGAAATACGGTATCAATATTTATATTTTTTATTTTTTTTTCGACTGGTTGACACTTCACGTGACCAGAGGGCTGGCTCGTTCTTCGGCCAAAGAATTAGCATTACCATTCATCGTGGCAATGCTCCCAGTCTTCTGGGCATGTTTCCGGATGACAGCGATGCGGTACTTCGTACTTCGACGCCTGTCCTTTTTTTTTTGTTTATTTAGTTTTTTAGTCATTTAATTTAGTGCCTAGTGTAAAGTTAGTTTTGTCATTTACTGTATAATACATATAATAATTTTAATGTATTTGAATTAAGAATAAAAAATAAAAATAAACAATTTTTTTGACCTGCGAGACGCCGCTTAAAAAAAGAAAAGAAAAAAAAGGACAGCAATAACTACATGCTTTCGGCAGTTAGAGGTAATATAGCCAGTGGCCTGTGGTTGAGGATTCCGGGTGAAGCTCGCTTTCACCTTCGGCTTTATCATCACTTACCGTCAAGTGAGATCAAGGCCAAGAACATCCCTGTTATGAAAAAAATAAAAATACCTGAATACTTACCGAAATATTGCTGAACAGAGTGCCATACATCAAGATAAAAGCTCTGGGATGCTGCTCGAGGATAACATTAGGAGACTTGACAGCCCAGATTATGACAGCCGCTGTCATTACAAACATCGAGCATATTGGCTTAAGCGCTTCCAAGATTGGGTATCTCTTGCCGGTACGGTCTTTGTAGGACCTGAAATAAAAATATATGAAAATTTGTGCTTTATCGTTTCCCGAGTCTCATAAGTTAAAATACATTATATGGTTCCTTATGTAAAAAAATCTAGACTTATAAAAAAAAATCTATACATTTTTTTTGCATCAAAAATGCTTTGTAATTTCTTTTTGTTTTTTTTTTATGCCCATAAAAATATAAGGTATATCTATTCATACACGAAATATTTTAAGAGGACCATCTATAGGTGGTAAAAAAGCTATAGAAGTGAAAAAATTTTTGTTATCTAAGTGTTTTATATTTTTACATTATTATAATTTTAAAATTGCTTGAAACATTTGCAAAGGAGTTGCATTTTCCAAAATTTTACTTATTCTATGAATGACACGCCCGGACGCGGCGACGGAGGCCGCACGAGCGCGGTGAATTTTGATAATTAATCATCATATCAAGTAATTTTAAATTATTTAACTTTTTTAATAATATACTTTGATTTAAAAAAAAATCGTTTCCATGGCTTCTTTACCACCTCTTAGTGTATCTCTTAAAATATTTCGTGTTTGAATAGATACATCCTATATATAACAAACTACCTGAATTAATAAAAAAAAACTATAGGTACTCACAAATATCAATATACTCACAAATAAACATTATAAACTGCAACAGGGTAGGTAGTAATGATCCCCATACCATGGATGACAATTTCTAACATCTGGGTGAATGTGACGTCACGGAAGATGTAGTGCTTGTAGTACCCTGGTCCGTATGTTCCGGCTACTATGAAGAGGGCTGAAGCCACCTAGAAAGAGAAACAAGTAGATAGATTCCTCGTTTTTTCGTGTCAGCATGAAAGAAGAAAGAAAATATTGCAGTAAACATGACGCAAAGAAAAAACACAAACACGGAAATAACAAGTTGGGGGGATAATATGTGTCACATCCACGCAAACACGCACGTATGATTCAGCTGGACTGGGCAGCATTTAGGAAGCTTCTTCGAGTCTTCTCGTCGCATATTCCACAGAACCTAAAAGACCAAGGTCTTCAATCAGTGCGTCCTGCCTTTTATGACTTTCGGAGCAGAAACGTACGGTACGGCTGGTCCATAAATTATTCAAGGTCGCTAAGCGAGCTATGGAACGGAACGGGCTATGCTTGGATCGAATCCGGAACGAGGTGATCCGGCAGAGAACCAAAGTTGTCGACATAGCTCACAGTATAAGCAAGCTGAAGTGGCAATGGGCCGGCCATATTAGCCGTAGAACCGATGACCGTTGGGGTATACGTGTTCTTGAGTGGAGACCGCGAATCGGCAAACGTAAGGTAGGACGGCCTCAGGCTAGGTGGAGCGATCTTCGCAGGGTGGCTGGTAGCAGCTGGATGAGAGTTGCCAAGAATCGAGCTGAATGGCGTGCAATTGGAGAGGCCTATGTTCAGTAGTGGACTGCTCTAGGCTGATGATGATGATCCACGCAAAACGGCCATAGCTCAGCATAATGCTGCGGCCCTATGCAAGAGAGAGCCCCAGCGCTGGTTTTCAGTGACAGCCGGCGTTGACGTGATGACGTCAACCGGTGCATGTCAAATTTTTGCAATAACCTAAATTAAATGGTTTTATCATGACATAAGTCGAATATCCTGAAAATATATGAATTAATTTCTTAGATCTTTTAAATGAAAGTCTACTCACCCACATACTCAGATCGTAGCTCCACGGTAGGTACAAAGTCCCTGTATTGTACTTCTCACAGTGACTCACGTAGAAATTCATCACAATACTTAATATAATGAAAAATCCCCTGAAAAAATATACCTCGGTTAGAAACAATAGTATTGTAGGAGGCTTACTATGCCTTTTGGAAGAGGCAACTAGAATCAATTGTATGTTTTTGTAAATTTTTACGTTCAATAGTGCCTTTTATGTGCTTGAAATAAATTATTTGGCTTTGACTTTGACTTAGGAGGCTTACTATGCAATGGATAGAAAAAATCTGCGGATAATGATAACGAAGATAAAACAAAATTATGTTTCTACAGGGTGTTTGGCCCATGGACCGACACAATTTTTTGGGGGGTTGGGAGGGTCATTAGCGAGGTTTCATCCAAAGACCCCGGAATCTCGCCTTTAAATCGTCATTACTTTTTTATTAATGGTTGTGATTGCACGAAATACATTTTATTGTATTCTGAAATGTATTTTTATTTTAAATAGATCATTATTTGATGCAATTGATCTGTAAAAAAATACTTATGTGCTTCCAAAGTCAATTTTGTTTTTAAATGTGTGAAAAATTGCAACTTCTAAATTCAGTATTAATTTTTTTTAACTTAGTTTTATTTTAAAAAGTTCTTTGGATGAAACCTCGCTAATGACCCTCTCAACCCCCCAAAAAATTGTGTCGGTCCATGCGCCAAACACCCTGTATAGTGGACTCTGGGTGTTACAATAGTCTAAGAACACTAAATAGAAATAAGAATACTTAAAATGTTCACTCCAAAACTTGGGCTTTTTGAGTAATGTAATAAAGTATTATATTTACTTGAACTATACTTGAAGTCTCAAATTTAGATAATTTATGTAAACAAAGGGGATAACATAACAAAAAAATATCTTCGTAAAACATAAAATTGCGAAAAAAGAGGTTCTATTTTCTTTTAAGTACTGATTTTAAGAAATAATAATTAAAAAGTAATCGTACCGTCATAATTTTTATAAATTTTCGGTTTTAAACAAAGTTATTAATAAAAGGAGATTTTCTGGTATAAAATATTTTATGATACTGGAGATCCAAACATTTTCACATTTTTAACATCTTCAACAACACTAATATTACAACTCTCATAAATAGATTCATATTTAAGTAGCATATCTAGCCATATTTTGGATGAAAACGGCTATAAACTGTTTCGATTGGAAATCGATTTTGGGACGCCTACGTCTAGCACTGGGCTTAAAACGGGCTGATTATGACTATCATATACCGTGCCTCCGATACACTACAAAAAACATTGTTAGGCAACGGTATTTTGTTTGCATAGTTCTTATAATTAATTCACTTAAATTTTATCGATAATTATTTACAAAAACATTTAATGATAAAATGTTTTGCACCACTGTCCTGTCATTTTGACAGTGACATTTCTTGACATTACTTTGTTTACATAAATTATCTGAATTAGAGACTTCGGGTATAGAAAAATCGCAACATCATGTGAAACTTTAAAAAACAAAGATATTCATCAAATAAAAAATAGTAAATCGAAGTAAATCACCTGAAACAAGACACGGAGAAGACAGGATCCCTCCCATAGACGGATATAAGAGAGTAGGGAATAAGGAACACGATGTACGAGTCTAGTCCGTGGTCGAACAGCTCGCCTAAGGGTCCAGAGACGCCTATCCGACGAGCTTGCTTGCCATCAAGACCGTCTGAAAGTTAGCCATTGTTCCATTAATAATGAAGTTTCCTGTATCTTGAGGCAGAATTGCAGGTTCGAGGCTAGCTGATAGGTGTTTTTTTTTTTAATGTGTAAGGTCGTTCCTCTCGCTATCCTGCAACCTGTGGGAGTGATTTCGTGAAAAGGGATGGAAGTGTGTTACAGGAAGCCGGGAAAGCGCGCGCTATTTGATTTGACCAATGAGCGATCGCGGTGGTAGAGTTGTCAGATGGTACCAAATTATTTTCCGAGAGGTTGGTACTGTCATCCAACAGTGAAGGAAGGAACCTGAGGTATGTAGAGGTATCTACTTTAATAGTAAATGAATAAGTATATCGTTTGTCCTTGACCTTGTTATCAATCATCAGTTATGTGACGTCGCGTCAGGGTTGGTTTATATATACATATGTACTTAAACGTATGTAGGTAATGTTAGCGACAAAAGTCGATTAACACTGTTACTTTAGCATAGATATAACCTAAATTGATACAAAATGGTTCGATATCTACATTGCTTTTCGGCATTTCATGTAATAGCATAATTTTATATCAGTTTAGATTTTTATTTTTATTTTGCTCAACGATTAAGATTTAAAAAAAAAAAAAAACCGGACATGTGCGAGTCGGACTCGCCCACCGAGGAATCCGAACAAATTTGAACTTTAAATAAATACTTTATTTTTTATGATTTAATTACAAATGTATAGTTTGCATATTTTTCCCTGCACTTGTAGTATATGACGATATTACTTGCTAAATTTCATAGTTGTAGGTCCCCTAAAAGTACCCTATAATTTTTGACTTCCTTGAGAGAGTCGAAATATACGTTTTTTGCGGCATGAACGGCCGTATCTTTTTTTAACGTTACCTTTGAAGTCTGATTTTTTACAGCTTCAAGGGACTGTAGGACTTCAAGTAGGACCAAAAAAAAAAGTTTTGAACAATTCATGGGAATGTGTTCTATTATTGATACTGAAACACCAAAAAAAATTGCGCACTGGTTAAAACTTTTCCTGTATTTAAGGGGAACCGTGGCCAGAAGATGATAAGGCTGAAGTACCTATCGCTTTTATTAATTTTTCTGTCATTACTTCACTTTTCATTATTTTTACCAATTGTGGTAAGTAATTTTTATTTTTATTCTAGGTACATCGTCTTCACCTATAGTTATTAATTAATGTATACAAACTATTGTTAACATTTTAAAAGAGTAAGTATGGAGTTTCTTGCCCATTCTTCTCCATACATAACTACCTTTTGGAAGGCGCAACTAGAATCAATTAACTATACATGTAATTTTTGACGTTCAAAAGTGCATCTTCGTGCCTATTTGAGATAAATGATTTGACTTTGAAGGTGGAAGCGAGCTTCATCTAAGGTGTACTGGGCCCGCGTAGTGGATTATGCCCCGTTCTCTCTCACAGAGAGGAACTGCTCTCTGTGAGAGAGAACGGGGCATAATCCACTATTCCACTTCCCACTGTTGGAACACAGAACTCTGTGTTCCAACAGTGGGAAGGCTGATTATATGGCCAGAAGTAAAAATTATTTTTATAGTAGACGCACCGCATCTTTCACAATACCTTATTTACTAAACCAAATACCTTTAGACATTCACGACTCAATGAACAGTAAAAAAAAAACAAGCTCAAAGAATACTACAACTCAATTTTACCTTAATTTTTCAATGATAAATGATTTTATTTCTGTAAGTAGGTTTTTACAAACACTTTTACACGTCAATCATATTTTAAAACTAGATGAGGTCGGCGTTTCGTATCTGACTACTCTGAGAAGAAAGGCCGAAACAAACTCAGAGATCGCAGTCTCTTTTAAAGTCCAGACATAATCTTGGTCAAATCATGTGAAGACCATGTAGATTGGTGTCTGAAATGGTCTTTTGAAGAAAGAACCACACAGATTGAGTGGACAATAGCGCGTTGATTAAATTGCAAACCATGGTATGCTGAGACAGACCCCAGGGGTCTAATAGTTGTGCTCTGTTTAATTATAGGAAACAAATTGTTTAAAAAAAAAAAAAAAGTAAATTTTGTAAAAATTTCGCATTTCATATTGGGCGTATAAACTTACATTTGCAGTTGGAATGTATGGGAGAACATGTTTTTCAACCACAATGTCAAAGTTTGTTCTTGGGATGAATTCATCCCAACTACGGAATCCTTCATTATGCGTGGTTCGACATGCATTTGGCTGGGTTTTTTTAAATGAGAGGTACTAGAAAAGCCACAAGTCGCCTGTGAAAATGCAAAAAAAGGAAATGAAAAAGCGTTTATTCACAGAAAAAATTGTTTACAAGATAAATATATACCTCTGCCAAACTACAAAGCAGTTTGTTGGCAGACGTAGCTCCTTTTTTTTTTTAAACATCGTCATCATTTCAGCCGAAAGACGTCCACGGCTCGACATAGGCCTCTCCCAAGCACCGCCACCTCGACCCGTTCTGTGCTTCCCGCATCCAGCGGATTCCTGCGGCTTTCATAAGGTCATCGGTCCACCTTGTGGGAGGCCTTCCAACGCTACGTCTTCCGGTAAGCGGTCGCCACTCCAGAAACTTTCGGCCCCAACGGCCATCTGTTCTGCGCGCAATTGCCACTTAAGTTTGGCAATTCTTCGAGCTACGAATATGTCGGTTACCTTGGTTCTCCTGCGGATATCTTCATTTCTGATTTCTCCTTGTTTTTAATAACATAATTTTTAATGACACTTCCACTTTGAGGTTAAAACTATTCTAGCATTCCTTATATTTAATCAGAAAAAACAAAAATATTAAATATTCTCTGCAGTGAGGCTTAGACAAAATACATTAGGGAGGTACTTATGTATTTTATTTTTAAAATAAGTTTTTGTAATAGAACTATTTATATCGACTGGAAGGTTATTAAAAATAGTTGGAACTAAAAACTTTCTACATCTTCGACCATAATAATTTTTACAAGTGGGCGCTACAAATCTTTTCATATTATTATTCCTTTCAGATCTTGTGCGTATTATATTGTTTTTAAATTCTAAAGCTACTGACAACACAACCCTCTCATGTTCATACTTCCCCGTCTCAAAAATCCACCAAGTAAAGTTATATATAATCATCACTTACCTAAATTATAAGCAAGAAAGATCAACACGCCACAAAACGTGAAAGCCCAGTTAGGTATATCACATTCATAGCCCATGAGTCCTGGTTGGCCCCCTGCCGCATAGAAGTTGTAATCATACACACTTAGGATCAACACTACTACCACCATGCATAGAAAACCCGCAAAGGTTATTGAATTAGGGGCTATTGATTTTGGTATCACCTGAAAAAGAAAGAGAAATGGGAACTATGACGTCACTTATGTTTTCTTTAAGGTGACGATAACCGACTTAAAAAAATATATTTAAAGAAATTATAATACAGAGGTGTGTTAGTTCTTGTGTTTTAATTCTAAACTCGCCAAACTTTTACTGAAGATCACGTCTAAACGAGTAGTCTTAATGACTTTGAAAAAATATATGTTTAAATTAGAGCATTTTGTTTCTAACATAATATATGAATATTTTAGATTACGTTTATATTACGTAGTGAAATTAATTTGTAAAGTTATGTCTAACGCGGATAAAAATCTGAGAATCACGCAAAAACTATCAAGCGTATTTTTCGGAAACCTTCACCTTTTTAAAGATAATTAAATTATTGATCTTTTAGTATACGTGTTTTATTAAAATATATTTTGTTTTATGTATAATAAATTAATAATTCGACTTATTTGGGATAGCGCTCCTGGATGGGCGAGTCCTATTACTGGCTGGAGGTAGACGCGTTGCGTGAGCTCAGTACCTACAGAACAAGCAAACCACTCAAGGTCACTGACATATATCTACGTGTTAAGATGCTCTATATCAATTGGACTTTGGCTGTATTTTGTTAAAGTAAAATAAATACATTATCAAGACCTGCACCCGTATCCCAATTATATTTGGGTCTGCACAGAGTGCACAGTGCTATGTCTGCTTCTTCAAAACATCTCTATCTGCCGTCATATTAGTGTTCACCCTCTATTTAGCTATATCTTGTTTTACAAAACCCATTCATCGTTTCTTCAACCTACTTTATAGTATATTTTATATCGAGGGATTAAACGAAGCCATAATATACCACAGGTGGTTTGACTCCCGAGCGTGCGAGGGAGTCAATGAAACCGAGGGTATATTAAGTTGGCGTTTAGTCTCAAGGTGCAAACTGTACTTTTCACTTTGAGTGCGAGAAAAATAGTCAATTTAGTACAAAAACATTTAATAAATATTATTTATTAAAATAAAAATCACAAAGGTTTCTTATTCCTCTGGTCCATTAAACTTTCGTAAGTTTTTAGGTAAATCTTCCGCGATTTTGGCGGCAAAAGATTATCTGTCTTTTAGCTCTTTGCTTGACGTCAAAATCTTCACTGTTACTGGATATTCTTAATAAATTTATTTAAAACCGAACTTTACACTCGACAAAAATTCAGAAATTTTTGCGGTCAGTTTTTTCTTCTAAACCAGTCACAGATTAACAATTTAAAACACATGGCGCCACCTTCTTTGCAGAAAAACCATGGAACTAAAAATCTCAACATTTTTGCAATGAAGATGGTCCACACTCCACAGATAATAGATACACATGTATTTACTGACTGTTTGAGTTTATGTATGTCACACGAAGGAAATTAAAAACCTAATTACTTTTCACTCCCTAGAGACTAAAGTGGTCACTTTAGTCCCGCTTTGTAGGGCTATATTGGCGTACTTTTAGAGCATGAGAAGTGAAAATAGCAGTTATAGGCACCACGCGGGCTCAGTGCGGGTTGGTGTATGAGGGTGGATTCGAAACTACACGTGGTGAGACTTCTCTTTCAGTAAATCTCAATAAAGATTTTCTCAGTTTAGAAATCGAATCCAAGACGTTGAGCTCAGCAATCTCGTTTGCAATCACAAGAAATGTTGAGATCACTTTGACTTCGTAAAAGAATATTGTATTAAACTTACTTTAACAAAAGTGTTCCATGTCGGATGCATCACATAGTTACTGAGTGGACTCGTGTCTATGGCACTGTACTGAAATATAACAAAAAAAACACGTAAAATAACTTATTAAGTAGTAAGCAAGTAAAATATTATTAAGAAAGTAAACGCTAATCATTCAAAGAAGGGGTAGGCAGAGGTACACACATATTTTGGCAGTTATGTTACAATGCCAATAAAATATGAGGCAGTAGTATACAAATCTACACTCCATATTCATAATTCATATTCATATTAATATCTTTATAAAATTTGCATTCCATAATGTTTAAAGGTGTTACAATGGCTTAAGGCGAGGTTCTTCCCTCTAGGAAATGTAATTTTAAAGTCATTTTATTTAGAAACGGTAATGATTAAACACATGATAAAATTATATGTTGCTTTTGAGATCTTTTTGTAGGTACGTCGGGTACTCGTTACATAGTTGGATAAAGATCGCTCGATACAAAAAAAAATCCAAACATACCCTTATTTTGTAGATTAAAATCATTTTATTTCAATGTTATACCACATTATGTATTGAAAATTACATCAAAATAAACGTCTATGATGATGTAATGTCCGTCGGGTTTAACATAGTTAATATCGTAAAACATATAATTTTCAACCCGATATTACCGAAATTCACGGCACAATTTACTCGCGCCCAGCTGCCATCTCTAGAACAAAAATGCACACTCGAAGAACATCGCCTTAAAGCTAAGATAGGTACAATTATGGACCCTGGGTACAAGTATGGCGCAGAAAAAAGTATAAAATTGATTATTGGCTGTTTGTGAGTTTAAATGTTTGTAAACGCACCCACAATACAGGAAAAATTCTTAGGGCCGGTTGTTTCAAACAGTTCGTTAACGTAACATACGTACGTCAAATATTAACGATTACTTTATGATGTTTAACGTACGTCAAATACAAAGCGTTGTTTCATTACATAAAAAACCGATCGTCAAATTTCAAATGTCGAAGAATAAAATAAAGTTTAACCAGTGGGTCACTGTAATCGTTATTTTTTAACGAACGTCAAGGGCATAATTTTGTAAAACAACGGTTTGACGATAGTTAGCGCCATTTATGATGGATACGCGTGCGTCAAGTGTACGCGAAACAACCCGCCCTTAGTGTGGGACAACAATCAATAATAAAAAAATAATAAAAAAATGTAACTTTTTTTTTTTTTTTTTTTTTTTGTGTATGGCATCTCGGAGGTATAACCACTGGGGGTTCCTGCTCCTTAACCGGGCTTTCCTGTGGTGCCGCAAGCTCCTAACGAAGTTTACGCCTCCAGCCAGGGGGTTTTTACTATAATCTACTTAAGCTAGACGACTGCTCGCTAAGGGCACCCCAGGTGGGGCTCGAACCTCGGCTTAGGGCAGTGTCGGAGGGAGGGTGGCAAGGGACCGTCGGTGGCTGGATAATATCAGGGTTCTGATTATTAATCGGGGGAGTTTGGATTACAGGCTCAGCTAAACCACATGCTGGCACATCGTTAAGCGTCGTCGTCAAGGGACGGGGAGGGCTATTATTATTGACGATAATAATAGTGGATCGGGGTGGGTTTCGCGCGGGACCTCTAAAGCGAGGTCGGAATTGTGATCGTGTTCGTGTTGTGTGTACTCTTCGAGCTGTACTAGTTTCCCTACGACTCTCCTGGATGAGAGTGGTGGGGTCGTCTGGGTCGGTCAGTGCGTGCCTTGGACGGCGGATCGTACTAATGCGGGAGGGGGTATAATTGGCGGCCTGCACAACGAGAGTGTTGCGGTGGGTGGCGGCAGAGTCAAAGAATCGCTTGGAAGAGCGTTTCAGAAATTGGGCTATTGTAGGCATTCTAAGCTCTACATGGAGGTTTGTGTTCCGAACGAACCAGGGGGCTCCCGTGCATTTACGGAGGAAACGATTTTGAATGATTTGCATCTTATGGATGACATGTGATTTTGCTTGGGCAAAGACTGGACTCGCATAGGTCATGATGGGGCGGATGCACGCGGTGTACAATCGCAATTTGCACTTGAGTGACAATTTGCTATTTTCGTGGACAAGGGAGTGAAGCCTATAGAGAGCGAAGGCGGCGCGCGAACGCGCCTTACTTACATGCTCAGAAAAGGAGAGGCGTTGATCGAGAATGACACCTAGATATTTGGCTCGCTTCTCCCAAGGGATAGGCTTGCCGAACATGGTGACAGGTTTGGGCTATGGGGGGATTTTTCTCGGTTTTACGAAGAGAACCACTTGGCTTTTGTCAGGATTGACTTCGATCCGCCACTTTCTAAACCACGCACCGAGCTTGTCGGCTGCAGTCTGGAGAGTGTTGGTAATGACATTATGACACTTCCCTCTGTAGTAAACGGCCGTATCGTCTGCGAACAGAGCCAACTGAGCCTTTTTAAACTTCGGGATGTCGCTGGTGTAAAGCGTAAAAGCCAGGGGGGATATCACAGAGCCCTGAGAGACTCCTGCGCGTATGGGATGGGAGGAGGAGAGGGCTCCCTCTATGCGATAGCGAAAGGTGCGATTCGACAAAAAGTCTCGTAAGATGAGCACGAGACGCTCGGGCACACCGAGTTGGTACAGCTTGTAAATCAAGCCGTTGTGCCAGACTTTGTCGAACGCTTTCGCTATATCAAAGAAGATAGCTCCTGTCATAAGGCCGCGTTGAAAGCCGGCGCTTATGTCCTCGACTATACGGTGGACCTGATGGGTCGACGAATGTTTGGTACGGAATCCAAACTGTTCGTGGGGGATAAGGCCCTTAGTCTCGGCATAGTCTCTGAGACGCTTATAAATAAGCCTCTCGTAGAGTTTGCCCATGACTGTGAGCAGGCTAATGGGGCGGTAGCTCGCGGGCTCCTTCTTGGGTTTACCGGGTTTGGCAATACCGATTACTGTGGCCTCTTTCCACACTTGCGGGAAGACGTTATTGTTCATGGCTCCATTGAAGATGGTGGCCAAGAGCATTATCAGGTGGGCGGGGAACAATTGGACCACCCTATTGGTGATACCATCAGAGCCAGGGGCTTTACGAGGTTTCAGACCCTTTATGAGCTCGTGCACTTCCGCCGGTGTGACGGGAGCCAGAGGATACTCAGGGTCTTCAACGGGCGGGAGGGAGGCTCTACGTTCGACTTCAGCGTCGACCTCATCGAGGTGTGCTTGGTCTACTGGTTGAGAGCTGGGCGAGCACTGGGCCTCTAGACTGTCGGCTAAGCATTCGGCTTTGTCGATGTCTTCGAAAGCGAGAGACGCGTCTGGGCGGATCAGTGGGGGCATTGAGGCTGAGCTACCTCCTCGGGGATTGAGTTTCCTTTGGAGTTGCCAGAATGCTAGATGGTTCGGCTCTAGGCTGCTCAGTAGCTTATCCCAGTCGGCGTCACGAAATTCCTTCACGCGTTTACTTACAGCACGCTGCAAGTAGCGCATGTGGATTTTGTTAGCCGTGCAGGGAAAGCTACTGTACGCACGGACGGCTGCGTTCTTCTCCGTCATCAGTGCACGTACATCGTCCGGCAGTTTCCCGCGACGGTTATCCGTCGCCGGAACCTCCCTTGAACATGTGTTCAGGACAGATTGTACGTGCTCTGTGAGAGAGTCGATCGCGGTCGTCGTGTCTGCGATAGAGTCGAACTGGTCGGGGAACGAATCCAATTGGGGGGACGTGTTAGCTTTCAAGCTTTCGCCTACTCGCTTCCAGTCCGTTATCCTTTTGGTGCGCGGGGGGATATTGGGGTCGTGAAGACCTATGCGAGGGGCCATTTCTACGAGAACAGGTCGGTGGTCAGAGTGAAGCTCGTGGTGCACCTCTATAGAGACCAACCGTAGGTTGATGTTCTTTAGAAGTGCCACATCGAGCACGTCAGAGGCATGGTCAGGATTATGCGGATAGTGGGTGTTATTCATCGGGGCGATGATATCAAAATTTAGGAGGGGGCAGAGGTCAAAGAGGACTTTACCCCTATGGGAGGTGAGTCTACTATTCCAGGCTGGGTGCTTGGCATTGAGATCACCCGCCATGATGACGGAGTCACTCATGCTCAAGAGGGTGCTAAGGTCGTCGGTCAGTAGTCGATCTTGGATAGGATCAATTGTAATGGTAGGGGGCAGATAGGCTGATATTATCGTTATAGATGGGTGGCCCGTCATACCGATTCGGCAGATCGAGACTTCTAATAGGGACTTTAGGACAGGAGGGTCTATGGGCATGCAATAGAGCTCTGATTTATAATAGATTAGAGTACCTCCCAGGTGGCACCGCGAGCTATCGTTGCGAATTATACGATAATTCGCAATTGACGGGTTACGGTGCCTGGGTTTTAAAAAGGTCTCTTGAATTAGGAAAACGTCTACCTTATGATCGCCGAGGAATTCGGTGATCTCTGAGTTTTGGCCGTCCAAGCCATTGGCGTTAAAATAACCTAACATTAGGGATCGGGGTTTGTTTCTAGCGGGGGACCTAGTATCCATTAAGTGGTCTAGGGGTGTTGTTCGCGAATCTAGACAATGCTTGCGTGATCTCGGGATACGCATTGTAGATTGCCTGAATTTGGTATAGGTCCCCGGCGTTGGTCGCGGCGACTATCTCATCGGCCATCCTCCTCGCGCGGGGGGTGAGGAAGACCATGTAGGTGGAAGAGATCACCTGGAAGGGATCTACTTTGTTGACACCGGCCACGGGAGTGGGGGTGTGGTTAGGAGGGGGGCGCGCTTACGGAGCGGCGGCGACGGGCGCGGGCGCGGGCGCGGGCGCGGGCGCGGGCGCGGCGGCGAGGGGCGCGGGTGCGGTGGGGGAAATGTAACTAACATTAAATAAGTAAATATAACATTTATTTTATTGAGATCAGTTTAACATATTATAAAATGTATTTACGAATGTATGCATGTATCTATACGACTAGCTGTGTATGGTGTCTCCGGGCCGATACCTACTGAGAATTTCCTATTGATTTCCTATTGAGCCCACCCAAAAATATTTTCGCCCCGGTATCGAACCCAGGACGATCAGCAGCCGCGCTAGAGACCACTAGGAAGACAGAATTTGTTTTTTACACCCCCATAACCTTCGATCAATAATAGCACTAGATTCCCGATAAGCGCTTCAAAAACGGCCCGGAAAATAAGAGCACAAATACTTTTGTGGTCTTATTTCAAATTAGTGTCGTCCAAACATAGCCAACGTTAAGACGTCATAATGCTGCAGTGCGCGTTCAAAAATTGTGTAAATAACCACCGTAACACCAAGATTTTGGAAGGAATATCTTTTTTCGGTAAGTTTATATCATTATGTTTGTGTTTTTCATAAAATAATAACAATTAAATAGTAAATTATACATCATTTAGCAAATATTATGATTGTTTGGCCAATGTTTGCGACAACGCACCAACTATTGTAACAAACATCGACTGTTCTGGAACAGGGAAAAGCATTGAGTAGTATTATTATTATGTTATTTTTGTTTGTAGATTTCTTAGCGACGAATTTCGCAATGCAAAATATCATAATATAAAAAAATATCGTAATATATGTTTTTGTATCTATTGTCGCGAAAGAAAGAGGAGAAGAAATATTTAAACCTTGAAAAAGTTATAAGTAACAAATTGTTGAATTTTTTATTCAACAATTTGTTCAATTCATTTTGATAAATTGGACATAACTGAACTGATCAATATTACAACCTGACACGGACCTGCAAATTGCATAAAACGCAAGAAAATTTGAATTTCGCGGGCTATCACAGCGCATCCCCCTTATTAAAATAACTATTGTACTAATTTAGTCCTACTACCAACTTTTTTAAATTGATCAAAAATATTTGCTTCCTTAACCCATTTACGCCCGCTGTCCTCATTTGGGGATACTTCTTTAAGTATCCACATTTTTTAACTTATTTGAGCTATCCTTAGTTTGCAGGCAAATTCGTAGGGCCCAAGAGTGTGGCTTTGTAAAACAAAGTATACTTTTGTGATTTATTGGATTGAGTGGATGAAATAAGTGATTTTATTCACTTCATTGAGCAAATAGGTGTTGGACCAAAGGTAAGTCATATTTTTTTTATATTTACAATATTTTTTCTCTTTTTTTTTTGTATTTATTACTTGGGCATAGTTTCGACTAGTAAATATGACTAACCGATCGTTTGATGTTGCAAATGACTATCGAGGACTCGAGGAAGCTATCGAAAACATTCTGAATGAAGTGGATGATCCAGCTGTTAGTAAAGTCATAGTGGCCATTCCTCCAGGCAGCAGTTCATAAGAGGCAATCCCGTACGATTTGGGAACAAAAACTGAATGATTGCAATTGCTGATGGTTATTGTTATGCCTTCGATGTATACTGTGGTAAATCAGTAGGAGGACCCAGTAATGAGCCTTTGGGATCAAAAGTGGTAAAAGGCCTGTTGGAAAAAGTAATCGCTCGTTTTCATGAGGATATCGTGTATTTCGTCAACTTTTTTACCAGTCACGCATTGCTGCGAGATTTGCGTGAAGCTAGTTATCGTACGACTAGTACTGTGAAGGAAAATAGGACGAAGAAATGTCCTCCAGTGGCTTGACAAGTGTTTGTACCCCCATGGTACAAACACTTGTCAAGCCACTAGTGAACATTTCATAACATTTACAAACTATGACTTTGTTTATCCTCTTGGTAAGGTAAAAACATGGAGCTCTGCAGAAGGAAGAAAGGTAGACGTGGACATCCCTTTTGTCTTCCAGAGCTACACCAAAGGCATGGGCGGAGTTGATCAAGCTGACCAGTCAATCGCAGTATACCTAACAGCTATAAAAGGCAAAAAATTGTAGTGGGTTCTGTTTACCTATGTACATGCTGGATTTGGCTGTAGCTAGTGCTTGGCGTCTCCATGTCCTGACCGCTGAAGAGAAACTAGACCAGCTCCAGTTTCGGCGAAGTATCGCCCGATTTTATTTGAGGAGTGTAGGCCAATGCCTACACTCCTCAAATAAACTGCCAAGCCAGTTAGGATGCAACGAATGCCAGATGAAAGCACGTTAGCAATATAAAAAATGCATCAAAAAATTGTGCATCGAAAAAGTATGCTTTGAAAAATACCATACATAAGCCCATTGGCCCCATTTGAGGACGGTGTTTTTTAATACATAAGGCAGTTATTTATTTTTAATTTTTCTTTATAAAATGTCTTACTAGCCTCCAATAGTTACGTCAATAAAGTTTTTATCAAAATTTTACTACTAGGTTGTATTTGGGTCCAAATGGGTTAAAAAAAGAACATTCGCTTAAAAAAATAATATTATTATTCTGCAACTCTACGTCTTTCAATTATTACTGTGTTCTGAGCATTGAAATGTCATACCAAGAACTACGTCTAGTTCCAAAATAGAGTAAGCACAAAATTGTCAACAAAATGTCTTTAACCTTATTGCTTAGGTTTTAAGTTTCATTTTAGAATAAATATTTTTGTACTTATTATAAAAATGACTTTTTATTTTCAAGTGACATTTTAAATTTACCTTTCTCCGATGATAGAAGGACTTAAATATAAATATTTTGCAATCGTAATAAAACTTTATAGTTGAGTGTTAAGGTTTATAATGAACTGAAGTTGTTAATATTATAAAACTTTTTTCTATATTTCGTAGTAACAAATGTAAATGTGTATGTGTGTGTAAACGTGGCCACTTCAATGACTTATTTTTGTTCCTGATCCTGTATCTAGTGCTATTATTGATCGAAGCCCATAACTATATAAGCTGTATCGATTCATACCCGAAATATTTTAAGAGATACACCTATGGTGGTAAAAAAGCCATGAAAATGGTAAAACAATCTAATTATATTATATAAAAAAAAAAAAAATTGATTACGTAATTATCAAAAGGCGTATGCGCTCGCGCAACCACCATCGTAGCGTCCGGGAGGGACATTCATAGAATAGAATAAGTTAGTAAAGGTTTTTGCAAAATGTCTCAAGAAAATTTAAAAATTATAATAATTACGTAAGAATAAAAACACTTAAATAAAAAATAAAAAATAAATGCTTTTTTACCACCTATAGATGTTTCTCTTAAAATATTTCGTGTAAGAATAGATACACCTTACCTATATATTAGCCTAAGAACGTATAAAAGAATAAAAAAGGAAGACTTACCTTATATTTATTCAATCCTCTCAAATGCTCCTTCGTCAAATACTTATATTTAAACATTTTGAGCACAGCCTCTTGTCAAATATTTCTGAGAATAATGAAACAAATATACGAAATTAATGAAGGTCATAGAATGAGTGAACGATAAGGTCGAAATAACAATGGAATTTAATTAAGTAAGTAATTTACAGTTTTAACGTAAGATACCTAAAAACTGTTATTTCGACCTTTTGCTATTTTAATGAAGCTTTGACAAAAAAAAAAAAAAAAAAAACGTTGGCACAAATGAATAGAATTTGGGCGTAAAGGTCGCTCTCAAATGTTATTATTTTTCACAATGTCGGCTGCCACATTGATGACACGTGTTTTAACAATGTTCGCTATGCAGACGATATGGTGCTGCTGAGCCCCTCCATAAGCGGACTAAGGAAACTTTTGTCTATTTGTGAGAAGTACGCGGAGGCGCATGGGTTACAATATAACTCTAAAAAGAGTGAAATCTTAGTATTTAAATCAGGCAAACAACAGCCTACCTATGTGCCTCCTGTACTTCTCAATGGAATAGCCCTAAAGCAGGTTCAAGCTTTTAAATATCTGGGTCACATTGTGACTACTGACATCAGGGACGATGAGGATGTTGAGCGGGAGCGCAGGGCTCTGGAGGTGAGAGCTTATATGCTCACACGCAGGTTCGCACGATGCACGAGAGAAGTGAAAGTTACGCTATTCAAAGCTTATTGCCAATCCTTCTACTCAAGCGGCTTGTGGGTGAGATATACGCAGCGAGCCTACAGAGCCCTGCGCACGCAGTACAATAATGCGTTCAGAAGGTTGTTGGGTCTGCCGTGGCGGTGCAGCGCGTCTGGCATGTTTGCTGGCGCGCACAGATGGTTTTCAGGCCATCATGCGCAGAAAAGCAGCTTCCCTGCTAGCCCGTATACGGGGTAGCAACAACGGCATTCTGAAGCATTAGTTGTACGTTTTGACTGTCCCTTTCAAAACCAGTGGGTCAAGTCTTGTGTAGGTGTGGCGAGTCATGCCAAGTAAACTTGTAGCTCGGTGAATGTGTATTAGGTTTAGGTTTAGGTTAATTTTTCTATGGGTTTATGCCACCCGAAATAAAGTTTATATATATATATATATATAATGTTAATAGTTTAAGGCTCCCACACACTGGTGCGATATCGCGGGTGCAACAAGGGTCGCGCTGTGCTGTCGCGCCCGCGATATCGCGCCAGTCTGCACGAGCCTTTATTCGTCTATAGCTTCATCATCAACGCTGTGAAATGTGTAGGTATTCACACGAGTCGTCACAGATAAAGAAACAACAATAACATAGGTACTAGTTTATTTTTACCTTTGTCAAAATTTATATTTATTACACTTCTTTTTTTAACGACTTCAAAAAGGAGGAGGTTATCAATTCGGAAGTTTTTTTTAATGTATATATGTTCGGGCATAACTCCGTCGTATATAAGGTGTATATTCATACACGAAATATTTTAAGAGGACCATCTATAGGTGGTAAAAAAGCCATATCAGCGAAAAAAAAAAAAATTATCTATGTGTTTTATATTTTTACATAATTATTATAATTTTAAAATTGCTTGAGACATTTTGCATAGGAGTTGCATTTTCCAAAATTTTACTTATTCTATGAATGACCCGCCCGGACGTGGCGACGCGGACGGTGGCATGGCGGTACGAACGCGGTGAATTTTGATAATTAATCATCATATCAAGTAATTTTAAATTATTTAATTTTTTAAATAATATACTCAGATTTAAAAAAGAAATCGTTTTCATGGCTTCTTTACCACCTCTGGTGTATCTCTTAAAATATTTCGTGTTTGAAAAGATCCTACACACCCTATATAGACGGATTTACAAAATTATTTTTTTGTTTGAAAGGATATGTTTCCTGATTCGTCCCATTTTTCTCAAAACCCAGTTCTGATGATGGAATCCATGAGGGAACTCCTCAAATTTTATAGGCATTTATGTAGTGATTTTTGTATTTTCATCAACAAATCAAGCATTTGCATTCACAAAGTATCATTTGGTGAACCGGAACTGATGAAGAAGACCACAGATGGCCAGTGGAACTCGTCAATGATATAATGATACGTATTTCACGGGTAGCGATAATATATCTCGATTAAGATATTTAAGCGACTATGATGAAGCAAATTTTAATAAATGCTGATCAAAATGGTACCATCGAACTGATCTGATGATGAAGCCAGAAGGTAGGCACTAGAACTCCGTAGTTAAACAATGTATCCTAGCCGTGTTTGGGCTTATTGGAATTGTCAAGAGATGCACTCTGGCTATAAATGATGTTTAACCGACTTCAAAAAAGGAGGAGGTTCTCAATTCGTCTATATGTATAAGGTGTTAAAAAATTTACTCAAACTTTAAGAGGTGCTTTAGACCATCGAACTGAATAACTTTTACTATCGGAACAGCTTTTGAAACCGCGATATAAACAGCTGTCCCATACAGTTTAGAACAGTAGGTATGAAACTTTAGTATGGAACGGCTGTTTTTCAGTTTTTTTTTTAAATTTAGCTGGTATTTAATCCATTCGGTGTATGTTCATGATGTTATAAGATTTCCTGTCAATGTTGTGTTGTTCGAATTGTGTGGGGTAGAAAAAAAAAAAAAAAAAACCCGACTTCAAAAAAAAAAAAAAATTGCTTTAATTTTGGAAGTCGGTGGCAAATAACTAAAATACGGAATTAAAGACACCGACTTCCAAAATGAAAGTTATTTTTAATTTTTTTGTGTTTATTTTTTGAAGAAGGTTGTTTTTTTTTTTTTTTTTTTACTTTTATATCTACCTGTGGACTGTTTGAATGCCATCCTGATACTACATAGCCTACGTAATAGAAGTCAAAATCGGCTGAACGGACTGTGAAAAAGGTTTATTATTTCAAATGGAGTTGGTCTACACTGACTGCAATTAAATTGGTATAAGGGCAGACGGCGTGGCTAAGTAATAACAGCCGCAAGATGCGATCCATCAGGTTAAACTACGCTTGTCGGGGTTGGTCCGTGGATGGGTGACCACCTTTACATACCGAGACTCCTCCGTGCCTCGGAAAGCACGTTAAGCCGTTGGTCCCGGCTGTCATTCGTGGATCTTTGACAGTCGTTATGGGTCGTCAAAAGCCCGAAAGTCTGACAACCAGTCTTACCAAGGGGTATCGTATTACCCAGTAATTGGGTTGTCGAGGTCAGATAGGCAGTCGCTCCATGTAAAATACTGGTATTCAGCTGCTTTAGGTTAGACTGGAACCCGACCTCAACATAGTTGAGAAAAGGCTAGGCAGACTGATTTTGAAAGAGTATTCCCGCTGTCCCCATTGCACTCTTCCCGTTGATGAGGACAACGAAACAAAGGTTTACATTTTTCCTGTTGTCCTCATTACCCTACACCACTGGGGCGGACGAGGACAGTGAGAAGTTGGTAATTTTATTCCCGGTGTCCCCATTGCCATACGTCTAATGGGGACACTGGGAACTTATTATTATTTATTTAAAATAGATACCTACATACATAAGGGCAGGCGGATAATCACGATTAAAATTACGTCCCAGCTCAAAGATACTACCAGTACCTACTTACCAGAGAAAACTAAGATCCGTCTCACAGAAAACGCAACTTATCATTACACACAATGTTCAAGTAATTTCACTGAACCTAAACACTGCATTTACAAGCAGTAAAAGGCAGCACACAGGCAGGTAAAATATTAAGAAAAACACTTAAAACATGGTCTCCACTAGTCTACAGTAAGTCGGTAACTGTTTATGATACTGATAACTTTAGTACAAAAATAATTGAACGATATACGCATCGCATCCTTATCAGCGAAGGCGCGGGACAGAGATTACGTACATTATTTACGTCATGATACAGATGCGATGTTCTTATGAGCTTGGCATTTTTCGGTCAGAGTGTATTGTGCCTACCTGCAATGACCAGCATTCTAATTGCGTTACACCAGTGTTTTTCAACATGTGGGTCGCGAACCCCAGGGGTCACGAAGCTTCTATAGCGGAGTTGCAAAAGGTTGGGAACGCTACTGAAGTAAAAAAAAAAAAAAACAATAAATGTTTACAGGGTTTTAACAATACAAGGAAGAAAAATAAGACACACGGGATTACTTACCACTCGTAAGTACAGCCAAATATGCTAATTTGTTGAAAGTTATAATAATATTTAATGTTTGCTTCGCCATGTTTGTGCTACCACATGCAATGTCATTCATAATCTTAATAATCTTAGTCGGGCGCCGAGCCCAGGTTTACTGATTGCGATGTTAGCGCGTAACATATCTTCCTCCTTTTAATATACCAATGGCTGGATTGAATACTTGTCACAAAATAAAATACATGAAAAAAAATAATATGCAACGGGGTCGCGAAATATTTCTTCATACTAAAGGGGCCGTGTCATGAAAAAGGTTGAAAAACAGTGATTTAAGATTCATTTCAGCCGAAAGACGTCCACCGCTGGACATAGGCCTCCCCAAGCACCATTTTTGGAGGGAGAGAGCTACGCAATATCTTCTCATCCCACATACCAGTGTCTCAAGATGAAAGTCTTTGACCAGTGCGTGTTGCCAATGATGACCTATGGCACTGAAACGTCATCATCATCATCATTTCAGCCAGTAGACGTCATCTGCTGGACATAGGCCCCTAAAGGGGGGAGGGTTCGCCATAATCGCCACGCTTGGCAGGCGGGTTGGCGATCGCAATATGGTGTTAAAAATGCATAGAAAACGCTGCTGCCCATTCTCTAGTAAGTCCTTTAGTCGCTTTTTATGACACCCACGGGATGAAATGGAGTGGTGGTATTCTTTATATGAACTTAGAGAGTTGTATTGATGATTTATATGATTATAAATAATTCTCTAAATAAATATTTGATATGGCCGCAAATCATATTCAGATCAACTTCGCTGGCTACCCTGACGATTTCGCTTTAACTTCCAATTTTGATTAGCCGACCCCCGAAGCGACGACCAAAATATTATCTACAACTTATATTAAACTATATGGCCAATACATATTTTTTTTTTTACTCTATAGTGGTTTTTATTTGTTTGAATGTTTGTTTGGTTTAAAAAAAAAAAAAAATTAAACCGGGAAGGTTAATTTTTTTTTTTTTTTTTTAATATATGCCAGTTATGTGACTGATCTGTTTAAAACTAATTATTTATCAATATATTGTTATCACTATGTAAGCTATATAACGCTTTATATATTATCACAGTTGTGGCGAGATAAGTCTGATAGATTATCTTTATTTATGTGCCCATTACTACATAGTAGTACGATTTGATAACAAGTTTGTAACTAACCTAATCCATTTTTAAGTTTTTTTTTTTCTTGATAGCCTGCGTTTTCTTACATGTCGACTTTGTGCTTAATTGTTGATGTGCAATATCATATTTCTAAATCTTTATTGTTTAATTTATTCGTTTTAAATTCAAAAGAAATTAAAAGGGACGTATGTAAAAAAAAAAAATGCATTTATGATCTTTTATTATTGTAAGATGAAAAATATGTCCTCTCTACTTTTAATATTCTATTCTTTGGTGCAATATCAGATTTTTGTCTTCCGATAGATTCTCTGACATACTTAATAATAAATAATAATCCATAGCCTGCAACAGTCCTGCATCAACCGTGTATTGATACTTGGCTGCACCTGCCAAGCGTGGCGATTATGGTAAATTCCCCCCTTTTTGGGGGAGGCCTATGTCCAGCAGTGGACGTCTTTCGGCTGAATGATGATGATGATAATTATCCACTCTATGTTACATCCTTCATCGAAGTTAAATAAATAAATAAAATAAAATAAAATTCATTTATTTCAGGCAAGTTTTTTACACATGGGTGTATGTGTAAAAAACTTGCCTTAAATAGTATTCGAAAAATTAACTAAATTAAGAATGAAATAGATATTAAATGTAATTAAATTATTATTGTATTATATAATAGGCTAGGTTTAAATTCAAACAGTCATAATAAGATAAAATACTTAGTAGCCACGTAAATGGTGCGAAATACAGTAGTCACAATGTCGTTTTTACACTTAATCAGTCTCAGGTGAAATGATTAAGAATGTTAAATGATAGATCAGGTTAAATGATTAATGGTTAAGGTAAATTAACTACCTATTAATATACTACTTATTATTATTCTCCTCATAATAATTACTCCACTGCCACTACCACTACCTCTACGTTGACGTCGTGGTGGGGCTTGCGCGCTCCTATTTATTCTAGGTCTGTGCCGGTACAGTTTACTTTGACGGAACAGGTCTATGATGAGAAGCCAGAGCAACAGAAACCAGCAGGGCAGCATGTGGCGAGCGGTTCGGCAGTAGCGGGTCCCATGGACCCTATCTCCCGGCAGAAGTAATGTTCCTCATCTCTGGCATGCCTTTATTGGCCGACTGGAGTGAACACTGACGAAGAACCGAGCTCCCACCTCATTCTTGCCTTTATTGGCCGGTTTGAGTGGAGATTCGCAAGAGCAAACGTACTCGGAGGAAGGAAGTATTCCAGTAAGATGCTGGTAGGGATCTTGACCGTACTTCTGAATACCTCTCCACTCCTCAAGCACCCCAGGAAGAGCTCCCACCTCATACTTGCTTTTATTGGCTGGCTTGAGTGGAGATTCGCAAGAGCAAACGTACTCGGAGGAAGGAAGTATTCCAGTAAGATGTTGGTAGGGATCTTGACCGTACTTTCGAATACCTCTCCACTCCTCAAGCACCCCAGGATATGTTGCCCCCTTGTCGCTACGCTACTATGTGCTAGTCGTTAGTAGTTCTGGGCAGGTCCATTCAAAATTTTGTGGTTCTTTCCTCAAAAGACCATTTCAGACACGGATCTACATGGTCCTCACATGATCTGACCAAGATTTTGCTTGGACTTTAAAATAGAGTTTGACCCCCGATATTGTTTCGCCATTTCTTCTCAGGGAAATGTCGGCTCCATCTAGCTTATTTTGTTTTTTATATGACGTGTAAAAGTGATTCCGATACCCTATTTACAGAATAAACGATTTCATTTCAGTCATAGGGGGGGGGCATTATTGACTGTGCTTGTCACCCCCTGCCATTTTATCCGTGTATTGTATGTATAAAACGTTGGTTAGGCAGGTTCCATAGTTTTAGGTAACAGTCCACTTTTGATACCCAAATCCAGAGACCAATATGTTTGTTTTCCATATCCTGCAATAGTCCTACACCATTCGGAACGTCCTTGGGTGCAATTGCATAGTGCGTACAGGGATAATTATCGATTGGTGCTACATTTCATTGAAAGCGTCTAACGGGCCTCTGCGAGTTAGCTTCAGCCTCGTACGTCTTCCAAACATTCGGGACCCTGGGTCCCGAGATATGTCAAAGACCCTAATAATAATCTTGCCTTGTTGGTCTAGCGATCGCAAGCGCTACGGCTGAGCATGGGGTTCGATTCCCAGGTCGGGCAGTGTTATTGGTTTTTTCTGTCAGGAAATTTCTCAGTAGCAGTCCGGAGTCTGGATTTGTGCCCGGTTGATGGCAATAGGCTCGCTCCCTATTAACTGGCGAAATGAGGATGGAAATCAGTGTTATAGAATTATTAAATGCGGTGATGATGTTACCTCTTACTCATTGCGGGAGAATCGAACTATTTACGAGATTAGCGTTTGTGTGGTGAGCGTTCATCGTAAAGGATGGATGGGTTAGGGTTAGGACCTCTAGAAAAACCTCTAGAATATCGTAGCTGGCACTCACGTAAATAGGTATGTGTTTGCTCAATGGCGGCTCATTCACGAGTCTAATGGAGGCACTCATGTCATATTGATAAGTGACACTTAATCAGGTTAAATGAGTGAATGGAAGATAGGATCTAGGAGCGAACGATCGCACGTACTAGGTTTTTGACTAGAACAGTCATAATTATTAAATATATTAAATATTTATTAATTATATTAATATTTATTAATTATATTAATTATTTATTAATTATATTAATTATTTATTAATTATTATATTATATTTTAGGCGTCAACATTAGGTGTACTAAAGGTACTCCTATGCCTAACCCTTCGGGGATTACAGGCGTGATGATGTCTACTAACAAACACATTTTGCAACTCTTTCAATGTACTGAGTGTAGGATTCATTGTCATACTCCACGCACTGCTCATGTACCTCTGACGGTCATAATTCATGTCACAGCTCACATTCGACAAATTAACAGATGTCTATTTTTACGTGTCATATATCATAGTGGCGAGAATTAATGCCAGCTACATGCACCAATGCATCAATTAACGTGCTGCAAAATGAGTGGGCTAATTTTTATTAACATGCCTCTCGTCTGGCTTGTAAATTGGCAGACATGTTTCACACTTGGGTATGCAGAATTTGAATGTGGGATAGTTTAGAAAACGTTAGACGTATAAGTCTCTTCCCGTCTTGGTATTATAATATCATAATAAAAAAATTGGTTGTCTGTAAAGTTGGTTTACGGACGATAGTTTAACGTGACAACGTCATAACAAAACATTGATGCGGCGCAAGCGTACAATGAGCGTAACGGGTCAATGAGCGTAACGGGTCAATGAGCTTAACGGGACAATGAGCGTAATGGGACAATGAGCGTAATGGGACAATGAGCCTAATGGGACAATGAGCGTAACGGGACAATAAGCGTAACGGGACAATGGCCGCAACAGGACAATGAGCGTAACGGGAAAATGAGCGTAACGGGACAATGAGCGTAACGTGACAATGACCGTAACGGGACAATGAGTCATCCTTTTTCGTGCATGCAGCCGGCGTTCGTCGATATATTAGACGTTATCACGTCAATAATTCCTTTTAAGGATGTGCTCAAGAGTTATCTTAAAGCTTGCTAAAGGTTGAGAGATGCTCGCTTTTCACAGGTCGTCTTGGCGCTCAAAACATCAAATCTTTCGAAGAAAAGTGAAGTGCGCCAAATACGCACCACTAAGCCCTTTTAGTGGTGCGTATTTGATTTTTGTGAATAGTTAGAGCCCCAAGACTAGAAGTTCTAGGTAAGACTAGTTGTTCAGTCTTTCGGGCTTCTGGCGACTCGTAACGACTGTCAAAGATCCACGAATTTCACCCAGGACCAAGGGCTTAACGTGCTTTCCGAGGCACGGGAGGGGTCTTGGTATGTAAAGATGGTGACTCATCCATGGATCAACCGCGGCACGCGTAGCTTAACCTGATCAATCGATCCGTGCGGCTGTTATTACTTAGCCACGAGCCCCTCTACTTCAATGACTAATAATAATGACTTCAATTTTAGTTGCTTTTAATCGCACTGAGTTTGATACGATTTATTTCGGTTTATAGGGTTCCGTAGCCAAATGGCAAAAAACCGAACCCTTATGGATTCGTTATGTCTGTCTATCGGTCTGTCCGTCCGTATGTCACAGCCACTTTTTTCCGAAACTATAAGAACTATACTGTTGAAACTTGGTAAGTAGATGTATTCTGAGAACCGCATTAAGATTTTCACACAAAAATATCGTCATACGTATCGTAATACGTCATAAATCGTAAACCGCAATTTACCTTTCATTCAATCAACTAAGTTACAAGGAACTACAAGAACTTTTATATTATGTTACTTGCTGCTACGGAACCCTTCATGGGCGAGTCCGACTCGCACTTGGCCGCTTTTTTTATTTCAATATTAATCATAGCTTAAAATCAGTTTTTCAAGGCCCATCCAATATTCGCTGGCGACCCACCAGTACCACCACCACCCCCAGTTCCACCCATAGTTTAGGAATTCTTGCTCTACATCCATATGAAAGAGGTATCCCCTTTTCTTTGCAGCAACCTAAACTACAGCATGATTTTTATTAGCTTTAGCATATCATCAATCATTATAAACTCATCTATTAGCAATATATCCCATCGTGTTGCTTATTAGTTCGGTTTTGTCCAAGACTCGGTGCAGTGACACATGTGAAAGTTGGGTAAAGTACTAAGACTCCATGGGGAAATAAGAGTTCTTTCTGCATGTGCATCTGCAGCTGGTAATTTAGAACGCATGCGCGAGTTTAATATGGACGGTTTAGGTTATTAGTGCGACTGCCAATTAGCCGAATATGATACCAGACCGCTTGGCTGATGTTACTATTTGTTCATAGTTATTGTTTAAAGCCTCTCGGATACCAGTAACGAAGGAGACTTTATTGTAATGGCCTCAATTCAGAACCTAATCGCAACTTGTTCATACCAGGAGCTCAGTAACGGGATGCTAGCTTCATTATCATCAAAATATCAGACACATTGCAAACAATTTTGAAAATGGCCACTCTCCTGAAAACGTCGGTAAAGTACAGTTATTGTCTATGTAAAGAAAACTAACGACGGTTTCCTTCCGACCTCCTTAGATCATCTTAATTTTGAGCTAGCTTTGTATACAGCACAATTTATTTATAATCCATGTAAGAGAGTTGAGATTGTAACATTAATGAGACATTATCGTACCCAAATGAAAAATGTTCGGCAACATGTTTTATATCATACCGTCTACTTTTACCACCGACTTCCAAAACAGACAGGATACACCCTTAATTATACGAAAAGACACCCATCCCCATCCAAAATTACTCGTAATTTGGTCCGAAATAGTGGCACGCGCGCAACCCAGACATTATCGCCGAGTTTCGGATTTCAAATTACGCGCCGGTATCGGGTGGCGCCCTCCGCGTAGCTATGGCAACGCACAGGTGTTCTATCGATCTCCCGCCGATTCGTGTTCGCCTGGTATTTTGGTAAAAAAGTATTGACGATTTTACCTTCTTTTTGGGGAAAAACCTTGGAAATAAAAACTTATTGGTAGCGGAGTCGGTGAATGAATTTCAGACGGAGTATTTCCAAACATTATTTTATTTTATGGCTTTTTGTTCGCAATTGTTAATGTTAGCGTTTGCGTACATTGACGACTTACTACTACTTTGATTGACGTCTTATAAGCGAATACAGCAAAGGATGCCGGTTGAAGGTTGTGCTATTTACGAATTTATTTATTTTGTGCATAGTACACACTCAACAATTAAAGTCCGTGATAAGGAAAAAAACTGATCATTTTGGTGTTAATTCCTCTACAGACAAAAAGACACTTCGCTCCTTACATTGGATGCACCACCGCTCACCAAACCAAGTAGTGATGCCCCAAATAATTGATAACCCATTTACCTAACAGACAATTGCATAAACAACGCAGTTATAAACGCATTCAACACTAGCATGCTCTGTAAATTCAACTAAACTAGCTAAACATTAGTTTAAATTAAAACGGTAAAGGCCGTTTCCATTTGCATCGCACGTGATCGTCTGTAACAGCGTCTAGTCGCCTCATCAAGCTGGACTGAGCGATTAATTTGGGCAACAATGGAGTCTTATGCATGAGCGGTAGCGGATTAAGAGCGAAAGGGGCTCAAACGTAATTTTCTTTTAGATACCTTGCTCGAAAGTAGTGAAATTGTCCGTGATTTGAGGTTTTATTTAAATAGATTTTAGTTTTTAAGATACAGACGATGGTAACAAATTGCAATGACAGCATGGAAGTAATAAAACGCTAGTAGAGTACTGTCATAGCTCACAGAGTCTACTTGGTATTTCAAGATCCTTCTTTGAAGTGGTCTGAAGGCGTTTTGAGGAGGAGGCCCATAATAAGTGGAAATTCACAGCAGCCATAATGATTAGCTGACCATTAGTCACCACTGTGTTCATATAATGACTCCATCTTCTACTTAGAAGTTAGACCAATAAATCAATTACCCCTGTCCACATATAACTTGTGGCATACGCCAGCCATTAGCGCGTCGGGCCGGATGGTCTGAGTCTCACACCTATTTACGCTTCCTCTTGCGTTCTGTACTCCTGGTACTCCAGTTATATTTACGCGATACTTAATAATGGTTCCTCATTTGGTGATGACGAATATTGGCGTGATATCATCAGATGATAAGCAGTATGATCTAGATCTAAGACTAGGGTAGGATTTATGGGAACTTCATTGCAATTTAAATTATTTAGGTCCTTTGATCATGTGGATTGTGCGTGATCGGTTTAGTCACCAGCATCGTCAAACGACACAAAATAATTTGATGATCACACAAATTGCCCTCATAAAACGTGATTGCAATCAAAATGATTCATTTTATTATAGTTTCTTCCTATGTTTCGTCCCATTATCCAATGTTTGCCAATCTACTCACCAAACACATGTCGATTAAGCATTAGTTTATAACGTAGATTTTGCGTTCGCTTCTTCATTGATTTTAAATTCCATTAATTAGCTTCTTAAAATACTTTTCAAATATAAAAATCGACTTGAAAATGTCATGCAAATTTTCAGATCAGTCAGCCACACAGTGCGCGTGCGACTGTCATAAACTGTCGTGTAATAAATTAATTTTTAGCCGCGCGGTGCAGCGCGTTATTGCAGCACTAATTGATATTAAACGCAGCTCTGATGCTGTCATCGCATCGTACTATACCAATGTATTTTTATGTTATCCTGGTGGAACCTGGCACAACCCGAAATTTCTACTCTGGATTCGTTAGTTAAAAGTTTGATAAATGAGGATCGACATCATCAATCGATACCTGTCCACTGTTGGACATAGGCCTCTCCAATGCTCGGCTACTCTCACTCCAGCTGGGTGAGAGTAGCCGAGAATTGAGTTACTACTAGCCACTCTGCTAAGATCATCGCTCAACTTAGCCTGTGGGCATACCATACGTTTGCCGAAGAATGAGATGACTATTAGAAAATATGTAGTAGTATTGTAATTTTTATTTTTAATATTTCTTATTTTGTTATTTTTATCTCATTGTATGCTGCAACGGCTGACATCATCACGTCAACGCCGGCTGTCGCTGAAAACCACCGCTGGGGCTCTGTCTTGCATAGTCGCAGCATTATGCTAAGCGTTGGCCGTTTTGCGTGGATGTGACGCATATTTTCCACTAACTTGTTCTTTTCGTGTTTGTGTTCTTTCTTTACGTCATAATATTTACCGTACATAAACGTATTTTCTTTCTTCTTTCTTTTCTTTCTTTCTTTGAAATAGGCAGACCAAAAAAAAAAACGAGATGGAAGTAATAATAATAATAATAATATATTGACACATAAAAATATTAACATTACAACAACCATATTGCTTAAATGCGAAAATTGTAGGCTATAATGATAACAATATATGGAAAACCTGTATCTCGGCATACACCTCTCTGGCAGTGAAAAATGTTTAGCCTACATTTATAATTTTGTTAAAATCTTACAGAATATTGAATTAACATGTGAAGTACAAGTAATATGTGAAAGATGATATGGTTAGGAAGGAACTGAACACTGAGATGATGTCTGTTTGAAAAAGAAAAAGGAACTGCCCTGAATGCAAATCAAGCAAGTTTCACAGCTTGGCACATCGCCGCAAGGTTGCCTGCTTGTCGGTCTTCTACAGATTGTACTTCGGCGAGTGTGCCCATGAACTCCACGACCTCATTCCACCGGCCCCCTTCTTCCATCGGACATCTAGACGCACTGCAAGTTACCACCCCTACCTAGTTGATATTCCACTGACTCACACTAAGAGTTTTCAAACGTCTTTTATAATGCGTACAGCAAAGGAGTGGAACTCTCTGCCTGCGTCTGAGTTTCCGAACGCATACAAGCCTAATCAATTCAAAGTGAGAGTGAACAGGCTTCTTCTGGGTAAGCTCACTCCATCGTCGACTTTGTCTCTGTCACCTCTGACCTAGAGTCAAGAGCAAACCCATCGTAAAAAAAAAAGAGGATGATATCCGTTTAATAAAAGTTTTAAAAAGAAAGTGACGTTGTTAAAGAAATAAACACAATTAAATTGTTTACAGTCCGCTCAACGCAAGGTTGATTAATTGGATTAGAGAATTCAACCGACCCCTTCTTTTATTTACACTGAAAGATTTTTTATATCAGTTTGTTTTCAATTAAGGTCGCTAAGTGAGTATAAACTCTGATAAATTAATAAGTGATTTTTAAGGTAAGGATGACGTATTCGAAGGCAAGTTTAAAATGTTTTCTTTGCAAAATTAAACGGTGTATTGCCCGCTCTACTTGTGGTCTTTTACATTGAACTATTCGTAATATATCATATCTGTTTGCAAGTTGTGTAATACCTGCGACCTTCACTAAATTTTACGTCCATCTACATAAAATTCAAAAATCAAAATTGTACGGTCTACGTACATTGACCCTACTTCTTGCTGACAAGGCGAATCAATAAGTTCACTTATCACAACAAACACTGCTACTTACTCAGTGTGCAATTTACCAACACGCGGAACAGACTTACATGTAATAATCACCAACCTTTACGGTGTACGACACTCGTGATAAATAAACCATTGGGGTATTATGTTAAGTGTTTTTATATGTTGGACACACTCGTTACTTAATACACAAACAGTTATAGTGTACAGTTCAGGAACTAATCTGGATCGTACGTTTAATGGTCCTTCGAGCCGGATCGTACAAAAATATTTTATTTCACATAAACTTACATGGGCACTTATGAAACGTCAGAAGCTAGGTGCACGGTTCTAATTAGTCGTTTCCTATGGAGAAGAGCCGGCAAGAAACTCCACGGTTACTCTTTTAAAAATCATTGGCTTTAGAATATTATCAAATAACAGTGTTAATAGGTATTGGAGGACAGTGTAGGCCTTTTAACAATTACCAGGTACTTAACAAAATAGAAAAGTGCCAACAAATCTACAGTCTACTAGGCCTACAACGTTCTCACATTCACAAAATAAAAAAGAATATATAAAAAAGATTTAAATAAAAATATATATATATGCCTATTAAAATAAAAACCTATTGAAACCAAATGGCTTATTCCACAAATCCCCCCTGAAAATCTCCCTTAGGAAGAAAAGTGGAATCTATAAAAAACAGTCTAGAATTCACCCCTGATAATCCCGCTTAGGGAGGAAAAAAAAAAAAAAAATACTCATTCCAAGACCCCCCTGAAAATGATTTTTTTTTACATTAGGGTACCGTTTTCCTCACTGAGGGGGATTCTCTGGGGGATTAGTGAAATAAGCAGGGGTGAATTCTAGACTAGTTTTTATATATTCTACTTTTCCTCCTAAGGGGGATTTTTCAGGGGGGATTTGTGGAATAAGCCAACCAAATGACATGATTGCCATTACAACTACAGTGGAAGACTGAGTATGCTTTACTTATCTACCAACTACCTAGTCCATGTTATTGAGTTATAATGATCATAATCATTTCAATCGAATGAGGTCCTCTGCTGAACATAGGCCTCTCCCAGCGTCACCACATCGACCGGGTCTCTGCTTTTATTGGGCTACAAGCTGCTGCCCGAGGTTTCGTCCGTGGTCCCGTGCCATAAATAAAAACAAGTTACCCTATGTTGCTCCTTATAACATTAGCTATCTGCCAGTGTAACTCCCGTCAAAATCGGTCCAGCCGTGTCGGAGATTAACCGGAACAAACAGAGAGACGAACATTTTAAAAATTGTTTTAAGTACCGTTTATACTTTCATACACATTTAGTAAAATAAATCCATACTAATATTATAAATGTGAAAGTAACTCTGTCTGTCTGTCTGTCTGTATGTTACGTTTTCACGCCTAAACCACTGAACCGATCGTCATGAAATTTGGCAGAGATGTAGAATAGCCTGGGATATAGAAAAGGACATAAGCTACTTTTTTACGCGATAACCGACATCCATGCGGGCGGAGCTGCGGGCAAAAGCTAGTTAATAAATAAATAGATGTATCATCATCATCATCATTTCAGCCGAAAGACGTCCACTGCTGGACATAGGCCTCCCCCCATCGGGGGGGTTTGCCATAATCGCCACGCTTGGCAGGCGGGTTGACGATCGTAGCATAGTTGTAAATGCTTAAAAAACGCTGCTGCCCATTCTCTAGTAAGTCTCGTAGTCGCCTTTTACGACACCCACGGGAGGAAATGGGGTGGGGCTATTCTTTACGTCCGGCAACACACGGCAAAAAAAAAAATAGATGTATAGATAGATAGATTGGTCTTATTTTGAGACTCTCCAAAAGAGAGTGGGTTCATTGACTGCAAATGCAATAATCAAATACACCAAAAATGTAGCAAGCGGACACAGAGTACGTCAATTTCCTACATTAGTCGAGTCCATATACAAAGAAGACCCTTGCCCTTGTATAAAAAGTTAACAGGCTATAGATGGTAATGAGAAGTGTTGAACAATAAACGCTGGCTAATTAAAATCAATAAAGAATATGTTAGCGGTTGGCGTGTGCATAGCGGCAGCGGCTTATTGTGTCTAACTACTAAAAATATCGGTATTAACACATAACATTTAGCGCTAGAGGACAGGGTTGACACGAAACAAAATATACTTAATAAAACAATAGTAGATTATACAACAAGTGAATAAAAAGGGAATTTAATTCGAGGGACGAAGTTGGTTCCCGAGAGCAGCGAAGGATTCTAGATTAGAATCCTGAGCGGAGCGAGGAATACAAGGACCGAGTTAAAAAAAATTCACGTGCTGTGTACTATACTTTTTACCATTGACTGTGAGAAAATAAATTATAGGAGCAGGGTATTTATATTTATCACATTTTATTTTATAGTTAGGAACGAATCATTGAAATCCTGTACGCAGAGAAGGTATTGGCGCCATTGGTGATTTTCCAGTCGCAGAATAAATTGTATGTTTTCAGGTACAACTCCCGAGATTTTGGCAGCAACAAATCATCTACTGTAACTGCTGCTTTAGAACGAAACGATTCCGGAGTCAGTCTCGGAAGAACTCATTATATTATAATTTATGTTAATATATTTTCCAATAACACAAAAAAACCACGATAACAGACAGATACTCGTAGGAACTAAATGGGCGGGATATATATATTTTTAATTTGGAATGGAATACCTCCATGCGCCCACCCAGTACCTACGTACTTTCAACACGTTTTTTTTTGTACATAATTCGTGCTTGTTCCAAATTCAAAATGTCTTTATTCACTTAGTGATTAAAAGAGCGTTTTATTCACTGTTATCGATGAATATAATGTGCTTATTCGAGTGGCAATGGTAAAAAAATGTTGATGAAGTTATTATTTATATAAACAACGGTGTGGTTTAAAAGAAGATGTGACAAAAAAAAGAGTATGCTTAGATGGTTTGGTCATGTTGAGAGGCTGAATGAAAGGCGACTGCGGCGGCATCTACAATGCCAAATGCCAAATAAGCATCAAAAAGATCTGACGTCACAAATCCTCGCGCAATCAGAGTTTACCGCGCGACTAGCATATATACAACATCCCGACATCAACCGTAGGGCAGTTGCTCACCAGACACAACACCCGTCTGGTCGGCGGATTCTCCCTTTTCTTGAAGTTTACACCCTGTTCCTCATTCCTCTACACTGGTGACCCCGAACATGGACTTTAGCGCAGCCTTCGATCAGCTAGTTCAGCGTGACGTCATCATCATCACTTCCTCAAGCTTTCTAGCGGCGAGTCACACAGCCAGCCAGCACCCTCGGCTTTAACGGGTATCCTGACCACCAGCATGCAGCGAACGCGCATTCCTGTTCATCACCCTCAGCCTCATCAGCAACCTTAGCACAGCACATTGCACTTTCGGCCGGTCCACAAGCAGAGCCCTTAACAAAAGATAATACTAGCGACTAACAAAAGGTATTTACAAGGCAGATGTGAGTGGAAACGCTGGGAGAGGACATAGTAACCTAATTGGTGATGTTCTTCTGAAAGGTCAGGTGCGTAGCACTCGCAATTGGCGCGGCATCATGCGTGAATGACTGGTCAATATACATACATCTGGATGTATGAATGAAAACGAAAAAAAAAGAGTATGTAAGAATGGACAGTGATTTGCCTGGACATTAAATGGGGCTGTCGATGGTGCAAATAATAAATATACTACAATAATATACTAAAATACATACACAGATATATATGTACATATCCTAAATAATACATACATAAATACATACATACTAAATAAGTAATCAACGAAAATGAAGACTGTAGACAATTACAGTTACGAGAACAAGATCACAACGACAAGTAATGTTCCTTCACGAGTCTTTTAAACACAAATAACGACTGCGCGCGTTTAGGTGAAGTTCTGCTTCCATTAAGAGCGCTGTCTCGGGTCCACTAGCACCACTCCTTAAAAAAAATATTATCTCGTGACTGAGAAGTAATTATGAAAAACAACTCAATCAGCTGCATAATTCCTTCTCAGTCACGAGATAATATTTTTTTAAAGAGTGGCGCTCGTGGACTCGAGACAGCCCTCTTAAGATTGTCAGCGACAAGCTAACAAGAATTATTTAATAACACAAAACATGACACACTTGATAAGTATCAACTTAGATTATTTTAATCAAAGAGTATCAAGATCCAGATGAAACTAGGAGAAAACAACATCAATTTCAACAAACACGCTAAGTACAGAAATTCGCTAATAAACTCTGCCAGCCCTAATTAACATTGTCGGGCAATTACTCGTTAAATCAACAAATTACCCGCGTGCACAACACAGCACTCGTCTTTTTGCAGTCGAGCAAGTTATAAACGGAAGCAAGTATGAACGTTTGTTTGTAAATGCAATAATTTTTAGTTACGCGCATGCTGGCTTAATCAAAGCATGCTTAGTAGTTTATGTTGATGCTAGTTTTTTCTACTGTTTTTTGTTTTCACTTTTTCT
This sequence comes from Dryobota labecula, assembly GCA_947523025.1. Taxonomy (NCBI): domain Eukaryota; kingdom Metazoa; phylum Arthropoda; class Insecta; order Lepidoptera; family Noctuidae; genus Dryobota; species Dryobota labecula. The sequence goes on from OX383306.1 coordinate 15,653,322, forward strand.
TGGTATTGATAGAGTATGGTGTGCAACTATGTAGTGGAATTCAATACTAAAAAAATCTGCCTAGCCTTTTCCCAACTATGTTGAGGTCGGCTTACAGTCTAACCGGATGCAGCTGAATACCAGTATTTTACATGGAGTAACTGCCTATCTGACCTCCACAACCCAGTAACTGTGTAACACGATACCCCTTGGTAAGACTGGCTGTCAGACTTTTTGGGCTTCTGACGACCCGTAACGACTGTCAAAGATCCACGAATGACAGCCGGGACCAACGGCTTAACGTGCTTTCCGAGGCACGGAGGAGTCTCGGTATGTAAAGATGGTCACCCATCCACGGACCAACCCCGGCAAGCGTAGCTTAACCTGGCGGAACGACCCGTGCGGCTGTTATTACTTAGCCACGGGCTAACTAATTAAAGTGGAATTAGTGGAATTCAATACTATGGTACAGTATTTGTGTTATAAGTATTTTTCTTATACTTATTTCAAAAATAAAGTTTTACGCAAACATTTAACTACTGCTTTAAAAACTATATTTTCGCATCAAGGGATCTTAAGAGGGCGTACAAGGGTCCACTAGCGCCACTCCTTTTAAACAATATTATCTCGTGACTGAGAAGGAATTGTGAAAAACGGATCAATTAAGAACCTCGGTAAGTGTGTCTAGAATTTTCTAATACCTTTTATAACGTTTGATATTGAGACACAAAGCAACAAAATTCGATCTAAAGAAAAGCGGCCACATTCTTCTAGATCAGGGATGGGCAAACTACGGCCCGCGGGCCATCTCCGGCCCGTGAATGCGTCATGTTCGTGAACGGGCGCCGTCAGTTGGGACTGGTCATCTCTTAGCTGCCACGGCTTATTTTAATTTTTGAATTATTTCTATTACGGACGCTTCTAACGTGCACGTCTTTCTACATTGTTCTCACATGTATAACTTCAACATGAATGATGTAACCCATATTTTGTAACAATATTTTGTTTTAAAAGAGTGTCCATGGAGTTTCTTGTCCGTTCTTCTCCATAGGAACCTACTACGCTTTGGAATGGGCAACTAGCTTCATCTTTCTGACTGACCGACCCCTTGACAATTCAAAAGTGCCTGTAATTGGTTTATTTGAAATAAATGCTTTGAGTTTGAGTTTGAGTTTGAATGGTTGCAATTCGGCCCGCAGCCATCAACCCAAAAGTAGATAATAAATAAATTTAAAACACAAATCGCACGAAACTAAAATTCATCAAGACAGAAGTGCTGTATTGATCAACGCGTACAGTACCTACAGAAACTTGCTTACATTAGGAAATCTTTGTTCCTATTTTATAGTAGATTACCTGCAATAAATATTACGTCCCTATTTCATAGTGTAATTGATTTGAATATCTATATTTCAAATCACTTAATTTTGTATAAACGAGTCAATAAATAATTTTATTTCGGAAAATACAAATTTCAATAAAGAAATATATTATATCCAGAAAGTCTAAAATATGGCCCTCCATAGATTCTGTTTTTTTTTTTATATTGGCCCGCATAGGAAAAAGTTTGCCCATCCCTGCTCTAGATCGTGTTTTGTTGCTTCGTGTCTCAATATGAAACTTTATAAAAGGTATTAGTAAACAATATGGCGTCGAAAAATTCCTCCGCATTGCTGTCGACTGGTAATGTACCCAAGAGACTGGCCGCATTGCCACGTTGTATTAAACTGAAACTCAAAAAACTCAAAACTCAACTCAAACTCATATTATTTATTTCAATTAAACCATTTATAGGCACTTTCGAACTGTCAAGGAGTAGGTCGAATCAGTAAGAAAAATGAAGCTACATGTCCATTCCAAAGTGTAGTAGGTACCTATGGAGAAGAACGGGTAAGAAACTCCATGGACGCTCTTTTAAATTAAATTGTTACAAAAATATTAGTTACATAAAAAATAAAACTTACATGTTAAAAGCGTCCAGAGTAGGTACAACAAATAGAAACAAAATAAAATAAAATAACCCGTGGCAGCTAAGAGATGACCAGTCCCAACTGACGGCGCCCGTTCACGAACATGACGCATGGATTAGCACCATTCAGCTTAACCATTTTGAAGGGAGCTAAATGATCCAACACACACGCCACCATCAGCGAGACATCTAAGTGAGCATGACATACTCTCAGCCGCCAGGGCACATTCAAGTCTATGAAAGACATATTACCCGGTCAATGGTAGCTCTTTAGTACATAGTACTCACACCTAAGGAGATTGAGTTTATACAATACAAAGATAGTCTTACACTCTTCAGCAGCTCCAACATTATTGTCAAATGTTAATCAATTAGTTGTGGTTGTGGAGCAGGACCAGCATTATTGATATGGCAATGCTTAGCCTCTGGTCAAGGTAAAAGCCAGCCCTTGGGTCCATGGGAAGTGTCAACCAGCCTTTTGGAGATTTCACTGTGCTGCGACTGACACGAATAGTTTAGCACCTCGAAAACTGTACTTTTATAGTCACACAGAGTTAATGTTTCGATTATTCCAAGCTTTCTCACAATTAGATAAGAAATTGACAAAGGAGAGTTTTTTTTCCTGCACGGAGCCTTAACACAGAACTTAGGAGCTCCACGACTATACAACTTCTCAATACTGGCATACTCCTGAGAAACCTCAAATTTCTCCTATAACAGCACAGTATCTAAACCATTAAATAATTAAAACTGAGTAAGTGTCAAAACTTGAATGTAAAGTCAATGTGAAAGTCAAATCATTTATTTCAAATTGGCACACAAAAGGTACTTTTGAACGTCAAAAGTTACAAAAATAATTGATTCTAGTTGCCCCTTCCAAAAGGTACTTACGTATGGAGAAGAATGGTAAGGAAATTCAATACTTACTCTTTTAAAATGTTAACAATATTTTGTATACATCCATACTAATATTATAAATGTGAAAGTAACTCTGTCTGTCTGTCTGTGTGTTACGTTTTCACGCCTAAACCGCTGAACTGATTATCATGAAATTTGGCAGAGATATAGCCTAGGATATGGAGAAGGACATAGGCTACTTTTTTACGCGATAATCGACATTAAAAATTAAAAGCTAGTTAATTATATGTAAAGACTTACCTAGAATAAAATTACTGTATAGGTAGGGGTATAATTGATGGATAGATACATGGTGCTCACATATTTACAAACATTGAAAATTAGATGATTTCAGTGAGTTAAATTATATTAATCACAGAAAATATAATTAATATCATAAAATTTATATATTATACAATTAAATTAGCAACCAGTTTGATTTTGTCTAGACTTTAAATAAATTGTCCTATGGAGCAGAACCAGCATATTGTTTCCAAGCATTCTTATCTTGGATATAATCCTCTAATTTGTAATATGTTAGTTTATAAAGTGAGCTTTTAATATGAGTTTTAATATTTTTAATTATTGTAATATATCAGAAGGTATTTTATTGTAACATTTAACACGGTAAAACTTCATCATCATAGCCGAGCCGTCATAATACCTCATTCACGTCTACTGTCTCTCCGCAGTATCCATTACAGTCACGGTTGGAATCCTTTGATTTTGTTTGGCGAGTTTCTAAAACTTTACTCCTATTAAGTTACTCGGTGCTTTCGCAACAATTAGGCTTTGTAGCCGAATAATGAAGGTTGGTGACTGGTACTACTTTTTAGATTTGAAGGCCTTTGTTTGAGTTGAGCAGGAAGCGAGGCATGGCATGGCATGGTTATGGCATTAAGTCTGCCTCTGTACATTTCTGTGCTTTAAGTATTAAATAAATAAATAAATATATAATCATCTTTATGTCCTCATCGTGAACCGTTGCAATAACTTATTTTATTTTTAAATAGTTTTTAGGGGTCAACATGGAACCCTTATAGTTTAGCCATGTCCGTCTGTCTGTCTGCCGGGGGGCTTAGCTCCAGCGTTAGGCACTAGTTGGCTGGCATTTATGCTGATCTGGGCCTATTTGGCGTAGCCGCGAGGCACACATAGCTATTTTAAGATTTTTCTGTCTTTTTTTGTGTTCTGTGTCAGTATTGTGTGCCTTAAGCTGCGTCAAATAAATTTATTTTCTTTATACTAATCACGACGATAAAGTGCTAAAAAAAATCTTTAAATTGTTTTTTTTAGGGTACGTGCTCTACTCTAAAGTGGGGATGTTATTTTTTTTCTCGTCCATACCATGGTGTGGGGTATCTTTGGATAGGCCATTCAAAAATGTTGCGGGTCTGTGAAAATCCATTATTCAATTCAAGGATCCGATCGCGTAACATCAAGTGTCAGCCAGCTAAATGGTTGTTTTTGAATATGTGAAAAAATTCACGGCAATAGTAAGAAATATTAAAAGGAATATTACATTTTTTAGGGTTCCGTAGTCAACAAGGAATCCTTATAGTTTCGCCATGTCCGTCTGTCTGTCTGTCCGTCCGCGGTTTAGCTCAGAGGCTCTTACTCGTAGTACTAGAAAGCTGTAATTTAGTATCGGTATACTTATTAATCACGCCGACAAAGTGGTAAAATAAAATCTTTAAAAAAATAATATTTTTTATGGTAGTACACACGGCTTCACATCAAGCTATACTATTCTAGTATAAGCTGACCTCTCATTGTGCCGACATCCTATACAATGCGAGGTCACCTTATACTGGAAATTTATAGCTTGATAGGTAGCCATGTTTACCTCCCCTACACGTAAAGTAGGGATGATATTTTTTTTTCTCGTCCATCCAATGGTGTGGGATCACGTTGGATAGGCCGTTCACGTTCAAAATATTACGGGTTTGTGGAAACAGATTCCAGGATCGAAAAATGGTTTTTTCGATCCTGGAATCCGTTTGCGTAATATTAAGCTTTAAAGTGCAAATATTTGCTAGAGTCAAGTGTCCCCCCTTCCTGCCAGCTAAATGGTTGTAATTGGATACGTGAAAAAAATCACAGCAGTGGTATATATAACGAAGTTAAAAGGAAAACTATCACAGCTAAGTAGGCTTTACAACTTACCGAGTAATAGTCAATCAACTTACATTTGCAGTTGAAAAACATGTTTTACGATACATTGTGTATAGGTGAACATGTTTTTCAACTACAATGTTAAGTTTGTTCTTGGGATAGATTCATCCCAAATACGGAATCCTTCAAAGTGCGTGATCCGACACGCACTTTGTCGCTTTTTTCTATTAATAATGATGTTAAATAGTTTTTAAATGTTTGCAACGGTAGATCTTGGTAGGTATTTATTAAAAAATACAGGTGACATACAGATAAAAAAATTCTTGAGTAAAGAAGTCAGAACAAACAAAGAAAGAAGAAATCTGCCGTCATCATTATGTTTTGACGTATACCTACTAATATTTCAAAAGCAAAGACTACTTTGACATTGGCTAATTAAAATAAAACTGCCAAAATGATAAATAACTTTTACTGTTGTTAACGAACCATTCAAACTGAAACTGATTCTGTCTTTTTACATTATAATTCATACAGAAACTAGATGATGACACATTCTATTTGCTATTTTAAAGATCGGAAATGATTTAATAGTCATTTTGTGTGTGTCCGGAGCGGTCATGGTTTGCGCACCAGATCGACGGTAACCGGACGCCATCTTGCGCTGCCATGACACCGCTTTGACAGCTGTCATTCGTAGCGGACATTCGAATTTAGAATGTTTGAATCATGTTCGCGGATAGATTTTATTTTTAATATTTCTTTGGAGTGATTGCATTTATTTTTAAAACAAAAAGTTATGAGTAAATAATAAATGCAAATGACTTGCATAACATGTATTATGTAACGAGTATAATTTAAATCGATATTTTAATATTGATCGCCAATCCGCATGCCAAGCGTGGCGATTATGGCAGCCCCCCCTAATTGGGGGAGGCCTATGTCCAGCACTGGACGTTTTTCGGCTGAAATGAAGATGATGATGATAATTTAAATCTTAGCATGAGAAAATACGGGTCCATACTCTGATAAATTGCCTAATTACGCTTCTTGTGCATTTTTTTTCTGTTGTAGGTACCTATCCTTATATTTTTGCACCGAATCAATAATTTGTATTTTAAACTTCACAAACTGTTCCTTTTACATAATCCAGGAGTCATTTCGCAAAATTTAAATAAACATGACGCAACAAAACGTTTTCCAACTCCTACACTATAAAGTGTGACTATCGGAAGGCGGCTAGCATAAAATTAATCTTATTTCCACTTCCTCCGTCAATTTGCTGCGAGTACCAGTCGTGTTTAATAATAACTTGTTTAAAGTCTAGACGTGTGACAGCCCTAGCTATAGTGTTGATTTTCTAATGCGTAGTATTCTTGTTGAGCAGAAAAATAATTTTCATACATTAATTACAGGGTGTATTTTGCCATAAGCTGATATAATTTTATAAATATAACTTTATCAAGAAAAATTCTTTGTTGTGTGTTTTCTTTAAATAGAAATACCATGTTTGAAATAAAAAAAAAAAAATATTGTTTATTTTTTATAAAAAAATTGAGTAATTAATCATAATGTAGGTAATTGTAACAGAAATTTGATAAAAAGAAAAAGACTATCTAACCAAACTTAAACAAAAATTTAATAATAAAAGGTATTCAATATAATATAACTCCTCCCCTGGCTCGAACACATGCGTTGATCCTCCTGGGCATGCTGAGAATCAAGTCATCCAGCATTTCTTGGGGTAACCTGTCCCATTCTTGAATAGCGGCTTCCCTGAGTTCCGACACTGTCTGGGGACGTGGTTGACGGTTCCAAACAGCTCGCTTAAGAGCATCCCACGCGTGCTCTATTGGGTTTAAGTCAGGCGAGCCGAATCATAATCTACCGTACCTACCTAACAAAAAAGTTTTCGATTTTTCAAAGTGATCGCAAACTTTTTTTGATGTGTGTAAACACGGCCACAAATCAAGTTATACATTTCCAGTATAAGCTAACCTCTCATTGTACGGAAATCCTATACAATGAGAGATCAGCCTAAAATGGAAAAGTATAGCTTGATTTTTGGCCGTGTGTACCTATTGAGCATAATTATAACACTTTAATCCGTGGAATTTATTTACTTTGCGTAAATATTTAACTATGCCCCTTAAATATTTTTGCAAGCATTTGTCCAATATTACTAAGAGCCATTGTCAAAAAAGAAATTGAATACACTTAGTATATTAATAATCATCATTAGTTAATAAGTATAACAATTTTCACTACAGCTCTCCTTCATATTCAATCGTTTTACGAAAGGTACCATGCTTGAAATGTCTGACACGAATCATTCCAAAACTCTAAATTCCTTCCTCAACTTACAAAACAATCTAACAAAACTACTCAAATTAATAAACACATCTTACATCCCTAATCCGATAAAAACAAAACACAATCACCCTATGTGTTGAGACCGAGAACCACCCGCCCCCTGAGAGGGTAGTCTAGTCAGGGGAGTGTTGTAACACTTTGTTTATCAAATTATACGGAATCCAGTAAGTACTCGACTTTATTAGTTTCATAGGAAAACTTCGTCAAGTGCCGTCAAGCTTGATAGAATTGTGAAAAGGGGGTGAAGGGGGGGAGATATTTATGATAAAGTATCGTACTGTGGTATCGATGACGTATTGAAATTTATAATAGGTAAAGAGAAGTGTCTGGGGTTGAATTTCTTATTATAAACTTAAAACTCTTGAAGCATTCTGCAGGATTTTGAAATTGGGCTCGCAAAATTTTATCATTCTTTTTCTAAATTAATGTTAATGAAGAAAGAAAGAAAAAAAATTGTGTCACAGAAACAAGTGTATATAAAATTAAAAAAACCGGCCAAGTGCGTGTCGGACCACGAACACACTCATCCCAACAATGGTTCCGTATAGTTTGTTGGGGTCGGCTTCTAGTCTAACCGGAAAAAGCTAAATACCAGTATTTTACATGGAGCGACTGCCTATCTGACCTCAATAACCCAGTTAAAAACATATTATTTCGTGACTGAGAAGGAATTATTTTAATTTTTTTTATTATTATTATTACCTATCTCCTCTTAAATAGAGCACCTGATATCTTATTTCTATCACTAACCTAGGTTGACTGGTAGAGAATGCCTATGGCATTAAGTCCGCCTTTGTACCTTATTGTGTGTGAGAAGTTTAAATAAATAAATTATTAAAAACGGCTCAATCATCTATATCGGTGAGTCTAGAATTTTCTAATACCTTTTTTAAAGTTTCATATTGAGACACAAAGCAACAAAATTCGATCTAAATAAAAACGGCCACATTCCTCTAGATCGTATTTTGTTGCTTCGTGTCTCAATATGAAACTTACTAAATAAAACTAAATCTTCAACTAAATGAGAAGAAATTTAAAACGTGCATTAAACGCACACTATGCAGACAAGCATATTATAAGTTGGATGATTATATCGTAGATAAAAATGCTTGGCTAAATGCTGGTCCTGCTCCACTGCCTCTTGGGCTCACTAGATAACATTTTAATACTTGGAAGTTGCTTCCCCCTTTTTTATTTTATTTTATTTTCTGACATTACGAACTTAATGTTTATTTTGTTTTTATTTAAGCATGTTTTTATTGTCGAATACTCCAATAGATAATAATTATTTTCTTTCTTTTTTGGTATACATTTTTATTCATCTCTCAAATACATTGAAAACTATAGTTCTGTATAATTTAGCAGCATTTTTTCCATTTTGTAAATGTGAATACCATGGAGCCGTTTACTATGTTATTATGATTTATGTTGACTTGAAAGAGCATGGCAGTTGAGAGTATGTCATGCTCACTTAAATGTCTCACTGATGGTGGCGCGTGTGTTGGATCATTCGGTTCCCTACAAAATGGTTGAGCTGGATGGTGCTGATCCATGCGTCATGTTCGTGAACGGGCGCCGTCAGTTGGGACTGGTCATCTCTTGACTGCCAGGGCTTATTTTTAATTTGTAATTTTATATTTTGAAATGTTTTATTAGTTTTATTAGTTTTTACATTGTCTCACATATAGAAGCAACAAGAATAATGTACACAGGATTATGTAATATCTTGTTTTAAATGAGTGTCCTTGGTGTTTCTTGTCCGTTCTTCTCCATAGTGATCTACGTATTGGAATGGGCATCTAGCTTCAACTTTCTGACTAACTGACCGTCTCTTTGACAATTCAAAAGTGCCTGTAAATGGTTTAATTGAAATAAATGCTTTGAGTTTGAGTTTGAGTTTGAAACTTTAAAAAAGGTATTAGAAAATTCTAGACACACTTACCGATATAGTTGATTGAGCCGTTTTTCATAATTCCTTCTCAGTCACGAGATAATATGTTTTTAAAGGGGTGGCGCTAGTGGACCGTTGTGGAGAGTAAGCTCCGGAAACACAGTTGCTATTCAAAAAATTATTTCACCATTTAAGAGGAAAATTATTCCAAATGGCACATACATTTTTTATTTCTTATTTTGTAATTTTTATCTCATTATATGCTGCATCGGTTGACGTTATCACATTAACGTCGGCTGTCGCTTTAAACCAGCGCAGCGCTGGGGCTCGATCTTGGATAGAGTCGCAGCATTATGCTGAGCGATGGGCATATTTTTCCCCAACTTGTTATTTTCGTGTTTGTGTTCTTTCTTTGCGTCATATTCACCGCGAATAAACGTATTTTTTTTTTTACTTACATTTTATGTATTTAAAAAAAATTGCAATCGTGCGAAGCCTGGGCGAGTCGCTAGTACCTAATAAAATGAATAATTCAATCCAAAAACTCAACTCAACTCAAACTCAAACCATTTAATTCAATTAAACCATTTACAGGCACTTTTGAACTGTCAAAGAGACGGTCAGTTAGTCAGAAAGTTGATGCTAGATGCCCATTCCAATACGTAGATCACTATGGAGAAGAACGGACAAGAAACTCCAAGGACACTCTTTTAAATTAAGATATTACATAATCCTGGGTACATTATTCTTGTTGCTTCTATATGTGAGACAATGTAAAAACGAATAAACAATTCAACAAAATTGTAATCCCTAATCTCTGCCGACAAAATGTTACAGCTTTATCCATATTTATAAGCATAACTCATCCTACCATATGGCGTTATCATAAAAGGGGGTGTAATAATGACATTAGGCGCACAATTGGCCAATTAGGCCGCGATAAGACGTGTGAGGTGGTGATGAGCATATCGGGGTACTTTATCACCCCACGCTGATGATATCTGTTGACGCCTCAGTGGGGTTAGAGTGGGGTTTAGCGTGGGTAGGGAAAAAGAGAATCGAGTAAATGCCTTTTGTTTGTAGTAGTGAACTTTGAAATTTATTCCGAGCCAGCTGAAGACTGCAAAAATGTTATAGGTATGCGTTTTTATTTTATACTAGCTTTTGCCCACGGCTTCGCTTTCACTTAAATAAAAAAAATAAAACTCTTAACATACTACTAAAGTTTTTATAATAATATAATTCAATCATGATCCGAAAAACACGTGGCGCCATCTATTATCATAAGAACGTTATTGTTGTTTTTCTCGGTAACAGTACTTTTTTTCGGGATGAAAGGTACCCTATGTCCGTTTCTGTACATCTGAGAACGTATATACAAAATTTCAGGATGATCGATTTAGTGGTTTAGGCGTGAAAAGGTGACAAACAAACAAACAAACTTACTTTCGCATTTATAATATTAGTTAGGATTAATTATTATCCCAAAATAAAACATATTTTTCTTAGCTTGGAAGTTACCTAAGCTGGATCGGGTAAAACATCTATTGCCAAGTTTAGTTTCAGCAAGATTGTATTGTGACTCGATTGGCCCATTAGGCCGCAATTAGACATGCGAGGTGATGATGAGCATATCGGGGTACCTTATCACCCCTCGATGATGGCATCTGTTGGCGCCATAGTGGAGTTACAGTGGGGTTTAGCGAGGGTGGAGTAAAAAAAAAAAACTAAGTTAGTAACGAATTTCGTCTGCGGTAATGAACTTTGAAATTGATTCCGAGGCAGTTCTGAGGACTGCAGAAATGTTATATGCGTTTTTATTTTATCTGCTACCGGCGGCATCACCCGGGTAGCTTTTTCAAAAAATAAAAGTAGCCAAGTTACTCTTTATAATATCAGCTATCTGTCAGTTAACTCCTGTCAAAATCGGTCCAGCCGTTTCGGATATTAGCCGGAACAAACAGACAGACAGACCAACAGACAGACAAACTTAAATGTTTAAAAAAAAATGTTATAAGTATATACTTTCAAATGCATTTAGTAAAAATCTGTTATTTTGACATTACAAACAGACACTTTAATTTTATTTATATGTATAGTATAGACTAGCTTTTGCCCGCGGCTCCACCCGCGTAGGTGTCGGTTATCGCGTAAAAAAAGTAGCCTATGTCCGTCTCTATATCCCAGGCTGTATCTCTGCCAAATTCCATGACGATCGGTTCAGCGGCTTAGGCGTGAAAACGTAACATACAGACAGACAGACAGACAGACAGACAGAGTTACTTTCACATTTATAATATTAAATAAGTATGGAAAAATGAATATAGATGTGCCGCAGTAGTCACGTACCCAGTTCTATCACACATCAAACGTGCCTAGATCCCGGGGGTATATGCCCGCCGATTTGTCAGTTTTCATATCAATTTGAAACTTCCCATTGTAACCACACACTCAACAATATGGAAATAATATATATTGTAACAAGGCCACATCTTCAGATTATAGTATTATCAATACACCTAAATTAATAATATATTGTAGTTATTTATAACCATGTCGCACTCTAATTTCCTTAACGTCACTAAACAAAATATACACATTTTCAGTACAAGCGTTTAAAATTTTGATTATTTTGGAAAGGGTATAAATAAAAGTAGAGTAATTATGTCGGTCATATCTTTTGTTTTTATTATGGAATAAAAGTAGCAGTACTTATTACAAAAATCTGAAAAACGAAAATACCCTTTCAAAATTGATAATTTTAGTTTAATGACGTTAAGGAAATTAATGTGCGATGTATCAAAAATGATTAAAGAGCAATCTTTAAGAAGATTCAAAAATTACTAATTCAAAAATGACAATTCAGATTTTGTTAATGACAAGACTATTTAATTTACAATGTTCATATATTAAGTAATTAAATAGATTTAAGTTAGAATAATTAATAAAAAAAATTGCATGCAAGCAGAATTTATAAGGATTCAAAAATATTGTAACACCTAATTGTATTAATTACCTACATTATATGCAAATAAATAAATTTATCTAAATTGAGGAATTAGTTCTTTCGAATAATTGTTTCAGAAAAATTGTCATTTATACTCCATTTATTATAACATTAGACAAATAACTGTTCTCACCCTTTCGTTATTTCGATGTAAACGTTTAATAAACTCCGTTATTTCACGATAAATACAAAGCACTGTAATCTATTTACCATTTACATTAAAAAAATAACTCTAAAGTACAGTAATTTCAACAATATTACACAATAACTGTCGTTATTTAGCCGTTATTTGTCTAATGCTATAGTAAATGGAGTATAGGTAATTTATTTGTTTTTCATTTATTTTACCAGTTAATAAAAGCAATTATTGTCATCATCCTGATCTATGATTTTCCCGGATTATTATCTGCAGTATTATCTCTCCATCTACTTTTTGATCCATCCTAAGGTTGTCTGTAAAAGATCGCTTTTAGCGATAAGACCGCCCATTGTGACACCCTATGTAACAGTTCTACATTTATATCTGTAATTTTTATGGTGTACATAATAAAGAGTATTCTATCTATCTATCTATAAAACAAAGAAAAAGAGATTTGATGTTTTTTTTTCTGGGGTATTGTCCACTGGTAGTGAAGTTACTTGAATTAGTTGAAAAACCCAGTTTTTTTTTGTTTTATCGTAAAGAGAAGCATCTGTAAAAACTGATTATGAAAATGATATTTCATATAACTTCAGTCGTTGATTCCAAAAAAAAAAAAAATAGTAATTAAAAAAAAAATCATCATCATCATCATCATCAGCCTATAGCAGTTCACTGCTGGACATAGGCCTCCCCAATTGCACGCCATTCAGCTCGATTCTCGGCAACTCTCATCCAGCAGCTACCAGCCACCCTGCGGAGATCGTCGCTCCACCTAGCCTGAGGACGTCCTACCTTCCGTTTGCCGATTCGCGGTCTCCACTCAAGAACACGTCTACCCTGGCGGTCATCGGTTCTACGGCTAATATGGCCAGCCCATTGCCACTTCAGCTTTAAATAAAATCGTTTTATTTTATTTAGATATCGATGTCCATCACGTCTGCGGAGTTTCTCTAGCTAATTTAATTTGACCCTGTATGTTTATAGTTAATTAAGTTTCAAAATATCCCTTAAGAGGGCGCTCATCAGTCCACTAGCACTAAAAAAAAAATATCTCGAGACTGAGAAGGAATTATGAAAAACGGCTCAATCAGCCAAGTGTGTCTAGAATTTTCTAATACCTGTTATAAACTTTCATATTTATTTATTTATTTATTGTTAACTAACACGGTACAATACCAATTACATTAATTGACATAGAAAATCAAACAATTGTGTCATAAACAATTATTCGCTACTTAGGTACTAACATGGAACAGTGGACACTCTCGTATACTGTTTCTCACATAATATCAGACATACGCGTTTAATTTTATTCCATTCGTCCGCAAACACATTACATTCAGGGTTGGCCATCAGGAGGGCATTGAGCATCCTTATAGTACGACAGACAGGCGATTCAGTTCTGGCGACCGTTCTGCAAGGCAGTTGCGCGAACAGATTGTGTCGGCGATTTTGGCATATTGAGACACGAATTAACAAAATACGATCTACAGGAAGGTGGCCGCTTTTCTTTAGATCTAATTTTGTTGCTTCGTGTCTTATTATGAAACTTTATAAAAGGTATTAGAAAATTCTAGACACAGTTACCGAGGTCGCTGATTGAGCTGTTTTTCATAATTCCTTCTCAGTCACGAAATAATAATTTTTTAAAGGAGTGGACCGGTGACAACCCTTTTAAGACCAATTTTTATAATCTACATCTATCTACACTATAATATTATAAAGAGGAAAGATTTGTACCTATTTTTGTATGTTTGTAATGAATAGGTTCAAAAAGTACTGGGCCGATTTAAAAAATTCTTTCACCAATAGAATGCTACATTCTTCCAATTTGACATAGGCTACTTTTCATTTTGAAAAAAATTAGGGATCCTTGGTAAAATTTGAACAATGTAACCGAAGGTGTAGAAAAATGAGTCTTAAAATGTCTTTCGTATTGTCTACCCCGTGCGAAGCCGGGACGGACTGCTAGTGTTTTATAAAATCAAATTGAATAATCCTCTATATTATCAGAATCGTCATTACTCCTTACCACCCGGATACTCCCCGCTATCCCGCGGGACAGTTCACACCGGCGGATTTGTCGGCGCTAATCAGTTTTACAGATCGTGTCGCAACCTGACACCGCTCATGTGGGAATAAATTAAATCAGCACGAGCTTTATGATACCATGAATATGCGATAAATTATAATGATAGGAAGAAAAAAAAGTTTTATGGCTTAGTGGATTTTTTCGCGTGATTTTGAAATAAATTATTTCCAACATTATAATAGGGATGATGACTTAAGACTGCGCCGAGCGCACAGTGGCGCCCTCATCGTTATTTCGGTGATTTCTTTTATTTTAGAATGAAAATGCAGAAAATAAGCTCGTCAAGTTGTGCTTCACAAGACTATACGTTATTATTACTACAAACAGTAGTTTTAAATTGTTATGTTTTATTGTAATCATTAAAACGGAGCTTAGTGGCCACTATTTTCCGTTTTAATGATTACAATAAAATATAACAATTTAAAACTGCTGTTTGTAGTAATAATGACGTATAGTCTTGTGAAGCACAACTTGACGAGCTTATTTTCTGCATTTTCATTCTAAAATAAAAGAAATCACCGAAATAACGATGAGGGCGACACTGTGCGCTCGGCGCAGTCTAAAAAAAATATTTTGTGTCCGTCGTGTAGATTATTAAAAAATATTGGACACGTATTTTTTCTTTTTTTACGTAATCAAAACCTTACGGCGATACATTGAGTTCAAATGTGGCATGACGTCACTTCTCACTAGATTTTATACTGAGCTGTGACGTAACGAGCCCCCACTCCCCAAGTTTAATGTGTTTTATTTATGTGTTTTTTTATTAATATGATAAAGCAAAAAATAAATGTCAAATATTTTTTTATTATCTGATTGACTAAACAGTTTTAATTTTTTTATTACCAAGGATACATCCCTACTAGTCGATACATCAGGTTCAACTACACTTACCGTTGTTGGATCCATACCGAGACTCCTCCGTGCCTCGGAAAGCACGTTAAGCCGTTGGTCCCGGCTGTCATTCTTGGATCTTTGACAGTCGTTACGGGTCGTCAGAACCCTTAAAGTCTGACAACAAGTCTTACCAAGGGGTATCGTGTTATCCAATTACCGGGTTATGGAGGTCAGATAGGTAGTCGCTCCATGTAAAATGCTGGTATTCAAATACAACGGTTAGACTGGAAGCCTTCAACAGTGGACGTCATTCGGCTGTCATGTAAATGATGGCAGCGGGGTTTGACATTTATCATCATTCATAATTTCAGCCGAATGACGTCCGCTGCTGGACATTGGCCTCCCCCTAACACCGCCAATTAGACTGGTTATGTGCTTCCCGCATCCGGCGAAAGTCACATTTTATCTGGAGTTGATTTGTTTTTCATTCTGCATCGCGGTTCACGGAACCATATATAAAATATTATAATTTTCTAATAGTTTTTCGTTTGAAAGTAATTTTAATAAAAAATGGCAAGCCCAAGCACCTTTTTCGTCTCAAATTTAGGACCATCATGATCAAAAATTAAAAATGGTTTAAGATCGAGTAAAATGAATGTTTTGTAAGTATTATTAAATGAACATTTTTTAGGGTATTTTAGGGTGTAATATAATTCATTAAGAAACTGGGGAAAAACAAAAAACGTAAGTGGAAACACTGGCACGACGCGCGACGTGTCGTGGACAGATTACCGTCTTCACATGTAAATTGCGCCCGTGTGAAGCCGGGGCGCGTCGTTAGTAATTTCATAAAACAACCCACAGTACAATATGAGTCCCTCTAATCAAATCAGTCACAGCTCCGCACATTGGTCCAAAGCCTCCAAGCCTCCACCGATTTTTCAACATTAATATCAATTTTAAACATCCCAGTACCCAGTGTAACCTCACACCAGCTGCTACGAGAATAAATTAAAACGCTGTGAGTTTTATCGCCTCGCCATCGATGCTGGTGGCGCCTTAGTATTTATATCGATACTCCGAGATAGGTATCTACATATATGTGATAAACTTGTAATGACTTGCTGCAGTGTGGAGGGTGGTCTGGGAGTCTTGAAGTGGTTGTTACGATGACTTGGTCCTTGGTGTAATTTTTACAAGTAGAAGGACCAAGTTATCAGACAGCAGAGGATCAGATTTATAAAGTATACCTTGCTGTTGTGTGGAGGGTGATCTGGGAGTCTAGAAGTGGTTGGATAGCTTGGTCCTTGGTGTAATTTTTACAAGTAGAAGGACCAAGTCATTAGGCAGCAGAGGACAAGGTTTATAAAGTGTACCAGGGAATTATATGAATTGGAAGATCAAATCAGATGTGTCAGATAGCTGCAGTTGGAAGAAAAGAATTTTAAACCGCATTTACACATACCGAGTTCACGTCGCCGCTCGTGACGCTCACGTCGGGAGCGGTTTTTTGGACACGAGTCAAAGGGAAAAGAGTGGCGAGACGAACTAGTGTTTACACATTCGCTTTCTAGTTCATTTCATAGCAAACGGCCTGTCAAGCAACATAATAAAATGGACTGGACCAACAATAAAGTGTTTTTGGAGTTTTACCAAAGTCATTTGGAATCCAAAGCATGCTCATCATAAGGATAAGCAAGAAATACAACGCTTCAAAGTCAAAGTCAAAGTCAAATAATTTATTTCAAATAGGCACGAAGATGCACTTTTGAACGTCAAAAATTACATGAATAGTTAATTGATTCTAGTTGCGCCTTCCAAAAGGTAGTTATGTATAGAGAAGAATGGGCAAGAAACTCCATACTTACTCTTTTAAAATGATAACAATAGTTTGTATACATTAATTAATAATTATAGGTGAAGACGATGTACCTAGAATAAAAATAAAAATTACTTACCACAATTGGTAAAAAGAATGAAAAGTGAAGTAATGACAGAAAAATTAATAAATGCGATAGGTACATGGTGCTCACATATTTACAAACATTGTATATAATTTTCCAAAAAAAAAAAATTACGTATAATAAGTGTGTGAGTTAAATTTATATTAATCACAGAAAATAAAAATTAATATCATAAAAACTATAAGCCTGGCAGTCCAAGCAATGTATTTCTGCTGATATTAGAAGTAATGGACTCTCATTACATAAGCTGCCCAGTAAAGCTCCAAAAACATCATAACGATTTGATAGCTACTTTTCGAACACATCGACGCAAGAAGCTGGCACCAATAAAATCGAGTGTAGCAGAGGACGACATTAACCAACCAAAATGGTTTGCATGCAATGCAAAAGCCACTAGAATGACGACGTCTTCAACTTCGTCAAGCTGAAGTAGAAATGAATAGACGTGCGTGATGTGTAAACGGTCACTCGTGAAGCCTAAGCCACACGAATATCTCGCCAATCAATTCGTCGAATGGCGAGGCGAATCACGAGCACGCATGTCTATATGCGGTATAATATACGAAGCTCATCAATACTGCAAGCCTATGCGCAAATCATGGAATAACAAGTTGAGGGGGCAAGGCAAGCTCCTATTGGGCTTTAGATCACTTACCCCTGATCTTTACCAGTATAGAGGTATGAGGAACAGGGTGTAAAGTTCACTCATACTCTATAGTAAAGGGAGGATCCTCCGACCAGACAGGTGTCGTGTCTGGTGGGCAACTGCCCGACGGTTGATGTCGGGATGTTGTATATATGCTAGTCGCGCGGTAAACTCTGATTGCGCGATGCAGGAATTGTGACGTCAGGTATGATGCGTAGTTCGCATGTGGCGTTGTAGATGCCGCTATATCACTCCCCTCCGGAGATTGGAGGTCGATAGTGGGCTGAGTCAGTGCATATTATCATGCTTGCCAGGGCCAGTTGTGGTTCCAGTGAGTCGGAACCTGGTGCCGCACAGTTCACAGTGAGTCGGAACTGTCTGCGGTGATTCCCCAGTGAGTCGGGGTGGCGCTGCGTTATGCTCTAGTGAGTTGGATGTGGTACAGCGCCGGGATGAGGCTGACTGCTAGCGTCGGTACCAGTGTGCTGTGCCAAAGTTGCTGATGAGGCTGTGGGTGATGACCAGGTATGCGCGTTCGCTGCATGCTGGTGTTCAGGATACCCGTTGAAACCGTGGGTGCTGGCTGGCTGTGTGACTCGCCGCTTGAAAGTTTTAGGAAGTGATGGATGACGTCACGCTGAAGTAGCTGCTCGAATGCTGCGCTAATGTCCATGTTTGGGGTCACCAGTATAGAGGTATGAGGAACAGGATGTAAAGTTCACTCATACTCTTTGGAAAAGGGAAGATCCTCTCTATTCTATAGAGGATCGCCGCCACAGTAGGTAGGTTTATAGACAGTTAGTTCAAACTCAAACTCAAACTCACTCCATACTAATATTATAAATGTGAACGTAGCTCTGTCTGTCTGTTTATCTGTCTGTCTGTAAGTTACGTTTTCACGCCTAAACCGCTGAACCGATCATCATGAAATTTGGCAGAGATATAGCCTGGGATATGCAGAAGGACCTATGCTACTCATTTACGCGATAACCGACATCCACGCGGGCGGAGCCGCGGGCAAAAGCTAATAGAATATAATTTATCTTTATTTTGCATAAAATTTGATACATATAAGGTCTGAAATATAAATAGTTCCACAACGTACAAGTCACTACTGTGGGTTATTATATTATTTCAATCTCATGAGGCTCTCACATGAAATGTCAGCCAAAAAAACTAAGATTCCGAGCTGCCTAATGATACGAGTACTTTTCTAAATAATCAGACTTCATTACATTAAAATTAGAACATAGCTATGTTTTCTGTAATCTGATACATTTCACAATGCTATGGCAGTTGTTTTAAATACGTCATTGGTCGTAACATCAGTACACATGGCCGTTGATAAGTGAAATGGACTATAAGTTTTTATTTCAATTATCACTATCAGTAAGTCAACTAAATTATATTTTTACTCATTTCTGTTACGGGTTCCTAAAAACTGCGTTCCTTGAGAAGCATGTGTGGTGTAACTGTGAATGATAGGTTGGAAAATTGTGTGATGATGCAACGGTGTGGTTTAAAAGAACATGTAGTGAAAAAATGTAAAAGAGTATTCTTAGATGGTTTGGTCATGTTGAGAGAATGAATGAAAGGCGACTTACAAAAGGTATTTACAAGGCGGATGTGAGTGGAGGCACCGAGGGAGGGGACGCTCTAGGAGAACATATAGTGACGTAATTGGTGATGTTCTTCAGAAAGTTCAGGTGCGTAGCACTCACCGGCGGGCATGTATGACCATTGTATGAATGTAAACGAAGCAAAAGGAGTATGTGGCGCTCTATAGTTTCTGCCTACCCCCATGGGAAGAAGGCGTGGGTTTATGTATGTGTATGTATGTGTCTGTTAGGGGTTATTCGTGTGTGGTTAGTGTGTGGCGGTATCAACATATTATTGTGAATGTGAGCACTGTCATTTTTATTTAATTTAATTAATTTCCTTTTTTTTACTTTCTCAGTTAGTTTTAATGATGGTTTGGCATTTTCAGTAATACCTAGGCCTACCCAAATGTCCTTTCTTTGGTATTACTCGACGAGTCGTGGCTCCTTAATTCCTGAGTTAAGCTTTACGATTAAGTACCTACTGTAAAATGCTTGCACTGACTGGACATGTTCCCTCAAATTTGTATGGTTCATTCCTCAAAAGACCATTTCAGACACGGATCTACATGGACCTCACATGATCTGACCAAGATTCTGAGTTTTTTTGACGTGACAACGTCTAACAAATCGATGAATGCCGGCTGCATGCACGAAAAAGGATGACTCATTGTCTCGTTACGCTCATTGTTCCGTTACGCTCATTGTCCCGTTACGCTCATTGTTCCGTTACGCTAATTGTCCCGTTACGCTCATTGTACGCTTGCGCCGCATCAATGTTTTGTTATGACGTTGTCACGTTAAACTATCGTCCGTAAACCAACTTTACAGACAACCAATTTTTTGTAATGTGACGTGTCAATGTGATTCCAATATAATCCTACTTACAGAACAAACGATTTCATTTCATTCCATTTCGGAAACTATATCCATGATTCTCAGTTCTATTGACCCCGCAACACCAAAACACATCCCAACCCACACAAACTCACCAATGAAGCCCATACACGTCCTGTTTAAAGGAGCCCGTAGAAAAGCCGTTTCCACGCGGTGGGCAGCTGAGCCATTGCGGTCGGATGCGACCTGACGGGCGCTGGCCGTACTGGGCGCCCCTATGGGCATGCTTTTGTCTATTTATTGAAGCTATAGTAGCTCAGTGTGGATGAGCAATTGAGCACGGGTGATATGGATTGGTTGCTTGTACTTTTGTGATCATTATGACACTTGAATCGAAGGGATAGACGAATTTTAAAACAACACTTATAACGTTTAGAACTAAGTATTGTTTATTTTATTTTTTACTAGCTTTTGCCCGCGGCTCCGCCCGTGTGTATGTCGGTTATCGTGTAAAAAAGTAGCCTATGTCCGTCTCCATATCCCAGGCTATAAGTCTGCCAAATTTCATGACGGTCGGTTCAGCGGTTTAGGCGTGAAATCGTAACATACAGACAGACAGACAGACATAGACAGACAGACAGACAGACAGATAGACAGACAGACAGAGTTACTTTCACATTTATAATATTAGTATGGATTTTGTTATTTTTATCTCATTATATGCTGCATCGGCTGACGTCATCACGTCAACGCCGGCTGTCGCTGAAAACCAGCGCTGGGGCTGGGGGCGCTGGGGCGAGACAGAGGTTTCGCATAGGGCCGCAGCATTAAGGCTCCTACAAACAGACGCGACACAAAGGCACCGTTCGTCGCATGACACGCGGTGTCGCGTGTCGCGCCTGTTTGTAGGAGCCTTTATGCTCAGTGATGGCCGTTTTGCGTGGATGAGACGCATATTTTCCCCCAACTTTTTATTTTCGTGTTTGTGTTCTTTCTTTGCGTCATGTTTACCGCAAATAAACGTATATATTTTCTTTCTTTTTCTTTCTTTTTTTCTTTCTTTCTTTTTCTTTCTTTCTTTTTCTTTCTTTCTTTCTTTTTCTTTCTTTCTTTTTCTTTCTTTACAAGCTAGTGATTTTTAAGAAGTTTTCGCTAGAGAATATGTAAAGTATGATGTGTTTTTAGAACGCAGGCGCATTCCTATAAACAAAAATGTATAATAGATTCGATGGATCACTGATCTCTGCGTCTTTGCTGACTATATTTATGATACTTACCCTAGTATTCTGCACATCGGCACAACTACATATTGGTGACGGAGTCTACGTACAGTAGGTTGCCCATCGTTCTTTCTATCAACTATAATATGTTGATAGAAAGAATGATGGGCAACCAACTAAATGTTGATAGAAAGAACGATGGGCAACCAACTATATGTTGATAGAAATAACGATGGGCAACCTGCTGTAGACACCGTCTCCAATATGTAGTTTTGCCGATGTGAAAAATGCTAGGGTACGTATACATCTGCATAGTGTTGGTGTAAGTGACAAACACCTAAACATCTTCCACATTTAAAAGACAGGTTCAAATCAAACATGTATTCAACCATCAGCACTAATTCTCCTTACGTTTAAAAAAATAAATAATACGCCTAGTTACAAGGAAGGCGCGATAACGACTCATTCCCACGGTTAGCGCTGACTGTCACAATTAAAGCTACGGCAGCAAGAACAGGCAAGCGATTTTGTACCAAAGAGTATAAAAATGCACAGGGTAGAGAGGTCACAAAAGATAAAATAATTCTTCGTAGAGGTTATGTAGGCAGGCACCGAGAAGACTGAAAGAGATTTGTCAGTTTGTTGCCCGTCGTACTACCAGTCAAAATCCCGTAGTACTACCAAGCGATCCAGTAGTACCACGGGAAGTTTTTTTTACCCGTGGTACCACTGGTAGTCCACATTTCATAGTTTACACAAAAACCTAACTTAACCTATTTCACCCAGTTCAAAATGACGAATCATACAATCTGCCACAGAAATGTTTTTACCATTGTCTAATTATCCACTCGCAGGCATATTGTATGATTCGTCATTTTGAACTGACTGAAATAGGTTAGGTTAGGTTAAAACTGTGAGCAACCGCGCGTGAGCCGAGCGAGCGTAGCGAGTGGTGCCGCGGTAGCGGCCGGCGAGCGCTACTTCCAAGTTGCTCGCAGAAATGTTTTTACCATTGTCTAATTAATTATCCGTGTTTTCGCAATATCTTCAGGGTTTTCGTGGAGTAAACTATGAAATGCGGACTACCACGCACCACGTAAACCACGAGTGAGTAGTACCACGGGTAAAAAAAAACTTCCCGTAATACTACTGGATCGCTTGGTAGTACTACGGGATTTTTTTTTACCCGTGGTACTACTGGTAGTAAAACTGCGGTAGTACGACGGGCAACAAACGGATTTGTCTATGCTTAAACTATGATATTCATAACTGCCAGTGGTACTTAATGGAGGCTATCGTTTTTTGTGCTCATCAGTTGGCGCCACTGGCGAGTAAGGTCCTGTCAGTACTTTTATTTTATATGTTTTGGATATGTTTAACACATTGACTGCCACCGCGGTCACCGGTGACCGCTAACAATAGTTTTCTCTATTGTGTCTGTTATCTGGCAGTCAAAGCCTTAAGTACTCATTACTTCATAAAATATTTATTTTATTACATTTAAAAATATGAAATGAATCATTCATTCATCATTTCAGCCGAAAGACGTCCACTGCTTGACATAGGCCTCCTCCAATTAGGAGGTTATTAGGTTTGCCATAATCGCCACGCTTGGCAGGCGGGTTGGCGATCGCAGTATGGTGTTAAAAATGCTTAGAGAACGATGCTGGCCATTCTCTAGTAAGTCCCTTAGTCGCCTTTTACGACACCCACGGGAGGAAACGGGAATGTGCTATTCTCTACATCCGGCGCCACACGGAACATGATGAAATGAATATTAACATTATATTGGTTCTAAAATTAGCAAGCATTAAGCAGACAAATATTATTCTTCCTCCAAGTGCTATAAAATTAGATCCTAAGTTGTTACTTAAAATCTTAAGCCAGCTTTTATTAATCAAGAATGGCACAATCTTTACAATTATGAATAACTAGCTGACCCGACAGACTTCGTTCTGTCAAAAGCTATTTGACTGTGGCAGTTTGTCTACGCGCAAAGGAAACTACCTACCTACCCTACCCTACCTACCTATCTACCCTACCCTACCCTACCTACCTACCCTACCTTATTCTACCCTACCCTACCCACCTACCTACCCTACCCTACCCTACCCTACCAACCCTACCTACCCCACCCTACCTAACTAAAACCTTCATTTTTTTTTTTTTTTGATAAAATCTATTCTCAGACCTACCAAATGATGACTGACACGTTATGTCAAACGCCATAAAGTTACATTAGAAGATAGAGTTACCTACTTATTATTACAATAAAAATGTAAATATGGTCGTTTTCTTACAATTTTTTTTTTTTAACTTTCTTAAATTTTTCTTACATAAGAACCTTCTCCTGACAATAACAAACACAACAAAAAAATTATT
Source organism: Dryobota labecula (assembly GCA_947523025.1). Classification (NCBI taxonomy): domain Eukaryota; kingdom Metazoa; phylum Arthropoda; class Insecta; order Lepidoptera; family Noctuidae; genus Dryobota; species Dryobota labecula. Next base: position 15,677,268 of record OX383306.1, read on the forward strand.
AGCGAAATCGGTCCAGCCGTTCACGCGTGATGCCGTGACCAAGGGAAATAGGGATTCATTTTTATATATATAGATTAGTAACAATTCGCGATAGAAAATCCCGCATACAGTGAACGTTCAGTTTCACATTTGACATTTCTAGAGACCTCACTCTACACTAGCGCCTCTAGCGGCGAATTCAAGCGCGATAGTCCTCATTAAACGCTTGACTTAAACGCACATTTTGCTACATCCTCTTGATATTTTGCATAATCGTCATTTAGAGAGAAAATTCCAAAATAATCATATTAAACAGGCTTCATTCACCAGTTTTGCAGTTAATTTAGGTATTTATAGAATAAAAATGTCTAACTACATTTGATATCAGACACATTTAAAGAAGAAAAAAAGGGTCGAGTGAAGATAAAAGTATTCCATCTTCATTCTTGTTTCCTTTTTCTATGACTATTATCGTTATCCACTGCAGTCCACTGCTAAACATAGGCTTATTCAATTCCAAGTCCCTGAGTTCCATCCTCAGCCATTCTCTTCTGTAGAAACATCGTTATGACCAATTCTGTTATTAAGTACCTTGTACTTTTTGACAGGCCTACACTGTCTTCCCATACCTATTAACACTGTAATTTGAAAGCATTTTAAAAGCCAAATATTACTGAAAGAGTAATTGTGGAGTTTCTTGCCGGCTCTTCTCCATAGGAAACGACCAATTGAAACCGTGCACCTAGCTTCTGACGTTTCATAAGTGCCCATGTAGGTTTATATGAAATATTTTATTTTATTTAGGAAATATTTTGCAAGATATTATTTATTTATAGCAAAAGGTAAACAGACATGCGTACATAAAGATTAATTCTGTATAATTATGTTACAAAGCCTATTATAGGATTTTTTCCTTGATTAATCAGCTTTTTGAAGTAAACCTCAGAAACATAAAATGTCTAACGGCTTATCAGCATTGAATACTCGTAGTAAAATGTTAGCATCCATTTTTGTTGATTCTACAACCAATACTTCCACAATATTCGCGACGATCACTCATAAAATTAGCATGTCCAGTCTGTTCCAACTTGATCTATAACATACGCGCGTCATCAAATCGCCATTGCCAAGGTTAACATTTTTACAAATACGTAATTTGTATGTAAACTATTGCAAAACTGGGTTACCAGTCGGTATCAATAAAGAATTAAACAGTTATAAACAATTATATTCTAAGAATTATTACTAAGTATTAGATTTCAGGTGGAATGGAATGATAAACAGTTTTTTGCATATTTTACTCTTTTATATAATAAAGCAAAAAATTAATTATTCTTTTGTTGTTAGTGATTATTATGGTATTATTGATATTTAGTGGAATGATGTATATTTGTCCTTTTAGCTAATTAGACAGGGTCGTTCTGCATAAAACCAGGCCCTAAGGAACATTATTTTTTTGAAGAATATCAGTGATAGCAGAATGTCAGTAAAGGAATGATGAATTTTGAATTTTATCAATGGATCCATAAGTTGGATCCAAGATTTGACCCCTTTCAGCGGGATTGTCCGAAAAGGGTACCGCTGCCCCGGAACATAAAGGGCCAAGGAAGGAACACGGGTGGGTTTTAGTCAGTAAGAGTCTGACACTCCGTTCCGCTCCACCCAGAGCGGGAGGGGTCATTTGATGATATCCCATCATCAAATTAAAAAAAAAGGTTTGATCCTTTGGATAAATTCAGAACCTGTGCTACTCCATTATTGGTAATGGAGCAGCACAGGTTCTGGATTTATTCATATTAAATAAAGAATATTATTTAATATGAATAAATCCTATTAAATCTTTATTTGCGTTCAGTCATGCGTTATTCCAGGTGTCCAAGAGAGATGATAGTTCATTTGCTAGAGTCATTGACCCATTATAGCTCGAGTTATGCTAATACCATAAGTTTTAGTAATAGACATAATTTTGCCACTGTAATAGAACCCCAATAAACTTCATCTCAATTGTCGGTTGGTAGCAATTCAGCTGCTCCGCCCAATATATAAACAATTCCAACACATTTGCATAAACAGTCCTGGAATAACCCGAATAATTATTAAATAATACAACCGAATAATATTGTACTAGGGTGCAATAAATACAAAAGGCGTTAGCTGATACCGTGGTGGCGCGGCGAGCAGGCGCCGCTGGCGTCGACACAACTACAACGCTGAGTCAGATTAGCGGAAACACTACTACTAACTTGTGAGCGCCTGGTACTTTCGAGAATTGATGGTAAGTAGGTGCTTTTTTTTGTTTCGACGAAATCGATTATCGATTAGCTCCGTCATGAGCAGAGGTTTTTTTTGCTGCTTTTTACTACACGGTAGTAATTAATGTATTTATTCACACATCAACTTGAATTTTGGACTACAAAATAATCTCTTTGCCTCCTTTTCAGCCGAACTTGGCTATTCCAAATTTTACACTGGACGCCAAATTGGGATAAAGAGAAACACCTGCTTATTAATGGAGGTCATCCTTTTATGTGATCATAATGAAGCGACTAAACTGCAATTTCAACATTACCTAACGCTGGTTAACGTAACTCCAGACAAGTGATCACTTTCTGTCAAAATATTGGTGGATATTTTGACAGACAGTGAAGACTTGAAGAAAAAACTGCATGAATTCCCCAAAAATTATCGTAAATATGAAATATTATTTTCATACTAAAAACAAACCATTAAGTGTAGCCACTAACAAGATATTTCAATAAAGAAAATTATATATTTTTTATAAAGCCCATCGTTCGAGAGCTAACGTAACTTAATATCGGGGAAACCAGATAGCAGACAGTATGGCGCGACCTTAAGTTTACTTTTTAAATTTTTTATTTTTTTATTGTATCTAGAGAGCCGAGACGGTGATGCTGCAATGGCAGGTAACTAGCTTATGATATGATACCTATAGTAGTCATTTATTCAATAGAGTATATTATTAAATGTATCTGTGTATTTATATTAAACTAGCTGATGCCTGCGGCTTCGCCCGCGTGGATGTCGATTACCGCGACCAAAAGTAATCATGACATTTTGATCCGGTTCCCGCAATCCATAGGAACTTATTCCAGGGATAAAAAGTAGCCCATTGTATGTCTTATTCCAGGCTATAATCTATCCCAAATTTCAGCCAGATCCGTTCCAGACGGCTTATTTCTTTCCGACACCATCGGTGCAGTAGTTTTTGAGTTTATCGCGAACAGACAGACAGATGCGACGGAGGACTTTGTTTTACAATATGTAATGTATAATATATAATAGATATTGACATAACTAAGGGAGGTCGTTCTTCAAAAGATTTATTTTGAGTATTAATCAAGATTTTCATCTCCCATTTAGTGCTTAGTACTTACTGAATTGATTACAGCTTCATTTATCAGGAAAATTAAAACAAGAAACTTGACACACCAACAACAACATGAACAACAACAACAACAAGATACTTACAACGTGAAGACTTTTTTTGCCACCTTGCACTGTTCCACTCCTGGGCTAAGACGTCCCTCCACTCCTACCATCAAAGTCAAAGTCAAATCATTTATTTCAAATAGGCACGTAAAATGCATTTTTGAACGTCAAAAATTACAGAAATAGTTAATTGATTTTAGTTACCCCTTCCAAAAGGTAGTTATGTACAGAGAAGAATGAGCAAGAAACTCCATACTTACTCTTTTAAAATGTTAACACTCTAACGCAACCCCGCATATACATAAAGACTTAAAATAATAATACCAGCCTATTACTGTCCCACAGCAAGGCAAAGGCCTCTTCTGATACACAAACGGCACGAGCATTGATCACCATGCTTGCTCAAGACGGGTTGGCGATAAAGACTTAACACCTAAAAATAGGCAGTCAAGAACTGCTGACAGAAATGAAAACTCAAAACTGGAATAAGTAGGGCCATTCAAGTATTACGTAAGCAGAATTTTAGTAATTTTGAACCCCCACCTCCCCCTTGTCAGCAAAAGTAAACAAAGCTCATACCCCCCCCCCCCCTTGCTTACGTAAACATTGATATTTTTTTAATCTGTTCCGGTTTCTTTACTGTTATTCATGATCATGAGTCTAGAAATAAGGAATTTATAGACTAAAAGTACATAATTGAATGCCCAATTAAGTAAATTCACTACTTCGGGTTTTTCTAACCATAAAAAATCGCGTGAGAGCGAGAAAGCAATATCAATTATTTTGGGGAATCTCTAAACATTAGGTTGCCATCTTTGTTCAAATCAAATTCAGTTAAATTTTGCAATTGAATCTGAAAAGTAAATGAATAAATATTGCTGACGTAATCCTACCATCCAGACCCCCATTCCCCATGTCATCAAAAATAATCAAAGCAAAGACCCTCCCCCCCCTTTGGTGCTTACGTAATAATTGAATGACCCCTAACTGCCAGTCTGGCGCAACACGTCGCGAGCATGTCGCGCATATCGGTGACGCGGACCCATAAGTTTTTCCCCTACCAAAAACCGCTCAACGCGCAAAAAGAAGTTTTTAAATCCAAAAAAATTGGTTGTCTGTTAAGTTGGTTTACGGACGATAGTTTAACGTGATAATGTCATAACAAAACAGAACAAACGAGCGTAACGGGAAAATGAGCGCAATGGGACAATGAGCGTAACGGAACAATGAGCGTAACGGGACTATTAGTCATCATTTTTCGTGCATGCAGCCGGCGTTCATCGATTTATTAAACGTCACGTCATAAAATTTTTATTTATTTTATTATTTATGTAACTGTGTGTACATAAATAATAAAATAAATAAATAAATAAATAATAAAACGCTTCTGATTCGATCACGTAGGGAAACTCCAAGCATAGCCCTCTCCATGGCCCTTTGGGTGACTTTTAGCCTTCTAATAAGGCCCATCATGAAGAGATCCGCAGGAGAACCAAGGTAACCGACATAGCTCGAAGAATTGCCAAACTTAAGTGGCAATGGGCAGGGCACATTGCTCGCAGAACAGATGGCCGTTGGGGCCGAAAGGTTCTGGACTGGCGACCGCGTACCGGAAGACGTAGCGTTGGAAGGCCTCCCACAAGGTGGACCGATGACCTTATGAAAGCCGCAGGAATCCGCTGGATGCGGGAAGCACAGAACCGGTCGAAGTGGCGGTGCTTGGGGTAGGATGTCCAGCTGTGGACGTCTTTCGGCTGAAATGATGATGATGATGATGAATAAAACGTTTATTTCGACCAACAAAGGATCACAGGACACAAAAACTACAAAATTTAAAAAAAACACATACAATTAAAAATACTACATAAACAAATGATAAATGATAAATGATTTTATTTCTGTAAGTAGGTTTTTACAAACACTTTTACACGTCAATCATATTTTAAAACTAGATGAGGTCGGCATTTCGTATCTGACTACTCTGAGAAGAAAGACCGAAACAAACTCAGAGGTCACAGTCTCTTTTAAAGTCCAGACATAATCTTGGTCAAATCATGTGAAGACCATGTAGACTGGTGTCTGAAATGGCCTTTCGAACATGTCACATACTTCGATTGCTCGGTATGTGAACCATACAGCAATGGTTCAGGTACTGACAATCGAACCTCTGCGCGAATGCCCTCAGGATGCCGTTGGAGCTAGCCCTAACCCTGCGCACCAGAGATTTGCATCGTTTCCGTTATAGGACGCCCGGCAGATGTGAAACATCGAAATTGATGGTTATTTAAAGAATTCATAATTAAAGAAAACAAATGTATAAAAATTTTGTTTCTGACATGCAGGACATGCCGTTTGACGTCACGGATACGAGTCGGTTTTACTCCCAAAGTGCGCCGAAAATGCAGATACACATTTCTCCATAACAACCGCTCCAAGTCATGTCCCTCGGACTTTTGTTTTAACGGAGGCACTTTTTGTCTCGTGTGTGATCCGTGCGGTGACGGACGAAACGCTGCGATCCAAACACTGATAGCGCGTGTATGTTTGATAAATAGCCTTCTGTTCCTTGATACGAGCTAGTGTGAAGAATTGTGAATGCTTTGATGAATGGTTAAGGTTCTTTTGATAATGTTTGTGGCTTATTTCATAGGTGAAAAGTTCAACGACCAATATTGGTGCCTTAACCATCTTGATTAGTTGATTTGCTCTGATTTTGATAGACACATTAGGACTCGCACATACCAGGGAAGCATAACACAAAAGGGCCAAAGCCAATAATCAGTAGCGGCTTGAAAAAGGGTACCAATCGACGGCTCCTAAGTATACTGAGTCAACTGTACTTATAATAATATGAACGTTTTTAACACAGGTGGATAGTAAATGATTTAATTGTTTGTAATATCCTAAAAAGTAAAATTGCCGAAATTTGTTAGTTGACTCAGTATACTTAGGAGCCGTCGCAATGATAATGATTAGGTATTCTCAAAGCGTTCCCGCGGCTTCGCTCGCGTGGCTTTTAAAATAAAAGTAGCTTCAGTTGCTCCTTATAACTCCTGTCAAAATTGGTCCAGCCGTTTCGGAGATTAACCGGAACGAACAGACAGACGGACAATTTTTTTTTACAGAATTGACCGGCTTATGACGATGCCGATGACAGCTCACTTCACCTAAGTTTTCATGGTGAGATTTGTACAGAATAGACCGGCTGATTCCGATGCCGATGACAGCTCATTTCACTTAAGTTTTCATGGTGAGATTTGTACAGGATAGACGGCTGATGCCGATGCCGGATGACAACTTACTTCACCTTAGTTTTCATGTTGAGATTTTTTACAGAATAGACCGGCTTATGCCGGACGCCGATGACAGTTCATTTAACCTAAGTTTTCATGGTGAGATTATTAGATAGACCGGCTGATCGGCATGAGTTACCCAGACAAAAAATATTAGTAGTCATTAGATCCTAGCTAATGACTACTAATATTTTTTGTCTAAAACAACATCTTGTGCAATAACGTTAAGTAGAAGTCTTCTACTTATCGTTATTGCACAAGATTTTTTTTAGCATTTCCTCTCCGAAAATGGACACTTCAAGAAGTCAACACATTTAAACTCGATATTTGTCTTCAAAGACCATACGTAGAAACTCATCACCAATGTTTATGTGGCTGTCAGTCAGAACTAACCCTTTAAGTGACACAAATAATATTTTGGAAACAACACCCAACACCGAAATGTTGGAAGAACAACTTAAGTTTTGCTCCTAGCTAAATATGGTTTGTATTAACAAACCCTAATGGGTTCCATTATAAGGCTCCAACAAACAGGCGCGACACGCGACGCCACACAAAGGCACCGCTCGTCGTGCGGACACGCGGTGCTTTTGTGTCGCATCACGTGTCGCGCTTCTAGGAGTCTTTACGTAGTAAGTAGAGAATTATTGCAAAAAAAAAAAAAAAAAACTATGGATAAATTACTCTAAAATTGTTACAAGCAGGCAAAGTGAGCTTATTTCTGTGACAATTAGGTATTAAACCTATTATTAGGGTTCCGTAGTCAACGAGGAACCCTTATAGTTTCGCCATGCCCGTCTGTCTGTCTGTCTGTCGGCTTAGCTCAGATACCCTTAGTACTAGAAAGCTGTAATTTGGCATGGGTATACATATTAATTACACCGAAAAGTGGTAAAATAAAATACTGTTTTTTTTTAGGGTTATACTCGAGTTGTATACACGTAAAGTGGGGATAATAATATTTTTTTCTCAAACATGCATGGAAATATTGGCATTATTTTCGAAAAAAGAACACGCGAAGTATCGAATTTACGGATAAAGAAAATCAAATCCATCGCAGGAGCGTTTTTTGAATTTGGAACATTACAACGCTTCAGCCAGGGCATGTTAACGTTACCAAATAACAAAATAATAACCGTTACGTATCGTTAAATTTCAATGTTATACCTACTAACGTTACAAAAATTTAACGTTACTTGATAACATTACCAGTAATATAACGTTAATTAACATTAACAAAAATACGATAACTAACGTTAATTTAGCTACGTTGCCGTTCTGTGGGTAATAATCAGGCAGATTCAGGCAACGTTTAGATCGGCACGGCATCAGAGAGGCGCGAGGGCGGGCTCCCGCCGCGCCGCACGCCTCAGGCCCCACTACTTACATCTCACCCGTTTAAAATAACGATAAAATTAATAGTCGCATAAATAACGTTAAATCGATTACCGTTATTTTAATAATAACGTTAACTCTGTCAATACAAGGTAACGTTATGAACAATTACCGGTATTTAAAGCCCTAGCTTCAGCAATGTTTTATTTCCCTGCATTCTTTTGAGAAAAGCACTATATATGCCTCGGCGGAAATGGCAATTGCCTGTCTCGTATTAGTGAAGTCCTCGCCTACGGCTCAGCCTTCAAAGTCATACTCGACCTGCAATTGCCTATTTCCCGGCCTTTGCAATAATGTACTATTCTCGTCTATCCTATGGTGTGGGCAGTGGCGTGCACAGAGTTTTTAGACAGGGTAGGCAGAAAAATTAATCTTACCAAAAATACTTCATGCTGGTTTTGGTTCGTCGTCTTGTCGATTAAATAATGATGCCATCTCAAATATCCTTTATAGATTGACCGATTTTATAGACTTACTAGCTTTTGCCCGCGTGGATATCGGTTATCGCGTAGAAAAGTAGCCTATGACCTTCTACATATCCCAGGCTATATCTATGGCAAATTTCATGAGGATCGGTTCAGCGATTTAGGCGTGAAAACGTAACATACAGACAGGCAGACCGACAGACAGACAGACACAGAGTTACTTGCACATTTATAATATTAGCATGGATTAAATCTACACTATCTAATCTATCTTTCTTTAAGAAAGTCTGCAATATGGAAACGTAAAAGGTGGGAAGGCGTTTCATATGTAGGTAAATTGGTAGGTCAGCAGTTTTTTTTCTATTGAAATCATGGAAAGATCTGTAAGTCGTCGCTGTCCTTGGGTATTTCTTAAATATATGCTTATAGGTACGTCTTAGTGACCAGAATGACTTTTCGGTCAAAACACTGCTCGCGGGAACTGTAAAACTCAATTTTGCCAAACGCAGTACTTCGGGAAAAACAGTAGGTATTTATGATGTGATTTTCGTAAAAAAAATCTATATTTGTGAATACTAAGGTTTTTGAATTCGACAGATTTATAAACACATAGGAGCCTTGTCAACCTTGACTTTACCTTTAGTTTGTATTAATTCAAATCCGGCGTACAACGACCATTCACGATCACTTGTTTTTTGTGACCGAAAGATAGTTTTGAAAACGCATCATTTCTTATTTTCTTCATACACACACCATCGTTTTTCACACTAATATCAACGTTAAAATCTATAATAACTGATAGCAAAGCTCACAACCAAATCAAAACCTTAAAATAATTACTATACTCTTCGATCAAAACAAACAAAATAATAGCGGCTGACGCGGCTTAGTACCTACAAAACATACGGCAAAAAAAAAATGGTACTCTATGTAGCGAAAATTTAATGAAACAATGCTACTTTTTAAAATAGTTGCATAGCTAACTTCGGATCGGAAGACTTCGGTACGTGTCGTAATTTGCCGTGTTGTCAAAAAGACAGTGTCTACTCGGTGCGGTGGTGTGCGTTATTTGTGACAATGTGTGCCTCGTATCTATAGGAATGCACACCCATTAAATCTGTATGACCACGAGAGCACACATATACACATTTAGACGCGAATAGTTTGTGTCTTTCCCGTGGCGCTCAGCGGCGCTAGTGCAGCGCAATGTGAAATTACGTCAAATTTTACGAACGAGCTACTCTATATCGATGTTACCCGTCACTCGAAAGGTAGCGCTGAATTATGAATTAAGATTTTTTGGTACTCGTAGATAAAAATATGTTTGACTAAGATTATAAATATTTATCTGACTTAGGTAGGGTAGGCAGTGTCTTTCTGTCTTTATGAAATGCACGCCACTGGGTGTGGGGTATCGTTGGATAGGCCGTTCAAAATATTGCGGGTTTGTGAATACGATTTTTCGATTCAGGAATCCGTTTGGGTAATATTAAGCTCTGAAATGCAAATTTTTGTTAGACTCATGTCCACCCCCTGCCAGCTAAATGGTTGTACTTGGATAAGTATATGAAAAAATTCACACCAGAACTATATTTATCAACGTTAAAAGGAAAACTATCACAGCTAAGTAGGCTTTACTAGTTACCGAGTGATAGTCGACCAAATTAGATTTACTGTTGAAAAATATGTTCTCCCATACATTCCGTATGGAAGAACATGTTTTTCAACTACAACTTTAAGTTTGTTCTTGGGATAAATTCATACCAACTACGGAGCCCTTTATTGTGCGTGGTCCGACACGCACTTGGCTGGTTTTTTTTCTTCCTTTCTTTCTACGAGTGTCCTTTGCGCTACCATCGTCAAAGTGCCGAAGTTTTGGGCCAACAAAATCTAAAAAACATTAGAGCTTAGATTATCCGAACGCCGTCGGTCAACCGAAAGACCGCTTAACCGTACTGCTAGTAGGTATAGTCATTTGATTACATATGTAAATGACAAAAGTTTTTACGTTTAAAAAAAAAAGGATTTATTACTCGTAAACACTAAATCGGTCCTTTTCACGTATGTATTACATACAAAAATATCTATTCAGAAAGACGTCCACTGCTCGACATAGGCTCCCCCAAGCACCGCCACCTCGACCGGTTTTGTGCTTCCCGCATCCAGCGGATTCCTGCGGCTTTCATAAGGTCATCGGTCCACCTTGTGGGAGGCCTTCCAACGCTACGTCTTCCGGTACGCGGTCGCCACTCCAGAACCTTTCGGCCCCAACGGCCATCTGTTCTGCGCGCATTCATTCTTCGGGCTATGTCGGTTGCCTTGGTTCTCCTGCGGATCTCTTCATTTCTGATTCGATCACGTAGGGAAACTCCAACCATAGCCCTCTCTATTGCCCGTTGGGTGACTTTTAGCTTTCTAATAAGGCCCATTGTGAGCGACCACGTTTCAGTGCCATACGTCATCACTGGCAACACGCACTGGTCAAAGACTCGTCTTGAGACATTGCGGTATGTGGGACGAGAAGATATTGCGTAGCTTCTCGAACGCTGCCCAGCCAAGTCGGATTCGACGATTGACCTCTTTCTCGGAGTTGGACCTACCTAACTGGACAGTTTGTCCTAAGTAAACATACTCGTCCACAAATTAGAGTGTAGCGTCTCCGATATTCATGAGAGTGGGTGTTACATGGGCATTTGACATGACCTATTATTATTATTATTTGTTATGAAAAATATTCATAACAGATTAAATTATATGGGTTTATTGGAACAGTTCGTCATATAGTTCGATTATCCGAATAAATCGGTTTTCCGAAAACACCCTTGTCCTCCTAATTAATTCGGATAATCGATGCTCCACTGTACTGTCGTGCCAGCGCCACCAAGAATAAGGAGACTCTAAAAATACTTCATTTCTGTCTTGCAGCAGCTCACAGTAAACCTGCCACCGTAATGTGTTCAAACTCATACAATTTTCCAACATAAAATATATTGTACAATCTTCCAAAATAGCATGCTGCCTGCCTATAAATCTGATAGATATTTTCAATTGTATTATGAACATAGATCGGATAATCGGATGCATATTTACATAAAGTTAATTATAAGCTATGAAAGTATGGAAGCAGCTTTTTAAAATATATTTTTTGTAAGAAAATATCCCGTAATGCCAGGAATACCGGCAATGCATAACTAGTCGGGTGTATGGAAGCGACTTCTAAAATATTAATTAGTTTAACAAAAAAAAAAAAAAACCGAATTCTTGAATTGCATAGCTATTCAGATATAAAATAAATAATTTTAAATATATATATATATTTAAAATTATTTTAAACCCCTATGCAAATATGTGTATGTAGGGTGTAAGAGTAGGGGCGGTGTGTGTTAGTTAAAATAAAAAATAAAACACCGGAACCGCGGGATTTATTCGATACAAAAGCGCTTTCCATAATAGCAAACATCTCAACTTTAGGTGAATATGCATCCGAATATCCGATCTCTAATTATGAATTAATCTTTTGTTGTTAATTGGTATGGTCTGGTATTTTGAGTACTTTATGCGGTCTACCCAAATGTCCTTTCTTTGGTATTGTTCGTCGAGTCGTTGAGCTCCTTAAATCCTGAGTTGAGCTACACGTTTACTGACAAATGCTTGCACTGACTGGACAGGTCCACTCAAAATTGTGTGGTTCTTTCCTCAAAAGACCATTTCAGACACGGATCTACATGGTCTGAGCAAGATCGGACCAAGATTATGTCTGGACTTTAAAAGAGACTTTGACCCCTGAGTTTGTTTCGCCATTTCTTCTCAGGGGTAGTCAGATAGGAAATGTTGACTTCACCAAGCTTGTTTTTATATTTTTTATATGACGTGTAAAAGTGATTCCGATATCCTATTTACAGAATAAACGATTTCATTTCATTATCTTTCATTTAATTTCAATTAATAAACAAAGAACATGTAGTATTTGAACCAATTATTTTGTTCGACTTTTTTCACCTACCTACGCACTTAAATAAGAGAAAAATTCCTTCAATAGACAACCGTAACCGCTACAGACTTTGGAAACATCTGATAGACAAAAAACGTTCTCAAAATATCCGTTACACAGTTCAAAAATATACAAAGATTGACGTTTCCTTTTGTTTTCCGAAAATAATTCGGTCGTGCACACACCTACATCACTAGCACATGTCCGAAATCGAAATCAGCGACCGAAAACCGAAAAATTAACAACGAAAACCCTAAATAGACGAAACTCGATATTTTCGCATGAAATCAGGGATATTGTTAAAAAAAAAAAAGGTTTTTTTTTTTTTTCTTACAAATCATCCGCGCATGTGCATTGTGGTTTTAAGTTACGCGCGGATGGACAAAAAATATTATTTTTTATTACCTGCCACCTTTTCACTTGAAATATGGACAATCAATAGAAAGGGTCAACTTTTTTCGCGCATTGTCGATAATTAAACTCTTTTGTTAACCCTTTCAATGATTGACCCCTTGGGAATTATATTTGTTAGTACTTTTTTATTGATTGTTATATTATTGACCTTTTCTTACAAAAAGGTTTAAAAAAAAAAAGTTTGCAAAGAAAATATTACTCTTTCACAATGACGTACAATTGCACGAATTATTAAGTAATTGATACGTTTGAATTACTTTACTAATTTTAATAATTTTTTTTGGTGTTAGCGTTTGTAATTTTTTATGTATATAAGGTGTACCTATCTATTCATACAAGAAATATTTTAAATATCTTTATGTGGTAAAAAGCCTTAGCAACGAAGTGTTTTTATTATAATTTACGTAATTACTATAATTTTAAAAGTGCTTGAGACATTTTGCAAAAATCCTTTATTTACTTATTCTCTGAATGATCCGCCCGGACGTGGGCGTGGTGGCGGCGCGAGCGAGTCTTTTGAATAATTAATCATCATATCAATTAATTTAAATTATATATATATATATTTTTTTTTTAAATAATATACTTAGATTTAGAAAATAAATTGTTTCCATGGCTACTTTAATTTTAAAATATTTTGAAGTGAACAATATTTCCTTGATTTGATATATGACCCTACTTTGACAACAACTCTATTTAATTTTACCTACTTCAGACTAAGTGCAATTTAATACAACCTAGTTTTACAGATTATTCATTTATATTATTTTACAGGATGTATTTTTTAAATCTTAATTTAACAACACCTTACACATCTTCACGCTTGTGGACAGTTTTCAATTAGTACCCATTTAGAATTAAAACTAAAGCAATCCGTCACCGGACACAGCTGGCCCATTTCTAGCCTCTATTTAGTTTGGTTGTCTTGTTAGTCATTCATTACATTAGTGATGTTTTACAACCTTTAAATTGCCATCCAAACATACTAAATCAATTTTAATCTCAGCCTTACCGACTTCAAAATAGAGCCCAAATGACTTTTTGTGTAGGGAACGCATACGTTTGTCGAAAGCAATGAGATAAACATGGCGGGCCAAACGCGAGTGAGATGTCAATCACCTGTCAACGACGTCCCGCCTTCCTATGCACTCCTGGTACTGCCAAACGTAATGTACTGGGATTTGTCGTGTTTTTTTAATACTGAATAATGTTTTCCTGTCTGTCCGTCAGTTTTAAAATGTTTTAAGAATGTGATGAATGTTGTTATTGTTAAATTATTGTAACTTGTTAATTGTGATGTCAAAGAAAATGCTGAGAGACTACTGTCAACGGGTTAAAATTATTCTGTATTAATTGACATTTGTGGTTACTAATGAGGATGTTTAAAAATAGTTGCAATTAGTAGCCCATCACGTTTTAACTGAAGCAAAGCGAGCATTTCCTTCGGCGAACTTGCTCAAGTTAGAGATATGAGGTTGAATCGTTGTTCTCTATCACATATTTCGTACAAAATGGTGGGCGTAAATCAATGAAATGGTTCCAGTATCAATTGTGTGTAATTTATCGTCGACCGCAAGTCAACGCGCCTCACACTGGGCCAATAAAATAATATTTTTACTGTAACTAGCGGCTGCGGCGTACCGCACGCGTGCTGTCTCACGAATATCGGTTGGTTTTCATAAAACTCAAGTAAGTATAATATTTCTTTGGATAACGACAAGGGTAAGTGACATCTACAGCCTTAAGTAAGGACAACGCTACAGGTATATAGCCTCTGTTTTTTTAAACTTAATTGCTGGTGAGTAGGTACAGTACGGTCGATTAACAAAGAAAAGTATCATTTTAGTAGCATTTTTTGTTGGCATTTAGTTGGGCCACTTACAGAGGTAAGTGGCCCAACTAAATGCCAACAAAAATGCTACTAGGGATCCACCTACCTAAAACACCAATTTAGTCAGGTAGATACTTATCTCAGTACATCGACTGGTATACATGTAACAAGAGGTTTATTGAATGGAGGAAGCTGATGAGGAAATGGATAGAGAAGAAACGCTGAATAAAAAAAAATAAAAAAAAATGCTCTATTGCAGAAACAGCCACAGACTAAAAACAACAAAAAGCTGACAGTATGTCTATTTTGATAATTGTTAAGTTTCACATAACCCACAATTGAGCATATCAATACAATTAAATATGATAAAATATATTTAGCAGTCGCTTCTAAAGTGGTTGCCCATACGCCAGCGTAGAGAGCAAAGGGCGCTGACCACTTTGTTTTCATTTCTTGACTCTCCCTCTTCCCCTAGTTATATAGCTCCCCACTTTCAGTACATTTGCGCCAACCACAATAGAAATCTACGTTCACCACACAATCGTCTTCTTCAATGTCCTACTCACCGCACTGACTTCATTCACTCTTCTTTCTTCATTCAATCTATCTCTCTGTGGAATGCGCTCCCCCAGGAAATCAGGATGGTAACCAACCGATTATCCTTTAAGGTTAAAGTTCGCGAGCACATTCGTAAGAAGCTGGCAGTATCATAACAACGGAAATGTTATCCCATTGTTTGTTTAATTAGTTTTAGTATATTCGTGTATTTATATGTATTTATTTGTTCTTATATTTATATATAATTAGGTATATTTATCTTATTTATAGTTATGGTATAGGTATATCTAAGGATATTCCTATATGTATACAATTATTCCTCCAATTTCATAATTGCACCTACCACTGTTTGTCTCTGCTCCACCCAAAGGTTGACTGGTAGAAAATGCCTATGGCATTAAGTCCGCCTCTGTACATTTTTTTGTGCTAAAGTATTAAATAAATAAATAAATAAATATTTTATTTTTATTTTTTATTTTTGAAGTGAAAACTTCTTTAGGCGCGTTGAAATCATGGAACTCGCTTCATCGTCACCGAACGCTTTCCATGAGCTATATTATAAAAGAACAGTTATTCAGAAGTTTTGTGTTTTCGCTTCTGTCGGCAGTCCTTATGACTGCGATTTTTTATTATCCAAAACTTATTAAAAAAAAATATATATACTTTTGGGTCTTTGCCTTATTCTCACATGATAGTAAGTGATGATAAAGCCGAAGATGGAATTGAGTTGAGTTGTTGGAATGGAGTTAGCAATCCTAGCTAAATTCTTCAAAGCGGAAGGTAACAAAAAAACAGCATAATATAATAAACTCAAACTCAAACTCAAAGCATTTATTTCAATTAAACCATTTACAGGCACTTTTGAATTGTCAAAGAGACGGTCAGTTAGTCAGAGTCGGCAAGTTGAAGCTAGATGCCCATTCCAATACGTAGATCACTATGGAGAAGAACGGACAAGAAACTCCAAGGACACTCTTTTAAATCAAGATATTACATAATCCTGGGTACATTATTCTTGTTGCTTCTATATGTGAGACAATGTAAAAACTAATAAAACAATTCAAAATATAAAATTACAAATTAAAAATAAGCCCTGGCAGTCAAGAGATGACCAGTCCCAACTGACGGCGCCCGTTCACGAACATGACGCATGGATCAGCACCATCCAGCTCAACCATTTTGTAGGGAACCGAATGATCCAACACACGCGCCACCATCAGTGAAACATTTAAGTGAGCATGACATACTCTCAACTGCCATGCTCTTTCAAGTCAACATAAATCATAATAACATAGTAAACGACTCCATGGTATTCACATTTACAAAATTGAAAAAATGCTGCTAAATTATACAGAACTATAGTTTGCAATGTATTTGAGAGATTAATAAAAATTTACTACCAAAAAAAAAAAATATTTCGAAAATCATAAGAGTAACAACTTCCAAAAGCTTACCGTTATATTTCTCACCAAATCAGGTATAGGGTTATCAACCACACAAGGTGTTTCGAAAACTAAAGAAAAAATATGAAATATTTCTCACCATATTTTTTTTTACCCAATAGTTTTAAAACGATGTTTTACACTGTACCTATATAATCAAAGTCGTTAACGAGCATAAATTGTTGACCCTTTCTTTAAGATTTTTTCTCAAAATGTCAAAGTTCACAAATTACAAAGGTCACAATTGTAAAGAGTTCATTCAAGTTACCCTTTCTCGGTCACCCTCTAAGAAATCTACGTTTAAGAAATGCATGGTTTTTACGTTTTTTGTAAAAAATTGGGCAATAATATGAACTATAGAATAAAACACATGTGAAATATTGGGTAAAAATGAATTTATGTGTTTTTTTTTTAGAAATTCTCAGTGTTGTTTGGTCGAAAACAGGTGCAAAATATGTAAGGGTTAAATGATTTTGGATTTACTTATTGTTCAACAATATTTAACTGTTGTAAAGGGTTAACTTAGTAGGTAGAACTAATATTTTAAACAATGTTTTTTTTTTAATTTTGTGTTTTTTTTTATCACTTTCTCTGGGAAAATCCTAACACTTTTGCTTACCCGTTCATGATAATGATACCTATGTCAAATCCACTTAAACCGATATTTAAACAGCCGATACTTCACCAATAATATCAAGGTCACACATAGGATATTAGCACAGGTCATTTCGACCCACTGGGTTACAGAAACGCGCCACTGTGCAAACACAGCCGAGTGTTTAGCAAACATCGCTTGCCAGCTATGGGCTCCTGGTATTTCGCAAGACGTTGGCAAACCTCTTTTTATTCCTGCCTTGCTGAATCTTGCTTTACCGTCTTCTTGTCAGTTAGTAGTTGGTACACACGGCTACATATCAAGCTATACAATCCAGTTTACGCTGGTCTCGCATTGTATAGGATTTCCGTACAATGAGAGATCAGCTTATACTGGAAATGTATAGCTTGATATGTGGCCGTGTGTACTTTTGGTTCAGTCATTAAACTTGTAAAAAAAGCGGAAATGTGTATGTTTTCATAATTATTGTTAGACAAAGAATTAGATGGGTGTCTCCATACAATACTTTAAATAACAAAAGCGTAGTCCAAAACCGATCAGCTTTTCCGACTTCTCATTCGTTCATGAAAGTACGCGAATTTTAGAAGTGAACCCCTGAAACTCCTGAGCTCCTAGTAGTTTGCGATCCCTTTATGCAAAAATTTCGCTTCATTTCTGAGGAACGAAGGAAGGGGTGACTTTCTTTCAAGGCATGGCTAAGTTTTTGTTCATGTAATTAATTATTTTCTTTGAACGAACTAAAATCCCCAATTACCGGATTTACTTCATTTTCAGGATCATCCGAAAACTATCATTTTTGAATCTCGACTATACTATACATTTAAATTAACTAACAAACTATTAAAAATAAAATAATCTAAACAAAATAAACTAAAATATGGCGTCCAAAAATTCCTCAAATACAGGTTGGTTCTTTTCTACTCTTTCTGTTTTTGACTCTGAAAATATCGAGTGTCTGAACTGGCTAATAATAAAGAGTATTAACCTGCTCCATTTTGTTTAGAGTTAGTCATTATAGTAACAATGTGCCCCATACCTACATTCAGACATTCAGTCATATAATCGCAAGACGTACTCTCAGATAAGTACACAAAGCCTGCAGGCAGGTGGTTGTGCGACGTGGCGGCGCCCTATGTTTGCCTACCACTCTGCGGACCGCCAGCGAGACTTGCCGCCCTGGTACTTTAGGGGATGAACGCAAACATTCGCAAAGGGAAGAGGATGCAAAAAATAATTGAGCTAACGGTAAGAAATTTTACAAATTGGATTTTTTGAAGTAGGTAGTAAAGTTATCGAGTTGACATTAGTACAGTTTGTCAATGTCTTGCAGATGAAATACCAGTAAAAACCCTTCAAATTCTTAGTACTTACAATAATAAGTGATGTAACATTAGTTGACAGACGAGGTCTCAAATTCGTATGAGTCACTTTTCCAGACAATACTGTAAAATTTGTAGTAGGTACAATTACAATTTTCATAGAACCGTTTTAACTGTTCCATTCGCACCTCCATCGATCAATTGCTATGTATATATATAGATAGACTTGTCAAATGAATCATTGTCCATTTGGCCAATAATTTGGGCGTATCGATCAGCGTTAAAATGGCGGTCGGCGAGGCCATTAAAATGTTTGTTCTATTAAAAGGGGCAATGGAAACAAACAAATTTCCGAGATTCCCTCTGTTTGGACACTACTCGAGGGTTGGATGTGACGCCGTGCCATAATAGGGTGACTGTTTTCAATATAGCTCATTAATTTTGGTAATAGGTCATTTAAAGTATGTTTTATACCAAGAGGTAAAAAGTCATTGATGTTTTTTTATCAAATCGTTGTCGTTGATTAAATGCGATTTTAAATTAAACAGTGTACATATTTTACAATTGATTCATAATTCGTGATAAAAATCAAGATAATAATCATGATGACAATTTCTAAGCTTACTGTTACTACACTGATAAGTGATAACAGCGAGCGAACACAAGATTGGTACTTACTGAATTCTCGTTTCAATCAATTCCTTTTTAGTTTACCACTATTTCCATTGCATGTTTAATATTTTTTAAACACAACATAAAAAACGTAATAAATAATTAGTTTTCTCCAAATTACAATTAATAAATAACAGCCCACAACAATAGGCTACAGGCTACCAGACGCCCAGAAACATCAGCACGTCAAATTATATTGTTAACAATACAGGGGGATGTTGTTCGGGATTCGAATAATTAATTCCATTTACCGGCGCGTGGCGCTAGATGGCGGGCCGTAATTGTTGGACGTATTAGCGGCACGCTCTCTGTATTAATGATAGTTGGTGAATTTTGAGAGTTTTGCTAATCTCATGATGGGTGCACTGTTGCAGTATAGTATGAATCGTCATCAATACCTTCGTTTTGATTTTCTATTAAAATTAATTAAATAGCAAAGCTTTTCTTAGGCCGCTTGTACACACGGCTACATATCATGCTATACAAATCTAGTTTACGCTGGTCTCGCATTGTATAGGATTTCCGTATAATGAGAGACCAGCTTATACTGGAAATGCATAGCTCGATATGTAGCCGTGTGTACACGCTAAGAAAATTTACCGTGTCTGCTGCAGACAGGACCAATTCATCATGTACACGACAAGAATTTTGTCGGACCTAAGGCACGAAAACTTGTCGTGTCTGCTGCAGACAAGAAAAATATGAACGTGTACACGATGAGATTGTTTTCGGGCAGTCGTGCGTAGGGTATGGTAGGCTGCTCTAGTAAAGTCTGTTATTAATTTGTAATTGTTTGTGAGTGAAGATCACGTCCAAGCGTTAAACGTACACTAACAACGTGAACCACCTCACCAGCCCCGTCCCTCCCTATACCGCAGCAACTCAGAACGCGTCGTGTCTAGCGCAGACAAGATTTTGTCTTATTCAGCACCGTGGTAGTGTACACAGTTCGTGTGTAGAAACGACACGAATTCTTGCGTAAGCCCGGTGACTTTTCTTAGCGTGTACAAGTGGCCTTACCATCCATACAAGCCGCCATCTAGAATAACCTAAATGAATAGCTCATTGCCATCGTTAAAATAGCTTGTTGAATAGAATCAGCGGGGTAATAAAACACATATAAAATGACAATTGATCGCAATGGGTTTCATTTTGACAGTTCACCCACGTCCATTGCGTTATTTACGTCGTTGAGCAGTCGAATTTTGCAAACCTATGAAGCAATGGATTAGCAATATCCTTCGAAATTCTCCGATTGTGATTCAAAGTGTGTTACGTAATTAGGGTGGATGATTTAGCAGAAAAGATTGCTTTTAAATCTATAAGCATCATCAAAAGATAATGAAAAGCGTACTATCCTTTCAGTCCTTTTTTTTAAATCTTTTATATAGATTCTTTTCTATTTTGTGAATGTTAGAACGTTGTAGGCCTATTAGAGTGTAGATTTGTTGGCAATTTTTTATTTTGTTAAGTACCTGGTAATTGTTGAAAGGCCTACACTATCCTCCCATACCTATTAACACTGTTATTTGAAAATTATGTAAAAGCCAATTATTTTTAAAAGATTATTTAATTTTCTTCTCCATAGGAAACGACTAATTGGAACCGTGCACCTTGTTTCTGACATTTCATAAGTGCCCATGTAGGTTTATGTGAAATAAAATATTTTGATTTTGATTTTTGATTTTGAGTCCTTATAGTTTGCGGGAAAAAAATTATACAAACAATGCGACACTACAATTCAAATTATCAAATAACTTCTCCCGCTCTGGGCGGAGCGGGAGGGCGTGTCAGACTTTTACTGACTAAAACCCACCCGTGTTCCTTCATTTGCCTGTGTGCCAGGGCCACGGTATCCCTTTCTTACAAACCCGCGAGTCCCGCAATCCTGGCAGGCCACTGCACCTAATAATCGAATGTTTATAATCCAGCCATTTCTACAGTCCTACACAGATACACAATCACAATTTCCATCAAGAATCAAATCCATTGCATTATGTACTCCACGATACATAGTATATACACACGGTGAGTAAGTTCTAAGTTTCACGCGGTCTCGGTAACCGCAAGGCGTTGTCTCGTCACCGCAGCGCTCCGTCACACGCTATGTGCACAGGGGTACGCGGACTTTGTACGCTGGATACAATGTTATTTTCTTCTTTTTGTTGTAGTGTCATAGGATGGCTTTAGGCACGCTAGATCTAGTATGGTAGGTGACAATATTTTCATATTCCTAAATTACTGAATACTTTATATTGTGTCATTAAGAGGGCACTTACCAGTCCACTAGCGCCACCCCTTTAAAAAATATTATCTCGTGACTGAGAAGGAATTATGAAAAACGGCTCAATCAGCTCCCTCGGTAAGTGTCTAAAATTTTCTAATACATTTTATAAAGTTTCATATTGAGACACGAAGAAACAAAATACGATCTAGAGGAATGTGGCCATTTTTCTTTAGATCGAATTTTGTTGCTGCGCCCTTGCTACGCTTCGTGCACCAAACCATCTCGTGCCTAAATAGGTTCCTTTCAACCCTTGTATAATAATCTACTAGGTATATACCACAGCGTTATCCTCGCGTCACTTGTGCCGATACTAAAGAAACGAAGACTTGTTTTGTCACCTTTTAAACGAAAACAACAAAAGATATAGTAGTAATTGACATTAGGTACTTGGTACACAGCTACCTCTTCCTTTCGGAATTATATAAATATAATACAATTCAAATGATAAAATATTTATTTCATAAATTCATTAACCATCACCTTTGTACGTATTTTCTGTTCCTTTCTTCTTGTCTGTTATATGTGTGTACAGACGCCAGCAGGTCGAGCTATCTATTAAAGAAATTTGATAGATTGTAGTAGCTTGATGTGCTGGCGTCTGTACATAAATTGTCAAATAAATAAATAAATAAACCATCTACCAACACGCACTGGGCCCACGTGGTAGATTACGGCCCACTCCAGCTCAGGGCTGCAGTGGGCCTAAATAGGTCCCTTTCAACCCTTGTATAACAATCTACTATATACCACAGCGCTATCCTCGCGTCACTTGTGCCGGTACTAAAGAAACGAAGACTTGTTTTGTCACCTTTTAAACGAAAACAACAAAAGATACATATTGACATTAGGTACTTGGTACACAGCTACCTCTTACTTTCGGTATTATATAATATTATATTTATATAATTCCGAAAGTGGTTTTCCAATTTAAATGGTAAAATATTTAATTCATAAATTCATAAAATATCTGCCAACCCGCACTGGGCCCACGTGGTAGATTACGGCCCACTCCAAGCCTGTGTCCGAGCAGTGGGAACATTATAGACTGATCATGCTATTTATTATGCTTATACTTAATATATAAATAAAATTAATTATATTATGTATTATTTTTCCGAGCGGTCCCCACAGCGGTGCTAGGTAGAGCATGACAGTCGCTCGCAGTATAACGGGCGGTCACGGGACGTGGTCACTGTGGGCACTCGGCCTGTCTGACCACACCCCACAACACATCCGTGTACATAACATGTACTTAGAAGTACCTAGCACTTCCTCTAGTAAGCCTTCTTAGTGTTTAGTTAGGATAAACGATTTTTGAATGTCTTTTGAGTCTTCTGCTACGATCAATGATGAAATGACTGATAAGTAGGTATTTACTAGGTACAATATTTTTTCTTTATAAGTAATGCTTAAAATTATGCAGAAGAAGTAATTTTTACACATTTTTTTCGGCAACCTCAAATGAAACCCAAAATGAACAATGAATGAATATTACTAACCTACTTTGATCGTATAGAAATAACTCTCCTTTTCTTGGTCATATCTAAAATTCTACATCATCACCGTCATCATACTTTTTTTTTTATTTTTTTTTTTTTATTTAGCATTTATACAAAAGAACACAGGATTAATTAATAAATAGCAACCAAAAACCACTAAGGTTTAAACTTGTGCTATCATGAGTCTATCTCAATATCTAACTATACAATGAAGCATTTCATATGTACGCGTTATTGCCGATACAATTAATAATATCTTTATATAAATAGTTACAATCATTCCTACATAATACTTAAATAATATTGCTTAAGTTTACATTTGATATTTTTATGTGTAATACATTTGTTTATTTCTGAGGGTAGACTATTAATAAGTCTCGGACTTCAGGACTATCTTACTGAAATTTTTATATCAGATGAGATCTTTTTCTTTCGAGTCGATGGCAAAGGTAAAAATATTGTAGATATTATGTTAAATAAGTTGGGCCCAAAAAAGCATTGATCTCTTACATTTAAATGTCTGCATCATACTTCACTTCTTTGATTGACATGAACCGTAGAACAATAACTTTTTTCTACCAAACTTTCTTGCTCAAAAGATAAAAGAATATCGCCACCACTTGTCTATTAAAACAAAAATAACGAAGACCGTGATTGCTTGTCTTGAGAAAAAAACTAGCAAGCGTACCAACAGTTCAAAAGCCTCTTTCATCCCCGACCGGGAGCGGAAAGCTTGTACCGTCAAATACAAAAAAAAAAAACACGCTGTAGGTATAATATCAAGTTACGTACATCTGGCCGCCTGGCGAAAAAGCACGATTTTATTAAAGGAAATTGTATTTGGAACATTTCTTGGAGTTCATGAGTTTCTGGTACCTTCTTTCTTTTGTTTTTATTATTCTTCTATTATTTTTTCTATTGGTTTTATCGTTATGAATTTCAGTATAGCTGAAATAAAAAATAAAAAAACATAATATGACTAACATAAATACCTATCAGATTATAATGATTGGGAACTTGCTACGGTAAATAGGTCTACTAGGTAGTAGGTAATAACTTGAAAAGAGATAAAAATGTCAGAAATCCGCGTCCATATTCTGTAGTTTTCTCGTAAATGTCACCAAAATAATGCGGTTTTCTCAAAAACTTACAGTGCGGTAAAATTTCACGTAAGTAGGTACCTACTTAACTATTTTAATCATGGTTTAAGAGGGCATACATCGGTCTACTAGAGCCACTCCTATAATAGTTATGTATGCAACTGTTGTATAATAAGGGGTATTAAAACATGAATGTGGGTTTATCACACGAGGCGAAGCCGAGTGTGATAATAGTATCAAAAGAGTGTTTTAATACCTAATTATTACAGTTGCATACAAGACTTTATCTACACCCATGACATGAATCCTCTATAAAAGGTTCTGAAACAGTTTTTGCAATACTAATATCGAACAAAAATGGCGGGATACGACGCTTTGGTATAGTATAGTGAAACGCGCGTGCGTGACAATGTCCTTTTTTTTTAAATTCCTAAAGATACCACGAATTGAGTAGTGAGAATGGAAGGGAGGATGATGATCCTGAAGGGATGATGATCCTGAAGGGATCATCATCCTCGTAAAAGCAAAGGAGTTGCATTATGAAATTCAGTACAACATTATAATTCCAGTTTGGATGCTATTATGGTTACTATGACACTGGGTGTTTTAATGTTGGCAATAAGCTAACTTTTTCAGAATCTTTTATAGAGGATTTATAGCATGGGCGTAGATAAAGAAATATTATCATGCGTGACTGAGAAGGAATTATGAAAAACGGCTCAATCAGCGACTTCGGTAAGTGTGTCTAGAATTTTCTAAAACCTTTTATAAACTTTCACATTGAGAAATAAAGCAACAAAATACTTGTACGGTTTTTGACGTGACAACGTCTAATAAATCGATGAACGCCGGCTGCATGCACGAAAAAGGATGACTCATAGTCCCGTTACGCTCATTATCCCGTTACGCTCATTGTCCCGTTACGCTCATTGTACGCTTGCGCTGCATCAATGTTTTGTTATGACGTTGTCACGTTAAACTATCGTCCGTAAACCAACTTTACAGACAACCAATTTTCTTTAGATTGAATTTTGTTGCTTCGTATCTCAATATGAAACTTTCGGTGATTGAGCCGTTTTTCATAATTCCTTCTCAGTCAAGAGATGTTTTACTTTTAAAAAAGTGGACCGCTTTATGCGCTCTTAAATCGCTTTATTGTCGGGAAGAAGCAGGAAGTCTTATCTTACCATAAGCTTTCCTGTGCTAGCTTAGCCTTTATAACACTGATTGCAGTGTTATAAAGGCTAAGGCGAATAAATGTGAAGGAAAAAATGATCATTTTGCACATTAAAGTTAACATTGTTATTAACTGTTGCAGCCTTTAAAAGAAGAGTAAAAGATCACTTTCCACTTCGTCATATTTGCATATTATTGTGTATTTATTATTTTCCACTACATTGTAGTTCTAAGTATATATTTGAGTGATATTTATTTTAGAAGTATGTATGTAATATATTCTCTTATTGTATGTTTATAAGTATTTATATTAGTGTATAGCTATTTTGATTTTATGTTTTTTTTTTTTCTCTTCTACTCTTACATACGTTGACTACATCTCTAATATCTACTTTCCTATCGCTGGAAGAGATTTTATTAGAAATAAGCGTCACCTTTGTACGTATTTTTCTGTCCCTTTCTTCCTGTCTGTTTATATGTGTGTACATAAATGGTTAAATAAATAAATAAAGTCATCTCAGTTTAATTTAAAGACTCAATTTAACGCTCTCGTCAATTCTGGAGGCGTCACAATAAATAATACTGACAATGTTGTTGAAATAATCGTAAATTTTATGTTATGTCGGCAGTTCGGAACCCACGCGGAATGGAGTTGTCATTCGCTGCTACAATGTTGTGTAGGTGCACTTTTATTGAAGAACCATCTAAACATTGCACACAATAATGCAATAACTACACTGCTAAAAGGATCTTTTGATGCTGTTGGTACCTAAACATTTTGTGTAATTGTTTTGTGAAATATATTGTATTATTTTTATTCTTTCTGATATATCTCGGGACCCTGGGGTCCCAGGCCTTTGGAAGGCGTACGAGGGGTCGAAGCCAACTCGCAAAGGCCCGTTACACGCTTTTAATGAAATGAGGCACTAACCGACGATTATCCCTGTACGCACTATGCAAGTGCACCCAACAACCTCCGGTTGGTGTAGGACTATTGCAAGATATGGAAACAAAGATATTGGACTATAGATTTTGGGTGGTTAAAATGGACTGGTTACCTAAAACTATGGAAGGACTATGGCCCCTGCCTGATCAATGTTTTATTGTACACGGATACAGGGGGCAGGGGGTGACTTGCACATTCATTAATGGTCCCCCGGAAATGGTCGCTCGCAGTTAGTGTCGTAGCAACAAGGGGGCAACATATCCTGGGGTGCTTGAGGGCTGGAGAGGTATTCTACGACTATCAGAATAATCCCAGAGCCCGGTAGATGGTCAAGCTCCCTACCAGCACTTACTGGAATACTTCGTTCCTCCGAGCACGTTTGCTCTTGCGAATGTCCACTCAAGCCAGCCATTAAAGGCAAGAATGAGGTGGGAGCTCAGTTCCTCGTCAGTGTTCACTCCAGCCGGCCAATAAAGGCAAGGAGATGAGGAACGTGACTTCTCCCAGGAAATAGGGACCGTGGGGTCGCTACTGCCCATCAGCTCGCCACATGCTGCCCTGCGGGTTTCTGTATCTCTCTTATTCTGGCTCCTCACTCTAGACCTGTTTCGTCAAAATAATTGTACCGGCACAGTTCGGAGTTCGGAGCGTCAACGTAGAGTGGACATCGTGGTCGTAGTGTAGATGTCGTGGGGTTTATATGAAGAATTTATCCCAAGAACAAACTTAACATTGTAGTTGAACAACAAGTTCTCCCATACATACCAACTGCAAATGTAAGTTTGTACGCACAATATTTAGAGATTTACCATGTTAAATTACATACATATTTTTTACGCAATATAAAAAATACTTCATAAATAATCTCTTCTCCTGTAATCTACTCGTATAAGTAAAGAACAATTTTCTGTAATTTTTCCAAAAGTTTAGGATCAGTTGTTTCGGAAATAAGGGGGGGAATGGTAAATTTATATATTAAAACTAATTATTATAAAATTAAAAAAAAATTGAAATCCATAGAAAAAATCCTTCCATTTGATATGTCAGACGGTACAGTTTGCAAAACTTTTTATTTTTATTTTGCTCATTTGCCCCCCAAAAGTGACCCCCACATTCAAAATTCATTTATTACGTTACATGTCCGTATTTGGATCACATAAATTCATGTGTACCAAATTTCTTAATCGGTCCAGTAGATTCGGAGCAAATCGACTGTGACAGACCGGTGATCCTTTAGGGATTCCGATTTTCCCTTTTGAGATACGAAACTCTAAAAACCAAGATGGCAGTATTGCCTACTTCCAATTTTGGCCACGCGCCAAAAGATCTGCCCGCAAATTGTGTAGTGTTGTCAAACTAACTTCAGTTGCGATCGCGTAAAAAACTTGTGTTTGAATGCGTTGCTTACGGAAATTTTTTTGATTGCAGAAATAGTATAAGTTGTACACTTGCTGACCTTTAAATATTCTGCATTTTTGGCCTAGTGTTTTCGCATTGTCCGCTCTATTGCAGATTCCCGATACATCTTAGGCCTCCTCCTCTTTTTCTGAAGATTTTTAAAACATTTCGTTGTTAAAACTCAAACAAATTAATTGCCACAAGCCTCGTTAAGCCAGAACGATGGACGCTAAACCGTCTTACTCGACTGATAGAAGGACCAGCATAACGACGCTAATAATACTCGAACCTATGTCGAATCGTTTTTGGGAGTAAGACTTCCCACCAGGGCTTTAAATACCGGTAAATTTTCATAACGTTACCTTGTATTGACAGAGTTAACGTTATTATTAAAATAACGGTAATCGATTTAACGTTATTTATGCGACTATTAATTTTAACTTATTTTAAACAGGGACATGTAAGTAGTGGGGCCTGAGGCGTGCCGATCAAAACGTTGCCTGAATCTGCCTGATTCTTACCCACAGAACAGCAACGTAGCTAAATTAACGTTAGTTATCGTATTTTTGTTAATGTTAATTAACGTTATATTACTGGTAATGTTATCAAGTAACGTTAAATTTTTGTAACGTTAGTAGGTATAACATTGAAATTTAACGTTACGTAACGGTTATTATTTTGTTATTTGGTAACGTTAACAAGCCCTGTTTCCCACACCCCTCACATGCGTCGAAGAACATTAGAATATCTAAACACAAAGTACCAGGGCGACATAAGTTCATAGGAAGAATGCTCGCGCTCCCACAGCAGCAGTCACGTGACCCTTTCATTAAATCCTTGACAGGTGATTTGGCTTCAAAACTGCATGACGTCTAAAAATTATAAATTCTATCTGCTTTTATCAACCCAAATTTTACATCTTATGTGTCAGGAAATATGGTTGATTTTTGAAGAACGATTGTCCTGTTTGAAGGGTAGTATTAAAAATGGGTGTGTATTGTTTGATAGCAACAAAGGAGATGTGTTGAGAGGCACGTGACTTCGACCATTATATGGGGAAAGTTCATAATTAATGGGAAAAATGATGTCGTTAGTTTAGTAAGGATTATGGAAAGGATTTGATGTGTTCTAAAAGGGATGTTTTGACAAATAATTGTAGTGAGAATAGGAAATACAATCACCCCTGTACGAGTATCTTTTGCGAATATTAGAAAAGGAGATTAAAGCTTCTCAGCTCAAATACTAGGAAGTGGTAAAGGGTAAGCGTGAGGGTTTTTTTTTAATTTAAACACTAAAAAGAAAATAATAAAAAAAACCCAACTGCAGAAACACATTAATGTAAAGAGAAAAACAAGCATTATATATCTAACCTATTGATATTATTATTTTTTCTTCTCAATGTTGCCCCTCTAGGAATTTCTCCTGTATTGTGGGTGCGTTTACAAACATTTAAACATACTTACATAAATAACCAGAACCGGAACAACTACTTGCAGGTCATACAAATATTTTTTTCGTGCGGGAATCGAACCCGCGACGCGTAGCGCAGCAGTCAAACGCAACGGTGCCGTCGTATATTGCAGGCCATATTTTAGTTTATTGGATTGCAATAACAAAATTCTATAAATTATAATATATATATATTTGTTTTTCTCTTTTCAGTAATGTGTTTTTGCAGACAGACTTTTTTTTAAATTATTTTATACTTGAAGCTTTTTAGTTAATAATAAGGCAATAAGGGCCGGTTGTTTCAAACGGTTGGTTAACGTAACATACGTACGTTAAATAATAACGATTACGTATGATGTTTAACGTTCGTTAAATACAAAGCGTTGTTTCACTGCATAAAAACCGATCGTCAAAGTTCAAATATAAAAGAATAAAATGACGTTTACCAGGGCCTCAAGTCTGCTATTACAATAGTGTCAGAATGGTCTCGCCATTGTGAGTATTTGACAGTGTTTGTATGGCAAATCTGTCAAAAAATCACAATGAAGAGACCATTGCAACGTTTGTACTTTAGTAGACTTGGCCCCCAGTGGGTATGACACTGGTTACTATTTACCGGTCGTTATTTTTTAACGAACGTCAAGTGTGAAACAACGGTTTGACGATAGTTAGCGCCATTTATGACGTATACGCGTGCGTTAAGTGGAAGTGAAACAACCCGCCCTTAAGAACGAGTTGTTCAGTTAAGTATTGGTAAGTAAACAAGCTCTCTATTACTAGCTTTTATTTGATACCAATATTGTTGTAATGTTGTTTTAAAACCCCTTTTTTCTATTTTCAGATGCAATATATAAATATTATATAACCTATGTCACTCCTACAATTAAGGCGAATATAACCATAAATGTTAAAATCCATCAATCATCAAATAAATTGTTTAGAGGCTACAGAGCGTGCCAAAGATATAGACATACATACATACACCCTCCATTCTCTATTTAACCTCCTTCTGGGGAAGTATTCCCGTTTGAGCACCTATTTTTTATAAGGTACTAGCTTTTGCCCGTGCCTCCGCCCGCGTGGATGTTGGTTATCGCGTAAAAAAGTAGCCTATGTCCTTCTCCATATCTAGGCTGTTTGTGTATGTGAGTTTAAATGTTTGTAAACGCACTCACGATACAGGAGAAATCCCAGTGTGGGGCAACGTTTTAAAAAAAAAAAAAAAAAATATCCCAGGCTCTGCCAAATTTCATGACGATAGATTCAGCGGTTTAGGCGTGAAAACGTAACGCAGACAGACAGACAGACAGACAGACAGACAGATAGACAGACAGACAGACAGACAGAGTTACTTTCATATTTATAATATTAGTATGGATTCTCATATGGAAATACTTTTGGTGCTCAATGCACAGGTGCTCAAACGGGAATATTCCTTTCTGGGGTAATCGGGCAAAAAGGGCCTCCTCCCTTGAGGTATGATCTTTTCACAAGCATTAATTACCTTACTGAAACTGTCCACAGGTTTTTGAAATTCATTTTTAGTAAAAATTAAGGAAATTTAAACAGAGAAAAGTATATACGTTTACCTACCTACTTTTCTCTGTTGTCG
Organism: Dryobota labecula; assembly: GCA_947523025.1. Taxonomy (NCBI): domain Eukaryota; kingdom Metazoa; phylum Arthropoda; class Insecta; order Lepidoptera; family Noctuidae; genus Dryobota; species Dryobota labecula. The sequence goes on from OX383306.1 coordinate 15,708,120, forward strand.
ATCGCTTTGTAAAAACTTGCATTTGTGTTAAATAATAATTTTAATAATAATTTTCTATATTTTTTACTAAAATCCATGCGAAAATCAGCTACCTATATTATCAAAGCCCAGATAATCCCAAAGAAGTAATTTTAGATGATAAAATAACTTATTTTTAAAATTAAGACGGCAAATAAACTAAAACACCCTTCATTTACTCGAAAACAGTCTTTAAAATTACTAGTTCCCAAGTTAAGGCGGTATGATCAGAGACCGCGCTTATTAATGGGTAAAATTAAAAACAGTGTTATAAAAATCTGTTTTTTTTTTTCCTCTTATTTTAAGTTCTGGCGAATATACAATTGCTTTTAATAACACGATTAGATTAATTTTGTTCGATAGAAAAAAATCCCAAAGTTAGATAGATGGATAGATAGAATACTCTTTATTATGTACGGAGGCCAGCACATCAAGTTACCACAAACTGTCAAATTTTCTCGTTCGATTTTGACCTTAATCGTCAACATTTTAAAGTTTATAATCGTTTGGATAAATTTGACAGTTTCGTGTAGCTTCTCTAGTAGTAATTTAGTTGGGCCACTTACCTCTGTTTGGTTGGCAAATGCATACAATTGGCGGGCAGTTTGCGGGTTGGGCCAACAACTGATGGCCTACGTGGATTTGCCTACGAAGGCCCAACTTGCGATGGGGCCAACGTACATTGTCCTACGAAGGCCCGACGAAAACGTGTTATGGGTAGGCCCGACGACACATAATACATTTAGGCAAGCAGTTGTATGTTGGTTGGTTCTATGGCTGGTTTTAGAGCGACGCGTCTCGCCAGCGCCGGCCGTACGCGCGTCGCTATACATGAACCTTATCGGCTTCAAAATAAGGTTGGTTTTAGCGATTTGTTTTAAAAAACCAACCTTATTTTGAAGCCGATTTGATATGCTGGTCACTGAAAATTACAGTTATAATGTAGAAATTTTTAAGTTAGGTTACCCCTATTCGTAATGATTAATCAATGTCATAGCTACATATCGGATGTATTTTTATTATTTTTTATTATGTAAATCAAAAGGTAGTAAGATTGTTTAGCACAATTAGCTGGGGTTGTCCTGATAAAATGATTAAAATAATTACTATGTTTAAATACCAAATGTAACGGCAACCACTCGCGAGTTTGCGAGCCTATTTCAGTCGGCTTAAGCGCTGCATCATAGCGCCTTAAACTTAAAAATATAATGAAGCCCGGTTTCTTAAAAGTCCTAATATTGACAGAAGCCAGCTCTCAAACATATCGTTAGGTATAATTAGTGCTTGCCACCGCCAATTGCCCGGTGTATTGGCAAATATTTGACGCCAATACTTACTGAGGAGATAAATCTTTAGGTTTTGAGAAATAACAAAGGATTTAAAGCTTGGATAAGGAGTGGGTTCAGGGATAAATGAAATGTTTTTTTTTTTTGAACGAAGTTAATGCACGTTGTACTCTGCACATTTGGTGAATGAGAGCTAGAGTACGACACGTGACTTTTGTTGTTTGTCAAAAGTGTCGTGATACTTTTTAGGTCCGACTCTATTCGCTGAACGTGCAAAAGCGAAAGGAACTTCGTTCCATCATCGGAGATTTTTATCATTCTGTATTTTTGTATAATGATATTTAGCTGTGTGTACATAAATAATAAAATTAATAAATAATAAATTAAAAACGGGGCAGTCTTTGGGGTCTGCCGATAGAAGTGAAAACTAAGTAACTTGTGAATTGTATCGTCGAGCTATTAGATTATTAATTTCGAGCGTTCGGTGAAGATGACGCGAGTTCCATGATTTTTGTTCACCCAAAAGTGCTCAACGCTCCTAAAGAAAATAATAAATAAAAAAAGGAGGGGAAATAATCATAGGGCATCGAAAAATTCGTCCGCATCGCTGTCGACAGGAAAAGTGCCAAAAGGCTGGCAATATTGCCACGTTGTATGGCAATGCTGATTCTTTGGCCAAAAAATAGGCCAGCCCTCTGATCACGCGAAGAGTCGACCAAATAGTTAATTATGTATAAGTAACTAGCTTTTGCCCGCGGCTCCGCCCGCGTGGATGTCGGTTATTGCGTAAAAAAGTAGCCTATGTCCGTCTCCATATCCAAGGCTATATCTCTGCCAAATTTCATGACGATCGGTTCAGCGGTTTAGGCGTGAAAACGTAACATACAGACAGACAGACAGAGTTACTTTCACATTTATAATATTAGTATGGATTAGTATGGATTTGAATCTTCACCATATACTATGCTGTTGTGGCGGCATCTACATACAACGCCACATGCGAACTACGCATCAAAGACCTGATGTCACAAATCCTGCATCGCGCAATCAGAGTTTACCGCGCGACTAGAATATATACAACATCCCGTCATCAACCGTTGGGCATTTGCCCACCAGACACAACACCCGTCTGGTCGGAGGATCCTCCCTTTTCTATAGAGGATGAGTGAACTTTACACCCTGTTCCTCATATCTCTATACTGTCAAATCAAGCATGTTGTCCAGAATCAAATATTTTTATAACATTTTCAAACTGACTCAACAGAACTTCCTGATTACGACGACTACGTGTACAAAAGTCATGTGACATTAAAATATCAAAAACTATATAAAACATGGCTGATAACGTCACGTATCTTACGTATAACCAACGGGTGTCGGTTTCCCGGCCGGTAACTTGATAGACTACCTATGTGTTTTGCATCGTGAGTATCATAGACTAGAGATGAGGTGCGTTCTGCTTGATAAAATGGCTACTGATTATTCTGTAGATGTATATGGTCGAAACAGTTACTCGTAGGTATGTTAGTATTAGGACGATGTGCCGTTTGTGGTGTGTTGAACGCTAGAAATCGTATTCGGTTAGTGTAGTGTAGGCGTCTCAGCTCATTTTTCTCGGGTGGAATGGTTTCTAATTGAAAAGTATAATTTTAAAAACGCAATCATTGTATGCTTGTGTTCCTACTCAGTTCCCAACTGTTTAGCTTTTCTAGCTCAACTCCCAAAGTTGCTGCTATAAAATAATTATTTACATGACGAATAAGGTCTCCGCTTAGGTCCGAAACTGACTGACTGTGGTAAACCTGAACCCTAATTGCGTAACACACTATCAATCACAATCTGGCTGGCACATTTCTTGGCCAAAGAATCGGCATTGCCATAGAACGTGGCAATTCTGTCTGCCAGCCTTTTGGGAATATTTCCTGTTGACAGCTATGCGGACGAATTGTTTGATGCCCTTTCATTATTTGCCCTGAAACCGTACCTAAAAAAAAAAATCTCAATCTGAATGATTTTGAAGGATATTGCTAATCCATTGCTTCATATATTCGAAAATTTTGTCGACACAACAACGTGAATAACGCAATGAATGTTACTGATAGTGTGACACAATTACGCCGCCGTTCTTAAAAAACAATGTAATACTTGAGTTTCGAAAATAATTTTCTTAGCTGTATGTCTAATCATAATTATTTTCTAAGTAAAACTAATCATCCATCTAACAAAAGTACCAGGACCGCATGAACGCCGAGGAAGTCTCCCAATCCAATATTATTTCAATACATTTCCCCAAATGTTCCCCGCCATTGTTCTAACGTTAATCTGTTTGCTCGCGTGTTTGCGGTCGCCGCTCAAGTCCGGTTCAGTCAATATTATCGCGATCGACTTAGCTTTGTGTCTTTGATTCTGAGTGTTACCGGTTTTCGGGGAGTTAAAATGGCGCCATTGTTAGGACTGCCAGAGTTTCCATTTCAGTACCTATATAGTGAGACCAAATTTCCATGTTTTTTCGGGAAATAATAGAAGGAGGCCAAATTTTGCAGTCTGTGAAGAATACAAAGTACTTTCCATGTTTTTTCGGGAAGTAGTAGAAGGTGTTTTGCATTTTTGACCATCAGAAATCCGAAAGAAGTGTTTACGTACTTAATAAACACGGCTTTCTGATGTTCAAAACGATTTATTCCGTTCTAATACCAAAAACTAATACCACTATGTAATGCTTTTCAACAAATTTGATGACACAAATATCAGTGGTATTAGTTTTTGGTATTAGAATGGAATAAATCTTCAAAACTGCCTCAGTCATTAGTAAGGGCCGTTTTCGACATTAACTTTGATGCTTGGGATTGACACTATTGATAGCTCATTTCACGTATGTTTTCACGGTGAGATAGTTACAGAATAGCACTGCAGGTAATCATGTCTTGTGCCTATCTCGAATTCTGGATAAAACTGTTGATTGAAATATATCTATATCTTTGACCAATGTTGACTCACCAACTTGCTGCTCGTTTTTGAGCACCATTTTAGCGGCTCTAAAAAGCCCAATATTCATCTGAAGTGCGTGTACTTTATGTTTTGTTTGTCGGCTGCACCAAACTGATGATGTTTGTCAAACGCATTGTTGGCACAAGTGGTAGTGAACCGTGCACATTACATTACTGTTGGCTTTGAGTATTTATGTATTCCTGGTACTCATCATTACTACGTTACTGAAGAAGATGAAAGTTTTTTTAAAGGAAGTAGCTAAATTCTTCTGTGAAGAGGAAGGCTAGTCTCATAATAGCTAAAATTATTATTATTAAACTTCTTTGACATTTCTCGAGACCCTGGGGTCCCGGACCTTTGGAAGGCGTACCTACGAGGTGTCGAAGACAACTCGCAGAGGCCCGTTAGAGATATTTAATTAAATGAGGCACCAACCGACGACTATCACTGTATGCACAATGTAAGTGCACCTAAGTAAAACCCCCGGTTGCTGCAGGACTTGTATTGCAGGATATGGAAACAAAGATATTGGATTATGGGTTTAGGTGGCTAAAGTTAGGTAAACCAACTAGGGTTGCCAACTTTTTTTATACCAAAAATAGTATTTTCGGAGCCATTGCCTGTTAAAATATAGTACATGGCGAACTGGGAATTAACTGAACTTAAAATAATACGCATGTTTCAAAAACATTTTTATTCTTGAAACGCATATTTTTTGCTACTATGAACCTTTAATAACAGGTTTTTTATTTTTATTTTTAATGTCTCATAACAATTTTTACACTCTAAATTAAGGTTACAAAATACCATTACGTCAGCTTTTATGAGATTAAAATACAGGCACTTTTTTTTTTTGAGATGGGGAATCATCTCCTCCCGCTCTGGGTGGAGCGGAAGGGAGTGTACTGTGATCATCTCGCCATTTGTATTGTAATAAAAAATATAGTAGTTTCGCCTACTACATTTTTTTCTTTAGAAATATAGTATTGAGGCCAATAATATAGCACGATACTATATTATATAGTCTCAACAATATTGATGGTTTTGCCGCCGTTATTAGAAAAAGATGTGAATCCCTGATGTCGCGGGTTCGTGGCAGCACCAACAGTATTCTCAGTGTGTTCGCAGATCGCTGGGATTCCCCGATGTGGCGGAGGTGGACGCAGCTCCACGCTGAATTTTAATTTTAATTGTTTGTTTGTTTGTGTGTCTGTACTAACACTAGATGTTAAGTAAAATTGTTACTAACCATATGGACTAAATTGTCTGAAATAAAAATATTCTATTCTATTCTATAGTAGGGTTGGCGACCCTAAAACCAACCAAAGTCAACTAATTTCGACGTTTTAGGGAGTTTATCGTTGAATATAGTGGCGTTAAATGGAGTTTACGCTATATTCTTTGCGCGTAGACAAAATGCAACAGTCAAATAGCTATTGACAGAACGACAGGCCTAGTACCTTTATAGACATAATAGAATTTCATTCCACTGGCGTTATTTTTGGTGGATTTCTTTAACCTAACGATGCTTTGTGATATAGCCAAGCCATTGGTTTGTCATGAGATTTTTTATCCTGAATCTCGATGTTAAAATTATGGTAAAAAAACTTATCAGACACAATTAATGCAAATATTATTTTATAAAAGAATATGATTATGATATTATTATTATTAAATACTTTTAATAATATCCCATGGTTCCGTGTGGCGCCGGACGTAAAGAATAGCACCACCCAATTTCCTCCCGTGGGTGTCGTAAAAGGCTTTCTAGAGAATGGGCAGCAGTGTTCTCTATGCATTTTTAACACCATACTGCGATCGCCAACCCGCCTGCCAAGCGTGGCGATTATGGCAAACCCCCCCACCAATTGGGGGTGGCCTATGTCCAGCAGTGGACGTCTTTCGGCTGAAATGGTGATGATGATTATTAATATTATATTATTAGTATCTTTATAGTTATTCCAAGATTCTTCGTAATTGCACCTACCACTGTTTGTCTCTGCATCACCCAAAGGTTGACTGGTAGAAAATGCCTATGGCATTAAGTCCGCCTCTGTACATTTTTGTGCTTGAGTATTACATAAATAATAAATAAAATCATTAATTAATTTAATTACCTAATGTAGAAAAACATAGGTAAACATAGGTAACGCTAATTGTAGGCATAAAAGTAGAAAAAAAAGCCATAACTGTTGTTGTTGTTGTTATTATAAATAACCTTACAAAAAATTTGGCCTATTTTCACTCGACAATGTAAAATTATTTTACGTCACACCTAGCCATAATGAGAGTTTTACCGCACGCTACGCGTACAGTAAAACTCGCATTGTGGCCGGGTGAAGACGTAAAATTGTGTACTCAACACGGGCAGTAAAAAAGAAAGCCCTTTATCGCATATTTACAACCCTCGCCTGCGGCTCGGGTCACAAATACCTGCGATTTCGGGCTTTCTTTCTTTTACATCCCTTGTTAAGTAATGTACTATTAATTCATAAACTGCTGTCGTCGTTTCATTTCATCAAACAAACAAACAAAATTGTGTTATTTCCTTCCAACAAAAGAAAAAACTTTATCGAACAAAAAATAAAAACAAAAGACAGTGAAATTATTTTAAGCTTTTTATTTACTCCACAAAATAGGGGAGGTGCTTCCTAAAAGGTTTCCGTGTCGGTGTACATTTTCCGTTTGTTTATAACATTTCCCCTACCCACCCTGGCGGAAGGGTTGTGAAGCCATGCAAGTGTGGTTCGCCCTTTATTTTTGTAAACATTGGTAATTTTTAAACATTTTTTTTTTGTTTTTAAAGGTGGTTTGGAGTTTCAGAAGAACTTCTTTTTGTACGGCTTTTTTTTTATTGAGACGGTTTGATAGGTAGGTAAGTTGTTTAGAAGTTGGTAATTGTTTCTGAAATAGCCGAGTTTAAACATTTTTATTTTCTTTCATTTGATAGGACTTCGTTATAAAATCGTTGGGTTAATGTTAATTGTAAATTATTTGTTCCATAAAAAGCTGTTGCTGAAAATAATAGCCAAGTTATAAATATTTACCCCTCCTTTTTCTCTCCTTGTTATACAATCACCAGCACCCCAATTGGAAATTTCTAATCCATTACTTCATATACCTACAGTTAGAGCGTCGATCATTCGAACGTCGATCAACTGAATGACCGCTTAACCGAACTGCTACTACGGCCGTAGTACCATTTGTATTAAGAGTTGCGCACTAGATCCGAATTCCATCCGTCCGAAGTTAGATCATTTCCAATTCAGATAGAACTCGGATATCGAATTCGGATTGGGATCGGATGTGGTGCGAAACCGCTCATATATGCTTATGAGCAGTACTAGCAGTTCGGTTAAGCGGTCATTCGGTTAATCGACGGGCACTACGTACCGTCAATTCTCGGATTCTGATCGGATACGGATCGGACGTAGTGAGAAACCGCTCTAGCATTACTTAAAACTTGTTTCAACCAATCAAATGGCTTGCATCTAGTTTTAAGTAATGCTTGAGTATTGAGTGACGTTCTGTAATACGGGCCTAAGACTTGCTTCGACAGATTAAAATTAAAGTCTTTTAAGCGTTAATTCGTTCCTTTTCGTGTAAGTATTACATAAATATCTATTTTGATTACTGGATTACTACTTACTATTGTAATAAATAAAAAAGATTTGCAACAGATTAGCTACTTATATGGTTTTATTGTGTGTGAGGACAAAAGAGACAAATCTGTACCTCAGGGGCCCAAGTCTGCTATTTTTATAAATTCGTCACTCCAACACGATCCCATTGTCATTTTGGTAAAAGTTCGTAATTTGCTAAATTCATAATGGTCGATCATTGATCGGTCAATGGTCTCGTAATAGAATTGAGGAGTGAACTTTTAAAACGTGATTTGTCACCCAAATCAAAGTTTTGGGAAATCAATTAAAACCTGTATTTACAATTATAATGCAACAAGACTTGTTTTGTGATATTTTTTACGATATTTTGGGTTTATAATGTATTGCACAAAGGTATTTTATAATCTAATGTGTTGTATATTATTGTAATTTATGATAAAAATCTGGACAAAACTTATTTTGAATGAAAACAATGGACTAAACTCTTTTTGATTGAAATAGTTGGGGACAAAACACGTTTTTTTTGCTAAAGACAGTTAAGTATAGTTTTTAGAAAGGATATAATTATATTTAAAATAAATAATATGTTAAGTATCTATAATTTTTATTATTTGAGTGACATTGACATAAACTTGAAATTGATAACATTGACATAAAGAAATGAGTAACATTGTTAAGTTTAATCATAACCCCCCAGCTGGCAGTTCCTCTTCAACAATACGGTAAGTATTATTGAAAGAGACGGTTGCAAGGAGTGAATAATCTACTTTATACACTCTTTGAAGTATTTATTAGATATAAATACCTGAGGGAATACGGGGTGTATCCATTTTATCCGTTGATCATGTATCCAACACTATTTATCTTAGGTATGGTCGGATATAATGAACTGAGGGTCAGGAGGCAACTCACACTTGTAACTTATATCTTTAAGATAATTAAAGGGATGATACAAAATGCGGATATCCCACTTCATGTATCCAATGACTACTAATCATTCATGTAATTTTTTTTTTTTTGAACATTAGATTTTTTATTTATTCATATTAATTATGACGCATGACATAGTTTAAAACACCCTGTTACGAATGCAGTCCGAGTCTTGTGATACAAGGGCGCCGCAGAATGGATTGAGATTAAGTTTAAGTTGCAATAGTAAGAAACACATTTTTGCGTTAGGGTGAATGAACCCTGATAAAGATGTCGCCGCTCCATTTCGCGGCGCCCTTGTAACACAAGGCTCGGACTGCACTCGTAATAGGTTGTTTTAAACTATGTCATGCGTCATAATTAATAAAAAATAAAAAATAAAAAAAATGTTCAAAAAAAAATTTTTTTTTTTACATGAATGATTAGCAATCATTCGATACATGAAGTGGGTTGTCTTTGTAAGACGACTAAAATGCCACGGTGTATTGCGCAGGGTGGAACTAGTCGTGCCAGACGGGTACGTGGGTCGTCGTCGTCTACCGCGGTTGCTGGCGGTACCGCGCGCGCGAACTAACTTGCTGCGTGAGGCGCCGCTGACGAGCGCGCTCCGCACTCTCAACCTCATTGCTGATGACGTCGACATATTCTGTTGCGCTTTGGGTGAATTTGAAAAAATAGCTACCTATTGAATTTGTTATGGTACAAGCAGTGGAAGTTTTTAATTTTTAAATGTACTACAATATCGCATTGGGTCTAGCCTGTGAGGATATTCGTATGTATGTTTGGAGTGATAAATATATAAATACAAAAAAAAAGTGAATGCTCAAAATTATGTCTTTTTACTTATTTACAAGTAGGTTAAACCAGTGGTGGCCCAGTGGTAAAGGCTACGAGAATACGGCACTAGACTTACGAGTAGTAGGTCGTAGGTTAGTTAGAGTTGTTGGTTTAGGTTGTAGGTAAGTTCAAAACCCACATCAAACGTGTCCTTATCAAAAAAGCATATTATAAGATAAAAGACTACGTTGAAGACAAGGAAGTTTGGCAATAATTCCTTCTGCACATGTGGCTTCCCTGGTACCTCATAAACAACATAACTATGTCAATGTCTATTAACTGCTCCCAAATAACGATGTTTATTTAGTTTTTTTTGTTTTTTACATACTTCCTTGACATAATCTTTTCATTATTTGACATTATTTACCTACAAATCGAATTCCAATTCTTTATTAGTGGCTTTTGTGGACATGATATTTATTCAGATATGTTACTGTAGTAGTAATTGCAATCATGTCATTAATATTTTATATACTTAGATTATTTTCTATTTTGTGAATGTGAGAACGTTGTAGGCCTAGTAGAGTGTAGATTTGTTGGCACTTTTCTATTTTGTTAAGTACCTGGTAATTGTTGAAAGGCCTACAATGTCCTCCCATACCTCTAATCACTGTTATTTAATAATATTGTAAAGCCAATTATTTTTAAAAGAGAACCATGGAGTTTCTTGCCGGCTCTTCTCCATAAGAAACGACTAATTAGAACCGTGCACCTAGCTTCTGATGTTTCATAAGTGCCCATGTAGGTTTATGTGAAATAAAATATTTTGATTTTGATTTTGATTTTTGTAGTTCGAACCCAGACAGGCGCTTTTCTTTGTGTAAATTGTTTCATCACCATTACTCTCAAAACGGTGAAGGAAAACATTGTGAGAACACTGGCATGTTCTTGAACCAAAAATTCGAAGACATGTGACGTCTACTAACCCGTAATGGGCCCACGTGGTGGATCACGGCAAACTTCTCACCGAGAGGAGACCTGTGGCTTAACAGTGGAAACATTAAATATAGGCTGATTATGCACCTCGTAGAATACGAATTACCTAGTGTATATGTTATCAGCCAAACCCGATTTCAGGCCAAACTAATAGTTTGTCCTAGGCCAAACCGGTGTATCCTACGCGTGTCAGGATATACTAGTTTAGCCCAGGACAATCTAGTTTGGGCTAAGTACTTTATGCTTAACTAGTTTGGCCTAGGCAAAATTGATTGAATCGTGTTGTGAATTGGCAAGTTTTGAAGCTGTATTAATTTTATTTATGCTTGATCATTTAGAATGGAGAGTGGTTATTGAGATAAATGTTTGCAAGGTAAAAATATGAAATCTTCTCATAAGAATCTTTTGACAGGATAAATACCAAGATCTTATCCTACAAGTGGAAGAGGCTGAGGATTTGTCACTTGCAATGATTCAATCAGTTTGGCCTAGGCCAAACAAGATGGTCCTAGGCTAAACTAGTATAACCCGGCACGCGTAGGATAAACTGGTTTGGCCTAGGACAAATTAGTTTGGCTTGAAATCAGGTTTGGCTGGTAACATATATACCATCAGGATTCCATTCATATCATTTATCTTCAACAATACAATCTACCTTATACACTCCTTCAAGTAGAAAGTGTAACTCAAGCACTTTCATACGACACCTGATACAAGGCACAAGCACAAAGAATCACTCGCCCGCGATAAACAATAATTGCAGCTACTAAACGCACTTTAAAATGGCCGCCTATTGTAGTTGGCGCCAAATCCTTGCGTCAATTACGCTTGTCTGCTCAAAATAATGTCTTTTTTCTCATTTCTGCAACATTAAATTCGTGAATGTCCTTTTCGATTTCGTTTGTGTTTCACTTTTTGCGTTTTGTATTTGAAATAAAGATTATAATACAGCACGCAATGGTCTACAATGCTAATTATTAGGTTGACAGAGTTTGAAATGAGACCATGTTCCAAAGATGTTTTTTTTTTAATGGCATCCCTGTTTTGTCCGAAGGCATTGTGCTTTGCAATAAGAAGCGCCTACAGGATAGGCACAATTCAAACACCAATATGAAGAAATTTAAAGACTGATTTTCATTAATATTAATGTTGTCAGATTCAGGACTGAACTTAGCATTAAATTCGAATGAACCTAATTCTGTGAATCAAACCGATCCTCATAATCTACTTCTTAAGGTATTGTTATGCGGTTCCGAGACGGTCAAAATTGCTTGACAACCACGTGAATTTTTCGTGCTTGTCGCAAGCAATTTTGACCGTCTAGAACGAAGCTTGATGTGCTTGACAAGCAAAATACGTGCTAGATAATGCTTGATGATAAGATATATTTTTGCAATGCTTGATTAAAAATGAATGCGGATGCTTGACAAGCATGCTTGATGTTGCCTCAAGCCTCGTAAGCGCGTGCTTGTCAAGCACATAAATGCTTGACAAGCAATTTTGACCGTCTAGGCGTATTTTGGCGTTAGGCTCCTATCTACCGAAAACACAGTCATGTTCAAGAAAGTAAATAACCAGTTAATAATATCGCCAGTTGGTAGTTGTGACCATTGTTCAAGTAGATTGACGACTAAAAATTATTGAATGTTATTAATTTAATGTTATAGTAAGAAACCGAGTAATAATTGATTTTCTTGTAAATCAATCAAATTGTATGGTTAATTAATAATAGTTTAAGATTAGATATTGAATATCCGAAGCACCAAATTGCTGATTGGTTTATATTGAGTTTATTGGAAGCTTGTGTGCTCTAGTTGCTGTTACCAGAGAGGCAAAAGCACGATACGTTTCGTTTACTGAAATGTATGTAGGTAATGAGTAGGAAGCTTTATTTTTGTCTGTTGTGTGTCCAAACGGTAGCGAGTGGGATGCTTTATTAATTTGATTTTGGAAAAGTTGGAGAATGAGTTTTTTCTTTGACAAGACGTAGATGAGCCAAGACCAACTTCACTTTTATGTATTTTAAATAATATAGTTTTATAGAGTTTTAAGCTGAATTTTGTTACTCTGCCAACATTTAATACTCTGAAGTGTCATCTTTATATCGAAAAAGAAGCAGGTTAAAAATAAATTATATATAACAGTGGCGAAACCACTATATAAAACGATTCCTAGCGACTTCCCTTCGGAGGTTCGCAACAGCAACACTACCGCTATTTAAAAATGGCACAATCAATAGTGTCTACTATTGCCAAAAAATATAGTTACACTACAAGTATTTAATTCACCATAACATTCAAACAACTATTACTAGCGCGTATTTTTAGCTTTGAATTACATTTTTTTTTCCTATAAGTCGTCGGCAAAACGTCATAATCGGGAACTAAAAATTCATACAATAACGTGACGTTAATTTGAGTTTATTTCTGTAAAACATTAACCTTAATACAAATAAATACTGAATATAGTTATGCTAGGTATAAACTTCAAAAAATTTATGGTTATACCGAAGTTATTCCTAGGATAACTTTATTTCGTGTTTATTTGGTAAGGCCCTGAAGGTTTTGTTTGTGTGGCGATAGCATCTTTTTGGTTCAGCTACTTGACGATAGATGGTGTAAAATTCACTAAAGGAAAAAAAAATATTACAAGCTTTTTTTAAGTTGGTAAATAGATGTTTACTTTATTTATAAATAAGTAATTTAAAACCAGCTTCGCTTCGGCTTCTCTTTTACAAAAATTAACACCTCGCCGCTGATGTATTATGAGGCCATGAGCGCCATAGTGGCCTAACTGTCATTTGTTCAATACTGATTTTATTTTGAAAAACCGCTTTCGAGGTAAGTTTAGAGAAGTTTTTTAGGCCACTCTGGCTCTCATGGCCTCTGAGAGCCAGAAGTGGCCTAACAGTTTTTTTTTCAATATTGATTTTATTTTGAAAACTGCTTCCGAGGTAAGTTTAGAGAAGTTTTTTAGGCCACTCTGGCTCTCATGGCCTCTGAGAGCCAGAAGAGGCCTAACAGTCACTTTTTCAATACTGATTTTATTTTGAAAAACGGCTTCCGAGGTAAGTTTAAAGCAATTTTTTAGGCCACTCTGGCTCTCATGGCCTCATATAATATAATAATATTTGTGTATATACCTATTAGCAGGAATACCTTACCTTCATACTTTTGTAAAACAATGTTGAATGTATATGCTGTTGGTGTTCTTTAATAAATAAATAAAAATACACACACAAAAACTTATAACACCCACTTAATTTCATCAACCCACCAGAGACTACAAACGCCTCATCTCATTTCTAATCCATAAAATGACCACGAAACAAGATAATCCCTTAAAATAAAAACAGCCCCCGGCTCTAAAATAATTGACTCCACCAACCCTCAAATGTCATTACCAAAATGCGCATCAAAAAAGCTGCGTGGGGTACAATCTACCCCTATATTATAATTGTATTCAGGCATATTGGCCGCGTTACTCGTTGCTCACATAATTCTGGTGTAATACGATATTTTATTAGTGAGCATTGTTTAAACAATTGCGTAAGTGATTGTTAGGGCCGTAGGGATCTGCACCTTGCAGGGTGATGGTTATGTTGTAGGGAGGCAGGCAGGACGGGATGAACTTTTTTTGTCTCTCTTTTCAGCGTCTATTGTTCGTGCTTTTATCTTAAACCATGAGAAAATCTTTAGAATGTTGATACGTCACACGTTACACGTTTTTGGCAATCTCAAAAATTGGATTTAGAGCACAGATTCAGACAATAGTTTGTGAAGACAACCTATTTTGTTTCTTTTACTTAAGACGACGATAACCCACTTTTAATGATTTTATACTGAAGATCACGTCTAAACAAGTGGTGTTAATGATACGGAAAAAAAATATGTTAGATTAGAGCATTTTCTTAATAACTTAGTATATGAATATTTTAGATAATGTTTATATTACATAGTGAAAAAATTTGTAAATTTATGTCTAACGCCGATGAAAAACTGAGAATCACGCAAAATCTATCAAGCGTATTTTCCTGAAACCTTCACCTTTTTAAAGATAATTTAACTAATGATCTTTTAGTATACGTGTCTTATTAAATACCTTTAGTTTTATGTATAATAAATTAACAATGCGTCTTATTTGGGACAGCGATCCTAGATGGGCGAGTCCTATTACTGGCTGGACGTACGACGCGTTGCGTAAGCTCAGTACAGAACACGCAAACTAACCAGTCAAGGTCACTGGCATATATCTGGGTCTTAAAACACGTTTTTTTTTATTAATACCTGCCTGAAAACTTTGAAAATAAACTTATTCGAAGCTAGAAAATAAATTTTAAATTACGAGTGTAAAGAGAATGGCAACGACATTGCTGTTTTTGAAACAGCATAAAAGCCTTCAAAATAAAAATGTTCTGATCTAGTACTTAACTTGACTCATTGAGTGAGAGTGAGATCCGAAGATATCGATCAAATGAATGCTGACTCCGATTTGTCTCATGAAGTGAACGTATTACGTTTCAAAGTGATGTGTGGGGTAACTTGTCACTTTTATGTTTCTTATGCTTAATTTTCACAGTTGCACGGTTGGCGCAGTGGTTAAGCGATTGACTGCTGCGCTGCGTGTCGCGGGTTCGATTCCCGCACGGAACAAATATTTGTATGACCTACAATTAGTTGTTCCGGGTCTGGCTGTTTGTGTATGTGAGTTTAAATGTTTGTAAACGCACCCACGATACAGGAGAAATTCCTAGTGTGGGGCAAGGTATAAAAAAAAAAAAAAAAAAATTGTTTTTTTTATATTTATTATTTTTTTATTCTAAGTACATCGTCTTCACCTATAAATATTAATTAATGTATACAAACTATTGTTAACATTTTAAAAGAGTAAGTATGGAGTTTCTTGCTCATTCTTCTCCATACTCGTACATAACTACATTTTGGAAGGCGCAACTAGAATCAATTAACTATTCATGTAATTTTTGACGTTCATAAGTGCATCTTCGTGCCTATTTGAAATAAATGATTTGACTTTGACTTTGACTTTGAAATATGCATTGCACAAGATTGTGCTTTTGAAATGGTAATGGCAGAGGACTAGAAACTTAGCAAGAGTCAAAGTCAAAGCATTTATTTCAAATAGGCACATTAATGGCACTTTTGAACGTCAACATTTACACGGAAATAAAATTGATTCTAGTTCCCTTCTAAAAGGTAGTTTCGCACGGAGAAGAATGGGCAAGAAACTCCACCGTTACTCTTTTTAACTGTCTTACAATACTTTGTATACATCAATTATATCATAACATGTGAAGACATTGTACCCAGAATAAAATTACTATACCACAACAGGTAATAAGTATAAAAAATGAAGCAAAGACGGATAAATTAATTATGTGTACCATGTATCTGGTACAAGAGAGTGGTGGTTTGACTAAATACCTAGATATTTTTCCTTCTAAAGGACTTCAATACTCTCCGTCTGGGGTAAAATACCGCTTATGTCGTGATTTAAAACTTGTTTGATTCGGTATCTCCGATAGACCACAACTCGGCAACAGTCCAGAAGGACTGATGACGACACGCATGTTTAGGAAATTAGGAGTAATGAACGTCGTCTCCCCATTAGTGAGAAGGAGGGGGAGTAGATCACGAATTAAAAAGTGATAATAATACCACCGTAAATACTAGCTGGTCCATGAACTTCCAACTTCCTAACTTCAACATCCTACATAACACCATCCACAATCTATCGAGTATCGAGCGGCATACGTTGCGCGTCGGGGGTGCGCGGGGCGCGGGGTGGCTGCGGGAAGGGAGGGGGGCTGGTGGCTATCGAGTTACACCTCCTGCTCATGCTCTCCTGGTTGTCTGACGGCTTAGATCGTTTTAGACTCGTTTGAAATGCGGGATGCGTTGCGCTGCGGTTGTCGGTAGAGCGAGGCATTCGAGGTACGGATCGAAGTGCTTTTTCTCTTGCAGATCTAAATAACGAGTTTGCTTAAGTGTTTCAACTTATCTCCAAAATCTGATGATGTCGACGCGGGAGTCTGGTGGTTGTGGATCTGCGTGTCTTCGAAAATTCTCGCAGCACTGTTCTTTGCAGGAAATCGATACGCAAGAACTTCCAGAGTTTGATCTGTACCTTTGGCCTAAATTCGTTTCGACAACAAAGGCCAGGAATCCATGGGCTCATTCTAAATACTTAGAAACAGAATTCTAGCCCAGCCAAAGTTTTATTTTATTTTGCTTTATTGGGGCATAAAACCATTCCATATTGCAATTTAAGTGTGACAGAATCAATTACAAACTAGGTAAACGTGGAACCTACACCAATATCTTTGAAATACTTAGGTTCATATGCGTGCATTGATTTTTAAAAGTAAGAAGTGCTCAAACATTTTTTTGGAATAATAGTGGTAAGATGGTTATTAAAGATTCACTGCAATACTTTCACCTAGTTGTGCACCTTTTAGCAAAAGAGCAGAATTTAATTTCCAGCTGCCATTCCAAAAACAATTTCAACATGGCGCCGACGGCAAATGTTTATCTCTAACCTGTCACAAATAATACCAAATACCCGTAAAACATGTCCGAACAATTACAATAACTGCTTTACTTAATACTTTGGTTAACAAATAACTAAAATAAATACTTTTTACAATAATCTCTTTGGGTACTCGAGCGCAAGTCGGATAGAGGCCGAGAGAAATGGCGCCAAAATGTGCAAACTTTTTTTTTAATGTCTGGTGCACCTAGCAACGATCTTTGGAAAGAAAAGAGGCATCGTGGGATAATTCACATACGTACTTTTTCCTACCTCTGTAATTAAATGGCAATACAGTCATCAAACATTATTTTCAGGATAATTTAACATCCCTATTTCTGAATTTCACAATTGACTGAGGCAAAATCTCTGTTATTATATTCCATTTGTTTTCTTTTCTTCACTCACACAAATCACAAATCGACTTTTTTTTTTCTTTTTTATAGAAATTTCATGATAAGGGCAAACCTATAGATATGTCAAAACTAATTTTCATGAAAATTATTTACTGGAAGTACGTTTTTCTGATTTACTTTTACACTTTTCTCTGAACCGTTATTTTGCAAGTGCTGCATTTATAATTACCAGGGCATTATTATTGTACTCATAATTTTCCCATGTAGTTTTACCCCATAGAGGTCTCTATAGGCTAAAACTAAATGAGAAAATGGAAGAAGTAATGCCACGGTAATAAGATTAGGTACCACAATCAGCAAGATTGGTCTTTGTGCTGACTGTGTGCAGGATACACCGGACCTAAGACCGAAATCTATAAATACTTATTTAGCAAAATCACTTAGCAAAATCAAAATCAAAATATTTTATTTCACATAAACCTACATGGGCACTTATGAAACGTCAGAAGCTTGGTGCACGGTCCCAATTAGTCGTTTCCTATGGAGAAGAAAATAATTGTTTTTTAAATATTTTCAAATAACAGTGTTAATAGGTATGGGAGGACAGTGTAGGCCTTTCAACAAGTACCAGGTACTTAACAAAAAAGAAAATGGTCAGTCTAATCTACAACGTTCTCACATTCACATAATTGAAAATAACTATAAAGAGATAAATGTACAGAGGCGGACTTAATGCCATAGACATTTTCTACCAGTCAACCTTTGGGTGATGCAGAGACAAACAGTGGTAGGTGCAATTACGAAAAATCTTGGAATAACTTTATAGTTATTCCAAGAATATCATGTGATCTTTATAGATACTTACAAACTATAAATATAATATATATATACCAAATTTCCAATTTCTATATATATACAAGCACAAATAAACATACATAAATACACGAATATACTAAAACAAATAAGACAAACAATGGGAAAACATTAACGTTGTGATGATACTGCCAGCTTCTTACGAATGTGCTCGCGAACTTTCACTTTAAATGATAATCGGTTTGTTGCCATCCTGATCTCCAGAGGGAACGCATTCCACAGAGAGATAGACTGAACGAAGAAGGAAGTGTGAATAAAGTCTGTGCGGTGAGTGGGACATTGAAGAAGGCGATTATTTGATGATCGAAAATATTTAACTTTTCTTTTGTTTTATGAAGTTTCTAAATTGTTAAGTAATTTGAGTTCGCTGATTTCATATTTACCCTCAGTTTTTTTTGTTATAGCATCTCTAGTTTTTGTGATACAGGTACTTCTTAAAATTTCGTTACACGGCTTACTAATATATTTTTTAGTACAATTTTTTTTTTAATTCCATAAATAAATCGATATTTCTACATTAAGGCTCGTTCAGACTAGTGCGATATCGCGGGCGCGACGCGACACTAGTAGCACAATTTCTTTGTCGCTGCCTGTCGCGCCAGCGATATCGCGCGAGTCTGTACAAGCCTTTAAGAAGAACTTGCTTAAACGATCCAAATAGTTTTTTTGCTGTTTGTGGTGAATATATGTTTCGAGAATGTCGTTTAAGTACGTCTGACTTTATAAAAAAGGCCTACTTAGACTTCTTTGGGATGCCATTATAGGTGTTTAGTAAGCCATGGATCCCAAATTTAGTATGCGGTAGTTGCGTAACATCATTGCGTTTATGGGCTAGTAAAAAAATACCTACTTTGAAGTTCAAAAGTCCTATGATTTGGCGTGAACCGACTATATATAATTATTATATCTTATCACGATGACTGTTATTTTTGTGCTGTATGTGTAATATTACCGGAATAAGCTGCAAAAATCATTCCAAAAGGACTTACTCGAATTTAAAATCAGCTATTAGACCAATTGAGGCGTCTAATTGCAAACCCCGCTAAAACGATTTTACTGCGAAATCGACTTTATTCTCTCTTTTGAAAGTTTTCTCAATTCTGTACTTATTTAATTTATTTTATTTGTAACTTATTTCCGAGCAAATCCCTCTCTAACAGTACTAAATTGAGCCTCCAACCTTATGCTTGGTAACAAAATCCACTATAAATGGCATAGGTAAAATTCAAATTCCTCTAAAACGAAAACAACCAATCGCAGCGCTTGCTTTTGCACCAAGTGACCTTACGAATAGTATGGCGGACCAATTGAGACTTGTGTAAATGTGTCGTGCACCAAAGAGTGCGTTTACATTTTATTGAATTTAAAACTCAATATCCAGAAAAATCGTTTTAGCGGGGTTTGCAATTAGACGCCTCAATTCTAAATACAAGCGAAGAACCTGTGGCTGATACGCAACCTAGGAAATAAAAAGTCTCCAGACTACATTCAACACATTAAGCAGCTCATGTTGCACTTTCAAAGACTAGGATGTAACATGAGCGTCAAGATGCACTTCCTCTTCAGTCATTTAGATTTCTTCCCAGAAAATTTAGGCGATTTAAGCGAGGAACAAGGAGAACGCTTTCATTAGGACATTCGCACGATGGAAGAGCGATACCAGGGCCTCAAGTCTGCTATTACAATAGTGTCAGAATGATCTCTTCATTGTGAGTTTTTGACAGATTTGCCATACAAACACTGTCAAATACTCACAATGGCGAGACCATTCTGACACTATTGTAATAGCAGACTTGAGGCCCAGGGTCGTTGGAATGCAAACATGATGGCTGATTACTGCTGGAGCATTCAAAACAATGCTGAAGTTTCGATTCATGCAAGAAAATCTTATAAAAGAAAGTTTTTTTCAAGTTAGGTAAGAGAAAAAAAAAATATAATATGAGTATTTTTGGCTAAAAATGTAATATGTTAATATTTCAAAAACTAGAGCTGCTAGAGAAAAACTGACAACAGATTTGGAATCAGCGTGGCAGAATCATACAGTTTTGAAATTTTATAAACAAAACTACTGTTTACCAGTGTAATCTACGAGTACCTATATAAAGATAAATAAAAATCAATTTAAACCAAGACCGAAAGCGAATACATAGGTGGTATATTACATATCAGCATCAATTAGGAATACGAGAATTAGTAGGTAACTATGCAAATTAATATTTCGCGGTACTCGCTTAATTTGTTCATTACTGTTAATTAGCTACCCATAGGTAGGTCTTTAATAATTAAGTTATTTAATTAGGAAAATCCTAAATAAACCTACTAGCAAGTATAAAATACACCCAAGCTTTTAGGAAATTATAAAACAATAGGGATGTGTCCTGGGTAAAATAATAAATAAACTGTTTTGACAAAAAAATATTTTTTGTCCGTCATGTAGATTATAAAAAAATATTGGACACGTATTTTTTCTTTTTTTACGTAATCAAAATATTACGGCGATACACTGAGTATAAATGTGGCATGACGTCATTGCTTGCTAGATTTTATACGTAGCTGTGAAGTAACGAGCCCCCACTCCCCAAGTTTAATGTGTTTTATCTAAGTAATTTTTTATTAACATGATAAAGCAAAAAATACGTGTCTAATATTTTTGTATTATCTGATTGACGGACTAAACAGGTTTTTTTTTTACCCAGGACACATCAGGATATAAAAGCAAAAAAAAAAAAAAACTGTCTGGTATTTCCAAAGATCAGCGTGTTCAAACAAACTCTTCATTTATAAAGAGACTAGCTTTTGCCCGCGGCTCCGCCCGCGTAGATGTCGGTTATCGCGTAAAAAAGTAGCCTATGCCCTTTTCCATATCCCATGCTAAATCTTTGCCAAATTTCATGACGATCGGTTCAGCGGTTTAGGCGTGAAAACGTAACATACAGACAGACAGAGTTACTTTCACATTTATAATATTAGTATGGATTTTCATATTTATTTATTTATTTTATTTTAAGGAAAACTTACGGCTATACAGATACAGCATGAAATAGTTTATGAAAAATATGGCCAATTACAAGTTTTCAGAAGTAGTTTATAAATAATGTGAAACAGAAGATTGAAATTAACTACATCTAATAAAAAAAAAATCTAATTACTATTTACGCTCGAAGAAGCCATATATTAGATACAATTTTAATATCATGGACAATGTGTGGAAAATCTGAGACAAATAAAAAAACACCAATGAAGTAACAACAAAGTAATATTCAACGAAAACACAAAAATTGTGTCAGCACAAAAAAAAAAAAACCATAACTTTTTTATTTTATTTTTTTAATCGGCTACGGCAACGCGCATTCTGCTTCATTGGTTCCCTGACGAGGTCTGACGTAAAGCAAGGAGCTGGCTGCATTGGCGACCACACAACCAACGGTTATCATAAAATATTAACAGAAATCCAATTTTATGGTGGTTTATTGTTATCTGGTCATGTGTGGATGATGGTTATTTTTTGTTTGTTTACGCAATTTTGATTAGAAAAGCAGATGTTTGTGGGTGTTCTGTAGATTATAGAGGATTATAATGTATTTTTGGTTGGCGAAACTATGGGATTTGGTCAAAGTGTGATCATTATTACCTATTTACATTTGATTTTTTAGGGTTCCGCCCCCTTCCGTCTACTCCTTGATATGTAATGGTCTCTGTAGCCCCATGTCGAAACACGAGGCTCCAGGGGCTAGTGTGAATCTTTAGGTTCATTCGCGTAATCGAGTCTGGTCAAACCACGCTGAGGTCGGTGCATTTCATTAATTCATTCACTTATTCATTCACTCTTATAGGAATTCTACTATCGATGGGAGCGAGTACTGAAGTCTACTCTGTCTTCTGTCTTGTTATAATAACTTAGGTATGGTTTTCAGATGAAAACTTGTAAAGCTACAAAAAACAGTCTATTTTAAAATGTGTCGAATATAAAATCATCACAAAAAAAAAAAAACATTTCTTTCATCATCATCATCATCATCATTTCAGCCGAAAGACGTCCACTGCTGGACATAAACCGCCCCCAATTGGGGGGGTTTGCCATAATCGCCACGCTTGGCAGGCGGGTTGGCGATCGCAGTATGGTGTTAAAAGTGCATAGAGAATGCTGCTGCCCATTCTCTAGTAAGTCCCTTAGTCGCCTTTTACGACACCGGCACGGGAGGAAATGGGGTGGTGCTATTCTTTACGTCCGGCACCACACGGTACAATTTCTTTAGCAACTGTTAAAAAACTGTTTTAAAATCATTACTCATGCCATAAACACTTTCTTCTCAACAAAAAAAAAAAAAAAACAACGTCTCTTTATAACTAAATCTCTTTCACAACAAACGAAACGAGCGAATTCTTTATCTTATCACAAGAAACGAATCGCTCTCTCACTTTAGCATACATTGCTTCTTTTGTACACAGCAGTGACAGCAAACTACATAGATACCAGTCAATGATCATCAAAAAGACAAAACACATTGATAAAATCTATTGACAATAAAATCAAGATCATTGTCCTTTTGTTTCCATCCTCTGATCCTCTGTAAGCAGATAGGGGATGGATAAAAGCGAAAACTGTCCCATTGTCATCCCCATAATATTTTGTTGTGTACTAGGATATAAGCAGAGAAGCGAGAAATTGGTTTAAAAGCGTACCGAGATTAGACAGCGCCGCCATTTTAAACGATGCCGATGCCGTCGGGCAGTAAAAAAATGGATTTAAAAAAAATATTGACATCACGTTGCTATCTAATAGTTTATGCAACTGTTGTATAATAAGGGGTATTAAAACACGAATTTAGTATCACATGAGTGTTTTAATACCTAATTATGTACAGTTGCATGCAAGACTTTATCTACACCCATGTTATCTACGCTTTGATATTTTCCAATTCATGAAATCTTGGTACGCTTTTTCATATTGTTTTCTCGACTTTTCTGGTAATAATTGGTTAGAAATGACCTTTGCTGCATTAGAAATATCTGGCGGTGTGTTATCAAAGCTTGTATCACTCATTTTTGTAAACAACAAACTTATACATTTTTGCAATGCCAATATCGAACAAAAATGGCGGGATGCGACGTGAACTCGAATAACCTTTTCTTTTTTTTTTTAATTACGGCTCTGTGGATGTAAAACGCGCGTGCATGACAATGTTCTTTTTTTTAATTCATAAATGTGGCTGTTTGATGAGTAAGGAAGGGATCGAAAACGCAAAGGAGTTGCATAATGAAATTTAGTACAACATTATAACACTCGTTTGAATGATATTATGTTTACTATGACACCGGTTGTTTTAATGTTGGCAATAAGCTAACTGTTTCAGAAACTTTTATAGAGGATTTATAGCATGGGTGTAGATAAACATCCTAATAAATTTAATGTATACTTATTTTTAATTTTATATTTTTCTTAATATTGTTCTCCTTGGCCAGAGGCTAAGCATTGCCATACGACGTGGCAATGGCCAGTCTCTTGGGTACATTACCAGTTGACAGCGATAAGGTGGAATTTTTCGACGCCATATTCTAGTTGTTAATAGTTTTAGTTAGGTTAGGATATTACTTATATTTTTATTTTAATAGTTCTTCTGCTACATGTTTCGTCATAAATTATATACATACCATTACAATTACATATTACAATTAAATAAAAGGAAATTTTAAACTCATATTAAAAGCACTCATTGTAAACAAGCATAATTCTGCCGTACTAACGAAAAATGCAATAACTCGATTTTACCGCTTCCGAGAATTGTATTTTTGATTATTGAATTTGTTATGAAGTTTTAGTTATTGTATTCTTGCTTACTGAAAAACCGAGTTCCTGGAGGACCAATAAAAAGTTACTTAGAGAGAGTTAATAGATTTCGATTCGCTGACTCCAAATATCAACGAATATATAACTCAAAATCGTCCAAAATCGAGTTATTACATTCTTCGTTAGCACGGCAGAATTACTAATTATATCCAAGATAAGAATGCTTGGAAACATCCATCTATCCATAGAACAATCTAGAGTCGAGATAAAATCAAACTGGTTGCTAATTTATTAGAATTGTATAATTTATTATTTTTATCATATTAATTTTATTTTCTGTGATTACTTTAACTCACACACTGACTTATTATTTGTTTTTTTTTTTTTTTTTGGAAAATTATTTACTTATACAATGTTTGTAAATATGGGAGCACCATGTATCTATCACCTATCCCAAGTCCCAACTAACTACCTACGCCCAAGTACGCAATAGGTTACCCTGTAAGGATAGACGTAAGTTGAAAAATAAATAAATCACATAATTAATTTGTCTGTCCATTACTCATTACTTCACTTTCTATTATTTTTACTTCTTATTGGTATAGTCATTCTATTCTAGGTACAGACGCCAGCACATCAAGCTACTACAATCTGTCAAATTTCTTTAATAGGTTTTCAACTTTATCACTACAGGATAAGGTTCAAAGTTGATTGCGAAAATTTGACAGTTTCGGGTAGCTTGACCTGCTGGCGTCTGTACATCTTCTTCTCATATAATTATTAATTAATGTATACAAAATATTTTTAACATTTTAAAAGAGTAAGTAGGTATAGAGTTTCTTGCCCATTCTTCTCCATACGTAACTACCTTTTGGAAGGGGCAACTAGAATACATTTTTTTGTTGTGATTTTTGACGTTCAAAAGTACCTTTTATGTGCATAATTGAAATAAATGATTTTACTTTGATTTTGACTTTGACTTTATTGATCATGTGATCGTTTATATTGGGAAATACTTACAGTAAAGTTACGAAGACTGAATAATTTCTGATTCATTTTAAAACTATTGTGGACTTATTTTTAGAGGTGCGCAATTAACTACGTTATTCTCTTCATGTTCTCACACACTATTGTCTACATTTCTTTTTCATTTCTCCTTTCGCAGGTCTGCTGGAAGAAATTTCTTAAGAAATAAGCAGTACCTTTGTACTGAAATTATAATTATGTCGTATCTCTATGTATTTAACTGTGTGTACATAAATAATAAAATAAATAAATAAACTCTAAAGCCATATTTCTGAACAAAAATGTTATCTTGCGCATTTACTATAACCAAACTACTATAATACTTAATTAAACATTGCATTATTTTTTGCCCGACTGCGCCCGTGTCTGGATTAAGCGCGGTGCGGCGCCACACTGCAAATATTTTTTCTTGTGCCCTAAGATAACATGGCGGAGAGAGTTTGAGATGTAATTATTGTTAGTTCTATATCTTTGTGGTTGGTTAGGTTTAAAATAATTTAGAGGATCGATAGAACAGTAAGAATTACAGAGGCAGTAGATACCTAAGAATCTAGACCAAAGAGCTGATAGAGCGCATCACTATGTAAAATATGGCTTATTCCACAAATCCCCCCTGAAAAATCCCCTTTAGGAGGAAAAGTGGAATATATAAAAACCAGTCAAGAATTCACCCCTGCTTATTTCACTAATCCCCCAGAGAATCCCCCTCAGTGGGGAAAACCGAACCCTAGTGTAAAAAAAATCACTTTCAGGGGGTTCTTGGAATAAGTTTTTTTTTTCAATTCTAGTTTTCCCCCCTTAGCGGGATTATCAGGGGTCAATTCTAGACTGTTTTTTATAGATTCCACTTTTCCTCCTAAGGGGGATTTTCAGGGGGGATTTGTGGAATAAGCCGTAAAATGTTATACATTAATTTGATTTAATTTAAACAATAATTGTTTAAATTTTAGGCGTTGAATACTAAATAAGTACGTACCTACGTACTTTATTTAAACGACCCGAGACCACAGAGTAAAGAATCGGAACAGAGACAATGTTTCTAAAGAGCGTGCAAAATTGATACCTATTTTGGTAGGGTTGGCACAGAAGGATAAAACAGAACGTTAATCATCTTACGTGTTTTAATTTATAAACATAGTTATTCAATCACTCATAGGTCACTAATATCAAATCACTAATAGGTCGGTAGGTATTACCTACGTAGTTCAAATCATAGTTAAAAAAAAGTTCTTAAATAGTCGTTATTTTTGTTATTGAATGCACCGCTTACCTACCTATTCTGTGCTACTTACAAAAAAAAAAAAAAAAAAACACTAGGTAAACTATTTACGATACCAAAAAGTTTTTGCACCAACCCACCCAGTTGTGTTTTCTTTCGATGTTGAGGTATGAGATACCTATCTAACTACTACAAATTAAAAATAATAAATTATACCTAATCAAGTTCAGTCATTCAAAAATGATATGTTTTTATTCCTTCTATAATTTTTCATACACACAGTACAGTAAACCATATTTACAGCGCGGTTGTATGA
Organism: Dryobota labecula; assembly: GCA_947523025.1. Classification (NCBI taxonomy): domain Eukaryota; kingdom Metazoa; phylum Arthropoda; class Insecta; order Lepidoptera; family Noctuidae; genus Dryobota; species Dryobota labecula. The sequence goes on from OX383306.1 coordinate 15,734,862, forward strand.
AGCTTTGTCTCTCTTTCGTTTATTTACTCATGTGCCGGTACTGTCAGCGCGCCCAGCGTTAACAGTACCTACCTAACTATTTCAAAGCGTGAGTGATTAGTACTACCACGGACATCCGAATCGGCACACTTTCAAAACAAAATCCCGTGCTCACGGTGTCCACATCTGTTTACCGGTCCTTTTAGCGTCGATCAATAAAACGAAAATACATAGGAATATTTTATTTAAATAAACATAGGATCTGTTACAATGATCTGATCACAGATGTACAAATAGCAATTTTTTACGGCCTTTATTTTTTCATTTACAAAAACAAAGGGCTGAGCAAAAATCTGATGATGAGATACTTTTTTTTATAACTATGGCATCTCGGATTTGACCTTGAAAGGTCGTGACTCCTTAACCGGACTTTTCTGTGGCTGACTTAAGCGAAAACTTAAAGCCTCCAGCCAGGACAGCTGACATCCTATTGGTTGATGAGCTTATGTAAGCATTACTCTAGCGGCCGACCGCTGGAAGCAGGAAATAGTCCTTACGTGGTGCGATTTGGGTGACCCCGATAGTACCTACCTCACTACTTAATACCAGAAAACGTACCTACTGCTGCTAAATATAAGATTACCTATCATAAGATTCCAAACCAATTGGAATGCAACCAAAATTATTCCAAACTCAGTAATTAAAAACTTATAAATTCTGTCATCGTTATCTGACACCAAATCTTAGATTATCGGCACAAGATCTACGTGACGTCTTACAGAGACGGATTTAGTCTGCTCTTTCTGTGAATGATGCAAAACGTCATAACATTATACCTGTAATCCCTTAAGAGTTAGGCAGAGGTGTACAGAGGCCCTAGTGTGAGTTTCGTTTAACCATCTCGATTTTACGCATCGAGCGCGTTCGGCGTTCGCCAATCGGAGTGCAGAACGCGCTCGATGCGTAAATTCGAGATGGTTAAAATATACGTCCCGTTTTGAACGGGACCGTCCCTTTTTTCGGTTCTTCGTCCCGGTGTCCCCGAAAAAACCTGGGGACGTAAAATTGTCCCGTTTTCAGAAACCGCGCGATAATTGGCGGGCCGGATGTAAAATAAAATAAAATATATTAAAAAAAAAAAAACGTGCCAAGATTTATTCTGACTTAAAATGATTACCAGCTGTATTAAAAAAAAAATTGTTCTTCTGACAACTACAAAAATGACTGAAAATTTATATTGCTTTTTGTAATATTTTTTTTTAATGAATATAAAAATAAATGTTTCTTTTTTTCCATTGCAGAGAACCTAGGCTGGTATTCTGAAAATTGAGTTTCGTTTAAGAATCGGCCCTACTAATTGAGATAAAAAACCGATGTTCCGTTTTGAGTAAAAAAATAAATGATCACTTTAAGTACCTATAGTAGGAGTACATCCACATTTCGACAGCTATGTTTAAGTCCCATGTAATATTATAAGGGGCGAGCCTATTCCCAACGAAAGGGCACAAATTCAGACTCCGGAATGCTACCGAAAAACGAAAAAAATAATAATAATAATAATAATCATGATGGAAAACTATTGTTATTCGAGCACTGTGAAAACGTCCTCAGATTGCTTTTTGTTCGAATATCTCACCTTATTCTGGGGTGTATTCATTATTTCATCCGAAAGACGTCCACTGCTGGACATAGGTCTCCCCCAATTGGGGGGGTTTGCAATAATCGCCACGCTTGGCAGGCGGGTTGGCGATCGCAGTATGGTGTTAAAAATGCATAGAGAACGCTACTGCCCATTCTCTAGTAAGTATCTCTGGGGTGTAGGTACCTATTAGACTAGCTAAATGTAGACACAAGCATTTTGATTGCATAACTTAGATACTATCTACTAAGTAATTGTGTATCTATAGGTAACTTACTTGTCGGATCCCAGCGTGGTATTTGCGTATCAAACTTACAGTAGCAATGCTGCCGCGCTAACGAAGAATGCAATGACTCGATTTTGGATGATTTTGAGCTATATATTCGTTGAGTTATATATTTGGAGTCAACGAAACGAAATCTAATAACTCTCTCTAAGCAACTTTTTATTGATCCTTCAGGAACTCGGTTTTTCAGTAAGCAAGATGCAATAACTAATCGAGTTATTGCATTTTTGCAATAACTCGATTAGTTATTGCATCAATATGCAGCATATTGCTAATCCATTGCTTCATATGTTCGAAAAATGTGTCTGTTCAACAAAGTAAATAACGCAATGAATGTGGTTGTCAAAATGAAACGGCAACCTTGGAATGGAAATTAATTTACCACAATGTACACAAATATGTTCTCTATGCATTTTTAACACCATACTGCGATCGCCAACCCGCCTGCCAAGCGTGGCGATTATGGCAAACCCCCCAATTGGGGGAGGTCTATGTCCAGCAGTGGACGTCTTTCGGCTGAAATGATGATGATGACACAAATAAATAAAACTGAAGTGTCTGTTTGTAATAACAAAACAACAGCTTTTGGCTATATACAATTATGAAAGTATAAACGGTACTAATAACAAAAAATGTTTTAATTGTTTTTGTCTATGTCTGTTTGTTAGTAGCTTATCTCCGAAACGGCTGGGCCGATTTCGACGGGACTTTCTATGGCAGATAGCTGATATTATAAGGAGTAACTTAAGGCTCGTACAGACACGTGCGAAATCGCGGCCGCGACAGGCACCGACAAAGAAATTGTGCTACTATTGTCGCGTCGCGCCCGCGATATCGCGCGAGTCTGTACGAGCCTTTATGCTTATTTTATTTTAGATAAAGCCACGCGGATAGCAGATAGTCCTAAACAAATAACTAAAATGACAATTGCCTGCATCTTAAAAAAAAATTAAAAAAAATTGGTTGTCATAAGGATTGCCAACAGAAGTGAAAACACAAAACTTTGGAATAACTGTTCTTTTATACATCTCATGGAAAGCGTTCGGTGACGATGACGCGAGTTCCATGATTTTTGTTCACCCAAAAGGTGCTCAACGCGCCTAAAGATTTTTTTTTTCTTTTTACTTTGGGTTTGCTCTTGACTCTAGTCTAGGTCTGGGTGACAGAGACAAAGTCTACGATGGAGTGAGCTTACCCAGAAGAAGCCTGTTCACTCTCACTTTAAATAGATTAGGGTTGTATGCGTTCGGAAACACAGACGCAGGCAGAGAGTTCCGTTCCTTTGCTGTGCTCATTACAAAAGACGTTTGAAAACGCTTAGTGCGAGTTGGTGGAATATCAACTAGGTAGGGGTGCTTTTTTACTTCAAAAAGAGTTCATTATCGAATTATAAACATTTTCCCACGAGAATCCGACCCTGCACTCCCTAATTATCTCTACACATAAAACCTAGGCATACTCGATTATCTATTTTCGTACCTAGGCTGAAAACAAGATATGTTATCAGCTAATGAGACGTACGTTATTAGTCTGTGCCTACGACACCCGACACGCTTTGATAGCATAATTAATTAATGAGAACTGCTTGCCTACTTAATGAAGGACTTAATGATATGCCTAATAGCGGGTAGGTAGGGAGGTAGGCATGTTTGAGTATCAAATTTGATAGGTGAGGCTTTATTATGATGAGATTATGGTTAAGTTTTCAGTAGGTAGGCGTGTACAGTCAGCAGCAAAACTCGTTTAACACTACCTAATTTGTTTTTAAATCTTAATTATTGTGCAACCTACAATAAGGAGTGCCCTGGGTGAAAAAAAAAAGAAAAACTGTTTAGGCCTGTGTTCACCAACATTTAAATCAACTGTTTAGATATTAAATCAATTGTTTACTCAATATTTCATAGGAAATTTGACATAAATCAACTGTTTAAATACCTAACCGGTGGTTTGAATGTTGGTGAACACAGGCCTTAGTCCGTCAATCAGATAATAAAAAAATTGGTTGTCTGTAAAGTTGGTTTACGGAGGATAGTTTAACGTGACAACGTCATAACAAAACATTGATGCGGCGCAAGCGTACAATGAGCGTAACGGGACAATGAGCGTAACGGGACAATGAGCGTAACGGGACAATGAGCGTAACGGGACAATGAGTCATTCTTTTTCGTGCATGCAGCCGGCGTTCATCGATTTATTAGACGTTGTCACGTCAAAAATATTAGACAAGTATTTTTTGCTTTATCATATTAATAAAAAATGACTTAGATAAAACACATTAAACTTGGGGAGTGGGGGCTCGTTACGTCACAGCTACGTATAAAATCTAGTCAGAAGTGACGTCATGCCAAATTTGAACTCAATGTATCGCCGTAATGTTTTGATGACGTAAAAAATAAAAATACGTGGCCAATATTTTTTAACAATCTACATTCAACATACAAAGTCAAAGTAAAAGTCAAATCAATTATTTCAAATTTATTAGGAACGTAAAAGGCACTTTTGAACGTCAAAAATTACAAAAATAATTAATTGATTCTAGTTGCCCCTTCCAAAAGGTAGTTATGTATGGAGAAGAACAACAACAACATGATACTGACCTGCAAACAGAAAAAAAAAAAAAAATAAGTAAGGAAATTTGAATTTCGCGGGATACCCTGGCGTTTTCGACATAACACGATTCTTTTTTTAAATCATAGTTACTTTATAATATATTACATTCCTACCTACTTACTTCAATCAATTTTATAGCTATTTATGTGCGAGTTACAGTTATCAGTTGGAAAAACTACAGTGTATGTTTTTTTATCGCATTATTGTTCATTTGTTACTTGTATTTTTGCGTTTGAGATTAGTTTTGAAAATGGAATTAGAGGCTAAAAGTTCCGCTGATTTGGGGTCATTTGTGCCGGGAAACACTACACAAAATGAAGCAATAAAATAAAATAACTGAATCAAAATGAAAACCAAACGGGGGAAGACCTCAGTCGAACTGCTGCAGCTGAAGCTGTTATCAAAGATGGTAGAAAGCTTAAAACGGTGGCTCGGGATTAAGCTTCAAGTCACTTGTTTGTAATGAAGTCACTTGTTTGTAACAGTACCTAATACTAGGGATTTTTTTAAATAAATCAGACATGAATATTACACTAGTTAGTTTTGCTTCATCATTTCAGCTGAAAAATGTCCACGGCTGGACGTAAGCCTCCCCAATTTTGATGCCATAATCTCCACGCTTGGCAGGCGACTTGGCAATCGAAGTATGGTGTTAAAAATGCATAGGTAGAGAACGCTGCTGCTCATTCTCTAGTAAGTCCCTTTAGTCGCCTTTTACGACACCCACGGGAGGAAATGTAGTAGTGCTATTCTTTACGTCTGGCACGAGACGGTAGGTACACGGTTTTGCTTCAATTTATGTAAATCCATTTTCAGTTACTGCATCAATTATTATCACAACTGCTAGGTACCGGAACCACGATGGAACAATCAACCATGAGGGGATAGGTTATTGTTTTAAAATTGGGTCTTTGACCTCCCCTACTTAGATACTTGAGATAGGTAGTAGTACCTATGCATCCCCCACGTTATACCTATTATAATTTTCAAAAGGACGCTAAATAGGAATTTTAATAAGTATAGGTTCTTACTAAGAAATAATCCTTCCTAGATGTACCGATCATAAACAAAATGCCTTCTTTTTTTAAATACTGTATCAAGAAGGAACAAAGTCTGAAACGTTTCCTACAATTTATTGATGTTCTCCCTTCGACATTCAAATTCAAATGGATTCTATCCGTAGGCGTAGCGTTATGAGGCGTTGTCTAAAGCGACCAATCAGAGCGAAAGGATCACCCTCCAAGGATAATGCTTCATTGTGATTGGTCGATTAGTAGACACCTGATAGTGATGTCCTGACGATCCTTTGTTAGTTGTCTCTTTCTCTTTTGTAGTCTACCATCACAATACCTACCATCCTACCCAACTCTTTTTATCGAATGAACAATTTTTCCGTATTTTGAATGTATTGGAATAAATAAAGCATTTTATTTTGAAGGTAATACCGGTGTAACTAACTGTTTTTAGCTTGGGTGCTGGGTACGTTTAGGTATTTTCATCGAAATACTAAAATAAATTCATATTATATTCTGATTACACAAACACTTATTTTTCGCACCCAAAGAATCGAGACGAAGGCAATATTATCAGCTACGACGATCTCACACAATGTGTTACGATTACGACAAGGCTACGGAAAAACTATTCCAGCGACAGCGCCCTCTTCTAGCTGCGCCGGTAATAAAAACGACTTTAACGACATCTATTGTCGAAAATATAAAGCTAACAACGCCATCTAGTAGAAACAGTTTACACTGAAATACCTTAAAGTTATTCTACTCATCACTAGACGTCACTGTAAAGCTTTTTACTAAAATTAAAAAACAGAAGAATTCATTTATTCTAATTTGATATAGCTTATTATTAAACTATGCTTAATTAATATTCGAAAATGTAAGGTAAGTTTTCTTGACTTTGATTTTTTTTTTTATTATGATTATCCCATTATTTAAAATAAAATATTTTTTTTTTTGTTATTGTAACATTAACTGACGCGTGTCTGGTACATGCGCAATCAACTTGCTTTCAAATGACGCGTTTGACATTTCTGTCATTTCACTTTTTACATACGTGTCAAGCAAACTTGTGCGTTTGGCTTTAGCGGCCCTTAATTTTAGGAATTAATTGTGAGTAGAATTTTATTTTTGCTATAATTCTTTTCTAATATACCTGTGTAACTGTTGTGCATAGTTAGTGTGCAATTTTTAATTTAAAAACTTCAGTTTAACTTGTAAGTTTCGTCGGCCTGTTTACAATATAGTTTCGTTACGTGTATGTAATAACATTTTTCTCGATAACAACGGCTGATTTAGTGTGTAATTCGTGTTAAAACCGCGACCGTAGCCAGTTACTTTATAAATTACGCATGTGGTGCCATTAATTTGTCTCAAAAGCAGTTTGTGACCGCTTTTTTTTTGCATCCAGCTGTGCCAATAGAATACTGTGTGTTTTCCTGTTATCCATCGCTTTCGAGAAGATTTGGGATAATTACGACGTAAATAGAAGGTGAAACTTAAAAGATTAGTGTAGATTAACGTCGTGACCTTCGTTTTGCTGTTTTAATTGAGTATTTATCATTAGGTTTAATCACCAGCATTGTTATTGAAAGATAATGGGAATCTTTAAAATGACACGTATTCAACGTGGAAAGTTGATCGTTTTGGTTGTTTTATTAACGTAATGCACGCGTTTGCGTTTGGACATGTATTTTTATGTGTACCTCACAGTTATAAGTTAAACGTATCTGTGCTACTTTCCTAGTGAAACAACAGTTAGATCTGTTGACATATTTTTGAGGTGAACAACTTGTAAATCAAACGTTTTCTGTATTTCCGACAGAGATTTCCTATTAAGTACTACAAGTGGGTATATTGCACTTAATTTTATTATACTTTACTCAATGGGAAAAGAAAATCTGAAGGATTTTGTTAGAAACTTCAATATTTTTCTGATAAATGTTGCTGGAATAAGTTTAGCCAACCATATGTTTATATTGAATTGCATGAATCATGATTTTTACCAAAACAAATATAATCTTTTCATGTTCTTGAAATAGTTCTATTTGTGTCAGTCATTAACTGAATAATATCTGCTCTTCGTTAAATTAAATTCAGATAACAGAATATGAAGATATATTTGTCAAAATATATCTTCGTATTCTGTTATCTGAATTTAATTTTCTATGTAAAGTCGGGGAAATTAATTGTTTATCAAATTAACTACCAACTTAAATTGTCTGTATATATCTGTATCTCAGAGGCAAACAATCATAAGTCACATTAAGCTAATTATTCAGTGCATTCAATGCACATGTTTTAAGTCTCAATTTGAACATTATTGACGTATGTCACTTGACTGTACAATTGTGTGAAATTTTAAGTAAAATTTTATTTGTTGTTTAAAACTATGTTAATAGGTAGCTTTTTATTGCAAAAAAATATTAAAACTTTTACGATACTTATATTTGGACTTAGGATTATATACCTCTGGTATACAGATATTTGAATCGCAACAATCATTCTTACATTTTGGTATACAATAATGCATATTGATTTTATCTATTCATTGATAGTATTGAAATGGCTGTAAGATGACAAATTGGTGTATTGTGTCAGTTTCATTTAATCTCTCAGACTGTATATAGTTGCACATCAGTCTGGAATATTTTACTTCCAAACATAGGAACATGAATCATGTTTTAATACGTGCACTTTACGCTTGTTTTTTGTAGGTATGTTTTACCTCAAAACTACGTAACGGGTTGACAAATATTATTCCTGCTAAAAAAGACAGGATAATTATCATCCAGGAAAATAAAAAGAATTTAGTACTAGAAAAGTGGTGCTAAACCAACTGACTAGTTTCATTATGCAATTTAGTTTTCGCAACCAACCAGCACCATGGAAACACAGCAAGACAAGTGCTTTAATGACGTTCTTAACAAAGAATATTCTCTTATTTTCAGGACAAATATATCTGCAAATCATTAAAAATGGCCCCAAAACAGAGGATGCGTATCGCCAACGAGATTGCCAGCAAAAACATAACCATGAGAGGCAATGTGCCTAAGTCGACCAAGGTAGTACGTACCACCAATTTCGTTTTTTTATTTTTCTTAACATTAGTTACTACTATCTTCTTGTCTAAAGCGAATTTTTGATTAGCAACAAAATTTGCTAAAGTTGACTTGCGCAATCTCAAATTCTTACCAATGATCAATGCCGGCATCACTTTCACAAGGTTTCTGAGTAAGAATCCTTGCGGAAGTCAACTTCTGCAAATTTTGTTGCTAATCTAAACTTCGCTTATGACTTGTTCTGATACTAATTCTGTCTTTTCCAATTATTAATCAATTTGCAAGATATTTTATTTTAATTCTATTTTCGTGTTTGCAAATGAGTGTGGTTTCCCCTTGCTTAAGCATTGTCTTAAATAATTCCAATAACTTAGTGAATCAATACAATAAAATAAAATTGAAATGTCTGTTTTAGCTTTTTACTAAATGCATATGAAAATATATACAGTACATACCTAAAAAAAAAAAAAAATAAAAAAAAAAAAATTGTCTGTATGTTTGTTCCGGCTAATATCCGAAACGGCTGGACCGACTTTGACGGGACTTTCACTGGCAGATGGCTGATGTTATAAAGAGTAACTGAAGCTACTTTTATTTAAGCTGCAGCCAGTATTGTATAAAATATTATTTCTCTAGCTGTAAATGACAAACATACAAATTTACTTGACAAACCAGATACTAAGAATTATGATATTGCAGATTATTTTTTTTTTTTTTAAGAATTATGATATTGCAGATTATTATTTTTTTTTAAGAATTATGATATTGCAGTAACCTTAATGCATGGTTCATACTATGTTCCCGGCAATAGTTACAAAGTAGTTAATACAAACAATTTAACAGATAACCTAAGACATTTCACATTTTGCAGTGATTATCTAATGACTTCATGTTTGCGTAATCTGTTGAAAGTGAAAGGAAGGCAAGTGTTATCAAACTAAGAAAAAGTTAATAAAAATTAAGCTAAGTTTATAGTACTTTTTATCACATTTGTTGATTCAATATTATTATTCAATTAAGGCTCTTACACACAGGCGCGACATGCGAGCGGTGCCTTTGTGTCGTGCCTGTTTTAGGAGCATTTATAGGGCAGCTACAAATAAAAAAATACTTTTTTCTGCTTCCTTTGCCATATTTAAGGTCAAGTTCAAGTTTTATTATTAGATCTTAAATGTATGTAGGTTTGCTATTGATATCAGTGGCAAAGTTTTATAAAATACTAGCTTCCGCCAGCGACTTCGCTCGCGTGACATCTTTATAAATTATAGTCTATGTTACTTAGTGATGATATAGCATTCTACTGTCGAAATAATTTTTATATTCAATTTTTGAAGGTGCAGTATTTTTTTAGAGTAGATAGTAATTACATTCCCGCCCGCGTGGATGTCGGTTATCGCGTAAAAAAGTAGCCTATGTCCTTCTCCATATCACAGGCTATATCTCTGCCAAATTTCATGACGATCGGTTCAGCGGTTTAGGCGTGAAAACGTAACATACAGACAGACAGAGTTACTTACACATTTATAAATTTTATAATATTAGTATGGATGAATAAATTGCGCATAACTTTAATGGCAACATTCCACAACACAATCTTTTACGCAAACGCGTGAAATTAATTAGTAACACTAGAAGCATGTGTTGAATATTTAAATCTTAACTAGGTAATTGTTTTCATGGTGGTATTGGAATGAAAAAACTGTGACCACTGATTATTTTTTCATTGAGAGAAAGTTAATAAGGAGACATTCAAAGATTCGCAGAAAATCGCTTTTTTAGGGACATTCAGTAAAGTGTGAAGTGAATGGGGAAGCAGGGGTGAATCGGGGCAAAACTTTAAAAGGGATTTTAACATTTAAATAATATAGTTTGTTGCCAAAAAGGAATCTGTGTTTACTTATTATAATTAACGGTCAAGTGTCCTTATTGGGAAGAAACCATACAATTTCAACGTTAAAATCCATTTAAAAAAATCTTCCGTGTTCACCCCTGCATCCCTATGCACCCCGTTTTATAGTACTAGTTATTTTGTTTACGAATTCCGATTTCTAGAAGCCTTTTCAAATTTAGAACCGGGCCCGAGTACTTACTCATGGGCGGTTGTATAATGCGCCGATTTTTAATCGCACACTGGAATTTCAACTCTTAGTGTTGAGCCGAGCATTGAGAATCCAACAGAGTGCATCCTAGCCCGCAAAAAAAAAATACATGGACTTTCAACTATTGACGCTAAGTATTACGTTGAAGATCCAGAGCGCGATACAAAATCGCTCGAGGGCACGAGGGCTTAATCTGTCGTTTATTGCTCGGTTTCTATAAACAAAAAAGAATCGTTTTACTTACCAATGGTAGTTTTTTTTATTGCCAAACTGGGCATATACATAGATTCGTAAGCTAATTTTACCTGTGATACCAACATCCTTATGGGAGGAGTATATGCAAAACTAGGAGGTCTTTCCTTCGTTATTGGTAAATAAGAGTCTTAAGAGCGTTCATCCCGCGCGGGCTGGCACCGTCGAACTACGAATAACGTAAGAATCTTTTTGACAATGTAATATGACAGAAATAAACATGTCGAACGTCAGTAATCAATCAACATGACAGTTTACCGCCATGACGGGTTTTTGTTGTGTGTTGCAATTCCAAGTGTACATTATTGTGCTTTACTACCAAACAAAGCCAATTTAAAGTAATTGGATGATTGAAAACTGTTTTAATTGTGTTTCCCCATTATTTAGTATAGTGTACAAAGACTAGGCCGGGGCTCCATACATTTTGAAACATCTCCTTTATATCAAAGTATTATTTTTATTTTCAGCCAAGCAAAGTTTCATATTGAGCCACGAAGCAACAAAATACGATATAGAGGAATGTGGCCGCTCTGCTTTAGATCGAATTTTGTTACTTCGTGTCTATATTGTGTTATAAAAGGTATTAGAAAATTCTAGACACACTTACAGGTTCGTTACCGAGCCGATTTTCGGTATATATAAGTACGTATACTATTTTTTTACAGTTATTTTGGTATTTACTCATAAAAATTGACAAATTGTCTATTATTTTCTATTTGCAGAATTACGACTAACTATTTGTATTTGCTACGAGTATAAATGTTAAAAATAATAATTATTATAAAATACAAAGATCTAGTGCATGGCGGAAAAAAAAAACGTACTTTGATTCAAATTTAGTAAAATAATCACGAAAAGCCTCCAGAAATTCGACGTTGCCAGCCCGCGTGGGATGAACGCTCTTAATTTTAACTATTAACGGTTCGTAAATTATAGGAATCGGCCATATGCTCGGCCGATGTTTTAAATATGTAATAGATTCTTTATATTTTAGCAAGCCAATCACGAATTTTAAATGTAATTCGACAGCCGATTGGCTTGCTTAAAGTTCTAGAAACCAAGCTAAAGTAGTTCACACAATCTGTGTGTAAAATAACTTATTTTCTTTGTTTATTTATATGTTTCACCTCTTTCCAGGAAAAGGAAGACCAGTACCCCGTGGCGCCCTGGTTGCTTGCCCTCTTCATATTTGTAGTGTGCGGATCAGCAGTGTTCCAAATAATCCAATCTATACGACTCGCCTAGATCCCCCTTGTGATTCCCACCCTTGACTGATACCTTACCATTGTGGCTTGAATCGTTTCTGACAGGCTTTTGATTTCTTACTAACTCCTGAAAGCCTGGTACTTTTTTGAACGGATGAGATTAATACACCTACATCAACTTGCTTAAATGGAGCCTAGTTGATTGTTCTATGCATTTTTGATTGCCTAGTATTTTAAAGGCCATGTTGTATCTATGTATTTAAAAGTCTTAAAAATATGTAGCGCATATTATTAGCGAAAATCAAAATGTATATTTCGTTCAGTTTCTGTATGCAAGACCTTAGACATGAAACCTTTCAAGCCACGAATCCAGTAGAAAATTACAATAAATTTTATAATTATTGTGCATACTAGGAGATTTCTTTGAAACCTCCTATTGTGAACAATGACTGCGCAACTCTCTATGTAGCTTTCAAAGTTGCATTACTTTATATGTTTAATTATTCTTAAGCGCAGGTTTTAAACAATATAATCTCAAGAAAAACATAATTGTACGTACTATATTCTTGTATATTGTAAAAATGAATTTAATGTTAAGGTGAAGATAAAAAATCGAGAGCATTTAGAAAAATGTTGTTGAAATTCATTCCTTTAATTTTTATTTGAGACCAATATGTGTAGACGCACAAGAGTGCGACTTTGCCCTTCAAAGTCGTAGTTTTTTTTTTTAAATTTTTATTTGATTTTAGTTCAATTTTTAATTGTTAAAATATAAAAATAAAAAAATGTTTTATATCCGCGCCACGCTAACGAAATTATTTGTCGGTACTATTTTTAATTTTAAATGTAATTTATTTGATTAAATACAGTATATTTGTCATATTATATAAAGCCTTTTTCATTCTGAACCTCCTATGATATTCACACAGATATCGCCCAATACCGTTGCCCAATACACATCGTACAGAATACAGAATTCCTAGAAAAAGTATACGCTTCGGCAATCATCGTTTATCTTCGGAAACACGAATGCGTGATGTTGAAATCTACTATAGACTAATAGAGCTCTTAAAAACGTGGTAGCATTTATATCTATTTTTAACCGATTTAAAAAAAAGGAGGAGGCTATCAATTCGGATGTATTTTTTTAACTGTTTGTTACCTCATGTATTATGTGTCATACCCTCATTGAAGTCACAGACAGTCCGCTGTGCAGGGCGTGCATGGAGGACGAGACAGCAGCTCATGTGCTAGTAAACTGCCCGGTGGTCACCACATACAGGGCCAAGTACTTCGGTAACCCAGGTACCCTACGAGAGATTGTCAGTAACACCAAGGCGTTGTTGGCCTTCTTCGAGGAGCTGGGATGGATCGAATAATCGAATTCCTATCCGTACGCAAAATACGCGCATGTCGTGGAGTTGCGGACACCAGCCCGTATTACCTATTACCAGCTACCTCATGTATTACCACGGTTAGAAAATTATAAAACTTTTGCGTGACAGACGAGGTGTGACCAGAGTAGGTAGCCCAACAGAGAGAGTGTTTCAAATAACGCGCAATGATAGGTAGGTATCTACACTACATCAAAGCGCGGCAGTACAAAATTTAGAAGCTTTGCCCCTAAGGGGGTTTACTCTGTTGCGACGTTCTTAATCATTCGGGAACACTACAATGACAGAAGCGCACAGCTTTTCTAGCTAACCTGAATGTACTTGATGGTGCATGTTGCCAGTGATGACATGGCACTTTAACATGGTCGCTCACAATGGGCCATAAACGAAGGCTAAAAGTCACCCAAAGGGCAATGATGAGGGCTATGCTTGGAGTTTCCCAATGTGATCGAATCAGAAATGAACAGATCTGCAGGAGAACCTAGGTATCCGACATAGCCCGAAGAATTGCCATAATTTAGTGGCATTGGACAGAACGTAGAACAGATGACTGATGGGGCCGAAAGTTTCTATAGTGGCGCTCCCGCAAGGTGAACCGATGACCTTGTGAAGGCTGCAGGAATCCGGCTTATTCCACAAATCCCCCCTGGAATCCCCCGTTAGGAGGAAAAGTGGAATCTATAAAAAAACAGTCAAGAATTTACTCCTGATAATCCCGCTTAGGGGAAAAAACTATAACTGAAGAAAAAAAAAACATTCCAAGATCCCCCTGAAAGTGATTTTTTTTTTACATTAGGGTTCAGTTTTCCCCAATGAGGGGGATTCTCTCAGGGGGGATTAGTGGAATAAGCTCGGGAATCCATTGAATGCGGGAAGCACAGAACCGGGAAATTATGATGATGATGATTATATGAATTAAACACAGAAAGGGAAATAGGTACGGTAAGTTTAGGTACGTTTTATTGTATTATCTCAAGTTAACCTTTGTGACACGTCACATGTTTACAAATGTGGTTTCTATAAGAGTAGGTAGCTACACATATTTTTTGTGATTTGCGTAAATGACGTCACTAAATTCTTTACTCGTGTATAACGAGCCGAGCCTGCTGAGCTAATAGTTTGTCAGTTGTACGAGTATAGTCTGTAGTCATAAATATAAAGAAAACGACAGATTTATTTCAATAATTTGTATAATTTCGCAAAACATTTCAATTTTACATTTTTCTTCGAGAGCACTTTCGATAATATAATACAATGTTAAAACTATATAATACAAACACTTTTTACAATTATGTCATGTCGTAATGTGGTACTTATTCCATAATTAGATCGATTTCACCACTACCAAAATACATTATTTTTTCTCTTGCACACTAGCGCCCTATAGTTGTTAGCGGTGAGTAGCGGAACTAGCAAAATGTAATTTTGCAGTAAAGTAACATTATATTCATTAGCCATAGGATGTGATCTAATTCGAGTTGATGACTATAATCGATTTTTCATAGTTCCGCTATTAACCAATGCGCATAGACTGACAAAATAATTTGTTGACATCTTTTTTCTCTTTTATTTTATTTTACAATTTTTATTAGGTACAAATCTTTTACTCCTACAACTCTTTCACAAATAAGTAGAAATCTTATTAAAATTATTTTACAATTTTTTTTATAGCATTATTGTAGTGGTGGAATCGATAATCAATCTAGGCTAAAATTGAGCACCCTATAGCACCAATTGTGATGAATTTCTAATGTGAAAAACAGTCTATTTTATGTGATTTAGTTTTAGCGATACAATTTTTTGATTACAAAATTATTAGGTACTTATGAGTTAACTCAGTGGTAGCTTTGGATTGCTACACTCGACAAGATTGTCAGCACACTAGCGCCCAATTATTGTAAGCGGTAAGTAACGGAACTATCGACGTTGAAGTGTCAGTGCCTATTAAGAGACCGTGCAAGGCGAACTTCATTAAATTCGCGCATACACTGTACATATGTTAAGGAAAAAACGCATGACGCGTAGATTTATCTTTCTTGCTATCTTTCGTAAAGATAAGCAGCTGATACGATCCAATCAGTTATCAATAATCCAGCTCAGCGTAGAATTGGAATTACCAAACACTACATTATTGAACTTATTAATGAAGATATTTTTTATCATGCATGACCGTTAGCATTAATCCTTAATTTTAATTTAATATTATCAACTATTAGCCACAAATATATAATAGTGGCGTAAATTATTCAGATAACAATTTTATTTTAGATTGTCGGCCGATGCATATGAGACCAAGATTTTATTGTAAAAATATTTTTAAATCAAAAAATTATATCGCTGATAAAGCTATAAATATCTTGCCTTTAACCATTAAATACAGTGACAAATTAGTAGGTGCCATATAATAAGAATCGTGTAACTAAATAGTGCATTTTTACAATTATTATGTGGTACACTTCGTGTCAATATAAGTATACACTTTCTAAAAGATAAATTATGAACTAATTTTTACATTTTTTATCACCCCAAAATCGTGTACAGAAATAATTTTACAAGGTTTTTGTTATGTTATTGTTGAATGGTATGATTACTAGATAGGCTGTCGAACAAGGAGGAGCAACTTGTTTTAGAGAATTTTAACACAATCTCTTGAATCCCTAGCCCGCTAGGGCAGAGAAGAGTTATTACTCTTCAAAAACCTACTTCAGTTATGTTTACTATAGAAACACTAAAAAATTGATTTAATTAGACGGCCAATCTAGTTTCTAATTTCTGTCAAAAGATTTTTTTTTTGTGCAAATGTCTTCTGATAACTATTCAATGTAAGTATACGAAAATGATTGAGATTCCATGTTTACTACATCTATGGTGATATCAAGCCAAAATTCATTATTACATCTATCATATGCCACGTCTTCACTGGTTGTAATCACTTGCTTATTATTGATTTACCATAATGACTTAAGTACGGATAATATAAAGCATTTATACACTGAAAAAGCTAAACTAAAAAAATCGGCATCACATCTAAGGTGACTTTTCTAAGCGGGAACTGTAGGCTATATTTTTATTGGTACATCAAAAATATGACTACAAGACACTATTTGTGGCCGCCAGTATAACTATACTAAAACTTAAACTATTTTAAAGTATCATAGATGGCTTCGTTGGGATATGTACCATTCAAATGTATGCTGTTACTAAAACTTAACGAATTATCTTTACTTAAACAGATTTCAGTTTTTTCTATATTATTATCATTCTCATTTGGATAGTCGTCGTTGTTACTCGTTATTTCTAATCGGATTGCGTGCATTTTGTTCTCTGATTTATCTTTATCACGTTCCCAAGAATCAATAATTGAGACATCGTTCTTACTTCCCATTTCGTCAATATCGCTTGAAGTAACACTGGAATTGTCCAAATCGAAATCTGTAGTTTTTTCAATAACGACAACTTCTATGTGTCTGAATGGATTTTCTTGATTTTCTATCATTTGTCTCGCTCTCTCATCATTTCTGATGATGACTTCTTTCTTGACGTTGCAGATGACGGGATCTGTTGCAAGTACATCGATGTTGTTGTCGTAATTTTCTTCGTCACTAGTTTTGTTACCATTAGGGGTACAAATCTCTGCATAAATGTTATCGGAGCTTGCGTCTGATTCTACCTTTTCCTCTTCCATGTGAACGGCGTCAGCTACTTGTCCGTATGGTAAATCCTCTATGACTGGCAGTTTCCTTTTTTGTATAGATGAAATAGATCTGCGGATTTTCACTTGCACTTGCGGTTCCTCTTCAGAAATATCAATCGCTGTGATATCGTCTTCGATTTCAGACTTCGGTGTCGGGGCTCGTGGTTTATCGATTTTCTTTCTAAAGTTTAAAATTTTCTCACTATCTGCCGACCTTTCTGTTTTTGTTGGCATGCTGTTACTGTTGCTGCCTTCTTTTTTGTCAGTAGCCTTTTTAGGATGAAGGAGATTCGATGTAGATTTGCTTAGTACTCTCTTAGTTTTAACGTGAAACTCGGAGCATAGTTTTTCTGTTATGAAAGAATGTTGTTTGTAATTAATTTCGAAATCGCTGTCGTTATACAGAGATCCGACGCCAAACATATTGATTTCTTCGCAGCTTTGTATCTGATTGTAAGATTCGGACTTAACAATGGCTTTTTCTGGTATCAAATCAGGTTGTATCCTTTGTCTCCTCTCTAGATTCGTAGATGATTTTGTAGCTGATGACTTTTTGAGCATATTTTCGTCCAGACTCTTTAGTTTTCTTCCAGAGCTAGCATCACTTTCCATAGAACCACAGTAGTTGATTTGGTCGACGCTTAGGTTTTTGCGACCATGTTTCATGTTGATACCGCTGTCGTCTTCCGTGTAAGAATTGTCTGGCATTCCTGTTTGTACGGAGACTGATTTCGTCAATATTGGTTTTTTGTGATTGGAACTGCACTGACTTGTTCCCATGTCCGACGAAGATGTCGTTAGGCTTTTATAGGAATGACTCTTCTCAGCCGTTCCATCGTTCTTCCTCGTGCAGCCGAATCTATCTTCAATTAACTTTGCCATGTCTTGGTACCGTTCTATGGAACTATGCTTCTCACCTAAAGGATCAAAAGGATCTTTGACATCTCTTGACTTCTCGCTATTCTCTATAGCTGTTATTTTTTCATCAGTGAGTTTCTCCGTGCTCTTTAATAGTTTCAAATTCTTAAACCATTTGTTCTTTTTCTGTCCCGAATCTTCTCTAAATACTTGCATTTTATCACTAGAAAACTGTTCATGTTCCATTTTCTCGTCTGGTTTATCTTCTTTTCCCTCGTCGTCGCTGTATACGTCGTAATTCATATGCTCGAGTTCGTTTTTACTTAAAAATATTATAGATCCTTCAGTCTCGTCCGGAATATCTTTCAATACCTTTTCGCTTTTGCCGAATAACCTAGATGTGTCAATCTTGAGACCTTGTAAAGTGAATTTTCTTTCTTTTTCAAACTTGACAGGTTCATGGTCTTCTTTGATGAGGTCTTCTGCTGTTTTCGCTTTCCCGACTACAGTTGAGTTGGCGTAGGAAATCTGCCTGATCCAGTTGTCAACATTGAGTTGACAGAAGGTTAGAGCTTTCTGAAGGCGTGCGGAGAGGAACATGCGCTTCTCGTTCTCGAAGCCGAGCTGAGTGCGTCTCACTTTGATGGTGCTGTTGAGGGGTAGAAGCTGAAGGGTTTCCTTGGCGTGGTAGCGAGGATCCACTTGCTTGCTCGGACTCGAGGGCATCGACCCGTATTCTGGGAGGGTGCACATCACGAGAACTGGTTCTGTTGATGCCGCTCGCAGTAGAAGGTCATCTGGAATTTAAAAATATATTTCTATAACGTTTGTTTATTGACTAAAAGCATTTAATTTACTATATTCTTTGAATGAGGATTGTGTATTGCCATGACGAGTCTTTCTTATCGAGCTCTTGTTTCTAAGTTAAGACAACCAGTGATTATAATTCAGGAATTATTATTACAACTTCTCATTTTTCACTTCACACTTCAACTCACCTCCAACATCATGTGCCATCTCGATCGGCACCGTCCCTGCCAACAGGCGCACTCTACACGGCAGCCGCCATATGCTCAGCAAGTGCGGTAGGCGGTGCGCCCTTGCAGCCACGTCGGGAGCCACGCCCCGTCCCTCCCCCGCGGGCTCCCACTCCGCTGGTGACAGCTCCTCCGGGCATACCTCGTACAGTTCCCCTTTAGTGTTGATAGGCACGAAGAGCTCCTGGAAATATATGAGCGCCTGGTTAGTGAAGTAAATGGTAGTAGTTTAATAGCAGAATGATGTTTTAAATATGTTTAGCGCTAATCGCATATAGTGATTTTTGGTGCAAGCAAGAACACAAAAAACCAGCTAAGTGCGTGTCAGACTACGCACAATGTAGGGTTCCGTAGTTGGGATGAATTTATCCCAAGAACAAACTTAACACTGTAGTTGAAAATCATGTTTTTCTATACATTCAAACTGCAAATTTAAGTTTGTTCTCACAATATTGAGACATTTACAATGTCATTTAAGACCATAGACCATTAAAAAATAAAAAAAGTATTTTTTTTTTATTAATCAATAAAAGAACAGATTGAACAGTGACCCACAAACTAGGCATTAGCCTGTATCTTGAGGGTCGGAATTGCGACATGATGATTTTTGCTAGGGATCCGCAAAAATTCAAAAGTATCGTGAAGTATAGTGATTAGGAGAAAATTGGCTATGACAAACGGACATACAGACAGACAGAAACACGAGTGATCCTATAAGGGTTCCGATTCTTCATTTGGATGTACGGAACCCTAAAAAGTTGAATTAGCAGTCAATCGCATCGCATACCACATTCGTATATCTTCTCAGTCACCAAACATTTTTTTAGTAAAATTCCTAACTTGCCACACAGAAAAGCAAGGTCGCAAAAAGAAAACGCAAAAGCGAACATTCCTATATTATTTGAGTCTAGGAATACCGTTCCTTGTAAAGCAACTAGCGTATTGTCTGTGTGTTTTATTCCTCTCCATTTATTTTAATGTATTCTCTGTCACGGCATGCGTTTATTGTTTATGCTTTAGCACATTCTCAATCCAATATGGCGGGACTTGACACTGGTTTGGTTTGTATGTCCGCCAGTGTATGCGTGTTTGTGGTGGTGTTTTGATAGTTGTTTGCTAGTCTGGTAAATGTTGGAAACTGTATACTCACAAGACCTTATTTTACTTCGGTTTTGGCTGTATAAATTTATACCTCGATGACAAGTTAATTTAATTTAAAAAAAAAAAACTGGTATTGCTATTCGACAATAGATGGCGCTACTGTAACGTTCACCAATAATAAATTCTCACTTGAACACAGATACAATACAAGGAAGAGTTGTTAATTATCTGGTTACTAAAATGTTAATGAAGGTTTATTTAAATGCTAATTACGCTTTCTTGTTTCAAATACAACAGATGCATATATATATACAGGGTGTTTGGCAGAACGTTGAACATACGAAAATGGTGGATAGGTGGGGTCATCTGCTACTTACTCAGCCCTAATTTATTTGGCCCTAGACCCTGGAAATTAAAAAAAAATATTTTTTGCTTTCTTTTAGTTTCACCACTTTCTTAACTTTAAAGTGTAATTTTTATTAAAAATAAGTAAAACAGGCAATATTTTAGTTTTTTTTAATCTTTCTGTAAGTTTGAGGACTCATAACTTTTTTTCTAGCTGATATCTGAATAAAGCAATAATTTTATAAGAATCTGCCAACATTAAAGATAAAAAAAAAATTGCCTGTTTTACCCATTTTTAATACAAATTACACTTTAAAGTTAAGAAAGTGGTGAAAGCAAAAAAAAATATTTTAATGTCCAGTGGACCAGGGCCAAATAAATTAGGGCTGAGTAAGTAGCAGATGACCCCACCTA
Organism: Dryobota labecula; assembly: GCA_947523025.1. Lineage (NCBI taxonomy): Eukaryota > Metazoa > Arthropoda > Insecta > Lepidoptera > Noctuidae > Dryobota > Dryobota labecula. The sequence continues at coordinate 15,755,850 of OX383306.1, forward strand.
TCCACCATTTTCGTATGTTCAACGTTCTGCCAAACACCCTGTATATGCATCTGTTGTATTTGAAACATACATCACCTGATTATATCAACTGTGTTACGCTTATTATGAACGATGGCACAAGAGTACACTTGTATTTGAAGTAATAATATCAACCTAAATAAAAACTAGGCTTCATCAAACATAATGGTGCAATTTTACGTCTATCTAGATTTAAATACAGGTTTATTACTTAATCGATTCTGGCTTAACGTTAGGTGCGAGCTCGCCCATTGTGTGGTAAAAAGTTAGTTTGTCCATTAGCTGCACGCGGGTTCTGTAATGCAGTTTGCTTGGAAATTTGATCTGTTTTGATCAAAACTTTGATTAGAGCCTAGTTTTTTATTACTTTAGACCTACTTGGTATAAAAAAAACCCCGTTTAGGCTACAGAGCGTGCCAAAGAAATAGATATACTCAAGAAATCCATAAAAATACTCTCGAAACATAGGACTACATCGTAATCTTTTCTGTTAACATTAACAGAAAAGATTACGATGTAGACCTATTTTAATACAAATCTATTAGACCTATTTTTATATATATAAAAAGACTGACATCAGTCTTTTTATTATTATTTTCGATCGTATTAAAACAAACCAGGCAAGAGCAATAGACTGAATGACGACAGTTTCTCTTTCTCTGATTGAGACAGAAAAACGAACTAATCAACAATACAAAAGCTTTGACTGACAATAATGGCAATGCCTCCGTATTTATTTTAGTTTCTATGGTGTTATTTACGAATTTTTTATTAAATAAATGTTGGATGGCTAAAAAACCTTACAGCATATTTCAACTTGGATGAGTTAGCAGGATTCTACAAATATTTAAGGAAATAATGTAAATTTACATCGTATTTTTGCTGGGTCCAATTCACGCTACATAACTTACACAAAAGGTTTTTCAAATAATCTATCCATACACGTTCCTTTCTACGAATGTAAAAAATACTTATCTAATAACTTTAAACTCAATTTGAAGTCCACTAACAATAAATAATATTAATGACTTTCGATGAAGTAACATAGGTAATGTGTCTATAGGCAGAACAGGTTTTGTCATAATCCTAAAAAATAACACGTATGTTATGCTAATCTGTGCTCGCGTTTTGCGCTTAGCTGTCACTTGTTTTGACAGCGAAACGATCGGACCACTTTTTTATGTCACTTGTTCAACCGTAGTAGGTAGGTACCATAGTACCTTGCTATAAGTTGCTACCACGAAGTAAATATACCAGCTTCCAACCTATTGTACTGGTTTAAAAATACGATAGAAAAGTAGTAAATATACAGGATGACTTTGAAAACAATCGACAAAATTTAAGGGGGTGTTCTACCCAACAAAATAAACAATTTGTACTACCGGGACCAAAAATTCGACCCTATATAAAATGGTACAATCGGATATAAACGTCTATAATGTGTGGTTATACCGAAGTTATTCATAGTAATTGTTTTACGCAATTACCCCGCTGGCTTGAAGTAGCACATTGAACTATCTTAAAATTATAAAATCAAACGGGCGTAAAGATATACCTACCGCAACGAATGCCTACCAAATATTTTTATAAGTTCATAATCGTGTAGTTTTATCCATGAAATAAGTTGTGTTCATTCATGGTTTTGTTTTCATAGCGGTCTTATTGAAATGGAACGAATTGAAAATCAATAAATACGTAATTGGATAGATAGGTACTCCTAAAATGAAAATTTATAACTTTTTTATCTATTTTAACCAAACAGCTACTTGAATTAAGGTAGGTACCGTGATTATTGATTTTTAAATAGATGGGCCCATGATCTCCAACAAAACGGAAAACTAATTTCATTTCATTCTTCATCAATAGATGGCGTTGTTCGGCAATACTCAATTTAAGTTTTATTTTAGGTGTTAATATTAACCTTTTTCTAATTATTTAAAAATATTTTTATGCTTTTATTATCTTTGCTACTGTTCCTTTGGTTATAAGTAGATGTTGATACAGAAAAAAATCTATGGTTTTCTCAATATCACTAATAGTTCTACATCTCACAAGTGAAGTTAACAAGCAAGTTGGTATATAGGCAAAACTTTAGTTCGAACGACCGTGTCTATTGAAAGGAGAGACGGTTAGCACTCCCCTTGACAAGGATGGATCACACAAAATGGTTAATGCACATCTTGACCACATTTTTTCAAATAATTATTTAAGTATTCATAAAAATTTTCTTTAAAAATAAAGGTATTACGTGGCCTGTCTCAGTCCATCGTTCTATTAAATGCAGTCTGTGGGTCAACTACACGCATAGGGCATACAGCGCTACTGCGGTGCTTTCGGCACACAGAACACTATAATCTAGTTCGCAGAGGCGAGAATAGACGGCTTTCACGCTATCATGTGCAAGCGTTGTGCTTCTATGCGCGAATCGTCAAAAATATAGCTGATAGGTGGGACAACCCCATACTAGGGTATTGTAGGGTTGGATGTAGTATCAATTGGCAGGAGTTGGGGGTAAAAGGCGTTAGTGTTTTATAATCGGGGTAGGGGTTGGGACCCCGATTATAAAACACTACCACTCTTATTACAAGGTAATGCATATTTTTCGAGAAAATTATAAAAATTGTTTCTAACCTCAATCAGATAAAAAAAGTGAAAAGAAACGTTATAAAATGGGCGATCGACAACCAAATCAGTACCAGTATATTATCTGTGGTGTAAAATGTTGAGCAAGATCGTTTAAACGGAACGTAAAAAAAAAACTATGCCATTTGCGTCATGTCAGTGTCATTTGTTTTTGTTCATTCATTCCGTTCCTCCCCGAGTTGTTGCTCAGAAGGAAGTTAGTGTACCCCCCACTTCATGGTTAAAATAGTTCGAATCTGTTCCAAAACCGAATCGGGGTACCCCGTCTTCACGTAGTCTTTTGGCTGCTACCCCTAGAGTGTATATAAAAACCTCCGGCGATCAGCCTCAGCCGCTACGGCTCGGACGGATGCCTATGCTTTGTTACGTAAGGGCGAAGGGGTTGCATTTCCCGCAGCGCCGGAAACAATGCAGTTGCAACTTTAAAGTGTTTTGAGGTTAGGTTACAATAATTGATTTTGCTCAAGAACGGTGCGTTACCTTTTCGTAGCAGTGGTGCCAGGGGAGAGGGGGCACCCCTGGCAGATAGCTTATACTTTTATTTAAGAAAAAGCTACGCGGGCGAAGCCACGGCCAGCAGCTATTATAGTTTTCATTTTCAATAAATTTGGCCATTATATCTATGTGTTAGCCAGTATTTTTTAAATGGAATAAAGATAAGATCTGGCTCCTGTAACACAGGTGTTTTACCTAGCGCAGGAGTCAGGGTTTTCACTTTGTTTGTACACATTTTTTTTATGCCAATAAAGAATTTATTATAAACTATGATTTAAATAAAAAATAAAGTAATTATACTCCATTACGGCTAAATAACGACAGTTATTGTGTAATATTGTTGAAATTTCTGCACTTTAGAGTTATTTTTTTAATGTAAATGGTAAATAGATTACAGTGCTTTGTATTTATCGTGAAATAACGGAGTTTATTAAACGTTTACATCGAAATAACGAAAGGGTGAGAACAGTTATTTTTCTAATGTTGTATAGGTAAACGAAAAAGCTTGTTAGTGTTAAAAGTAAAATAAAGTCCACAATAAGACTAATTATGTTGTAAAAAGGAAAGGATACTAAATTAATGAAAATAAAATAACAATTTTAAATACTACCTATATAACGAAAACCACCACAATCATGACGTTTCATAAACTTCAAAGTAATTCATTCCTACTTATGATGAAGAAAAGCTAAAATCTAAACGTCATTCAAAGGCAATTGATACCCAAACGTTACCAGCACCTGCCAAAAAGGTACCAAGAAAACAGAAATATACAAGAAGTAACTATTCCTCAATAATAGGCTGACTCCCTGTATCCTGTGATGTTCTTACAGAGAGTCCAACTGACGTTGAAGGTTCCGCCAGCTCCTGGACCTCGCTGAACTTCCTCAAATAGTTAGGTTTCGTCGTCTTCCCAACTCCTGTAGTCAAATACTTCCAATTTGTACCATACATTGACAACTCCTTGCTTAATCTCTTAGGTTTGGTTAAGGTCGCTGAAGTGGACATCCAAGCTACCAAAGCATTCTTCCCATACACGTCGAGGTCTAAGATTCCGTGAGAGGAGACTATAGTTCCGTCCGTTCTCATTACCAGAAGATGAGGAACAGAGGTGATACCGTGCCTGTACAGCAGATTGGGTATCAGAGGATCGTCGTACATGAGAGTGAACCAGTTGGCTTGTTCATCGTAGCTGTTACGCATGTCCTTTTCATTGTCATCCATTGGAATGTTGATCACTTCTATGGGCAGGTTCACATACCTTGCGTTCTCGTAAATCTCATAGAACTTGTATATGATGTTAAATCTGTCCACGTTTCGCATGGAAAAGTAGAGGACTATGGCGTCTACTCTGTCCATGAACCAGTCATTGGGAATCCTCGCGAACTTGTGGTTGTATATTCTGGCTTCTTTCAGCCAGTCGTAAGGCTGAATATTTCGGTCAACGGGTTCAACATGTTCATCCATGTTTCAATTCGGTATTTCGAAACAAAAAATTACGATAAAACAGGTGTTTCGTGTAAAATTATGATAATGGTTTGATTGCTATGACAGGAAATGACATTGATAGTCAGTTGCCAAAAAACATATTGATTTTTTATAGTAAGAAATTCAAGGAGGATTTTATTCTACACCACATGAATAAGTTCTCGATCCAATACGTTCCTACAAAAAATATCGAAATTCATTTGCCAACTGAGTGACAATCAAGCAACTTTTTTTTCTCAACTTTTTTTTATCATAGTTGCTTGATCTCACTTACAGAGGTAAGTGGCCCAACTAAATGCCAACAAAAATGCTACTAGGGATACTATTTATTTTATTAATACAAATAAAATAAATCATGAACAGCAAAGAAGACTAATAATCGTCCCGCTTTGCGACTGGCTGAAAGAAGCCGGAATATACAACCACAAGTACGAGAAGATTCCCAATATCTAAATCATGGACAGAGCGGACGCTATAGTCCTATATTTTTCCATGAGAAACGCGGACAGATTTAACATCATGCACGAATTCAGAGAGATCCATGAGAACACAACGCATATCAGTGTACCCATAGGAGTGGTCAACGTTCCCATGGATGCCAATGAAAATGACATGCGTAAAATCAACGTCAAATCTACAACGACCAAGCCAACTGGTTCACCCGCATGTACGACGATCTTGTGATACTCACTCTGCAATGAGAACTGACGGAACTATTGTCTCCTCCCACAGAATCTTAGATCTGGACGAGTACGGGAAGAATGCTTTGATAGCTTGGATGTCCACTTCAGCAGCCTCAAAGAATCCTAGGCGGTTATTGAGCTTAGCTTATATGAAGACAGCGAAGTCTGAATATAAAACGAAGTTGATTAATTTACCGAAGACGACATGTGACGTCAGTTGGAAAAAGAGAGAAATATTTTATATCTGGTAATGTGTAAAATACATGGTGAGCGAGTGGATAATACCTCCTCTACAATCCCGGAATCACGTTTAAATCCCGTTATATAATTTGAAGGTAACCGACATAGCTCGAAGAATTGCCAAACTTAAGTGGCAATGGGCAGGGCACAGATGGCCGTTGGGGCCGAAAGGTTCTGGAGTGGCGACCACGTACCGGAAGACGTAGCGTTGGAAGGCCTCCCACAAGGTGGACCGATGACCTTATGAAAGCCGCAGGAATCCGCTGGATGCGGGAAGCGCAAAACCGGTCGAGGTGGCGATGCTTGGGGGAGGCCTATATCCAGCAGTGGACGTCTTTCGACTTTATTTATAGTTGCAAATTATTGATTTAATCATGTATAACATTTTTTAGGTTTCTGTATCAAAACTATTAAATTAAAGAGCTTCGTTTTACATATTATAGGAAAATAAGTTCTTGAAAAGTTGTCGGGTTATAGCGTGTATACAAAATTGCGATAAAAAGGGTATTATCCACTCTACGTTACTTCCTTCCTCCTTCCAACTATTCCGATCTGAGACTATGTGGCAAATACAAAAAACCGTCAACGAACATAATATATCCAAGCATGCATACGTTAACATTGAACCTAATGAAAGCAAGCTCGTGATGGCTCAGGGTCTAAAGCATCCATATCATGCAGTATACAGCAAGCGACAGGTGCAGCTAATTTCATTTGTCATTCTGCAAGCGTTTAGCGACACAGTCGGAATATGTTAGCGTAGGTGAGCTACTGGAGATAAATATTAATTACCTCTTTGCGGCTTATGATTTCCTGGTCATTTGTCGGAGAATGTTTTGCTTTGGTTATTGTTTTGTTATGTTCTTTGCCTAAGTCGTGTTGATGGTATCCTGTGTTTTCGTTCTGGGGCCCAAGTCTGCTATTTTTATAAATTCATCACTCCAACACGATCCCATCGTCATTTTGCTAAAAGTTCGTAATCTGCTAAATTCATAATGGTCGATCATTGGTCGGTCAATGGTCTCGTAATAGAATTGTATTACAATGGCATTTTGAACATTTATTCATGCCAGATTTCATTTATATATATTTGTACATATTATTTATTAGCGTTATAAGCAATCTGAAGTAGTAGGAAGTTGGAAGTTTAGTAGGAAGTTTCATTTGTCATTATGTACGAGATTACCAATTCTTTCAATGGAGTGTCAGTGGCTGACCATTGGAAACTCTTAATGATGCCATTATATTAGTACTCGTAGATTACCAAACTTGTCAAAATCAACAATTATGAAATCAATGATAGACCATTCTGACACTATTGTAATGATTGACACTTGAGGCCCTGGTACGTTGTGGCAAAGTTATGGTTTAAATTAAACCGTTTATGAAAAATATGGGCTTTCTTAGACTTATTACTTACTAGCTGCTCCCCGCGGATTCGTTTTGATCCAGCCAGTCCCTTGCTGTCCTCCCCCCGACGCTGCCCTAAACCGAGGTTCGTACCCCACAGGGGGTGCCTTAGCGTGCAGTCGATTATAAGTTTATGCCCTGGCTTGGAGGCTTTAAGTTCGCTTAAGGCAGCCCCAGGAAAGTCCGGTTAAGGAGTCACCACCTCTCAAGGTCAAGGCCGAGATGCCACAGTATTAAAAAAAAAAAAAAAAAAAGCGTAACTTTCGATTCCGTGGTTTATAGGCAAAATTTTGCAATTTTTATTGCAATTTTCTTAAGAATCTTATTTTTTTTTTTTTTTAATAAATTATAGAATATATTATGTTACTTCCTGATAATTTAATTTCTAGTTGTGAAGAAATAGTTAAAATCGGTCCAATATTTTCGGAGCTTATTCGATACAAACAAACGAACAAAAAATTTTTATCTCTATAGAATACTATATAGACTAGCTGTTACCCGCGTCTTCGCCCGCGTAGCTCTTTGTAAAATAAAAGAAAGTAAGTCTAAGTTACTCCTTAACATCAGCTACGAGTATCTGCCAGTGAAAGTCCCGTCGGTCCAGCCGTTTCGGAGATTAGCCGGAACAGACAGACAGACAAGTGTTTTTTGTTGTAAATACCGTATAAACTTTCATACGCATTTAGTAAAAAGCTTTTATTTTGACACTAGCTTCTGCCCGCGGCTTCGCCTGCGTGGATGTCGGTTATATCGCGTAAAAAAGTAACCTATGTCCTTCTCCGTATCCCAGGCTATATCTCTGCCAAATTTCATGACGATCGGTTCAGCGGTTTAGGCGAGAAAACGTAACATACAGACAGACAGACAGAGTTACTTTCACATTTATAATATTAGTATGGATTACGAACAGATACTTTAATTTTATTTATTTGAATAGATTAGTGTTCCCCAAAGTTTAAAGGTTCTTTCAGACTACTGAAAAAGGTAACCTAATTTAGATTTTCCGTCAACTATTGAATTTGTTGTAGCATTAACAATATTATTCCGTTTTATCATGTCCCACCATCATGAAGAATATGAATTAAATTAAATCCTTCTAAGGGTGAAGCCAGACGAGCGTAAATTTTTGAGTTGTGAGTCGCGTAATTTCAGTCGCGTAATTTCTGATACATTCGGTTTCATACTAAAATCTTGTTTCGTTCACACGGTGATGCAAAATGAGTTGTCGCTGACTCACGCGTACAATCCCGGCTGAATTGAGTTCGCGGCGAGAGGGAATAAAAACACTTTAAAAACTTACTTGAGTGTTATTATTAGTCTTTCCTCTGCACTGATGGCTACTCTCATATTTGTGTAAAAGGTTTTACGAGATGTAATAATTCTTGAAAAACATATAATGGCATATATGGAGTAATTCTGAAATATATCTGGATTTGGAAACGTTCATACAAGACATGAAACTGTCCGCGCATCAGTCTTTCACTGTTGAGTGGATTCACCCAGTATTTTCTTCTATCATCATCTTCTGTGTCTTCGCTATATGCTTCGTAAATACACAACGTTTTTATTATATCCATTGCACTACACAAGCACCCAATACAAGCGTTGAAAAGCAACTGAATAAATTACACTCGTCTGGCAGCCCAACAGAATTTCTGCCGAGCAGAAATTACGCGACTCACAACTCAAAAAATTACGCTCGTCTGGGTTCACCCTAAGACTTAAAGTAGGTTAATAGTCCAAAAAATTAAAATATACAGAATTAAAATGTACAATACACAAAATGAATTCAACGGCTCAGGAAATAGGAACTATTATTGTATATTAGCGGTATGAACTAATTTAAGTTTCCTTTTTATCGGGCAAAGTGACACAGGACTAATGTATGTGTCTGCCTTCCTTTTACGGTTCAAAGTTGAGCGACACAATAGCACTGACTAGAAACCAACTTTAATATGCATCGGAGAAACTTATAAACAACCCGTATTCCCTTGACGTTGAGTCCTAATTCATTCGAAATTTATTTTGCAGAAAGCAATATTAATTGTGTCGAACAGGATTCGAATTTGCACATTCGTTTGCGATGGTAGAATTTTTTTATAGATCGTATTGCTGGGTAATAAGATTCAAATTGGAATGTTTTTTAGTTTGAGGACTGCAGATTTGGATGTGTACATTTAGTTCGTTCGATGCATAGGGAATACAAAATAAACTATGCCAGTCAGAGTCGACGCGCTGTAATCAAAACGTGACTATAAAAACTGTGATGGAATACCAATGAATTAAGAAAATCCTTCATTGTAATACCAACTCTATCGTAGATGAACAAAGTTGATAATTCCTTGAATCTAATAGACAGGTGATGATTATAATCCAAAAGATCTTGTTCCATCTTTCAAACACCTCAATATTACTTGGGAGTTAATAATCTAGTATTTTTCTCTATTTATTTATTTTGGTTGGTTTAACTTCTGTCTTTTACTACTGAAATGGGTGAAATTTACATGTAAAGACGGTATTTGGTTCAAGACACATGCCCAATTCTAAGCACTAACTTAACAAAAAGTACTAGGCTTGCATGAATTCAAGATAGTATTTCATTAGTATTATTAAGTACTACTTTTTGTATATAGGTACAAGGTGTAATTCTGCAATAACTGAACACCTCTTTAGGGGTTATTGTACTCATCATTACGAACAACTTTTACTATGGGACCAGACATGAAATCACGAAAAAAAAAAAAAAACATCTTTTCCCTACATTTATGTTCGGATAACTCGTTAAAATGTAGGAAACAGCTGATTTTTTAGACCTAGATCTTAGTCTAGAATCAAAATAATTCGCACACAATGCACTTGTTGCTCATATTCAGACGTGGAGTCTAAGGGCAAAATTCACAAGCCGCAAGTTGAGTTTACTAAGTAAAAATGTAAGTGTTTCATACGTATATGAAATTCATGTAAATAGAAACAATGTCCATATTCGCTTATGGCGCTTACTCTACTTAGCAAACTAAAGTGTAAAGTGTGAATTATGTCAATCGCACTGGGGGCCAAGTCTACTAATGTACAAACGTTGCAATGGTCTCTTCATTGTGAGTTTTTGACAGATTTGCCATACAAACACTGTCAAATACTCACAATGGCGAGACCATTGCAACGTTTGTAAATTACTAGACTTAGGCCCCTGATTGAAAATCGTCGTTCTCTCCACCGAAAGCCAGAGAAACCTTGACGCGGCGGGAATATTATAAAATGTCGAAACAATCACAGTAAACATATTATTTGGTGAGAAAAATCGTGATTTCAAACGAAAGTTAGTTTGATTGTGCGTCTAAAGTATGGGAAAGGCGTAAATTATGGTAGTTTGCCGTTTGTTTGGTACCTGCTTGTAATTTACTCTGCGGTTATGAGGTCAGGCGATGTTGAGTTGAAACTACTGATTTTGGCTGTAGTGGAAACTTCATGGATTGTGATGGTTCGGGTCTTCTGGTAGTTAATCAAACTCAAACTCAAAGCATTTATTTCAATTAACTAAAACATTTACAGACACTTTTGAATTGTCAAGGAGTCGGTCAGTCAGAAATATGAAGCTAGTTGCCCATTCAAAAGCGTAGTAAGTACCTATGAAGCAGAACGGGAAAAAAACTCCATGGACACTCTTTTAAATGATATTGTTAGAAAAATATTTATTTTTTATTTTTTTTGGTTACCTCTATCAAAATGGCGTACACGTTAAAAGCGTCCAGAGCACAGCAAATAAAAAAATAAAAAAACAAATTAAAATAAGCCGTGGCAGCTAAGAGATGACCAGTCCCAACTGCCGGCGCCCGTTCACAAACAAGAAGCATGGATCAGCACCACTCAGCTCAACCATTTTGAAGGGAGCACAATGAAACACACGCGCCACCTTCCGCGAGACATCTGAGTGAGCATGACATACTCTCAGCCGCCAGGGCACATTCAAGTCAGTGAAGGACATATTACCCGGTAAATCTGCTGCGCAATTAAGGATTTAAAGCAGGAGATCGAGAACTAGTTTTGGTCGTCCACACCCCGACCTTACCCACTGTTATGCCTCTCTCTATTTATGGAATTTTTCAGTCTCCTGTGCCAATCTCATCGAGGTTCTACCCGCGACGGAACAATGTTATCCATCGGGGTAATGGCATAACTCACAGTAGCAATGGCTTTCATTTTGACAGTTCAACAAAATTCATTGCGTTATTTACGTTGTTGAGGAAACAAAACAAATAACAGAATAGGTATATACTTTATTTTATGTAATTTACCTATGTTTCATAAATAAATAATCCTTATTCTTCTTCTTATTCTCTCTTCTTCTCATGGGCCAACACCAGAAAAGAAGAAGCAGCATCTGAACGGCAATTTAACATGCCTTCTAGAAGTAATGTTCATTTACATTGACTACTCGCTCTAGGATAAAAGATAGCATATGTGTGACGACTAGGGCATACAATTTTCCGCCCCTTTCCACTATCCGGATATTTCAAATACTTCCAGAACAGACATATCCGGATAATAAAGAAATTTTGGATAAAATTGTAAAAACGGTAAATCCAACTAGTATTAGTCTCCGATCAACATTAGAAAACCTTTTTGATCACAACAATGTTCAAAGTTCAATGTTCTTTCATATAAATAATTTTAAAAAGTTCCAAATTTACCTTCTTATCTAATGAAAACAATGAAATAAAATATTACCAACTTGATCACTAATTTCAGTCTTAATTATGACTTATGAGTGAGATCGATAGAAAACTCTAGTATGTACATAATGGTATCAAATAAATTATATTCTCAATATTGACTAATAAAAAATTAAAAAATACAATGGTTTATTCATATACGATAATAGACGTCGACAGTGGATTTGACTGCTCAGTTGAAGTTCATGATTTTTCAATCTCTACCACTAAAGTCTGGACAAAAGTACTTTTCAATTATCTTTATTATGAACCTATACTCCATTTATTATAACATTAGACAAATAACTGTTCTCACCCTTTCGTTATTTTGATATAAACGTTTAATAAACTCCGTTATTTCACGATAAACACAAAGCACTGTAATCTATTTACCATTTACATTAAAAAAATAACTCTAAAGTGCAGTAATTTCAACAATATTACACAATAACTATCGTTATTTAGCCGTTATTTGTCTAATGCTATAGTAAATGAAGTATAGTAATTATGTCATAAGACTATTATTCGAAGATATCGCATGAATTTTCCGCGTAATAAATTGTGGGATTGTAATGTAGACGTACACAAGTGATGATTAACCATCTCACAATTTCACGTTTGCGAATACCTATTTTATTACAATAAAATGTATATGTTATATTATTCGAGATATGTTATGGAGCTCGTGGCTAAATAATAACAGCCGCACGGGTCGATCCGTCAGGTTAAGCTACGCTTGCCGGGGTTGATCCGTGGATGGGTGACCATCTTAACATACCGAGACTCCTCCGTGCCTCGGAAAGCACGTTAAGCCGTTGGTCCCGGCTGTCATTCGTGGATCTTTGACAGTCGTTACGGGTCGTCAGAAACCCAAAAGTCTGACAGCCAGTCTTATCAAGGGGTATCGTGTTACCCAGTTACTGGGTTGTGGAGGTCAGATAGGCAGTCGCTCCATGTAAAATACTGATATTCAGCTGCATCCGGTTAGACTGGAAGCCGACCCCAACATAGTTGGGAAAAGGCTAGGCAGATTGGTATATGTTATATTATTACTGATTTTGATCTAATAAAAAAAAAATCATCTACAAAAGGAACTATCCGGTTTTATCTGGATGGAAAAAGTAATTATATCCGGATATTATATTAATCGGACATCCGGATAATTCGAGTATCCGGATAGCACGCCCTAGTGACGACTAGGCTAAAATTCATAAAACCAGAACTAAAACCACACCGCAAAGATTGCGCGTTGAAATCTTTCGTTCAAAACAAAACATCTGAAAATCAGCCGAAGAAAATCTCAAAATTATTGCAAGAAATTTATGTTAATCCGTGCCCTTAAGACACATTGTACTAAACACCAACAAAGACAAATGTAAACGCATGTATATTAGCTAAGTAGCCATTTGTTCCGACGCATATACTTAGCATGCGACCAACACTAATGTTAATTCTTTGCCTAACGTTCTTAGTAACTTATAACAGTGTTCGCAAGGGAATACTCGTAACTATAAATTTTCATGGTAATTGGCAGTTTAATGGAAAATCTTGACACTTTGTGTTTAAATTCTGGTGTTTATGTCAACTTTGTACAGAGACATCTGTTGGGTGCAATGAGGAAGTGTTTAACGCCATCTAGCGGTCAAAAATAAAATCAATTTACTGATTTCTCTACAGAAACGCCATGATTGACTGAAGTTTTAGGCTCCGTACACAAGATGATACTCTGTACGATATTTTACCGTATAAAGTTGAGATCATAGATCAACATCCCACTATTTATACCTACGGTTAAAATGCAGTATGAAACTACGATGTGATCCCAAAATTTCATATAGTAAAGTATCGTACTGCTCATCATCGTGTGAACGGGACCTTATGCAGCAGAATCTGCCAAAAGTAGTACTCTACAGGTTCATGCAGGGCTTTAGGGGCAACAGGGGCTCTAGCCCGTGGCCTCCACAAAAAAGTGGCCTCCACAATTTGAGTTTTTTGAGATAAGAAAAAAATATATCCTTTGTGTCCATCAAAGAAAAAACCCTCACATACACAAAGTACCTTTATAAATTGTATTTTTTTAGTTCTTAAAAAAAAAACGGGGCCTCCACTTTTTGGTTGCCCCAGCGCCTCCACTTTTTGTTTGCCCCAGGGCCTCCACTTTTTGATTGCCTCAGGGCCTCACCTTTAAATGCGGCCCTGGGTTCATGCAATGGAATTTCATGTTCTTACCAATAGGTAGTTACTAGGCTTGTAGGTAACTACACCAGTCAATCTACTGTCACATTGTGCCGTGATAGTTTCGACATCTTTAGAAGAATTGCTATAAAATATGTATGAGCACATCGCCTGTGACAGCATTGACAATATTTCAGACTAATTCATAACTTTGCATGCAACGTATCGTGAGGTTTTTCTAACAATTAACTACCTAGATGCAGAATGAAGAAGATAATATAGTTACTATAGATGTAACGAATATTTTGTAAACATATGTACATTGATTTAAAAGAGTGTCCCTGGAGTTTCTTGCCCGTTCTTTCCATAGGAACCTACTACGCTTTGGAATGGGCAACTAGCTTCATCTATCTGACTGATTGACCTCTTGGCAATTCAAAAGTGCCTGTAATTGGTTTTTGAAATAAATGCTTTGAGTTTGAGTTTGACTAACTAACAACGAATAAGTTAAGGCGAAAGCGTCAGGGTAGCCTGCAAAATTCAAACTTTCTTACGTTTTTTGTAAAAAAAAAAAAAAAAAACCCCTGCGGGGTTTCAGACCTCAGCTTGGGGCGTCGCTAGGGGAGGACAGCAAGAGACGGGCTGGTTCGAATTTTGATTATTTAGGGACGAATTTAAAGGCACAGGCTCAGCGGGGCACGGGCTGGCTCGAGCAAGGGTCAGGGCGGGAATAAACAGGGACGTCGCGACGGGCCTCGTCAGCGAAGACGATAGGACGGATATCGGGAGATGTGCTTTCTAACTGTGCTAATGGAGGGACTACTCTCCTGGAGGAGAGTGATAGCGTCATCGGGGATGGTCAGAGTATGCCTCGGACGGCGAATCTTATTAATGCGAGAGGGAGTCTATCGGGCGGCGGCAGGTCATTATTAGGTTGTATGTTGATCTAAATATGATTCGCGGTCGTATCTAATATTTATTTATATAATTATAATCATAAAAAACATCAATACCACTCTTCAAGTTCATTTACCCTATTGAATAACGTAGTTCATGAAATCATGACATTTAACTTAAGGAGTTGTATCGCTGATTCTAATGATTATAATTTTGTAAAGGCATATATATTGTATACGGTTGCGAAATATATTTTAATCAACATACAACATGACATTGACCCTCAAATTGCAAAAACCGTAAGAATATTTAAATTTGGCGGCTTCCTTAGCGCATCTCCCTGAAGTAAGATGAATCTGGCATTTTTTGTACTAATCATTTACGATGCCTTTCGGATTTCTGATCCTTTGTGACACTGGCACAGGCCTCATCCCATGCACTTATTAATTCGTCAGCAAATCGTCGTCCTTTCAACTTTCAACCTCTTTGAAATTCCTTATACCACCTGAAAACAGTAGAAAGAGAAGGGCTCTCTTTACCCAAGGTATTAAACATTTCGTCGTGGCACTCCTGGTAAGACAATCCACGTTTGATATTGTAAAAGAAAATCACTCTGTACTCTGTACTCGCGGTTACCGAGACTAGGCATTTTCACAATTTTTTAAATTTATTTACCAAAGTTTACTGATGCCAAGCTCAACAAACACTGCGTGCATGGACTTGTAATAAGTGGCAGATAACCATACGCTCAGTCATACATGTCCAAACTTATTACATTATTTCTATTGCAACACTTATGGAACAGCCTACGTATGTCCATGCCTTTCGGTCTAACCTAAGGTAAGTAACCAAAAAAGTGGTTCATGAAAATTAACTCCACTAATCAAAATTTATATCTGCAATTTTCCTCACCATCAACATCTTCAAAACATCCTATCCACAAAATTAATGGTTTCCTCCCAAACAGAATATAATTAAACGCTCTCCTAGGTAATTTATTTTCCGCAAATAATAATTAAAACTGTCCCATTAGCTGCGCGTACGCACCATCAATCTTGCACCGTAAGGGGTCCCTTAGCGTTCATCAGTTTCCTGAAGATAGAACAATTTTTCAAAGGTGTCTAAACGGTTAGACTGGGGCCGTTATCTTAGATTGGACTTGTTAGCCATGAGTAATGCGAGATATAAATGAAGAAAGGGAGCAGGCATATAAGAATATTTGTATAAATTCAATCTCTTATATTGTATAATTGCATAGCAGATATGTGAGCATTATGTCCCTACTATAAAGCTACCATTTACTGGGTACGTCTTTTATTGAGTTGAATATGCCCTGGCGACTGAGAGTATATCATGCTCAGTCAAATGTCTCGCTGGCGGTGGCGTGTGTTGGATCATTAAGTTCCCTTCAAAATGGTTGAGCTGAATGGTGCTGATCGATGCGTCATGTTCGTGAACGGGCGCCGTCAGTAGGGACTGTTCATCTCTTCGCTGCCACGGTTTATTTTAATTTATTTTAAATTGTTATCTCTTTTTATTACGGACGCTTCTAACGTGCACGTCTTTCTACATTGTTCTCACATGAATTTCAACATTATTGATGTAACCAATATTTGGTACAATATTTTATTTTAATAATTCATAATTTTAGCCGAAAGACGTCCACTGCTGGACATAGGCCTCCCCAAAGCACCGCCACTAGGCGCCATTTTTTATTTGTGCTTGTCATCTTTGGGGGGGAGATTTGCCATAATCGCCACGCTTGGCACCTGCCAAGCGTGGCTATTATGCAACCCGCCTGGGTTGGCGATCGCAGTATGGTGTTAAAAATGCATAGAAAACGCTGCTGCCCATTCTCTAGTAAAGTCAAAGTCAAATTATTTATTTCAAATAGCCACAAAGATGCACTTTTGAACGTCAAAAATTACATGAATAGTTAATTGATTCTAGTTGCGCCTTCCAAAAGGTAGTTATGTATGGAGAAGAATGGGCAAGAAACTCCATACTTACTCTTTTAAAATGTTAACAATAGTTTGTATACATTAATTAATAATTATAGGTGAAGACGATGTACCTAGAATAAAAATAAAAATTACTTACCACAATTGGTAAAAAGAATGAAAAGTGAAGTAATGACAGAAAAAATAATAAATGCGATAGGTACATGGTGCTCACATATTTACAAACATTGTATATGATTAACCAAAAAAAAATTAACATATAATAAGTGTGTGAGTTAATTTTATATTAATCACAGAAAATAAAAATTATAAATTATACAGTTAAATTAGCAACCAGTTTGATTTTGTCTAGACTCTAAATTGTACTATGGAGCAGGACCAGCATGTTTCCGAGCATTCTTATCTTGGATATAATCCTCTAATTTGTAATATGCTTGTTTACAAAGTGTGCTTTTTATATGAATTTTAAATTTTCTTTCATTTAATTGTAATATATCAGAAGGTATTTTATTGTAACATTTAACACAGTATCCCATAAAAGATGTATGTACTTTAGATAATCTGAAGTAAGTTTGAATAATCTGAGTAAGTCTCTTAGTCACCTTTTATGACACCCACGGGATGAAATGGGGTTTAATGATTATAATTGTATAAATATAGATTTGTTATAGTCTCGATTTTTTTTTTTAATCAACGTACAAACCTGACCTGATCAGCAATAGAAAAAAAAAAAAAACTTAAGAGCATTTGAATTTCGAGGGCTACCTTAGCGCATCCATCTTAAGTCCACGCGGCAAAGTCGCGGCTAAAGCTACGTATCTAAAGCTTCCTATTATTATGTATGTAATACACCTAATTTACGTAACATACAGCACACAATCTGAAGACCGGAGAGCCCGTTATTTGTAGATCACTATCAAGTGAGAAACCTCAGTCTCGTACACTTAAGCGCTTAAAGTGGTAGGTATTTGCATCCATCTGAATAGATGGAGATCTGGAGAATCTTAATCATTGTAAATTAGGTTGGTCAGTAGCAGTAAAAAATACGAACCACTATACAGTGTGTCCGGTCACCGGTGTCTGACTCGTTAAGGCGAAGCAGTATGATCAATTATATCGTCAAATCCACCATACCTCTTCTAGCTAATCGCGAATGAACATGTTTTGCCATTCTGCTTGTAATGAGCATTCTGATACCGAGATCCCTGTACGCACCCAGCATATGGGTCGAAAAATAATTCGTTCGTGTGCCCAAAACCCTCGTCCGAGTCGTCACTATACGTATAGGATAGATGACTTCTGTTAATGCCCAGGACCCGACTAGCGATACCAAATCAAAGTATCTAAATTTGCCAAACGATTTATGGCTTACAAGTATAAATTTGTACCTCAGAGGTATATAATAGTAACTCCACTTTTTTCGAAAATTAGTTTCTCGCACCATTAAAATCGCAAGAACTAGTTCTACATACTGGTATACGACATTAACTCCTATGATATCTATGAAAAGAAGTATCCGATCGTTTAAGACATTAAATCCACTTACGTCTAATGGGTATAGGACCTCAAATGACGATAAGATTAATCTAATAATAATAAAATATACTGTTGAACTCAACAGTATTATTTTTGCAAAACAATAAAAATAAAAAATAAACAATATCATTCGAAGTTTCACTCCGCGCATTTTTGCCTCTCCTGTAAAATTTTCGTTTCATCACATAATGTTTTATACCTCCGAGGTACAGAAATGTATTTTTGAACTGAGCAGCAAATGGGTGTGAAAAAAATATTTCCACCCCAAGAAAAGACAATAATATGTTGATACTTCCATAACCTTGACTGCTTGACCAACTATATGTGATGACTTATGTAATACCTAATTGTTCCTAGAGATCGATGACGAACCGACGAAGTTTAGACAAGCTTTTAATTTTTACCAAAATTACGTTTTTTCTGTAAAAGAACCGACCAAGTGCGTGTTGGACCACGCACAATGGAGGGTTCCGTAGTTGGGATGAATATATCTCAAGAAAAAACTTAACATTCTAAGTAAAAGTCAAAGATTTATTTGCAGATAAATATGGTTACAAAAGTTCTTAACAATGGTAGTATAATGTAGCTTAACATATTTAATCATAACATAATGACATGCAAATTTTTGGTATACAATTAGATCATTTTAATTTAAATTGAAAGAATTATTTTATACTATACAAGGATTTCTCAATTAACCAACTGCGTAAGGCCCTTCTGAAGCGGATCGTTGGAAGTTCTTTGATTTGATTAGGAATCTTGTTATAAATCTGAATACACATAGGATAACAACTTCGCAGTTGTATTTGCAAAACCTTTTCCCCCTTATATTCCAACTGCAAATGTAAGTTTGTACATACAATATTGAGTGATTTACTATGCTGTTTTAAGACCAAAGGCTTCATATAAGTTTTGCTGTAACCTAAAACTATACTATTCTCTGTATTTTTTTCAAGATTTTAGGCTCAGCAGTTTCGGAGATAAGGGGGGGGGGGAGATTTTTCATCTATTTTCTTGAATAACTTTAAAACTTATTATTTTATAATTATTAAAAAAAAAGAAACACTCATAACAAGTCCTTTCGTTTGATACGCCATACGGTACAGCTTGCAAAAAAAAATTTTTTTTTTTTTTTTTTCAATTTTTTCAATTTTTTCCCCCGAAAGTGAACCCCATATTTAAAATTAATTTATTTACGTGAAAGGTTCGTGTTTGGGTCATAGAAATTTATATGTGAAGGTACCAAATTTCAACTTAATCGGTCCACTTGATTCGGAGCAAATCGGCTGTGAAAGACGGGCAGACAGACAGACAGACACACGAGTAAGGGTTCCGTTTTTTTTCCTTTTTAGGAACGGAACCCTAAAACTAATATTAAAACTATTACTATAAGTTTAAATCCTACATTTTCCTTCTAACGCAATCTATATCTGCTGTGCCTATATAATTCTGAACTCATGTCCGACCCCTTATCCGGACCGTACATAATTAAGGTTCTCATTATACCCAAACAAAAGTTGCGCGCGCGTCATTTTTCGCAGTTTCTATTAGGGCTGGCATGAACCGTGTTAATTTGAAGTTTCGTTTATAATATTTAAATCTAATAATAATAATAATAGGAGCTCGTGGCTAAGTAATAAGCCGCACGGGTCGATCCGTCAGGTTAAGCTACGCTTGCCGGGGTTGGTCCGTGGATGGGTGACCATCTTTACATACCGAGACTCCTCCGTGCCTCGGAAAGCACGCTAAGCCGTTGGTCCCGGCTGTCATTCGTGGATATTTGACAGTCGTTACGGCTCATCAGAAGCCCAAAAGTCTGACAGCCAGTCTTACCAAGGGGTATCGTGTTACCCAGTTACTGGGTTGTGGAGGTCAGATAGGCAGTCGCTCCATGTAAAATACTGGTATTCAGCTGCATCCGGTTAGACTGGAAGCCGATCCCAACATAGTTGGGAAAAGGCTAGGCAGATTGAATGAATAATAATAATATGCCTAGAATTTTGTTACAAAAACCGGGATGTTGGCTCAAGTTTTTGAATGTCTTTTTTGTGAATTTTTTTTTACTAACTTATTTTCAAATTGTTCTATTATAACATTTATAACGGAACGCAGCTTTCCTCTTTTAAAAAATCTGCTCTATTTATTATTATTTTTCGTTAATTTACAAGAACATTAAAAAGCCTATTTATAGCCATAAGCTAATTCATAAATTCTACGACAAAAAAAAATATCCTTTATTCAAGTCAAATTCTAATACCATATCCAATGACGTAAATAAATCCATATTCAAATAAAACTCAAAAGTTATTTAGTAATCATAAAAGCCACTTCACGTAATATCCTAGCGAGTCCTGCTTCACGTCAAACAATAATTTTACTCCTGCCAATAAAAACTAAACAAAACAAAAGTTTCATTTTGAAATCGTGACATCCCTATAGGAGCGTCCTAGCAACACGGTTCACTGAGGACACTGCCCCGCGACGCTACAACTTACCAACTTAACTATGCAGACAACTTAAACCTTATTTCCAAACCATAAACCCTGTTTTCGTTTGACAGAACTACTAGAACTAACTTGGTCGTGTCTATGCATTCCATTTAGAAGTACAGCGGTTTCTCTGAACTTTATTCTGTTAGTGATAAGGTTGGTTTTCCTTTGTGTCAAACAGGTTAATGTCAGATCTTTACTGTCAAGATCCTGTGGCGTGTTACTATGGGTTGTCGAACAAAAATAGACAAAGAATTTAATGTTCTTTCGAGTGTAAAGAAGGCTTTTCTCTTCTTTTACTTATTTTTTCGTGTATAATCGTAGTGTTCGCGATCGGAATATAATTTCAGGTTGAATACTATCAGGGGATTAGTATTTTTTAGCAGCGTGTAATTTTTGTAATAAGTAGGTGGTTCATTGCCGTAAAAGGTTGTTGCTATTTCTGAGGTCCTGGTACTATATTTCTTAACTGCCAATAAATGGGCAATTCTGAAAATGGGCTTTTCCCATTATCGTTTGGATCACGTTTGGGAAACATATTCGTGATTGTGGTCGATAAAAAATAATGCAAGTAGCTTTTCTTATTTTCTCAAAAATATTCAGCTTACAAACTGATTGGTATCGCGATTTCACAAACCGTTTTAATTCCTGAAAAAGTAGACGCCTTATGAAGGAAAGCGACCATAAACATCAATTATTCATTAAAAACAATTAAGATTATTTTAATTTAATAATTTTCCACATGACAATCAATAAGAAATATTAAAACAATATAAAGAATAAATAATATAAATAAAACAACAATCAAATTTAAACAATAAATAACAACAACAACTATTAATATTTAACAATGCTTGCTTATTTTTGCACTGAACTACATCATTGATATTAGTGCACCCTTCATAATTAGCTTAAAAAGTTATTTTTAAGCTAATTATGAAGGGTGCACTATTATCACCCGCTGGGAGTGTTTAATTGGCGTAGCATACTCGTATACGTTCGTATATGCTACGCTAATTCAACACGCGCAGCGTCTACAAGGCGTCGGCGACCTTCACCAAATGCGAAAGCATCAAAATATGATAAATGATTTTATTTCTGTAAGTAGGCGTTTCCTATCTGACTACTCTGAGAAGAAAGGCCAAAATAAACTCAGAGGTCACAGTCTCTTTTAAAGTCCAGACATAATCTTGGTCAAATCATGTGAAGACCATGTAGATTGGTGTCTGAAACGGTCTTTTGAGAAAAGAACCACACAGATTGAGTGGACCTGTTCAGTCACTGCACGCATTTGTCAGTAATCGTGCAGCTCAACTCAGAACATAAGGAGCTCAACGATTCGACGAACAATACCAAGGACATTAGGGTTAGGCCGTTTAAATTACTCAAACTGCCAGACCATGATTAAAATTATAGGAGAAAAAAAAAAAAAAAACAGTGACCCACAGAATCTTCACATTCATAAGAATTAAAAAAAATATAATACTAAAGCATTTCTCCATAAAGAAAGAAAATAAATAAAGAAAATACGTTTATTTGCGGCAAACTTGACGCAGAGAAAGAACAAAAACACGAAAATAACAAGTTGGGGGAAAATATGCGCCACATCCACGCAAAACGGCCATCGCTCAGCATAATGCTGCGACCCTATGTGAGACCCCAGCGATGGTTTTCAGCGACAGCCGGCGCTGAAGTGATGACGTCACCCGGTGCAGCATATCATCAATCATCAACTCAGCCTATCGCAGTCCACTGCCGAACATAGGCCTCTCTCATGCTGCACCACAACACCCTGTCCTCCGCCTTCCGCATCCAGTCCATCCCAGCCACCTTTTTGAGGTCGTCGGTCCATCTAGCTGGGGGGCGTCCCCCTCTACGCTTGCCGATACGCGATCTCCACTCCAGGACTCGTCTGCTCCACCGGCCATCGGTCCTTCGACAAATATGGCTAGCCCACTGCCACTTCAGCTTGCTTACTCTGCAAGCTTTGTCGGTAACTCCGTTTCTCTTCCGGATAATTTCATTCCTGATTTTATCCTTCAAAGAAACTCCGAGCATAGCCTGCTCCATAGCGCGCTGAGCGACTTTAAATTTGTGGACCAGCCCGACTGTCAGTGTCCACGTTTCGGCACCGTATGTCATAACGGGCAGGACGCACTGGTTGAAGACCTGGGCAATGTTTGAAGACCTTAGTCTTCAAACATTGCGGTATAAAATGCAACAAAAATAACAAAATAAGAAATAAAATAAATACATTGTAAGATTAATTTGACAGGACTAAACTAAAATGTATCTTCTGTCCTTTTCTTAATGAAATAGAAAGGAAAAGATGCACTAAACTTAAATTTAGTTTAGTTTGTGAACAAGGGAATCGGCACCAATACTTCTAAAAGTAAAATAACGTTAGATTGTAAGCTCAATAGTAACAAGGGCGGCACCATTAACATTACAACGTTACAAGGACACTGCCTCCACTCCCTTCCATAACGAATTGAAATGGGCCGCGTTAAACGGGCATAGGCCCTACATAGGCCCATAATATCATCAACGGTAATGTTAGTGTGGGCGGAACATCTCGCCCTAAGATACTAACAGGTGCAATAAGATTATGACCATTCTATGTAGGGAGTAAGTAGTGCTGTGACTAGGTGTGACAGGTATCGGGATTTCGTCTCGATGTTACGACCATAGAGCATGGAATCGCCGGCAATGTCTAGAGACAGCAATACCAATAAAATTCGTGTCGTGAGGGCTGTCACCTGTCCACTCCTTTAGAAACATATTATCTCGTGACTGAGAAGAAATTATGAAAAACGGCTCAATCAGCTACCTCGGTAAGTGTGTCTAGAATTTTCTATCTATACTAATATTATAAAGCTGAAGAGTTTGTTTGTTTGTTTGTTTGTTTGAACGCGCTAATCTCAGGAACTACTGGTTGGAATTGAAAAATTCTTTTTGTGTTGGATAGTCCATTTATTGAGGAATATTATAGGCTTCTATACTAATACTTATTACTTATTACTTACTAATATATAAAGCTGAAGAGTTTGTTTGTTTGTTTGAACGCGCTAATCTCAGGAACTACTGGTTGGAATTGAAAAATTCTTTTTGTGTTGGATAGTCCATTTATTGAGGAATATTATAGGCTATATAACATCACGCTACGACCAATAGGAGCAGAGCATAAATGAAAAATGTTGTAAAAACGGGAAAAATTATTCCTTTCTGATAGCTTCCGTTGCGTGCGCTGCGTAAACGGTTTAAGTTACGCAAATATCATGTATGATGGAATTGTTCCTCTTTAAAAGTTCTAAAAAAAAAAGTCCGCGACAGCATATATGTATCCATCTTGTAAGATTGACTCACTATAACCTTTTTTTAACCCGTCTTGAGCAAGCGTAGTGATCAATGCTCGTGCCTTCTCTGTATGAGAAGAGGCCTTTGCCCTGCAGTGAGACAGTTATAGGCTGGCTGGTAACCTTTTATTATGGTAATCAAATTTGTTCGAAATTAATGCATTATTTGCGAAGGAGTTTTATCAACATAATAATATTAATCCTTATCCAAATAAATGTTATTAATCACAAGTATTTAAATGTTAACAAAATTGTCCTTGACATCACTTGATTTCAATCAACATCTTAGGAGATATCATAATTTTAAAATATCTAAGCTGATGAGTTTGTTTGTTTGGTTGGTTGAACGCGTTAATCTCAGGAAGTACTGGTTCGAATTGAAAAATTAATTTAGTGTTGGATAGCCCATTTATCGAGAAAAGCTATAGGCTATATAACATCACGCTACGACCCGTAGGAGCCGAGCAAAAAGAACAAGTCAGAAAGAACGCTAAGCGAAAACGAAGTTATAGCACGGGCAAGCGACGGGATTTCAAGTGCTGGGTCGGGCTCGGGCTCCGAAATATCACGCGAAGTCGCGGGCAGAAGCTAGTACCTTTTATAAAGTTTCATATTGAGACACGGAGCAACAAAATTCGATCTAAATAAAAACGGCTACATTCCTCTAGATCGTATTTTGTTGCTTCGTGTCTCGCACTTTCATCTTTTCTATATGAAGGCCAAGAGCTTCCCCGTGGGGGATTAAAAAGTTTGTGTTACCACGGATGTCCGTCGACTGTACATAAGCCTTCATGAGCTAATATATTTTATTTATTATTCTATTACTTCTTCCTTCAGCTATCAACGCTTTGACATGTTGCCTACACTGTACACATTCATAAATAAAAAGCTTACAAGTTTTTAACTAGCTCATACATCTTAGGAGAAAATATAACCAGTCGTGTATTGTAAATTTTAAGTTTTTCTCTAGCATTGAATATTATTATAAGTAAAGGATCATGTACCATCGTGGTTTCAGACATCGGACCACCATACGGACTATTCTTGCTTGCAGTGCTCGGCCGCTATAGTAACGCTTACCTACGCTCATCAACTATGATAATAGTGTCGCAGTATCAGATTTTTGCCGAGCCACTTGTTTTTGTAAATGCAAAAAAAAAAATGGTAAAAAACCAGCCGAGGTGGTCAGGCATCTGTGATCATTGTAACAGAGCCTGAGAAATTTATTAACACAAAAATTTTATTTTTTCGTTGGTTGTCGTAAAAAGGGGCGGTAATATAGACATCCATCTATGGCACGGGATTTTGTTTTGAAAATGTACCGATTCGGATGTCCCCCATAGTACATGTACATATTATTATTATTATTTTAACTTATATATTACTAGCTGCGCCCCGCGGTTTCACCCGCATAAATGTCGATCCCGTGGTAATATCGGAATAAAAAGTAGCCTATATGTTAATCCAAGGTGTCAGTTACCTCCATACAACATTTTATCAAAATTGGTCCAAATCAAATCAAATCAAAATCGTTTATTGCAATCCATAATGTACAATTACAGGTGGTAAATAATGAAATAATAACAGAAACAATTATGGACCCTGACGGGCACAGCAAATTTTTAAATAAGCAGAGAGAGGAAGAGCGCTTTATTAATTTCCTTGTTTTCTGTTAGAAATATTTTATAATTATGCAGGTTGTCTATTAATTTATTATTTATTTAATTATGTTTTTTATTGCTTATTGTCCAGCCGTTTGAGCGTGAAGACGAGACAAACATACACACACACTCACAAACTTTCGCCTTTATAATATTATAATCGTAATCGTCGTCGTAGTGTGATGATGTAAATATTACATTCCGAAATAAAAAATATATCTTACCATCATCGAAGCAAAAACAAAATTTATCTTTATTCGCAGCATCTACAAAGTCTCAACAAAAATAATCGCAAACCTAATCACATACGACAAACCGTCCCATCAATCGACTGTGGACGATTAATCGTTATGTTGTCGAAGCCCTTAGCTCAGCCCAAGTCTTACTTTTTAACGTACATGCCCGATCGGCTTGATTAATAGATATTAGTACCGCTATAAAGCACTAGTATGTTGTTGTATGGAGAACGCGTGTGGGGTGTGGTCTAAGATGTAGGAGGCTCTTGAAAAATGGTCGACGTCCGTGATCTATCTTCTTCTATCTTCTATCTATAAAAATAAAAATCAATGTTTGTATGTTTGTCCTCTATGCGTTCCTAATTCATTGATCAGATTGTGATGGAACTTTGGTAGGGCGTTCTGAGGACGCCAGCGCGGGTTTCAGTGATGTTTTTATTTAATTATTATGTTTTAAATAGGATGTTGTGATTTGTGATAAATGTAAGATCGCATTTTTAATTATAATTGTTTTAAGTATGAGAAGAATAGATAGAAATTATTTGTGCGGTATCGGTGTTTTATTATATAATTTTAGAAAGTGAACTAGTTTTTTTAAGTGAATGTTACTTGAAATATTCATATAGTTTACTATTTCTTTGTCATTTTGCTTGAGAGACTGATTAAAACGTGTTACAAAAGCTTATTAGTTTTATTTATAATAACAACCAAAAAAATATCCGTATTATCTGGATACTAAAAGTAGACGGATATTGCAAACCCTAATTGCAACGCAAGCTGCATGGTGCAGCTAGTGTTTGATGAATAATGGTCGATGAAATGCTCAAATGCTAAAAATGAGGCTAACGAAACAACAGCTGCGTACAGTTACAGCGGCTATAACTGGACATGGATCATTTAATAAACACCTCTTTGTCATAGGAGTCACAAACAGTCCGCTGTACAGGGCCTGCATGGAGGACGACAAGACAGCAGCTCATGTGCTACTAACTGCCCGATGGTCGCCACATACAGGGCCAAGTACTACGGTGACCCAAGTACCCTATGTGAGATTGTCAGTAACACCAAGGCGTTGCTGGGCTTCCATGAGGAGCTGGGGTGGATCGAATAATCGATATTCCCATGCGTACGCAAAATACGCGCATTAACGTGGAGTTGCGGACACTAGTCCGTATTACCTATTAACAGTTTCAATGCAATGCATGTTTGCTCGACAAAGGGAGAAGGAGGAATAGGTTTATGTCTATAACGACAGCGACGTATCCACGGTCCTATAAGAGCCTTAATCACGCAGTTCGCGCACTGTTCGACTAAGCTATTGGCACATACATAAAATAATGTCGCCACCAATAATATCCTGCCTAAGGAAAACGAAATGGCCAGCTGTGTCCTGCGGAAATCGTAAAAGTCAACTGAACGGAAACGTTTCAACTGTTCCGACTTATACGAGTACGTCAGTGGTACTGCCCTAGTTCCAGTCATTTTTTTAAAATACTCCTCTACTCCATAAATAAGCCTTCAAGAGGGGAATAAGCCCCTCAAACTCAAACTCAAAGCATTTATTCCAAATAAACCAATTACAGGCACTTTTGAATTGTCAAGGGGTCGGTCAGTCAGAAAGATGAAGCTAGTTGCCCATTCCAAAGCGTAGTAGGTTCCTATGGAGAAGAACGGACAAGAAACTCCACGGACACTCTTTTTAAACAAAATATTGTTACAAAATATGGGTTACATCATTCATGTTGAAGTTATACATGTGATAACAATGTAGAAAGACGTGCACGTTAGAAGCGTCCGTAATAAAAAAAAAAAAAAAAAAATAAGCCATGGCAGCTAAGAGATGACCAGTCCCAACTGACGGCGCCCGTTCACGAACATGACGCATGGATTAGCACCATTTAGCTCAACCATTTTGAAGGGAACTTAATGATCCAACACACACGCCACCACCAGCGAGACATTTGAGTGAGCACGACATACTCTCAGCCGCCAGAGCTCATTCAAGTCATTATAAGACATATTACCCGGTAAATGGTAGCTCTATAGTACATAGTACTCACACCTGTGCTATGCAATTATATAATTCAAGGAGATTGAGTTTATACAATGCAAAGATAGTCTTACAATCTTCAGCAGCTCCAATAATACTCGTATTTTCAAATGCTAATCAATTAGTTTATGCGCCCTTATGGAGCAGGGACCAGCATTGAGCCAAGCATTTTTGTCAGCGATATAATCCCCCAACTTATAATATGCTTGGCTGCATAGTGTGCGTTTTATATAAGATTTAAATTTAGATTCGTTCAATTGGAGTAAAAACAACCCCAAACTCCCCCAAACTCCATACTAACGATACTAGATAGATATCTATAGATCTATAGATATCTATCTAGTATCGCTCCCCGCTTGTCCCTTACCCCACAAGATTCATTACGCGGCCTGACTATAAAATCGATGTAACTCCTGTCCGTCTATTCGTTTTAAGAAGACAGCTTTAAGCCCAGTGTTACCTATTACTGTATTATGTGCTAATTATATTTTGTCATAGATTCAATTGATGCATAAATCCTCCTTAAATTTAAATCAATTGTGTACTGAATTACGACCACGAAAGACTATATTTAGTCTTTCGTGGTCGTAATTCAGTACACAATTGATTTAAATTTTAACGGGGTAATGTGCAATTGTTTATCTTTAATGTCACTAGATGGCATTAGTAAGTCTTAATATTAATAG
This sequence comes from Dryobota labecula, assembly GCA_947523025.1. NCBI lineage: Eukaryota > Metazoa > Arthropoda > Insecta > Lepidoptera > Noctuidae > Dryobota > Dryobota labecula. The sequence continues at coordinate 15,784,583 of OX383306.1, forward strand.
TATTTATTGTTCTGGGTCATTTGATATAGTGGAAATTTATTTGGTTTACCGTTAGAGTGATTAAATCTGAAGGTTTTGTGTGAAAGGGAAATGGATTGTAAGATCTGATTGTATTTCATTTGTACCTTGTGGAGGGTCTCACTTGATAAGTTTTTACTAGCTCCTGCCCGCGGCTTAGCCCGCGTTTCTTTTTCTAAAATACTAGTAGCCTAAGTTAATCCTTACTACATCAGCTACCTGCCAGTGAAAGTCCCGTCAAAATCAGACATACAGACAACATTTTTAAATATTGTTTTTTTTTTTTTTTTTTGTTACAAGTAAATACTACCCGTTTATACTTTCATAAAATATATGTGCGGGTATAGATTGGCTGACCTCAGCGATAGTATGTTCTGTATGCTCCATCATCTTATCCGCCATCATCGCTTGGGTATCGAGTGGAGATTCCGTGTTAACAGATTACTTACGGCACGGACTTGATGGCGTTCGATGCTTTATACTCCCACAATGCATTTAGTAAAAAACTGTTATTTTAACATTACAAACACTTTTTCACACAATTTTATTTATTTGTATGTATGAAATGATGTATGGTACCGTGTGATGCCGGACGTACAGAATAGCACCGCCCCATTTCCTCCTGTGGATGTCGTAAAAGGCGACTAAGGGACTTACTAGAGAATGGGCAGCAGCGTTCTCTATACATTTTAAAACCATACTGCGGTCGCCAACCCGCCTGCCAAGCGTGGCGATTATGGCAAACCCCCCAATTGGGGGAGGCCTATGTTAAGCAGTGGACGTCTTTCGGCTGAAATGAATGATGAATGAATGTATGAAATGAAATGAAATCGTTTATTCTGTAAATAGGATATCGGAATCACTTTTACACGTCATATAAAAAATATAAAAATAAGCTTTGTGAAGTCGACATTTCCTATCTGACTACCCCTGAAAAGAAATGGCGAAATAAACTCAGGGGTCAAAGTCTCTTTTAAAGTCCAGACGTAATCTTGGTCAGATCATGTGAGGACCATGTAGATCCGTGTCTGAAATGGTCTTTTGAGGAAAGGAGCACACAATTTTGAGTGGACCTGTCCAGTCAGTGCTTGCATTTGTCAGTAATCGTGTAGCTCAAGTATAGATAAGATATCATCGGCGTTGGTCTGAAGGAAGACCAACACGAAGTTCCTTACGGAGTACTTGTGGAGGGTCTCATTTGATGAGCTTTTATTTAGTTAAAACATATCATCGGCATCTAAAGAAGAAGGACCAACATGGAGTTCCATATTAGTCAGACATCAAGCACGGTGATCAATTTAAGATGTTAATTTTGCAATAAATAATCTCGAGGGGCCATAATAATCATGGTCTGGTATGGTAAGAACTATTATGTTACCCTATCAATAAAACTGTTTTTCCAAAAGACAGCCGCCGTCTTGAATATTTCGTTCAAAAGCGATTTTTAACTGACTTCAAAAAACGGAGTACGTCGGAATCTTTTTTTTTAATGTGTTCTCCGATTACTCGAAGACGGCTGGACCGATTTTTAACTAAAAAGTGTCTTTGGAATTTTGATAAGTAGGTCTATTTACAATTTTAATGTCAATCTCAACTCATATTTCCTCCTCTTTCCTCCTATTTCTTGGTCAAAGATTCAGCATTGCCATGCAACGTGGCAATGCTGATTCTTTGACCAAGAAATAGGCCAGCCCTCTGGTCACATGAAGAGTCGACCAAACGTTTGGCGATGTCTCGCAAAGTGGGCACTCAGACCAATGCCAATGCCGAGTGGCAATGCTGCCAGCCTTTTGGGCACTTTTCCTGTTGACAGCGATGCGGATGAATTTTTTGATGGCCTTTTATTCTTTCCCCTCCCTTTTTTATATACTTGCACATATTATTATTATTTCTTTAAGATTATTAGCTTTTAAATTATGTTAATACTATGCAATAAAGAACTCATAATATCAACCTTTTCAGAGCAATATTTATTATTACGAGTGATTACACAATATAAACCACAAACTATTTAGTTCGCTTTCACTAAAGTCTAGACTTTAGGAAGTCCCGAGTACTAGGGTCCCATAAATATCAGGAGTAAAGGTCGTGGCGGACGTGACGAGCCGAAGAACTGCCGGCTTTTAAACGAGAACATTCCTTTAAAGGCGGAGACTGACTTGCGACGTTTGCACTTCGCACTTCGTTGTCCGTCTGTCTGTCTGTCTAACTGTCAGTCAGTCAAAACTTTTTTTCTCTGGAACGCGTAGTGGTATCAAGTTTAAATTAATATCAAATACGTAGGTTTGCGGACCTTTCGAGTTCTAAAAAAATCATGCTTTTCTAAGTAAACGCATAAAAAAATACGGCGCTTTTTATGCGACATATACTCACAAATTAATAGCCTATAATACTCGTAAATAAAACCTATAGGGTACTTTCCGTCGAACAAGAATCATGAAATTTGGTAAGCGGTAAGGTCAAAGGAAAAAAATATCCTAATTCAGCTTCATGGATCAAAAGATCCTCGCGACTCTAGCGACGAGCCACTCTCGATAAGTGATATAATGAAGCTGGATACTCACGTTCCCCTGCGGATCGATGAGCTGAGCATATTTCGGCGCTTTCGCCTTGCTGCCATCTGCAAAGACTCCTGCCAGCCGCAGTGGCGTACCAGGTCTCGCTGCTGCCCGCTCATACTGCGCTCCTACGCGCCCACTCTCTATAGAACCGGGAGTTTATGGGGGTTAATACATCTTAAAGAATAGAGTGCATAGCATATCATATAGCATAATGCATATAGCCTATAATGTTCTCACTGTTGGAACACAGGCCTCAACTCGGAAAAAAGAGAAAGAAAAAAAAGATCGAAAAGACACGTGGCTACATAAAGTCAAAGTCAAATCATTTATTTCAAATAGGCACATAAAAGGCACTTTTGAACGTCAAAATTTACAAAAATAATTAATAAATTGATTCTAGTTGCCCCTTCCAAAAGGTAGTTACGTATGGAGAAGAATGGGCAAGAAACTCCATACTTACTCTTTAAAAATGTTAACAATATTTGTATACAGTAATTATTAATTATATGTGAAGACAATGCACTTACCTAGAACAAAATTACTATACCACAATAGGTAAAAAGAATGAAAAGTGAAGCAATGACAGACAAATTAATTATGCGTTAGATGCATGGTGCTCACATATTTACAAACATTGTAAAAGTAGATGATTTCCCTAAAATTTTAACATTTAGATAGATAGATCGATAGAATACTCTTTATTATGTACACCATAAAAATTACAGATATAAATGTAGAACTGTTACATAGGGTGTCACAATGGGCGGTCTTATCGCTAAAAGCGATCTTTTACAGAAAACCTTTGGATGGATCAAAAAGTAGAAGGAGAGACAACCTATGTCAGTGTGTGAGTATATTAATCACAGAAAATAAAATGAATGTCATAAAAAATATAAATATAAAATATAAACAAATTTGTCCACAGGGTCACCGACGGCGAAGTCACTCGTCGTGTGTACACACATGGTTTTTGTAAGGGATCAAGTAGCGCCTGCGGACTGTTCAAATTGCCAAGGGTGCTATTTTCGCAGCCGCCCCACGATTCGGCCCGTATAACGTTCCGTTGGAAGGGCCATGGGAAGGTTTGAGGGAGGCCTCATCACGGTGAGAGGGAGTGGGCTATGATCTACCACGCAAGTCCAGTGCGGGTTGTTAGCTGTTACATTTCTTCGAATTTATGGTTCTAGGACATGTCAGTTTACTCTCGATCTTTTTCCTTCACCGTTCTGATAGCAGTGGTGATGAAATAATTTACTTTTCTCAAACATGCATGGAAATGTTGTCATTATTTTCGAAAAAAAAACACGCGAAATATCGAATTTACGGACAAAGAAAATCAAAACCATTGCAGGAGCATTTTTTGAATTTGGAACATTACAACGCTCCAGGGGCCTAAGTCTACTAATTTACAAACGTTGCAATGGTCTTGCCATTGTGAGTATTTGACAGTGTTTGTATGGCAAATCTGTCAAAAACTCACAATGAAGAGACCATTGCAACGTTTGTACATTAGTAGACTTGGCCCCCTGCAATGTTGTATGAAATGGCGTGCTGCTTTAATTGGATCTCTTTTATCATTCTTGGCATACCAAAGTAAGTCTCTTTGCTTAGCACAAATTGCGTTCACGTGGCTGTATAGCCATAAATGCGTTTGCCTTTTGGACAGATGATATATAGAAAATTGGCGTCAAAGCTGAAAATTCGTCTTCATTTTTTATTTACATACTTCAGCCATCTACCACTACATCCAATGCCCACCTGTAAACCTCATTACAAGTTCAACAAACAAAAATGAATATACCGGGGAAATCAATAACATTTTCTTTTAGTAATTGCCCTTATATGACTAATGTAACTTTTAATATTAATTAAATTAAATGTATAATATAAAAAGTATGTTTTATTTCCCTATATTCTTTTGAGAAAAGCACTATATATGCCTCGGCGGAAATGGCAATTGCCTGTCTCGTATTAGTGAAGTCCTCGCCTACGGCTCGGCCTTCATACTAATACTCGACCTGCAATTGCCTATTTCCCGGCCTTTGCAATAATGTACTATTTTTAATTTCTATTTTGACGTTTGATAAGTGCTGATTCTCAGCCTAAGTTGAATAATTGACTTTTGATTTGATTTGTATTACTTACCGGAGGCCGGCCGTGCTCGGTAGGCAGAAATAGCGCGCGGTGACACGAGGGCGAAGGCCCGCGCTCGCAGTAGGGCCGCGATAGAGCCTCGCGGTGCCGCCAGCGCCCCGCCGCGGCAGCCGCACGCTGAGAACCAACCTGAAAACAGAAAAGACACCGTTTAGTTATACGAACCAAATATAACGTGAACTATATTACAAAATACTAGTGATGCCTCTATACGCCTTTTTGCCGATACGATACCGATACCGATGCTCTTATAAAAATATCGTCGATACCGATACCGATACACTTATTGAATTAAAAAATGAAGGTAAAATAAATAAAATACAAGTCAGGTTATTTTTTTTATTAATATAAAAAGAAAAAATAACAGGACAAACTAAATAAAACCGTTTAAAACTATAGTCAGGTTGAGATTAGTTAATTCAAACACTCACACTAATACACACACAACACAATACAAACAAAACTCAGCACAACACAAAACTAGCCTGTAAACAGACATATTATTTCTGCTCAATCGTACTCCGACCCCCAAGATACAAGCCCTGCTTAGTTTGGGGGTCAACGGCCAAACCAAAATATCGTGATGCACATACTTATTTATTGTGTTTTGTTAGATCATTGTCTTCATCACCTTTTCTTTCTTTATGCCAATAAATCTTTTTGTATATATTTTTTTTTTTGTAATTAGTTTTTGTAATTATAATTACCACTGATGAGATTTTTGTTTAAAAAACGAAAGTATTCTTAAGTTTTGCGGAGAAACGCGATTTCTCAAATCTGTTTGTAAGACCTGCGGCGGAAAATAGTCTCAGATGCGACAGAACTCATTTGGAAACTAAAGTACTTTTGCGCAATTTTTTTTTTACAAGTTTTATTATAAGACGGTCATTGCGCCAGAAAACGAACGTATCTGCGCCTCTAGATATATTAGGTATCTCTCAACTTCTTCTTTGAGAGAATTACAACTCAGAGTAGACAGGGCCTCATCTTCCTCGGACTCTCTAATACATTTTTAAATCGCTAAATTTGGAAAGTATCGTTGAATCGGCCATAAAAATATCGCCGATCGAGTATCGCCGATATATCGGCATCGGTATCAGTATCGGATGCATCCCTACAAAATACCAATAGTATAGTAGGTATGTATATTGTTCCGGACGATAAACACAAGAAGTTCTACAGGTACAAAACTTTTCATTTACTTTTACACAATGGTCAATGCTGGCTCATTTAAAAATCTTTTGATAGACAGTCTATATTAAAGTCTTTTATATAAAAGGAACGATGGACATTGACGCGTAATTAACTTTAACAAATTACGCAAAATGAGACGCAGCTGCTACTCTATACATTCTTTTATATCGAGACTGCACTAAAGAAAAAATAAAACTGTTTTACGACCTATACTCATTTGTGGTAGGGTTGCTACATTGCAAATTATAAAGTTGGAGTTAAGGCGGTATGATCCGACAGAGACCGCACTTACTTTAGTTTTTTGAATCCTGGGTAACATAACGGAGTAACAGAATTCAGATCGTATTTAAGGATATGTCGGACATGCAATCGCTTTTAATAACACGATTAAATTAACTATAGTGGATAGAAAAAAATCCCAAAGTGACAAATTCCGTAACGTTTAATCATCTCATAGCTACAAAACAGACGATTTTTCTTATTTTTTATATATACTTAAATGAAATAGTAGTAAGATTGTTTAGCACAATTCGCTGAATTTGTCTGGATAAAATGATTAAAATAATTACTATGTCTAAAAATATCTATGTCATGATGGCCCGTTGGTTAAGGCCTCGCTTCTCATGCATGAGGTTGTGGGTTCAAATCTGGGCAAATACCAATGTGACTTTTTCAATTCATATGTACTTTCTGAGTTTATCTTGGACATTACTGACATCGGTGAAGGTGAAACATCGTGAGGAAACCTGGACTTATAGTTAATATAAGTCTGAAATCGCCAACCCGTCTTGAGCAAGCGTGGTGATCAATGCTCGTGCCTTCTCTGTATGAGAAGAGGCCTTTGCCCAGCAGTGGGACAGTTATAGGCTGGTATTATATGTCTAAATACCTACCAAATGCGAAAAGCTTAAAAATCGAGCTACGCAGAAAAATTATGCGTGCCATTATGAGATGAGCTTCAGGAACCAACCGAAGTATAATGAATAGAAAGTGGTCAAAGAAACCATGTGCTCGATTTTACTGAAAACTTAGTTTTTTTTTTTTAATGTTAAAAAAATATTTTTTAATTAAGTATTTAATTAATAACCCAGGAATTGACAGCGACTTTTTTTGTTACCACCCCGTATTAACTTTTTCACCCAGAAATAGTTATTTCAGATGATGCACATGCGCAAAAATGTTATGTCTTAAAGACTTAAATGACTTATTGTAAAGGCCAATTATTTTTAAAAGAGTAACTGTGGAGTTTCTTGTCGGCTCTTCTCTATAGGAAACGACCAATTGGAACTGTGCACCTAGCTCCTGACGTTTCATAAGTGCCCGTGTAGGTTTATGTGGAATAAAATATTTTGATTTTGATAGGAAATTATTTGTTTGACATTTTCTTATTTTTAAGAGAATGATTGAGTTACTACAACTCAAAGATCGTTAAAACTGATGACAAGATTATAATTATTATTTGGTAAACTTAATCATTTTAACATGAGAGCCAACCCTACCCAACCAATACTGACCAGAACTTCTCCGCCATTAAACGAAAAAAAAAAAAGGTGAAATGGTGAAATGTCACGCGAAGTCATTACCACGTAACCCTTGTAATGAACTGACGTAATTAAAGGTCGAGTATTAACCCTGCAAGCGCTGACTTTTCATGAGGCTGACTTTTTTGAAGACTGGCTTGCATTTTGAGTTGAGGTAGGTTAGAAACTTGGGTTTGATTATAAGGTGAAATAACTTGTTACAAGATACAGATGAATGCATAGAAAAAGTTATCTTTTAAGTTAGTTTTTTTTTTTTTGTAATATTTTTATGCAATTTAACGTCAAACCAATTTATTTAATTGTACCCATTTTGACTTCAATTATTAATGTTTGCATGCCTAATCTAAGGTAGATTGTACAAGGATCAGAATCGTATTTTAATACCTTATGTCATGTACGGTGGCCAGCACACCAAGTTACTACAAACTGTCAGATTTTCTCGTTCGATTTTGAACTTAATCGTCAACATTTTAAAGTTTAAAATCGTTTGGAGAAATTTGACAGTTTCGTGTAGGTTGATGTGCTTGCCACTGTACTACAATCTATGCAAATAAATAAACTTTATTTTACTTCATATGTTAGAAAAAATTGTCTGCAAAGTAAGTAACACAATTAACGGGCCATAATCTCCTTAACAAACATCTTTTTAACATAGGCGCCACAGACAGCCCCCTTTGCAGGGGCTGCCTTGACGCCGAGGAATCAGCCGCCCACGTTATCTTGGAATGCGAGGCCGTGGCTCCACAACGTGAAGAAATCCTCGGAACAGTGAGGTCGCTCCGTGAAGCCTGTGAAGCTCCCAGGAAGCTTCTGTGCTTTTGGGCGGAGCTAGGCTGGCTTTGTTAGCCAGAATCTCCACGCACAACGGACCAAATGAGAGTCTTAAGTGCGGAGAAGGGAGCCCCATCATCATCATCATCCAGTAACGCAATTTGAATGTTGTTGAACTGTCAAAATGAAAGCCATTGCTATAACTGTAAGTGTGTTAAGCAATATCCGCGCTGTTTTAAAATTCATCATTTTTTTTTTTTATTCTACTATGAGTTTGCTCTTGACTTTAGTCTAGGTCTGGATGACAGAGACAAAGTCTACGATGTAGTGAGCTTACCCAGAAGAAGCCTGTTCACTCTCACTTTGAATAGATTAGGGTTGTATGCGTTCGGAAACACAGACGCAGGCAGAGAGTTCCACTCCTTTGCTGCGCGCATTATAAAAGACGTTGGAAAACGCTTAGTGCGAGTTGGTGGAATATCAACCAGGTAGGGGTGGTAACTTGCAGTGCGTCTAGATGTCCGATGGTAGAAGGGGGCCGGTGGAATGAGGTCGTGGAGTTCATGGGCACACTCTCCGAAGTACAATCTGTAGAAGACCGACAAGCAGGCAACCTTGCGGCGATGAGCCAAGCTGTGAAGCTTGGCATCCACCAGTTTTACGTCGCCAATGAGCCTCTTAGCTCTGCGTTCCACCGAGTCAAGCGCAGCAAGTTGGTACTTTGCTGAGCCATCCCAAAGGTGGCTGCAATACTCCATGCAGGAACGGACTTGTGCTTTGTATAGGGTTAAAAGCTGTCCAGGCGTAAAGTATCGCTTCACCCTATTTAGGACGCCCAGTTTATTGGCCGCAGTTTGAGCTTTGCACTCGATGGTGGAGCCGAAGTTGAGACCAGATGTCAACTCCATGCCTAGGAGCTCGAGCCGATCATCATCGCCCCAACTTTCAGCGTTTACATCTTAAGTAGGTACTTATTTTCTCATAGACTGTAAATAAAGCATAATAAACAATACCCTCATTTTTTCCTATTGACAGAAGTCTTAAAGAAAGCACGAAAAGAAATCCCTTCGCAAAAATATATCCACTACACTTGGCCAATGGCTCAACCGTCCCATGTTACAATGGTCCCACACAGGAACGCGCTCGCGATAAGAGCAGGCGCACATAACGCGGTTGTTCGCCGCGACGATACAAAAACGTTCTGACATGAGAACCACTCTCACTTTTATAGAGTAGTTAAGGTGTAGAGGTGGCAATACGATAATAGTGGTAATAAGAATAATATAGTATAATACATTAATGTTATTAGAAATGTAAACTAGTCTAGATTTTATTATTTATTTGTTTTTAGTGTTAATTATTACTATGTTGCCAAGCAATCAATTAATTGGAATTACTATTTTGCACGATTCATTATTACTAATGTGATGTAATTAATTATTAATTATTTATTATTTATATCTAGTGGCACTCATTATCATATTTTCTTTTGTTAATATGCGGATAATGTAGTGGGCTGCAATATTGTTAATAGTTTGTTCCAACACATATTGTAGCTATTTATTGTCCCTGAATAAATAAATAAATAAATAATACCCTATTTCTAATTTCAAACGGTTTTAAGGATGTTTCAATGATATTTTCTCTACTCAAACTCAATCTCAAAGCATTTAATTCAAGTAAGCCATTTACAGGCACTTTTAAATTGGATGTAGTTAAACGAAAAGGATCCAATACACACAAAGTCACTTTAGACATTTGAAGTTTAGAAGATATATCATGTTGCGAATCGAAATTATTTGCAGCATATGTATAACCTTTTCGGAACATTAATTGTATTCTAAATTCCAGTATTACGTTCTTCAGGTTTGACACTTGTCACTTTTTTCCTTGTTCTTCATGATTCACGATTTAGATGGTATTGAAATAAAGTGTGGCTACTTTACCAGCGCGTTTTAGTTATTAGTTACGATCAGTAATATATCATATTTTATATTTCCGTGCATGTGGGTTGGTTCTGAGGTTAATCAAAATGATAAACTGTTGTTATGTGCTTGGATCTGATTTACTGGCCAATAGTATCGATATTTAGCATCAGTTTGTTACACTTACTAATTTTTGACCATGTTGTGGATTGGATCCTTGCCGTTTAACTACGTCCAATTAATACATACGTTTTTCGTTTCTGGGTGTTTAATGGCGAAAAACATGCTATGCACATCATATTATATAACCTCAATAAAACCAACGTAAATTAAAACAAATGTCTATAATTATTTCAAATCATTATTTTGTGGTAGTGGTCATATGATTTTTTTTAAACACAGTAGCGATAATTCAAAACTGAGTAAAAATTCTTATTTTAATTTGGGTATTCATTGATTTATTATTACAAAGCGATCCGCCCCGGTTTTGCAAGGGTGCAATTTACATGTGAAGACGGTATTCTGTTCACGACAGTCTGCACAAGTTCTGAGCAATAACCTAACAAAAAGTACTAGGCTTGCATGAATTCAAGATAGTTTTTCATTACTATTATTTAGTACTTCTTTTTGTTCTTCTTCACATAATATATTACTATTTCCATCTGGAATAATGTACCTTTCAAATAGTGAAATAATTTTTTCAAAATAGTAGCTGTGGTTCCGGACATTACCCTCCACATATTCACAAACTCACAAAATTCGCTCTCTCTCTTTATAATTTACTAGCAGCCCGTCCCGGCTTCGCACGGGGTAGTTCTATCGCTAATAGTTTCGGCAGCGCATTCGACGAAAGACATTTTAAGACTCATTTTTCTACACCTTCGGTTACATTGTTCAAATTTTACCAAGGATCCCTATTTTTTTTCAAAATGAAATGTAGCCTATGTCAAATTGGAAGAATGTAGCATTCTATTGGTGAAAGAATTTTTTAAATCGGCCCAGTACTTTTTGAGCCTATTCATTACAAACATACAAACATATAAAAATAGGTACAAATCTTTCCTCTTTATAATATTATATAATAATAATATTAATAATATTATTATTAATAATTAATTAATAATTAATTAATAATTAATAATAAGTGTAGATAGACTATTTCAAAAACACGCCACGCTCTTAAACCAGATATTTTCTGATAATATCGTTAACTCACAACTCACAATCAAAACTCAATAAAAATCCCATAACCATAAACACGAGCGATCATTACGAAATAATTCGAAAAACACAAAAAGGGGCGATAAATAATTAAAAAAAATCATTGCACGTATATTTTTACAACATAATTTACAGTTCATAGAAATAAAAATTGATGGTGTTATCGCCTCTGATTCTTTCATTACTCTGTGTTGGATCGCTCACCGTTTTATGGGCAATTTTTATGGGGAAAAAAAGTATGGGCGAGTGAAGAGGCAAGGCGTCCTTCCACCAAGGTCGACCGGTTTGAACCCTTTGCTTTAAGGTGGTGTCAAGAAATTGTGAAATGCATTGTCTTTTGGAAGGATAGAAAGTTTTTATCTGTGCGTGAGGGAGTTTTTTTATTTTATTTATTTTGCTTTTGTGTGTATGATGTGTCGGTTCTGTAGTAGTGTACAGTGAATATATAGAAGAAGTTTTAATGAAGCAGGCAAAACTGTTTTAAAAACGTTTTAATCAGCGTAATCTAAGGTTTCGCCTCTTCGATTAAATTTTACCAAATTGGCAGTATCCAATTTGTTTGGTAGTCACAATATCAACGTCTTTTTCTATAATCCGTCCACCAAGAATGCTATTTGACGCTTGTAAATTTCATACAAACGAATACATATATGTTATAAGAATTTAAACTTTCGTAGTTCCAAATCTTGTACAACTGACAGCTGTCAAAATAGTATTCTCTCGGTGGACGGTATATAATAGCCAGTATTCCTGCACACGTCGCACGATTACTTCTATCTCTTTTCTACGAAGAACATTATATCTTTGAAATTTCTTTTTTCTTTTTCACTTTTGACATCGTGCCGTAGAAATCTTTCTACTTTAATTTTGTCTTTCGTGTATTCTGCATAGACTAATATTTATAATAGGAGAGTCGTCCATTTCTAGTCGAATCGATGGTGGACAACAGAACCTATTAATAATACAATTTTATTTATTAACATCCTCCGATAACCATGAAAACCATTCCACTAAAACACGCCATTCTATTAATCCATTACAATGAAAATATGCAACGCCTAGTTATAATAATAAACAGCTGATCTGGCATTCACTTCGGAGGTGTGCTGTTACGCAAATATATCTGATGAGAGGTAACATTTGTGCAATATTTAGACGCTATTATATCAATGCTGTGCAGTTTAAATATGTAATATGTTCACATGACTGGTCTAGATCGCAGATCAAAGTTCAGATAGATGTAACAGCAAGCAGTCGCACCTAGTATACCTACAAAGGTCAGGCGACATAAATATAGTCTGTGGAATTTCTTGCAGATTTGCTTCCAATGGGGATATAAACTGCGACTTACTCACTTCAGATGTCGCTACTATCCAGCGTCTAAGAATTTGACAGCTATACCCAAAGTCTCTAATTCAGATAATTTATGTAAACAAAGTAATGTCAAGAAATGTCACTGTTAAAATGAAAGGACAGTGGTACAAAACATTTTATCATTATTTATTTTTTTGTAAATAATCGTCTATGAAATTAAAGTGAATTAATTATAACATCTATTCAAACAAAATTCCGTTGCCAAACAATTTATTATGGAGTGTGTCGGAGACACGGCCTATGATCGTCATAATCAGCCCTTTTAAGTCCACTGCTAGACGTAGGCCTCACAAAATCGAATTCCACTCGAAACAGTTTACAGCCGTTTTCATCCAAAATGTGGCTAGATATGCTACTTACAATATGAATCTATGAATGAGAGTTTTAATATTAATTTTGTTGAAGATGTGAAAATGTTTGGATCTCCTGCATTGTTACCAGTATCATAAAATATTTTATACCAGAAAATCTCTTCTTTTTAATAACTTTGTTTAAAATCGAAAATTCATAAAAATAATTACGGTTTGATTATTTTTTTATTATTATTTCTTAAATTCAGTACTTAAAAGAAAATGGAACCTGTTTTTCGCCTTTTTGTGTGAATTACCATTACGAAGATTTTTTTTGATATGTTATCCCCTTTGTTTACATAAATTATCAGAATTTGAGACTTTGAGTATAGTAGCTGCCATTATCCGACATTTTTTTGTAAAAAAGCGACTTCTTTTACACTTAATTTATTAATGGGGACCCATGTATTTGCCAAAGATGTTAAAAGACGAAAACTGTGGGAGAAAGCTATCCAAAAAAAATTGGACCCGATATTTCGTCGAGACAATGTGCTATCCTTTTGAAACCTGAAGACTTTTATGGGAGAAATTCATACACAGGTGATGCTCTCAAGAGAACGGTTAGTCTGTTTTCTTTACATATAGGCCCTAGTGATGTAATATAATGTAAATTATAGTAAAGGTGTATGTGTGTGTTTTGTATTATCATATACGATCAGTGCTAGAATTAGCATCTCTGAAGTTTTTCAGTCAAGAAGATCATCTTCGAGTTGGTTTTCAACTCTGATCAGGTTATTTCTGTCGTACGCCTCCAGTATTCAACAAAAAAAAAGAAGGTAGGTAGGTAGGTAGGTAGGGTAGGGTAGGGTAGGTAGGTAGGTAGGTAGGTAGGTAGGTAGGTAGGTAGGTAGATAGGTAGGGTAGGGTAGGGTAGAGTAGTTGAGTTTATACTATAGCTTTTGACAGAACGAAGTCTGTCGGGTCAGCTAGTATTTATATAGTTTTCGTTGAATTTGTGATCGACACAAAAGTAAACATAAACAAAACAATGGCGGTTTGTAGACGAACAACTGTGCTGCCACCTATGACGAGCTTTCAGTTGGGATCATTTAGTAATATGCATATCGGTAGGTACCCGGGTATCTGACATCTGAGTCTTTGGACGTGTAACTTTCAGGTGAAGAACAGATGATATTAATTTAACTTAATTGGCAAGATTGATGGCCAAATTCCTAATAGATAAAGACTGACTTAGGATAAAGATTCGCGCTAGTCATTGTTAAGTTATACTTTCTAGATGCAAAAGGGGAAACCACTACAACAGTAGTGGTTTGGTAAGTTTTTGGTGCAAAAGGGGCCAGTAGTGGCTGGTCGTGGTGGTGAACAGTAATTTTATTTATTTATTTTTATTTATAGTTAACTAACACGGTACCAATTACATTCATTAACATAGAAAATGAAACAATTGTGTCATAAACAATTATTCGCTACTTACTAACATGAAACAGTGGACACTCTCGCATACTGTTTCTCACAGAACATCAGACATGGTTTGGTTAGTCATATTTTAGGTACAGAAGAGGATCCACTACAACAGTAGTGGTTTGATTAGTTATATTTTAGGTGCAAAAGAGGATCCACTACAACAGTAGTGGTTTGATTTACTATATTTTAGGTGCAAAAAGGGATCCACTACAACAGTAGTGGTTTGGTTATTTATATTTTTAGGTGCAAAATTCACCTTTCCCTAAAAAAACGTCATCAAATGTGTTCTGTATTATAAACGGGCACCACGTGCATTTTTTCTCATTATTATTTATTGTTAAAAGGTTTTCATAGTTAACACATTTCAATGTCTCCACCTTCGTATCTCAACCTACAATTCACCACCTTACCTCTAATTAATTCAGCAGTAAATAGACCAAAAACAAGTACCTAGCTCACCAAGAACCCTTATCACTATCCAAATTCCATCGATATCCGGTTCTGAGGTGAATGACCTGCTTTTGTACAAAAGATCGGCGTGGATAGTGCGCGGGCGCAGCTTATCTGCGGCCGCGGGGATCTAGGCGACATGACGGGCTGGGGAATTCTGCTGATCCACTGAACAGATAACTGGGGTTTGATTTTGAAGTGAGGTTTATTTTAGTTTTGGATTGCACGTTGGTTTATAAATTATGTGGAGAAGACGAAATGGTTGAATTGAATTCTCGATATTTCACCGCTCAAAATCATTATTAAGATTTGAGAGAAGAATCGATATCTCGAAGATTAGACTAGAATACACAGAATCCGTACTAATATTATAAATGCGAAAGTAACTCATAAAAGGAGCGAAACAAATAAAAATTGATTTAAAAGTAAATTAAATAAATGTTATTTGGTTATGTAAGTTTGATTAAGTGTGATTAAGTATTATTTTCTAGAGATTCACTGACCCCACAGTCAAACCATTGCAATGGTTTTGTGGGGCTAAGTTTATAAGTTAGGTAGTTACAATGTTAAATAAATAAATAATAAAATAAACTCGGTCTGTCTGTCTGTAATCTGTGATTTCGATGAAATTTAGCACACAGGGGGTTTCCTTGTGTGCTAAATTACTACTTTTTAATTGTACTTTTTAATTAAATTGCTACTTTTTGTCCCATTCATTAGTACGATCCCGTGGGATGGTCTCCGACATCGACGCAAGCGAAGCCGCGGGAAAAGTATATATATTTAATTGTGATTGATTAATAAAAGTTATATAAGCTAGTTAAAGTTAAACTAAGTAAGATTTTGTTTTTGCATGAGCTCTCTGAGCTTTTTCCCCAGTTCGGGCTTTAAATTCTTATAACCTTTTTCGTTTGGTTACGTGTTTAGGGCTTTACTATTTTTTACCTAACTGTAAATAGTTGAACAAAAACACAAAATGTATATACCTATATAACGCAGTTCATTAGAAAAAGATTCCATGTTACGTATAACTTAACTGAAGTTCTCTAGTATTTCATAGGTTTTCGTTTTGAATGTTAACACATAGACTAACTTAGCTCTACATAACCTAAGAAGGATCTAAAAAGTCATAAATATTTAAATTAGCACCTAACCTGAGAGAAAGCTTGTTCTATTACTTAACAGGGCGTAAACTTAGGCGAACGAAGCTAAGCATAGGTTTTATTTTAGTACCTATGGTGGTAAGCCTTTTCAAGAAAACATTGGAAAAGGCTGTCAGTTTGAATGGATAATTATCTAAACTAAATTTTTATAATTATAATATTTACAAAATAAAAGTTTTTGTGTTAGTTTCACTCAAATAAAAAGTTTGATTGCTGAGGATTACTTACCTCCAGCAAGAGTTAAAAACTGATCTTGATTACTGGTGTAGAGTACCAGGGATACATAAAAGTAACAGAACTGTGTCGTTCAGTAAAAAAAGGCAATATTCTTATGCCAGTAACTTTAACCGAATTTTTTTCCACTAACAAAGAACGGCAACGAGATGGATCTGAAAACTAAACTCGGCTGCAGCGTAGTGTGTACCAGGGTTACATAAGAGTAGTAAAGACATGATTTTTTGGTCGCCCACTGGTCTAACATTAAGTAGTTCTGCTAACAAAGATCGGATTGAGTAATATCGTGTATTCGTGTCTTTGTTGACTTAAGAACGGATTGTTAACATACAGAAAGATACTGTGAGATGACACGCTGTGTTCATTGAATCTAGAATAGTTCATTGTATACGGTTTTTCTACAAGTAACCAATAATTAACATAGTTATATTACCTCAGATTTGAGTAAAAATAATACTGAGTTATTATGCCGTTGTCGAGAAACTTTGAGTTTAGTAGGTATTAGGGCTTCAGTCTCGCTGTATTTTTGAGTCACGAGAAAAAAATCGAGACTCGATGCGGTCTAGAAATTCCCGGGAAAAACGAGACTTTCGAGACTATTTCAAAAGTAGGTTTCGTACATATAGGCTAGGTTTTTACGCTAACTAGCGTAGCTTTTTCCTTGTCTAATGGTTTAAGGAAGTACCAATAGTGCCAAAAAAAAAAAAAAACAATTATGGTGGTTCATGTTTAGGTATTTCCTTAAACCATTGGATAAGTTTGAAAAGTCTCGTTATTGCCGAGACCGAAAATATTAGTCTCGAGTCTCGAAAATACCAAAAAATCGTCGAGACTCTCGAAATTTTCGAGACCGAGATTCCCGGGATGAATGTCCTAGTAGGTATAGGCGCCTATAAATTCATCTATTCAAGCCCATTACCATTATTGTAGGCATAAAAAGAATGCAAAATATGTTTCTTTTCTCTTTGATACTAATACTCAATAATGACATTCTCAGATAAGATTATCTGTTAAACTGTTTAACGATAAACTCATTAAGGGTCCGACGACTCATAAAACGTTAAGTGGCGTAAATGCATCCATTGCACTTCGTTCCAGGTATTTATGAGGGATCATTAGATCTCGCTTTACGCTCCTTTAGCTGTGTTATAAAAATATCTCGTTGAACATTCGTAGAAAACTATTGCAAACGCTTAAATACGCACTTTTTTTTCCTTTTTTATATAGAGCATCTCAGAGTTTAACCACGAGGGGTTGCTACTCTTTAACCGGACTTTCCTGTGGTTGCCTTAAGCTCCTAAAAACTTAATGCCACCAGCCAGAGCGTAAAAACTTATAAACTAAACGACTGCACGCTAAGGGCACCCCCTGTGGGGTACGAACCTCGGCTTAGGGCAGCGTCGGAGGGAGGGTGGCAATGGACCGTCGGTAGCTGGATAAAATCAGAGTTATGATTATCATCCGGGGGATTTAAAGCTACAGGCTGCTCAGATAAAGCGCGTGCTGGCGCTTCACTTACAAGCAAGGGTCGGGGAGGACTATTTAGTCGGGGGTTTCGCGCGGGGCCTCGGTGGCGAGGTCGGAATGACGATCGTGTATTGTGTGTTCTCTTGCGAACTGTACTAGTTTCCCTACGACTCTCCTAGAGGAGAGTAGTGGGGGGGTCATCTGGGTCGGTCAGTGGACGTTCTTCTGTAGATGTTTAATTTTATACATTGAGGCTATTCTATTTACAGACGATATAATACAGACGAAGATTTTTATTACTATTTTTAAATCGACAATTGACAATTTAAATTTTTTTGTGGCGAGTGAAAATTTTGTCTTAAAAAGGAAAGCAAAAGTTTTGCTAGCGACAAACTTTTGTATTGGGGCTAAATGCCCAAGATTTGTCGTACGTGTGTGGTGTTTCCACTGTAGTTTGACCGATACTTATGACTTATGATAACGCAGTACCACTAGGTATGAGCGCGGCGAGACTGGGGGGGGGGGGCAGTGCAAACCATTCATTCGTGAACGCAACCCCCCGCCTCACCACACATTCCTTAGGCGCGGTACAGCGGTATCGGTCAAACTTTCGGGGATCGGGATCTTTTATCTTTTTTTTTTTTCATAGTTATATAGATTGTCAATTTATGAAACACATATCGTATCACTTATCACCAGTAAATTGCATTTCAAATTAAAATTAATAGAAACCTCAAAAACACTCATTTATAAAATTGAGTATACTGTACCATAAACACATTTCAGGTACAATCAAATTAAAATTAATAGAAACCTCAAAAACACTCATTTATAAAATTGAGTATACTGTACCATAAACACATTTCAGGTACAATCAGCATTTCAAATATCCATTCTGCAACTAAAAACGCTTCTGCAGCCACGCCCTTAACCGCTTTCCGTGTGTTTCCAAACAAATATGTATGTACATATGAAGAAATTCATCGATTATTCGTGCATGAGACAGATCGTATGCACATATATGTTTAGCACTTGAATGCAATCGTTTTTTGGTCACAGAGTATAATATACAACAGAGACCACGCTCTACGGAAGGTACTCTACAGCCGGTCTATTCTGCAAAAATCTTACCGTGTATACTTAGGTGAAGTGAGCTGTCAATGGTGTCAAAACCCACCAGCAATTTTATTGCAATACGATTGCTGTCAGAGGTAAAATAATTGTGTAAGGACTACACACAATTAGGAGATCAAAAAAGTATGTATTGCCAGAATAGTATCGATTATTTTGTTAAAACCGACTACATGGTTTAAACACTACCACCGCACCGATTCTTACAAATCTCATAAAATACTAAACAGGTTTGAGTTAAATTAGGCACACTGATAGAACATAAGTATCCCAGATTAATATGTTTCTGATTTCATACTTATTTCTACGTTTTGAAACAGGCAACTAGCTTCAACTTTCTAACTAATTGAGCGACTCCTTGACTAAAGCCTTTAAAAGGTTTAATTGAAATAGATGCTTTAAGTTTGAAAACGTAGAATCTTTTTTTTTTGTACAAGTTTCCCTTAGCTTCTAGTAAAAGTGTATTGGACCAAGATTGTATGGGGTTCAGTCTCTGTTGGTTATTTACTCATGCTCTTTGGTCATTGATCAGCAACGGTTGTTGTCAAAAGAATGTACGGTATGCTGCTTAACTAAACGCTACCGGTCGAGAAGCAATGAATGCAATGATATGCGTTCTCATGGTTTATTAGTGGACGGTCAATAAATATGCATAGTTTGATCAGTCAAATATTTGTTTATTTTTAAGCGTTGGGAACGTTTCCCGGATTTACTCAAATATATCTGTCGGTAAAACTGGAGTTAAACCGAACAGGTTACAAAGAAAAAAAAACGTAAATCAACTTATTGATTTACGTTTTTTTTTCTTTTTTTTGGGAGTTAAGTATGAAAGAAAAAGACATGTCGGCCAAACCCAAATAATTTGGGACAAGGGCAAGAAAATTCGAACTCAAACTCAAAGCATTAATCTATACTAATATTACAAAGAGGAAAGATTTTTCGTTTGTTTGTACTGAATAAGCTCCGGAACTACTGGACCGATTTTAGCCATTTTTTCTCCAATATAAAGCTAATTTATCAGAAAGTAACATAGGCTATTATTTATTTTCAAAAATATTAGAGGTCCTAAAGAAAATTTAAATAATGTAACCCAAAGTAGTAATTTTTTTTCTATAAACCACGGAATTGAAACTTATGCGGGTGAAACCGCGGGGAGCAGCTAGTTTCAAATAAACCAATTACAGGCACTTTTGAATTTTCATCTTAAAACACTTCGCCTGACTCGAAGATCGAACTCAGGACCACTAGAGCAACGGGCGAGTAAAGACATAACATCACATCAAAATGCTCTAATTTAACGTATATTTTTTCCAATGCATTAACACTGCTCTTTTAGACGCGATCTTCAGTATACAATCATTAAAAGTCGGTTATCGTCACCTTAACTCAGTTTCAGGGCCCCAAGTCTGCTATTACAATAGTGTCAGAATGGTCTCGCCATTGTGAGTATTTGACAGTATTTGTATGGCAAATCTGTCAAATACTCACAAAGGCGAGACCATTCTGACACTATTTTAATAGCAGACTTGAGGCCCAGGCCTTACACTCATCCATCCGTATTGTAAAACTAAACCAGAAATCGCTCAAACGTCCTCCAAAATCGTTGGTACGATTTTCTATCAATATCTGGCCCATAAAGGACAACTGCCAACACAACAATCTCTTGTTCTCGATACAAATATGATGACAATAAATAACTATTACACAACGGTACGCCCACTTCGAAGCCAGGTCACCGTAGTGATAATAATTTGCATCTCACAGACCGGGAAGCTTGGTTATCAATAGAACAAACGTACATCAGAGCTTTCTCTACAATACCCAATCTAAACTCACCTTTATCCGAGAAAAAACAAGGTTTGAAATCGCTTGGGGATGTCAGGAATATTTGAGCGAATAATTCTTGGAAAATAGATTGAAATCCAGCTCGTTGTAGGCTGAACGCCTAAATATCTTGCTAGGTAGATAAGGCGCGCTTCGGTTTATATGCCTGCCTTTCTGATGATATAATGTTTCGAATAAAGTTTGTGTTTTCAATATAATGTTTTTATTGTTTCAATTTGTAATAACGCCTTCGGGCGTTTGTTTGGGTATTGGATTTTGAACCCTATTAAGTTTGGTTCAGAGTTCCGCGTTGTTGATTTTTGTTGTGTAATTAGTGAAATTGTTAGCTCTGATAACTTTCTTATCAGTAAGTTTATGTCGGATTTGAAACCTAAATTATACAATGAAGGTCACTTTATTATTCTAGGTTCCAATCGAACCTGATTCCTTATTCGGAATGTTACTGCAATGAACCGAATCGAAAGCAAATCATTGAGGTGGTAAAATATTCATATTTTACTATGAGAATGATTTGAATTGGTACGACATGATGGCAATTTCTATTGGATATCATTACAATTACGGGATTTTGATTGAATGATTCGATCTGATGCGGAGGAAGTAGGAGCATGTGAAGAAAAGGACAGAAGAAAAGAGGCAGACTAAAGATGTGTAAATCGTTAGCAAAATGATATGACTGGCTGGCAATTTTCTTGGAAAGTGAACGTTAAGCTGTTAAATCTGTCTCGAATGGACGAACAAAGAATACTAATCCTTTTGGCGGGAAAGCGGCCGAGACACCGAACTTTGGCATTCAGATGGCATTATATGGAGATCAGAGTCTGGGTGTATTAAATCTTTTCTTAAGAGCACCAGTTTCTCAAGCACGGACATGGATCTACGCGCTAACCATTCTCCTAAGTAAATTTATTTAAAAAAATACTTTGAGGTCAGAAATTAATCCACGGTAACTTACTACCGAGATAAAAATTATCCTATCTCCTAATCCTTGTCATATAGTCTATTCAAATACAAATCCGCTAGCCGTTAAGGCAGACAGATAGACAGTTACTTCCGTACTTATTATATTAGTAAGAATAATTGGGAAAAGGCTAAACAGATTATATAGTAAACAAAACAATACAATCAAGCGCAGAATGTAGAATTGTACATAATTATGACTACTAAAAGACGCACCCATGTATGTTAATGATCATCCATAGACCACGTTGCATGAAAACAATAGACTACGTTCACGCTTGGCTGGTTGATACGTTGGACAAAGATTAGTACACATAGATGGAACAGTTCAAATGACAAAAGCCTATATCGATACAGAAATAATGCAACATACAAGCATGATTTTCCCAGATACCTGTGCCCATGACGGTATAGTTGAATCAGGAACAGGTGTTAAGATAGCTAAATCTTGTCAGTTTAAAAAGTCAAGAGAAGTAAGCAAGATAATCCAAGTTGTCAAATAAATATTTCCAGCCGATTGGATTGCAGAAGGAATCACCAAAACGACAAAGAAGAAGCAGAAGATGCAGGGAGATGACTGGTAGTTGACAAAATCTTTATTCAAATACATTCCGTCAACCACAATAGCATAGTCGTATATGTCAAAAGCTAAGATGATGATAAGATACGACAGATGGACGTAAGTTAAGATTATGTTCGATGTAAACCGTGTCCATCAATGGTACGCACGTTGTATTATGTAAACAATAACCCTGGTGCATGCTTCGCTGGAGTTACGTTGGACAAAGACTATGGTAAGTGGAGATATGTTATTTTATCACAAGAGGGTTTGAGCTGATAAATGTCATTTGCAAGTGACGAGGAAGTTCTTGATTTGTACGACTCCCGTAAACAGTTGCAGGAAAACAATCCTAAGACACCCAAAAGGCGGTAGGTAAAATATAACAACATTTTGCCAGGTCTCAGAAGGGGCAAGAAGAAAATTAAGAATACTTTCTGAATTAAATCCACTTGATGATGATGATGATATAAAAACAAGAAAAAACATATAAGATTGATTCGGGCAGCTTCGAGCAGGTAAGTATCCAAGCGGATTTCGATATAGCAACGCAGAAGCAAAACCAGCTTTTTGATTGTCTTCTCTACGACGTTAGCTAGAAATGCAAAGACTGATACGTCCACTCTACAAACTATAACATACTTAATCTTAGGCCACAATTACTATGGATCAATAGCTCTTGATAAATGATCAAAAGATAATATATGATGTAACATTATAATTCAAACTATGTCTCATATCGTTGCACATTGTCTTTACTGATCTACTTGTTTTTGTTACTTACCTACATAGATGTTATATATTATATGCTATTGTCTACTAATGATCGTTTAGGTATTACTTAACACAGATTCATGGATTGTCGTTATTACATTATCTACTAGACTATGTATTATCGTCATCGGCAGTGTATGGGAATAGTAACCATAGCTCGAAAATATTTCAAAATATCGTATCACCGTCGTCAATTTTAGTAAGGAAATAAAGAATGGTATTCGATTACTTAAATTTAATGAAAGCATCAAAATCAGGGTAAAGTATAATTGTCAAAATTATGGGAATCGGTTGCAGGAACCTTACTTTTTGATAATCATATGTACACATACATTTTCAAACCAAAATTCATTCACTGTTCTATTTAAATACCATCTAGCACCTTTAAATACTACAAAGAAGTAATACAAACAAGCATCAACATTATAAACATTACATAAGCATCGGTGTACTTAAGAATTATGCATATCTGTGTACGTTATGATTCAGACAAGTAGGTGTGTCATGTACATAATCATGTTAAACAAATGTTAGACATGTCTATGTATAAAAAATATTGTATGCATATAATCTCATTGTTCTTTATTGATGGGTTTTTCAGTTCTAGGTCAATCAGTGTACATTTTTGGTTTATAAAAACAACCATGTTTTGATATATTCTTCCAAATATTAAACGTGCTTTCAATGTTGGATACTTTTTCACTAATAACACCTGCCTGTTAAACTGAAAAAAATGCACTCTAATCAAGTGACTTTATAGCTTGATTGACGATATCTTGTTTAGATTAATCAAAATCTTAGTTAAGTTGATCATCACGACATGATTGCAGCAATACTAGTTCAAATGACTGAACGCTCAAACAAGTTTCTCGATTACCCTTAACATGACATCATTGTAGAAGAGTTAAAAAAGAGACAAGTAAAAAAAAAAAAATTGTAACAAAGTAAGTTAGTTGTGTCAATCAAGCATTTTGATTACTTCAATAAAGATCATTGAAACTTTAATCTAATAATCTTGGTTGGAGCAACTATGTTTTGACTTGATTGCTGCAAATAGGTTTTGTGATAACTCCAATCAAGATCTCGTTTCAAATCTCAATCAAATAAAAGTAGTAGCTGTGATCATTGTGCTTGATAGGCTCAGATGCAAACAAGTTACTTAGTCAATCTAAACAAAATCTTGATTGTGACAACTACTTTTTTTTTTCAGTGTATTATTTCCATGTGTCTCTACAACAGGCAACCACTCTGTCTCTTCCTCTGTATTTCCTACTGCCTCTCCCATACAGAGACTTAATGTTATGACTGGGACTGATATATATCACTGTCCCAGTCATTCGGTTGTGTTGGTTGGTCAGTTGAGTTGATTAAAGTCGTCGTTCTACATAATGTTTTTCTTCACTGTTAGTCTGTTGTATCTTGTTCCTTTCATAGTGTGTTTAAGCTGCTGATAGCTGGTGATCATGTAATCGCCTATCAGTATCAATATTTGTTCTGTTTGAGTATTTACTTAAATTACTTCTTATTCTGAGACATTACTTTTGCTATCAATATTTGCGTCAACAGTCCTGAGTAAATGTTGCTTGACTTTTTCTATATCTTCGATAAGTATTGAACATATCGCTTGAACGTACGATAAGTCGATACTATAAATATTAGCAAAGTTGATCCGTCTGGGATCTGTGTTGACGGACGTACCTATGTATGAACAAGTAAACAGAAATGTGATAGATAATATGTAATACTTTTTTCTTGTATTCAAAAGTTTTGGTATTTTGATTCGGGAGGAAGCAAACCAGAACACTTACACTAGGTAAAACAATGGACATTACCAATATGATAATCACCATAGTGATCGTTTGTGTCTTTAAGCAGGAAAGTGAATAAACTTCACTATCTTCTTAATCCTTTCAGTCATATTTCACGACGGACTTAATAGGGCTAGTCGTATCTAGACAAAGAGGCTCTCTATCAGCGAAAACAATGATGGAAAAGTTAAAAATGTATATGACCAATGACTGACATAAATGCTACCGTAAAGCTTAATTATGTCATTTCTGTTGAAAGTCGTTGTAGAAATACGAAACACTTTGAAAGCGATCGCCAATTTTCAGGTGTAGATGTGTTCCTGTCACAAAAATGATGACTAATCTAATCTAAAACCTACATACCCAAGCCATTAGGTATAATAAAACAATAAACTGTATCTGTCATTTGGCATGGGCGCGTCGAATCGCCCGATGATCCGCGCGTGCGCGCTGCGAAGTGATTGCGAAATATGGAGCGACATTCGCGCATGTTCAACTGCACGTCAGTTGAACTACGAAAACCGACCTTAGTGCCAGGATATAAAGGTGTTTTCAATTTGAAATTGTTGCCTGTAGTGCGGTTTGTGAAGTGTAGTTTAAATTGTCTCAGGTGCAGCGAGAGGTATCTACAGAAGTCAAAATCTGCCTAGCCTTTTCCCAACTAGGTTGGGGTCAGCTTCCAGTCTAACAGGATGCAGCTGAATACCAGTATTTTACATGCGACTGCCTATCTGACCTCCACAACCCAGTAACTGGGTATCACGATACCCTTGGTAAGACTGGTTGTCAGACTTTTTGGGCTTCTGACGACCCGTAACGACTGTCGAAGATCCACGAATGACAGCCGGGACCAACGGTTTAACGTGCTTACCGAGGCTCGGAGGAGTCTCGGTATGTACAGATGGTCACCCATCCACGGACCAACCCCGGCAAGCGTAACTTAACCGTATCTAGAGAAGTATTGGAATTATTATAACTAGTGTATGTGTCTTGAAAATTAAGGTTATGTTACTGTCATATTTTGATACACAGTTTAGGGGGGCTATCAAGAATTTTGCTACACGGGACCGAAATTATTGGGCGTATGTTAAATACTCGTATATTGGTAAGTATAATACACATATTTAGGCATGAAATAACTGGCGTATGTAAAATTAAAGTTATTTGACAGCTATGTACTCGTATGTTAATCTCATGAGATTAATATGCTATGAGTCTATGACATAAGCTTTTAACCGCGCCTACGGCTACGCTTGCGTCGAATGAATAATAATAATAATCTCTACGTTGACGTCGTGGTCGGGCTTGCGCGCTCCGAACTCTAGGTCTGTGCCGGTACAGCATCAGGTCTAGGGTGAGGAGCCAGACCAAGAGATATACAGAAACCCGCAGGGCAGCATGTGGCGAGCTGTTGAGCATTAGCGACCCCACAGACCCTATCTCCCGGGAGAAGTCATGTTCCTCATCTCTAGCTTGTCTTTATTGGCCGACAGAAGTGAACACCGACGAGGAATTGAGCTCCCACCTCATTCTTGCCTTTATTGAATGAGTGGAGATTCGCAAGAGCAAACGTGCTCGGAGGAAGGAAGTATTCCAGTAAGTGCTGGTAGGGATCTTGACCATCTTCCGGGTTGTGGGATTGTTCTGATAGTCGTGGAATATCTCTCCAGTCCTCAATCACCTCAAGATATGTTGCCACCTTGTCGCTACGTCACCATGTGCAAGCGACCGTTTTCGGGGGCCCATTATTGAGTGTGCAAGTCACCCCCTGCCATGTTATCCGTGTATAATAAAACATTCATCAGGTAGGGGCCATAGTCCTTCCATACTTTTAGATAACCAGTCCATTTTAACCACCCAAACCCATAGTATATTCCAATATCTTTGTTTCCATATCCTGCAATAGTCCTACACCAACCGGGGGTTGTCTTTGGATGCACTTGCATAGTGCGTGCAGGCATAACCGTCGGATGGTGCCTCATTTCATTAAAAGCGTCTAACGGGAAGAGTTGGCTTCGGTCCCCCGTTCGCCCTCCAAAGGACCGGGACCCCAGGGTCCCGAGATATGTAAAAGAAATTTAATAATAATAATATTTTTGTTAAAAAAATTGCCCAAATATTTTCGCTTTGTAGTGATCTACTCGTAATATAAATCAACCTAGGAAGTCTGACAGGGCTACCCCTACCATTTTGATTCTTATTGGACTGAAAAAAATAATGTATCATTCCAAGAGCAGGAAACAAACAAAAAAGAAAGGATGGTTGAATCTTGTAAAAGATGATATGGCTGGAAAGGGGAGTGCTTGCTGATAGGACTGCTGATAGAGATGTATGGAAAAGGACATGCTAGTGTGCAACCCCAAATCAATTGGCATTAGGGATGATGAGCATAGCAGCATGATTAAATAAAACAGAGTAAAGATGGACAAAAAAAATAATGTATTAGCAACTTTCATGAAGAGACAAAAATCTTACCAAAACAATTTGCCTGTCATAACTTTACTACTACTAAATCAAAAAACCATAACAAACTATCTTAATCAGAATCACAGTACCAGGCAATCATAACTATAAAGAAGTTCACAACCTCAAATTCAGAACACATCCTGGTTACATAACACCGAAATATTAAAACATGGTGTTGCAAACCGACGCCTACGCATCGCCGCCATTGTTTGACTTCGATCAATATCTGACGGAAAATATGAACATTGAGCAGTAATTGTGTGAAAGTGATGCTTTGAGTGTAACAACAATGTATGTAGGTATGTACCTATTATGTATGTGTAAACAGTGTTATTATAGTAGATTATAATTGGTACAGTGGGAGAAAGAGATAGCACTACATTAACTTAACTGTTTTAGATTTTCTATAGAGTTGGTCCTTGTGACATTTCATTTGATGTTTTAAAACTAACAGTTTGTCTTTGTCTTACTTTGTATTTTCTAAAGAGTCACGTTACTAAGGAAAGTAATTTACACAAAGCAAACTTTCCATGGATATACACATTCTCCCAGAGACCTCTGGTAGCCTAGTAATTAATGCGAGGTTAGTATACCAGACTCCCAGCACTTGAGACACTCTCCAAGCTAATTGCTTAATGGTGTAACTCTCGACATTTCTAAGTGCTTATGGAAGCCTGGTACTTGTACTTATGTTACATGTGCGTGTAGGACTTCAAAGTTTATTTTTGTCAAAAAAGGAAAAATAATTTTAACCTCAGTATTCGTTTAAAAAGTGGATACACTACCATTGCTATCAATTTGGTACTGCTTCGAAATTATTGCTTTTTGTTTGATTCAAAAGGCATAATGTAAAACCTAATACTAATAAAAAAGAGCCACCACAAAACCATTATAAAATATATTCATTGTAACACGTCTTGTTACTGCTGTCATATTATTATTATTTTCAATAGTCAAAGTATAATAGAGCTTTTAAAGATATCAACGCTTTGGCTATAGTTTTTAAGCAATGTTCCCATTAGGTAGAAAATAAATCTTAATCAAAAAGTAATTTATACAAATTAGGTTGAGAATCAGCACATTTTGAACGTCTAACTGCTGAATACTCAAACGCAATTCAATTTTAAGTCGCCGTTAAGTCTAATGCTGTCTCTGTCACTTTAAACTGTTTTGTAGCGACAGAAACACTTTTAAGAACGTCTTAAAGTTAAGTAACGTTTGAGTATTTGGGCAATAATTACACAAGACAGTCCCCCAGAACGCCCACCTTTGACTATTTCTTAGTGCTTTAGCTGGAAAGAAGTGGCGCCACAAACTCCCCATCAGCCCAGCTTGAGTAAAATTTCATTCTATATAATAGTAGGGTATGCAACGAAATTAACAGTACCAGACACAGAACATTAAATTTATGTATTTGCTATACCACATTAAAAAAAATTGTTATATAATAATAATATGTAGAAAGAACATATAAAATATAATACAATTGTTACCAGGGCTTTAAAATATCGGATTTTTTCAATACCGGTATCAATACCGGTATTGGAAAAGTCAATACCGTGATCACGGTATCAACACCGGTATTGAACGCAAGTTCAATTAGGACATTAATAAAACCATTAAAATACGTGTTTTTATTGTCAAATCAGTTTTTGTTGTTTTTTTTTTATAATAAATTAAATATATTTTATACATAGCCCTATATATAACAATTTGGTTTTGGTTGATTATTTAGGTAGGACTAGGAATTAGAAACATCAAAACTTAAACTTGATCTAGTCTTTTTGCAGGTAGGCATTTCACATAGACTAATGTAAAGTACAATATAAAAACTTATTATCATTATCTAAATGTCATCATGTCTCATGTAAAAATCAGCATAGTTCATCATTATTATTTCGGTAGGCATCATTATTTGTAGAAATTTAAATATAGCTTAATTAGCTAGCAATCATTTGTTGTTCATTTTAGTAACATTCTTATAATTAAGCAATAAAAAACGTCATAAGTACAGATTGATTTCGGGTATTGTCTCAGGCGGGACGCGGGAGGGTGAGCTAAAGATAACAGCGGGACGCTTGCGCTGGTGAAAATAAGTGTGACAATAAGGGCGAGGCCACAACACTGCCTTGCGGCGTCGCATCGTAAAAATCTACGACGCCGCACAACGCTAACGAAATTTCCGATGCGCTGACGCAACGTACAAATCTGCAATGCGACGACGCGCTACCTCTCAGTGAAAATGGGTGCACCCAGTACTTTATTTTCTGTTTCTTTTGCTTGAAGCATCAAGCAAAAGTCATGGACCGCACTACATGGGTCCAACTTCTGTACGACCCGTGCAGTGCGGTCCGTGTCTCACTAGAAACTGAACTGTCGCGTGACGGTTAGAGTCTTGTCCTACGATGTCGTATGCGATGAAATTTTGGCGTTGCGTCATCGCATTGTATTGCTGTGCGACGTCGTTTTTGCGATGCGACGCCGCAACGCAGAGTTGTGGCCTCGCCCTAAGATTACATCGAATGTTTGTAATACCGTAACCACGGTATTGGTGCGTCAATACCGGTATAGAAAAAGGCCAAAATAAAATCCGTGATCACGGTATTACGGGATCCC
Organism: Dryobota labecula; assembly: GCA_947523025.1. Lineage (NCBI taxonomy): Eukaryota > Metazoa > Arthropoda > Insecta > Lepidoptera > Noctuidae > Dryobota > Dryobota labecula. The sequence goes on from OX383306.1 coordinate 15,814,590, forward strand.
AGAACGCCGGTATTGAAAGCCCTAGTTGTTACTTTATTAAAATCGGTTTTCAGGATAGAGATCTGAGATCACCAATCGGAGTGCTGAACGTGGTCGATGCGTAAAGTCAAGATGGTTAAAATAAATTCACACTAGGGCCTCTAAAACCAATTCGAAATTTACCTAATTAATAGTCATGTTAGCAAGATAGTAACTGAAGTCATAAAAACGAGTTAAGTAAGCTGTTACATAGCGGTTAAGTACATATAAAATTAATGGTGTTACACGTAATGGATTTATAACCTGCACAGCTGTAAATAGTAAATAAACATTGATGAAAAATGTTCTAGTTTTTATAATATGTGATGTAATATGAGGTAATTGTATTTCAGCCAAATTTCTGGTCCTTCAGTCCGAGGTATCAATCGAAGGGCTATCTCATCTTGTAGGTTTTTTGGACACAAATATTACCGATTCTCGTAATCTATGAGCTATGCTATATTTGTCGAAAGAAATTTCATCCATCTGAGTTTATAAAAAACCTTTTTGTTGACATTGATTCCTTAGTAAATCCACATGAATCATCATCATCATCATCATTTCAGCCGAAAGATGTCCACTGCTGGACATAGGCCTCCCCCAAGCACCGCCACCTCGACCGGTTTTGTGCTTCTCGCATCCAGCAGATTCCTGCGGCTTTCATAAGGACATCGGTCCACCTTGTGGGAGGCCTTCCAACGCTACGTCTTCCGGTACGCGGTCGCCACTCCAGAACCTTTTGGCCCCAACGGCCATCTGTTCTGCGCGCAATGTGCCCTGCCCATTGCCACTTAAGTTTGGCAATTCTTCGAGCTATGTCGATTACCTTGGTTCTCCTGCGGATCTCTTCATTTCTGATTCGATCACGTAGGTAAATCCACATGAATACACAACATTTAATAAGCTTACTTATCTAACAAAAGTCGGAAATATTAATACGGATATTCAAGTCCATAACCCAAGCACTGTTATGTATGTTTGACAGCTCAAACTTGACTTATCTACCTTGAACTGTTTGTAGTCGGCTCGCCTTTCACTGTGTGTTTTGAATACCTAATACCGGCTCACTGGGCAATGCACGTAGTCTAGGAGATAGTGACACGAAGTGCTAGTTGGCACGGACGCGAGATAAACTGATCTTCTGATATGGAGGTGCGGAGTAAATAGTAATGAGGCAAGTAAAAGTGAATAAAAAGTATTAGTGTAGCTGCATTTTCGCTTACCATCTAGAAAGATGCCGTTGTTGTTGAAATTACTTTGTTATTTTCAAGTGCAAGTAGGTCTTGCACTATACATAGGTAAGTGTGATTCCATAAAGAATATGTTTACTTACTTAAAAAAAGTTAAAATTCATTTATTTTCCACACTAATGAAAACACAGTATACATTATCAAAATAAATGGAGTGGACTGGAGCCTAAACTAGGGCAGCCCTGTATTTCAGGACTCCAGGTCTTCCTCCCGCGGCGAGTAAGTTGGTACAATTTTCAACTGGAGGTGTAATTAATTAATAATTATATTATGTGTGTTAGGGTGCTTACGTGTATGTGTTGTGTGTGTGATGAGTGAGAGAACGGCTGCGCGCACCTGTGGTTGTGGGAGTATGCATATTTATGTAAGCGTGGTTATAGATGAGTGAGCTTTGACTGCTCTTGATTTACTACAGACAGAACAGAGAAGTTATTTAGAAATTATAAGTAAGGATTCCGTATCTTACTTATACTTATTTTAAATGGTAAGTTTTTTTTCTATGGCATCTCAGAGTTAACCATGAGAGGTTGAGACTCTTTAACCGGACTATCCTGTGGTTGCCTTAAGCTCCTAACGCAACTTAATGCCTCCAGCCAGGGCGTAAAAACTTATAAACTAAACGACTGTGCGCTAAGGGCACCCCCTGTGGGGTACGAACCTCGGCTTAGGGCAGAGTCGGAGGGAGGATGGCAAGGGACCGTCGGTGGCTGGATAAAATCAGGGTTATGATTATTTGCGGGGGAATTAAAAGCTACAGGCTCAGCTATAGCGCGTGCTGGCGCTTCGCTTACGGGCAAGGGTTGGGGAGAACTATTTAGTCGGGGATTTCGCGCGGGGCCTCGGCGGCGAAGTCGGAATATGTTAAGAAAAAATACTTAATATTTATAGTGAACGAAGCTGTAAAGTCGAATAAACATGAAGATATCTCTCTATCTAGTCAATGAAACATTTTTTTTTTTATGAAAAAACGGTGGCGGTATCAACAACGCCACATGCGAACTACGCATCAAAGACCTGACGTCACAAATCCTGCATCGCGCTATCAGAGTTTACCGCGCGACTAGCATATATACAGCAACCTTGGCACAGCACACTGCACTTTCGGTCGGTCCACAAGCAGAGCCCTTCAACGCTCTCCTGGTCGACGCCAGCAGTCAACCTCAACCCGGCGCTGTACGACGTCCGACTCACTGGATCAAAAACGCGGCGCCACCCCGACACACTGGAATCACAACTGGCCCTGGCAAGCATCATATGCACTCACTCAGCCCACTATCGACCTCCGGTCTCCGGAGGGGAGTAATGTGGCGGTATCAACAACGCCACATGCGAACTACGCATCAAAGACCTGACATCACAAATCCTGCATCGCGCTATCAAAGTTTACCGCGCGACTAGCATATATACAACATCCCGACATCAACCGTTGGGCAGTTGCCCACCAGACACAATACCCGTCTGGTCGGAGGACCCTCCCTTTACTATAGAGTATGAGCGAACTTTACACCCTGTTCCTTATACCTCTAAAGAAACTTATGATTAAATCTAATTTGAATATGCAGATTTATAATATCATGACATTTATTGACGGTAAATAAAATATCACCTTAAAATAAACCTTACCGAAGTTAAATCTCACCATATTTTTGTTTTTTTACATTCTTGCATATATTTGGTATATAACCTAATTGACATTACACTATAAGTTTTTACCGTCGACATTTTGGCTAGATTTTATTAATTTTGTTGCATGCTTATTAATTAATTGACGTTATCCTATTTTCTTTTTGGACATTTCTGTTTTATTTTAATTTTCATTGTTGACATTATTCATTAATTTAGTAGGTACTTGTTTTGTCATTGCAGTTTTTATTTGAAATTTAATTAATTGTCAGGAGAATATTATATTGATTTATCCAACAATCTTCAATCTTTCTATAATTTTTATTTGATATTGTGAAATGAATAATGATTTAATTCAAATTGGTACTAACATTTGTACGCCTAATGGCAAAGCATAGAGAACTTACAAAAATGTAACATCTCACACACCTGTGTATCTGTAACCTATGTTTTCAAATAAATAATCTGAATCTGAGAAGTGTCTGTAATAGTTCTTATTCATTTTTTTTTTTTTTATATTTCGTGCCAAGACTCATATGTATAGGGTTAGTAACATTCTCCTTAAAACTAAGTGTTAGTAAATAACAAGATACGATGGTGCATGTAACTAACAGCAGTGAATCACATACGGACAGTCCACTCTGCCAGCAATCATCTTCAGAACCCTGTTAGGGCTGGCCATGACTCGAGTCACCAACGATGCTGCGCGCTTGCGGATTATTGTATAAAAACAATATACACACTCAAAAAAAAAATGCACTCCAATCAAGTGACTTTTTAGCTTGATTGACAATATCTTGTTTAGATTAATCAAAATCTTAGTTAAGTTGATCATCACGACATAATTGCAGAAATACTAGTATAAATGATTGAACGCTCAAACAGTTTCTCGATTACCCTTAACATGACATCATTGTAGAAGAGTTAAAAAAGAGACAAGTAAAAAAAATGTTAACTGTAACAAAGTAAGGTAGTTGTCAATCAAGCATTTTGATTACTTCAATAAAGATCATTGAAACTTTAATCTAATAATCTTGGTTGGAGCAACTATGTTTTGTTGATTGCTGCAAATAGGTTTTGTGATAACTCCAATCAAGATCCCGTTTCAAATCTCAATCAAATAAAAGTAGTAGCTGTGATCATTGTGCTTGATAGGCTCAGATGCAAACAAGTTACTTAGTCAATCAAAACAAAATCTTGATTGTGGCAACTACTGTTTTTTTTTTTCAGTGCACGCGCCGCCCAATCTTCCCAGATGCACTGCAACGTCAGCGCCATGGCAACCCCAACAGTTAAATTGGACACGAAAGGCTCCATACGACGCTTGCAAGAATTTCTACCCAACGAACGAATACGAGTTATGTAACTCCCAATCGTAATAACTCTTAATGACAATTCACCAGATGCAAACCTCTTAATCAACTCCAAGTGGATGAGATAACGTAACAATCCACAGACTCCTGGACTACACTTAATACAGATTATTCGCTATGATTGATCGTTTTATTATTTCACAACCATTGTGCTGAGTTTTATAATTAAAATGATATATTTAGGTACTCATGCTTGGTATTACTAAACGAGTAGGTACTTTCTAAATGAGCCACTGTCAGTATTTCTGTAACTGTTCTATAGATACATACATAAATAAACCAACGCCTGCTTTCCATGGGTGCGGTTGAAAAGAAGATGTATTGACGAAAATTTTAATGAGTATACTTAGACGGTTCGTTCATATTGAGAGGAAGAATGAAAGGCGACTAACAAAAGGTATTTAAGGCAGGTGTGAGTGTAAACACCGGTATTTTGTTTGCATAGTTCTTATAATTCATTCCCTTTAATTTTATACATGATTATATACAAAAAAAAAAAAAAATATGATAAAATGTCTTGACATTACTTTGTTTATATAAATTATCTTAATTAGAGACTTTGGGTATAGGTACTTTCTAAATGAGATGGTGTCAGTGTTTCTGAAACTGCTTCAGTTTATAATATCTTTTTTTATATTTGGTCAGTCATGTGAGTTGAATGTGGTGATTATGGCAATAGATATTGCTTCTTGTCCTTTTAAGATCAAAACACTTAAAGGATTTATGCATACAAATTCAATATAATTATGTATATCATCTAGGCAAACCTGTACGTAGTTACAGTAAGTTCTGAACTCGTCAGTCTGACTGGCATCCAATCTAATCGGATACGTCTGAATTCCAGTATGTTACATGAAGCGACTGTCTTTCTGACATACCCCTTAGTAAGACTGGTTGTCAGACTTTCGGGCAACTGACTGCCCGTAACAACTGTCAAAGATCTACGAATGACACCCGGGACCAACGGCTTAACGTGGTTTTCGAGGCTCAGAGAGATCTCGACGTATAATGGATGGTCACCCATCGACGAACCGACCGCGGCAAGCGTATAGCTTAACCTTTGATCGACCTGTACGGCTGTTATTATTTAGCCACGAGCCCCTTAAGTGATTATAAATCCATAATTCCTTATAAGTTTATTGCAACCTACTTACACTATGGTAATTACCACATTCCTGATATAAGGATGGGCATAGCTAGATTGGTTAGTGGCCCTGTACTCTAGGACCACATTCTATATAGCGGACTTTACTAATCTGAAGGTTATAAGGCGAATAATTAGAGAAAAAGTAAAATACTTAAAAAAAAAAACTGCTTGTATTTCTCTTTTCAGTTATGTAATGGTCCCAGTGCTCATGTTTTGTTCAATGAAATCTCCAAAAGGCTGGTTGACACTTCCCGTGACCCAAGGGCTGGCTTTTACCTGCGCCAGAAGCTAAGCATTGCCATACAAAGTGGCAATGCTTTTTTTTTTTTTTTTGGGTGGGAAATTATCAAATAACTTCTCCCGCTCTGGGCGGAGCGGGAGGGCGTGTCAGACTTTTACTGACTAAAACCCACCCGTGTTCCTTCAGTTGCCTGTGTGCCAGGGCCACGGTATCCCTTTCGGACAAACCCGCAACCCTGGCAGGCACCGGTCCTGGCAGACCCCGTCAGTGCGTGCTGACATCTCTTTGAGGCGCGCGTGGAACACAACGCACCATCGACCCGGGCCTGGTCCTTACCGGACGGCGAACTGCCCATAGCTCGCCGTCCGCAAGCCCGCGCCTACGGTGGCCGGGAATCGGCTACCGATTCCCGCCGCCCAGGGCGTCTCCTGCGGCGACTAGGGGCGTGAGGGCGCATAGACTGCCGCTCCCTCACGCGTTCCGCCTCCTCCTTCGCGAGCATTACTACTTCGCAGAAGGAGGTGACTGCTTCCCATTCACTCTCGCTCCGGACCATGGCCTGGACCAGGGCCGGACGCGAGAGATCGCCGCCGCCAATCGCCTCCGTGAGGACACGGCGGTGCTCTGCCCAAGCCGGGCAGACCTCCACCGTATGCTCCACCGTGTCCTCCGGGCGATCCACACAGTGGTAACACCCGGGCGTTTCCTCCCGCCTAATCCGAAACAGGAACCTCCCGAAACACCCGTGTCCAGTGAGGACCTGTGTCAGGCGAAAGGTGAGGACGCCGTGGCGCCTCTCTAGCCACTCCTCAAAGAGGGGACTTATCGCCACAATTGTGGCGTGCCCAAAAGTGGCAATGCTGCCAGAACAGTACATTAATTAACCTCATAAAGGCCAAAGCAGACTAGCAAATTTTTTTTTAGCATCGGCGATCAGCTAATTTGCAACTACATCAGTGCTGCATCGCGTTTTGGTGAATCTTTGCGATCGGTTGCAATATCAGAATAATTGAGCATCGAGCCGTGCTCTGTAAAATGTCAAAGCTTTACTAAATCTGAAACGATTTAGTCTGGAATTTGAATGTGAAGTGTAGCGTTCAGTTGCGGGATCGAACTTGCTAAAAGCGACTTAATTGCTGGTCACCGATGTTAAATTAAAATATCTTGCCGGCGATGACTCTTCTAATATTATAATTATTATCTATAAAAAAAAAGAAATATAGAATTCAGGTGACGCCGAGACTTCTTTACCCACCCTATTCATCCAAAATAATGGTAAAATTTATAAAAATAAAGTGCTTGGCCATAACCGCATCGTCAAGTGCATGACTGAGCAACCGCACCGGATGGGCAATACCGCCATTTTAGGTCCGTTTAAGTATCATGTGACATTATGTACGGACACAATTGCATGGTGTTTCTTTTAGGTACATGGTCACTTTGTTACAAGGTCTTGGTAGAATTAATCCTGCAGTAACAGCAGCGTATACTTAACGAGAGGTTGTTTGAATTGAAGATTGCACTTCTCTGGCAAATTCTAAAGAAACCCAATAAATGTATTTGGGTAGAAGGACCAAAATTGAGACTCGACTGAGATCGAGTTTAGAAGAATCAGAAGTTGCTGCTCAGATAAAAACACAAACTATGTGCCGTTGTGTCGCGGCAGACCACGAAGCTAATAGGGGACGAACTGGATAAAATCCAACTGGAAGAAGAATAAGAGGGCTCGCAAAAGATGGAAGGAGTGGGGGGTGGCCTTGTCCACTTGCCTTGTCTTCTCCCTAAGCACGAAATCCGTAGATTTGGTCGAAGTTACGGGCGTTTTCTACGCCGTATCACCTACGGACATAATAAGATCAGTTCGGAGCCCGTAATAGTAATTAATGATTTACACGATTTTGACAGTTTCCCTACTCGTGATGTCTTTTTACACGTTCGAAAAATTTGATTTGACACTTGTTTTGACGGATAAACTACTTTCGGACTGGCCCGTATCTTCGTCGACGGACTTAGAGAGTAAATCCCCAGGATTGAGACAGTATAGAATTAAAAATGTGATGTATTATTCTGTTGACGAATATTTGAATGACTAATTTTAATTATAATACCTACCTGTCAACTAAATCCAATCTGTTCTTATGCTAGGTGGCATACTAAATAATTTTATTAATTTTGATTATTGTTGTATTAATGAATTTGTGAAATTATTTTTCTATTTTGTATTTTTTTATTCTTTTTACTTTATTTAATTTTACATTTTTAGTGATTGTACTGACTTTTGATTTTCTAAAATGTATTTGTTAAACTTTTGATATTTTGGCGGGACACAGCTCGGATCTTTTGTATTTATAACACCTTCTGTATGTACCCTGTGTTCACGATATAAATGAATTTGAATTTGAAAAAATGTGACAAAAATTCCCAAATAGTTTCTACACTTTGACACGATTACTGTCACATGGAATGAATGAATGAAATGCACCGAACATCATACAAAAATGGCATGGGATTTCAATTAGAAATACCCAATATTAAAGCGTCTTTTTTCTAAAACTGCAAAGCTATTACAGCTGGTCACGTGTTCACGTCGGTTCCGTCAGTTCCGCTCTTCCATACAAAACAATTGAGTTTATCTTCTTACCATACTCGTATAAGTAATTGTTTTACTTTTAACCTACATTTATTCTATGTGAGGAGATAGCATTTTGTAACGTAAACATTTTCGTATTTAAATACACTTTCACTAAGGTTTTCTGTTTCAAACTACATACGTTTATTTGGTCTTTATGTTCGGAAACGGTTTATAGACCGGGTCGATCGATCAGGTTAAGCTACGCTTGTCGCGGTTGGTCCGAGGATGGGTGGCCATCTTTACATACCAAGACCCTCCGTGTCTCGGAAAGCACGTTAAGCTGTTGGTCCCGGCTGTCATTCGTGGATCTTTGACAGTCGTTACGGGTCGTGAGAAGCCCAAAAAGTCTGACAACCAGTCTTACCAAGGGTATCGTGTTACCCAGTTACTGGGTTGTGGAGGTCAGATAGGCAGTCGCTCCATGTAAAATACTGGTATTCAGCTGCATCCTGTTAGACTGGAAGCTGACCCCAACCTAGTTGGGAAAAGGCTAGGCAGATTTTGACTTCTGTAGATACCTCTCGCTGCACCTGAGACAATTTAAACTACACTTTACAAACCGCACTACAGGCAACAATTTCACATTGAAAACACCTTTATATCCTGGCAGTAAGACCGGTTTTTGTAGTTCAACTGACGTGCAGTTGAACATGCGCGAATGTCGCTCCATATTTCGCAATCACTGCGCAGCGCGCACGCGCGGATCATCGGGCGATTCGACGCGCCCATGCCAAATGACAGATACAGTTTATTGTTTTATTATACCTAATGGCTTGGGTATGTAGGTTTTAGATTAGATTAGTCATCATTTTTGTGACCAGTCTTACCAAGTGGTGCATTACGCAGTTACTGTTGTGAAGGTCAGATAGGCAGTCGCTCTATGTAAAATACTGGTATTCAGCTGCGTCAATTAGACTGGAAGCTGACCCTAACATTGTCGCAAGTTGCAGATGATAATGTACGGAAACGTTATAAAAAAAGGATTTTGCATATACCTACCGATAATAAATTGGCTAAGGATAAGTACGACTAATGATGTTGCAGGAAATGGCTTCTGACCTTCCTGGAAGTACACCTTTTCCGGACAGAGGGTAACCATAAGGATTTCCATAATAAATAAAATAAAATAAAATAGCTTTTATTAATTCCTTACATTGTTTTTTTAAGTATGTTAGTGTGTTATTAATGAAATAAAATCTTAATCTTAACATATTTTGTTAGTATTTTGTGTTAGTATCTTCACTTTTTATGTTTCCTCTATGTAAGGACCGCCTGAGGCGGTAAAAGCCTCCTCCAAATGTTTCCAATCGTCGCGTGGTCTGGCTGTTCTTGCCCAAAATTTTCCAGTTATTTTCACAATGTCGCCCTCCCACCTTTTGAAAGGTCTGCCTTTCTTTCTTTTCATATTTCTGGGGGTCCAGTTTGTCACAACCTGGTCCTATCTTTGTGGTTCTAGTCTTTGAATGTGGCCTGCCCATCTCCACTTAAGTTTAAGTATCTGCTTAATGACATCCCTCGATCTTGTACTTTTCTTAATCAATGAAGTTTTCACTCGGTCTCTTAGTTTTATGTTCATAAAACTACGTTCCAGTCCTCTTTGGGGATAAGAATTTCCATACGGAATAAAAAAGAAAATTTATAACTTCGCAGCAGGCTCACAAGTAGGTAGATGTCAGGATGAACTGGATTCATATTTTTAGGCCCAAAGTCTACCGAAGCGGACGAGACGAGAAGAGAGATGTGTTGGAAACAACTAATAGGATTTCATTTTATAGTTATTTACATATCTCGTCTCCGCTTAGCTTCAGTGGATACGGTTGAGCAAAAAGGAGAGAAGATGTCTCGCTTAGCGCGAACAAAACAGAGATGTGAGCTGTGCATCGCAAGCTGGCAACTGCGCGTAGCGGAGACGAGAGGAGATGTTTGCGACGTGCGACGAGCGGTAGCGCTAGTCCCTCCGCTCATCTCAACATCCAACGCTCGCCGCACGCAGCACAGCTCCCCTCTAGCCAGCACAAACTCAAACTCAAAGTATTTATTTCAATTAAACAATTTACAGGCACTTTTGAATTGCCAAAGAGACGGTCAGTTAGTCAGAAAGTTGAAGCTAGATGCCCATTCCAATACGTAGATCACTATGGAGAAGAACGGGCAAGAAACTCCAAGGACACTCTTTTAAATCAAGATATTACAAAATTCTGGGTACATTATTCTTGTTGCTTCTATATGTGAGACAATGTAAAAACTAAAAAAACAATTAAAAATTAAAAATTAAAAATAAGCCCTGGCAGTCAAAAGATGACCAGTCCCAGCTGAGGGCGCCCGTTCACGAACATGACGCATGGATCAGCACCATCCAGCTCAACCATTTTGTAGGGAACCGAATGATCCAACACACGCGCCTCAATCAGTGCGACATTTAAGTGAGCATGACATACTCTCAATTGCCATGCTCTTTCAAGTCAACATAAATCATAATAACATAATAAACGGCTTCATGATATTCACATTTACAAAATTGAGAAAATGCTGCTAAATCATACAGAACTATAGTTTGCAATGTATTTGAGAGATGAATAAAAATTAACTACCAAAAAAGAAAGAAAATAATTACACACATCTCTGCTCCAGTCTAGCCAGTACGCAACGCCGCACAGCTCCGGTGGATACATTCTAGCTGTTAAGCATCTTCTCTCCTCTCCGCTTCGCACATCTCCGCTTTGATGGAATCCAGGCCTAAGGACTGGTTGCAGATAGCAGTATACAGACAAGTTGATGATGGTAAGGATGGCGTGTAATGGGGACACTATAGTTGAATAATGACGACGAAAAGTATGACTACGATTTCAGCGTTGTATTTAACTCAATGGTTAGAAAAAAAGACAACAATTTTTTTGATGACAAGCATAATTAACTTCTTAAGTCATCAATCTTATGTTTAACTATGTATTTAAAATGACATGTCTGTCACGTTGACGTTGACATGTACTAGCTGTCGTGACTTGAATGGTAAAATAATCAAGTAGCATTGACCATGGTGATTGGCGTTCGATTACTATTTGCTTACTACTACTTCATAAATGGATTGATGGTTTTTTTTTTTCGATTTAGGTATGTTATTTGTTCGTCATAGAAAGTTCGAGATAAGACAGCACATGTTAAATGCTTCGAAGTGTTAATTAGGTAACAGGACTGTCCTAAACAAGAAATCTCCTTAAAGATTTATTTAGAACTTGAAGATACCACAAGAAAAGTGTTTTACTACACGCTCAGCAAAGCACTTTTAGGCTTATTCCACCAATCTTCGCTGAAAATCCCCCTTAGGAGTAAAAGTGGAATCTATAAAAAACAGTCTAGAATTCACCCCTGATAATCCGGCTTTTTTCACTAATCCCCCCTGAGAAGATCCCCCTCAGTGGGGAAAAATGAATGTAAAAAAAAATCACTTTCGGGGGGGTCTTGGAATAAGTTTATTTCTTTTGCAATTCTAGTTTCCCCCCCTAAGCGGGATTATCAGGGGTGAATTCTAGACTGTTTTTTTTATAGATTCTACTTTTCTTCCTAAGGGGGATTTTCAGGGGGGATTTGTGGAATAAGCCGCACTTTTATTGTAGTATCTTCAAGTTCCGAGATGTCTTGATTTTTATAGATGTTGTATCCGCTTCTCTAGTCCAAGATAAAAGGAATACTCAACACTCCAAGTTTCGTGATTTTCTATTGTAATTCTCAAAAATTATGGCAACATAAATTTTCTCGAGTTTCCCCTCTGATTTATTCAATGACGTCACAGAACTTATCGCCACTAGGGAAAGTCAACACCCACCATAGAAAGTGTTCACGTGTTACTAGGAAAGCATAACAGTGGGACGTTCACACGTGATAGGTAATTGTTGCCTCAGTTCCCCGTCGCGTGAAAACACCCGGATGTCGCAGATAGCGTTTTATCTAACTAGTACGCTGTTTTTATGCGAGCCTAGTAATTTGAACTGGTTTTGTTCTAGTTTTTTTCTGAACGTACATAAAAACAGATATGGCTTACATTGTGTTTTAGTTATTTCTGAAAAGTGTAATGACAAAGTAACAACGGATTTTCGCCTTCACGAAAATGAACGAAATGCCACGAAATGGCGAAAATCCGTTGAGCTGTTTAACAATGCAAGCCAAAAAATAAGTTTCAACGGATTAATGGAACCAACAGGAACGAAGGACCAAGAAAATAACGATGATAAACCATATCACAAAACTTGACAAAAACTTTCCCAGAATCCACAACCGGCGCTCCTTAAACACTAACTACGACAAAGTGACTACATTTTACAGTTCCACAAACATGTTCCCACTTCCCAGATCACATGGAAATATAAAACACTTGCGTAACCGGTGTGTTTCCGTAGGTAACTCGTCAGTTTTAACGGTTTACTAAAAGAAATCGCTCTGTCATCCGTAGTACTAGTTGGACCGGTAAATCTTAAGGGCGAACGGTTATTAGATGCCCGTTAACTAAACAATAATATCTCGATATTTTGCGACAGAAACCTATAATTAATAATCAATATTTGGTCGATGGTCTTTAAAGAGTTGCTAGATTCATTTTCCAACGAATTTTCTTTCAACTTCTTCATTTTCCTGGTCCTTCCATCCGATTTGCTTTCGCCCATATGACGGACGTAGCGTGAATGCGTGATAGCAATATGGGCGATTCCATAATCTATGATTGAGTTTGAATTTACACGTGAGTTACCATTCTTCCGCAATAGATGGACGTGGTTACCGCTTCGTAAGGGAAACGCGGTTCTTGGCCAAATCAGGAAGAAGTAATTTACAACTGCACGACTAGAGGAGCTAATCAATTCTTTCAATTCTGTACGAAGAGTTATTGGGAAACAAAAAATCTAGTACACAATTCAGACCGAAAAACTTCACCCAACTACTACCAGGGTCACCAAACTGCATCAAAATACCTGATTGTACCAAGGCTTCATAAAGTCACAGAGCTCTTAACAATAAAGATTTTGTCCCTCTCTACTTCTATGCATATCTCTATCCTATTCTATCCACCAAAAATCTAGCACAAAATGCAGACAAAGCATTACCAGGGTCGTCAAACCGTACCAAAACACCTGCCCGTACCAGGGCTTCATAAATTCACAGAGCTCTTAACAATAAAAATCTTGTCCCCTCTACTGCAATACATATCTCTATCCTACTCTAGCTACCAAAAATCTAGCACGAAATCCAGATAAAACATTACCAGGGTCGTCAAACCGTACCAAAACACCTGCCGGTACCAAGGCGTAATAAATTCACAGAGCACTTCCATACACTCTGTATCTACAAGATAAAAATCTCTATGTAGCTTTTGATTCAATTGTTCTTTATCTCGATGGAGATGTAGCGGACGCAGGTTCGATGCCCAGTTACTGTATCCGATCGAGATTGACCTAAAGTTTTTTTTTTTTTTTCGTAGCATTTTCCGGTGTATTGTGCTTTAATGTAAAGTGTACAGATGAACTAAATGATATTTTTTTGTGATCGATGTTATGAATGAACGTTTCTGTTAGTCAGTTAGATCAAATAAGTTTGTTTTATTTGGTTTAATGATTCTTATGACGAGGAGACAGTTCACCAGCATGATTATTTACTTTTTCTTGTGCTACCGTCAGTAGCCCGTGTTATGTACTTATTCAGTCTGCTTCATTTGGGATTTTGAACCTTGACCAACACAATTCTTTTACATAATATATATGTGGATATGAGATGTGTCGGGTGCGCCTGTCCCCGGATTGTGTCATAAATTAATTATCTAAGGACCAGAAAGAGTTTATTTACGGAAATAAGTTTCCGAAAAACTCGAGGTATTTATAGAATCAGTCGATTCTGCTGCAATATTTTGCTGAGATGGACGGCGGCGGACGTAAAGAATATCACTAAACCACCCCATGTCCTCCCATGGGTGTCGTAAAAGACGACTAAGGGACTTACTAGAAAATGGGCAGCAGCGTTTTCTATGCATTTTTAACACCATACTGCGATCGCCAACCCGCCTGCCAAGCGTGGCGATTATGGCAAACCCCCTCAATTGGGGGAGGCTTATGTCCAGCAGTGGACGTATTTCGGCTGAAGTGATGATGATTTTGCTGAGATTAGGCCATTTGGCTGGATAGAATAAATAAAAATAAAAGATTTTTTATTACCTTCAGTTGCACAAAAACACTTATACGAGTATAAACACTATGCAGGGTTATAACCATAGATATAAGAAATAAGGTTACAACTAAAGGAAAATGTGTTTTTGATGAACTCTGGCACCCAAAGTAAGATTTAACTTGTGTTTAGGGTGCCAGCGTTCTCCATAATTATATCAGTAGTTATAGGATGAGCACCTTATAATATTATTAAGATAACTACTTACTAGTAAATGCATAAATGATGCGGCCTATTAAAGTACCAATGTGTTATACTACATAAGTAATATCCAGGCAAATAGCCTATTGTGGTGATAAGTCCCGTCTTTGAGGAGTGGCTACAGAGGCGATACGGCGTCCTCACCTTCCGCCTGACACAGGTTCTCACCGGACACGGTTGTTTCGGGAGGTTCCTGTATCGGATTAGGCGGGAGGAAACGCCCGGGTGTTACCACTGTGTGGTTCGCCCGGAGGACACGGTGGAGTATACGGTGGTGGTACAGGCCATAGTCCGTAGCGAGAGTGCATGGGAGGCAGTCACCTCCTTCTGCGAAGCAGTAATGCTTGCGAAGGAGGAGGTGGTACGCGTGAGGGAGTGGCAGTCTGTGCACCCTCACGCCCCTAGTCGCCGCAGGAGACGCCCTGGGTGACGGGAATCGGTAGCCGATTCCCGGCTACCGTAGGCACGGGCTTGTGGACGACGAGCTACAGCAGCTCGCCGTCCGGTAAGGACCAGGTCCGGGTCGACGGCGCGTTGTGTTCCACGCGCGCCTCAAAGAGATGTCAGCACGCACTGACGGGGTCCGCCAGGACCGGCGCCTGCCAGGGTTGCGGGTTTGTCCGAAAGGGATACCGTGGCTCTGGCACAAAGGCAACTGAAGGAACACGGGTGGGTTTTAGTCAGTAAAAGTCTGACACGCCCTCCCGCTCGGCCCAGAGCGGGAGAAGTTATTTGATAATTTCCCAACCAAAAAATCCCTAGCCTAATCTTTTGAATAGATTGACAGCAGAAGGGCTTAGTATGAACCTTTTGCTTTCAGTCTCAAACTACCTTGTACAATCCTATAAGCCATCAACCGAAGCAGAGATACTATACGGTACGGGCAAGGTACGGGTCTCAAAGTCGCCTCAACCAGAGCGAGACCGTCACGGTAACGATTTACTGACGAGTGACGTCATAAGTTTTGAAAAATATCGTCATCTTACAATGACAAGTTAATAGTGTGATTTTACGGCTATTTGGCTGGAATCTCATTCAATCAAGACCGGTTTTTTTATCGATCTGGTATCGAATGTTTTGGTGATTGAGTATATAGGTATGTGTAGTATCGATTGAGTAATATTATTGATATGAAGTAAATAATTGTTTGCAATCAATTACTTAATCCCATATCAATACCAGTCAAAAAACAGAATAATGTCTCACAACTCAGGCCCCCAAGGCATCGCCTAGTTTGGGGTCCACCGCATATGAAAAATGAATGTCATTAACAGTTACAGACAAAATTATTATGTAAAACTAATTTTAAAGAAATAATTGTAACAATGTCAATTTTTTTAAATTACGTATTATTAATAATTATATTATGGGTGAGGTTTTATTTATTTATTTAATTATTGATTTAGGATCTCCAACAAAAGATGTACACATAAATTAAGGCCTACATCAGGTATAAAGCAGGTGTACTCCTTCACTTTTAGGAGAACACAGCATGCACAATAATGTTAACAACTAAGCTAACAGACTTAAAATATTAATAATAGGTAACATATTTAAAAAAAGGGACAAAAAGAAAAGAAGTAAATGTAACACTAAGAAAATCTATGAAACACTTCTTAATTTAGACAGAGACTCGCAGATTTCGGTGGTCGGAATTTTAATCTCTAAAGCTCAAAAGTTCACTGTAATCTATCGTTCCACTCAATACTCTGCGATGTCCTTCGGCAGACAGATACTTTCAGCTTATGGCCCTTCCCCTAGCGTGAGCGTTTGGTCCTTCTCAATCCCGCCACAGCGGGGACGCTCTGTCCTGCTCCGTGTGTACGCCGAATTCACACAATTTTTGGAATTATTTTAATAAAATAAGAAGAGTGATCTTTTGAAATTAAATAAAACGTCAGTTATTGAGATTTTTAAATTATCTATCCATTAGTGTAACTCTCAAATTAATGGAACGTCAACTTTAGCAAAAGATGCATGCAATCATTAATTTTAGTACTTTTTTTACACGGAGATTTCAAATGTACTTAAAACACATAAAAATAAATAAGAACGTGCAATGTGATGATAGGATGACGTACATTAATAATGTGTTTTTAGAGGTATTTTATTTCTTTTAATTAATGAGTTAAAAGCCTCTGAAAAACGCGTTTTGCTCGGGGTATCGCCTTAAAAATAAGAAGGTGTGTTGACCACACGATAGAAATGAAAACTTACAATTGGAACCGAGTTTACACGATTCAGAGCCGACTATAACCGATTCAGCGTCACCGACCCGAGCGTGACGGTTCAATTTCGCTCACTGTTCAAAAAGAGCATAAAGTGCGCCTTAACAAGTACCTATTCGATTCAAAAAGCATAAGATAAACCTTACTGATTATTGAGTACATCTCACTGCTGGGCAAAGGCCTCTCCCCCGACTTTCAGCTCTTGCGATCCAGGGCTCATGTGGACCACTGGTCATTTTTTTCTCCAGCTCATCTCATCTTTTACGGAGTCTGCCGCAACGCCTTTTAGCTGTGTCAAGGCTCCACATAGTGGTTATTTTGGCTCACAGCTCATTGGGCATACGGCAGTCGTGGCCAGCCCAGACCCACTTCAGCTTAGCGGCTTTTTGAGCAATGTCAGTAGTCTTCGTTATGGAGCGCAGTGTGGTGTTGCCAATATGGTCTCTCAATTTGACGCCTAGAGTACTGTACTCCATCGCACGGGATTCCTGCGGCTTTCATATGGTCATCGGTCCACCTTGTGGGAGGCCTTCCAACGCTACGTCTTCCGGTACGCGGTCGCCACTCCAGAACTTTTCGGCCCCAACGGCCATCTGTTCTGAGCGCAATGTGCCCTGCCCATTGAGACTTAAGTTTAGCAGTACTTCGAGCTATGTCGGTTACCTTGGTTCTTCTGCGGATCTCTTCATTTCTGATTCGATCACTTAAGGAAACTCCAAGCATAGCCCTCTCCATTGCCCTTTGGGTGACTTTTAGCCTTCTAATAAGGCCCATTGTGAGCGACCACGTTTCAGTGACATATGTCATCACTCGCAACACGCACTGGTCAAAGACATTCGTCTTGAGACACTGCGGTATGCGCACCGAGAAGATATTGCGTAGCTTCCCGAACGCTGCCCAGCCGATTCGAATTCGACGATTGACCTCTTTCTCGAAGTTGGACGTACCTAACTGGACAGTTTGTCCTATACCCGAAGTCTTAAATTCAGATCATTTATGTAAACAAAGGGGATAACATATCAAAAAATTTCTTCGTAATGGTAATTCACATAAAATGGCGAAAAAAAAGGTTCCATTTTCTTTTAAGTACTGAATTTAAGAATTAATAATTAATAAATAATCATACCGTAATTATTTTTATAAATTTTCGGTTGTAAACAAAGTTATTAAAAAAAGGAGATTTTCTGGTATAAAATATTTTATGATACTGGTAACAATGCAGGAGATCCAAACATTTTCACATTTTTTACATCTTCAACAACACTAATATTTCAACTCTCATTCATAGACTTATAATGTATGTAGCATATCTAGCCACATTTTGGATGAAAACGGCTGTAAGCTGTTTCGAGTGGAAATCGATTTTGGGAGGTCTACGTCTAGCAGTGGACTGAAAAGGGCTGATTATGACGATCATAGGCCGTGTCTCGGACACACTACATAAAACATTGTTTGGCAATGGTATTTTGTTTGCATATTATTCTTATAATTAATTCACTTTAATTTCATACATGATTATTTAGAAAAACAAAAATGATAAAATGTTTTGCACCACTGTCCTGTCATTTTGACATTTCTTGACATTACTTTGTTTACATAAATTATCTGAATTAGAGACTTTGGGTATAGGTAAACATACTCGTTCTCAACTTCAAGTCTGGGATCCATAGGTCTAAATGGGAAATATTGTGCATACGAGTATTTCCCATTTGTCCATAATTTTTCGCTTGAGTGACAAAGAAAGATTTCCTTTCATAGGCTCTGTCATGGACCTGTAGCTCTTTAGTCACGAAAAATTGTAGGTATTTCTTACATAGTAAAAAAAAAAATGGTAAAAAGGAAGAGTTTATCGCATTTCTTCGCCAAATTCCTTAAAAATGAAGCGCGCACACCACACGCTAGCTGAAAAACTTGTACTGTAACTGAATTAATTATACGGCATGTCAGTAACTAATTAAATCAGTTATGTCGGCAATTACTTAACATAACTGTTTTCATGACAACATGTTAGCTACTTTAACTTACGCTATTAAGTAATTACTTGAGGTACTTATGTATCAGCAAATACATAACACGGGTAGGCAAAGTTACGCGTCCAAGTACCAGGCAATCATGAATTGTAAAGAAATTAATCGATCACTTCGAACCTATATGGTTGTAACACTTCATATGTGAGCCCATCAATCAATTTTAGACTTTAAAACGTTTTGATTAAAATCTAAATTGCGTGTGTAACAATCGTTACAATGTGGGCGAAAATGTACTAAGGTTTCTAATAGCGTAACTAAAATACGGCACCTTAAATGCTGCAGTTTTTTATAAATGTTTGATAGCTCTTATGACTCTTGAGATACGGTTGTGTTTCGTATACCAAGTACTATTGTAGCAGCATTTACATTTAGTGATGTAGCTATAAACTGAAGGAAATAGATGTGTAGATAATAATGCGATATGAACTCCTCAATTTCCTGATTTCCAAATCGTGGAAAACGTTTTTTAGGGTTCTTTAGAAGACATCGAAATAATGAAAAAACCTTTTTTTTGTAAGGAAACAATCCTCATGATTGGTTGATTAGATTGGGTTATTTAAATAACGTAGTGCTATTAAGACAATGACGAAAGCACTGTTTATGAATTATGGTTTTTAATACGTTGACTGTCCAAACAAAATTTACTACGAACCACGAGACGACCGGATTATTTTGCTCGATATTTTTTTTTTTTTTGTGTTTTAATTTCCTTGTATCCTTGTCTATACGTCTGCCAAAATATTTTTTCCAGTTCAAACGTTCAACTCACAAAAGCCAATGTAATTTGTATTAGGTACCTAATGCATTACATGTAATGCAAGAACGTCATGGCTGAGTCGGAAATGCATTACTTAAAATGCAAGGACAGTCAACGTGTTAATATTAAAAAATCAGTCTGTGTTGTGCCCCTAGAGGTACTACGGTGGCCAGCACATAAAGTTACCACAAACTGTCAAATTTTCTCGTTCGATTTTGAACTTAATCATCAACATTTTAAAGTTTAAAATCGTTTGGAGATATTTGACAGTTTCGTGTAGCTTCATATACTGGCCACTGTACTTACATAATAAATGAAATGAACAACTTAATAAGAGTACTATTTTTTTAAGCAGAAGTTGGCTGGCTCACGATTTTGTTGTACCTAATTATAGTTAAAATTAAAAGCCTGCCTGCGTCTGCGTTTCCGAACGCATACAACCCTAATCTGTTCAAAGTTAGAGTGAACAGGCTTCTTCTGGGTAAGCTCACTCCATCGTAGACTTTGTCTCTGTCACCCAGACCTAGACTAGAGTAAAGAGCAAACGCATAGTAAAAAAAAATGGCTTGTATTCCGAGATTGATTCACAATAATGGTTCTCGTGAAACTCAGATACCCTGCTTTGAATACCACTACATACTATATCCCTCTCGCTTTATTTATCTAGCCTCGCTCAGCAGTCACAGCCGATTTTATTGGTTCTTAGCAAACACATCCCTCGCTACACATACTCGCACATCCCGCAGCGTTAAGCTGGAAGAGCTGATATATGTATATGTTGCGTTCCATTGCCCCCTAACTTGGTAAGAAGAATTTAGCAGATTATTTATTTTATTTTTATTTTATTCGGGAAACTTACAGTTAAAATATACAGTGTTCATAAAAAATATGAAATTGAGGCCATTTACAAGACATAAAAATCTCAATTCAATAATTGTAACAGTACTACGGAACTCTTCGCAAAATTCCGTGCATACTTGCCGAATATTAATGTCTGTTCATAAGGAGATGTGCTTCGTGGTTATTTAGGTTAAAAATAAAATATTCGTACGATTATTAAACTTACTGTTTGAAGGATTCGGTTTAATACTTCATAGCTGTTGAGTTACGTACCTGAAACAAAGGATACAAATATTAATCTTAATGTTGTGTTTGTTAGATACATTTGAATTTTGTACAGTTTCATTTCTGCCACTAATGTCTGTGTGATAATCACTATCGAAAGTTCGATGTGTCAAATCAAATCAAAAATGTTTATTTGTTAGGTTATGGTACAATAGATGTTACAAATACAAACGTTGCTCTCTTCATTGTGAGTTTTTGACAGATTTGCCATACAAACACTGTCAAATACTCACAATGGCGAGACCATTGCAACGTTTAAGAATAATGTACCCAGGATTATGTAATATCTTGATTTAAAAGAGTGTCCTTGGAGTTTCTTGTCCGTTCTTCTCCATAGTGATCTACGTATTGGAATGGGCATCTAGCTTCAACTTGCCGACTCTGACTAACTGACCGTCTCTTTGACAATTCAAAAGTGCCTGTAAATGGTTTAATTGAAATAAATGCTTTGAGTTTGAGTTTGTAAATTAGTAGACTTACTGCCGAATACTCAAACGCAATTCAATTTTAAGTCGCCGTTAAGTCTAATGCTGTCTCACTTTAAACTGTTTTGTAGCGACAGAAACACTTATAAGAACGTCTTAAAGTTAAGTAACGTTTGAGTATTTGGGCATTAGGCCCCTGACATTATTTTGTGCTGAGGCTCTTTTTGCATTATAATAATTATTTTCTGTGTTTTTATATTTTAAGGTGTATTTTTTTATGTAATGCCAATAAACACATTTTCTTTTTTTTTTTTTCTTTCTTTCTTTAATTTTGTGGTAGAAAAAGATCATCTTTTAAAAACAGGAAAGTCGGAAATATCTTAATCTTAGTTCTCCTTTTCCATTACGCGGCATAGCTACCACTTAATACACATATCGACGGTTAAAATGTAATAGGGCTTTAAGTAAGCCAATAAGACTTTAAGGCCTGTGTTCACCAACATTCAAACCACCGGTTAGGTATTTAAACAGTTGGTTTATGTCAAATTTCCTATGAAATGTTGAGTAAACAACTGATTAAATAACTAAACAGTTGATTTAAATGTTGGTGAACACAGGCCTAAGTAGGATGGCATTCATGACTCATTTTCGAAAAAAAAAAAATCGCTTATTACCTTTTAACATTATTACCTTTTATCTCACAAGACCACCACTCATATGAACACACAAAGCTCACAATCCACATGGTGCGTCTAATCGCGTGACTGCGCGCACGCAGCCTTGAATTAGTTCCAGCGAATTTACGTGTCATGCCACTTACATGGTGTTTTGTATAGTAAACCTGTTTGGGCGTTCAGCGATTGGTTTTAGATGTTATTTTCACGGATACATGTGTTTTTAAACCCGGAACTGGGAGATTAGTCTGTCTGTGGATTGAAAGGTCGTGAACCTCTGTTTCGGTAAGGTACTATGGGGGACATCCGAATCGGACCACCATAATTAAGAAGGTACCATAGTCAAGTTAGTGCAAAGTGAAGTGCTACTAACATAGTTTTAAGTCTTATTTACTAAATCAAGTTTACAATAAAAATATGTATGTTTAGGTTAAGGTATTTATGTATGGGCCTACGTCGCCAGAAAATAAATGGATTTATTATTCATCATTTCAGCCGAAAGACGCCCACTGCTGGGCATAAGCCTCCCCCAATTGGGGGTGGGGGAAGTTTGCCATAATCGCCACGCTTGGCAGGCGGGTTGGCGATCGCAGTATGGTGTTAAAAATGCATAGAGAACGGCCTGCGGCTCGGGTCACAAATACCTGCGATTTCGGCCTTTCTTTATTTTACAGCCCTTGGTAAGTAATGTACTATTTCATTTTTTCATTTTCAAGTCTTCAATTACATAGCATAAGCCCAAACCCCATAGAAATAACGTTCAGGTGGCAACAAGACTAATATACGACTAATAAGTCAGCTGACAAGTCTACAATTAGCGATTAGCATAGAATGGCGACAGTTGCTTTCTATTAGAACGTTCATAGACTGTGTTTCATAATAACTGAATGCAAGGCTTAGATGTCATGGAGTTTGTATTGCTTCATGATACTTAATTAGGGATTTGGAATGTAGGATATGTGAGGTAGCTATTAATAAGTCATTCATACATAAAGTGACCATTTATTTTTTACTCAAAACGGGACATTGGTTTTTCTATCTCAATAATAATAATAATTTATTTCAGGAAGTTATTCCTATATTAAGCATTCAAAATTATAGAAATATACATAAGGATTCAAACACATTAAAATATTACACATTAAAACTATTGCATCAAAATTAAAATTTAATTGAAATAATAATGTGTCGACACCCTTGCGCCATCTCATGTTTCAAGTTCGGCTGGCTGTGCTGGCGCTGCTGCTGCGACTGCTGAGACCCTCAAGCGGCGCAAATACTGTAACCTTATGGGTAACTACAGTTTTGAGCCGTTTGGGGTCGAAACGCTCGGGTCATGGGGCCCGAGTGCACGTCTCCTTTTTAAGGAAATTTCTCGCCGACTGGTCGACACTTCACGTGACCAGAGGGCAGGCTTTTTCTTTGGCCAAAGAATTAGCATTGCCATTCAACGTGGCAATGCTGCCAGTCTTCTGGGCACGTTTCCGAGTGACAGCGATGCAGACGAGTACTTCGACGCCTATTAAGTGTCCTTTTTGTTTTTCTTTGTATTTTTTTTTGTTTTGTTTTTGTTTTTATATATATAGTTTGTTAGTCTTTTAGTTCTAGTGTATATAGCCTGTGTACGTATAAATTGAAATAATAAGATAAATAATTATTTAATATAAGGTGACGAACTGGCATGCAGGTGCATCGTGCATCCATCTCTCCAACACCACCGAGTCCCACCGCTCAGATAATACGCTCAGGATACTGTTAGTGCTGCGTCGGAAGCGACTTAGATGCGAGGCGCTCCTCTTCGTAACAATGAGGAGGGCCGATTCATAAAGGAAACTCAGTTTTCAGAATACCAGCCTAGATTTTCAATGGAAAAAAAGAAACATTTATTTTTCCTAATGTGTGTATGTACTGATGTAGCTTTAGATTATTAACATCATTATAAAAGTATTATATATGTATCATTGTAGTAATTAACATTTTTGTAAAATCTTATTGAACGGCTCGTCAGCACAAAGATTAAACCCTGAGAGGTTTTCGTTGTGTGGCTAAAACCATTGTAAAATAGGCTAAGTTTTTAAGAAAAATCAATTAATTTTAATTTTCGGTCATTTTTATATTTGTCAGCAGAACAAATTTGTTTTAATACAGCTGGTGATCATTTTAAAATTAAGAATAAATCATGAAACGTTTTTTTAAATATATTTTATTTTATTCTATATCCGGCCCGCCAATTATCGCGCGTTTTCTGAAAATGGGTCAATTCTACGTCCCCAGGTTTTTTTCGGGGACACCGGGACGAAGACCCGAAAAAAGGGACGGTCCCGTTCAAAACAGGACGTATGGTCACTTTCATACATACTACATGATGTGTCTAGTACCTACCTAATCTAATCGTTAAGGCGGTATGATCCGACAGACCGCGCTTACTAGTTATTTGAATCTATGGGAAACACAAAAAACAGAGTTATGAAATTCTGAAAAAAGAATATATCTTATTTAAGGATTCAGCGGACATGCAATCGCTTTTTGAGAAGCTCGTGGCTAAGTAATAACAGCCGCACGGGTCGATCCGTCAGGTTAAGCTACGCTTGCCGGGGTTGGTCCGTGGATGGGTGACCATCTTTTCATACCGAGACTCCTCCGTGCTTCGGAAAGCACGCTAAGCCGTTGGTCCCGGCTGTCTTTCGTGGATCTTTGACAGTCGTTACGTAGTCAGAAGCCCAAAAAGTCTGACAACCAGTCTTACCAAGGGGTATCGTGTTACCCAGTTACTGGGTTGTGGAGGTCAGATAGGCAGTCGCTCCATGTAAAATACTGGTAGTCAGCTGCATCTGGTTAGACTGGAAGCCGACCCCAACAAAGTTGGGATAAGGCTAGACAGATTGATTTTTGCAATCGCTTTTAAAAATAAAATTATATGGGACCAGCGCGCAAGCTTCTTCGACCAAAGGAAAGAAAAATTAATATAACTATTAGAAAAAAAAAAAATATATATATAATAATTGGTACACAATTGACGGAGAAATCGGTGAAATTCCTATAAAAATTTAAGATTTCCCTCGATTTCTTTGGGATCCCCTTATCAGATTTTGACTTGGTGACAGTGGAACCACCTCGAAAGCATACCCTTTCAAACAAAATAGAATTTTCAAAATCAGTCCACACAATTGACGAAGAAATCGGCGGACATACATAAAAAAATATATATACAGGGTGATTGAAAGATGGGTGCAAAGCTTCGAGGCGAAGATAGTACAGACAATTTAGAACCATTTAAGCCATGGTTGTCTTAGACGAAGTCTAACCAAATTTTTTGAAACGAATTTTTAAGGTTTTTGTTTCGGAGATTCCCAAAATTGTATGTAAACTGCATATTTATGGTCAGATTGAATGATAGATGTTTTTTTATATTTTTTTTATTAAAGTTGTGTGTAAACAATCCAGCAAAACATGTTTTAGGCTTCTGTGTCATTAGACATTTTTTTTTACAGACACTTAAAGTTCAGTTTTTTTTTATCAATACGTTTTTTAAACCTTATAAAAAAAAAAATTGGCAAGACTTCGTCTAAGACAACCATGGCTGAAATGGTTCTAAATTATCTGAACTATCTTCGTCTTATAGCTTTGCACCCATCTTCCAATCACCTGTATATACGCTGCGTTCCTTTTTGGAAGTCGGTTAAAAACATTCAATGTATAGTTTTGACTTTGTTACTAATTTACTATTTTATTATTATGTATAGATAGATTCATATACCACCCAAGATATAAACCAACCCACCTATATGACAGGGTCACGGAGCCAAAGTATTAAATCATCATGTAAAGGCTTGATACACGGCATCGAGGACAAAATCCGGGGGGTCGCCATTGTGTCTGACTGTTGGACTGCACAATGATGCGTTCTAGCCTTTGTAACGAACTAAACAGTTAGGCCGCAGTTTCTATGAAATTTCTCCATTATAAAAGCCAGTTCTGAGTTTCTGAGTATGCTTTTCGTTTGAGGAAACCTAGTTCCTATTCCTAGTTAATCCTGAACAATCGTAAATCATGTATTCATTTATTCAAACCAGGCTGAGAATCAGCACTTTTCGAACGAACAAAATTACATAAGACAGTCCCCCAAAATGCCCGCCATTCATCACTTCAGAGTACTTTAGCTGGGAAGAAGAAGTGGCGCCACAAACTCCCCAGCAGCATAGTTGTCTGTTCAGTTAGGAAAAACTTGATTTTAAACAAAAGTATGCAAAAAAAAACATTACGTAATACAAAACATAAATAGTACATTACTTACCAAGGGCTGTAAAAGAAAGGAAGCCCGAAATCGCAGGTATTTGTGACCCGAGCCGCAGACGAGGGTTTTAAATATGCGATAGAGAGCTTTCTTTTATACTGCCCGTGGTGAGTACACAAATTTACGTCTTCACCTGGCTACAATGTGAGTTTTACTGTACGCGTAGCGTGCGGTAAAACTCACATTATGGCCAGGTGTGACGTAAATTAAATGATTTGTCATAATTATTTCAACTAGCACACGCCAATACACCAACAAAAAAACATCGAAAACTATACTTAAGCAAAAAATAAAAATAAAAACGTAAACAGAACTTAATACCTAAATATAAGCCGCAGCCTAATAAAAGTTGTCGTGTATTCCCGTTATCCCCATCGCCCGCGTGTTGTTTGTGTTAATGGTGTAAATATAAAAATAATAATTTAAAAAATAGGCAGTCATTAGCACTGCCGATAGAGGTTTGGAATAACTGACAATCTGGCGGTACACGTCACGTTCATGTCGCGCATTTCGGTGACGCGAATCCGTTTTTTCCAGTTAAGTTTTTTCCCTAGCTAAAATCGCTCAACGCGGCTAAAGAAGAAATAATTATTATTTTATAATAAGAAAAATAAAAAAATCCACTTCAAAAAGCTGGAATTTGTATTTTTGTTCACCCAAAAAGTACACATACATACACAGTATACAACCTAGCTCATGGAAAGCGTTCGGTGACGATGACGCGAATTCCATGATTTTTGTTCACCCAAAAAGTACAAAAGTACAGTACACATATAGCTCATGGAAAGTATTCGGTGACCATCGCGAACCCATAAGTTTTTCTCCTACCAAAAAGTGCTCAACGCGCCTAAAGAAGGTTTCACTTCAAAAATCAGTACAAAAGTAAAAAAATTTTGTTTTTTTTTTTCGCCTTTTTATGTGAATTACCATTATTGGGGACACAGGCGATGGGAACAGCGGGAATACACCAAAGTTGTTATCAAGTTTGAAACGTTAGTAAACGCTGTACCCCTTAATTTATTAACGTAATGTAACAGCTAACTTGTAGGTTTTTGCATCTGGTTTTGAAGTGAAGACTTCTTTAGGCGCGTTGAACACTTTTTGGGTGAACAAAAATCATGGAACTCACGTCATCGTCACCGAACGCTTTCCATGAGCTTTATGTATACTCTGTATATACGCAACGGAAGCTAGACATGGTCCATCAGAATGTTTCATTGATATGAAGTTATTTTAGACAAATCTATTAATTATTGACGAATTACCATTATTTATTGTGCAACCGTACTATTTTATTTCTTTTAATAAACCTATACACCGTGGCATTTTAGTCGTCTTACAAAGACAGCCCACTTCATGTATCCAATGACTACAAATCATTCATGTAAAAAAAAATTTTTTTTTTGAACATTTGTTATTTTTATTTTTATTATTAATTATGACGCATGACATAGTTTAAAACACCCTGTTAAGAGTGCAGTTCGAGCATTGTGTTACAAGGGTGCCGCGGAATGGAGCGGCGACATATTTATCAGAGTTCATTCACCCTAACGCAAAAATGTGTTTCTTACTATTGCAACTTAAACTTAATCTAAATCCATTCTGCGGCGCCCTTGTATCACAAGGCTGGGACTGCACTCGTAACAGGGTGTTTTAAACTATGTCATGCGTCATAATTAATAAAAAAAAAAATAAAAAAAAATGATATGTTATTTTTTTTTTTTTTACATAAATGATTAGTAGTAATTGGATACATGAAGTGGGCTGTCTTTGTAAGAAGACTAAAATGCCACGGTGTATAATTATATCTAATCATTTTTTTAACAAATATATAGTCGAGTTTATTTTTATTTCGCTACACAATCACAAATCTATTTTTTAGTTAAATATTTATACACATTATATATTTCACACATTATAAAACTAATTTACATCCGTAAGACGTCCTCGCAACATAAGTTCCAGTTGAAAACCAGCGTCAGGCACTAGTTGGCTGGCATTTATGCTGAACTGGGCCTATTCTGCGTAGCCGCGAGGCACACATGACTATTTTAAGTTTTTTCTGTCTTTTTGTGTTCTGTGTCAGTATTGTGTGCCTTAAACTGCGTCAATTTTTTTTTTTCTTTCTTTCTTTATAATATAATAATATGTGTACTTTTTGGGTGAACAAAAATCATGAGACTCGCGTCATCGTAACCGAAAGCTTTAGTTACTTAGTTTTTACTTCTACCGGCAGTCCTCAAAGACTTCCCCGTTTTTTATTTTTTGTTCTGGTAAAAGTACTAGAAAAACCACAAATCATAAACATATTCCTCGAAGTCGTAAGTCTGGGAATTTAAGATTTGATTACATGCAAGTCTAATATTTTTGTTATGATTACATTAAAGTAAACCACGCCCTAACTAGCCCTTTGCTCTACAGTAAGCTGTTTCTATTAACGCAAACATGCGCGTAACTCGGTATTTACGTAGTTTCCAGCATTGCGTAAGTCTACAATCAAATAATAAAGTCTCATCGAAATGGAACCTGTTTAGTATCTGTGCCCGATTCGAGATAGGGACAAAGAGGTTGGAATACGAGTGGGCCCGAGTGGATGAGGCACTGCATTACCTAGGTATATTGTTTTTAAAGAAAGAAAGAAAAAGTATTTATTGTGAAAGAAGATCACAAACTAAATAAAACACAATGATAAAAGTATAAAAAAATTTAATGATATACTTAAAAAGATAATAAAAAACCGACCAAGTGCGTGTCGGACCACCCACAATGAAGGGTTCCGTAGTTGGAATGAATTTATCCCAAGAACAAACTTAACATTTTAGTTGAAAAACAACTTCTCCCATACATTCCAACTGCAAATGTAAGTTTGTACGCACAATATTGAGTAATTTACCATGTTATTTTAAGACCATGTTTTTTATATTGAGTGATTTACTATGTTATTTTAAGTTATTTTAATCTTTATAGATTACAGAAACACCTACAAAATACCAACCATATTTCACTACATATAATAGTTGTTTACTTATGTAAAGAACTATTTTCTGTAGTGAAATACGGGTGTATTGTAATACACCTCTGTCTAACCCTTCGAGGAATACAGTGATGTAATGTTATGTTATGCTATAAGTAGACTACTTTCGGAACTCCCTTACAACCCTGCCTCGTCCACGAAATTTCTCACATCAATTCGTCCCACTTCTTCGCGAGTTTCGAATAACGGTCCGTTCAGTTAACTAACTCGGTGTGATAACACAACTGGGCTACCGTGGTAGGGCGCAATAAATCCACAATGAGTGCAGGCATATTTGTACTACCGACGGGTTGTTTATGGGAACTGGGAACGCTGTGCTTTTATCATGGGTTGAAGAAAGGTTTCGGAGCAGAAACGTGGTGCTAGGAAAAGCTTGTTGATTTCAAATAGTTAGTTCTTGTGTGCTTTTCTTTTTGCGCGATTCAGGATTTGTGTTACTCTCAGATCTTTTATGCGTAGTTCACATGTGGCTTGTAGATGCTGTCACATACATAGTATAATATATATTGTGTAATACTCGGGGGTTATGGCGCTGACAGCCGAAATACAGGGTCTGCCTTGTTTAGCTATAGATGAGCACACCACTTAAACTGACCTGGTAAAATATTTTGTAATTGATGTCTAAGTTTTCTTTAAATAAATATTATTATTATTATTATTATTTATTTAAGTGTTAGCTTGTAAAATAGACGTGGTACAACGTGTAATACTTTTCCTTTGTATATTGCTCATGAATTTCTTCTACGATTTATTCCGTTCTAATACCAAAACCTAATACCACTGATATTTGATTCATCAAATTTGTTGAAAAACATACATAGTGGTATTAGTTTTTGGTATTAGAACGGAATACATCTCTTCTACGACAGGCCAGAACGGTTATCTTCAGATTAATATTACATGATTTTGAGTAGAAAATTCTAAAGTAACAACAACATTCTATTAATTGGGACTTAACCTAATGAGCTATTCCCATTTTTTACAACAAGGAACCCTTACAGTTTCGCCATGTCCGTCTGCCTGTCTGTCTGTCCTCGGCTTAGCTCTGAGACTCTTGGTACTAGAAAGCGGTAATTTGGCATGGGTATACTTACTGTAAGGAACTAGATGGCGCTCGAGAACCACCATGAAGTTGGCAAGTGCGAAGATAGCAACGCGCGAGCGGCGCGCCTAGCTGGCATCTGGCACCGAGGCTGATGTTCTCTTTGTGTGGCGGACACCGACGGCTCAACATCGACCTAACATTTTGCTGTACTATACAGGGTGTTTGGCAGAACGTTGAACATACGAAAATGGTGGATAGGTGGGGTCATCTGCTACTTACTCAGCCCTAATTTATTTGGCCCTGGACCCTGGAAATTAAAAAAAAATATTTTTTGCTTTCTTTTAGTTTCACCACTTTCTTAACTTTAAAGTGTAATTTTTATTAAAAATAAGTAAAACAGGCAATATTTTAGTTTTTTTTAATCTTTCTGTAAGTTTGAGGACTCATAACTTTTTTTCTAGCTGATATCTGAATAAAGCAATAATTTTATAAGAATCTGCCAACATTAAAGATAAAAAAAAATTGCCTGTTTTACCCATTTTTAATACAAATTACACTTTAAAGTTAAGAAAGTGGTGAAAGCAAAAAATTTTTTTTTTTTAATGTCCAGTGGACCAGGGCCAAATAAATTAGGGCTGAGTAAGTAGCAGATGACCCCACCTATCCACCATTTTCGTATGTTCAACGTTCTGCCAAACACCCTGTATATGTGTATTTTTAAATAAATATTTATTTAAACTTTTACCTTGTTTTTCTGAGCTCTTATATTACATATTAATCATGCCGACAAAGTGGTAAAACAAAATTTTGAAAAAAAAAAACCCTTGTACGAAAAGTGGGTATGATATTTTTTTCTCGTCTATCCCATAGTGCGGGGTATCATTGGATATGCTGTTCAAATGCGGGTCTGTGCATTCCGAGGCACGAAGGGGTAAAGATACACCTAGCCTTGGACCAACCGCGGCAAGTAGCTTAACCTAATCGATCGACCAAAAAGCCAAATAAATGGGCAGCTAATTAAAGCTCTTTCAATATTATTTCACTTGCAAAACATTGTCGTAAAACTGCACAAAAAATACCAAAGTACTGTTCCAACACAACTTGAATCCACAATTACAAATCATTTAATCTTTCGTAAACGTGACAAAACCCTTTGCTTGACCTACGGACCTGTTGTGCCATCGGAGATCGGACTTAACCTGTAACTGTCTGTAATTGTTGGCACATCGGGCTATGTACAGCATTGTCGGTCGAAAATACCCGTTTGCGAAAGTAGTGTGTTGCGAGTTTTTTTGACTGTTCCGTGGAATAATTATGTATGTTTGGTTTGATTTAGGTGGTTAAAATTGTTGGACTGTAACGGTATGAAAATTATTAACTAACAAACAAGGGAAAAGTTTGATTGACGAGAGCAGTGTTGGCCCAGTGATTACGATAATAGATAGATTTTTAATACTTTTTTTTATTTTTATTTATTTATATCTGCCTAGCCTTTTCCCAACTATGTTGGGGTCGGCTTCCAGTCTAACCGGATGTAGCTGAATACCAGTATTTTACATGGAGCGACTGCCTATCTGACCTCCACAACCCAGTAACTGGGTAGGCACGATACCACTTGGTAAGACTGGCTGTCAGACTTTTGGGCTTCTCACGACTCGTAACGACTTATTTTTATTTATTTATATAAATAAATAAATAAAAATCCCCCCGTTTGGGGGAGGCCTGTGTCCAGCAGTGGACGTCTTTCGGCTGAAATGATGATGATGATGATGATAATATAAATAAAAAAAATAAAAATAAAAAGTTAAAAAAAGTAAAGTATTTTTTTTTTCTTGTTTTTTTTTTTTATACAGGATGTAAAAAAAACCATCGCAACGCTGTCATCTACGCATTTTGTACATCAAACAAAGTAACTTTGTGCAAAAATAATTGCTGGCTGACTTTTATTTTTAAGGTTTCAGAAAAATACGCTTGATAAATTTTGCGTGATTCTCAGGTTTTTATCCGCCTTTGACATAACTTTACAAATTAATTTCACTATGTAATATGAACATATTCTAAAATATTCACATATTAAGTTATTAAGAAAATGCTCTTATTTAACATATATTTTTTCCAAATCATTAACACTACTCGTTTAGACGTGATCTTCAGTATAAAATCATTAAAAGTCGGTAATTACAGACACAATTAAAAAACCATTGTGTCTCGCATCTCCAAGTTCCATATGAAGGGTTAAACCATAGAATAAATAAATGTCGGTGTCTATTGACTTTGGTGTCTAGGCTTCACAGCTTGGCTCATTGGCTTAATGTTGTTTGCCTGTCGGTCTTCTACAGACTGTACTTCGGAGAGTGTGCGCAGGAGCACCACGACCTGATCCCACCATCGCCTTTTTATTACCGGACTATTAGATGTACTGCAGGGTACCATGCGTACTTAGTTGATCCCGTCCAGTCGTACTCAGCGTTTCTTCTCCACATTTATATGCGCACAACCAAAGTGTGGAACTCTTTGCCTGCGTCTGTGTTCCGTTCCACATATAACCCATCTGCCCTCAAAGCAAGAGTGAACAGGCATCTTCTGGGCACGCTCGTTCCATCATAGACCTCATCCATCGCTTTTCATCAAGCGAGATCGAGGTTAAGAGCAGTCCCAATCAGTAATATATATATATTTTTTTAATGAAAGAGAAGTTTTTTGAGAAGAAAGATTCATAAACTTCTCTTATTACCAAATTATCAGTTTAGCTAGGTCATTTAATCGTTATGGCATGTTATCATCATAATCAATTTATTTGTTTACATTATACATCAGTCTGTTCAGATTAATCGGAACTACAGGTTGACCTGGAATGATACTCAAACACTGCGCGCGCTCTGCCCTCTATCTCGAAAATGGTTCAAAATATTAAAAAAAAAATCTAAACGAAAGTTGTACAGAATTTAATCCTCTACAATATTTATAATAAATACAAATAGCGTAAAAACCATTGGAAACGAGATATTTGCAATAAATTTGTAAAAAATCCATCATTATCACATTATACATGGTCAAATCAAAATCAAATCAAAATCGTTTATTGCAATCCATAATGTACAATTACAGGTGGTAAATAAAGAAATAATAACAGAAACAATTATGGACCCTGTCGGGCACAGCAAATTTTTAAATAAGTAGAGAGAGGAAGAGCGCTTTATTAATTTCCTTGTTTTCTGTTAGAAATATTGTATAATTATGCAGGTCGTCTATTAATTTATTATTTATTTAATTATGTTTTTTATTGCTTATTTCTTTACTCGCTTAAAAATTGTTCATTATTATTAATATAGTATAATTTTTAAGTACTTATTATGTTATTTATAAGGTATTTTAATTATCTTACTTATTAAAATATATCTGTTATTCATAGTTATGTATTTTTATTATTAAATTTATCCATTAGAATTATTTTATATTCTACTATCTATGTATTCATATTTCCATTCACTTATTCTATTAATATTTATTATTTTATATGAAGGTTTATCTATTCATTTATTATTTATTTAATTATATTTAAAATTGCTTTTCTTTGCTCGCTTAAAATTTTTCATTATTATTATTAATGCAATATAATTATCAAGTAAGTATAGTTTATTTTTGTTTCTTTACATAAATTATATCTGTTATTCATAGTTGTGTATTATTTATCCGTTAAATATTCTTGTACTGTGTAATAGCTTTTTTTAATCAAGTATTGCTTTAGTTTATTTAAAAATATACTGGTTTTATTTTGTTGTTTTATGTCTTCTGGTAATTTATTATATATTTTTATTGACATTGAGTATGGGCTAGATGAATGCAGTTTAAGGCGGGAGGGTGGCAAATTTAGTCTATTTTTATGGCGCAACGAATAATTTGTTTGTATGTCTCCCCGTGTGCTGTAAGAATCTGGATATTTACGGACTAGTTTACATAGTTCTAAGATATAAATACCAACCAAGGTGAGAACCTTGTGTTTCTGAAAGTAAGGCTTGCAACTATCTGTTGGTTCTATATTGGTAATTATTCGTATTAGCTTTTTTTGGAGGGTAAATAGGGAGGGAGCGTCTGTGCTATTTCCCCATAAGATGATGCCATAGTTAAACCAAGCGTGGGCATACGCGTAGTATGTGACTAGTGCGGTTTGTAGGTTTGTAGTCTTTTTTATTTCGCGGAGAGCATAAGAAAACTTTGAAATTTTTGATTTTACTGTCTGTATATGTGTTTTCCAGTTTATATGTGTGTCTATTGTTAAACCTAGGAGAGTGAAATTGTTAACTGCTTCTAATTTATGTTGATTAAAAGTAAAATCTATATTTATTCGTTTTTTCTGCCAGGGGTGAAATGCTATTAATTTGGTTTTAGTAAAATTTATTTCGGTCATTCAGGTCATTTACCTTTGACCTTGGTATATCTGTAGTCGTGGACACCCTACGATAGGTAGGTTTTGAGACAAGGTTTAGGGTACCAAAATAAAAGTTTATACTAGTTTATAGCTGACTATCTCTCATTCCAAGATTCTTGCCCTAATTTGACTAATATTCCTGGAGTAATAAGTTTTGCTTAAATATTCTCAAAACCATTCACTTCCTACTGCAAACTACCAGGATAACATAAACAAGAACAAGTACCGATACCGTGCAAATTACATCTATCCAATCTCCCATACAGTTATGAAACGAGCAACAACAATAAAACATACAACTCTGCCAATACTTTAGAACCGGAAAGATCCTCCTAATAACATCAGTAAGTATCTCCGGGAAGTCCCAGAAGGTATGTAAGTTGTAAGGAATGCCTTTAAATCAGCCTAGGTTATTACACCGTAAACAGCGTATGACCTTACAGAACGAGCGTGCCGATTGTATTTTGTTTTAAGGTGGATACAGACTTTGCGAGGCATGCGCCACGAACGGCGCACAGCGAATGCCTCGCAAGGTCTGTACCTTTATATTCGTGGCGAGGCATGTGCTACGCACGTGCGAGGGCGAGCCAACGTATGTCGGCAAATGCTTCAAGATCAAAGTGCCTCAGTGCGAGCATTACATTAGTTGTGGACGTAGTTGCGCATGCACGTTCGAGGTGTGCGCCGCATACGATATCCACGCACGCCTCGACTAAGAAAATGAAACTGCGTTTGCTCGGGCCAAACAGCGCGCAGCGCATGCTCGGGCTGATCCAAACGACACAGCAGCAGTCAAGATGGAACCTTTGCATCGCGGGCGCGTATCCGCTGCTGCTTTTATAATTATTAATTCAACTATTGGAAAGAAAAAAAATAAAAAAATAAAAAAATTCGTCGTCGTTGGTGGGTTAAAAAGTTCTTCCGCCTGCGTTATGAATATGGAAATAAGCTTTTCGATGATCACTTATTTGAAGAAAATAACTCGAATTTTATGCACATAGCTAAAGATTTTAATTTCCTATTGAATGCTGTGGAGCCTATAATGAGGAGCTCGTGGATAAGTAATAACAGCCGCACGGGTCGATCCGTCAGGTTAAGCTACGCTTGCCGGGGTTGGTCAGTGGATGGGTGACCATCTTTACATACCGAGACTCCTCCGTGCCTCGGAAAGCACGTTAAGCCGTTGGTCCCGGCTGTCATTCGTGGATCTTTGACAGTCGTTAAGGGTCATCAGAAGCCCAAAAAGTCTGACAACCAGTCTTACCAAGGGGTATCGTGTTACCCAGTTACTGGGTTGTGGAGGTCAGATAGGCAGTCGCTCCATGTAAAATACTGGTATTCAGCTGCATCCGGTTAGACTGGAAGCCGACCCCAACATAGTTGGGAAAAGGCTAGGCAGATTGATTTTGCTGTGGAGCCTATAATGAAAAAAAGACGGGTACATTTACTTCATTCGAAATTAAACGCGAAATAAGATTAGACATTTAAATAAACCTTTTTTGCCG
This sequence comes from Dryobota labecula, assembly GCA_947523025.1. Lineage (NCBI taxonomy): Eukaryota > Metazoa > Arthropoda > Insecta > Lepidoptera > Noctuidae > Dryobota > Dryobota labecula. The sequence continues at coordinate 15,850,825 of OX383306.1, forward strand.
TCCGTTCAACTGATTTTGACTTCTATTGCGTTGGTGGCATGGCAAATGGCAGCTGCAGTTGGTACTGTATTCACTTTTTTGCTTTTAATGCCATCCTTATGCATACGGAATAGAAGTCAAAATCAGTTGAACGGACTGAAATTTTTGTTGGTATATATCTCAATTTGGTAATCGTCATTAATTTTAGTTAACCTACGCATTTTAACAGTTTATCGGACTCCTTTTAAGTTTAATTAAGTTATTATAAAATTAATTGATTTGCAAATTATTAATCACTAGCGGATACCCGGCGTTTATAAGTAATTTTGCTCGGCTCCCAAGGGTCGTAGCGTGATGGAATTGGGCTGGCAAATGCAAAGAGAATTTTCAGAATTCGTGTTCTTTCTTAGTTTTTTCTTTTTGCCCAGCTCCTAAATGTCGTAGCGTAAATAAACATTGCTGACGTAATCACGGGAGCGCTTGCACAAGAAAATCGTTTCCCAGGGACGATAAGTACTGTTTTCACTTCTCATGCTCTAAAAGTACGCCAATAAAGCCCTACGAAGCGGGACTAAAGTGACCACTTTATTCACTAGGGAGTGAAAAGTATTTTTTTTTTTTAATTACCTTCATGTGACATAGACATACTCAAACAGCCAGTAATTATACTATTATCTGTGGACTGTGGACCATCTTCATTGCGAAAATATTGAGTGTTTTAGTTCCATGGTTTTTTCGCAATGAAGGTGGAGCCATGTGTTTTAAATTGTTAATCTGTGACTGGTTTAGAAGAAAAAATTGACCGCGAAAATTTCAGAATTTTTGTCGAGTGTAAATCTGTTCGGTTTTAAATAAATTTATTAAGAATTTCCAGTGACAGTGAAGATTTTGACGTCGGGCAAAGAGCAAAAGACATAATAGATAATCTTTTGCCGCCAAAATCGCGGAAGATTTACCTAAAAACTTACGAAAGTTTTATGGACTGGAGGATTAAGAAAAAATGTTTTTATTTTTTTAATATTTATTAAATGTTTTTGTACTAAATTGACTATTTCTCGCACTCAAAGTGAAAAATACAGTTTGCACCTCGAGAGTAAACGCCAACTTAATATTCGGTTTCATTGACTCCCTCGCACGCTCGGGAGTCAAACCACCTCTAGTTATAATATGGCTTCGTTTAGTCCCTCGATATAAAATATACTATTTCATCCCTCTGATCAGGCAACTTCGAAGTGTACGAGAAAAGCAAAGCGCATGAGAAATGAAAAATCCCTTTAATTATTAAGTTCAATTAATTAAAATCTAACTATAAATGATGGTTCCACCATTACCAGTCATTACGTGCAGTAGGCTCTTCGCGGTCGAGTGCGCGCGGAGAAATGGAAAGTAATCATTATCATTAACATCAACATATAATGTACAGTCTACAAAACAGTTTGCGATGTCAAGAGTCTTGGAGCTTCGGGGGATTAGTTTTAGGCAAGCGTGCACCATCATCGGTCGTCGAGCATTATCAGTTGTGATAGTGACCAAAGGGGAGCCGAACAGATTTATAAATCGACCTAAACCTTTTACTCCGAAATAACTTTTCTATACAAATACAAATAAATAAAATTGAAGTCTGTTTTTAATGTCAAAAAACAACTTATTACTAAATGCTTATGATGTATGTATGTATAAACGATAATCATAGGTAACAAAAAAAAAAAAAAAATATCTGTCTTTCTGTCTGTTTGTTTCGGCTAATATCCAAAACGGCTGGACCGTTTTTGAAGGGACTTTCACTGGCAGATAGCTGATGTTAGGCTTAGGCAGTTTTTAGAAAAAACAACGCGAGCGGAGCGGCGAGAAGCCTCAATTTTTTTAATATTTTTTTATTAAGACACTTTTTTAATTAATCCATACTAATATTATAAATGTGAAAGTAACTCTGTCTGTCTGTCTGTATGTTACGTTTTCACGCCTAAACCTCTGAACCGATCGTCATGAAGTTTGGCAGAGATGTAGCCTGGGATATGGAGACGGACATAGGCTACTTTTTACGCGATAACCGACATCTACGCGGGCGGAGCCGCGGGCAAAAGCTAGTAATATATAAATCGCGGGTATATTCCTGCTGTCCCCATCGACCGTGTCCCCATTAATGGTAATTTACATAAAAAGGCGAAAAAAAAAAAGGTTCCATTTTCTATTAAGATTTTAGAAGTAATATTAAAAAAATCTGTACAGAAGTAAACTGTAGTAGTGTGTAGTAGTGTTGTTTTTTTTTTTTTTTTCGCCATTTAATGGCGATGGGGACAGCTCAGCATATCGCGATATGAGAAACTTGACTACTCAGCTTAACATGCACAAAATGTGTTAAAATAAAACTTCGTTGATGTTGCCTGCTCTATTTTTTTCTGACGGTACTGTCTAATGTGCTAAATGATATTTAATTGATCGTTATAGTTTAGTGATTCGTTAGTGATAGTTAGGAAGTAAGTATAAATGAGAATGGAAAAGGCTTCTCGCGGTTCGTTTAGCGGAGAACCTGAGTAGGTAAGTCAGGTGCACTCAGTCAGCTAAAGCTACCAACCATTGGACTTATTCCCAAAGTACTCCAAAAAGAGTTCCCAAACTGCTCCATGAAAAATATAATATTTTTAATTAGGTTTCATTCTACTCCATGATAACATCAACATGTTCTCAAAGTACTCCACCCGATTTTAAAATCAAAAAGCTAATTCAATCAGCAATTCTTGCGTAATCACTTGAAGAGCAGAGAGGAACAAGCTGAACAACTGTTATCACAAGATTGATATGTTTCCATATATCTTTTTTCAGATGTAGTGACAAAAATTGAAAAGAGTATGCCTAGATGTGGTCATGTTGAGAGGAATTAATGAAAGGCGACTATCAAATGGTATTATTAGGTAGATGTGAGTGGAAACGCCTGGAGGGGACGCCCTAGGAAAACATATTACAGTGACCTAATTGGTGATGTTCTTCAGAAAGGTCAGGTGCGTAGCACTCGCAACCGGCGTGCGTGTATGACCAGATATATGAATGTAAACGAATCAAAAGGTATTTAAGGAGCGTAGCAGGTGAATCTATAGTTTCTGCTTACCCTCATGGGAGGAAGGCGTGAGTTTAGGCTCCTCCAAACAGGCGCGACACGCGGTGTCTAAGTGTCGCGTCGCGTGTCGCGCGTGTTTGCAGGAGCCTTTTATGTTTATGTATTTTTTTAATCTTTGAGGAGCTCGAGGCTAAGTAATAACAGCCGCACGGGTCGATCCGTCAGGTTAAGCTACGCTTGCCGGGGTTGGTCCGTGGATGGGTGACCATCTTTAATTACCGAGACTCCTCCATGCCTCGGAAAGCACGTTAAGCCGTCGGTCCCGGCTGTCATTCATTGATCTTTAACGGTTGTAACGGGTCGTCAGAAGCCCAAGTCTGACAGCCAGTCTTACCAAGGGGTATCTTGTTACCCAGTTACTGGGTTGTGGTGGTCAGATAGGCAGTCGCTCCCATGTAAAATACTGGTATTCAGCTGCATCCGGGTAGACTGGAAGCCGACCCCAACATAGTTGGGAAAAGGCAGATTGATTTTGTATTTTTTTTTTGTTCTTTTCTCAAACATCTTACATGCACAATCCTAGATGTTTTCAACGAAGTACGTAAACGAAGGTTGCATAAACCAGCACATTAGTGTTCGTATTAGCTGTGCTCAAGCGGGCGTGTCGGCGGCGGCGACCTCTAGCCACGATTTCACTTGGCCAAGTCGGATCATTATCTGTTCTAATTAATGCTATGTTCAATCTAATTCTGTAACTGAGGTTAGTGTGCGTAGAAGAATGGATGTACATTGGCAGAATGTGGGGCCTTACTCCCGAAAACAATTCGAGCTTGATTTTGTTTCCGATTCGAACTCGATTTAAAACCTTACTCCCGAACCAATTCGAATCGTAAACCAAGATCGACATAGGTTCGAGTATTATCAGCGTCGTTTTATGCGTATCCGGCGGATTACGACATCGTCAAGTGCTCTAGATGTCTTTTAGGTAGTTATCTCAGTCGATCTGAATAAAGTAGCTTCTTTGATATCGTGTAATTTGACGTTTAGTTTTGATCCAACGACTCGATATCTATCTATCAGATGGCGTGCGGAGTACGAACTTTTCGATCCTAACGAATCTTTCGATCGAAGTTAGTTTCACTTCGAACCACTGCACGATCGTGCGCTAGTGTCGGATTCAAGAGTATGGATCGGCATTTAATTCGAACCCAATTCGATTTATTCAGAACTCGATGCTGTCGGGAGTAAGGCCCCTGAACTAAATTTGGATGATAGAACTTCTACCACAGATTAATAGAGATGGGACACTCCGCAGTTTAGGTATGAAGCTACAAGTACGCGGCGGCGGCGGGCCCATCTCACTGGGCCAATTCAGTAGGCCTGACGCGCGCCGCCAGCATAAGAGTTACAGTTGAGAATATAACTGTAGTTAATAAGCGTTGTGCGACCTGAATTGCACTTTATTGTGTCGTAGCAAGAGTCGCTTTTTATTTAAATGTTTTTGCGGAGTGTCCCATCTGTATTAATCTGTGGTGTACGTAGAAGAATGGATGTACTATGCGGGACAGCCGAATCGGCACACTTTCAAAACAACATCCCGCGCTCATGGATGTCCACATCTGATTACCGCCCCTTTTTATGACGACCAATAAAAAAAAATTGTATCAATAAATTTCTCAGGCTCTTTTACTATGATCAAAGATGTCTGACCACCTCTGCTGATTTTTCCGGTCTTTTTACATTAAAAAAACAAGGGTTTCGGCGTTACTATAACGGCCGAGCGCTGCAATAAAGAATATTCTTCCCCTCCACATATAACCCGTCTGCCTTCAAAGCAAGAGTGAACAGGCATCTTCTGGGCACGATCGTTCCATCATAGACCTCATCCATCGCTTTCTATCAGGCGAGATCAAGGTCATGAGCAGGCCCAATCAGCAATAAAAAGATCAACCCATATTTTCACTTCTTCTTTTCTCTTATTCCTCAATCCAAATACATAAATAATGATATGCCTCAAGAATCATGATAGTACAGACGCCAGCACATCAAGCTACTACAATCTGTCAAAATTCTTTAATAGATTTTCAACTTAATCACTACAGTATAAGGTTCAAGGTTGATTGCGAAAATTTGACAGTTTCGGGTAGCTTGACCTGCTGGCGTCTGTACATTATTTAGCTCAGCAATCGCGCTTACCTCCAAAACGTTTTGGAATATACAAAATGCGTTTTTGTATTGCCTGAGGCATGTCCACGAACATCCCTGAGGCACAACAGAAGCGCATTTTGCCCAGACTGACAGCTTCGCTGCAATCAAGCGCAAGCGAGCAGCGTCCTTGTTGCGCAGGGTGCGTGCCAGTACCAACAGTCACCCGAGTGTCATTGCCAACAAACTGGATTGCCCTTTCATCTGGTACTTAAGTCAGCTACATGTTCCTGTAAATATTGGTAATGTCTACGAACATATTTCTAAGTTTATTATGTTACTAACATCTTTGTATTGTATTTGTGTGCTAACATAATTTTTAAGTGGTCATGCCTTAGCTTTGTTTCAATTATGGAATTTTATTCTGAAATAAAGAGTTTTATTATTATTTACGAGTATTATTATAAAGCAAAGTAGTTGAAAAAACTTTCATTCGTGTGTTTTTATTGTCGACATGAACAAGAGAAGTCAACAAGTCTTTTTGAAGCTGTTGCAGTAGCATCAAAAGGCCATGGGTTCCGTACCGAAAAGCTCTTAGTAGGTTTAATTTCACTTTCTATTTCTAGTACCTACAGTCCAGCCGTCAAGAGAATGTTTTTTTTTTTTTTAACTTTTCCCCACACTAGGAATTTCACCTGTAACGTGGGTGCGTTTCCAAACATTAATCTCACATACACAAATAGCTTGACCCGGAACAACTACTTTGTTCGCGACACGCAGCGCAGCAGTCAATCGCTTAACCACTGCGCCAACCTGCCGTTTTGACACCTGTCAGTTTCATCCTAACGAATATGTGTTTTTCGAATTTGGTCCATATCTACTAGAAATTGTCTAACTGACAGGTGTCAGGAACGAATTCTCTCGACACTTGGACTGTAATCCCTGAAGTTGTCTTATCAGACGCGATACAGTTACTGCCTCTGATTAATACACCACACAGATATTTAAAAAAATAAGAAAGCGAAAACAGAAGAAACTGACACAGGCTTTCTAAGCTACTAAAAGCCCTTCAAAATTTTCGATTATTTTTATTAGCTGTATTCCACGAAAGGGTTCCTCAATTCTTTCCACAGAACCCCAAACCCACAGTCAAGTTAATTATCCAGTGGCAGCAAGGTTGCGAAACCACAGACAATGGTTGTCTATGGGACAAGCGCCCGTGTTACGACACACAACAATGGCGGATGATAATTTATGTCTATGGTAATGTCCTTATTACATAAAGCATGGTAATCTTATGGTCATGAATGGTAATTGTTATCAGTTTGTTATTTTGTAAGGTAATTTAATTATGTTATGTGAAAATAATTTGGCCCCTTTGTGCTCTCGGGATTGCCGTCCCGTTTGTCATTCGTAGATTTGTGACAGTCGATACAGGTAGTGCAGAGCCTATCTTAATCGAGATATCTTATCGCTACTCGTGAAATACGTATCATTGACGAGTTCCGGTGGTCATCTGTGGTCTTCTTCATCAGTTCCGATTCACCAAATGATAGTTTCTGAATGTAAAAATCGCTATATGAATACCTATAAGGAGTTCCCTCAATTCCGCATAGATCCCATCATCAAAACTGGATTTTGAAAGCAATTTACCAATCTGGAAATATATCCTTTCAAACAAAAAAAGAATCATCAACATCTGTTCATAAACGACAAAGTTATCCGCGAACACACATTAAGGCGAGGTTCTTCAAGTTAACCTCTAGGAAATGTAATTTTATTTAAAAACGGTAATGATTAAACAAGTGAAAAAATTATATGTTGTTGTTGAGACCTTCCTGTAGGTACGTCGGGAACTTGTTGCATAATTGGATAAAGTTCGCTCGATAGAAAAAAAATCCAAACATACCTTTATTTTGTAGATTAAAACCATTTTATTTCAATATTATACCACATTACGTATTGAAAATTACATCAAAATAAACGTCTATGAGGATGTAATGACCGTCGGTTTTAACATTGTTAATATCGTAAAACATATAATTTTCAACCCAAAATTAACCAAATTCACGGCACAATTTACTCACGCCCAGCTGCCACCTCTAGAACAAAAATGCACGCTCGAAGAACCTCGCCTTAAAAAAAATGTATATATATATCCGGTCGAATTGAGAAACCTCCTCCTTTTTTGAAGTCGGTTAAAAATAAAAGTACTGACAGGATATATTGGCGCCACTGTTGAGTAAGGACTCAACAGTGGCGCCAACTGGTGAGCACAAAAACGATATCCCCCATTACGTGAAGAGGACGAAAAGCGCCCTTCTACCTATATTTTGCTAAAAATGAATAATCATGTAATAACAAACTGATTACCAACTCGTCTGCCAGGCGATCACGCACCGACCTAGGTGAAACTACGTAAATATATTAATGTGTTAACTTAAGTTTAGGGAGGTACTGTTTCACGAAGAGGTAAGGAGTGAACGATTTGAAATAATGCTGTAGTTCGAAATCAAAATCAAACTATTTTCTTTCACATAAACCTACAAAGGCACTTATGAAACGTCAGAAGCTAAGTGCACAGTTCCAATAGGGATGTGTCCTGGGTAAAAAAATAAAGAAAAACTGTTTAGTCCGTCAATCAAATAATTAAAAAAATATTAGACACGTATTTTTTGCATTATCATATTAATAAAAAAATACTTAGATAAAACACATTAAACTTGGGGAGTGGGGGCTCGTTACGTCACAGCTACGTAAAAAATCTACTGATAAGTGACGTCATGCCACATTTGAACTCAATGTATCGCCGTAATGTTTTGATCACGTAAAAAAATAAAAAATACGTGTCCAATACTTTTTAATAATCTACATGATGGACAAAAAATATTTTTTTAGTCAACATCCCTATTGGTCGTTTCCTATGGAGAAGAGCCGGCAAGAAATTCGACATTTATTCTTTTAAAAATAATTGGCTTTCACAATATTTTCAAATAAACAGTGTTAATAGGTATGGGAGGACAGTGTAGGCCTTAACAAAATAGAAAATGGTCAACAAATCTGCAGTAGTCTAGGCCTAAAACGTTCTCACATTCACAAAATAGAAAATAATCTATAAAAAAAGATTATTTTTGTATAAAAATTAAAACTTATACCAAATGACATGATTGCCATTGTTGTAATGGCAATCATGTCATTTGGTTATAAGTTTTAATTTTTAAATTAAAATTAAAAAAATATACAGTAACAAATCTGAATAAATATCATGTCCACGAAGCTACTAAAAAGAGATTATTTTGAATTGGCTTCAAAAAACACAGTATTTGAAGTAATTATTTGAGTTTAGCTTTATCATTACCTTTGCGTACAAAATCCTTACAAGGGGCAAGAGATCCTATTTCTACTAACATTTGAGAAGTCTGCACAGCCAAATAAACAAACAATAATACATCATTTACTTATTTCATAACAACAACATCTCCCAAACTCATTGTCAAGCTACACAATGACCCTAATGATTCAAATAAAGAAAATGAAAAGAAAACTTTCATTTTTCTAAATCGCTAATAATGAAAAGTTCATGCGTACAGCATTATGTTGTTTACGTCACTCTATTATTAGGCTGGCTGTGCACTATAAGTAATATAATCATTAAATGCGCACAAGCTTTGTGTGGCTTCAGAAATGGCGATTGTAGTATTTTTTTTTTCTTTTTTTGTAGTGTTTCATATAATTATGTATATGTACAAATAATTCCTGAAATTGCAGACCATGCAATCTATCTATACTAATATTATAAAGTTCAAGAGTTTGTTTGTTTGTTGTGTTGAACGCACTAATATCAGGAACTACTGGTTCGAATTAAAACATTATTTTAGTGTTGGATAGCCCATTTATCGGCTATAGGCATATAACATCACGCTACGACCCTTAGGAGCCAAGCAAAAAGATAAAGAGTCCGAAAGAACGCTAAGCGAAAACGAAGTCATAGCGCGGGCGAGCAACTGGATACCCCGCGGTGGGTTAGGCTCCGAAATAACACGCAGATGAAGTCGCGGGCAGAAGCTAGTAATATTATATTTAATAAAAAGCTGAAGAGTTTTTTCTTTGAACGCGCTAATCTCTGGAACCACCAGTCGGATATGAAAAAAAAAAATTTGCATTTGTTAACTCAATTCCTGAGGAAGGCTATAATATCACGCTACTATCCTTAGAAGCCGAGTAAAAATAAAAGTCAGGAAGAACTAATCGTGCGGGCGTGCGATGCGATGCGATGCGACGCAGTGGATCGGGAGCCGAAATTTCACGCTACGAATTCGCGGGCAGAAGATAGTTTAATAATAAAAGCCACATTGATCCACGGTTTCTATGGCCCCACACTTAATGCCGATGCCTAATAACGGCTATAACTGTAAGCTCTCTCGGTTATTCGCTCTGTCACACACTACACTAGCTATTACCTATTACTGACCGTGGACAACCCTGAGATGAGTCTGTGACGTAATTACGCTTTACAGTTTGCAGATAGTTACCATATCATCTATGTTGTCCTGGTACATTTGATTCAGTTGTAAGAAATACTGATTGAGACAATAATTAATGTTAATAAAACAATAAGCATACTGTCTAATAAAATCATTGAATATTTAATTTAAAAATCGTTTTAGTGATTGATTGTTTCATATTAAATGGAGAAGGTGGTATTAGAAGCCATTTTGTACCGATATAAAAATGAAAATTCACCACTTTAGCACGTATAGTATTTAACGATATTTAAAGAAAAACGTACAAAAAATATAAAAAGTTCATTTAAAAAAAAAAATGTTAAAAAAATTCTGGGGATGTCGAGTAAATATGATCTAAACAGTAATTGCTGAACCGATAATTTGCAAACATAGTTTATTCTAACTACATGATAGGAAAGAAAACAAGGACGGGACTTCTTTGGAACAGGAGTCAATAATTGCGTAAAACACAATCAATAGCAATCTGAATGATTTTGAAGCAGATTGCTAATCCATTGCTTCATAATTATGTTCGAAAAATTTCTCTTTGGATTGTTGTTGAACTTTCAAAATGAATCCGATTCCTACTGATTCTTACGCAATGAGGCCTCTGAATTCGTTTTGCCTTAAAAATTTATTGGACGATTGCAATCAAAGATATTCATAAATTTCTTTGAAAACATTCGACTGACAGACAGATTGCTTGTTGCCGTTAAGTGCAGGAAGTGTGGCAACATAGTGGAAATACGTTTGTTTACCTAGGAAACTTGGCTTCATTCATACAATCATATTTTACATCCTAAAACATTCACACTAATACGCGAATATCCTTTTGACTGCAGTTGAACGAACCATGACAAATTTGTAGAATTAACATAGATATAAGCGATTTGGTGTAAACTGTTAGCCAATATTTGATGAATAAATGAATGGATGAATGACTCCTTAGTTATATTTTCTAGCGAAGGAGGTGGCGGGATGAGAGAGGGAGGAAGCCTCCAGTCCCAGCCGCCGCGGTAGACGCTCCAAGCGTCGTCGGGAGCCGCGTGACGACTCCCGGCAACCGTAGGTGCGGGTCTGCGGGCGGTGAGTAATGGGTAGCTCACCGTCCGACCAGGACCAGGCCCGTGCCGGACGGCGCGTACGTGTTCCACGCGCGCCTCAAAGAGATGTCAGCAACGACGAGGGGGCCCAATAGGGCCTAAGCCTGCCGGGTCAGCGGGATTGTCCGAAACTACCACTGCCCCGGAACATAAAGGGCCAAGGAGGAAACACGGGTGGGTTTTATTCAGTAAGAGTCTGACAATCCCTTCCGCTCCACCCAGAGCGGGAGGGGTCATTTGATGATTTCCCATCCTCAAAAAAAAAGTTATATTTTATTTTAAGGCGCTATGATACGGCGCTCGAGCCGACCGAAGTTGGCTTGCAAAGTCGCGAATGGTTGCCTCGCGCATTTGGTAGGTATAGTAATTAATGATACAGTAATGATTTTAACCATTTTATCAAGACAAACTCGGCGAATACGGATGTGTCCTGGGTAAAAAAAAGAAAAACTGTTTAGTCCGTCCATCAGATAATAAAAAAATATTAGACACATATTTTTTGCTTTATGATAAAGCAAAAAATATGTGTCCAATATTTTTTTCAGTCAGAAGCTAAGTGCACGGTTCCAATAGGGATTAGTCCTGGGTAAAAAAAAAAGAAAAACTGTTTAGTCCGTCAATCAAATAAATAAAAAAATATTAGACACGTATTGTTTGCTTTATCATATTAATAAAAAAATACTTAGATAAAATACATTAAACTTGTGGAGTGGGGGCTCGTTACGTCACAGCTATTTATAAAATCTACTGAGAAGTGACGTCATGCCACATTTGAACTCAATGTATCTCCGTAATGTTTTGATTACGTAAAAAAAAAATACGTGTCCAATATTTTTTTAATAATCTAAATACATGACAGCCAAAAAATATTTTTACTTCACACCTGGCCATAATGTGTGTTTTACCGCACGCTACGCGTACAGTAAAACTCGCATTGTGGCCAGGTGAAGAAGTAAAATTGTGTACTTACCACGGGCAGTAAAAAAGAAAGCCCTCTATCGCATATTTACAACCCTCGCCTGCGGCTCGCGTCACAAATGCCTGCGATTTCGGGCTTTCTTTCTTTTACAGCCCTTGATAAGTAATGTACTATTTTAGTCATAATCCCTATTGTACTAAACAATCTTACTACCTACCTTTTCATTTTTAAATATAGAAGTCAAAATCAGTTGAACGGACTGTAAAAAGGTTTATTTGAATGTCTAATCTTATTTCAAATGGAGTATAGGTTGTAAAGGTCAGATAGGCAGTCGCTCCATGTAAAATACTGGTATTCAACAGCATCCAGTTAGACTAGAAGCTGACCCCAAAATAATCCGGAAAAGGCTAGGCTGATGAGGATGATCACGTTAGGAGCATACCAAGTTTTAGAATTATTATTTACATTCATAATGGTGGCAGTACATTTAAATATTCAAACAATTTGAAGTTTCCTTCACCTTTGCATTTATAAAAATACCTAAAGATTTTTCTTTCAGTGTGGTGTGAACAGATTATAATTACTCATAGATTTTATCGTTATACCGGTTCGTTCTGCGTTTCGTGTTTTGACGTATTTGCAAGCCAATTAAAACTTAAAGCCATCGATTTTCAGAATGTATCATGGATTCTAGGGCTACGAGTATACATATCTTGAATCTGAATAAAAAATTATTTGAAGAAAAGGCATTCTATTTTTGAAATGTTCAAGATTCCATTCTTGGCGGCACGGATGCCTTTAAAGTATATTTTTTATCTGTGGCCACAGATTATACAGTGCGATTCAGAGCTGCACCGCCATAGCTCGCTAGTTTTAAAATTTTAATGTTCGTTTTTTTTTTTTCAAGTACATACAGGGTGCTAGAACCTTAGCGGGTTTCCAATAAATATCTCTTTCTTTGATTCCAAAGAAGTAATTTTATCAAGGTGAAGTAATTATCTAATAACTCACTCAAACCAGAATAATTTTCCGACTTTCCGCCTGAACTAGAAAAAGTCAACAAAACAGGCACACTGATATACCTGATGAGCAAATATTATAATTCATGTCTTTTCTGTGATGGCTTAAGTATGTACACATGCCAATATTCCATCATAATCATCATGGCACCCTATGTAACATTTCTACATTTATATCTGTAATTTTTATGGTGTACCTACCTAATAAACCCCATTCCCTTCCGTGGGTGTCGTAAAAGGCGACTAAGGGACTTACTAGAGAATGGGCAGCAGTGTTCTCTATGCATGTTTAACACCATACTGCGATCGCTAACCCACCTGCCAAGCGTGGCGATTATGGCAAATTCCCCCCTTTTGGGGGAGGCCTATGTCCAGCAGTGGACGTCTTTCGGCTGAAATGATGATGATGACATAATAAAGAGTATTTTATCTATCTATCAAGATATAAACTTCCAGTTTATGCTGATCTCGCATTGTGTAGGATTTCCGTACAATGAGAGCTTATACTGGAAAGTTAGAGCTTGGTATGTAGCCGTGTACTAAAGGCTTGAAATGGATATTGGCGACATAGCATGATGACTTAAAATTATTTTGATTAAAGGTCGTGTTTTGATTACGGCCCATTCCGCTTCTCACTGAGGAGGCCTGTATCCCAGCAGTGGGAATATTATAGGGCTGATTATGCGTTTGCTTATGCTACAAGTTCGCGGTATAGTACGCGTCAAACTTTATGTCTGCTCTGAAGTGCGTTACTCACTGCGCAGTACCGCACCCCTCACTCGTGCTTACACGTGAATTTGTTACTGCACAGTGACTCGCCTCATGTTCCTACCTGTCATAAAGTTTGAATCGAACTGTAAGTACTATCACGGACATCCGAATCTGCACACTTTAAAAACAGAATCTCGTGCTCCCGGTATCCACATCTGTTTATTCCACACCGTTATAAAAGATGCGCTGGTACCGGTGAAGAGGAATCATAAAAGAACGCCGTTTTTCCGATTACGAACGTTTATTAAATAATTAATTAAATTACTACAGGAGCGCAATTCGCGGTACACACATATTCGTTTTGTCCCTTCAAGAAGACATTTTCCATAGACACAAAAAAGGTTTTTTTACTTTTTAATATTATTCTCTGATATGAATATTGGTAATAAAAACTGTTTATCGCCCCTTTTAGCTTCTATCAATAAAACAAAAATACATAGGAATATTTTGTTTAAATACAATTATCAGGCTCTGTTACAATGATCGCAGATGTCTGACCATCCTTTTTCGACCAATAGGAATAGAACAATAAAAGACCCCAGGTTGCTGAACTTATGTTAGCGTTACTGTAGCGGCCGAGCGCTGCAAGCAAAAATAATCCTTACGGTGGTCCTATAGAGGCATGAGCTACAGTGTATAAAGTTCACTCATAGTCTTTGGAAAAGGGAGGTATTGTGTCTGGTGGGCAACTGCCCGACGGTTAAAGTCGGGATGTTGTATATATGCCAGTTGCGCGGTAAACTCTGATTGCGTGATACAGGATTTACGTGACGTCAGGTCTTTGATGCGTAGTTCGCATGTGACGTTATTGATGCCGCCTCAGTCCGATTCAGATGTCCCCGATAGTACCTACCGAGTGTTGGCTATTTTACTCATCGTTGCATTTAAAGACACCCTTTATAACAGAGTATAAGTTAACTCGTTCGGTATATCAGTTACGTCCATCGCTCCGCCCATACACCTGTTGGAATTATTAATTTCTTTGCCCATTATCTACTTGAGTGCTTTATTTATTTATTTTATGCTCAGAGCACAAACTGGTAAGAGTTAATGAGCAAAGGCAGCTTCTTTCTAAATGATAATCATCTCATTTATCTCGTGTTGGTATGAACTCTATGGGCATAGCTTGCTGTGTAGGCTAGGCTATTACAGTATCAATGAATTCCTAGATGACATATGACATTGTAACATATGATTGATCTTACTAATTTGACATTTATTATTTATGATCTCATATTATTATTATTGTATTGTTGATTTTCTCATTATTATTGTACTTGAATTTTTAATTGACCGTTATTGTTTTTATTGACTTTTATAAATGTATTTAATGAATTTTATTTTAATTTCAATTATATAATGTTACTTTTTAAATTTTCAACACAATGTACCTATATTGTTATGAAATAAATTACTTATGACTTATGACTTATGTGTAAAAATATAAGCCTGTCAACAAAGTGGTGGCAAGGCGGACTGAACAGGCCTCAGCAGGGAATGGCAAATTTCCTGGGTGAAAAAAAAGAAAAACTGTTTAGTTCGTCAATCAGATTAAAATATAAGACACGTATTTTTTGCTTTATCATATTAATAAAAAAATACTTAGATAAAACACATTAAACTTGGGGAGTGGGGGCTCGTTACGTCACAGCTACGTATAAAATCTACTGAGAAGTGACGTCGTGCCACATTTGAACTCAATGTATCGCCGTAATGTTACGTAAAAATAAAAAAAATGTGTGTCCAATATTTTTTAATAATCTACATGACGGACAAAAAATATATTTTTAGTCATCGTCCCTAGCGATTCCTTCTACTACAGCAGTTTTGGCTCAGTAGAGCAATGGTGGTCCATTTGTAATGGTTGCTACTTACGAAAGTCGTACACGACAGGCGCAAAAAATGCTAAGAACAACGCGACGGCTCCTAAGTATACTGAGTCAAGTGTACTTCTAATAATATGAACATTTTTAACACAGGTGGATAGTAAATGATTTAATTGTTTGTAATATCCTAAAAAGTACAATTGCCGAAATTTGTTAGTTGACTCAGTATACTTAGGAGCCGTCGAACGGTTCGTAGCTCGTAGATACGATAGCAATTAACCAATACTTAATTAGATTAAAGCTATACGTAATAGGTGCAAACGACTGAACGATTTTTTTTGTCATGTTCATTTGAATTAACCAATACTTACGACGTACGTAAACGTATGACGACAAGTATCAAAAATACACTTGCGTGCAAAAAAATTGGCCCGTCCGATTCTTTCTATTTGAGAGACGATATCTCCTGTTGATGTGTATTTTAATTATTTTATATTGTGTGAAGGTAGGTAAGATAAAGTGTATTTACACAATATCCTATACTTTGATAAAAGCAATATTCTTAACAATATCGACTCGATTCTTCAGGTGTTCTCATCACTCACCTTTGTTTAGAAAAAAATTGGTTGTCTGTAAAGTTGGTTTACGGATGATAGTTTAACGTGACAACGTCATAACAAAACATTGATGCGGCGCAAGCGTACAATGAGCGTAACGGGACAATGAGCGTAACGGGACAATGAGCGTAACGGGACAATGAGCGTAATGGGACAATGAGCGTAACGGGACAATGAGTCATCCTTTTTCGTGCATGCAGCCGGCGTTCATCGATTTATTAGACGTTGTCACGTCAAAAACTGCGTGACTTTTTTTTGTCAGTGACGTTGAAAAAGCTTTTTTTTTTTACTGTTTGTTTATTGATCACATAACTTGAATTTTTAACAGACTTCGTAATGTCCTCGAAAACGAATCAATTAGTTTTAATATTTTTTGACGTGACAACGTCTAATAAATCGATGAACGCCGGCTGAATGCACGAAAATGTCCCGTTACGCTCATTGTCCCGTTATGCTCATTGTACGCTTGCGCCGCATCAATGTTTTGTTATGACGTTGTCACGTTAAACTATTGTCCGTAAACAAACTTTACAGACAACCAATTTTTTTCACTAACGTAATCTATATACTTTTTGGAAGGTGTAGTATGCAATATATTAGGTTATTGTTAATTAAATTCGTTGAATTATCTTGTTTCAAATCAAAGAGCGGATACTTTTTTTTGCACGCAAGTGTACCTATTACAAAAACTTCAATGAAAACATAACGGAACCACATAACATCGTGACAAGCTTTACTTTTTTATAAATTCAAACGCACACCCCTGTTACTTGGTGACGCCTGGACGTGACAACTATATGTCTACCAACTTAATTCGTCTTTCAAAAACTCAACCATGAACCTTATTTCTTGTAACCAAAGTCCAGAATACTTTGGCGCATCTGCAAATTGATCTTTGTCAACAAAGATATCACCAATTTTAGTCTTGCTATCAACTAAATCTTTACCTCAGAAGATGTAAGGTTGAAAATTGTTTGATGGAACGGCAGTGTTGAGCTTGGTAGTAAGGGCGTTCATACACGCGTGATTGAGATCGTCTAGCGATAGTTTGAGAATGTCATTGTTTTTAGGGCTAGCAAGTTTTTGTATAGAATTGGAAGGCGAATAAAATATACTGTGATATGTTTTCTTAGAATTACTAGGATGGTTTTGACTTTATGGCTAAAGATATAAGAATAGGCTCCAATAATGGCAGCAATTTCTCCCACTCCGCCCAGAGCGGGAGAAGTTACTTGATAAATTCCCACCCAAAAAAAAATGGGGTTGAATTACACTAGTGATTTATTGAAGTGTTTAATGATCCGCGGAATATAATTTGTTGTTTGTGTAGTGTGCGTGTTAATTGCGCAAAAACTACTTTTTTTTATTGCTGATTGGGCCTGCTCCTGACCTTGATCACGCCTGATAGAAAGCGATAGATGAAGTCTATGATGGAACGAGCGTACCCGGAAGATCCTGTTCACTCTCGCTTTAGGCTTGTTTCACACGTACCACAACGACAACACGGTTGGACGCTAATTATATGAAAATTAATAGTTAAATTCCCACGGACCACATTTTGCCGTCATTATCGACCGCGTGTGTGATACCGGCCACATCGCAGCCACGTCGTAACCACAATGCAACCACCAGCGTCACCGTGAACTAGCGGCCGGCACATTTTGTAGGTACCAAAACGCAACCGCAAGAAGCCGCAGCGACACTATTCACACGTCACCACAGCATGACCACATTTTGTCGCTGCGATGTGGTGTGGTTTTGGTACGTGTGAATAGGCCCTTAAATTACTTCCCAGTTTTCCACCTTCGTTTCTTCTTACTCTTGCTTTTTTCTTTCTCTTCTTTTTTTTTCAAAGGATAGACAGCAAAAAATACTTCCTATCATCTGCCAATAACAACAGGTTTATGTAACACTAGCAGCCCGTCCCGGCTTCGCACGGGGTAGACAATTATTTATTTTTGGAAATTTGGATATAAAACACTTTTTTTCACAAATATTTTTATTTATTAAAAAAATATTATTAGACATTATGATGTTCTTCAATATTGTTGTACATTATTTTGTTCTATCGCTAATAGTTTCGGCAGCGCATTCGACGAAAGACATTTTAAGACTCATTTTTCTACACCTTCGGTTACATTGTTCAAATTTTACCAAGGATCCCTAATTTTTTTCAAAATGAAATGTAGCCTATGTCAAATTGGAAGAATGTAGCATTCTATTGGTGAAAGAATTTTTTAAATCGGCCCAGTACTTTTTGAGCCTATTCATTACAAACATACAAACATACAAAAATAGGTACAAATCTTTCCTCTTTATAATATTAGTGTAGAAGTGTAGAAAACAGTCCGCCAAATAAGGATAGCGTAGTTCATTATTTTCGCTATTTCCCTTTCGCAAGATTTTTGTATGAGACCTATTTCCAGCTGTAGACCTAAGTTTTCTTATGAAAACAGTGTTAATATACGTCCACACATCAAAAAATTCGGCTCGCCTGACTTAAACTCTCGTATGTCGTAATTAGAGACACAATTAAAAACCCATTGTGTCTAAACCCAATAGAACACGCGTGGGATGCTCTTAAGCGAGCTGTTTGGAACCGTCAGCCACGTCCCCAGACAGTGCCAGCTCAGAGAAGCCGCTATTCAAGAATGGGACAGGTTACCCCAAGAAATGCTGGATAACTTGATTCTCAGCATGCCCAGGAGGATCACCGCATGTGTTTGAGCCAGGAGAGAAGATATATTATATTGAATATAAACCTTTTATTAATATTTTTTTGTTTAAGTTTGGTTAAACAGTGTTTTTCTTTCTATCAAATTTCTGTTACAATTACATTATGATTACCCTATGTAACAGTTCTACATTTATATCTGTAATTTTTATGGTGTACATAATAAGGAGTATTCTATCTATCTATTAATTACTCAATTTTTCTTTTTTATAAAAATTTAAAAATAGTTTTATTTTTTAATTTCAATCAGGGTATTTCTATTTAAAGAAAACACAACAAAAAAAATTTCTTGATAAAGTTCAATAAAAAAAAAAACAGCTTATGCTAGTGATCACAAACTTTTTTGATGTGTGTATATACGAGTAACCGCCAATAGTCTATTGTACAGTGGGCTGCATCAATTGGGTATCCGATTGGTATTAAAATTTGCTTTCAAGCCCTCTCACCTGACACTGAACAGACGCCAGCAAGTCAAGCTACCCGAAACTGTCAAATTTTTGCAATCAACCTTGAACCATAAACTGTTGTGATAAAGTTGAAAATCTAATAAAGAAATTTGACAGATTGTAGTAGCTTGATGTGCTGGCGTCTGTACATTATGTACCGATGACATTTACTCTAAAATGTGGTTAGATAACCATTGTATTCATAGTTAACAGACAGTTTGCAATTAATTTAAATTTCATAAAGCACTTTAAAACTTTCTTTTTAATTAGGGCACAGAAGATAAACTTGATGTGCCTGGCAGCGACAGATACTCCTCAGATTAATATTACAATATCTTCTCGTACCACATACCGCAGTGTCACAAAATGAAAGTCTTTGACCAGTGCGTGTTGCCACTGAAACGTGGTCGCTCACAGTGGGCCTTATTAGAAGGCTAAAAGTCACCCAAAGGGCAATGGAGAGGGCTATGTTTGGAGTTTCCCTACGTGGTCAAATCAGAAATAAAGAGATCCGCAGGAGAACCTAGGTAACCGACATAGCCCGAAGAATTGCCAAAATTAAGTAGCAGTTGACAGGGCACATTGCTCGCAGAACAGATGGCCGATGGGGCCGACGGGTTCTGGATTGGCGACCGCGTACCGAGAGACGTAGCGTCGGAACGTCGGAAGGCTTCCCAGAAGGTGGACTGGTGACCTTATGAAGGCCCCAGGAATCCGCTGAATGCGGGAAGCACAGAACCGGTCGGAGTGGCAGTGCTTGCGGGAGGCCTATGTCCAGCAGTGGACGTCTTTCGGCTGAAATTATTATTTGTTCATATTCTGTCAACTTTGTGCTAGGAGGTAGCCCTAATAATAAAAAGATTTCGGCAGGGCTAGTGTGAATTCTTGTGCCATTTGCCGACAGCCAGTCATTTTCTGTGACAATAAATGTCGTTATGAATTTTCAGTCCTAGTTATTTTTAAAGTATGAAACTCAAAATAACGTTCTCTTCATAACTTTTTTTAAGCACGTATTGCGGCAATAAACCAAAATTTATTTATTTTTCTTTCTTTCTTTATAAAAATATAATGTTTAAGAGCGAAAATGTTAAGTAATTATACCCAAAGTCTCAAATTCAGATCATTTATGTAAACAAAGGGGATAACATATCAAAAAAATATCGTCGTAATGGTAATTCGCATAAAATGGCGAAAAAAAAGGCTCCATTTTCTTTTAAGTACTGAATTTAAGAAATAATAATAAAAAAATAATCATAACGTAATTATTTTTATAAATTTTTGAAAGGTTAGGCCTTTCCATTAACTCGGTGCAGTCAGCCCTAGTTCTAAGAAAAGGAACGTCTGCCATTGGCTCACTGGTCACGTGCTCACGAGAGTTAATGAGAAAAGACGGATGCCACCACACTGATTACTGACGCTTTTGATCTGCCGTCAACTCTTGGAAATATGGAGTAAGGAGAAAAGAACGTCGTTAGTGTTTCGAATGTGGAACTGTTTCATAATTAATTGTTACTGCTTTATTGTCTAGACAGTCGGTATGCTATTGTTTTTACCCATGTGATAATTATTTTACTAAATTTATTGTTCGTCGACGTGACCCTAACAGAACATTTCTATGGAAACTTCATGGAACACTTCTTGGAAAACTTTACTGGGTAATACGATAACTCTTGGTAAGACTGGTTGTCAGACTTTCGGGCTTCTGAATACTACTAAAATTATTTATTTATTTATTTTATTATTTATGTGCACACAGTTAAATATATAGGATATACGACATAATTATAATTTCAGTACAAAGGTACTGCTTATTTCTTAAGAAATTTCTTCCAGCATACCTGCGAAAGGAGAAATGAAAAAGAAATGTAGACAATAGTGTATCAGAACAAGGAGAGTAAAATATGAATATGTGAAGTCTTTTAAACTAAAATATTAAATATAACAAATCACCGCCTAACAACGAAAACCAATCGAAATTTTGACGAAAATGACTTATGAATGCCAATGTACTTAAAATGTTGTGTTCTTTCGTCTGCGAAAACCCATTAATCGCTAATGCCCAAATACTCAAACGTTACTTAACTTTAAGACGTTCTTATAAGTGTTTCTGTCGCTACAAAACAGTTTAAAGTGACAGAGACAGCATTAGACTTAACGGCGACTTAAAATTGAATTGCGTTTGAGTATTCGGCAGTAAGTCTTATAGTTTCGCTGCTAGCTAATAAGATAACCGATTATTTCAAGCATTTCCAAGGTTTGTTTTCAAATACAAAACATTAAGCAGATTATGTGACAATTATTGAAAATTTCATTACAATGCAATAACTTTTTTAAATCTCAATAGACATGTTTAAATATAACGTTTATCAATGTACTGATGCTATGATGTAATAATAACAATATAATACTACAAAATGTATTTTCAACCCCAAAAACTTTGTAATCGCGATATCTCCGTTTTCACTTTTAATGATTTAATTGGTTTTCGTTGTAGGGCGGCGAAATACTTAAAAACCCACCACCCACTTACTTAATTATCAGACATTTAAATAAAATTATAAAAACACAAGCAGGCTTTGTCAAAGAGCCAAATGAAATTAATCGAAGGACACACCAAGTTAATTATATGCACCACATTTAACATAACGCAGTAGTCAACATGTATTTCCTGCATGATAATTTTTTTATTCAAAAACAATAAAAACACCGCTTTATATTGATTCAAAGCACAAACAATCTAACTCGGAGACAATGTTACAATATGTCATTTGTCAATTTATAGCCATTTGTGTTAAAGCCGCGGTGCAACCCATACAGACGATATACATAATAATTAGTTCTTTGTATAGGGATCTGTACAGTGTGGTGCCGGACGTAAAGAATAGCACTACTCCATTTCCTCCCGTGGGTGTTGTAAAAGGCGACTAAGGGACTTGCTAGAGAATGGGCAGCAGCGTTCTCTATGCATTTTTAACACCATACTGCGATCCCCAACCCGCCTGCCAAGCGTGGCTATTATGGCAAACCCCCCCAATTGGGGGTGGCTTACGTCCAGCAGTGCACGTCTTTCGGCTGAAATGATGATGATGATAAGGATCTCTAAAATTGATCATAGTTATTATTAACTGTTAAAAGTTATCCTGAAATCTGCTACCTAATAAGATTAGTTAAAAATTTGGCTCATTTTTACCAAAAATCTTAACATATAATAAATCTGACGAGTTTGTTTCTTTTTTTCTCTGAAACTGCCAGACGGATTTGAAAAAATATTTTTGCATTTGATAGTCCAATTCTTGAGGAAGATTGAAGGGGTTTTAATATCGCGCTACGACCCGAAGGAGCCGAGCAAAAATAAAAAGTAAAAACAGAGAGAAAGGCCGAGGGAATTTTATAAAAATGTGGTCGGTATTTAAGTATAGTGTATCTTACGACTTCCATGCGAACGAAGTCACGGCAGAAGCTAGTGTAATATACTAGATAATGCCTATTATTTTTTTGCGTTTACATGCCTCTTATCTTTATTTTTTATTTATTTAATACTTTAAGCACAATAAAGTGTGTTTTTTCTTTTTTAGGAAACTTTTATGCGCGCACACAACAAATTACCAAAGTTTCTTCACAATCGAGCGAGCCATTTTCGAGATTTTTGCGAGAGTAACACACGGCAATTGATTTTTATTAGAGATTTATTTATCACGATTATTGATTTATAATAATGTATGATAATGACCTTATTGACCACTGGGCGATAAGAAACAGCAAACCACTTCGCGGCAATACCATAAGGAATTGGCGGGATCAACTGGACTCATAATATCTAAAGGTCTGAAGGACTCAAATGGCAGTTTACAGAACAAAATGGTCACAGACTCATAAAAATGTATCAAACAAATGGCCATTTTGCCAAACATCGAATTTCCCATCGTACCAGGCACGCATAGAGATACAAGTTTGTATTTCGCATGCACACAATTATTGTTTCTCAAACAATCGACGAACGCCTAACAGCGCATGCTCAGAATACTTTTAACTACTCTGTTGTTAATCATTAATCATGCTTGGTAAGTCATTGCTTTACAATAGTGGTGCAACGAATACGAATACTAATATTCGTATTTGCCGAATACTATCAAATTACAGAATATTCGTATTCGCCGAATACTTTCATGACATTGGTGACTTCCTAAAAATTCCATATAGATATTGCGTTGCGACCGAGCTAACAGACAAAGATTCATTTATACGAGTTACGACAGAGTTGATAGACACAAAGATTATTTTATAAAAACATAAAACTTTCATATCTTTTGTTTACATCCACAGATGGTCAGCCATTGTGGCGACTTTTTGTTTGTACTTAGATAAGTTGGTAGGAGTGGGCACGTATTAAGCTAAAGCTAAATATTTATCATCATCATCATTTCAACCGAATGACGTCCACTGCTGGACATAGGCCTCTCCCAATTGGAGGGGTTTGCATAATCGCCTCGCTTGGCAGGTGGGTGGGCGATCGCATTATGGTGTTAAAAATGCATAGAGAACGCTGCTGCCCATCCTTTAGTAAGTCCCTTAGTCGGCTTTTACGACACCCACGGGAGGAAATGGGGTGGTGCTATTCTTTACCGTCCGTCCGTTTGTTCCGTGTAGTGCCGGAAATATTTATATTGCCTAGTAATTATTTCATATATTTATTTCCTTTCACCTTCTTTGACTAATAATTGCGTGCAGATATAGTAGAACCAGGTATTCGCATTCGTATTCGGCGAATAGTATATCAGTATTCGTATTCGTAGTATTCATTACATCACTACTTTACAAGTTGTATGACATTGTTAGGTGAGAATGGTCAGACAAAGGGATTTGAATTAGGAATTCTGGTTTTTTTGATAATAATATTGACTAAAATGACTGCCTCGTTGGTCTAGTGGTCGCAAGCGCTACTGATGACCATGAGGTCCTGAACATGAATTCCCAGATAGGGCAAAGCATTATTGGGTTTTTCCATCTGGGTTGTCTCAGTAGCAGTCCGGCGTCTAGATTTATGCCCGGTTGATGGCAATAGGCTCACCCCCTATCACATGGGACTTAAATATAACTGGCGAAATGTGAGTGTAGTATAGGTACACACGGCTACATAGCTATACAACTACATAATATCCAGTTTACGCTGGTCTCGCTTTGTATAGGATTTCCGTACAATGAGAGATCAGCTTATACTGGAAATATATAGCTTGATATGTAGCCATGTTGACACCTTGCCTAACCGGGGAAAACAGGCGTGATGTTATGTTATGTTGAGTAAATAGCCGCAAAACATGTAAAAATATACTGCCAGTGACGGTATAGAGGTATGAGGAACAGGGTGTAAAGTTCACTCATACTCTATGGAAAAGGGAGGATCCTCCGACCAGACGGGTGTTGTGTCTGGTGGGCAACTGCCCGACGGTTGATGTCGGGATGTTGTATATATGCTAGTCGCGCGGTAAACTCTGATTGCGCGATGCAGGATTTGTGACGTCAGGTCTTTGATGCGTAGTTCGCATCTGGCGTTGTTGATGCCACCACAACGGTAAGTCAGTCGTACAATACAGTACGACTCGTACAGTCAATAAAAATTACAATACGACAGATTGACGTGCTAAGTCAATTTGTCCTGTTAATGTTGTAAATAAACCGTTTTAAACCAAATTCCGTGGTTTAAAACCCGTTTTTTTTTTTAATTGGTTAGAAACCACGACCACGTGTGCTGTACATTGATTACGTATTACTTTTAAAAGTTAAGTTTAAAAGGCTAATTAAACATTTACCATTTTTATGTACCTAAATGAAGTCATGTATATAATTTGAATTTTTAAATTTAGGTGACGGTTTTTTTATTTTTTATTACTTGATTAGGAATTTTAAGTAATAATATCACTTGTGTCAACTGTTTCTCTAGTTTAAATAGAAAATCTAAATATAAAACACTGATTATGGATTCTCTTAAACTACGAACAGTGAATTACATTTACATTTATGAAGTAGCTGTATTTGTAAAAAAAAATGAAAATCTATTAGATAAACTCAAATCGAAAAGATATATGTTAAAAATTGCTAATGTACCACATAAAACGGCTCTATTTAACAAAAGCTTCTTTGGCATTGCATCAAAAATATACAACAAAATACCTATTGACATTCTGAGCACTAAGGAACTTCCAGTGTTTAAAAATAAATTACGTAACTTTTTAATTGATAAAGCATACTACACGATCCAAGATTTCTTGAATTATTGATTGATTTGTTGACCATGTATTAATTTCACTGTATATACCTAATAATAATTTTACTGTATTTTGATATTTTGACATTTATAATAACTAAATTTGACGTGTAAAATAATTTTAAACTTAATGCCTACACATAATTATTGTATGCCAATTAGGCAGGACATATTGGAACTGAATTTTTTTGTTAAGACCTGTAACAAACATATGCCCACAATAAAGATATTTTGAATTTTGAATTTTGAATCATAAATGATTCTCTTGCACGTCTTCCTAAACATACTGCCAATAAGATATCAAGAATTCAAGATGCAAGATACTAAACAATGTTTTCAAAGATAACATACAAATAAAATAAAACAATCGCAATACGATAACGTGTGCCGATAACGAAATGTAAAATATAGGAACACGATACCCAAATACTAATATTACCATAGAACAACGTACCTAACGGTCGGATACCGATACCGGGGTCGTGAGTTCAATTCCCAGGATGTGCAGTTAAAATTCTGAGTCCAGTAATACCGTACAAAATGAATAATAGTTAAGTGAAGTCATTTAGATAGTTATCGTATTGATGTAAATTATAATTTGATTTGACCAATTACGGGGAGATGAGGGGTTATGATTTTGATTTTGTGATAGTCTGGGACCTTGGCTTTGTCCTCGACGGACAAGGAACATCCCGACACCATTTTCCAATAGATGAACTAAACAGTTTCTTCTTTTTTTTTAAGTGAGTACCTACTTCTTTAGGCACTTTTGGGTTGGGGAAAAAGCACTGAACTCGCGTGACCGTCACGCTCCGATATATATACAGATGTGTGTAAATACTCTTTACGAGTTTGTAAAGCTAAGAAATTTTCACTTCTGACGTGAAGTTTTTACTTCCGACGTGAAGTTTTCACTTCTGACGTTTTCACGACTGACAGATTTTTATTTTATTGTTATCCTACTTTGTGTCCCAGAAGGCAAAGGCCTCCTCTTTTTCCATCCAAATCTCTCTATTTAGTGCGATATCTGGCTATGTTGGCCATCAAATGTTTTTTTTTTTTTTTTTATCTAGGGCATCTCAGAGTGTAACCACTAAGGTTCCGACTCTTTAACCGAACTTTCCTGTGGTTGCCTTAAGCTCCTAACGAAACTTAATGCCTCAGCCAGGGCGTAAAAAACTATAAACTAAACGACTGCTGCTCGCTAAGGGCACCCCCTGTGGGGTACGAACCTCGGCTTAGGGCAGCTGAGTCGGAGGGAGGGTGGCAAGGGACCGACGGTGGCTGGATAAAATCAGTGTTTTGATTATTATCGTGAGGGTTTTGGATTACATGCTGCTCCGCTAAAACGCGTGCTGGCGCTTCACTTACAGTCAAGGGTCGGGGAGGACTATTCGTTAGTCGGGGATTTCGCGCGGGGCCTCGGCGGCGAGGCCGGAATGACGATCGTGTATTGTGTGCTCTTATTTTGCGAACTGTACTAGTTTCCCTACGACTCTCCTGGAGGAGAGTAGTGGGGTCGTCTGGGTCGGTCAGTGCATGCCTTGGACGGCGGGTCGAACTAATTTTAGAGGGGACATAACTTGCGGCCTTCACAACTAGAGCGTTGCGATGAGTGGCTGCTGAATCGAAGAAGCGCTTTGAAGTGCGCTTCATGAATTGGGCTATCTGGCCATCTAAAATGTAAATAAAACATTTAAGAAAATGACGACTCGCAAATTTTTATCTCTTGATTTTCTGCGTATAACATGGGTTTTTGATAAAAACGTTGCTTAAAAGTTAAGCAATGATTAACATCTGCACTATAATTTGTTTGACATATTATGACCGTCTCTTAACTTAAAGCAACTTATTAATAAAGGGGACCAACTTTAACCCCCGTTACTATTTTTTTAAAGGTGCCATGTCCACGGACGAGAGAATCGCGGCGAAAGTCACGCAGTGCATTCAAATGATCGTCGCAATGATATTGCCGTGTGGAGATTGATTCATAGAGTTTCTTTTTTTGATGGCAAGGCGAGAGTATCGGCGCGATTTTGACCACTGAAAGTCAGCGCTACGCTGTGGATCTCCCATAACACAGCATCATGCTGAGTGGAATCCTTCTTGTCTCAGTCCTGACGAGCAGCTACCGATTATTTCAGTTTTGTGCTCGTGATTATAATGTAGATCTACTTTGTTTTATTTTTCTGTTTACATAGGTAACTACTCGAATTAATTATCATTTTTTATAAATGTTTTTCTGTGACAAATAAACCGATTTCTCTTTCTTTCATTTTCTCGCCCGCGGAGATGGCGCCTTATGAAAAATCCTTTCTTAGTGGTATCTTTTTTAGTAGTAGTTAGTGTTAGTGTTTTGTAGTTTCTTAGTAAAAGATCGCTTTTAGCTATAAGACCGCCCATTGTGACACCCTATGTAACAGTTCTACATTTATATCTGTAATTTTTATGGTGTATCTACATAATAAAGAGTATTCTATCTATCTATCTACCTAAGGCACATAGTTTTTCCTTTCTACATTGAAAGAAATGTTTGTTTATCTGTAACAAAATTTTTGATTACTGTTCACACAAAAATTGTGACTTGCGAATTAGATCTCTTACAAAACCCTGTTTTGCACACAAAAAAATCAGTTTTCTTAATTTAAGCTAAGTTTATTTCCTTATAACTAAAGTTGAGTTATTTTTGAAGTAACTTAATTAGTTCGGCTAATTATTTCTTTCAGTGTAAGGCACATAATCTTACAAAATGTCATGTCTCTATCTTCAGTGCTTTAGTCTGTGGGTAGCCTGTTAATCAATTAGCCAATCAGGATAATCTACGTATCTCCGACTGCATTCGCAAACATACTTAACGGTCAAAGTAATGTTATTCCATCCTATTCAAACTCAGATTGACGGCTACTACCAACTTAACCCTTATGCACAAAAGCTCAATAATTACGATCCACTTATGTATGCACACGGCATCCACAAATGGCCTTAATTGCTACTGTACTTCAAGGCCTATTGAGTTAGGCCTTGGGCCAACCTTCCGGGCGCGTGGGAGACCAGGCCTATTAACTGTAGGCCATATATGGCACCATATGGACGAGGTTACGGCCTCAGATGCACGGATCTTTGAGCGGCTTCGTTACTGTGGGCCGTAATAAATTAAAAATAAGTGGGTAGCTTGATTCATGTAGTATTGTTTGTGTAATGTGAACATGTTAAGAAGGCACTCACCGGTACACCAGCACGACTCCTTTAAAAAAATATTATCTCGTGAGTGAGAAAGAATTATGAAAATCGGCTCCGTCAGCAACCTCGATAAGTGTGTCTAGAATTTTCTAATACCTTTTATAAATTTTGATATTGGGACACGAAGCAACAAAATTCGATCTAAAGTAAAGTGGCCACATTTCTCTAGTTCGTATTTTGTTGCTTCGTGTTTCAATATGAAATTGTATAAAAGGTATAAGAAAATTCTAGACACACTTACCGAGGTTGCTGATTGTGCCGTTTTTCATAATTCCTTCTCAGAATTTTCTAATACCTTTTATAGTTTCATATTGAGACACGAAGCAACAAAATTCGATCTTAAGTAAAGCGGCCACATTCCTCTAGATCATGTTTTGTTGCTTCATGTCTCAATATGAAACTGTATTAAGGTATTAGAAAATTCTAGACACACTTACCGAGGTCGCTGATTGAGCCGTTTTTCATAATTCCTTCTCAGTCACGAGATAATATTTTTTTTAAGGAGTGACGCTGGTGGACCGTCGAGCACTCACCGGTCAAAAGTAATCATTAAGAAAAAATTAATCATTAAGAGAACTTCTATTAAGAGGGCACCCTCTTAATAGAAGTTCTCTTAATGATTAATTTAGAAGTTATAACGGTAGGTTACCGAGTGTAATTGGATAGTGTTTTATGAACTCTGTTTTGATAAGGTAGGTAAATGAATTCTAGGAATATACATATATACATAAACTCACGTCTTTTTCCCATGGGGCTAGGCAGAAACTACAGAGCGCCACACAATTGTTTACTATGACATGTAGCATACTCTTAGAAAGGGTATAAGCTAAAAAACTGTTTAAAATAAAACTCAGTTCAAAATGGCTGTTAGTTTTTTTAATACTGAATTTAGAAGTTGCAATTTTTCACACAATTAAAAACAAAATTGACTTTGGAAGCACATAAGTATTTTTTTACAGATCAATTGCATCAAATAATGATTTATTTAAAATAAATAAATACATTGAAGAATACAATAAAATTTATTTCGTGCAATTACAACCATTAATAAAAAAGTAATGACGATTTAAAGGCGAGATTCTGGGTAATTTTAGGAAAAAACCTAAAAAATCGTATCTTAATAACCGTGACACTTAGGACATGGGGTCTTGGGATGAAACCTCGCTAATGACCCTCCCAACCCCCCAAAAAATTGTGTCGGTCCATGTGCCAAACACCCTGTATTATAGTTATTGTAAAAATTCAGTCATTTGTATATACATAGTCTAAGACTTCTCATGCTGATGTAAGTACTTACATATGTAACAAATGTTCAAAAAAATATATGTTTTTTTCATGAATGATTAGTCGTCATTGGATACATGAAGTGGGCTGTCTTTGTAAGACGACTAAAATGCCACGGTGTATACAACATCCCAACATCAACAGTCGGGCAGTTGCCCACCAGACACAATACCCGTCTGGTCGGAGGATCCTCCCTTTTCAATAGAGTATGAATAAACTTTACACCCTGTTCCTCATACCTCTACCGACCGTCCTTTCTCTCTAGAATACACATATACATAAAATCACTATCCCCAGAACGAAATACACACCTACACAATCAGACACCAAGTCTACCAGCTCAGTATGCGCATATCGGGC
Source organism: Dryobota labecula (assembly GCA_947523025.1). Lineage (NCBI taxonomy): Eukaryota > Metazoa > Arthropoda > Insecta > Lepidoptera > Noctuidae > Dryobota > Dryobota labecula. The sequence goes on from OX383306.1 coordinate 15,881,090, forward strand.
GAGGCCGCGACCTGTCGCTTGCGTCGCTAATGGGACGTTGCTCCCGTGCCTTTGCGCGGGCGCAGGGTTAGATGTAACGAAGTTCAGGTGGTATTTTTGGGTTCGAATTATTTGGAACATCCATAGGCAGGGCTGAAAATCTAAATACCTACTAAGAATGGTTAGCGTATATTTATTGATTTAAATAATGTAGGTTATGTAGTTTTTTTCAGTTTTTATTTAAGTTTAAATTTTCAAATTTACAGTTGTTTCAGGTACATTCAGTCAGATGGCGGAGATTGACAAGTTTTGATTGCTGGTGCATCCAATAGAAGACAAACTGACACCAATCCATCAAAACCATAAAAAAAAACTGCAAGAAATTCAGAACACACAATCGCTCCGTGTGGAGCATGAAAAAGCCAGTTTTTTTACAAACAAAAAACCGAGATTCGGTAATGCGGAACCTAGCAATAAGCTTGGAAGCAAATCAGAGCTTCTATAGGAAAAAAGCTAAAGCTTCTTAGGTTATCTGTAAGATCGCTTTTAGCGATAAAATTGCCTATTGTGGCACTTTGAAAAATCGGAATCTTTTTTGTAGGTAGATTATATATTATGATTCGGCTCGCCTGACTTCAACCCAATAGAGCACGCGTGGGATACTCTTAAGCGAGCTGTTTGGAACCGTCAGCCACGTCCCCAGACAGTGCTCAGGGAAGCCGCTATTCAAGAATGGGACAGGTTACCCCAAGAAATGCTGGATAACTTTATTCACAGCATGCCCAGGAGGATCATCGCATGTGTTCGAGCCAGGGGAGGAATTATATTATATTGAATATAAACCTTTTATTAATAAATTGTTGTTTAAGTTTGAATAAACAGTCTTTTTCTTTCTATCAAATTTCTGTTACAATTACATTATGATTAATTACTCTTTTTTTTTTTTTAATAAAAAATAGTTTTATTTTTTAATTTCAAACAGGGTATTTCTATTTAAAGAAAACACACAACAATGAATTTTTCATGATAAAGTTCAATTTAAAAAATTATATCAGCTTAGGCTAGTGGTCACAAACTTTTTTTGATGTGTGTATGTAAAATTTCTAAATGGCTGCTCTCAAAACAGTGAAGGAAAAAACCGTGAGGAAACTGGCATTTCCAACCAAAAAATCGAAGACATGTGGCACCAACCAACTTGCACATCAAAGCGCCACTGACGCGCGCCTTGCTCGCACTGAATGACACAGCTGACAGGATAGATTTATTTTCCAGCTCTCTGAATGAATTCACAAAAATAATATTGTATGTGTTATGTTATTTAAGAGCGTTGTACCGGTCCACTAACTCCGCGTGTCGCGGGTTCGATTTCCGCACGGAACAAATATTTGTATGACTTACAAAGTAGTTGTTCCGGGTCTGTGTATTTGTGTATTTGAGTTTAAATGTTTGTAAATGCACCCACAATACAGCAGAAATTCCTAATGTGGGGCACGTTTAAAAAAAAAAACATTATCTCGTGACTGAGAGAGAATTATGAAAAACGGCTCAATCAACTATCTCGGTAAGTGTGTCTAGAATTTTCTAATACCTTTTATAAAGTTTCATATTGAGACACGAAGCAACAAAATACGATCTAGAGGAATGTGGCCGTTTTTATTAAGATCGAATTTTGTTGCTTCGCAACAGCGCCGAAATATCGGGAACTCATATCAAATAGTAAACATGGTAAATATCCCGTTTGTGTTAATAATAATGTTAGTGACCATAACAGTTTAAAGACTTATATAAAATAAGTATATAATATAAAGAAAAGGAGTAAATAAAATAGGTTTATTTGTCACAGCAACATGTACATACAAAAAAGACGTGTGGCACTCGGGGACTGCCGCGGTAAAGCTATTGCATAGCATTTTGTATCAACTTATGCAATTATAATTATTTATTTATTTTATTTATGTAGTATTTCTTTTTCTTTGATATTATTTTTTTTTTTTTTTTCGTTACGGAATTTCTGGATTCGGTCCCCGCGTTCAAGGCCCGCGATAGAAGCTATGCAATAGCTTAAAAACAAAATAAATAAGTGCTGAACGTCGTAAAAGTGTATAACTACGTAAACAAAGTCAAATACTATTCAAATATAAGCATAATAACAACTTTAAAATAGACGAAAGTGTTGAACCTAAAGTAATTTTAAATAAAAAAAGAGTGACAAACTGTTTTGACAGCGAAAAAATTCCATGTACATGAGTCATTTCCAACCGTCTAGTCAAGTTTAAAAATTGTTCAACTGGAATGGTATCAACTATTTGGCAAGCTTTCATTAAGTCATTGTAGCCTCGCGGTGCAACAGGGGAACTGAATGTACTAGTAATCGACTGGTCGTGACTTCAAACCCCACCATCAACAATCACTTTTTGTGAAGATCATAATTTTATAAACTAATATTTATAAGAATAATATACGCAGTACACAGAAAAAAGAACTGCCAGAAATTATTAGATCACTAGAGGGTACTGGTGTAGTAAAACCGTCGGAGTGGGGAGCGTGAGGTTTTTTCGTTACGGAATTTCTGGATTCGGTCCCCGCGCTCAAGGCCCGCGATAGAAGCTATGCAATAGCTTAAAATAATATAATTAACTCGAGTAGGTAAACAGAAAAACATAACAAAATAGATCTACTTTATAATCACGAGCACAAAACCGAAATACTCGGCAGCTGTACGTCATGACTGTGACAAGAAGGCTTCCAGTCAGCATGATGCTATGCTATGAGCTGGACCCACAGCACAGCGTTGGACCCACAGCGCTGTGCTGTGGGTCCAGCTCATAGCACTTGTGGTCACTCGAAAAATAAGTACGGAAACCAAGCATAATCGATTGCAATCAACAAAAAGTTAAATTAACGTGTGTGTACATTACATGCTTATTTCATTTGTACATTAAAAAACATCTCACTGTCATAATATTGACTGGCACTTCGAATTCAATTGATCATAACATTTGACCTCCAACAATTATTAACATGTATGTTTACTAATTGAACCCATTCAGTTAAATTGATACACTTGTTCTTGTTATGATTTCCGCGTAATCAGAGATTCAATTTTAATTGGTAAAAAATGGTAATTTCATTAATCTAGTTTTGGTATGATATTTTGGTGAGAAGAACTGCGTGTTTTTGCTGAAAGATGTAATTTTAGATCTTTTGTCCTAAGATGACTTAGTTTTTGTACGATCTAATTAAACTACTAACTACTGTGAGTTGAGTATGAGGTATTGGTTTTGATGTCAAGGTCGGGATAAGTGTTAATGGGATTTTTTCAGTAGCAGGCCGGAGTCTGGATTTGTGCACGGTTGATGGAAATAAGCTCGCCCCTTATGGGACTTAAACATAACTGGCTAAAAGTGAGTGGTTTTTTTTTCTGTTGGGAAATAATCATGGATACCCTGCGTCTGGGAAGAACGGAGGTTTATGAATGAATGAATGATTTTATTCACTTAAATTTCATAACACTAGATAATTGCCTCACAAAACTGCTGACGCAGTTTAACTGTGAGATCGTTTGAGTCTCTCTTACAATAAACATGTTGTCAGGTACATCTATAACCTATTTATAATTAACTAGCTTTTGCCCGCGGCTTCGCCCGCGTGGATGTCGGTTATCGCATAAAAAAGTGCCCTATGTCCTTCTCCATATCCCAGGCTATATCTCAAAATTCTAACTTAATATTAATTTTAATTTAATATTAATTTTAATGTGACTCACTATGTGAATAGAAACCGAAACAAATGATTTAATATAGTAAAAGTACTTATGTTCTGAACGTGAATGAGTCTTTACCTAAAGATAACAAACACAAAATCAAAATACGAAATTTCACTCAAATTCTTAAAGCAAACAATTGTACCAAATACAACACGAAATAAAAATGCGACACAAATAATAATTTTAAAATAATTCACGTAAGTACCAACGATGTTAAAACAAAACGAAATCCTCCGAAATGTCGCATGGTACACCGTTTATCCTGAGAAAACGCTTGAAATGTCTAATGAACACCATTGGTGCATAACGTTTCTCAGGGTCACGTTCGCAATTGGACGAAATATATGACATTTATTTTGTACTTGCAACACGATCTGGATGTAGAATTCGATTAATCGACTAATACTTGACCGGTTGACATTTTAGCGGGAACACCACTAAACGAACGAAAAAAAAAGAAAACAAAATACGTCTATACTCTGTGGTCGTGTGGCGGTGTGACGCGATGCTTAATGTAAACATTCATCAAGGTTATACGTGCGTAAAGTAATGGATTCAATGAGAAAACGGTTTAATCTTAGAAGAATCTTATACAGAATTACTGAGAAATAAGTGTAGATTTTGTATTGAGTGTTAGTTTATCGAAAAGTGATAAATATGTCAGTGAAAAAGTAACGAAAGTTTTGGAATGCACAAATTTTGATCATAAGGCCGCCGTGTTTAGTAATGTTTTAATGATAAATATTCTAGTATACTGTTTGAAATACACGTAAGTAGCTAGCTTATTTATCTACAAACATAATTTGGCTAATAGCTACTGATATGATAGCGTATTGTTACCGTAATCGTATTTCCAAGAGTAAAATTCGGCAAACAAATACCTACAAATAGTCAATAAAATAGATATAGTATGTTATCCTTAAGAGATAGACATATTCCATCGCGGACTTTTTTGAAGACCCTTAAAAGATACATAATTCCACCATACATTATTTTGTTATATCTCAAAGGGTTTAGACAGCGTTTTCGTTGAAAGCTCCCAGATGGCTTATTTTTTTCCGACACCTCCAACAAATATCGTTAATTCATATAAAAATGCATACAAAAACATAACAAATTATATACTAAAACCTTCCTCGAGAACCAAGCTATCCATTGGTGAAAACAGCATGAGAATCGGTGCAGTAGTATTTGAGTTTATCGCGAACAGACAGACAGACAGACAGACAGACAGACGCGGCGGAGGACTTTGTTTTATAATATGTAGTGATACCTACACTTACATAGAATCTAATACGTGCGAATTTTACTTTATTATCTTCTTGTCTGATGTCAGCAGGCAAAGTGTTCAATAAATAGGGAACGCGTTTTTTTAAAGTTCTGTCTCCATAATAATTACTAACTCTGGGTACATCACATTTACCTGCTGTCGGCGACCTGGTAGTATACTTGTTTGAAACTTATGAGTCACTATCCCACCTGCCATGGTTATTAACTAATAATAGGTATTTGTGTTTAAGGCTAACTGGAAGAATGTTACATATTTTGAATAACCTACTATAGTCTCCTTTACAACTGTTTTTATAATTATGTTTTATATGTTGGACTCCTACCGACTAAAACCTTACTGTTCCTTCTAGTACTATAAGTCGGGAGCCCGGGAGATACTTGTACATTCGCCGCACCCCCGACTGGTATCAACCTATCAAGAAGTAGACCGGGGGGCGCGATAATGGTAGGGAAGACATGCCCATAGAATATGGAAGGATTATTAGAGCCGTACTGGATATGCATCCTAAAGTAAGCAATGGAATAGTGGAGAGACGGGTGATATTTATCTTTTAACGACATCGCTGCCATTTTGGCTCAGATCCAACTGCTTTCTCTACTCTTTTCATGTTATCATCATCATCAGCATTTCAGCCGAAAGACGTCCACTGCTGGACATAGGCCTCCCCCAAGCACCGCCACCTCGACAGGTTTTGTGCTTCCCGCATCCAGCGGATTCCTGCGGCTTTCATAAGCTCATCGGTCCACCTTGTGGGAGGCCTTCCAACGCTACGTCTTCCGGTACGCGGTCGCCACTCCAGAACCTTTCGGCCCCAGCGGCCATCTGTTCTGCGCGCAATGTGCCCTGCCCACTGCCACTTAAGTTTGGCAATTCTTCGAGCTATGTCGGTTACCTTGGTTCTACTGCGGATCTTTTCATTTCTGATTCGATCACATCGATCATCATTTGATCATTAGATCATTCGATCTTTTCTTGTAACACTATCGAATTCGGATCTGATCCAAAAGCCATTTCCTGGAATTCCTTGTTACAATACAATCATCAAAGTTAGATAATAATCAACAACGAATCACCATTTGATGGCGGATTGTTTACGTCACGCATCTCCGAGCGTTTCCGATCATTGCCGACCAGACATACCGACTATTGTCAATTATCCATTGTTACAATCAGTAGGTCATTGATTTGGTCGAGCTTAATTTTAGGGTACCGCATTCATGAGTTATTTGATTTTAAAATAGTTGATAAGGGTTTCGAAGCAAAGCTAGGTACAATTTCACTGTCTGTCTTTGAGGGTGGGTTTCTTAGCGAGTCTAAGACACAATTTCATCATGTCAGTTTTACCTAAAAGTCACTGTCGCGATAACATTATTTAGAAGGTAACCCTGCGTATTATACACGACCACTAGTCACTGAATAAATGAGGGTCTTGTCACATTCCCTGCATTCATTTGTTAATTCTCATTCACGGCTCTCCAAACGGTGATGGAAACCGTAAGGAAACCGGCATGTCCTAGAACCAAAAATTCGAAGACATTTGTCATCTACCAACCCGCACTGGGCCCGCGTGGTGGATACTAATTTAATAATAATACTAATTTAATAATAATAATACAAATTTAATAAAAATAATACTAATTTAATAATAATAATACTGATTTAATAATAATAATACTAATTTAATTAATAATGATACAATTTTTTTTAATACTATTTTCGTGGCACACTCTCTCACCGAGAGGAGGCTTGTGTGATGTGTCCCAACATTGGGAACATTATAGGCTATTTATACTTGTCACACTCAACAAACGCAGGCTTAAAAATTCTTTTTTTTATACTTTATAACGCAAAACATTCGCAAAGCTAACTTATTTTCTACTCTGTCTATTTCTGTCGACCTTGTCAAAACTTTTTAAGAGACTCGTACATAATGAAATCTATCCAATATTACACAGCGTCATCATCCGAGAGCAACATGGGTTTGTTCAGCGACGTTCGACTGTTTCAAATTTATTTATTTTTTCCAATTATCTTTTTGAAAACATGGACAGGTGGTTGCAAGTTGACGCGGTATAAACAGATAAAAAAAAAAAACAAAAACACTCACCATCATAAGAATCCGGAATATACAGGGGTTTTCCAACCAGCTTCCCCTTTTTCCCCGACAGAGGGACCGCTTCCACCCTCCTGTGGGCCTCCAACACTCTATACAAAAGCACTGGCCTATCCTCCCCCTCAAACTTCACCACGCGAGGCAACGAGAACTTATCCACAAAATCCTTCAACGTCATCACTTCACTTGAATCGTCCTCGGGCTCTACGGAACCATTTCGGCGACCTAGTAAAAAATTGTCCGCCCATTCCGGAGCGTTCGGTCTTCGCTCAAGGAAGTCAGGTCTACGTTCACTACTACGAGGTTTGTATCTAGGGGGACGGTCTCGTCTTACTAAAGCTTCGTTGGCTTCCGCAAGCCATCGTGTGACTAGTCTTTCACGTTCTACGTCCAGGTATCTAGGTTTGGAAGCATCGCAAGCGAAGCGTGCTGCGTCGAAGCAGTACTGAGGGGGTGGGGGTCGTATCCGAGGGGGGAAGAAACGGGGAGGGACGTACGGGGGATGGGGGGCGTAGGCCGGCGGCGTCCTCGGCCCGGAGCCCTCGACTGACGCCGTTCTGAACATATTGTCAGGCCATTGATGATGCTCCCGCCACCTGAAAACAAAAGAAGCACTGGTTAATTTGTTGTAACAAAAAAGTCCGGTACCGTACGGTGCCGGGTTTGCCGTGTGCCGGTTTTGGGTAATTCCAATTCCTTTGGGCTTATGAAGATACATGTGGTTTAGGTTAATAAATTTTGTTAATGAATATTGTGTTTGTGAAATTTTAAGTGGAATTATGTTTCTAAATAAATGTGTTTTCTTTCTTTCTTTCTTGCGACTCAGTCTCATTCTGTGGGTATGCCGTTTCACGAAGACGAACAGACATCAAAATTCTTGTTTATATGTATGTACTATGAGATGCCGGACGTAAAGAATAGCATCATCCCATTTCCTCCCGTGGATGTCGTAAAAGGCGACTAAGGGACTTGCTAGAGAATGGGCAGCAGCGTTCTCTATGCAATTTTAACACCATACCTACTGCGATCGCCAACCCGCCTGCCAAGCGTGGCGATTATGGCAAACCCCCCCCGATTGGGGGAGGCTTATGTCCAGAAGTGGACGTATTTCGGCTGTAATGATGATGATGAACAAAAAAAGTCGAGGAGCTGATAACTTTTTTAGGGTTCTGTAGTCAAGAAGGACTATTACCTATAGTTCGCCATGTCCGTCTGTCTGTCTGTCCTTGGCATAGTTCAGAGACTCTTAGTAATAGAAAGCTGTAGTTTGGCATGGTTATACATATTAATCACGCCAACAAATTGGTAAAATAAAATAATGAAAAAAAAAAAACGGTTCCTCACTTGCACATGTGAGGATGATATTTGTTACTCTCATCTATCCCATGGTCTGGGGTCTCGTTGGATAGGTCATTCAAAAATATTGCGGGTTTGTGGACACCATATTTTTTCGATTCAGGGAATTTTTATTAAGAATCAAGTGTTCCCCTGCCAGCTAAATATTTGTTTTAGAATAAGCGAAAAAATTCAGTGCAGTTTTAATAATTCATCAGATTTTAATTTATCATATTTTCATCATTATCATCATCATTTCAGCCGAAAGACGTCCACTGCTGGACATAAGCCTCTACCAATTGGGGGGGTTTGCCATAATCGCCACGCTTGGCAGGCGGGTTGGCGATCGCAGTATGGTGTTAAAAATGCATAGAGAACGCTGCTGCCCATTCTCTAGTAAGTTCCTTAGTCGCCTTTTACGACACCCACGGGAGGAAATGGGATGATGCTATTCTTTACGTCCGGCATCACACAGTACATACATATAAACAAGAATTTTGATGTCTGTTCGTCTTCGTGAAACGGCATACCTACAAAATGAGACTGAGTCGCAAATAAAGAAAGAAAGAAAACACATTTATTTAGAGACAATTCCACTTAAAACTACACAAACACAATATTCATTAACAAAATGTATTAACCTAAACCACATCTATCTTCATAAGCCCAAAGGAATTGGAATTACCACAACAGTACGTGGAATTACCTCAGCCGTATGTGAACCTACGACCCGATACACTAACGAGGCATTTATTACATAAATATTAATTAAATGTCCATGTTAGTGGGCATTTTACAACTATTACACCATCAAACGCTGGTTATAAAGATATAAAATTAAATAATTTGTATGAGAACAAATCTGTGAATATTGAAATAGTTGCGTGATTTTTTATTGGAAGTTTTTTTGATCAATGCAATATTTTACGATGTTAATATTAAAATACAAACACATTACATTTCTTATCCAACTTTCCTCTCGCAGGTCTGCTGGAAGAAATTTCTTTTGAAATAAGCAGTACCTTTGTGCTCTTCTATGTTAATATATTGTCCTGTCAAGTATTTTGTGTGTACATAAATAAATAAATAAATAAATATCAAGTGTGTTAAAAGTGTCTAGTTTAAATGGAGTATTTTATATTTTGTTGTTTTTAGTATACACTAAAAACAACAATATAAAATACTCCATTTAAACTAGACACTTTAAGTTTACATGGAGTATTTTATATTTTGTTGTTTTTAGTATACACTAAAAACAACAATATAAAATACTCCATTTAAACTAGACACTTTAAGTTTAAATGGAGTATTTTATATTTTGTTGTTTTTAGTATACACTAAAAACAACAATATAAAATACTCCATTTAAACTAGACACTTTTAACACACACTTGATATTTATTTATTTATTTATTTATGTACACACAAAATACTTTACAGGACAATATATTAACATAGAAGAGCACAAATGTACTGCTTATTTCAAAAGAAATTTCTTCTAGAGTATATACTCTAGTAGAGTATACACATAAAAAAAGCATTTTAAAGGATTTTTTTTTTTTTTTTTGGAAAAATTTCTTTAAAATGCTCTAGTGTAAAGTTGCCAACATGTCGTTTGGTCAATATTGCCTTTCAAGCGTCGATATATTATGTGATGTTCGTATATGAAGGGTTAAGGCACACTTGCACGAGTAATAACGATACGTTTAACGCTAAACGTATTTAAAACATAATTCTGTCAACTTCAAACAATTGGCAGAAATAGAATGATATTTTAAATGCACGCTAAATGCATTAAGAGAATGCTGAGCGCGCAGTGGCGCCCTCATCGTTTGTTTGGTGATTTATTTTATTCCAGAATGAAAATGCAGAAAATAAGCATGTTACGTTGTGCTCCACAAATTTCCACCTTTCACAATCATCGGTCATTGGCATTTACATCAATCCGAAACAAAAGAAAAGAAACAAAACAACATCTTCCCGCCGTTTTTCTCACTACACACACATAATTTTCTATACTTTTAATTATTGCAAAATATCCGTTAGACGTAAACTAACAATTTTCTTTACTAATCTCCATACAAGAGGTGTTCCCACTGGGGCCTAACGGTCTAACTAAGCAGTCTAGGTACCTATTACAGGACAAAAGTGTATACAAAGATTTTCTCACGGAGATAAAATACGTGTAGACACTTAGACAGTGTTTGACAAAGTTGTTTTTGCGGTTGGGGTAAGTGTGTCCATCTTTAGCGTCTGCTGGCTTAACGTCATGTCCATATGTTTCAAAGAAGCAGACTGAGGAGTATTGTAACACCATAGTTGCCGTAAGAATATTTACGTCACACCTGGCCATAATGTGAGTTTTGCCGCACGCTACGCGTACAGTAAAACTCACATTGTGGCCAGGTGAAGACGTAAGAATATTTGTATAACTCACTTCCGCCTAGCATTCGAAATTTAAAATCTATTTCTCAATTCAAATATCGAGTAAAAGAGCATTACCTTTCTTCTTAACTGGGAGAATATATAAACAGGGTATTGGTTAAACACTAAGAGCATGGGTACTACCTCAGTTTGGCGTCAGTCTGGTCCATCAGTCTGGTCAGAATGATCGGAGAATGATCGTGTAACCCACGGAATGACAGACTGATGGAGCAAACTGATGAAAATTAAATATTTTAAATAATTTTGTCAGTCCGTTTTGAATGATGAAAGACTGATGGGAGAATGATCGTGTAAACCGCTCGTATCATTCTCGCGTCTATCACCATCAGCGACGTAATGCAGAAGAACGAATCAAGCGAAAAAAAAAAAATACCATGACTAAGCCCTATGACCTTAAGGATAATGTAGACATTGAGAGGGAACGTAGGGCACTAGCGGTGCGAGGTAATATGTTGGCCCGTAGATTCTCCCGTTGTAGTGACCAAGTCAAGATCACCCTTTTCAAGGTTTTCTGTCAGGGTTTGTATGCGGGGGGTCTATGGGTCAGCTACGCCAAAAGATCGCTAGATGCCTTACGCGTCCAATATAATAATGTTTTTAGGATGCTGTTGGGACTGCCCCGGTTCTGCAGTGCATCGGATATGTTTACGCAAAACCGAACCGACGGTTTCCACGCAGTCATGCGCAAAAAAGTTGCTTCACTGATGCATCGAACGCGGGTCAGTAACAATAGTATCCTAAAATTAGTGGCGGAGAGTCCTTACTCCCCTGTTCTGAGGCATTTTGTGGGGAGGATGGTCAACTAGGTAGCTAATCTCTCGCTTGATCGTTGCCTGTGCAACCTGCCTCGGACATTTAATTCGGTATGTGTTGCTGGTGTTGTGTTGTTGATTGTGTGTTTTTTTAATAATAACATTAGTATAAGGTATTTTTCACTAACAAGATGTTGTTGTCCGAAACTGGATAAATAAATAAATAAAATAAATAAGTACTGATTTAAATTGACAATCGACGGTCAGCTCCGAAGTCTAACGGTCACTTGGGTACTTTTCATCAGTCTGCTGTCAGTCTAGATTGACCGTGTAACTGTGAAAATCATCCATCATTCTGGCTTCAGTCAAGTCATACTGATAGACTAAACTGACGCCAAACTGAGCGTGTAACCTTGCTCTAACAACCTTGCAGAACTGTATTACTAACATCATCCAGCATTTCTTTTTCTAAAATAAAAGTAACCTAAATCCGGGTTGTTGCGCCAATTTTTCTAACAATACATGTTATGGTGGCCGCCACTTAAATCTGAAATAAAGTTCATTACTCTTTCCTTAATTTCTCTGCGTAGGTACCCCGATAATACATTATTAATCGTTTTTTATTACTAGGAAAAGTCAAGGATCACGATAAAGGTCGTTTCGGGACAAGTTTATGTCATTATTTCTGTTTTCGGAATTACGTATTTGAATAAATGTATGCGGGTTAATGACCTTTAATTTAGATTTATGTGACGTTAGGTATAGTAAAAGTTTTTGCTTACAGAAATGTTAGGCCACGCCCTCAAATCGGTTAGCTAACAATGTTATGTGTTTGTAAACCGAAAACATGGCGCTGCGGACCCGGCTTTAATTACTCCATATAATATCAGCTATCTGCCAGTGTAAATCCCGTCAAAATCAGTCCAGCCGTTTCGGAGATTAGCCGGAACAAACAGACAGATAGCCAAAAAGACAGACCGTCAAGCAGACAAAAATAAAGAAATCATTGCGCAAATTTTTACAAATTAAACTTAAACGTTTTTTAAGACACCTATTTCTTATTTAGATATGTCTTACTACAAAAAAAATCAGTTATCGTTAACGAAAGATGTTTATTTTTAAACTGGTATAATGGTTACTTGTCGCGCGATGCGCGGGCGGCGCGGTTAGTGAAGCGGAACGCAGTAGTACCTATCAGCTGTGTGCTCGCCCATTGATATTATTACGAATTGATTGTATCCATATTTTGCTGATTTCAAGTAGGACCAAAAAAAAGTATTGAACTAATAATGGAGATGTGTTCTAATATATTACTGATACTGACCCACCAAAAAAAATTGCGCACTCGTTAAAAAGTTATTCTGTATAAGTTCCACATATACTTTCATAAGCATTTAGCAAAATGCTGTTATTTTGACACTTCAATTTTATTTATTTGTCTAGATATGTAAATCAGTCTCTACGATAAGCCTAACATATCAGTAATCCAAAGATTTATTACAAATATTTTATGAAGCATAGTCGTTTAACCCGACACGGTTCATCTACTAAACTCTAGCAATAACTTGCTAGATTCTAAAATCACTACAGAACATAAATAGTGTCGCGATGTCCCATCAAATAACACTGAATCCTGATAAGGCTACGTACAGACGGTTCAGATAAAACGCGCGATGAACGCATTAAATGCGATAAATGACATTTATTTCTGTGAATTGGTTCCAAAAAAATATTTTTCTCAAACATGCATGGAAATGTTGTCATTATTTTCGAAAAAAGAACACGCGAAGTATCGAATTTACGGACAAGGATAATCAAATCCACTGCAGGAGCGTTTTTTTGAATTTGGAACATTACAACGCTCCAGGGCCTCAAGTCTGCTATTACAATAGTGTCAGAATGGTCTCGCCATTGTGAGTATTTGACAGTGTTTGTATGGCAAATCTGTCAAAAACTCACAATGAAGAGACCATTCTGACACTATTGTAATAGCAGACTTGAGGCCCAGCAATGTTGTATGAAATGGCGTGCTGCTTTGATTGGATCTCTTTTATCATTCTTGGCATACCAAAGTAAGTCTCTTTGCTTAGCACAAATTGCGTTCACGTGGCTGTATAGCCATAAATGCGTTTGCCTTTTGGCATAGATGATATATGGAAAATTAGCGTCAAAGCTGATAATTCGTCTTGATTTGTTATTTACATACTTCAGCCATCTACCACTACATCCAATGCCCACATGCAAACCTCATCAGAAGTTCAACAAACAAACATAAATGTACCAGGGAAATCAATAACATTTTCTTTTAGTAATTGCCCAAAATGACTAATGTAACTCTTAATATTTATTAAATTAAATGTATAATATAAAAAGTATGTTTTATTTCCCTGCAATCTTTTGAAAAAAGCACTGTATCCTCGGCGGAAATGGCAATTGCCTGTCTCGTATTAGTGAAGTCCTCGCCTACGGTTCGGCCTTCATACTAATACTCAACCTGCAATTGACTATTTCCTGGCCTTTGCAATAATGTACTATTAAACGTCAAAAATAAATTATGTTTTACAACTAGCAGTATTCTAGGCGTTAAATTGACAGACCGTATTCGCAACATCACACTGCGCTCCAAAACACAGATTACTGACGTTTCTCAACAAGCCGCTAAGCTTAAGTGGGACTGGGCTGGCTACATTTGCCGTATGCCCAATGAACTGTGGGCCAAAATTACCACTATGTGGAGCCCTGACACAGCCAGAAGGCGTCGCGGCAGACCTCGTAGAAGATGGCGGGACAAGCTGGAGAAAACAAACGACCAGTGGTCTACATTATCGAAAGAGCTGGAAGTCATGGGGGAGAGGCCTTTGCCCAGCAGTGGGATGGTGCAGGCTAACAGATGTATGACTAGATGAGGTCGGGGTTTTCTTATCCGACTACTCTGAGAAGACACCGAAACAAACTCAAAGGTCACAGTCTCCATTAAAATCCAGACAAAATCTAGGTCATTATGGTAGAATCGTGGTTCAGGTAAACATGCGTGATAAATCATAAGATCATTTACACAGGCATATGCTTTGTTTACGCTCTATGTTAATAACATAACATAACATGGAGCGTAGCATACTTAACCTGAAGAGAAAAGATAAAGTTAAATTGGACGTAGTTAAGCGGAAAGGCCTCAACCCACATTGTGGTCAGGGATAAGTTGTATATGTTACCGGCCAAACCCGATTTCAGGCCAAACTAGTTAGGCCAAACCAGTTTATCCTAACTATTTTGGTTAACACCCCGACTCAGAGTACCCCGACTCGTATAGGTTAGGTTAGAAGGCTAAGGCTAAGGCTTTTTTTTAAACCACCCAGAAATAGGAGCCCCGCGAAGCGGGGCTCCGTCGACCTATCTTAGCGCAGGTGAAGTTTGGCCTAGGCTATATTGGTTTGTCCTATCGCGTGTAGGGAGGGTTTGGCCTGAAATCGAGTTTGGCCGGTAACATATATACCAAAGAGCGTTAGTGGACTCATATATGCCCTCTGAAGGCGGGCTAAGCTCTAGGAAATGTAATTTTAATGCCATTTTATTTAGAAACGGTAATTATTAAACACGTGAAAAGATTATATGTTGCTTTTGAGACCTTTCTGTAGGTACGTCGGGTACGTTGAAGACAAGGAAGTTTGGCAATAATTCCTTCTGCACATGTGGCTTCCCTGGTACCTCATAAACAACATAACTATGTCAATGTCTATTAACTGCTCCCAAGTAACGATGTTTATTTAGATTTTTTTTTATTTTTTTATTTTACATACTTCCTTGACATAATCTTTTCATTATTTGACATTATTTACTTACAAATCGAATTCCAATTCTTTATTAGTGGCTTTTGTGGACATGATATTTATTCAGATATGTTACTGTAGTTGTAATTGCAATCATGTCATTAATATTTTATATACTTAGATTATTTTATATTTTGTGAATGTGAGAACGTGGTAGGCCTAGTAGAGTGTAGATTTGTTGGCGGTTTTCTATTTTGTTAAGTACCTAGTAATTGTTGAAAGGCCTACACTGTCCTCCCATACCTATTACTTATCACTGTTATTTAATGATATTGTAAAGCCAATTATTTTTAAAAGAGTAACCGTGGAGTTTCTTGCCGGCTCTTCTCCATAGGAAACGACTAACTCGAACCGTGCTCCTAGCTTCTGACGTTTCATAAGTGCCCATGTAGGTTTATGTGAAATAAAATATTTTGATTTTGATTGACTCGTTACATAATTGGACAAAGTTCGCTCGATAGAAAAAAAATCCAAACATATCCTTATTTTGTAGATTTAAACCCATTTCATTTCAATATTATACTACTTTATGTACTTATTGAAAATCACATCAAAATAAACATCTACGAGTATGATGATGTAATGTCGGGTTTAACATTGTTAATATGGTAAAACATATAATTTTCAACCCAAAATTAACGAAGTTCACGGCACAATTTATTCGCGCCCCGCTGCCATCTCAAGAACAAGAATGCTGTGTAGTTTGTCAGAATCGCTCATCTATACGGTGATTCGCGGCAGCTCATGCTATTTGAACGCACGTTAAAGCGACATAACGCGGCAATCTGTGCTCAGCCTTACAGTGATTTATTGTCCCATCAACCATGAGTACGTAGCACTGATTCCCTTTGGATAAGTTCCATGCATTTATTTCTTCAAATCTACACGCACCATAAATGCACATACGAAGTTCTTGTGGACAATTTTATGGACACAATTTGTTTATTAGATAAACGTCATTTCTGTTAATGTTCACGCAAACATTAGCAGTTACTTTTTTTGTTTTATTACAAAACAGCTTCGCTTAGAAATAATGGGTAAATACACCACATAATTTTACACAGTCATCCATATTTTTGTTAGTATCCTTAAGAATTATGTTAGTAACCAAAGAATATGTATACATACACAATGATACTATTATTTTTATCATACAATTTTATTTTATTTTTAATTTTGTTCAAGTGCAAATTAAACATTCCATCTGCATTTCTGGGTTCTCGTCTCGTTCGCTTTTGTTTTCCCTACGGAAAGGGAGAAAATTAGGTCCCCTACGATCTTCATAAAAAATCCTATTAAGAGGATAAGCCATAACAGAAGAAGCAATATTTTCTTGCTAGAATTTTTTGATGTTTTCACTTACTCATTTCCCAAACCTTGGTGGTACACGAACACATATTTTTGCACAACACTCATTTTTTTATTTTTTTACTTTCGAATAATTTACTTCATCAAACATTTCACTTCATCAATATTCCTTATCAAAATCTCCACATCTTGACCTGACTGCTTGACTGTAGCACCAGTATTACTTTTTAAATTAAAAACAAATAAAACCGCTTCACAAATATTTATTTTCACTACCAGCAAAACATAAAGTGGTACTGTTGCCCAACAATTGATTTACAGTTTTGTGATTGGCCGATACGGCCGAAACAATGGCTCGAAAAGACAACACAGCGTATGTCTTGACCGAGTCACACGGGTGACTTTTTGCGCGGTAGCGTATGGAACTGACTCGGTAACTAATATCGTAACACTAATATGGGAACAATACGCTGTTAGTTGAATATATAATAAGCAATTAAAATGTTTTTATTGACCGTCCTTGAGGATAAGTCGTATGATTTGATTGATTATGGTAATGTCATAAGGAACAGTAGTGCTGGTCCCATTTTTCTTTTGTCTCAACATCTTGTCAATTCGATTTGATTAAAACTCTTATTTTTGGCTTCCAGTCTAAACGGACACAGCTGAATACTATTTTACATGGAGCGACTGACCTCCACAACCCAGTAACTGGGTAGGTAATACCCCTTGGTAAGACTGGTTGTCAGACTTTCGGGCTTCTGAGAACCTGTCACGACTGTCAAAGATCCACGAATGACAGCCAGGACCAACGGCTTAACGTGCTTTCCGAGGCACGGAGGAGTCTCGGTAAGCAAAGATGCAGATTGCCCATCCACGGATCAGCCCCGGAAAACGTAGCGTACGAGCTCCTCTCATCATCATCATCATCATTTCAGCCGAAAGACGTCCACTGCTGGACATAGGCCTCCCCCAAACACCGCCACCTCGACCGGTTCTGTGCTTCCTGCATCCAGCGGATTCCTGCGGCTTTCATAAGGTCATCGGTCCACCTTGTGGGAGGCCTTCCAACGCTACGTCTTCCGGTACGCGGTCGCCACTCCAGAACCTTTAGGCCCCAACGGCCATCTGTTCTGCGCGCAATGTGCCCTGCCCATTGCCATCTTCGAGCTATTTCGGTTACCTTGGTTCTCTTACGGATCTCTTCATTTCTGATTCGAGCACGTAGGGAAACTTCTAGCATAGCCCAATGCATTGCCCTTTGGGTGACTTTTAGCCTTCTCATAAGGCCCATTGTGAGCGACCACGTTTCAGACCTCGAGCTCATCTAATCTCATCTAATCCATACTTATAATATTACGAGTATAAATGCCAAAGAATGAGTAAATATTTGAAATCTAGAACGGTGGCAGTAGCTGGTCAGACAAAAACTAAGTTAATAAAAACAAAAGATCTAGATTTACCCGAGTGATTTAACTGGCTTTCTTAGCTGTCATTTATAGACAAAAAAATATATATCGCGAAGGCACTGCTCATGTCGTAAGAATTTTCTGCCAGCACACCTGCTTGAGTAAAATTAAGAATTCTGTCATTTAGCAATCATCTTGATATTTTATGCGCTCCTAGTACATGTCTCACACAAAATGCTTAATGCTTAGGATGTCCCCCTTTAGTTAAACCAGCCATAATAATAAATAATAGTTAGTTTACTAGCATCTTAACTGATACTGTTTGACGGGTTGTACTTAATCTTTTAGTTAATAAGGATAAGCCACTAACTGCGGACGTTTATCACTAATTAGATATCCATGCTGCGTAAGCGCATATAACTCATTATGATGTAGAACTTTTAAGATTAAATGTGATGGTTATTTGTTTTTCCTTTACTCTTGGAAATCTGATACCTCTTGGGAGAATTTTTCTCATTAATGAAACAAGGTTTTTTTTAGAACATCCGTCAAATTTAAAACCCGGTTCATTCAATAGCTAACATCTAATATGAATACCATTTTGTAAATAGGACATTGGCACTGATTTAGCACCAAATTATTTAATTTTGACGCAGAAAACATAACGATTCCGCAAATTCAGATTAGGACGGACTAAATATTTTGAATTTTAGTTCATGCATTGAATACATATCTATCAATAGTTGTGAACCGAAATAGTTCAGTTTAGTGCTATATAAGGTGTATATTTCGTGTATGAATACACGAAATATTTTAAGAGGACCATCTATAGGTGGAAAAAAAGACATAACAGCGAAAAAAAAAATCCTTGTAGCAGTGATGTTAAAGTCCTGTGCAATTAGACCTTATTCTAGAATAAGGAATCATTAACTCAAGCAAATATACCTCAGAAATAAATTACCTAAACGATGGGAAACGTTTAACATAGGTAACGTATGTCTTACCCATGTTTTATAAGTCCGGTAATCAGCGGGTAATGGTGCCAATAACTCGTCTAGGCCATGTTTACCCGACTTTAACTAATTACGTCAGAAAAGTGCGGTATCTTCCATATTTTATAAGATGTCGCTATTTAGTATATTAGATAAGGCTTTAATGTGGGTATTTCTCATTTTGTTAGCTAATAGTTTACAGTAGCTGTATTAACATAAAATCTATACATCTATACAAATAAATAAAATGTAAGTGTCTGTTTGTAATACTAAATGCTTATGAAAGTATATACGGTACTTATAACAAAAAAAAAAAAAAAACATTTGTCAAATGTTGTCTGTCTTTCTGTCCGTCTGTTTGTTCCGGCTAATCTCCAAAACGGCTGGACCGATTGTGACGGGACTTTCACTGGCAGTTAGCTGATATTATAAGGTGTAACTTACGCGTGGCTTTTTAACCTAATAATATTTTATGATTCATTTTTATCTTTTTTTTTTTTTTGCTCTGTTATAATTATATTTATAGGTTGATATGACAAATAAAAATTACTTTTAATTTAATTATTGGAGGAAGAGTATTCTTATTTTCCTAAATATTATCTTTGATTACATATTTATTCAGTAGGTTGTATTTTTTTGGTGTTTAAACACCAATTAGCTATTAATAGCTATAAATTTCGAAGTCCAACGTTAATGTACCAAAAAGTACAAATAATTTAAAACTTATACAACTTTTAACATTGTTATAAAAAAAAATAACGTCCACGCCTCAATCAAAAGCATCGATTTAAAGTTGAACTTAAAAAAATAAGTCGATGTCCCCTCACTAATCAAAATTCGATGAACAGCCAAAGCACCTGTTCATATTATAAATAACTGGCACGTATCAGACCATTATAAACTTTAACACTTATACATAAGCTTCAGTTATGTTTGCAGAATTCTGGTACAATGACCTGACTTATAAATATTACCAATTTACAAATACAGCTATCGAAATCAATTTCAATGTGACATAAGCCGTAACCCTTCGGAATAATGATCTTTTAGGTAGCGGTACAAGTCGGTTAGCGGCAAAACTAACTTTGTCGATTTGCATCGTAAGTTTTTTTTTTGGTAGTAGTTTGCTCCAATTTTTTTTCTTTCAAATGTTGTTGTAACAATAGTTTTTTGTATTGTTTAAAAGTAATTAATTTGCGATCAGATTGTTCTGAAGTTATCTAATACGGATTTAATCATGGATAATATTTTTGTGTTCACCAAAAATCTTAAGGTACATCTATGTATGCATTTCTAAAATTTTATTCTTCCCCGAAAAATACTGATCGTGCACCAAATATTAAAGGTTAGGTTAGGTTAGGTTATATTTTGGTGCACATTCAGTATATTTGGTGGAACACAGGCAAAATTAGGTAAATGAAATGGGAGTACTTTTAAATAAAATTGAAGTACTTTTAAATACCATCCTTTAATAATAAGTATGTACTTACAGCTAAGATTATCAGATCGGTTTGGAATTTTCGCGTGGGATAAATTAAAAAAATAACATAAAATGTAGGTACCACACTACCTTTCAAGGTCAAGACAACTCTCAACATAATATTGCAGTGTCAATGGACCAAAAAATACCTACTATTTGTGAGCTAAACGTACCTACCTACAAAAAAAGCTAGATCATTGACCAGTTTGAAGCTATTTAAGAATTAACTGGGCATATCAATGTGGAGTTGATTAATATGGTCTAATGCCTCTGACCCAAAAATCTCTATTTTAGTTGAAAGAATGTAAAAAAAAAATCTGTGTAGTCTTTGCTGTGTGGTCTGAAGCTATGAAGGCACATAATAGTAGGGTTCGCCGATATATATCAGCGGATATAATATCATGATATATATCAATTAATTTTTATCTTGATATATATCAATTGATTTTTTCCTATCTTCTGAACTAAAATTTTTGGAGATTAATTATTAAATATTATTACTTTTTTATGATTACAAATTATTATTAAAATTAGTCTCACAAATAAATAAAGATTATTATAATAACAAGTACTTGTTTTTTAAGTGTTCATTAAAAAATATTTCTCAAATAAACACTAATTATTTTGTTACTTTTTTTAAAATAAAAAATGTGGTAATTTGACACTAAAATTATTTTACAAATTCCTTTCACATTTTTAAGTGTTTAATCCCGTTACAGAATGAAATTCGCTTCTTTTTCTTGACCTGGATCCGATATAAAAAAATCGGATTTTTTCGAACCCTGCAAGCTGAGCAATTAATTAATAAAGAAAGCAATGTTGGTAAGCAATGTGAAATAGAAGGCAATGTTTGTAAATATGTGAGCACCATGTATCTATCACATAATTAATTTGTTTGTCATTACTACACTTTTAATTCTTTTTACCTATTGTGGTATAGTAATTTTATTCTAGATAAATCGTCTCTTCACATAACAATTATTAAATAATGTATGCAAAATATTGTTAACATTTTAAAAGAGTGAGTATGGAATTTCTTGCAGTTCTCGCCCATTCTTCTCCATACGTAACTACCTTTTGGAAGGGGCAACCAGAATCGTTTTTATTTTTTATTTTTATTGTATTTTTTTACGTTGAAAAGTGCATTTTATGAGCCTATTTGAAATAAGTGATTTGACTTTGACTTTTACTTAGAATTATACTCCATTTACTATAGCATTAGACAAATAACGGCTAAATAACGACAGTTATTGTGTAATATTGTTGAAATTACTGCACTTTAGAGTTATTTTTTTAATTTAAATGGTAAATAGATTACAGTGCTTTGTATTTATCATGAAATAACGGAGTCTATTAAACGTTTACATCGAAATAACGAAAGGGTGAGAACAGTTATTTGTCTAATGTTATAATAAATGGAGTATAACTAGAAGATACATGGAACGAACACTAAATAATATATACATATTTGGTGGCAGTTATTTTTCGTTTTAATGAGTGTATATATCTTTTAAAATATTTAGTATTTGAATAGATACACCTTATTTTCCTATTTTTTTTTTTTTTTTACATACAACGGGGAAGCTCTTTACCTTCATCTCACCTCATGGTAAGTGATGATAAAGCCGAAGATGGAAGCGAGCTTCACCCGGAATCCTCAACCACAGAGGAACTGGCTATCTTACCTCTAACTGCCGAAACACAACAAATGCTGTTAACATTGTTGTTTTGGCGACAGACAAGATGGTGGTAGCTAGCCAGGCAGGCAGGATATTATAAAAATGACAGAAACCGATTCAGTAAACGATTCTGAACAAACTACTTTCATAATACATGCATTAATTTAGTTACACATAGTAAGTATATGTTGTAATGTTGACTTCAATATTATTCACGGACAATTTATTTCATTGTTTGCCATCAATTGACATTTCAACGTTATTCGTGGAAAAGCAACCGATGCATTTTTCCGACAACTGACATTTTGAATTAACATCATTAAATAAAAATGTTAATTGTAACGTTAAATTGGTGTGCAGAATCTTCTGTCTCTTTTCATCAATGGATTAAAGTATAAGGAAGAAAGAGACGGATATTATAACACCTGTGCTTCCTATAAATTACTTCGGTTTGTAAAACACCTTGGTGCGCATGAGTTTGTCTTCTGACTCACTGTGTCTTTATTTTTAAAGGCCATGAAGTTTTTTATGTGTGAGAATTATTTCCACGCTGATCTTGTATTAAAAATATATAAAGTATTTTTATATCAGGTGGGTCATCGTGTTTTAGAAGATTTTTGGTGCTTAAGGGGGATGCGCTGTGGTAGCCCGCGAATTTCAAATTTCTTGCATTTTATGCAATTTGCAGGTCCGTGTCAGGTTGTATCTTGATCTAAATATGATACGCGACAATAAAACATATGTATTTACATAATTTTAACCTTATAAATCATCAATACATCTGTCTAAATTAGATTTCGTGCAGATTCGTCGAACGAACGAAATCAAAAGAATCTGCACAAAATCTAATATTGATGAAGATACAACCTGATCAGGGCTTGTCAACGTAACCAAATAACAAAATAATAACCGTTACGTAACGTTAAATTTCAATGTTACAATTTTTCTTTCTTTTGTTTTTTTTTTCTTCCTAACGTTACAAAAATTTAACGTTACTTGATAACATTACCAGTAATATAACGTTAATTAACATTAACAAAAATACGATAACTAACGTTAATTTAGCTACGTTGCCATTCTGTGGGTAAGAATCAGGCAGATTCAGGCAACGTTTTGATCGGCACGGCATCAGAGAGCCGCGAGGGCGGGCTCCCGCCGCACCGCACGCCTCAAGCCCCACTATTTACATCTCACCCGTTTAAAATAACGATAAAATTAATAGTCGCATAAATAAAGTTAAATCGATTACCGTTATTTTAATAATAACGTTAACTCTGTCAATACAAGGTAACGTTATGAAAATTGACCGGTATTTAATGCCCGGAACCTGACGCGGACCTGCAAATTGTAAAAAACCCAAGAAAAATTGAATTTCGCGGGCTACCAAAGCGCATCCACCTTGAATGATTAAAATTGAAAGCCACGTCAAACAAAATGTTTACAGCATCAAAAAAACCCGACTGCTAAAACACAACTGAAAAGCAGTCAGGTTTTTTTAACAAGCAAGCATTTTAATCTATAGAATTTTGGTATCGCAGGCCCACCCTGCGATACCAAAATTCTATAGATTAAAATGCTTGTTTTTCTCTTTTTGTATTATCTGTTAAAACACACACACACAAACAAAACACACAAACACACCCTCACACAAAACACACAAACACACACACAAAAACACACAGTCGGATATTTTGTTTTAAATAATTTGCTTTCTTTCGAGCTCTTTAGTTTAATTAATTATATATATACTTAATATACTTATATTTGGAATGGTCTCATTACTAGCCTTTATTTGATACCATTATTGTTGTAGTTAATTTTTTTTAAACCTTTCCCTCCTTTTTTTTTGTATTGGGTTTCTCCTATGTCACTTCCACAATTATGGTGAATCTAACGACACGTCATATGGTTAAATCCATCAAGCCGTTTAGGCTACAGAGCGTGCCAAAGAAATAGACGTACATACATACATACTCTCGAAAAACATTAGCTACCCTCCTTCTGGGGCAGTCGGGTAAAAACGTTTGGAAAGTGTATGTTGAGCACTCTTGAGAATCATAAAGTCAAGGTCAAATCATATATTTCAATTAGCTGCTGGACGCGGCATCGTCCGCGTGGCTGTTTCTAAAATAAAAGAAGCCTAAAATTCTCCTTAATATCAGCTATCAGCTAGTGAAAGTCCTGTCAAAATCGGTGTAGCCCTTTCGAAGATTAGCCAGAACAAACAGACAGACAACAAAAAAAAAAGATATTTTTTTTAATACTTCCATAAGAATTTCCTAAAAAGCTGTTATTTTAACATTAAAACAGACACTTATATTTTTTGTATATATTTACAAGAAAATAGAATGGATTCTAGTTGCCTCTTCCAAAAGGTAGTTTCGTATGCAGGTTTGGAACCGGTACCAAAAGTACCTACAGGTTCTGTATCGGTACTTAGCGGTTCTTGCTATTTCGGTCCCGCGTGCGTACCGGTTCCAGACGGGTACCTGACTGTTCCAGCCAGGTACCGGTACTCCACTAACAAGTACCGGTACCAAATTCAGGTACCCGGCGAGTAGGTACCATAAATCTCATAGTTTTACGAGGAACCTCGTACGGTTGGCAACCTTGAAGTATTTTTTTCTAATGCCTAATAACTATCCTTTTTACTTGCAATATCTGTTTTCTCTCTTTGTGTAACTTATGGAAATATTTATTTGATACCGGTACAGTACCAATACTGATTAGAATAACCAATAGTACAGGTACTACGTCTGGTACCGGTACGAGTCACACCAAGGCCAATGGTATCAGTGCCCAAAAATACCGGTATTTGAAGCCCTGTTCGTATGGAGAAGAATGGGCAACAAACTCCATAATTACTTACACTAATCCATACTTAATATTATAAATGTGA
Organism: Dryobota labecula; assembly: GCA_947523025.1. Classification (NCBI taxonomy): domain Eukaryota; kingdom Metazoa; phylum Arthropoda; class Insecta; order Lepidoptera; family Noctuidae; genus Dryobota; species Dryobota labecula. The sequence goes on from OX383306.1 coordinate 15,906,365, forward strand.
AAGTAACTCTGTCTGTCTGTCTGTCTGTCTGTCTGTATGTTACGTTTTCACGCCTAAACCGTTGAACCGATCGTCATGAAATTTGGCAGAGATATAGCCTGGGATATGGAGACGGACATAGGCTACTTTTTTTACGCGATAACCGACATCTACGCGGGTGGAGCCGCGGGCAAAAGCTAGTTATAATTATAAATGTGAAAATAACTCTGTCTGTCTGTCTGTCTGTATGTTACGTTTTCACGTCTAAACCGCTGAACCTATTGTCATGAAATTTCGCAGGGATATAGCCTGGGATATGGAGAAGGACATAGGCTACTTTTTTACACGATAACCGACATCCACGCGGGCGGAGCCGCGGGCAAAAGCTAGTACTTAATAAACCACTGCTAGTGTAGTAAACTCAATTACAAAATAAAAGACCGAGTATAGAGTATAGTATAGTATAGAAGACTGAAGAGAAATCTGAATTTTAAAACTCATCAAAACTTCATACCAAGCAAAAATCGCTATACATAATATGAAAGGAACTAATGCCACACACTTGACCGGCAAATCAGTGATTGCAGGAGCATCCTCGAATGGAAAACGTTCTAAATATAGCAAAGACTGCGGAAACTCGTAAAAAATCAGACATTTCCAACGAGAAATTAACTTTGCAGAAGCTTCACTTCACATATTACTTGTTTTTTTTACTTTTTCCACTTGCATTGGTTTTTACAGGAGGGAAACCCAATACAACAATGTAGTTACAATTTCCACACACAGAGATGTGACCCAAAAACCAATTAGACAATGCCACCAACAAAACTGAAATGTTTTTAGACTGTCCCATTTTAACTGACAGGGTCCAAATTTATACCTGTCGATTAACGTGGATATTAATTAACAAGACCCAAGTAATGACTCTGAGTGCCGGCACGATTCATACAGAGGGCAATAAGTCAAGTGTCACCCTCCAGAATTCCGCCAAAGAGCAAGTAAAGATATCTAATCGCAGAGAGATGCTGTTGAATATCTTTATTGCCCGCCCCACCGGTACAAATTTAAATAAATTTAACAAATTTTAATGAATTTAACAAATTTTAATACATTTGTACGGGCCACCGGGACTTTTAAACAGCCTCTCTCTCTGCCGTTACCGCAGCCTACTGTTTGGAACGAGAAATCCCAAAGATTCAAGTATTTGCGAATTATTCAGCATACCACGAAAAACCATAAAAACATATTTAACCGGTGCGAAATTGCGTCTTATTAATTGCGATTTATGATTAGAACACAAACATTAGATACAGGTTTTCTATAGTAACACTGTATGGATCTCTGTGGTCTGATATTAAAGGTTTTATTATTATTGCTATGGAAGGAGTTGAAGAAAATGAACTAAGAAAATTATGAAATCTAACTAGGTACGTACCCTACCAGATATGCTAATGGTTTGCCGGATACAATTTTGCGGTTTTGCCAATACAATTAAGCCAGTTTTTTTGAAAACCATGCCACTTTGTAAGGTATGGGCAAAAAGATTATAATAACATTGGTACTTGCCCAGATTTAAACCCACAATCTCGGACATGCGAAAGGCAAAGGCTTAACCACTGGGCCATCACAACTACGGCGAAAACGATAATTAACAATAAGTATTTAGTCGAGAATGATTTATTTATTTGGACCCAATGATAACAAAAACAGTGATGAACGGCCATCATACGTTATTGTGAACCTTCTACCTCTTCCTTGTCTTGTTTCCACACTTATTCACATGACCATAAGTAACAGCTTCACCTATTCATTAACAAGGGAATCATTTCGTAATTTCCTCAATGGAAACAGGATGTAGTACCGTTATTGTAATTGGTTGGAGTAGATAAAAACCTCTAAGATATGAGGGAGGAAACTGGATTGTTGGATGCATTTTCACTGAGAGTTGTTAACGCGAATTTAAAAAACTATCACAATACAGGCATAAGAGAAGCCTGTATTTGCATAAAGAAAAATAATTCATAAGGGGATCTCACAATTTATCTACTTAATACTCAAAATTATAATCGAAATAGGAATAACCAATTTTAAAAACACAGACACAGTTAAGGATAAAATCTTGAAAGGTCTTGTATAACAACAACACGAAGATTTAATTTCCAATTTGAATAAAATTAGGCTTCTCTATTATAAACTCTTATTATTATTACCTACTAAAGTTGTATAGACAAATAGAACTCGCTCCCCTTACCCATCTTTGTGATAAACTAATTTACATATCAATGATAAGTCCTCAGGTGTGCCATCAAAAGAGTACGACTTCATATATCTAAGAGAATACCTATATCGATATCCTAAATTCCTACGCATTGTTCGGGCTCACGATCGAATTTATTATATCGATAAATGTTTTGTTGACCGTTCCATACGAAGAGTTCAATATCTTATAAGTCATAATTTTAGATACATACGAAAATATGAATTTTAAAACTAATGATCAGTTTCATTAGAAACTTATAATTATTCTTCATTTACCTATTGTCACTCAATAATGAGTTATTTAGCTGCTATCCATTATCCGTGGTTTTCAGAGGATCATAAATCTTGAAGGGAAGTGTTAAAGTCATCATTGTTCCAGTGCTTCCAACTTGTGAATAAATAATTTGATGCGGGCTCACACAACACGGGCCCTAAAACTATTCCTTGTGGCACTCTATTGTTTGTGGTAGGTCTTTTTAATCATAACTGCACGTGTGTCACTCAAACGCTTCCCATTGAATTTAAATGATTATATGACGCAATCTTAGGGTCCGTGACCTCTTTGTCCTATTTATATAATAGGCTTTTTTTATTTACTAGGATTATAATGTCAATCAAACGATTAGTCTGGTTTTTTTGTGGAGCAAGTTTTTGTTTGAGGCGGTCGGATAAAAAGAGGTTTTGTGCTTCTTGGGACACGTGTTCTGATTTAGTTGTTATAGTGAACCCCATAATGTTGAATCTTTTGTATAATAATTTAATAATCTACAATGAGCGGAGGTAATATCCTATCTCCTTAAAATCACATGATCTGATGGAGCTAAGCGTTGAACTGTATACTTTGAACAATTGTTCAAAGTATACAGTTCAACGCTTAGCTACACCGATTGTGATGAAACTTTGGTAAGTTGTAGTGTGCTCGCCGGAGAAGGCTCTTAACAAAAAAAAAAAAAAAAAATGCATTGGAACGCATGCCGGGCATTAGCTAGTCTATTATAAATATTCCAACCAACCAGCTTCTCATCTTTATCTCTCAACCATTTATTTATTTAAATTTCTTTAACTACCAAAGTATTTCAAAAACCCACTTGTTATCCAAAATAAAGGCAAATTTTTTAAACTCCCATAAAAATCGTGACGCAATTGATGGTCGAGGCCTGTCGTGAACCGAGCGAATTCTTTAGAAGGCAGGTTCCCCGATTTGGGCATACTATTTTTGTAAAATTCAAGTTCGTTCACATAGCCCGGCTGCATGGATAAGGTTGAAATATTTTCTCGACATAAATATTGATTAAAATGCTGCAAATAAATCTAACCCGATAAAATGAATACTCGTAGTTAAAATAATCTAATTCTAACCAGATTTCGTTTCAAGATTTTGTTAAAACTGAAATCTGTAATACTGTATTGTGTCTGTCATCTCGATAAGCAAAACATATAATGTAATGACGTAGTTACCTATTTCATTATGGTGTTTTAAATTGTGTTTTAGTCCTAGTTAATAAATGTTTTTTTTTTTTTTTAAACGTTGCCTCACACTAGGAATTTCTCCAATATTCTCCTGTACTGTGGGTGTGTTTACGAACAATTAAACTCACATACAACAGCCAGACCCGGAACAACTACTTGTAGGTCATACAAATATTTGTTTCGTGCGAGAATCGAACCCGCGACACACAGCGCACCATTCATAATAATTGTCCTTTCTTTTATAATGCGCCACTCCATTGACATTTACGTTCGTTTTTATGTTAATACGTGTCTGTTTGTTATCTAAATGGATAATGAGGGCTGTTAACGCCGATACGCAACAACTTGCAGCTGTGCTGAAAACATTTATCGTTTTTAAATTCTTATCGCCATACTACTGGGTCTCAAGTCTGCTATTACGATAGTGTCAGAATGGTCTATCATTGATTTCATAATTGTTGATTTTGACAAGTTTGGTAATCTACTAATATAATGGCGTCATTATGACTTTCCAATGGTCAGCCACTGACACTCCATTGAAAGAATTGGTAATCTCGTACATAATGACAAATCAAACTTCCTACTAAACTTCCAACTTCTGACCGATGATCGACCATTATGAATTTAGCAGATTACGAACTTTTAGCAAAATGACAATGGGATCGTGTTGGAGTGACGAATTTATAAAAATAGCAGACTTGGGCCCCTGGATCTTTACTTATTATTATCAATCACCATCGTTCTTGATGAGTTAGAAAGACTTTTACTTTTTTTACAAAATAATTAATACTAATATTATTAATAATGTAATAATTTAAAGTTTTTAATTATTATTATTATTTTGAAAATTCTTTGTCATATCTCGGGACTCTGGTGTCCCGAACCTTTGGAAGCCATACGAGGGGCCGAAGCCAACTCGCAGAGGCCCTTTATACAAATTTAAATGATGAAGAGGCACCAACCGACGATTATACCTGTATGCACAATGCAAGTGCACCCAAGGACAACCCCCGGTTGCTACAGGACTATTACAGGATATGGAAACAAAGATACTGGATTATGAGTTTGGGTGGCTAAAGTGAACTGGTTACCTAGAACTGATTACTGAACTGACAATGATTTTCATAGCGAAAATTGTTTACTAAGTAATAAACAACTTTCGCTATGAAAATTATAATGACGAATAGAATCAGCCCTTTAAAAGATGCAGGTAACTAAATCACCACCCTGTCCGTATAGATAGGTTAGTTTTTCCCAGATCCCAAGGGTGTATAACAATATGAAAAAAAAAAAAAAAAAATATTTTAGTGTGGACGCCGATGCTAAAAGTAGCTTGTCTGCTGTGGCCCTAAGTCCACACTAGAATATTATATTGATTTTTTATTATTATTATACACCCTTGGGGTATATTAGAGATACTTTTTTTAAATATTGACCAGCGTTTTTTACCCCACCTGTAACTAATAAATTATATTCTATTCTATTGATGTCAGTAAAGTACATGAATTTTGTTAAATTGACAAATTGCTTTACTATCTAGTTTTAAAATAATTGAAGATTCTAACCCTAGCTTGTTGGTCTTTTATTTTTTTAACCTTCATTTTGATTTAACGTCTGATTAACAACTTGCGAGACTAGCAGCGGACCAATACATTCTACCTTTTCCAATTTATGTCCAAAGAAATTGATGATTTAAATGCAATATTCCTCCATTAACGAGAGATAATTAAATCTGGTCGCACAATGAGACCTGTCAAGCTCAACTACATTCCTTGGCTGGCTTTTGTTATTGGTATTATTTCCCTATTGGAAGATACGTACTTTATGAACACCATTATTATTAAGACACTTTGTATTGACACACCGGTTCTTTTTATTTTTGGTCGAAAGGACATCGTTCGTCCTTAAATTTTTGGGCTAATTGCGAAAGTGCTGCCTGAATAAAAATTAATTAAATTCAATAGATCGCTCATAATAAGCCTGTGATGGCATTTACAACGCCACATGCGAACTACGCATCAAAGACCTGACGACACAAATCCTGCATCGCGCAATCAGAGTTTACCGCGCGACTAGCATTATATACAACAACCTGACATCAACCGTCGGGCAGTTGCCCACCAGACACAACACCCATCTGATCGGAGGATCCTCCCTTTTCAATAGAGGATGAGTGTATGTACTTTACACCCTGTTCCTCATACCTCTATAAGCCTGTATCAAAAGTATGAACAAATATTTTTCGGACTCATGTAACTTGACGAAGAATGACCCTACAGATTTAGTCCCTTAGTAAAAAATGAAGGAAAAAAAAACGTACCTATTCTTTCGGTTTTTTTTTTTTTTGCTGACCCGGTGCTTTTATAATTTAGCCCAAAATTAATGATCTCTTTTTGTCCTTGTATAGGTTTCTCTGATCAAAATATTGTGTTCACCCTATAGGGTAATTTAAACGACATTTTTTGTCGGTCTTCACGCTGTTCGCAGGATCTTTACTTCAGCTTGCAGTGACATCACATTAACACAAACTTACCTACGGTAGGCGATCATTGACCCCTCCCCCTCCTTATGTTCTTTCCCCTGATTTAAAGTTAGGATCAGCGCCTAAAATTAGAAGCATTTCACCATTGCATTTTTTTTTTTTTCATAGAGTTAAAAATATGATTGCAAATCTCACAATTAGATCAATCGATTTATCCACGACATCATTATTTTGGCCAAACCGGAAACATAATATAATATATATTTTTAGTAGGTATAAGGACCGTGCTCAAAATTACGTCATCTTGCAATGTGACTTCAATTTAAAGACATCCAAAGTTGACATTGAATATTTTTTGTATGACTTCTTTTTGTATGTTACGAATTCTGTATCATTTAATTCATAAACGTTTTTGTTAATATTACACTCTGAAATTAGATCGACATAATAACATGATGTTCTTTAATTAATACCTACATTTAAGGAGAAGCCTTTTTAAATTAAAAAACGTAAATTAATTTTGGGAACTAATAAACGGATGAAAGGGCCTGTGCACACCACGTTTTTTAAACTCGACGTTGACGCGCGTTTTAGAAACGCGCGTCGACGGCGCGCTTTTATCCTACTGAGCAGTTTGTTGTCGTTTATATCGATACACACACGCATTAGTATTGCGTTTGTATCGATTCAAACGCGCGACACCGGTGCGTTGCTAGCGCGCGCGCCTTCCCTACGGGCGGGGTTTCTCCCGCAACGAGGGAGGTCTGAATCTACGCTAGTTGCAATCGAGCAATTTGGTGCACCGCACATTTTTGGAACACAAAAAATTGAGCCTTTCGACGCAGAAAACTTCATAACTGAAATTCAAAACCGGCCAATATTGTGGAATTCCGTTTGCATGGCGTCTGTATCGCTACACACGCACGTTTACATCGCGTTTGTATCGCTACACACGCGCGTCTGTATCGATTCAAACGCGTGTTTGTATGTATACAGGTGTGCAAAGGTCTACAGGCTGCATCTGACTCGCGTGCGTATCGCGTCTGTATCGCTACAAATGCGCGCCAACGGCGCTTTTAAAAAACGTGGTGTGCACAGGCCCTAAGATGAACTTGAAAAGTTAATTAGTTCAGATTTTTTAAAATAGGAATTTAAGTTCACAACTGATATTTTTTGTTGAATATTCGTTGTAGAAAAGCATCAATCATAATCAAAAGTAGTTCTTAAAGTTTAGTTTTTAATAACTCATTATGTCAAACAGACTTTGGTGAATCCTTTTGACTATTTTCTGTGTATATGATTATGTAAATTTTCTTTGAGTTTGACTATGAATAGGTCACATCAATCAACTTGGTACATTGTATATCGCAGTCAGATAGACATAGGCATTGGGTGCGTCCCTATCAAAATATTAGGATTTGGCTATTATTAGCTACTGGATTTTTCTAAAATTAAAGTATCTGCCAGTGTAAGTCCCATCAAAATCGGTCCTGCCGTTTCGGAGATTAGCCGGAACAAACAGACAAAAAAATAAAAAATTGTTTTTTTGTTATAACATAACATAACATCACGCCTTGGTTCCCCGAATGGTTAAGCAGAGGTGTACCCATAGTAGGAACACCCACATTTCGCCAGTTTATTGTTATAAGTATCGTATATGTATACCTTCGTGTGCATATAGTATACATTACAAACAGACACTTAAATTTTATTTATTAATATTTTAGACATTATTTTTGTACCCTATCACTATGTTTTTATATTAATTAACCCAAAAGTTGAATGGCATTAAGTCCGCCTATGTACCACTATATTGTACATGAATTTTAAATAAATAAGTAATAATGATCTCCTAATATAGCCCATTAATAAATGACATTACATAAATTTCATGATTTTTAGAGACGGGGAGGTTTTTTTTTTTTTTTTTTTAGTACGTGTCACCTTTGGTCATATTTGTGTGAAGTTCCCCCAACCCCTGGTATGATGTCATATATTTTGCAATTCTAAATAAATTGCCATAATAATATTGATAGAGCTGGCAATTTTTTAAAGTATTTCGTTACAGTTGAAGCTTAGAGTTTTAATACCTACTTTAAAATTCGTACAAAGGACGTCACACTTTTTTGAACCCCTCCTTAACATTCGACGTAATTTATGGATAGCCGCAATGTTTCTGTAGCTTTCTCAGTAAAAAATCATTCAGGGCTGAGTAGAATTTCCACAAAGCATTTTAATCGCGAATTCAGGGCAGTTTTTGCCAGTTTAGCAAACCAATAAAGTATTTGATTGGGTACCTACATCCTAAAAGGATATGAATCGCTGAATGCAAGAAAAAATATATTGCTCTGACGCGACACCTCGTAATTTAGACTCTGCTCCCTGTAGAGTCCGCAAATAAACATTGGTGCCGATTCCCTTGTTCACAAACTAAACTAAATTTAAGATCAGTGCATCTTTTTCTTTCTATTTCATTAAGAAAAGGACCGAAGATAAATTTTAGTTTAGTCCTGTCATATTAATCAGCGCCTGTCACTACTCCGTATAAGTTTAGACGTGATTAAAAACTTGCCGACTAAAATTACGTCAATTTATCTCAAGCCCTGATTAATTTGACAGGACTAAACTAAAATTTATCTTCTGTCCTTTTCTTAATGAAATAGAAAGAAAAAGATGCACTGAACTTAAATTTAGTTTAGTTTGTGAACAAGGGAATCGGCACCATTGTTTAACAAACATATTAACGTAAACTTTACAGAATTTATTGTTTGTTTTTTTTTTTTTAATGCAATGTCGGTCTTTTCTCAATAAAATTTAATTTTAAAATCAACGTTTCTACAATCCTTGATCTACATTTAATTATGAAACGTTATCTTAAAAAGTCTGCTTGTCTACATAATACAATGTGTCATTCAATGAACTGAAAAGGGGTCATTGTACTCATCATTATGATCAACTTTTACTACGGGACCAAAACTGAAATTATCATTTTTTTTTTTCGCGGTTTCAGTGTTGGCCTAGCGGTAAAATTTGCTACCTACACTTTCCTAAAGTATGTCCCTCGTGTATCCTAATATTCTGTATATCGACGCTTGAAAGGCAATATTGACCAAACGACGTGTTGGCAAAAAAGCCTTTAAAATGCTTTTTTTTGTGTATACTCTACTATATATTAAAAAATATAAAATTCTCCATTTTAAAGATTTCTTTAAAAAATATAAAATAAAATAAAAAACACTTTAAGATGCTCTAGTGTAAAGTTGCCAACATGTCATTTGGTCAATATTAACTTTCAAGAGTCCATATGTGGAGGAGCTCGTGGCTAAGTAATAACAGCCGCACGGGTCGATTCGCCAGGTTAAGCTACGCTTGCCGGGGTGGGTCCGTGGATGGGTGATCTTTACATACCGAGACTCCTTCGTGCCTCGAAAAGCACGTTAAGCCGTTGGTCCCGGCTGTCATTCGTAGATCTTTGACAGTCTTTACGGGTCGTCAGTAGCCCAAAAGTCTGACAGCCAGTCTTACCAAGGGGTATCGTGTTACCCAGTTACTGGGTTGTGGAGGTCAGATAGGCAGTCGCTCCATGTAAAATACTGGTATTCAGCTGCATCCGGTTAGACTGGAAGCCGACCCCAACATAGTTGGGAAAAAGCTAGGCAGATTGATTTTGAGTCGATATGTTGAACATTTATTTTTAACTGCAGCCTTCACTAATTTAAATTTCATACAAATTTTGCAACAACCCACGAAACACATTATTTCGCACAACCGTACTACTCATTTAACAAAAACTCACGTACCAACCATAAAGACAAACAATAAAAATATTTACTATGTAACTTTATTGCGACTTGTTTTACTAACGGTACCTCTAACGCGACAAGGCGCGACCTTGGGGAAGACTTGGTCAAAAAACTTAGCCCACGTTTCGGGCGTAAAAATATCGCGGCGGGATTTATCGTGCACTGAATTTCCAGCTCTCGGTATTGAGCCGAGTGTTGAGAATCCAACAGAGCGCATACCAACGCGAGAAAAAACACAATGGTGCCGATTCCCTTGTCCACAAACTAAACTAAATTTAAGTTAAGTGCATCTTTTTCTTTCTATTTCATTAAGAAAAGGACAGAAGATAAATTTTATTTTAGTCCTGTCAAATTAATCAGCGCCTGTCACTACTCCATACAAGTTTAGACGTGATTAAAAACTTGCCGACTAAAATTACGTCAATTTACGTCAAGCGCTGATTAATTTGCTAGGACTAAAATAAAATTTATCTTCTGTCCTTTTCTTAATGAAATAGAAAGAAAAAGATGCACTTAACTTAAATTTAGTTTAGTTTGTGGACAAGGGAATCGGCACCATTGTGTTTTTTCTCGTTTTATATTAAACACGTTGTATTGTGTGTAAAGCTACACGTTTACTGACAAATGCGTGCACTTACTGGATAGGTCCACTCAAAATTGTGTGGTCTTTCCTCAAAAGAGCATTTCAGACACGGATCTATATGGCCCTCACATGATCTGACCAAGATAATGTCTGCACTTTAAAAGAGGACTTTCTTCTCAGGGGTAGTCAGGTAGGAAATGTAGACTCCATCTAGCTTATTTTTTTTATATGACGTGTAAAAGTGATTACGATATCCTATTTACAGAATAAACGATTTCATTTCATTTCATCGCTATCCATCAGGCGAAATCGAGGTCATGAGCAGGCCCAATCAGCAATAAAAAAATTAAAAAAATCCAGAGGGGGAAAAAAATCGCCGCGGAAAAAAAAACGCCCGTGCGTACCTGGGCTTACGAGTCTTCACGTTGGAAGCAAAAAATGCCGGCTGATGATTTACGAACCAGGAAAAATTGTCAGAAATGTAGTCTAGAACTTTAGGCTATGCATTATTAAAATTGATGACGAAATCATGAGGAATTTTCTCACTAAGCCCAATAGCTTTTTTGCAAGTTGTGGTTTGAAAATGGTTGTTTTTTTTATATCATTTCAATCTGATTGATGCGGGGTAATTGCGTAACTCACATAAAATGACAACGGGGGCTATCGTTTACGTATTGACAACAACAACACCAAGACTATACTAATTACACCCATCCTTTTTAGACCTCATCGGCTGACCTTCCAACGTCATTTTAGCACAGAAGATTGACAGGACCCTTGGAAATTACCTGCAACAAAGACATTTAGGAATTAAGGACAAGTTGCTAGCCATGATCATACTTAGTATACTAGGGGCACATAATCATAGGTAGACATAATCATTATTTGACATGTGTCTTTCAATTAAGGTGACGATAACCGACTTTTAATGATTTTATACTGAAGATCACGTCTAATCGAGTAGTGTTAATGATTTGGAAAAAATATATGTTAAATTAGAGCATTTTCTTAATAACTTAATATATGAATATTTTAGATTATGTTTATATTACATAGTGAAATAATTTTTGTAAAGTTATGTCTAACGCGGATAAAAACTGATTATCATGCAAAATCTATAACCTTTTTAAAGATAATTTAATTATTGATCTTTTAATATTAGTTTTTTTATTAAAATACCTTTTGTATTATGTTTAATAAATTAATAACCCCCAGTTCCTCCCGTGGGTGTCGTAAAAGGCGACTAAGGGACTTACTAGAGAATGGGCAGCAGCGTTCTCTATGCATTTTTAACACTATACTGCTATGGCCAACCCGTCTGCCAAGCGTGGCGATTTTGGAAAATTCCCCCCTTTTGGGGGAGGCCTATGTCCAGCAGTGGACGTCTTTCGGCTGAAATGATGAATGATGATGAAATTAATAATGCGTCTTATTTGGGTCAGCGCTCCTGGATGGACGAGTCCTATTACTGGCTGGACGTACGACGCGTTGCGTGAACTCCTGTGCAGAACACGCAAGCTAACCACTCAAGTTCACTGGCGTATATCTGGGCCAGCAGTGCTATTCTGTAAAAATATCACCGTGAAAAGTGAAGTGAGCTGTCAATAGTGTCATCAGCACAAGGTGGAATTACAGCTCGCTTCACCGAAGGATTCACGGTGAGATTTATACAGAATAGACCGGCTTAACTGCATTTTACGTGACGATGTTTCCTATGACGGTCAGAATGAAACAAACCCTACTTTTCGACCTACTTCAGAAGATTCGAAGATAGGTATCCTAATTTGGTTCCATTAGAACATCTTCGAATCTCTATCTTCCTCTAATATAACATTTCCCGGAATTAACGCACACCACCAACACCCCAATTAGAGATTTAGATGTTATAATCTTAATACATACACTGAATTTTTATTATTATGTATAAAACGTTGGTTTTTTATTAAATTAGTTATACTGACTGTAAGAGAAAATTGTGGTCATATTACAAATCTACGCACGCACTCAGTCGGACACGCATAAACGCTATACTCCATTTGAAATAAGATTAGATATGAAAAGAACCCTTTTTACAGTCCGTTCAACCGATTTTGACTTCTATTGCGTTGGTAGCATGACACATGGCAGCTGTGGTAAACAGTTGGTATTTTAACCACTTTTTTGCTTTTAATGCCATCCTTATGCCTGCGTAATAGAAGTCAAAATTGGGATTTTTGATTCTAGGACATGCCGGTTTCCTCATGATGTTTTCCCTCACCGTTTTGAGAGCACTAGTGATGATTATTTACACAAAGTAAGGCGCTTGTCACGGTTCGAATCTACGACCGGCCGGTACCACTGGCCCACTACTGCTCTCAAATCCTTATAAATATTACAATATATTAAAATTGGTTCCACAGAACAAGTGGTCCACTTGATATGACATTATTATTCGTACTGCGCACGAGTGTCATCAATACGTATATGGAGAACTGAGGTCAGCAGGCTTGTAGGAGATAGTACAAGCTATAGGAGGCTACCTCAAATAACAATGCGATAACTACAGGGTTTTTTAATAGGGACAAGGTATCTTTGACAGCTAATGGCGGCCATATTTGATTGTCTATTGGCGCGTATTTTTTACAAATATATCACTATATTTTCGGCATTTATGATGCAGATTAATGATAAATTACAATCAATTTCTTACAACTTTGTATAATGTTACCAGTCCAGTGACATTTCAAATGACAGTTGTCTACCCTTACTACCTATCTAACATGAATATTGATAAAATGAACTGAACTATTAACCCAAACCAAATAAGTACTTTTAAACTAAACATTGTAACAATGGTGCAGATTCCCTTGTTCACAAACTAAACTAAATTTAAGTTCAGTGCATCTTTTTCTTTCTATTTCATTATGAAAAGGACAGAAGATAAATTTTAGTTTAGTCCTGTCAAATTAATCAGCGCTTGACGTTAATTGACGTAATTTTAGTCGGCAAGTTTTTAATCACGTCTAAACTTGTATGGAGTAGTGACAGGCGCTGATTAATTTGACAGGACTAAACTATAATTTATCTTCTGTTCTTAATGAAATAGAAAGAAAAAGATGCACTGAACTTAAATTTAGTTTAGTTTGTGAACAAGGGAATCGGCACCAATGCCTTTGTAAAATATAATTGATAAGTAAACTAATCTCTTAGATATTTTTAGCAAAATAATTTAATGGAACTTACAAACTCAATCATTTAGTATTTAAACATAGGTACAACAAATGAGTGAAATGGCAACATCAAATAAATTGATCAGTGTGACCATAAACAAATTTCTATATAATTATACAAATATATTAAGTATTTGATACGTTAACATATAACAAGATGAGTCGCTATACAGTTGAACAGTGCATTGAAATGATTAAAGTGTATTATGAAAACGGCATGGAAGTTCAATTCGCAAACCTTTCGCGTTGCCAATTTATTAAAAGATAAATTCAACGGGCTCCTGGTCTCAAGATTCGGGGACAAGACATGGCCTCCGAGATCATGTGATTTAACGCCCCTTGATTCCTTTTTGTGGGGTTAGGTATGTTCAATCACTGGTGTATGCGAACCAAATAAAATCTTACTTACTTACATACTTACAGCAAAGACTAATAGGGTTGCAAATCGCTACCGCTTCAGCCCCTTCCTTGTCCACACCCCAACATTAAGGTCGCGGAGGCCGCAGTCAAGCAGTGTCTCTGAATGGCGAGACTTCAAAGGGCTGCCTCACCATAGTCAAGTTTGCGTTTAAAGTATGACAAAGTAACAAATAACTATAATATATTATTATTTATTATGTATGGGATTGTGTTTGTATGGAAATGTGATGTAAGAACTTGTTAGTACCTATGTCGAATATACAAAAGTAATTAGATGTGTTGTAATTTTTCATGATCAGTTGAATAGGAAGGGTAACTTTGGAGTTATTGCAAAAATCACAAGATAGCCAAGTATGACTCGGTTTTCCGGCTTTCAGAAACCAGAAGTTAGTAAACTCGGGGTTTATTGTTACGAAAATTGTCCGTATATCCAAAAAACAACTGACATTCTATGACAGATGTATGATGAAATGGGATCTCGCTTTGTGTAGATTTCAGTACAATGTGAGGACAGCTTATACTGGAAATTTATAGCTTGATTTCGTCGCCTTAGAGTGAAAACCTCGAAAAGTTTCATATTGAGATACGAAGCAACAAAATTCATTCTAAAGAAAAACGGCCACATTCCTCTCGATCGTATTTTGTTGCTCCGTGTCTCAATATAAAACTTTAAAAAAGGTATTAGAAAATTCTAGACACACTTACCGAGGTATTTCTTGAGCCGTTTTTCATAATTCCTTCTCAGTCACGAGATATTTTTTTTTAAATAGTGGCACTAGTGGACCCATATATACCCTATTAAGGAATCATCAACCTCTGTATGTTCCCTCTATGCGGTGCATATATCGACAACACTCTTATGCTAGGAGCTAGGAGAGCATACAACTCGATGTGTCAGAGTGTTGATGATCTTGATTTATTCTCCACCAAAGTTCCTAAACTAAAAAAAAAAATACTTTGTAAAATCTTCTTTGAAGATCACTAAAACCTGTTCAAGCTTTTCTTAATTCTGTCCTTACTTTCTCTTGCCTGTCTACTGTTTCTTATGCTACCCTAATATTGTCAGTGAAAACTTGTAATTGGCTTTCTTTCACTAAGGGCGGGTTGTTTCACGTACACTTGACGCACGCGTATCCGTCATAAATGGCGCTAACTATCGTCAAACCGTTGTTTCACAAAATTATGCCCTTGACGTTCGTTAAAAAATAACGATTACAGTAACCACTGGTTAACGTCATTTTATTCTTCGACATTTGAAGTTTGACGATCGGTTTTTTATGCAGTGAAACAACGCTTTGTATTTGACGTACGTTAAACATCATAATGTAATCGTTAATATTTGACGTACGTATGTTACGTTAACGAACTGTTTGAAACAACCGGCCCTAAGTGTCGACTATCTGTATCCTAGCTGTAAGGTTTCTTAAGAAATAAAATAAAATAAAATTTGCATATGAATTAATTTCCGTGACTGAAATGAGGCCATGAGCGCCAGAGTGGCCTAACTGTCATTTGTTCAATACTGATTTTATTTTGAAAAACTGCTTCTGAGGTAAGTTTAGAGCAGTTTTTTAGGCCACTCTGGCTCTCATGACCTCTGAGAGCCAGAGTGGCCTAACAGGCAGTTTTTCAATAGTGATTTTATTTTGAAAAACTGCTTCCGAGGTAAGTTAAGATCAGTTTTTAGGCCACTCTGGCTCTCATGGCCTCAAATTACAGCATTTTCTAAGTCTGCCTGTATAGGTAGGTTAACATTGTAGAATGTAATAAACGCATTGATTATGGAGCGCCCGCGCATTCTCTGCGTTATGTATGGAGTTGAATGAAACACCGAAGATGACCATAAATTGCTAAATGCCCATTGAACTAAAGTTTCCTAAGTTGAATGAGTCTGCTTAGCGACCACATGACGTAACTGATAGTTGCAATGTCTAACAAATTCGATGGTGCTTCTAAAAATAACCGGCTAATTGTGTGTCAGATGTCAGACCACGCACAATGAGGGGTTCCGCAGTTAGAATGAATTTATCCCAAGAACAAACTTAACATTGTAGTTGAAAAACATGTTCTCCCACACATTCCAACTGCAAATATAAGTTGGTCGTCTAGCCTTCTTAGCTGTGATAGTTTTCCTTTTAATTTCGTTATAATTATAAACAATAGCCGTGATTTTTTTCACATAACCAAAAACAACCATTTAGCTGGCAGGGGGGGAGACTTGACAACAACAAAAACAAAAATTAGCACTTTAAATCTTAATATTTCGCAAACAGATCCCTGAATCTAAAAATGGTTTTCACAGACCCGTAATATTTTTGAACTGCCTATCCAATGATATCCCACATAATGGGACAGGGGAGAAAAAAATAAAACATACTTTACAGGTAAACAAACTAGGTAAGCCTAAACAAGCGTTTATACCACTTTTTTTGAGCTAAGCCGTCGACAGACAGACAGATGGACGGACATAACAAATTTCTAAGGATTCCTTGTTGACTACGGAACACTAAAAACAACTGCCTTTTTTTTTCGATAATGACTTCTCGCAGTTCAACCTATGAGGTTGTCTACTGCGTAACCGGACTTTCCTATGGGTGCCTTAATAAATTAAGGCCTCCAGCCAGGGCATAAAACTTAAAACTAAGCGACTACACGCCAAGGGCATCCCCTGCGGGGGTACTGACCTCGACTTAGGGCGTCGCTGGGGGAGGACAGCAAGGGATGGGCTGGATCGGATTTTATTTAGGGACGAATTTAAAGCTACAGGCTCAGCGGCACGGGCTGGCTCGAGCAAGGGTCAGGGCGGGGATAAACAGGGACGTCGCGACGGGCCTCGTCAGCGACGACGCACTGAAAAACCGAATAGTTGATTTTTTTATTGTTGATTTCCTTTTGGTTGAGTTGACATTAAATGGGTTAAAAAAAACTGTTCCATGACGTTTTTTTTTTGACAATTTTTTTTTTTTGATTTAACAAATCTTGTCGGTAGGTGCTATATTAACCCAAAATATAGGTTAAAAAAGGTTAAATCAACTTAAAAAGTTTTTCAGTGCGATAGGATGGATGTCGGGAGATGTGCTTTATAACTATGCTAGTGGAGGAACTACTCTCCTGCAGGAGAATGGTTTTTTTTTTTTTTTTTTATCTAGGGCATCTCAATGTTGTTTGTGACTCTTTAACCGGTCTTTCCTGTGGTTGCCTTAAGCTCCTAAAAACTTAAAGCCTCCAGCCAGGGCGTAAAACTTATAAACTAAACGACTGCGCGCTAAGGGCACCCCCTGTGGGGTACGAACCTCAGCTTAGGGCAGAGTGATAGCGTCATCGGGAATATAATTATGCCCAACAACATACTCGTTCTTATACGAATTACGTCGTTATTTACGATAGCCCCAATAAAAATAACTTTAGCAACACGACACACATTTTTACTATCATCTGAAGGTTTTTATGTAACCATAACTTCGTACCAAATACCTGGGTTTACCAAACGCTACTCATTCATTAGCGCCGTGGGTAAAAACATCAAAAAACAATCACAACGTTGACAAAGATATACTCGTACGCAACCTTTAGATTTGTATCAAAAACTTGGCAAGTCAAACCAAGGCTTTTCATACAATTATACCGTATGGGAACTGGATAGAGCGCATAATTGTTTATTGTTCTATTCGTTAAACAATTGGACAGTTGCGAAATAGGAACTGTTGTGACCCTAAAAGATGATTTCGATTTTTTTACCATAATGTTCTGTAATGCTCAGTGGGTGATTGTTTTCTTACGTTGGGTTATATAAAAAATTGGTACATAAGGGGATAATATAAGCAGATATCTATATAGCTGTTTTGTTATATAGCATATTGCCTAGACTTAAAGGCGGAGACTGACTTGCAAAGTTTGTTTGTAATTTGAATGTTTGGTTACAAAAAGGCGAATTCCTCAAGCTTGTTTTTATATTTTTTTATATGACGTGTAAAAGTGATTCCGATATCCTATTTACAGAATAATCGATTTCATTTCATTTCGATATTATAAAAGACGCGGCGAACGCTCGCATCAAGCGCGCTCCATTTCTTGTTACAAAACGGGGATACACTAAACGTTGCAAACGTTCGCTTCGAGCATTTGACTCAAGCTTGCTCCATTTTTATTCTGGATGGCGGACGTAGAGGTTATGTGCGCTTCATTAATTTTATTTAGTTACTATAGCTTTGTCGGTTATCACGTAAAAAAGTAGCCTGCCCTTGTCCTTGTCCCATATCCTTTAATGACGTGAAAACGTATCAGACAGACACAGACAGACAGTTACTTTCACATTTATAATATTAGTATGGATTGCTACGCAAGGGAAAAATAATACAGGCAGAGGTATCTATAGCTGTTTTATTAGTTGAACTATTACATTATATAATAGTTCTTAGATAACCCTTCTTCTCAAATCTATGAAGACATAAAAGGCATAATTAAAGGTAATTTTTACTGTTGTCTATACATGGTGTTTTTTTTTTATATCCCATAACTCTAGGGTAGGAATGAGACCATATCAAAGAATCAACTGGCATTTTTTTTTTTTTTTCTTTTTATTTTTTTTAAACTACAAACGTAACGCAGTCACGATTATTAATGTAAAACACCCTTACGTGAAATATGACAGCGTCGTATTTTCTTAGCTTTAAATATTAATGATTGGTCTGAATGAAAATGAATTACTCGTATTTATCAATGAAACTTAGATATACTTACATACATCGAGGGTCACAGTTTCACCAGTTTGGCAACGTCGCAAGAGTAACAATTCGTCATACGGGTGACAATTTTTGACCTAAATTAATATGATTGATGATAATCATCTTCGAACTATGTATTTTTGGACCACATAATCTAGGACTTTTTGTATTATTTTTACTCATAGAATATAACCCTAGAGTTATGGGATATGAAAAAAAAAAACACGTAGATTTTTTTTTATTTGTCTAAAATCATATAGTATTTTTTTTTGGTATGATTTTCGTGTATTGTATTTTATTTATTTTTTATTCGTCCTTGTCAAACTTATTGTACCTACCTAGATAATACCTAAGTGAATGATGTGGTTACCTATAATTGGAAGCGCACACTGCCTCTGTTGGCGATGCAAGAAATAAATAAATAAAGATACATTCATCATACAACAACACGGTATCTAACATCAATATAAACGAACCAACTCATAGAAGAATTCATACATTGATTGAAACTGAATCAACAATTGCAGGCACAAGACAAATTGTTGTTCTGTTATTGATCGATCATCAATACAAGATGGATGGAGTAATTAATAACTCTGCCAGCCATTGTGCTGATTCCTATTCATTAGGATTCAATGTTCAGATGATTGTAGTTGAACGTACTCGACAAGACAGCAAATCTGCGCGGATAGATGCTCAAATCAAAACGAAATAATTATGTTATTAATGAATAAACCCGCGGCTTCACCCGCGAGG
Organism: Dryobota labecula; assembly: GCA_947523025.1. Classification (NCBI taxonomy): domain Eukaryota; kingdom Metazoa; phylum Arthropoda; class Insecta; order Lepidoptera; family Noctuidae; genus Dryobota; species Dryobota labecula. Next base: position 15,926,050 of record OX383306.1, read on the forward strand.
CTTTTTCTAAAATAAAAGTAGCCTTAATAATACCAGCCTATAACTGTTCCACTGCTGGGCAAAGGCCTCTTCTCATACAGAGAAGGCACGAGCATTGATCACCACGCTTGCTCAAGACGGGTTGGCGATTTCAGACTTATATTAACTATAAGTCCAGGTTTCCTCACGATGTTTTTCCTTCACCGATGTCAGTAATGTCCAAGATAAACTCAGAAAGTACATATGAATTGAAAAAGTCACATTGGTACTTGCCCAGATTTGAACCCACAACCTCACCACAAGTAGCCTTAATTGCTTCTTATAATATCAGCTATCTGCCAATGGAAGTCCCGTCAAAATCAGTCTAGCCGATTCGGAGATTAGCCGGAACAAACAGAGACAGCGAAACAGACAAATTTTAAAAATAGTTTTTTTTTTATAAGAACCGTATACAGTGTTATTGTTAAAACACTAACAGCAACTTTTATTCTATGAATTTAATAATTCATCAGACTTTCATTTAAAAAAAAAACATCGCTCTAACTAAATGTATAGAACAACGAAATCTTGAAGGTTTGTTTTTGTTGTTTATGATGATAGTTTTATTTTTTATTTACATTTTTTTTTTTTTATTTAGTGGCGAGAAGCGCTTGTTAACAAAATATACATATAGGTACACAAAATCTCTAACTAACTATGCACTAACTTAGTCAAGGATCAATCACACCGGAACGGACAGATCGCGGACGAACCGCGGACACCGGACATTGACAGATTCTAAGTACGTACCTATCCATCTGGAGGTGTCCGCGTCCGAAGCCGCGTCCGTAACCCGCGCCGGCACAATTAGGTGTTCATTTCTCGATACAGGCAGAATCGTCTTTATCGAGAAATAAACTCTTTAATTTTGACTTTAACATACCTTTACATATTTTAGGTTGTTGACGTTTTGCCAATATCCCTGTATCTATCATAAGCATTTAGTAAAAAGCTGGTATTTTGACGGTATATTCCCGCTGTCCCCATCGCCCGTGTCCCATTAATGGTAATTCATAAAAAATTGTAAAAAAAAGGTCATTGCGAATTCAAAGTTGTGCCTAGAAAGTAAAAGTGGTTTATATTGATAGATAGAACACCCCCTTAGCCCTCACACCAGAAGAGCGTTGAAGCGCAGCGAAGCGCAGCGAAGCGCAGCGAAGCGGAGCGCAGTTTCAGTGTCATATGAATTTTAACTTTATTTTCATTACTATAATACTTATTATCGCATGAGAAACTCGAACGAGTCGCGCGGATGCCCGCGGCGCCGCGGGAATTCCAGTCGCGGGAATTCCAGTCACGGAAATCCGCGCGCCTTCTCTACCGAGCGGGTCGCTGCGCTTCGCTGCCCTTCGCCGCTCTTTCGGTGTGAGTTGACCCTTAAAATTTGTCGATTGTTTTCAAAGTCACTCTGTTTATTCTAGAAGATATTCTTCTCTAGGTTCATCGTTCATTTCAGACTGAAGTCTTGGACTAGCACACAAACAAACTTTCTTACTTAAACCCTTTCAGAACACAACCTTCTACTAATCTCTGGGTAATGACCCAAGTACACTATGGGTGGTTTAACACGCTCCTTATCATGTTAACGGCAGATTAACGTGTATATCTTCATACTCGTTTCCTATTGAGTAAACGCACAATACTTCATGCAAATCCATTACAAGGTTCTGTCCTAATGAAACCACATACAGTGATTGGTTGACTATCATCATAATTATGCTAAGAGCCCTAATTCACTGTGATTTCTTACTTCTAAATCACGTCAATGAGGACTATCGCGCTTGAATTCGCCGCTAGGGCGCTAGTGTAGAGTAAGGTCTCTAAAAATGTCAAATGTGAAACTGAACATTCATTGTTTGCGGGATTTTCTATCGCGATTTTCTACTAATTATGTATAATTGTAAAGATTATGCCATTCAAGTATTACGTAAGCAGAATTTTTGTAATTTTGAACCTGGTGGGGGTTCCTCCTTGTCAGCAAAACCCCCTCCTATGCTTACGTAAACATAGATTTTTTCAAATCTGTTCATGTTTCTTTAATGTTATTCATGAGTCTAGAAATAAGGGATTTATAGATTAATTATGTAATTGAATGCCCATTTAAGTAATTTCCCTACTTTGGTTCTTTTTAACCATAATACACCGCGTGAGAGCGAGTAAGCAATATCAATTATGTTGGGGAATCCCAAAACATGGGGTAACCATCTTTGTTCAAATCAAAATCAACAAAATTTTGCAGAAAAATCTATAAAAAAGTAAAAAAAAATATTGCTTATGTAATCACCATCCAGACCCCCCCGGTCCCCCATGTCATCAAAAATAAGCAAAGCAAAGCCCCCTCCCCCTTGGGTACTTACGTAATACTTGAATGACCCCTTAATTGACCCTTTGACGGCACGGTTGGCGCAGTGGTTAAGCGATTGACTGCTGCGCTGCGTGTCGCGGGTTCGATTCCCGCACGGAACAAATATTTGTATGACCTACAATTAGTTGTTCCGGGTCTGGCTGTTTGTGTATGTGAGTTTAAATGTTTGTAAACGCACCCACGATACAGGAGAAATTCTTAGTGTGGGGCAAAGTTATTCAAAAACAAAAAAAAAAAAACAAAAAAAATTATGGCTTAAGATTTTAAGTAAAAACTTAGGATCTAATTTGGTAGCACTTGGAGGGAGAATAATATTTGTCTGCTTCATGCTTGCCAATTTTACTAACGATACAATGTAAATATTCATTTTAAGTTTTAAAATATAATAAATTAAACATTATATGAAGTAATGGGTACTTAAACATATCCAAAATATATCAAATAAAAGTACTGACAGGACCTTACTCGACAGTGGCGCAACCTGATGAGCACATAATGATAGCCCCCATTCCTAAGCTTATCACGACATCTGCTAATAACGTATACTCTACGACAAAATGGACGAAAACGCGCGAAATGAATGCGTAGTTGGCTTGGTTTGAACTGGCAAAACACGCTTGACAACCGTACGGAATCGTGATCCTAGACACTTTGTCTTGGAGCATACAGAATATGACATTTCGATTCGTTGCTGTGACATGGGTTCCTACAAGACACGATATTGACGTCGTACGTAATAAGATATAAGCGGGTAATAATAATTATAAAGTAGTATTTACATGGAGCGACTGCCTATCTGACCTCCACCACCCAGCAACTAGGCAATACTATACCCCTTGGTCTAGTATTGCCCCAGTCTTACTGATTGACTGACTTTGGGGATTCTGACGACCCGTAACGACAGTCGATCCACAAATGACAGCCGGGACCAATAGCTTAGCGTGCTTTCCAAGGCACGGAGGAAAATCGGTATATACTTATACACGCGATAATTGTTACTTATCCATATAATCCATACCACTGCTTTTCATTTGAAATCCGGCTCGAAGGACCAAATTGTTGAGTTTAAGACTAAACAATTTGGTCCTTCGAGCCGGATTTCAAATAAAAAGCAGTGGACTGTAAAACTAACTTATACTTTAAGGTACAGTAAGACAATAAAAGCCGCGCGTGTGTCACCGGTGGCGTTCATTTGGTGAAATGACAGGCCTACGGCGCCCGAACAAAGATGCTTACTCATCTACGGACCAACTCCAGCAAGCGTAGCTTAACTCGTGCAGCTTTTATTACTTAACCACGAGCTCCTCACTGAGAAAACCTACTAATGGAGTAAATATCATATCCATGTCATAAACGAAGATTCTTAGAAATCTACCAACTTACAGTGATGAAACATGTATATAGGATTTGGAAATCAGCAACTACTTTCAATTTTATTTGACAACACACGATAAGCAATAATGGTGGTAACTGGAGGTAATTTTCCGCATGAAACAAGGCTCGAGGGTCACTCTCCCAGTTTATATCCAGCTGAAGGCAATAACGGACTAATGACCTTCCTATTTGAGTACGTACCATAGCTTGTACTGCAATAAGTCTAAGCTACCTGGGCAACACCGTTATTACGTATCAAAACCACTGCAATTTCAAATGACCTCGCAAGTTCTTACATAGGTAGTAAATATACGAAAGAATGCCAAAAATCCGCCATCTTTACTCAACCGACCAAATGCCATGTAGTTTGAAGTCAGGAGTCGGCTCGGTTAACGCACACATGACAAAAGATGTAGGAATCCACATGCAAAGCTTGTTTTGTAATAGCAGCAACAAATGAATAGCTCCAGAAGGTGAACTTCATAAGGGATCGAGGCTCCATTACAATGCGAGACGCTTTGCAGAGTTGTCACTTGAGATGGGTGCTGATCTTCTTTATGCATAAAAATACAATAGACTGTTGCACTCCTTGGAAATTCAAGACAGTGATACAATGACACTATTCAAAGCTGGTCAAGAACCCCGAAAACTTGATTACGGTATAACCTTAGGATACGATACAGCACTAACGTAGTGGAAGCCACTCCATGTAAAATCCTAAAATGTTATGTGAGACTTGGCAGATGGCAGCAAGGATTTCTTATATCAATCTATGTATTATCTTAATATCTTGATATTATCTATTTTAGAATCTCAGTCAGTGGGGTGATCTGTAAGTCAGGACCTTCCTATCTCTGAAACGTTTCTCTATTTTAGATTGTGCATTTTATTAACAAGTGTCTGTAATATGATGTTGAGATAAATAAAGATTTATGATTATCATTAGTTTTCTCCGCAAAACTCTGTTCTGTGCTCTAGTTTTGTTCAGCTTCAACTTCTGTGTAATCTTTTATGTTTGATTGAACCTTCTACAACTTCCCTCTTACTTTGTAATATCAGCGTAATCCCAATCTAGGTCCAGGCGTGTGGCCGAGGTCGCATCATGGCTTAGCGCGTGCCCTAACAACCAATTTAACTCTATCATTTAACCAATCTAATACCACCTCTATGGTATTCAACATAAGAGCTTATACGACTGCTATCATTGCTTAGCTCTCGGAATTGGACAACGATAAATCTGTAGTTCGGGTAAGCGAGAATAGAACGTATATTGGAAGTAATAAAGGTGTGCCTACGTGCAAGATTATTCTAGATCTTTACACCTATCGGGTTACGCGCCCCGACTTCCTTGTTGCCAAGCGAGTAGGATCGCCATTTGTTGTGATTATACGGGACTGTTTCACAAAACAAGTTTAATTGCAATCATTATGTGTGTGTTCCGCGAGGTACACAATAAGCTTTGGCCATAGTTTTAGAGAATATATTGCTTTTATAACGTCGGTGACTTTAAAAGCAGCTGAAAGGTTTTATTAGAAGAATGGGCAGTATTTATGTATTTTCTTTCCATGGTAACGCTTGATAATAAATTAAGCTTTCAGACCAGTCCATTTCGAGAAGGGATTTTTGTCACCTACCAACAAAATCAAGTGTGCCGTGTGGTGCCGGACGTAAAGAATAGCACCATCCTATTTCTTCCCGTGGGTGTCGTAAAAGACGACTAAGGGACTTACTAGAGAATGGGCAGCAGAGATCTCTATGCATTTTTAACACCATACTGCGATCGCCAACCCGCCTGCCAAGCGTGGCGATTATGGCGATTGTGGTGATTGTGGCGAATTTTAAACAAAACAATCCTAGATGGGACTGTTGGAAGCACTATCCCAAAAACCAGAATTTGGTAAGTAAAGTCACCAAGTAAGTTGAAAAAAAGTGCATGATGGTGACAGTCCTAGACGAGTCAGGTACTTTAAGGGCACTGTTTGGCGCTAAACAACAATTATTTCCATTCCGTGGCACCGCGCACGATTTATCGCAGTCAACTGTTTTACATGCGCTTCTTGCGATCTCATCTTTTCAACACCCTCATTTCGAAACACACTCGCGAATACAATACCTTCCATTTTGTCAATTCAAGAACATTTGTCGGCTGAATTTATGATCAGAGTGTCTAACTTTCAATTCATCTATGAAGCAAAATGCCTAAAATTAATGTCTACACAGCAAATTGCCTAAGCTGTAAATCGCCTAGAGATCAAAATGTTTAACAAGTAAAATGCCGAAAATGCAATAATTTCTAAGTAGTCGAGATGGTTAAAATAAACTTACACTAGGGCCTCTGAACTGTAGGTTAGGTTAGGTTAGAACTGTGGCCACACAACGCACGAAACGGTACTCCCTTTCTTCTCCTAAAATAATAGACATATTGCAAGGTAGGCATTGTGCTTCCTAGTCAATATAAAGTTTGTCAATTTTTGGCATAGACGTTTTGATTTCTAGTCAGCATGATCTTAAAGGGAATTTATCGTAACATCCAATGAAATTAATTCAAATATATCTGAAGAAAATTAATGTTCAATGAAATGCCTTGTTATGCTTTCGAGAGTAATGGAGACTTCAACAGTGGTTACGGCCTACGGGGTAGGTAGACGGAAGCCCGAAAGTCTGACAACTAGTCTTACCAAAGAGGTATCGTATTACCCAGTAACTGGGTTGTGGAGATCAGATAGGCAGTCTCTCCACGTAAAATAAAAAGTTAAGTCTGATAGAGTCCAGATGCATGCTGGATATAAGATCCAGCATGCATCTGGTTTGACTGGAAGCCTACCCCAACATAGTTCAGAAAACGCTATTAGGCAAATGATGACAATTAGTATAAATGAAGACTTCTAGATATACTCGAAGTTTACGACGACATATTATGTAACTCAAAGTCACGTACTCGTCACAATTTAACACGAATGTCCATATTATGCAGAGCTCACATCACGATTGTGCTAATCCATCGCCTACGGACACTATTAACCCATTTCTACGAACTTTTACAACTACGTGGGAAGAGGTAAGATATATGACGTCCATTATTTTCTTCGGCTCAGAGCAGAATCGAGATAATTACGTTTAAAATTGAGATAGGACTGATAAATTATGACATATCATGATGTCCTTCAACTGGAAAATATGGTCATATCATAGAAAGTTATGAAGTTCATTTATATTCGAATTGCCACTTTTCCAACAAACTGTACCCTTGTAGATAATAGGCATATAAAAAATGAGAGTTGGGACCTGGGATCAGTATGGACGAAGCCCAAATAATAATGTCCAATGCAAACGTCATTTTCGTGAAGAGATTAAGTTATTGAAGAATCAACAGTATAGTACCACAAACTTCTCTGAACCGCACTGGCGAAAGTGGAACTAACGGTATCACTAAAATTATGCAGTGACAAGGTTTTTGTTCACCGACAGCGCCACCATCACTGAGTCAGATGTCATAGTGGGACTGTACATTCGAGACAATTATCCAAAGAACACTTTTAAATAATTGTAATGTCAACTGTAAATAATAGGTATTCATAATTCTTAAGAAAACAGGTGCCACGGAAACGACGCAATAGCAAGAATGACTCGCACTGTCTGCCCTGCAGTGTCCTCAATGTCGACAATGACATCGATGACATCACACCATTCACCAACCCCAACATCGATAGTCATAACAGTTTACAACAACCATGTCCAACATTGTACGATTATTGGCCGATATCGTGTAGCCATCCTACACAAAATTAAAATGAATTACCATCTTTAAGTGTCGAGTCAAGTGTAATGCTGAAACATTACCAATAAAATATGTACATGCAAGATTACAAGCATAAAATATGCCTTATAAGAGAAATGACCTCATGCGATATTCGTTGAAGGACGAAACAATACTGGGGACCATATGGGTTGAAAATATGTTTATGGTATATAGGATGGTGGATAGCCATTACTTAATTCTTACGGCATCAGAAAAGAATGACAAGTTTGGTCAAAGGCAGACAATATTGACGTAAAACAAGGTAGAAAGGCGTAAAATGGAGGAGCTGCTTATATACCCAGTAAATAGTTAAAAAAGGCTGTAGAAAAGAATATTAGAGTTGCGTTAAGTGTTGCCACCTGAGATTATGCTGAAAATAACACTTCGGGAAATAACCCTTATTTCCCGAAGTGTTTTTGTTTTTATTTACTGTTGTGGCAATAAAAGCAATTTGCTTTATTTATTTCGTTCTTTCAACTATATTAATAGAACAGGAGCAATTTGAGAATCTATAAGTGAAATGATAGAAAATATTTCTGATTAACAAATACTACTGACTAATTCGTCATAAAACAGCAATATGACGAAATTTCGTTTTTATTTTTATTATTTAACAGAGATAATTTCGTTGAGTTACGAAAATGACCACAAACAATTTATACTATTTTGATCGTGACGGAATCGAGAACATAACACAAGAATGTTGCAATTTAGACATCAACACTTGAAGCGAGCATGTTATCGAAGATGCTACAAATTGTTTGTGGTCTAACATAACTGTGAAACTATGTGGAGATGAAAATGACTTTATACAACAACTGCTCCAAAGTTAGGATGATTGTATTCCCACTTTACGAGGTTGTAGTTACATCTTGCCACTTGGGTTTGGAGGCGGTTCAGGGACTTTCAAGTGGGCCACGGAGAGCCTCGACCTTACGTCATCAGGGTGTGGATTTGGAGCTATGGCGCAACTTATGTCCCACCTGTTATTCTACCCTCTGTGCCCCAAAAAATGCTGCCATAGTGACCTCTGCGCTGCTACCTACGATGCCGTAGAAGTAGCGAAATTTTGGGCCAACAAATTCTAATTCACTATCGTGCTATCGACATTACGAAGAAGATGACTAGTACAGTAATTTTAATGAAGAGATCAGATAGTAGTAGCGTTGTTTCAAAATGAAATCAAGCTAAACGTCTTCGATTAATGATCGAAGCTAAATGTAATTGGAATTAAATCTGACCCTAAGAGTGTAAGGAAGGTCAAATAAAAGATAGATAGATTGTGTGAAGAATCTTAACAAAGAAAAGGGAGTGAATGATAGCGTGACGGTTGACAGGGAAGAATGGAAGAAGAAAGCGTATTGCGCCGACCCCAAGTAACATGGGACAAGGGAGATGAAGAGAATGATAAATAATGTTGATGATTAAGAAGAATATTATAATGGCGATATTGATGATACTCGTAAGCGGTGCAAGATAAAATCTACTCCTCAAATATCGATAGTGAACTCAGTGATAAAAATACTGATAAAGTAAGCAGGTATCAGTATATTTTTATCTTGATTTAGTACAGCAACAAAAAATAAACAAAAAGACGCACGGAATTATTGTATGTTTTGGTTAATTTTTTCAGAGTATGTAGCGAGATGTATGATAATGACGATAGTGTAACCAATATTTTGTAACAATATTTTGATTTCAAAGAGTGTCCGTGGAGTTTTATGCCCGTTCTTCTCTATAGGAACCTATTAAGCTTTGGAATGGGCAACTAGCATCATCTTTCTGACTGACTGACCCATTGACAGTAAAAGGGTGCCTGTAATAATTGAAATAAATGGTTTGAGTTTTAGTTGGCAAGTTTATAGTAAGCAATATAGACGTTATCGCAAGATAATGTTCATCATTACTCAATATCAGCTGTTACTGCAAATAGAATATTACTCAATACATCATCACTATCAAGAATCCACAAACAAAAAACAATATAAAATTTCTATGAAATCATCAGTATCCAGTAGCTATTACACACAACGTGAGAAGATCAAGTAAACATACCCATCGACTAATTATAGACTGCCAATTTAGACGTAGATTAGATAACTAGGGTTGCCAACTTTTCCCAAACCAAAATACCAACTTGCTGCACTAGACTCGGTGGAACGCAGAGCAAAACGGCTTTTATGGCAACGATACCTTGGTGACTAGGCTTCACCGCCTGGCTTATCGTCGTAATGTTACTTGCCTGTCGGTTTTCTTCAGAGTGTACACAGGAGCTCCACGACCTGATCCCACCATCGCCCTTTTATTACCGGACTACCAGACGTACTGCAGGGTACCATCCGCACTTAGTTGATATCCCGTCCAGTCGTACTCAGAGCTTCTTCTCCAAATTTATTATGCGCTCAGCCAGTGTGGAACTCTCTGCGTTCTGCCCTCAAAGCAAGAGTGAACAGGCATCTTCTGGCCACACTCGTTCCATCATAGACCTCATCCATCGCTTTCCATCAGGCGACATCGATCTCGCGGCTCTTGACCTCGAGTTCAAGAGCCCAATTAGCAATTCAAAAAGTCAAAATAAAGACTGAACAGAGTTTATGTAGTTGGAGAAAGAAAATGAAAAAAAAAAGTCCCCTGGAATGATTGTGTACATATATTTTTTTCTTTTTTACTTTTGCGGAAAGAAGAAAAAATAATCCTTAAGAAGTCACTCAAATTGGAAATTATTAAAAAATAAAAAGCGAAGCTCATTTTGTATTAATTTATTTAACGGTTTAGCGGTCAAAAACAGTATTTTGGATACTTTATTTTTATTTAACGGTGAATATGTATTAAAGATGAAAATAAAGTATTAAACTAAAACCACTACTAGGTTTTGGTAAAAATACCATGCCTACTATGCTTACTTTTATTGGCAACACTATATAATAAATTATCTGTGGTTGGCAACCCTATAGTTAATACAGATTCTTACGTGGCATGTGAACTGCCCTGATAAACTCCTCTTTATCCCACGAGCTCTTTGTTCGAATCTTTTTGCTTCATAGCTAACGAAGACGAGAGTAGGTACTGGGTTTGCGCATCTATAATTTTTTGGTGGCGTAATCAAGTTGTTTCCTGATGTTATGAGATTAATTAGGGCAGTTTTTATGGGTTTTTTTTCGATGCCTCGTTTGTTGGCTTAAATTGATGATCAAAGGTTTGCATAAGTTGTAATCTGGGAATAGTAAATAATGTGAATAAAATATGAATAGAATGGATGCATTAAAGCCATTTATCTGTGACTGGTATTTGGTTCTGGGTAGTGATCTTCAAATCCGCTATAAACTTAGACGAGTTATAGACAATAATAGACAATAAAATATATTTTTACAGCGCGTTATCATCAATTTGCTTAGCCATACAATATCTTGGCAAGCATTACTAAATATGTGAGTTATAAACGAATATAAATATTTTAACACACGCTAATATACACTGTAAATATAACGTCAGGTAGCTAAGCAGAAATGTCAATAATGTCCAAATATTTAGCAGTCGCTCGGGAAATCAGTTTTTTGACGCGGATCCATTAGCTTGCAATATTAGAAAGCATTCTTTGTTTTATAAATTGACTTTTTAGGAACAGGTAATATAGTGGGTTACCTCATCGTGAACCGTGGGCGAGTGGGTAAATAAGTTTGAAAAAAAAAAACGCATGCGTTGGGAATCCCCCGTCAGGACGAAGTTGTCACGTATGATTTAAAACAAAAATTTTTGATATTTAAAAGATTTTTTTTTGACAATTTTTTTTGTTAAAAACTTACTCGATGGCTCTGTATTAAAAATGCATCTGTGAGTGGACAAAAGAAGCCATCTTGGATTAACATTTAAACGTCACATTTTTTTTTATCCACAACTGGGAAGCTACTGGCCTTCATCTCACCTGATGGTAAGTTATGATAAGGCGGCAGATGGCAGCGAGCTTCACCCGGAATCCTCAACCACAGAGAAACTGGCCTCTAATATCGGCTTTATCACCCTCGGAAACCATGAAAACGACACACATGGTGATTTTTTTTTTTTTTCATATTCTGCAAGTCGCTGTAAAGAACTTTGTTCCAAAAAAATTAGTTACTAAGAGGAATAAGAATACCATAGGTGTTGAAGTAGCAACGACGAGGGGGCCCATTAGGGCCCAAACCTGCCGAGTCAGCGGGATTGTCCGAAAGGGGTACCGCTGCCCCGGAACATAAAGGGCCAAGGAAGGAACACGGGTGGGTCTAAGTCAGTAAGAGTCTGGCACTCCCTTCCGCTCCACCCAGAGCGGGAGGGGTCATTTGATGATTTCCCATCCTCAAAAAAAAAAAAAGGTGTTGAAGTAGGATCGATTTGTTTTTCCTATACTCCAACACAGGCTGGGGTCAGAGCAATGTCTAGGAGACAGGAACACAGCAGGGACCTTGATTTAAAAAGCACTGGATCTACCCTACAACCAAATCGAAGAAGATACAGAACTGTGTTTTGAATTCAGCGTTGTTTACTTCTACATACTTTCAAGTAGAAAGTACAGGGTTTTCCAACAAGAACTTTGTTTTCTAAAACAAAATAAAACAAAGAATTTAGATGAAGATGATTCAAATTTTTATTGTATTACGAAGAGAAAAGTTTGGCAATTATGAATGAAAAATGATATCTGGCAAATGTCCACCACGACCACGCTGACAGATGTCAATTCTTTCATCAAAGTTTTTAATCACTTTTTGGCAAAATGGCGGGTCTATTTCGTTAATCAGATCACGGATTTTGAGTTTTAAGGCTGCGATCGATTCGATTGGCTCCGTATAGACTCTGTCCTTAACATAACCCCACAAAAAATAATCCAATGGTGTTAAATCACACGGTCTGGCTGGCCACTTAACAGCTTATGTTGTCCGAAAATATCACGAATTTTACGAAATGTAACTTTAACAGAACCACCATTTTCATAGTGGATTTTAATTATTTTAATTCGATTTTCGAGCGAAATTGAATTCAATACGTCAAAAAACTAAATGTCAAAACTGTCATGTTGTTGGTGTTGCCCCAATTGAAAAACAAAGTTCTTTGCTGAAAAACCCGATATATAGAAGTAAACAACGCTGAATTCAAGAAAAAATCAATTTGGTTTTCAAGAACCCTTGTTTACATCGAAATCCAGGTCAACAAAACAAAAAAAAAACTCCTCTACACTTACGACAAATGAGCTGAAACAATACTAGTATCATACCTCCAGTGCACATTACAGTAGGTACCGCCATAGTTTCCACGATATTGCACAACAATGCCACAAAAGTGATGCCTTGAGCAGTACGTTGACTAAGTATATCACGGTTACGTAAGTACTCATCAAGTAATTAATTACTTTCTTTGGTGTATTAAGTAGTAGAGGAGTTAAGACTGATAAGTGAAAGGAAAGTATAGTAGAAAGGGAAGGTGACCTATATAATATAGGGAGTCCCACGACTTTGCCACATGGAGGGAAAGTACCATAAATACTGTAGATAGAAAAATGTACTGAATGAAGACTTCATTTTTATTTTAAAAACAATACGAACTACATTCAAAGAATTTTAAATAATCGCCTGTCTGAAGCAGGAATCGAACCCGCTAAATGTGAAAAACAAAAACCTGTAACTTTATAGTAGGTAACGCCCCTCGCCCTCGGCGATTTTTTGTAGCGATGCAGTAGCGATGCTGTCGCGCGTTTGCATCGATACAGCCGCGATGCGGCCGCTAGCTGTTTCCCTCGCCCACACCACGATTCTCAGTCGCGATGCAAACGCGACGCTGTCGCGCTTCTGTCGCGATGCAAACGCGATTCAGTAACGGCACAAAAATGCCACAGTTGCACTGATGCTCGGTTCTCCACTCACGCGCCACCCTTCCTCCGTTCTCTCCCCGATGTCGTCCGACACGGTCGCGCGTTTGCATCGATAGTCGCGATATTGTAGCGCGTTAGTAGCGCGTCGGCATCGCTTCTGTAGCGCGTTGTAAATGCGACTAACGCGTGTTAGTAGCGATGCTGTTGCGCGTTTACGAAACGCGCGACAGCATCGCTACAAAAATTCGCCGTGGGCGAGGGGCCAAAAGGCTCAATCATATGCATAATATTTCTTCTAAATAACATAGCATCCATACAAATATTATAAATGTGAAAGTAACTCTGTCTGTCTGTCTGTCTGTCTGTATCTTACGTTTTCACGCCTAAACCTCTGAACCGATCGTCATGAAATTTGGCAGAGATATAGCCTGGGATACGGAGAAGGATAGACTACTTTTTTACGTAATAACCGACATCTACGCGGGCGGAGCCGCGGGCAAAAGCTAGTCTAAAATAAAAGGTAGACCATGAAATTTTACATTTATTTATCAGTATTTTTATTCTACCTACAGTATTCAAGGTACTTTCACTCCATATGGCAAAGTCTTGGGAAACCCTGTATATGATACAATATGATGAGGACATTGTGACACATAATAAACAATAATTTACACAAATAAATATAATTTATCAACATTTAACAATTTATCAAAATCTATTAAATGAATTTTCGTCCAATTAAGTCATGTCACGCTTCACCAATTAAGTCACCCTTAACTTTGTAGCAGAGGAGATAGACATTTTTGCTTGTACACTGAGTGAATTCACAAGGATAACTTTTTATGTAATAAGTTTTAGAAAATAAGTACTGCGTTTGCTTCGCTATTGCATTGGGTTTTGTACCTGTAATAATAGTTGTAAGTGATCATATAAATAAATAAATAAAAAATGTTTCAAAATCTTCAGTTGAAATGACTCAAAAAACGCTTTATAACAAATTAAAATTCACTCAATTATAATTATAATAATATATAATAATATTGTTTATTTAAGTAACACGGACTCATTTTGTAAGTAACAGAAACTTAAGCTATGTTAGATTAGAGAAAGAAAATAAAATACAAAACACACAAAATTACACGAATTATCTCATTATCGTCAGAAAAACAGTAGCGGTACACCCATGCAAGAACTTTTAATGAAACAATTACGAAATACTTTGTATCGTGAGTCAAGATGTAATAATGATAAGTTTAGAGGTAAACAAGTTTACACCAAATAAAGTGGTCAATAACTTCAATCTCTCGTAAAAATCTGTTAACGATGCTACCATAGAGTGCAGCGATGAAGTATGGAAACAGAAAACATATTTATGTTACGTTAACTTTCCTAATAAATCCCTAATTTGGTGATTTGGTTTTGTGTGATTCCAAATTTTGTGGGTATAACGTGTGCCTTGCTTGATATAATATTTTTGTTTCAGGGGTTCGTTACTAAATCATAACAGCAGGGTTGATCAAGGTTACGGCGAGCTATGAGCAGCTCGCCGTCCGGTAAGGACCAGGCCCTGGTCGACGGCGCGTTGTGTTCCACGCGCGCCTCAAAGAGACGTCAGCACGCACTGACGGGGTCCGCCAGGACCGGTGCCTGCCAGGGTTGCGGGTTTGTCCGAAAGGAATACCGCGGCCCTGGCACACAGGCAACTGAAAGAACATGGGTGGGTTTAAGTCAGTAAAATTCTGACACGCCCTCCCGCTCCACCTACAGCGGGAAAAGTTATTTGATAATTTCCCAACCAAAAAAAAGGGTTGATCGAAGGTTAAGCTACGCTTGCTTCGGTCCGTTCATGGATTGGTGACCATCCATTACATATCGAGACCCCTCAGTCCCTAGGGTAGCACGTTAAGCTCCCGGCTGTCATTCGTAAATCTTTGACAGTCGTTACTGACAATCAGATGCCCAAAAGTCTGATAACCAGTATTTAATGTTACCCAATAACTGGGTTGTGGAGGTCAGATAGGCAGTCGCTGCATCCAGAGCTTTAAATACCGGTAAATTTTCATGACGTTACCTTTTATTGACTGAGTTAACGTTATTATTAAAATAACGGTAATCGATTTAACGTTATTTATGCGACTATTATTTTTATCGTTATTTTAAACGGGTAAGATGTAAGAGGTGGGGCCTGAGGCGTGCGGCGCGGCGGGAGCCCACCCTCGCGCCTCTCTGATGCCGTGCCGATCAAAACGTTGCCTGAATCTGCCTGATTCTTACCCACAACGGCAACGTAGCTAAATTAACGTTAGCTATCGTATTTTTGTTAATGTTAATTAACGTTATATTACTGGTAATATTATCAAGTAACGTTAAATTTTTGTAACGTTAGTAGGTATAACATTGAAATTTAACGTTACGTAACGGTTATTATTTTGTTATTTGGTAACGTTAACAAGCCCTGGCTGCATCCGATTAGACTGGAAGCTACCCCAACACAGTAGGGAAAAACCTAGGCAGATTGATTTTTTGTTTTCCTTGCTAAGGTGTTGTTTCTTGCTAACTCTACCTTTTACATTAGAAACTGGGCGTCCTAAATAGGGTGAAGTGATACTTTACGCCTGAACAGCTTTTAACCCTTTACAAAGCACAAGTCCGATCCTGCATGGAGTATTGCAGCCATCTTTGGGATGGCTCAGCTAAGTACCAACTTGCTGCGCTTGACTCGGTGGAACCCAGAGCTAAGAGGATCATTGGCGACGTAAAACTGGTCGATGCCAGGCTTCACAGCTTGGCTCATCGCCGCAAGGTTGCCTGCTTGTCGGTATTTTACAGATTGTACTTCGGCGAGTGTGCCCATGAACTCCACGACCTCATTCCACCGGCCCCCTTCTACCATCGGACATCTAGACGCACTGCAAGTTACCACCCCTACCTAGTTGATATTCCACCAACTCGCACTAAGCGTTTTCAAACGTCTTTTATAATGCGCACAGCAAAGGAGTGGAACTCTCTGCCTGCGTCTATGTTTCCGAACGCATACAACCCTAATCTATTCAAAGTGAGAGTGAACAGGCTTCTTCTGGGTAAGCTCACTCCATCGTCGACTTTGGCTCTGTCACCTCTGACCTAGACTAGAGTCAAGAGCAAACCCATCGTAAAATAAAAAATAAAATAAAAAGAAGATGACAAATCGTTGTGTAACTATACAGACGCTATACAACGTTTATTAGTAAGGAAGTAAATGTAAATGTACCTTAGCTTACATATTTAATTAAATACAAAATGACTTCCATCAATCTTTGAAAGCACAGAATAAGCAAAAGCTCTATCTTCTCTAATTTTATTTTTAACGTTGAAATTGACATTAATCAAAATCAGTTAACATATTTTCGTGTACCGAAAGTGTACCGTGTACCGCAGCGTTGGAAGGCCTCCCATAAAGTGGACCGATGACCTTGTGAAGAACGCAGGAATCCGCTGGATGCGGGAAGCACAGAACCGGTCGAAGTGGCGGTGCTTGGGGGAAGCCTATGTCCAGCAGTGGAGGCTTTTCGAGTTATTAAACCATATAAAACAATTTCGACCTTAACTTCAAAGCAGCTAACAATTAAAGCTTCAGTCTCCGTTACACAAACCAAAAAATATGTCAAGGCATTTATAACTACAGCTTGCATTCAGTACGGTACAGCGAACAAAATTTACAAATAATACAGCTATAGTGTCGTCACATCCTGGCATAACATAGGACACAAATGTCGAGACTTCGAATCGGGTCGTATTTTACCTCGTTTTATTGTCGGTCTCCACCTTGTTGCGAACTTGTGACTGGCCAGTAATATTTTGTAATGAGTATAAAATCAGCTTTATCTTGCGAACGTCTCAACATTTTTACTTCGCTCGCTGCATTCCCGGAGATTATGCGCGCTGATTTTATTTTATGTTATAAATTGTTGAGATCGACATTCTGAATGGAATTGTGGAGGAAGAAAAATTTAATTATCGTTATCATAAAACCTTTAAGGTCTTATTTTTAGTAAACGGTAAACAAGAAGTAGACTTGATACAGATTTTTACAATATATTTCCACTGCCATGCAATATTCTTGTCATAGTATACTTTAGGACAAAAAAATAGAAACAATATTGACGGTGTCCTGTTGTTTCACTGACAGTTAATTTACAAATTTTCACTTGACAAGTAACGACTGGCAAAAACATGATTTTTAATTTCATCACTATACAACAACAAGTTTGTCAAATAATTCACTTAAAAATAATAATTAGCCGATAAACATTTTTATTATTTTACAAACAATAAATTCATTTTTTATTCAAGATATCTCATAAAACAACGTTTGGAATAAAAACGTAATATTACGCAATTCAACTCATTCATAATTTTCATCATTTCAGCCGAAACACGTCCACTGCTGGACATAGGCCTCCCCCAAAAGGGGGGAATTTGCCGTAATCGCCACGCTTGGCAGTCGGGTTGGCGATTGCAGTATAGTGTTAAAAGTGCATAGAAAACGCTGCTGCCCATTCTCTAGTAAGTCCCTTAGTCGCTTTTTACGACACCCACGCGACGGGAGGAAATGGAGTAGTGCTATTCTTTACGTCCGGCACCACACGGTATACGTACACACGAAACTCATTAAATAGGCAAAAGGGTATTTTTTATTAATAAATCAATAAAAATTATACTATCAGTAGTTTCAGATAATTATAATTGCAATTTCTTGTTACCCGGAACCGAACTAGTTAGATTAAGTTAAATATTTTTACTCGCAAAAATGGTTAGCTTAGGTTAGGTTCAAACTATGATTTTTTAACCCATTATAGACAATTCGTTTGGGGATAGTATAGTGTACGTATATGATTCTTATACCAATCATAATTATGGGGTTATCCAGGATTCCAAAGCTACAGAACCAAGAATCGAAATAATTTCACCATTATGGTCATTTTTAGAGTTACATAAAACAATAATGTATCGGTTTACGATCGCAATTGACATTTAGAGACGACTCAAGTTGCTATAACTTATAAATTACTGGGTCAACGCCCACGAACAATTTCACATTGTACACGTACATTACTTAATATTGCGTATTTCAGAACATTGTGGAAAATCCCGTGATTAGAACCCACTCTTATACAGTTAAGGACTAACAAGCCTTGTATTTATTCTTCTAATACATAGGTACTATCACGGACAGGGACATCTGACCACTTTGAAAACAAAATCCCGTGCACATGATTTCCACATTTATATTTACCGCCCCTTTTTAGAACGACATTTTTTTTTTAATAAATCGGCTCTGTTATAATGATCACAGATGTCTGACCACCTCGGCTGGTTTTATTACGCCATTTTTTTTATTTTATTTTTTTATTTTCAAAAACAAGCGGCTCAGCAAAAATCTGATGCTGCGATGCTATTGCTTGATGAGCGTCGGTAAGCTTTACTATAGAGGCCGAGCGCTGCAAGCAAGAACAATCCTTATAGTGGTCACATGTCCATGAAAGCCGAACGTCACCTGCTAAGATCCTTAGATATTCCTTTTGCTTTGTTTAAGTTCGTACATCTGGTCATACACGCACGCCGGTTGCGAGTACTACGCACCTGACTATTCTGAAGAACATGACTATCATCATCCTTTCTTCTTATAAGCATCAAATAATACTTATTTCGTGAACTTTAAACATGGTTAACCAATATCGTCGCCAAAAGTGTGTTGGGTTGACGGTATCGTCAAAGTCGCGGGAAACTCCTGGACGAGGAACGCACGGAACCGGGAAATATGGCAGAAGAAAGCAGAGGCCTTTACACAGCTGTGGGTGATTCCAGGCAGAAATGATGATGATGAAGAATGCCGGTGCCATTCTAGAGGCCACGGTGAAAAATCTTATGTGTCTGCATCTGAGCTGGCGGCACCCATACTCGTGAAACTGGTACATTGCAAGACTGCAACGTTGCCAGCACGCAGTCACGGACAACTAACCACCGTAAGGACTATTCCTGCTGGCAGCAAGTAACGCATAGTAACGCTTACTTACACTCATCAACCAATAGCATCTCAGCATCAGATTTTAGCTGAGCCCCTAATTATTGTAAATGAAAAAAAAAGACCGTAAAAAATACCAGCTGAGGTGGTCAGACATTTGTGATCATTGTAACAGAGCCTAAGAAATGTATTCAAACAAAAGTTATTTTATTTTTTGGTCTACGCAAATGGCGGTAAACAGATTTGGTCATCGTGTGCACGGGATTTTGTTTTCAAAGTGACCAGATGTCCGTGACCATAATTGTACCTGCTTTCCAGAATGATCTCCTTCACGAACAGCACACAGATCCAGAAAAAGATACTACTATCAGATTTATCCTAAGAAAAAACCAAGATGACTTGGCAATAGAATGTAGTCTTAACACGGAATTACCGACTATTCTCCCCACCCGTAATTAGTGCTTCCAAAATTACGGATTTGCTAATTACGTAACTAGTTACGCATTTTGATGCTTCAATTACGTAACTACGTAATTACGTACTTAACTGGTTGATTTTTTAAAGCACGATAAATTCTGGGCTTATTACGTATTTTAGAAGTAAAAAATCAAACAACTTCAAATGAAAAAAAATATAATATTAAGGAATTAAAAGTAAATTACAGATTAAAATGATAATTTTAAAATTAAACTCAAAATCAAAATCGTCAATCAAATCAAAATGTAATATTTTGATTTGATTGACGATTTTGATTTTGACTAAACTCAATCAACAATTCAAACAAAACATGTACCACGCACAAATGGTTTAAAAGTAAGAAACAATATAAAATATGGTTATTTTTCCAATCTTTGTTCTTGATAATATGATCTCATAAATGATAACGAATGCAATGTTCTGTCACCAAGGGAACTTCTTAGTTTAGAACAAAGATAGCCGGCAGAAGAAAATGCCCGTTCTGCTTCAACACTAGTAGGCATTATACATAGTAAATAATTATAAGCTGCTGTTAGGAAAACTTCACGACCGCCGCCAGTGCTATCGTAGATACACATTTCAACTCTGATGATGGATTCAAGATCTGTGTTTACTCCAGATTTGTTTACTGTAGACATAGTTTTCTGTATTTCTTTTTCTAGTTGCTGTGCAACAGTCAACTCGTCGCCACAACCATCATTAGCATCATTGTCATCTGCTTCGGAATCTAAACTCATTTGTGTACTTGTAGGCGGTGTAAATTTGAGCCTTTCTAATAAGTTTGCAACATATGTTCTAATATAATCCGACGTCGGTTTTGTAAAAGTTTCTGTTTCTTCGGTTTTATAATATTCTTCATTATTATGCAAATACTGCAAGACACCAGACACATTTGTTCGCCTTTCTTTTATTCTTTTTCTAAGGGATACAGCAAGCTTGTCACTGAGCCCATTGGACTGAGCATCAAGCTTATTTAACATAAACTGAAGCGCAGCATCTGCTGCTAACAAATTCGAGTCACGGCGACACAATGCCATCACTGTAGTTTTTATTATATCTAAACTATGATGAATGTTATGTAGATCTTGTATTTCTGTGTCTGTGAAACTTATATTTGATTTTAAGTCTAATAAAGCCTTAAATAAACTTGATTTCAATTTCAGAAATCGTCCAACCATATCTGATAAGCTGTTCCATCGCGTTTTGCAGTCTAGTATAAGATCGAGGCTTTTACCATGCTCTTGTAAAGAATATTTTTGCAACAAATCGGTCTTCAGTGGTGATTTTTTGAATGATTTAACAAGTTTTCTTACTTTTACTATAATATCTTTGTACAGAAACTCTGGTTCTAGAACTCTAGGTACTTCTATGAAAAGTCCGCCATCGTTTTCTTTAATTTCTTCAGTGTCAGTATCTGAAGCTTCATCTTCTAGTTCTGGTTCAGTAGTTGTACTTTTCCGTGTCTTATATAATACGTCCAGCACTGCAAGTTGTATTCCGTGAGCAAAACACAACTGATGGTGACCATCAAAATTTTTGCCCATTTTAACCATAACACTGGCTCCGTCCGTTGTGAATGCAATTATATCTTCAAGTTTCAAATAAAAGTCATTTAGATGATTTTCTAACAGTACAGTTCCAACGTGAGCTGGCATTGAACCCTTTATCCTTACTAGTCCTAAATTTTTATATTTAGCTGGTTCTAGGTCTTTATTATGAATATTTATATTCATATACCTCCGGTTCCGGGTAGAGGTCCATTCATCAAACGTTATAGTAAACCGTTTTTTTTGGGACTTCATATCTTTAAACTGATTTATTAATTGTTTTTTTATGGCACAACTCTGTTCCAGGACAATTTTGGTAATAGTTGAAGGAGATTTCGGTAGATCATAGCCAGATTTTTTGAAAACATACCTTAGATCTTCAGAAGTACAAAATTTGCTTAATGGGATGCCATCCAATGCTGCCATTCTAGTCACTATAACGTCCAAGGAATACTCAGTGGAAAAGTAATCCGTTAGTTTAGTTTTCTTCGATGGAGGTTCTAAACTTTTTCTTGCTTGAAAGCACGATGAAGTACTTGCCCTTTGCGCATCTTGCTCTTGTGACATCTCGCCAATATGTTTAGCACGCATATGTGTATGTAGTGCTCCAGTAGCACCACCAGGAGTCTTCAAAATTTTTTGACAATGTTTACATTGGACACTTTGCCCATTTTCAGCCCTCAAAAAGTGTTCCCATATAGCTGATTGTGTGCGTTTGTTCAAAAACTCCTTATAAATAGTCTTCTTTACTGCAGACCTAAAACAATATATAAATATTTCATAATTTAATAGTTAGGTAATACATATAAATAGCATCTATAGTTAGGCACTACACTTAAAACGGGATACATTTACATACGTACCGTGAACTCATAATCAATGTCTATTTGCACAGACATCTAACAAGCAACAATAAAATAAAATCGCACATATTTTTTTTTTTTTTTAAACGTCGCACCACACTAGGAATTACTGCTGTATCGTGGGTGCACTCACAATCATGTAAACTAACATACACAAGACACCCAGACCCGGAACACCTATCTGTAGGTCATACAAATATTTGTTCCGTACGGGAATCGAACCCGTGACCCGCAGCGCAGCAGCCAATCACTCAACTACTGCGCCAACCGTGCCGTCAACAATATAAAATCAACTACTAAATTATATGTATAAACTCTCACACAATACCCTAGAAACAAAGTAAGTAGACAAGTAAAGTAATGTTAAAATAGGTACTTACATTTTCGTTGAAGTATCTCTACTCGTGTATGGTGATATCTACTTAGAAACTTGTAATGAAAAGCTTCTGAAAACCAAGCGTCAAACTTTGCGGCACATACACAAAATCACAAAAGTCAATAAAATAAGCTTAGACCAGGCAGGACAGTATCTCGCAGGTGTACGTAAGACGACTGAGTACCGAGTATTGAGATTGTTTCTAAATTCACGAAAGTAAAGAAAAATGTAGGGAGTTCCCTTAGCTTGCTCAATCCACAATATTAAACTTTATTATCTACGAGGTAGATCAAATACTTGCGAAACACTTATAAACTTTGATTGTGTTACGTACCGAACTATCCACAACCAACGGGGATTCCCTTCGTTTCCCGATTGGTCAACAATGAACTCTATTCTGTACGACTAAGAAATTAAATCTTGCGGACTCAAATTGGAAGTTATAAAATAAACCCCGGGAATTCGGGGGATACCCACAGAAAGGGTTTTGGTGTTGTCATAACTCATAATGTAAGTCGTAAGTTAACTAAATTAAGGTAAATTGTAAATACACAGATAAACCCATGCCTTTTTCCCATGGAGTAGGCAGAAACTATAGAACTAAATAAATGGGTACCTAAATTAATTAATATTATCCTATAGTTACGTAATTACGGACTGCAGCTCTTCAGTTACGTATTTGTGAGATTTCTAAAATCTGTCCGTAATTACGTAATTGCGTAATTACGTAATTACGTAATGGAAGCCCTACCCGTAATCTTTCCGGTCATGCACCTAAAAAGGAAGTGCTAGCTACATTCTTACATTATAACCGTACTAAAACAACATGCAATAATAAAAAATGCTCATAAGCACCGTAATTTCGCGCAATCATGTTACATAGAGGTCAGAATAAGCACGAGTTCAAATCTTGTTTGAGATGGGTATGTGATTTTCTGTTAGTGCGAGATGGATATCTTTAGTATCGTTATTGAAACTACCTTCTACCATTGCTTGCGCTCCTGGTACCTAGTAATAATTTTGAGTTGCAACGGTTGTTCATATTTGGTTTAGATTACTGTGATTTTTTTTGGATTACACAGTTAACGATAATGTTTTTGTACAAGTGCGTCTTCGGATGTATACAAGGTGTTTTTTTTTTTTTTTTTTTTTTTTTTTCGTATCTCATATCTCTAGGGTTATAAAGTCCAAAAATGCATAGTTTCGAAGATAATTGTGAAAAATTGTCACCCGTATGACACATTGTTACTTTTGCGACGTTGCGAAATTGATGAAACTGAGACCCTATGGATGTGTGTAGGTATCTAAGTTCCATTGATAAATACGAGTAATTCATTTTCATTCAAACCAATCATTCATATTTAAAGCTAAGAAAATGCGACGTTGACATATTTCACGTAATGTTTTACATTCATAATCGTGACTTTTTGTATTCATTTTTCATACAAAATAATTCGACAAGAATTATTTTGTATGAAAAATGAATACAAAAAATTATAATTGAAAAATAATTCATAAATGCCAGTTGTTTCCTTGATAAATGGTATCATTCATACCCTAGACTAGAGTTATGGGATATATAAAAACAAATATCTTGTATAATCAGTTTAATGATTTGTTTAAACGGGTCATTCAAGTACCTATTACGTAAGCATCAAATGACATGGGGGATGGGGGGTCTGGATGGTAATTACATCAGCAATATTTATTTATTTATCTTTCAGATTTTTCTGCAAAATTTTATTGATTTTGATTTGAACAAAGATGGCAACCCCATATTCAGGGATTCCCCAAAATAATTGATATTGCTTTCTCGCTCTCACGCGGTGTTTTATGGTTAGAAAGAACCGAAGTAGAGAAATTACTTAAATGGGCATTCAATTAATTTTAGTCTATGAATTCCTTATTTCTAGACTCATGAATAACAATAATTAATGTAAAAAATACCAATGTTAACATAAGCATAGGAAGGGGGTATAAGCTTTGCTTACTTTTGTTGACAAGGGGGAGGTGGGGGTTCAAAATTACTAAAATTCTGCTTACGTAATACTTGAATGGCCCCAAATAGCATTTCTTTTTACGAATTATGTTGGAAACAAGAAAAATCTTTTTCATGTTGTAGGTGCAATGCATTTGCGGAAGTTCCTTAAAGCAAGTCTCTGATTTCAAGTATCTGGGCCACTGGGTTTCCGAAGACCTCAAAGACAGTCTGGACATTGAGCGTGAGCGCAGGGCATTGGCTGTCCGCTGCAATATGTTGGCTCGCAGATTTGCAAAATGCACGACAGAAGTTAAGGCTACACTATTTACAGCGTACTGTCAGTCGTTTTATACATGTAGTCTGTGGGTCAACTACACGCAGAGGGCATATAGTGCCCTGCGCGTACAATACAATAATGCTTTCAGGGTGTTGAT
This sequence comes from Dryobota labecula, assembly GCA_947523025.1. NCBI lineage: Eukaryota > Metazoa > Arthropoda > Insecta > Lepidoptera > Noctuidae > Dryobota > Dryobota labecula. The sequence goes on from OX383306.1 coordinate 15,951,127, forward strand.
GGGGCTGCCGCGCTACTGCAGTGCTTCCGGCATGTTCGCAGAAGCGAGAATAGATGGCTTTCACGCCATCATGCGCAAGCGTTGCGCTTCCATTATGCGCAGGGTACGCGCCAGCCCCAACAACATCCTGAAAACCATCGCTGATAGGTGGGACAGCTCCATACTGGGACATTGGATACGCCTACATGCCACTGTGGCGTAGTAATTAGTAATTTGTTGTTTTTCTGGTAGATGTAAGTACTAACACTAGTTTCTAAGTTGTGTGTATACTAACCAAGTGGACTATATGGATCCGAAATAAAAGAGCTTTTATTTTTATTTTATTAATAGGGATTTACTGAGTAAAAAAAAAAAGAAAAACTGTTTAGTCCGTCAATCATATAATAAAAAATATTAGACACGTATTTTTTGCTTTATCATATTAATAAAAAATGACTTAGATGAAACACATTAAACTTGGGGAGTGGGGGCTCGTTACGTCATACCTTAATATAAAATCTACTGAGAAGTGACGTCACTTATAATTTTTATGATATTAATTTTTATTTTCTGTGAGTAATATAAATTTAACTTTTTTTCTGGTAAATCATACATAATGTTTGTAAATATGTGAGCACCATGTACCTATCGCATTTATTAATTTTTCTGTCATTACTTCACTTTTCATTATTTTTACCAATTGTGGTAAGTAATTTTTATTTTTATTCTAGGTACATCGTATTCACCTATAATTATGAATTAATGTATACAAACTATTGTTAACATTTTAAAAGAGTAAGTATGGAGTTTCTTGCCCATTCTTCTCCATACATAACTACCTTTTGGAGGGCGCAACTAGAATCAATTAACTATTCATGTAATTTTTGACGTTCAAAAGTGCATCTTCGTGCCTATTTGAAATAAATGATTTGACTTTGACTTTTGACTTTGTCATGCCACATTTGAACTCAATGTATCGCCGTAATGTTTTGATTACGTAAAAAAAAGAAAAAATACGTGTCCAATATTTTTTAATAATCTACATGACGGACAAAAAAGTTTTTTTTAGTCATCATCCCTATTTGCAACTAAGCAAGTGTGCATACTTTCGATATTTGTGTGTATAGAATCTTAAAAATCAACTATAAGAAAATCAGACCAACTTATGTTTGTCTTTGTATTTTTTTTTTATTGTGGTACATAGGGATGCAATAGAAGGAGTTGTCACGGTTTTGATCTAGGCCAAAACAAGGTGAAGAGCTCCATATAGATTCGAAATGAAATACAAAACTTGAAAACTGCTCTCCTCTTGCGAAAGGTTAGAAGTGTGTTCTGTGGATAACCTCAAATTGACAACAATGACAATTATATGAACTTTCTGCTACAAAACTGTCTAAGTGTCTAAGCAGCCTTACAGTGGTTCTCAGTAAGACACCTCTTTCAAATGTCTTCGTGAAAACAATCTATTAGTATTTCCTGCACTAACAGCCTCTTTATAAGCCTTACATTGTAATAGAACCACTTATTGGTCCCATTCCTTCCTTAACAGTTAAATTATCTAACACAAGACACAGAGTACCGCAAATAGAACTTTTTTCTTTTCACACTTGCATCTTAGACGTGCTGCCACCTATTTATTTACTTAGCTGTGATTCGGTTCAATGAACTTCCCACTAACACTCCAAGCTCGACAAAAATCACACTTACCTCTTGCTCACAGAGTCCAAACATCAGCAAAGTTAAGTTGGTAAGTCAACTCAACACCAAAGAAACGTCTGCGGTCCAATCACGAATTGTAAACTTATTTACGCATTTATTTCTTAAGTGCTAAGGCCAGTAAAAACGGTCAGTGGTTTTCAGAGCAGCAAAAACTAAATTTTTGCTCCCTATTTACCTTAGAATTTACGCACGTGACGATTCGATGAATGGTTTCCAATGAAAAGTTCATTCAGAAAAACTTTTTGACACCTACGCTGGGTTGCGTAAACGCGTTTTGTTTGAAGACCTATGACTTTGACACAATTGTTTAACTATTTTCCGCTTTTTAGGCGTTTCGTCGTTTGAAACAATGACGAAATAAATGCACAATGCTGAATTTGAGGAAACGGAGGCTTTAACAAAGTGAGTGTTTCCTCAGTAGGTATTTCAGTATGATGCAATGCAATGAAAAATGTTTGGATAAGAGTGTCGAAAATTGGTGCAACTTGTACTATAGAGGTATGAGGAACAGGGTGTAGAATTCACTCATACTCTATAGAAAAGGGAGGTTCCTTCGACCAGACGGGTGTTGAGTCTGGTGGGCAACTACCCGACGGTTGATGTCGGGATGTTGTATATCACCGCCTTACAACGAAAACCAATTAAATCGAAATTTTGACGAAAATGACTTATGAATGCCAAAGTACTTAAAATTTTGTGTTCTTCGTCTGCGAAAACCCATTAATCGCCAAGTCTTAAGGTCTCTGCACACAGCGGGCGCGGCGCGGCGGGACGGGACGCCGACGCGACGCTGAGCAGTTGTAATGTACTAGATATTATGGACGACGCCACACAGAGCGTCGCGTCACGTCGCGTCGAGCCGGACGGCTCTGTGTGGCGTCGTCCGTAATATCTAGTACATTACAACTACTCAGCGTCGCGTCGGCGTCCCGTCCCGCCGCGCCGCGCCCGATGTGTGCAGAGACCTTTATAGTTTCGCTGCTAGCTAATAAGATAACCAATTGTTTGAAGCATTTCCAAGGTTTGTTTTCAAATACAAAACATTAAGCAGATTATGTGACAATTATTGAAAATTTCAAAAACTTTTTAAAATCCCAATAGACATGTTTAAATAGAACATTTATCAATGTACTGATGCTATGAAGTAATAATAACAATATAATACTACAAACTTTGTAATCGCGATATCTCCGTTAGCCCTTTTAATGATTTAATTGGTTTTCGTTGTAGGGCGGCGATATAATTATGCTAGTCGCGCGGTAAACTCTGATTGCGCGATGCAGGATTTGTGTGACGTCAGGTTTTGTTGCGTAGTTCGCGGTTTTGTGCGTTGTAGATGCCGCCACACAACAATTTAAATATTCAAGATAGCTTTATATGGAAAACACCTTATTGGCTACATAATGTGTCCCAATAATAATACATACCTACCCCATCAAAATGTGGAAACAATGTGGAATATTTCTTCTTACTAATATTATATTTATTATAGCATGGGACTGGTCATCTCTTAGCTGCCACGGGCTATTTTAATTATTTTATTTTGTTTCTATTTATTGTACCTACTCTGGACGCTTTTAACGTGTAAGTTTTATTTTTTTATTTTTAAATCGTTCTCACATTTATTTATAAATTCAACATTATAGATGTAACTAATATTTTTGTAACAATTTATTTGTTAAACATAGGTATCAACATTAATTGGATATTATAAGTAATAACTACATATAATATATCTATAAATATAAATTAAATCAAGATAATTAAAAATAAATTAACCTAAATTTTGTAACAATTTAATTTAAAAGAGTGTCCATGGAGTTTTTTGCCCGTTCTTCTCCATAGGTACCTACTACGCTTTGGAATGGGCATGTAGCTTCATTTTTCTTACTCACCGACTCCTTGACAATTCAAAAGTGCCTGTAAATGGTTTAATTGAAATAAATGATTTCAGTTTGAGTTTATAAATTAATGTGAAAGTTTGTGAGGATGGATGGATGTTTGTTACTCAATCACGACAAAACGGCTAAACGGATTTGAATGAAATCTGGCACACTGAGAGTTTATAACCTGGATAAGATACTTTTTATCCCGATATTCTCAGGAATCGAGACTTATACGGGTGAAACCGCGGGGCGCAGCTAATTGAATATAAAGTATTCATTGGAACTTATTTTTTCCTTCAGAAGGTAGCCAAAAACACTTTGGGAGACGTCACAAAACTTGCTGACTAACTCATCTTTGTAACACAGTGCAGAGTACCTAGTCAGCAAGCAAGGTAGATAGCAGTAAAAAAGCTGGCTAATTTATTTATAAATTTTTGACGTCACCACTGAGCAAATCTCTTAAAGCCCATACCAACACAGTACACAAGTATCAACGTGGATTATATCTGTTACTAGGACCAAGATTTCATGCAACTTACATTTTTTTTTCGTTATTAATAAAAAAAACTGTTTACAAGCTTTTGTTTGAACCTTTAAAGGCTCGTACAGACTCGCGCGATATCGCGGGCGAAACAGGCACCGACAAAGAAAATGTGCTACTAGTGTCACGTCGCGCCTGCGACATCGCACTAGTCTGTATGAGCCTATAAACATACCACATTATCCATCGCGGGTTTAAAAGTGGTATGGCTTCAAATGTTGACCTCATTTCCTACTTACCAAGGGGTATCGTGTTTCCAAGGGGTTGTGGAGATCAGATAAGCAGTCGCTCCATGTAAAATACTAGTATTCAGCTGCATCTGGTAACACTGAAACTCGGAAAAAGCAAGGCAGATTGATTGACTTCTTCCCCTAGTTCCCCAAATACGAAATGTGTCAGTTATCAGGTATGCATGTTCGGCTGTGGTTTAGGAAATATTTCACGTTGCACAAATGTTGACTTTAGCACAACAAACGCGAACAGTTCCAAATTTCCATTGACTCAAATAGAGCGTGACTACGTTTGCACGAATTTACGATAACATACAACCTCGTAAATCTGGCCGAGGTTCCGTATCTAGATATATTATTCTCTGCAAAAGCTCTTCTTACGTATACTCCATTTGAAATAAGATTAGACATTTCAAGAAACCTTATTTACAGTCCATTCAACCGATTTTGACTTCTATTCCGTAAGCATAAGGATGGCATTAAAAGAAAAAAAGTGGTTACAATACCAACTGTTTAATGCAGCTGCTATTTGTCATGCCATGAACGCAATAGAAGTCAAAAGTCTTAAATGTCTAATGTATAGCGTGTCAATAGCAAATGAGTATGTCAGCTCAGAACTTAGCTACACATTATCAGTATCGTCTATAAGTTCCTCCAAAGTGCAGATATTGGTTGTTCTGCAAATCTGATAACGCGCAATTTTACCTATTTATCTATCACGTACCTTATAAGAATAAAAATAAATTTATTTAGCTAAGTTTACATTCAGGTGAATTGAATTACTAGACCTCACACTAGAATTCTCTGTGTTGTGAGATCCAGGCTCCTTCGTTCCGTTAACAATTATATAAAAAAAGATACATTTTTAAACTTAAAATAGTAACCTATAAAAAGAGTGTATGCATGGTAGTGTAATTTGTGTCAGTTGTGTTGGTGTTGTAAGAGGTTATGTGTATGTTACACGCATTTAGTGAGTGCACGTGTATTTGGGAATTGTCAATGTGTGTACTGTTTTTTTTAAATAATTATGGAAAAGTATCAGGTCTATGTGATACTGATAAAGCAGATCATAGCCACATAGGTTTTATCTAAAAACGCGCCAATGTATTATTTACCTGTTGGTCACTAACACCATGTAAGCAACCAAACTACATGATTTCAAGAACAAGATAGAGGCTTCATACAGAACATTCACTCGTTTGATAACGGATTGATTCTTTAGCTCTACAGCTTATATTTGCAGAATGATGGCAATGAAGTGACCAGCTCAATATTCTTCTTTTGTTTCTTATCTTCAACCAACAATTAATATAAAACATATCCAAAAGGTTTTCCCGTTCATCCAAGGACCCCCAAAATTTGATTAAGCGATCAAAAGCGCCGCTAACCATTCCGCACGCACGCGCGTTGCTTCACAGTAATATAAAAACATACCTCAGTACCTGAGTATCTGAGTACCTGACTGTTTACTTGGAGACTTGAACTGTCGGCCCCTTTGTTTTCCGATTTGGGTTTGTTAGAAAAAGGTTTTCGAGAGAAAGGTCAGAAAAGTGCAGGGCAGATCGTGTGACGTATTCATCTGAATACGTAATTTTGGGATGAATTCAAAGATACAGCAGAGTCAGCCTTTTATTTATTTTTTGGTTGGGAAAGTATCAAATAATTTCTCCCGCTCTGGGCGAAGCGGGAGGGCGTGTCAGACTTTTACTGACTAAAACCCACCCGTGTTCCTTCAGTTGCCTGTGTGCCAGGCTGCCAGGGCCACGGTATCCCTTTCGGACAAACCCTGGCAGGCAGCAGTGTCAGCCTGGTTCGATAAAACGGGTCACACATGAGACAAAATTTCCAAAAGACCGATGTACCAAAGAAAGCTCCTGAGATACGAGTGAGGCTAAGAGTATCTTCTGGTAAGCTTTTACCAGGTGTCGTATTATGACGTTTTAATGTCATCATGATTCCAATGCAAGAGAGAGATAGAGCTATACATAATCGCTAGCACCATCCCTTTTTCAGTAAAGAATCATAATAGCATTTATACATCATAATACGGCCCCAGGATCACCATGATTAGCAGAAAGACTGGTGATCACAGAATTACTAAATAAACCAGCAGATTTCAGATAAAGCTTCCAAATATTTACGTCACGTGCTTAAAATTTACCCAAATGTAGAAAAAATAAATGTCATCTGGCACCATAGGTCAACGCAGATGTTCAAAGATCACAATGTACACACGTTGTAACATACCGTATTATAACAAATATGAATAAAAACCAACCCTAGCATTTGAACAATTAAGTTCAAATTACTATTTGCGTCCCCAACAGCTGATTGGACCCATCTGCTGAAATTTTAAATGCTAAATTGAACTTTGACGCACTGGAAGAAGATGCAAAATGGCTTGCGTGTTTTTTGTTTCGAGCAGATGTTTCAGCTAAGCACGTGCCAAGAAATTGCTTAGAAAAATACAATGAGGACAATGGATAGATGTTACAAAAGGCTCTTATAATAGCAATTGGTGATGCTCTATGAAACATGATCCAGTCAGATGTATAAGCTCCCTGTTGAGAGCGTTACAAAACTTAGCTTAGCTTGTTTTTACTGTGTTCTTTATTACCTAGATTTTGTATATTCAGCCCCAAAATCGACACGGTTACTAGAGTCCTTATCCTTGCCCTAGTATCGATCGAATTTGTGAAACTTAGTTCAATTTTAATTTTTAGGGTTCCGTACCTAAAAAGGAAAAAACGGAACCCCTATAGGCAGTGAACGTAACTTTATTTACGTTCACTGCCTATAGGATCACTTGTGTGTCTCTATGTCTGCCGCCAATTTGACGGCACAGAGCAATTGACTGCTACATTGCGTATCTCGAGTTAGTTTCCCGCACGGAACAAATATTTGTATGACAAGTATGTTTCTGATCTGGCTGTTTGTGTATGTGAGTTTAAATGTTTGTAAACGCACCCACAATACAGGACAAATTCCTAGTGTGAGGCAACGTTTTAAAAAAAACCAATTCAAAGACATTTTGCAGTTTTATTTTTTATAGATTTTTATTTTCCGAGTTTAAGTGAAAATGTTATATTACATAAAGGGGTTTACAATTATTATTATCTTTTGGTCAAACATACGGTTTATTTTTAAATGCAAGATGTTCTTAAAAGTCATTGACAAAGACTTAACTTTTTCAGTCCACAAGCGTTTATTAATTGCATGAACACCGAAGGCAGACTAATCGCTAATTAATGCATTTATAATAACTAACATCGCGGCTCTTGAGTCCAAGTTTTATCTCCTATTATTTGTTAGTTTTCAAGGGCGAAGGTGTAGCTTGAATTCTGATTTAAATTATCATATATGTGAGCACCTTGTAGCTAACACATGGTTAATTTATCCGTCAATGCTTAATTTTTTATTGTTATTACCTGTTGTGGTATAGTAATTAAGACTTGCAACGAATAGTATATTCGGCAGTATACCGAATACCGAATATTCGGCGAGCCCTCTGACCGAATAGCCGAATATTAGGCAAAAGTATTCGGCCGGATTTTAGCGCCAAAACTAATTGTACAGACGTTATTGTTTCGCGCTCGTTTGTTCTAATGTACTCACCGCCCGCAGTTGCTCTGCGCGGTATATTGCTAACGCACTGCATGTTTAGACAAGTTTATTTCGTGGATATCGTATTACGTTAAGTACAGTACCTTAAGTACAGACTACTTAAATGATCATAAGAGAAATGAAAATATGAATATATACGTAATGAATCTTTTTTTCATTTTAACAATTATCTCCCTATAACAAAATATATTACTTGTATTCGGTATTCGGCCGAATAATATGTAGATATTCGGTATTCGGCCGAATATAATAAAAGCAGCCGAATAGGCCGAATACCGAATAGTAACCGAATATTCGTTGCAAGTCTAATAGTAATTTTATTCTAGGTACATCGTCTTCACATGTAATGATTTATTTTATGTAGGTATACAAACTATTGAAAAACTGTTTAAAAGAGTAACGGTGGAGTGTCTTGCCCATTCTTCTCCATGCGAAACTACATTTTGGAAGGGGCAACTAGAATCAATTTTATTTCCGTGTAAATTTTGACGTTAAAAAGTGCCATTTATGTGCCTATTTGAAATAAATGCTTTGACTTTGACATGGTCAATCAATCAACTAGTAGTGGTAGCGTAGTGGACTGCGATAGGCTGTATCGCAGTCCACTGCTGGACATAAGCCTCTCCCAAGCTGCGCCATAACACTCTGTCCTCCGTCCCACACTACGCTTGCCAATACGCAGTCTCCACTCCAGGACTCGTCTGCTCTGCCAGGGTTGCGGATTTGTCCGAAAACTCACAGGCAACTGAAGGAACACGGGTGGGTTTCAGTCAGCAAAAGTCTTACACGCCCTCCCGCTCCGCCCAGAGCGGGAGAAGTTATTTGATAATTTCCCACCCAAAAAAAAAGGACTCGTCTGCTCCACCAGCCATCGGTACTTCGACAAACATGGCCAGTCCACTGCCACTTCAGTTTGCTTACTATGCAAGATATGTGCTTATCATGGTAGTCAGTCGTTAATGTTTAAATGAATGATGATCAAAGTTAGAATCAAATTCAAGAAGTTCATCATCATCATCATCATCATATTAGCCGAAAAACGTCCACTGCTGAACATAGGCCTCCATATCATTGTTAAAGAAAAGAAAGAAAGAAAGAAAAATTGTTTATTCTGCACGCACTTAACAAAAAATTAAATTATAAAATACAAACATTCAAGTAGCCAAAAGCCTCTTATTCAAACAATAAAAGTTTGATCATTTAGTCCATTGCTTGATGTCAGAACCAGGGACCAAAGACAATTTACATTGTTACACTGTGTTGCGTCACTGGCAAAAATGTCAACAAACAAACAATCAAAACAAAAACAAAATGCCGATTACAGAGTGGAAAATACAAAAATACAAATTATTACGAGAACAATTAAGCCGTGCATCGCATCTGTGCATGAACAGGTCGTTGCTCAGCAAAATGCTGTGACTTCGGACGAACCTACCACCATCAAAGCGGTAATTTTCAACAACTACTTTTCGGAATGACGCAACTGTCTGTGGCGGTATCAACAACGCCACATGCGAACTACGCATCAAAGACCTGACGTCACAAATCCTGCATCGCGCTATCAGAGTTTACCGCGCGACTAGCATATATACAAGATCCCGACATCAACCGTTGGGCAGTTGCCCACTGTCTGGTCTGGTCTGTCTGTTAAATCCCCATGATAATAATCAAAACACTGATTTTATCCAGCCACCGACGGTCCCTTGCGACGCTCCCCCTCCTCCGACTCTGCCCTAAGTCGAGGTTCGTACCCCGCAGGGGGTGCCCTTAGCGAGCAGACGGAAATTATTTAGCTTATAAGTATGCCCCTGGCTGGAGGCCTTAAAATCCGTTAGGAGCTTAAGGCACCACAGGATAGTCCGGTTAAAGAGTCCGAGCCCCGCGTGGTTACACTCTGAGTTGCCAATTCAAAAAAAAAAAAAATAGTTTGGCAGTTGCCCACTGTCTGGTCGGAGGATCCTCCCTTTACTATAGAGTCTGACTGAACTTTACACCCTGTTCCTCAAACCTCTGTATTTCTTTCACACAATCAATCCAACCATACCGACGACGTATCTTATGAAACAAACCTTTATTAGTAGCTCACATAGTAAGTTACTCTTCATTAAGTAACTCACATTACATAATCATTTATGGCAACGATAACCGACTTTTAATGATTTTATACTGAAGATCACGTCTAAACAAGTAGTGTTAATGATATGGAAAAAATATATGTTAAATTAGAGCATTTTCTTAATAACTTAATATATGAATATTTTAGATTATGTTCATATTACATAGTGAAATTAATTTGTAAAGTTATATCTAACGCGGATAAAAAACTGAGAATCACGCAAAATCTATCAAGCGTATTTTTCTGAAATCTTCACCTTTTTAAAGATAATTTAACTATTGATCTTTTAGTATACGTGTTTTATTAAAATACCTTTTGTTTTATGTATAATAAATTAATAATGCGTCTTATTTGGAACAGCGCTCCTGGATAGGCGAGTCCTATTATTGGTTGGACGTACGACGCGTTGCGTATGTTCAGTACAGAACACGCAAACTAACCAATCAGGGTCACTGGCATATATCTGGGCCTTAAATAGTATCTGCATTTCATAATGCAGGAGGTAATAAAAAAGAAATGTCTCATTAAATTAAGGCGGTCAAAGCAACCTGTTTAAGTATTTTGAGACTTGTACAATAACATGTTTTAATTTCCGCTGTATTGTTATCAGATTGTTGAAGTGTCATCATACCCTTTCGATTGTGATCACGGATCTCTCAACAATCACAGTAAGCAATATTATGATGTACGGTGGCTAGTACATCAAGTTACCACAAACTGTAAAATTTTCTCGTTCGATTTTGAACGTAATGTTCAACATTTTATAGTTTAAAATCGTTTGGAGAAATTTGACACTTTCGTGGCCAGCACATCAAGCAGATGTGCTGGCTACTTACTCAGTTGTAAGCAATTAAATTTTATCTTAAGGTGAAAGCGTCAGGGTCCTGCCAGGTCAGCGGGATTGTCCGAAAGGGTTACCGCTGCCCCGGAACATAAAGGGCCAAGGAAGGAACACGGGTGGGTTTTAGTCAGTAAGAGTTTCACACTCCCTTCCGCTCCACCCAGAGCGGGAGGGGTCATTTGAAGATTTACCACCCACAAAAAAAATATATATATATATCAGGGTCCTCGCGAAATTCAAATTCATTCATTCACACCGGTCATCATTCAATCAGTTGAACGAATCTGGATGATATTTACGGTTTTAGGAAAATGGATAGACTATGATCTGGGTTAGAACATAGGATACTTTTTATCCCGGTATAATTATCTCACGGGAACCCGACCTTTAAGTGGGCGAAACAGCAGGAAAAATCCGTCCAAGTGCGTGTCAGACCACGCAGTGTGAGTTCCGCTTTTTTTTTCCTTTTGAGGTACGGAAAAAATAGTTATGGAATAAGTTAAAGTTTATTTACTCCGTACATCTTTCAGAATTTCATCAACTTATATTAAAAGCCACTAAACCGATAGCATGAAAAAGCTACAACGACACGTAGATATCTACTTCCCCTCTTACATTCAAACAAGCGTGAATAAATTTCCACGACCATGTGTATCCATGCATAATGCGTATGGAACTCATTAGATAATAACAACACTTTCTCTAATGCACGGGCGCCATATTGTGCAGCTGTCAGGCGCAAGAGTTTAATAACGAGGCTTCATTTACATTATGATTATTGTTTGTATGACTTTGGGAGGGGAAAGTTTGTAATATACGACTTAAAAATAAATTAAAGATGAGAGTGAGACAATCTTTAACATACTTCAAAAGTCCAGCCCAAATGAATGAATGCATTGACCCCAGCGTGGTTTGACCAGACTCAATTACTCGAATGAACCCAAAGATTCACACTAGCCCCTGGTGCCTCATGTTTCATGGGACTACAGAGACCATTGCATATCAAGGAGTAGACCGGGGGGCGCGATAATGGTAGGGAAGTCGTGCCCAGAGGATATGGAAAGATTAGTATAGCCGTTCCGGAAATGCATCCTAAAGTAAGCATTGGAACTGTGGAGACGGGTGATCTTTTAACGACGTCACCAGGTTGGCTCAAGGCTTACTTTATACTGAGAACGAAAAGATATAAATACTAATACGGATTGTGTGTATTTTCATGTGTGATCCGCAATAAATGAAATTATTATATATTACTAATATTTCATGAATATAGTCACACACATTTATAATCTATACTAATATTATATACAGGAAATATTTTTTTGTTTGTATTGAATAAGCTCCGAAACTACTGGACTGATTTTAATTATGTTTGCACGAATAGAAAGCTAAATTAGCAGTTAGTAATATAGGCTATAATTTATTTTAAAAAAATATATAGATATCCTTAAGAAAATTGCAATAATGTAACCCAAAGTTGCAAAATTTTGCCTATAAACCAAGGAATCAAAACTTACGCGGGTGAAATCGCGTGAAGCAGCTATCCATAATATAAATAAACAATATACCAAAATATTATTAAAGAATCTTGAAGAAAGAGCAAATTAAACAAATCAGATTGAACCCAGCAAAGGTGCGATTATTCACGTCAGTCTCAAGATCGATAGTGTCCACAAACTCTCCTGCCCTATTTAAACCAATCTCAATAATATAAATCGCTCTTCTAATTAACTCGTAATGCGATCCATTGCGCGAGCGCAGCGATGGCGGCGATACAAATCAGTGCAAAATAAAGTATACTCCGTACACACGCGAGCACGCAAATGGCTCACTAAGTTTTATAGTTAATTGAATGGGGGAGATCAATTGCTGTAGTTTTAAGGATAGGTTTGAGACGATAAAGATAGCGAACACAAAAATAATTACTTAATCTATGGTTCAGAAGATTTATAAGGAGTATCACTACTCGTGGATACTATTTTAAGACCTAATAATGAATGATGAAAGGATTGACGTCTTTGAGACACAACACAGAAATAAAATCAAAAAAAAAAATAAAGAACTGAAAAATGATCGTGAACAAATAGGGTATGTTGAAGATGGAACACAGATGGATGTGAAGACAAAAAGAGAGATTAACAATATCGCAAAATTCATGATGCCTTGCTTTTACTTCGTATCGTAGCGAGAGAGATAAGGACAGAGAAAGAGAATAAACAGAGGTCCACAGCTCCCCACTTACGAGTATAACCATGACATGCTTTTAACAACTCAAAATCCATAATGAAACTCCAGAACAGCCATCCGATCCCACATACAAACACTGCAATCCTTAGCAAACAAAACGCTATCCATTTAGCGCACAAAAAATCTTGATCTGCGACGCGCATGGTGCATGCACATGAGACAAATATGTAGGTATAAGTACAGAAGGTTCAATCTGTAGTGCACACGATAATTATATCAATAGCGAGGAGTACGTAAGAAGACGAGTGTTAAATAATGCGGGCGATTTAGCTGTAGATTAGGAGCAGAGAAAAGGAAAAGATAGATCATGGATTGTGTGAAAGCGTTATATGGCTATTAAGGAAGGGAATGACGAGGATAATGATGAGCAGGATGAGACGACGAGACATTCAAAACATGTATGAATGAAAAAGAAGTGCCGAGCCGACCTTAAGTAAATTGAGATGGTGGCAAAGTGGTTTTGATTGTCGACATACATGTCTGGTACGATCCGACGAAAGTATAAAATCTACGTCAAATGGATTGTGAAAAGATTAAAAATCATTCTGAATTTAATTGAAAGAGAAATTTTCTTTGAGTAATTGAGAAATTTAATTGAATGATTTTTTTGTTTTTGTAATCTATTGACATGTCACCTTAATTGTGATTGCTTGTTTATGTTAATTTTGTACGCCATATATTGGCAAAACATAGTGCATATATTTTAGACAATATATATTATCTGTAACCATACCTATTTTTAACAAAATAAATGATTGATTGATTGATTGATCCAGCTATTAACAGTTAGTTTTTGGCAATATTCTCTTGCAAATAACAGCTTCTTGCCACATTTCCCTTCATAAGTATTGAGGTTGTCGTATTCAATAAAGGACATCCTCTTGAACGTTCGGTACTGACAGCCACCGTTATAATTAAAAATTACAAAACTCAAATCCAAAGCTATTGCGATGAATTTATCCCAAGAACCAACATTGTACAGTGGCCACCACATCAAGCTACACAAAACTGGTGCCGATTCCCTTGTTCACAAACTAAACTAAAGTTCAGTGCATCTTTTTCTTTCTATTTCATTAAGAAAAGGACAGAAGATAAATTTTAGTTTAGTCCTGTCAAATTAATCAGCGCTTGACGTAAATTGACGTAATTTTAGTAGGCAAGTTTTGAATCACGACTAAACTAAAAATTTTCTTCTGTCCTTTTCTTTATGAAGTAGAAAGAAAAAAATGCACTGAACTTAAATTTAGTTTAATTTGTGAACAAGGGAATCGGCACCAATGTCAAATTTCTCCAAACGATTTAAAATTTTAAAATGTTGATGATAAAGTTCAAAATCGAACGAGAAAATATGACAGTTTGTGGTAACTTGATGTGCTGGCCACCGTACATCAGTGGGCCTTCTTCCCCTCCCCGTCTAGTGTCAAGCAACATCTGCGGTGTCCGGAATGTCGCACCGCCCGCGGGCGTACATTACGACAACACACGCTCGCTACGTTTTACGCCTTAATGGACGACTTCGAAAAATAGACGACGCTTAAGTATATGCTCATGAAAATGTTCTTCGAGATGGTGTATTTTTTTAAGGTATTGGATGCTCTTAGGGCAGTTTTAAACGGGACTTACCCGTAGGGGTTTTCCCAACAGTAAAACTGTTTGGGAGAATGGGAAATGATTTTTGTCTCTCCTTTTTCATGGTTGCCTATGGCGGTTATCGAAGATGCATGAAATACATAAATTCTAATAAATAGCTCTTGGATAGTTTGTGGTCACATTTTAATCTCTACATACAAATAAATAAAATTGAAGTGTGTTTCTAATGTCAAAATAACAGCATTTTACTAAGCCTTGTGTTCACCAACATTTAAATCAACTGATTAAATATTTAATCAGTTATATATTTAAAATTTCCTTATGAAAAAAAAATTGATATATTGACTCTGTAAAACTTATCTACCTACCTGACTATATTATTATTAATTGACTTCACTATAATTTCTGTTTTGTTTGTTGACATTCCTTTGTTTATGTATTATTATTATTATTACTTTTATAATTATGTAATAATTTGCACACTGAAAGGTAGACTGTAACCGATCTCGATGAAATCAAATGTTTAAATACCTAACGGGTGCTGTGAATGTTAGTGAACAAAGGCCTAATATGAAGTATATACGGCACATATAAAAAAAAACTTTTTTTTTGCCTTTCTGCCTGTCTATCTGTCTGTCTGTTTGTTCCGGGTAATCTCCGAAATGTTGGACCGATTTTGATGGGACTTCATTGGCAGATAGCTGATGTAGGAGTAACTTAAGCTACTTTTATTAGACTATTAAAGCCACGCAGGCGCAGCTGCGCGTAGCTAGTTATGCAATATAGTAGAATTTGTTTACAGAGACACATAGTGGAGATGTTATATTATATCAGTATGTCCAATCATAAAGTTCACCTGAAAAATACAAATGTAAGCCAGGCGGTTAAAAATTATCAAAACGATGTTGAGGATATGAATATACATAGAAGAGTGTAATTAGCATAAATAAATAGTTTTTATTTTTATTTTTAGGTTGGATATTATCAAATAACTTCTTCCGCTCAGGGCGGAGCGGGAGGGCGGGTCAGACTTTTTTTTTCAGTTGGCTGTATGCCAGGGCCACGGTATCCCTTTCGGACAAACCCGCAACCCTGGCAGGCATCGGTCCTGAGGCGCGCATGGAACACAACGCGCCGTCGAGCCGGGCTTGGTCCTTACCGGAAGGCGAGCTGCCCATAGCTCGCCGACCGCAAGCACGGGCCTGCGGTGGCTGGGAATCGGCAATAGATTCCCGCCGCCCAGGGCGTCTCCTGCGGCGACCAGGAGCGTGAGGGCGCACAGACTGCCTCTCCGTCACGCGGTCCGCCTCCTTCTTCATAAATAAATAGTCTATCAGAATTTGTTTTCTCATGAAACTACAGACTTTATTAGTATCTCCATCAGACGATATTAATCGATCTATCGATACATCGATACTTCGTAACATTATCTTATTGCGAAGTCATAAAATTATCTCTCGAACTACAGCAATCGATTTTTAAATTATTTAAATTACGGCGAAAATAAATTGCCCTACTACGAATACTCGATTGCAAATCGAGATAATGAAGATGTTTAATCGTGATCGAGAATCAAGATAGTGTTTTTTTTTTTTTATATATAACGTATTCGTAATTTGCTGTCTATATTCTTGATCGGGATTATTATAAGATGTGTTCAGTTGTTTGTTTACATTTTTGAATTAATTTTATAGTCATGGTATGGATTCAAATTATCTACATGTTAACAGGGCAATAGGTAGAACTACATGCTATACCTACAAAAAGGGATAAAAATAAGTTAATCCTCAATTTTTGGAAGTCAAGCAAGCAATTTTATCGGCTATATGCACGGACGATTTGATCTATTCCAAAAATCATAACAGCTAGCATGAGATTGGTTAGCAACTCAGCATATTTACTTGATCTATTCTAAAAACCAGATCAGACTTAATAGCTTTTCTCAGAGATTTTTACCACGGGTTCTTTGGAAGAATTCTTGTCACAACGTTCGACATCCCTTCGAGTTCCCATAGTAACACCTCAACTATCCAACTTAGCATGTACGGTGAACCAACCGCACAAAAATAAAGGAGTCCAGCCCTATTTGCATGAACACCAAACGTTATGAGGTAAAAAAAAAAAGAAATTATAATGTCATTCTCAAACAAGCCACGGATGGGAATAAATTATTTTGTATGTAAGTTGGAACAAGTGCGTAGCTGCTAACTCCTAACAGGCTAGCACCCTTTTTAATTATTTTAATTATTAATGGTTTAGTTTGTGTTATATTTTAGAAAGCAATAGGATCTACTGGCAAAGTAGGTTGCATATTAAATCGAAAAGTAATAATAATAATAATAATAAGTATTTATTCGCATCAAAAATGACTATTTAACATCACATACTTAAGACTTAGATTTATAAAAGCATACTAGAAATTATTGTCGTAACTAGCACCTTTGCTAAGTTATCAGGATAACTTGTATTAAGGGCACTAGTCCCAACCCTTGGTTCGCTTATTCTAAGGCATTACAAAAAGAAAATGTTGGGTTTAAATATTACAAAAAATAAAAATGAATTAAAACAAAGATTTCAAAAATAAAATAAAAGAATGAGAAAGCAAAAGCCAAGAAGATGTTGAAGATGATGACACGTGTTCGTGATGTTTCAGTTTTAAAATGGTTTAGTAGGATTTTTCTCCAGAAAGAAGAAGCCGTTCTGTGTCAGTATAATTCTGTTTATGTAGCCACTTTGACACAATTTCTTTTAAAGTGTTACTTGGAAATGAATAGAATTCTAAAACTTTATTAAGTCTGTTATACAGAAGTGGGCCTTGGAAGCAAAAGAATCTCTTAGTAAAGGTCAACGTACATCTAAATCGAAAAGTGTAGGTTTCAAATATTTTTTTCATTAGGTAGTTAGTATAAGTGTAGGTTTAAAAATGTTACCAAATGATTACTTTTGGTAATTTTTTTAATGTTGTTGGTAAAAAAATATTAAATGAACATGAAGGATTTCTTCCGTAACGTTGTTGCGTTTAAGGACACCAATGGGTATCAGCTATAGTATAAATTAAAGTCAATTTTCATATGTATCCGTGTGACAGCCTATATTCTTATTTATACAGAGTGTAAAAAGACCCATTACATAGCCGTTACCTACGCATTCTGTACATCATCATCATCATTTCAGTCGAAAGACGTCCAGTGCTGAACATAGGCCTCCCCCAATTGGGGGGGTTTGCCATAATCGCCACGCTTGGCAGGCGGGTTGGCGTACATAAAACTGCAACATTGAATAAAAATTATTGCTGTGACACGACTTTTAATTTTGGCAGGGTTCGCCGATATATATCAGCGGAATTGATTTTTCCTGTCTTCTGAACTAAAATTTTAGCGAAAAACTACAATCCAGAATAATTTACTTTTTACCTTTTTTAGCAACAAAATTCGATCTAAAAAAAACGGCCACATTCCTCTAGATCGTATAAAACTTTGTGCTTCGTGTCTCAATATAAAACTTTATAAAAGGTATTAGAAAATTCTAGACACACTTACCGATATAGTTGATGGAGCCGTTTTTCATAATTCCTTCTCAGTCACGAGATGATATGTTTTTAAAGGTGACAACGCTCTTAAGTACTGATTTTAGAAATAATAATTAAAAAATCAGTACCTACTTAAAAGAAAATGGAATCTTTAGTTTCGTTTAAGATTGACCCATCGCTTCGTTTCGACTCTGCGCAAGTATGAAACGACCCTAAAAACGAATCCCATCGCATTTCAGACCGATCCTATATACTCTGGTGTTCCTTTCATCTTCATAATATTAGCATAGAAAACAAATTAACGTGCATCTGTTTGAGACTCAAACTATTAAAATACATGTAGTTTTATTTTAGTTTGCAAACAGAACGTTCTGGTCTTGAATAAAAAGCCAATGGATTGCTACAATGTTAGCGTGGGATGTTGATATAAAACTAGCGATAATTTATATTTAATAAGGTCTTTCGATGGGGAATTTTTTAAGATATATTTATCAAAGTTGCTGATAATGTGGGTTGTATATTTTTTTAATTGGTTTAGTAAATACAGCCAACATTTCGATCTGGGAATGTATTAAATATTTATTGTAGGTATGTACGGCTGAAATTAGTTGTTGCGAAAAAGGGAACAAGCCCTGAACCAGTCAAAGTGGCGGTGCTTAGGGGAGGCCTATGTCCAGCAGTGGACGTCTTTCAGCTGAAATAATGATAATGATTTCTTTCTTTCTTTCTTTCATAATGAATTTTTGATTCATCAAAACTTTCAACATAAAAATAAAACACATTTCTGTAATGGGTGCTAAAGTTTGTTTAGTATAATCGTTCCGTTTTCCTCATTCACAACACTGTCATAATTTTAATGTATCGTGGAGAATTAATTTTACCGTGTAATTAGGTTTAGGTACCCAAATATAATACCTAAGACATTCATTCATTTTACATATGATGACATGTGAGTCAGATGAGGAGCTCGTGGCTAAGTAATAACAGCCGCACGGGTTGATCCGTCAGGTTAAGCTAAGCTTGCCGGGGTTGGTCCGTGGATGGGTGACCATCTTTACATACCGAGACTCCTCCGTGCCTCGGAAAGCACGTTAAGCCGTTGGTCCCGGCTGTCATTGTGAATCTTTGACAGTCGTTACGGGTCGTCAGAAGCCCAAAAGTCTGACAACCAGTCTTACCAAGGTTACTGGGTTGTGGAGGTCAGATAGGCAGTCGCTCCATGTAAAATACTAGTATTCAGCTGCATCCGGTTAGACTGGAAGCCGACCCCAACATAGTTGGGAAAAGGCTAGGCAGATTGATTTTTGACATGTGACGGACTGACCGAACAAATATTTCGATAAAAAACCCGTGGAAATTCGCAAGTTTAAACAAAATACCTAACAAATTGGTTTTTGTTTTAATTCGCGTGACCGAACAATGGTTAGGCCATAATTACATAAATATAGGCTGTAAAACTTCACAGCTGGAGGTGCGAATTGAATAACTTTACTTATATGGATAAATGTCATCTTGAACTGGTTTTTTTTCTTGTTCAATATGAAGAAATATTTGTAGTTTGTGGGACCCACATACCGCAGTGTCTCAAGACGAAAGTCTTTGACCTATGGCACTGAAACGTCGTCGCTCACAATGGGTCTTATTAGAAGGCTAAAAGTCACCTAAAGGGCAATGGAGAGGACTATGCTTGGAGTTTCCCTACGTGATCAAATCAGGAATGAAGAAATCCGCAGGAGAAACAAGGCAACGAACAATTGCCAAACTTAAGTGGCTATGGGCAGGGCACACATAACAAACGTGTTACCGCCGTTTCTTTGTGTGTAGTTTATTGACACCGATCAGCTGACTTGGTCTAGTGATGTGTAGAATTCAATTGGAAACATTTCGATTTTTAGTTAAATGTTTCTTAACGTTTTATTTATGTAGGTATAGGTATTAAAAAATATTGCCCTGTAGTTTGTTACAACCAAAAAATCCGTGCTTTTGATATGTATATACCCTTTCCGTAACACGCTGTATGATATTGATTTTTTTACTGTTTAATGATATATATCAAATGATCATAAGATGAAATGCTAACTAGATATACCAGACCAAACAGTTTTTTTACTCTTCTGTAAATTTAGTATATAATGTGTCAAACCATATCACATTTAAACTAATCATTTCTAGTTATAGTAAATAAGATTGTGCAAATTTAGTTTCCGTTTTCTAACTAGATGGCGTTGGCGTCGAGTTAGATCGCGCTATGGTTTCGTTACCGATGAAAGCATATGTAGTTGAGAACTTTAATGTTTTTTTTTTGTTGAAATTCTGTATTGAGGTAAAACTATATTATACTGTGTTATAGTATATTATATGAGTTTTATTGAAGACCTTGGGTTGGAGTTTTACATGGTCCTTCGAAACCGGGTCAGTGCGTAATATTGCGCACCGAGTTTTTGTGTATCAGCACAGAAAGCAGTGGTGGATCGCCACTGAAGTGCTTCAGCGTCGCCTGCAGAGGGCGCGACCGCGGAGACAGAGTGTTTCTGAGGACGTCGCCTGCAGAGGGCGCCACCGCAGCAAGTTCTGCGGGCTTCCGGACATCCTGAGTGTGGACAACCGGATCTAGAATAAGGGGAACTGGCATCCCAACTAGCTGAGCACCAAAGCTGAGATCGTACTGCACGCCCCCTGGCGGGCGTTAGCAACAAATAAATTGGAGAAGTAATAGTGAGTGACGTGTTGTGGATTTAGAAAATAAAACCGTGAGTACAATTTTATTTGTGAAGTTATCAAGATTTGGAACTTTAAATTTAACGTAATAATAAAGACTTAGAATAATTTATGTAGTTTAGACTTAGATTATTTAAGAAAAAAGTGATCCGACGGGGAACCTATGCCCGATTGTCTAAAAAGTTCTAAGTTAAAAACACTTGTAAAATTTTCTGTTGTTGTCATAGACTTAGAATAATTTCATCAGTTTTACACTTGTAAAATTTCTGTGTTCCTATGCAACTTTGTTTTTGTTTGTTAATTCATTCTATAGTTTGATAGCACTTTATAGTCATGGATTCATTGATTAACTTACAACTAGATAACAAGAGAAATATTGAAAAAGGTAGAATAAATTATAAAAAATCTCCTAAAGAACGGTTAACATTGTCTTATTTAGAAACTAGGTTGGAAGCATTAGAACAACTGTGGTCTAATTTCATAAAAACGCACAGGAACATAGTAGAAAAACTAGATTTCAAACATAATTACTTCACTTCGGAGACATATGACAATACGGAGGATATTTACATAACTTATAAATCCGAGTTAAAAGAGTCTATGAAACAACTAACACCTACAAAGGCAAGTGTAGATAAAGAGTCATCGTCAAATACGTACATGAATGTGAAATTACCTAAGGTTGTTATTCCTACTTTCTCAGGCAAGTATACGGAGTGGACTTCATTCCGTGATTTGTTTTTATCACTTATCCACAAAAATGATTCAATTGACGATGTACAAAAACTGCATTACTTGAAAGGTCATTTATCGGGTGAACCAGAACAGTTGTTGCGTCACACTCCTGTGATAGCCGCAAATTATCAGGAATGTTGGCAAATGTTAAATAGACGCTTTAATAATAAACGATATTTGTCTAATTCTATGTTGAAGAGATTGATAAATCAATCAAATGTAACAGAATCATCAACTGCGGTTAAAGAATTATTGGATACTACTGTAGACTGTTTGCATGGCTTAAGTACTCTCGGCATTGATATTAAATCATGGGACGCCATAGTCATCTATATAATAAGCGCTAAGCTGGATAGTGAATCGCGAAAGTTGTGGGAATTGAAAATTAGTGCAGATGAACAGTTACCGAACTTTGAAGAATTTAAAACATTTTTAGAGTCAAGGTTTCGCTCTTTGGAGTACTTAGACACATCCAAGTCAAAGCAGAAGTCCACAGATAGTAAACCAAAGGTTTTTCACGCAGTCAAATCAAATGGTAACAACTCTGTACAAATTGTATGTCCATTCTGTAAACAAGATCATTATATAAGTAATTGTAAACAGTTTAGTAAAGAAGGTTACCAAACTCGAAGTGAGTTTGTCCGAACTCACAATTTGTGTTACAATTGTTTAGGCGCGAATCATTCAATTAAGTATTGTCGTGCTAAAACATCATGTCATATTTGCAAGCGTAGACATCACTCATTA
The DNA here is from genome assembly GCA_947523025.1 of Dryobota labecula. NCBI lineage: Eukaryota > Metazoa > Arthropoda > Insecta > Lepidoptera > Noctuidae > Dryobota > Dryobota labecula. The sequence continues at coordinate 15,973,629 of OX383306.1, forward strand.
TTACACCCCAAGGCATCTTCAAGATCATCGTCACCCAATAGCCATCCGGTAGAGGCAGTAGCTGTCAAATCAGCAGTGTCCACACTGCAAACTGCTTCCGGTACCGGTACGGCAAAAGAATCAGAGTCTTCAACCATAGCGACACACCTTTCTACAAAGGTTGTGCCAACTAGAGTTTTATTAGCGACCGCTCTCGTCGAAGCACAGACTAAGAATGGTCGTAAACAATTGCTGAGGGCGTTATTGGATCAAGGATCCCAGGCCTCTTTCATAACCGAGTCAGCAGTCCAATTGCTCGGACTAAAGAAAATACCAAATAATAGTATTGTCTCAGGCATAGGAGGTGACGAAGGCGCTTTTGCCTCTAGATTCATGGTTTGCGTAACCATTCATTCACGTCACGATCCAAATGCAATTATTCAAGTTCGAGCATATGTGTTAAGTAAAATCACAACGTTGATTCCATCAACTAAACTATGTATATCAACTTGGCCTCAACTAGAAGATATAACTCTGGCGGATCCAGAGTACCACACTCCAAACAAAATCGATGTTTTGTTTGGAGCAGAAGTTTACAGCCAAGTTCTTAAAGAGGGATTAGTCAAACACTCTCCAGGGCCCATAATTGCTCAAAATACAACCCTGGGATGGATTTTATCTGGACTAACACCCACAGATTGCGATCTCAAGTCAGCAAATTGTCACAAAGTTATAGTTAGTATGCATTCACACCTCAGTGACAATGATATGCTCAAACAGTTTTGGGAGATCGAAGCTGATGTTACTAATAAGAAAAAGATACTTACCCAAGAAGAACAGCTGTGCGAAGAATTCTTCACTCGTTCTACTCGAAGAGACGCTACCGGACGATACGTTGTAAAGCTTCCATTTCGCGAATCAGATCCACTAAGTAAAATTGGATATACCAAAGACATCGCACTGAAACGATTTCATCATCTTGAACAGCGTTTCAAGAAAAATCATGAGATCAAAAGAAAATACACCGAAGTAATCCAAGAATACCTTGACCTTGGACATATGAAGATGGTATCTCGCGAAACTGATACTAAGCAGTCAGAAGCAGTCTATCTGCCTCATCACGCCGTGATTCGCGAGGATAAGACCACTACCAAGGTCAGAGTTGTGTTCGACGCTTCTTCTAAAGGTTCTAATGGTGGATCCCTTAATGATATGTTGATGGTAGGTCCTACCATACAACCGGAATTACGTCACATCATCATGAGATGGCGTACGTATCCAATTGTATTATGTGCAGATATAGTAAAAATGTATCGGCAGATCAAGGTCGCTCCTGAAGACACACACTTCCAGAGACTACTTTGGCGGAGTGAACCTGCATCTGAAATAAGAGAGTATGAGTTGCTGAGAGTTACCTTTGGCACCGCATCCGCACCTTACCTGGCCGTGAAGTCGTTGCAGCAGCTGGCACACGATGAGGGAGCTGAGTTTCCGTTGGTATCTGAAACATTAAAAAGCGAATTTTACGTAGATGATTATATGTCAGGATGTCAAACGGTAGAGGATGGAAAAAGGATTCACAGGGAAATGAAAAAACTACTGGAAAAAGGTGGGTTTCCGTTACAGAAGTGGATAACAAACAACAAGGAATTACAAGAGGAATTATTGGGAGAAGGTACAAATCAGGAAGGAACAGTGGAGATAAAACTAAACGAGGTGGTGAAAATACTAGGACTTTCTTGGGATAGAGAATCTGATAGTTTCAGATATTCAATAACATTTCCGCAACCTGCATCTGTAACAAAACGAAAAGTAATATCAGATATATCACGACTGTTCGACCCCTTAGGGTGGGTAGCGCCGTGTGTTATACCGGCAAAAATAATGATTCAAAAGATATGGCTTGCCGGGATCGATTGGGATGATCGATTACCTGAAAACTTATTAAAAGAATGGCAAACATATCAAAAGGATCTACAAAATTTACCTGAATTTCATGTACCAAGATGGGTTGAATCCAGAGAAGACGATGTAGTTGTAGAATTACATGGTTTTTGTGATGCATCTAATGTAGCGTATGCAGCTGTTACATATTTAAGAATAATTGGCGCTGACGGGAATATTAAAATTAATTTAATATCCGCTAAAACCAAGGTTTCTCCGATAAAGCAACTGTCAATTCCTCGTCTCGAGTTGATGGGTGCTGTTCTGTTGGCCAAATTGATTGTGGAGATAGCTGAAATACTAGCAATACCCAAAGACAATATACACTGTTGGACAGACTCGACTGTTGTTCTGGCTTGGCTCAGTAGTCATCCTAGCCGCTGGACAACATTTGTTGGTAATAGGGTGTCTGAAATTCTGAGTCATTTGGATAACCCTCAATGGGGACATGTGAAATCTACTCACAACCCTGCAGATATCGCGTCGAGAGGTATGACACCTTCAGCACTTTCACAGTCATCTCTGTGGAAGCACGGTCCGTTGTGGTTAAAGAAAGAACCAATTGACTACGTCAAACCAAACTCGATATCAACTAAACTCGAAGAAAGATCCTCAAAGGGTGTTAAAGCACATGTGACAACAAATGTAGAGGAAGAGCTGTGGACAAAATATTCATCATCTCAGAAATTGATCAGAGTAGTGGCATATTGTAGACGATTCTTAAGAATTAAACAACATAAAGAGACTTACCTGACAAGTGAGGAGTTGACAGCCGCTCTGGAAATCTGTATAAAAAAATGTCAAGAACAAGAATTTAAGGAAGACATAGAAAACATTAAGAAGACAGGAAGTGTAAGTAAGAAGAGTAAATTACGATCTTTATGTCCTATATTGGATGAGCAAGGAATTTTAAGAGTAGGAGGAAGAATTGAAAAGTCGCAACTGTCAGGAAGCATGAAGCATCCTATTATAATTCCACAGCGCCATCACTTCACTACTCTGCTCATCAGCGAAGCTCACAAAAACACTCTTCACGGAGGTCCAACATTAATGTTGAATTATTTGCGCACACAATATTGGGTACTATCTGCAAAAAATGTAGTAAAGGCTTACGTACGTAAGTGTGTAGTATGTCTTCGGCATTCAGCGACATTTAAGAATCAACTCATGGGTCAATTGCCGACCTGTAGAGTGTCTCCGGCCAGACCGTTTTTGCATACAGGTGTTGATTTCGCCGGTCCGATTAACATTAGGGTATCTAAGGGTCGTGGCAATAAATCTTACAAGGGGTACATCTGCTTATTTGTGTGCATGGTCACTCGAGCAGTGCATATCGAGGCCATTAGTGACCTTACCTCTAAAGGGTTTATAGCCGGTTTCAAGCGATTTGTTGCTAGAAGAGGCCATTGCAGTGATATTTGGAGCGACAACGGAAAGAATTTTGTAGGCGCAGCTAAGGAACTGCAGATATTAGTCGCTGCTGAACAGTCAGCGATCGCTAACGAAATTAGGGGTTGGCTCAGTTGTAAAGGTGTCAAGTGGCATTTTATTCCTCCCCATGCCCCAAACTTTGGTGGACTTTGGGAAGCCGGCATCAAGTCAACAAAATTCCACATGAAGCGTGTCATTGGTGATTCCACTCTTACCTACGAGGAAATGGCCACGTTACTTGTGCAGATTGAGGCTTGTCTCAATTCAAGACCGATTTCTCAAATTCCCCAAACCCCTGATGATCCAATGCCGCTTACACCCGGTCATTTTTTAATCGGTGAACCTCTGGTTCTTGTGCCGGAACGTAATTACGAGCATAGCTCTGTGGGCACATTGAGGCGATGGCAACTTTTACAAAAAATGACCCAAGATTTCTGGCGACGATGGTCTAGCGAATTTTTAACTTCGATGCTACAGCGTTATAAATGGTCGCTAAAAGAAATAGAGCCAAATGTTGGCGACATTGTCCTTGTAAAAGAGGACAATCTGCCCCCAGGCAGATGGTTATTAGGTAGGATTTTAGAAAAGCATCCTGGTTTGGACGGACTCACACGAGTGGTGACCATAAAGTGTAACGGTTCCGTATTAAAAAGACCAATTTGTAAACTTTGCGTATTGCCAACCAGTGATTGATATGGTTTCTTGTTATCATTTTTATTTTGTTTTTACTCTGTTATTTTATAACCCCCTTGACCTCATGGTGGGCGGCTTAAATTTAAAGGACAACTCATTCGAGCATGTCCTTGGTGGGCGGAATGTCAAACCATATCACATTTAAACTAATCATTTCTAGTTATAGTAAATAAGATTGTGCAAATTTAGTTTCCGTTTTCTAACTAGATGGCGTTGGCGTCGAGTTAGATCGCGCTATGGTTTCGTTACCGATGAAAGCATATGTAGTTGAGAACTTTAATGTTTTTTTTTTGTTGAAATTCTGTATTGAGGTAAAACTATATTATACTGTGTTATAGTATATTATATGAGTTTTATTGAAGACCTTGGGTTGGAGTTTTACATAATGTGCTAACACAATTAGAATGAAGATCCTAAATGGAATCATCAACATGACGAAGAACAAAAAACCAAATCCCAAATGAGTTCCTCTTCATTTGGGATGTGGTTTTTTAATCAGGAGGTAAGTTAAATAAAAGGCATTTGAATAATGCCCATGTACACACGGCTACATATCAAGCAATAAAAATTCAGTTTACGCTGATCTCGCATTGTATAGGATTTCCGTACAATGAGAGATCAGCTTATAATGGAAATGTATAGCTTGATATGTAGCCGTGTGTACCTACTCTTTCAAGGGTAGGCTCTATACTCGGAAATAAAATTCGAGATCAAAAATGTAAACAATGTAATGTCATTTACAAACTGACGTTTGACGTATGCCGATTGACCAAAACAAAATGACGACCAGTAGGGACGCCCAACTTATGGCTAGTATGTTAAAAATTATTTGCACAATTTTATTTCAAACAATAATTATGTTATTCTTGAATCGAAGTTTACGTCACTGTAAAGCTGAAAACTGTGTGCAATATTATGTTTTACCTGTTTAAGATACACTTGCAATTTTAATACTATATTATAGTACTTTTCGACAAAATACACAATAAAGGTTTATATTTTAAAATTAAGCAACACCTTTGTTTACATTTTTTATCTCGAATTCCATTTCCGAGTATAGTCTGCATCATACACGGGAAGGATGTTGTAGATTTTATTCATAAAATGAAATCAGAGTAAATAAAACGAGACAGTGTCTTTCTACTTACAAGTAGAAAGACACTGTCTCGTTTTATTACAACTCTCCTTCTAAATAACCAGATTTTCATTAAAATTTAGAGTTACACAAATTAAAACCATGATTCAAAGTAATGTGGCCCATGTAGATATATTACTATGCTCATTTGCCTACACCACACAACTAAAATACACCGTTTAAAAGTTTGTTCCGTTAAAATAATAAATAATTAAATACACTTCCGACCACACGCACAATGATAGTTCTCCAACCCTGTTTACAATGACCTAGAGTCAGGCAACATTGGCACAAATATCTGCGTTCTAGACTCTAGTATATCCGCTTAATTCCACCATTGTCTTGTACGACGTGTTGAACATCTAGCAGGAAGGTTACAGAAGGACCACTCTGAAGCGCAGTGGTTAAGCGATTGACTGCTGCCCTTCGTGTCGCGGGTTCGATTCCCGCACGAAACAAATATTTGTATGACCTACAAGTAGTTGTTCCGGGTCTGGCTGTTTGTGTATGTGAGTTTAAATGTTTGTAAACGCACCCACGATACAGGAGAGATTCCTAGTGTGGGGCAACGTTTTTAAAAAAAAAAAAAAAGAAAAAGAAGAACGCACATGGACTAGTCATCCACCATTTTTGCAACTATTTATTATAAAGTGAATTTGGTTGAAATATTTTTGTTTTTTATTATGACTGTTTTGCATTAAGACAAAACAGGTATTATATGTTGGAGAAAACACAGCAATGATATGAAGAATGCTTCTTATGATTTTGTGAAAATACGAGAATGTCACCCCTAAATCAGTAGGAATATCGTGAATACCTTCTTATTTCTGGTACCAGAGGGCGCCGCTAATACTTTACCGCCATGTCAGCTGTCAAGCGTCATTGCAGTCTTCATCATCAGCAAGCTCCTTGTTTCATTGCTGTGTTTTCTCCAACATATAATACCTGTTTTGTCTTAATGCAAAACAGTCATATTATATGTATTCGAAAACACAGCAATGATATGAAGACCTGTTTGGTATCTGCTGGTGACCAGAAAAAATAAACACAAGAATGCAATGAAATGCAAATTGTTAGAATTATCCCAAAAAAAAAAAAAAAGTTTCAATCTAACTCGAAAGAATCACAAGAATGCAATGACGCTTGACAGCTGACATGACGGTAAAGTATAAGCGGCGCCCTCTGGTACCAGAAATAAGAAGGTATTCTCGATATTCCTACTGATTTAGGGGTGAAATTCTCGTATTTTCACAAAATCATAAGAAGCATTCTTCATATCATTGCTGTGTTTTCGAATACATATAATATTATATTGTGAATGTAGAGACGGGTTGTTCGTCAACCGGCGAGTGTGAAACTCGCGCCTGCTCGCGAGTTTGCACTTTCCAATTAACACAACAACAACACACTCGCCAGTTGACGAACAAGCCGTAGAGACTGTGGGGCATTTTTTTTTTTTATGTTTTGTACTTTTTCTCAGTTAGCTTTTGTCGTGGTCTGACAGTTTGAGTAATTTATGCGGCCTACCCAAATGTCCTTTCTTTGGTAATGTTCGCCGAATCGTTGAGCTCCTTAAGTTCTAAGTTGAGCTGCACGATTACTGACAAATGCGTGCACTCACTTGACAGGTCCACTCAATCTCTATGATTCTTTCATCAAAAGCCCATTTCAGACACCAATCTACATGGTCTTCACATGATCTGACTAAGATTATGTCTGGACTTTAAATTAGGAGACTGTGATCTCTGTGTTTGTTTCGGCATTTCTTCTCAGAACAGTCAGATAGCAAACGTCGACCTCGTCTAGTTTTAAAAATATGATTGACGCGTAAAAAAGTGTTTTTACAAACTTCCTAACAAATAAAAAAAATAAAAAAGATATTGAAATAAAACGTACATAGCTTAGTTTCATACGATTATGTATGAGACAGTACCCAAGACAGACTATACCCGAGTCGCTTTAGCGTAGCAATAGCAGTCATTGCTCTTTCCCTAATATCTCTCCGTGAACCCAAACAATCCATACTAATATTTAATATTATAAATGTGAAAGTAACCTTGTCTGTCTGTCTGTATGTTACGTTTTCACGCCTAAACCGCTGAACCGATCGTCATGAAATTTGGCAGAAATATAGCCTGGGTTAAGGAGAAGTACATAGGCTATTTTAACCCAACCTAGCCGACATCTACGCGGGCGGAGCCGCAGGCAAAAGCTAGTAAACTAAATATAGTTTTTCGTTACTGGAACATGTTGAAAATTACGATAGATATTGATTCGGAACGTTAACGGACTCAATTTCAATATTTGAAATAAATATATCATGCTAGAAAATTTCAGTGGGTCAATGACCGCTATTGCCACGCTAAGCGATTCGGGTATACTTGAAACTTTTGATGTAGACATTCGTGTTTGAGGCTGTCGATTCCAATGCCAGTAACTTGGTAGAGCCTTGCTGTATCAGTTGATTGATCATACTGTTTCGTAGGCTTTTAGAAGCTTAGTCAGCATACCTTGTCAGAAATTCGAATGGCACAATAGCACGGAACTCTTATTTTTAATTTAGCCTATACTATCCTGACCCCTGATGGGCAAAGGCCTCCCCCACATCCGTGCAGGAACTCTTTTCCCACACCACCTCGAACCTCATAGAGGATATATTAAAGAAACGAAACTTAGCGTAAACTTAATACTCAATACTTTATTGCACTCCACAATGTATATGCTTAGGTGGAACAATCGTGGACCCTGTCGGGCATAGCAAAAGAAAGATAGTAATAGGTTGAGATGAGGACTTATCATTTACTTCTTACAATCTAACTTACCCTAATTTTTTTTTTTTAAATATGTGAGTTTTAGGGATTTATCATAATTATCATCTAAATATTCGTTAACACTGTAATAACATTTGGTTATTAATCTATTTACCGCTTGGTTTTATATCAATTGCCGTGCCCCCAGCTCCCGGTTCACAAATCTACAAATAAATATCTACAACAAATATGGTCGTGCAATGATATAAAAAACACAAAACGAACATAGGTTCTCAGTCGCATAAATACGACTGAGGCGGCACGGCCACGAAAACATGTCGTATTAATCCGACCGGGCGGTTGATAGGTTACGTTTTTTTTTAATATTTATCGTTAGTTTTTTTTTTTCTTATTTTTCGGGATTGTATTCGGGTAACTTATTACCTGTATATCCATATCCTTATGTCAAAATCCGTGCATTTTAGCGTAATTTTGAGAGATCTAATCGCAATGTTAAAGTAAGCTTCGTCTCTGTATCTTCTTCGTCCACAAGCATCATCATCTGCGTAGCTTATTCCGAACTTCGTTGGGGTCGACCAACGTCCAGTCTTACCGGATGTAGCTCAAGACCAGTATTTTATATGGAGTGACTGCCTATCTGACCTCCACAGCCCAGGTCAGTACCTGGCCAGGTCAGATACCACGCAGTGATACTAATTGTCATTTGGGCTTTTGAGGACCCGTAACAACTATCAAAGATTTCTTAGTGCGCAAGAAATAGAATCAAGGCTCGTACAGACTTGCGCGATATCGCTGGCGCGACAGGCACTGACAAATAAATTGTGCTACTAGTGTCACGTCACGCCCGCGATATCGCACTAGTCTGTACGAGCCTTTAGTCTTAGTGCAAAAAATATAACACACCTCTATAATTTGGCCTTAGTGAACCTTCTGAAAATATTTATTTACATTGAGCCAACTTACAAGCATACTATAAGTATTAAACTCAGTTTGAAAGCTATGAAACACAGATAAGCGCCAATAAATGACAATACAACATTCTTAGTGCACAGATATAACACACCTCTATTATTTGGCCTTAGTAAACCTTCTGAAAAGATTTATTTACATTGAGCCAACTTACAAGCATACTAGAAGTATTAAACTCAGTTTTAAAGCAATGAAACACAGTTAAGCGCCAATAAATGACAGTCGTTTTCTGTGTATTGTCGGTAATTATAAGTATCTAGGTTTTGAAGCAATCTAGAACAAAGTGCTAGGATTTGTATTTTACTTATACCAAGGAGATTGGCATAAGCAGAGAAAGGCCAACCAAGGTATACCAAAGAGGTTGGGTATACCAACAGTGGGTGAAGTCGGGCGTTGGAGAATGCTGATGAACCAGTTGTTTTAAAACACGTATTTTAAACAATGTTTAAAATAGTTGAAATAATCAGTGTTTTTAATTAAGTGTTTAAAATCACAGTTTAAAACACGAAGCAACAAAATTCGATCTAAAGAAAAGCGGCCACATTCCTCTAGATCGAATTTTGTTGATTCGTGTCTCAATATGAAACTTTATAAAAGGTATTAGAAAATTCTAGACACACTTACCGAGGATCCTAATTGAGCCGTTTTTCATAATTTCCTTTCAGTCACGAGATGATAGTTTTAAACTAGGGAAAGACATTACACATGAAGATGATATTATGTTTATCGAAAAAATGAACATTCATTCTCCTGGAAGGCTGTAATTTAAAAAAAATGTCGCTTAGAACAATTAGCCTTTCAAATATTGCTATGCTGTAAGCCCCTTTTTCAAAATATAACCCCTGAGTAGGTCAAATGGGGGATGGAAGATTATAATATACGAACGAAGTCATGGAGAACAGCTATTATAGACGCAAACAATGTTCAAACCAATTAACATAAGTACATAAATTAACACAAATACCTATGTAAACAATGCTTAAACTATCTACTAGTTTACCTAATTACCGAATTCTAAATGGCACTATGACAAATTTGTAGAGGTCGCCGACCCGTACGATGAATAAAAAACCGGTATATTACGATTTTTTTCTACCATAAAATAAATAAAGTTGTATAAGAAATTTCTTATTTTTGTCATTTTTAATAAAAAAAACTAGTTCTGACCTGTTTTAGTTGTTTATTTTTATACCTAGTATTGTATAATTAGTTACGTCACGCTAATTTCCGATACGAAAAAAAAGAAAAGATGTGTTGTCAAAAAAAAAAAATATCTAATAATTTCTATGCATAACATAACACAACATACGCCTGTATTTCCCGAAGGATTTGGCAGAGGTGAAACCTATAGTAGATACCCACATTTCGCCAGGTAAGAGGGGGCGATGCCATCAACCGGTCACAAATCCAGACTCTGGGCTCCTACTGAGAAATTTCAGACAGAAAAACCCAATACCACTTTTCTCAACCTGGGAATCGAACCCAGGACCTCATGCTCAGCAGTAGCGCTTGCAAACACTAGTCCAACGAGCCAGACTTTTCTTTGCAGTCGGGTAATTATAACGCATACGGCATATATTATACAGTACTAAATCCTAATAAGCATATACAGTAACAACTAGGCCTTCATATACAGTAACAACTAAACCTGCTTGCCTACAGGCCATTAACAGAAAATGTAATTGCTTTCGCACTCAGTCTTCAATTACCATTAACAGCTAACTAACACAGTTACCCAAAAAGTCACAGGAAAACGAGTATCTTGATTTAATTACACTCATTGCCTATTCGCAGGCACATAACAAAAAATCCAAATGATAAAAAATCCACACAAGAAATTGCATCACAATCGTTCAAACAATTTCCTAGTTAACTACAAAACAAACAAACACGCATGCTACCAAATATATACTAACTAGTTTGAATGATATCACGGATAGCTGTGGAATTGCATAATTTTATATGCTTTCCCATTATAAGGCTGAGTTTATTGGCAATTTTATTTGCATAAGTCTTACAACATGGACTGTTTTTGTTTATGATATTGAGTGAATATTAAATTTATTTAAATTAGGGTTAGTGTGAAATTATTTTAAGGAAATGCCGCAGAATCTTTTGTGTGATGTAACTATGTAACATTGCTAATTTGTTTGGCAAGCGTGGTAATTATTTTTTGGCGGAAATATCTCCCAATTATCTATTCAAATAATTCTAACAACAAATATGACACTGCCAGTTCTCTAAATTCAGGATCAGTTTTCTAATCCACAAAAATCTAGCTGATCTTTTAGTAATAAACAAAATAAAAACAACCAAAACACAAAACAACAAACAGAAAATTACAAAACATCAATATTTCAAAACACCAATCACCTTCTTTTAACAATTTTCAAAACTTTGTAAACACTAAACGCACGGATGCACGCTCAGTAAAAACGGTGTAAGCGCCAACATTTTCTAGACGAACCAACCTAGAAACCGTCGGACGTAACAGGATGCAACGAGGTCGGCTCTTAGTGCGTTTCAATGATTTACTGCTTACAGGAAAGCATGCAATCATTAAACTTAATTCACACGATATTTCTTAATAAGTCTGCATTTGTTTTTTGCTGGTAGAAGGAAGAAGCCAGTGACAATTACATAGTTTGGTGATTTTGTTTCATAGCTTGAGGAAGGAATTATGTCAAATAATGTGTGCTTTTGGTATAGTAGTCAGCAATCTTTGCTTCAACTTAATAAACACTTGAGAGGGGACATAATCATAATTACCATTGTAGGTCAACGGATTGGTAATGCAATATGTTATTATAACCTTAGAATTATTATAAGAACCTTTCACAAAAATACATTGTAGATAGAATTGCTTTTTGGCGTTTCGCTTTTAGACATTTTGAGACATAGGACCCAACCTTAAGAGACATATTTAAGGTGTTGCAGAACGGAATGCAACATGTCAAAATTGGGATGAAAATAAATAAAACAGAGCGGAATGCTGCTTGCATTAATCTGTCGACTTTTCGACAGAATTATTTAACCTGGTTATCTAAACGGAAATGGTCAAAACCTTGACCATTCCGCAGAGTTTTCCTTAAAGAGTGACCGTGGAGATAATTTAATGACACTTCAGTAACTGTGGGAAAATATAAATTGTAATGAGGAAACAGACATAATATACATATGTGACGTAACGATATAATTTCAACAAAAACTGTACGATAAACGGGGTAAAAAAAGGGGTAAGCTAAATATCAACTATAATCGGAATGATTCCGAAAAACGCGTGAAAATGTGTAAAAAGTTTCTGACAAGAATAGACATTGGATCTGGAAATGAGAACTAAAATTGTATATGTATATCAAATGTAAAGTCACACAAAGCATTAAAAGCAACTTTAAAAACAAAATCTAATTCCAACGGTAGACGATTATTAAAACTAATAATAAAAGCTAAGCTAAACCTTGATTAATGTTCGAGCTAAGAACTAAAACATCTAGTGCTCCTCCCATTGCATCAACAATTTCAACATTTTTATTTTATTTTTTCCCAGCCGTTTTACCCTAATCGCTTCTTCCCAGAAGATACGACCACGAATAATTAGGTACTATAACGTATAAGGCACCTCAGAGCAATTCCTTGAAAGTCTCAAATGGATTAAATGCCCCTACGACTTCATCCTACGGCCCTGGTACATTAGCAATTTAATTTACCTGAATCAATTTATTTGTTGAGACCAAATTCTTAGAAAATGCGCTATTAGAATAGTTTGTGAATGAATTCTAGGCGGCGTTGCGTGTTCATTTAATGACTAATTACTTCTCCGAAGTTACATATTAAACGTAACATATCGCACCCCCGGTGCAACACTGTCACTTATGCAAACTATAAAATACTTAAGCTTCAGGAGAAGTGTATTAATTTTATTTATTTGGTTCCATTTATTTTATTATAAACTTAAAAGAACACGTCAGGATATAACCTATTCATCTTCCCTAAATCAGGAAGTGCCATCAACTATGTATAGGATAGGATACTTAAGTTTAAAATACTTTTCCTGAAAAAGTTACTTTTTGCATAAGTGACAGTGTTGCACCGGGGGTGCGATATGTATGTGAAATTATGTCGTTTGATTGACCAATTTATTACGTTATCGAATCAGCATTAGTAACAGCGATTGAGAATTTTAGGCGATTTAAGGCCCTGTAGAAGAAGTTTTTGATCGATTTTGCATTTTTGCCCAGATTCTCTATTTTATAGCTAAAATTTTCACATATTACGAGCGAAGCAGTATCAGCGATTGCATTGTTTTTGCCACTATGTAGGGACCTCGATGGCCCAAGAAGTTCTTTGTCTGAATCAATCAGGATGATATATATGAATACAGATCGCTTTCGCAATAAAAAGATCGAATTAACACCAAATTTTAGAACGAAAGGAACAATGCAATAGCGAGCCACCCCCAAACATGGCTACAATATTATTGGTACCACAGAACAGATAAATCTTGTTTATGTTTTTCCGTTCTGTGATCGATACTGTCCTGCAAGCATCCAGCGGATTATCGCGACAAGTGGCCTGTGGCCTTCTTTCGACTAATATCATGACGATTCTCTAACCACGCTCATTTACGATTTTAAATTTGATGTCTCGCTATTCTTTTCTGATGAATTTCGTTGAGATTTCCAAAACAGTTGAATCAATTTTCCGGAACTCGACGAGCTGCGTCGTCTCGGGGCTTTTCTGGTGGTCGCCACTGTTGATTCTGGCTATCATAAATTGATTCTAAATTTTAAGCTTTAGCATCAAATCTTTCAATTATCGAAGATTAATGCCAATTTTCATTATGTTTTTAATTCGTTTGTTCGTCTTGTGCATGTTTGGTACGTCCTTGATGCATGCGATCTTAGCAAATAGTGTTCAACCGCAAACAATATGCGTGTAGCGTGCAGCATATCATGTTAACAATAGTATGCTTAGTGCAGTATAAAACTTATTTACATCCGTCACCTCATACTTCAGGTCCAGTTCAAAACCAGCATCAGGCACTAGTTTTTAGGCATTTTTGCTGAACTGGGTCTTTTTGGCACACTTGCCTGCTAATCTGAACTGGGTCTTTTTGGCACACTTGCCTGCTAATTTTTTGCATTGCATTTTACACTCTTTTTTTTTTATCTGCTGTATATTATATAGAGAGGAATTGGTATCAAAACCAAGATCAGATTGATACGAGCCCTAGCCTATATTCCTGTATGGAGAAGAAACGTGGACGATTTTGGCCCGATAAAGACAAAGGGTTGATGCATTTGAGATGTGGTGCTGGAGACGAATGTTGGTAGTACCGTGGACTGCCAAACGCACCAATGCATCGATCTTAACCCAGCTTCGAATAAAAACTCGCTTGTCGACCATATGTCAAGAACGCATTCTCTCCTATTTCGGCCACATAGTACGCAGAGGCGATGAAAGTTTGGAAAAACTGATTGTGGTTGGGAACACCGAAGGCAAACGATCGCGCGGTCGTTCACCAACACGGTGGACCGATCAGGTGAAGGAATCATCGTCCTTTAAATTCTACACGGTGGTAAGGGATGCGCTGGACAGAAACCGGTGGAGGCGGATCATCCGCTTCAGATGCAACTCCGAAGCTGACCACGATCCTCAGACATGAAGGACCGACCACAGAGTGAGAGAGTAATATTATATTGTGTCATGTGCACCTTATAGTATGTGCTTCTATCTAGTGTTTAGCCATGTCTTCATAACGATCAGCTGTGGACGACTTCCATGCTGGTGTAGTAGGAGTAGCATAATTAGGGCTGTCTGTTGGTTTTTTCCAATGCAATTCAGCTGGGCCTCAAGTCTGCTATTACAATAGTGTCAGAATGGTCTCTTCATTGTGAGTTTTTGACAGATTTGCCATACAAACACTGTCAAATACTCACAATGGCGAGACCATTCTGACACTATTGTAATAACAGACTTGAGGCCCAGTTTTGCAGTTGGTTTTTTGCAGTTTGGCAAATGGTTACTTACTTTTTGTTTTGGTCATCCACAAATGGTCTTTTTACTTTTGATGCAAATTCTACCTTATTAGTTAGATGTTTATTAGCTGCCCTAATCAGATTGATTAGCATTTACCTACATAACCATTTTTCGGGGACAAGTAACTTTGAGAATCACTGTCTCGAGTTTACATTTTGAAGATAGCTTACACTTCGCCGACCGTTATTTTAATAATAACTAGGTGCTACTAAAAGTAGCCTACTACTTCTTATAACATCAGCTATCTGCCAGTTAAAGTCCCGTCGAAATCGGTCCAGCCGTTTCGGAGATTAGCTGGTTCAAACAGACAGACAAACAATTATTTATTTTTTTGTTATAAGTTCCATATATACACTTTCATAAGCATTTAGTAAAAAGCTATTATTTTGACATTACAAACTATTTACTTCAATATTATTTGTTTGTATAGATAGATATGTAGTAAAGATTTCTATGAATAGTAGCCAGATTAATTACTTAATAATCTTTTAATTACTTAATAACTCCATAATAAACGTACCTTTCAAGTAACACTATTAATGACTACATTCATTGTCATTAATTATAATTGTTCACATCAAAAATCTTGACGATAACATTGACCCAAAAAGTTGCTGAGTTAAAGAATTACGTAAATCAACAAGAATAATTTCTTCACTACCATTATTTATTTTAAAATATAGTGTCCTGCCAACATCCTGATGGAAGGTACTGGTTTAAAAGTAAAGCATAATAAACCTCTTTACATAATGAGTGACTTAACAATCTTTACATCGCAATTCACTTAATCGTTTCGCTTAATCGCAGAGTTGCGAACGTGTGAGCAATCTTGCTGCAGTAATTCACGACCAAGCACTACTAAAAATCGCAAGTATGAACGAATTCTTGCACAAGACGCGATGAAAGCTGGCACTGAATGTCACAGTTAAGGTGAAAAAAATAAAAGGCAATTGTGACCGATGTAGCAGCCAATACGCCAATACTCCACTTACAGACTACATTCACATTTTCATCAAATAAGTAGCCAACATTCCACACCAAGGCCGGAGAGATTGACTACACAAAACATAATTGAATTACAAAACTAGGGTCACAATTCTATCAAAATTCACATTGCTCAATAATTGTTGACAAATGGTTCCTAGTCTCAGAATGCGATCCGCCTTGCAAAACCCG
This sequence comes from Dryobota labecula, assembly GCA_947523025.1. NCBI lineage: Eukaryota > Metazoa > Arthropoda > Insecta > Lepidoptera > Noctuidae > Dryobota > Dryobota labecula. Next base: position 15,989,766 of record OX383306.1, read on the forward strand.
ACTAACCCTTTCGAAAAGAACTTGAACCGCTAAAATAGCTTATAGTAATAGAGCCCTTCTCAACTCGGCCGTGTAACAATCGCTTACCTTTACAAAATCAGCGTAACGAGGGTCGCGCATTTATCCAAGTATTAACAAGAGGCACTGGGCTTTATCAATTAAAACTTTTTATATTCACGCCAAAAAAACGTAAGGCACAATTGTGTAACACTGTTTCCGAACGCACGGCGATATTTTGCAATATTCAAGGGGACGCTACGTCCTCACCCCACGACGTCTCACGCATAACTGGCGAGTTGAGAGCGGAAACTCGTTGGGTGAGTTTGCGCCCGCGCTGCTAGCGGATGGTCCGGTTTACGCTTGCGTTTAGTTACCTAGCCTTTTGTCATATGAATAAATTGGTATCGGATAAATAAAATTATGTAATATTTGGCATGATGAGTGAGTTAGTATTACACTGTTTCACATTAGGTTTTCGCGAGAGCGTAAAATGTTACTTTATACCCGCCATTTAAAACTTGAGTTTATTATTCTGCTAATGTTTAGATAGTAAAAGTGTATCCCGCGGTAGTACTTGATGCTTTTGGGACGGCTAACAGTGCTTGTCCTTGGTCTATTAGACGGGGTTTAGCATTGGTTGGACATAATCGCTTATTGCTTGGGATTTATAATCCAGTTTTATAGTCAATTAACACTGAGGTTATTCTACTCAGTTCTCCGGCTTTAAACAGGAATAGTAGACTAGTAGTGCACAATCTACTTTATATTGCTAGTATTTTTTTACCGACTTCAAAGAAGGAGGAGGTTATATACGTTTGTCTGCATTAAAAAAAAAAAACATTGTTATTAGTACGATCACGTTAGACATAACATACACATAACATCACGCCTAGGTACTTTCATCAAAGGTTCAAGCAGTGGCTTACCTAAAGTTCACCTACACTTCACCAGTCTTGAATTTAAACACAGATTGCCCGAATACTGCCGGAATCAGGTTCCGGATCCTAAAGTTCCAGAACGCTCCAAAAAGATTTTTTTTTAAATGTGTTTTATTTAAAACATCATCATCATTTCAGCCGAAAGACGTACATATCTAGCCACATTTTGGATGAAAACGGCTGTAAACTGTTTCGAGTGGAAATCGATTTTGGGAGGCCAACGTCTAGCACTGGATTTAAAAGGGCTGATTATGACATACTACACAAAACATTGTTTGGCAACGGTATTTTGTTTGCAGAGTTCTTATAATTGATTCACTTTAATTTTAGCTATGACTATTTATAAAAAAAATGTATGATATAATGTTTTGCACCACTGTCCTGTCATTTTGACAGTGACATTTCTTGACATTACTTTGTTTACATAAACTATCTGAATTAGAGACTTTGGGTATAGGGTATCGAATTGCAGAAGTCAGTAGGGGCGGCAAATTTTGAGTAGCCTACTGGCGGCACATGTGTAAATCCGCCACTGCTCAAATAAAATTATAATTACTTATGAACCGCAACAGATGTGTTGCCCTTCTGTCTTACTAACCCTTCGCTAATTAAGTGCGATGACAAAGCTAAAACAAAATTTTGTTCAGTTTAATGTTTACAAAAACAAATGAGTGTTGCTTTCTATTTAGTAATTATTCAATGAAAGAACATCAATCTGCTCGTCACGGGTAGAATGTAGTTCTGTAATATACAACTAGAGACTCCATCGTTTTCTGTGTCTTAACTAGGACATTTTATTAAACATAAAGAAACGAAAAAAATTAAAATACGGAAACGCCGGGAGGAGATATTGACCTTTCTGATTTACTTCACCAATTAGGTCACTATAATGTCCTCCTAGAACGCAGAACAGATTGCCGTTGGGGCCGAAAGGTTCTGGAGTGGCGACCGCGTACCGGAAGACGTAGCGTTGGAAGGCCTCCCACAAGGTGGACCGATGACCTTATGAAAGCCGCAGGAATCCGCTGGATGCGGGAAGCACAAAACCGGTCGAGGTGGCGGTGCTTGGGGGAGGCCTATGTCCAGCAGTGGACGTCTTTCGGCTGAAATGATGATAATGATGATGAATGTCCTCCTAGGGCATCCCCTCCGGCATTTCCAGTCACATTTGTAAATAAACATAACTGGTAAAAAGTGGTTATGCTAGCTTCTGCCCGTGACTTCGTCCGCGTGAAATTTCTAGGTCCCCCGACCAACCCCGTCGCATCGCATAGGCCATTGCCTGCCCGCGGTATTACTTCGTTTTCGCATAGCGTTATTTCCTACTTTTTAGGGATCCGTAGTCAACATAAATAAAGGAACCCTTTAGGCCTCTGCCTTGAATCATGCGGGCAGCGGAGCGGCGGCGGCGGCGGCGCGGGTGCGGCAGTATCCAATGCGTAAAATCAAATGGACCATCCCTCGAAAACAGCGGCGCGGCAGCGGTGCACTCCAGTCAAGCGATGACCGCCCGCGCGTCTTCATTGCAGTGTTGTGCAATTTATTTTTGTGACGTTAGGAACAAATTTGAATCAAAAAGATGTTGTCGCCGTTGTTCAGACGATTTTGTTCGCGAATAAAAACAAATATCTCGACGATACAACCACGAACACACCACTACGCTGCTATAGTGCCGCGTGATCTGCCCGCTGGTTTCGAGAACGCAGACCGCGTTGCCCGCGCCGCTCCCGCGCCGCTCCCGCGCCGCCATCGCCGCCGCCGCCGCTACGCTGCCCGCAAGATTCGAGGCAGAAGCCTTATAGTTTCGCCGTGTCCGTCTGTCTGTCTGTCCGCGGCATAGCTCAGAGACTCTTAGTACTAGAAAGCTGTAATTTGTCATGGGTATATATATTGATCACACCGACAAAGTGGTAAAATAAAATACTGAATTTTTTTTTTTTTTAGTGTACCACACGTAAAGTGACGATATTTTTTTTTTCCCGCCTATTCCGTGATGTGGGGTATCGTTGGATAGGCCGATCAAAAATATTGCGGGTTTGTGAAAACCATTTTTTGATTCAAGAATCCGTTTGCGTAATATTAAGCTTTAAAGTGATAATTTTTGTTAGAGACAAATGTCCTCTTCCCCCCAGCTAGGATATGAGAAAAAATTAACAGCAGTTGTATATACTCGTATAACGAAATTAAAAGGAAAAATATCACAGCTAAGTAGGCTTTACAATTTAGATTCGGAGATTAGCCGGAACAAACAAACAGACAGACAAAAAATATAAAACAGTTTTTTTTTTGTTTTAATACCTACCGTATATACTTTCATATGCATTTATATAAAAGCTGTTTTAACATTAAAAAGAGACACTATATACCTACACCTCTGCCTTACCCCTTCAGGGAATTCAGGCGTGATGCTACCTATGAAGTTGTCTTATCTGTGGTCGATGGTGCATGCTTGCTTCAAGTTAAACGATACATGACTTTAATATATATATATATATTTTTTTTTTTTTTTTTTGTTATTCCTTATCGTTATCTGATTGTATCTCTTCTGGCATTTCTTATCTTCAGCGCCAAAGAAAAGTTCAATGACACAGGTTTTTTTATTGGATCAACGTATCGAAACTCGTCCGAGGCAAAGGAATTTTTATGTCGTTTAATCAACTAGTTCAAAACTGCCATTTCATTACCAATATAGATCATTCGAATTAAACTATAGAAAAATGCATAATATCAGAACTTAATCGTACTATTTTTGTATATAAGTAGATATGGTGGTCAGAACATCAAGCTACATGAAACTGTCAAATTTTCCATACGATTTTAAACTTTTAAATATAGTCGACACCGTCTAAACTGCCATAAAAAAAAAAAAAAACTTTAAAATGTTGGTTAAGTTCAAAATCGAATGACAAAATCTGACAGTTTGCGGTAACTGGTTGTGCTGGCGACTGTACTAGATATAAACAGCGCAAAAAAAAGAAAACTTCGTATCTGAACCATTTACATAATTCTAATATAAATTCATAACTAATCATAAAATTATCTATAGCTGGCAACTTCTTCACTTTATTGCGGTCATTAACACCTCACACGTGATCATAATAAAATATAAATAAGTAAATGATACAGGCACAAAATAAAGAATATTCATAAACTCACATTTTTTTTCATAGCAGTAGGCAAGAACTCTGTCATAATTCAAACTCCTTTCAATCAACTCATCCTATCGCAGTCCACTGCTGAACATAGACCTAGACATAGCTTGCAGAGTAAGCAAGCTGAAGTGACAATGAGCTGGGCATGTTTGTCGAAGGACCGATGGCTGATGAAGCAGACGAGTCCTGGTGCGGAGACCGCGTATCGGCAAGCGTAGTGTGGGACGCCCCCCAGCTAGATGGACCGACGACCTCAAAAAAGCGGAGGACAGGGTGTTGTGGGCTGTGGCGCAGCATGGGAGAGGCCTTACTCCTTTGCTTCGTCCAAATTCTGATAGGCTATAGTGGAGCAGTCAGTAAATCCACTTCAATATAAAAGCCACATATCATACAGACTGAGGAACGAGGATGATCATCATCAGCAAGCTCCATATTTCAGGTCCAACTCAGTGTTGCCAGGTCCATTCGAGTGTTGGACGCTAACACTACCTAAGCAAAGAGCTAGATTCCGCTAGTGTCGTTTTAAAAAATGCTAGATTTTATGCTATTATATTTTAAATAAGGAGTTAGAAATACATAAAGATTTTTTTTTTTTTGATAATTTATTACATAAAATATGAATTACTAGCTCCCGCCCGCATGGATGTCGGTTATCGCGTAAAAAAGTAGCCTTGGCTTATCCCAGGCCATATCACTGCCAAATTTCATGACGATCGGATCAGCGGTTAAGGCGTGAAAACGTAACTGACAGACAGAGTTACTTTCACATTTATAATATTAGTATGGAAGTATGGATTGAACAAATTAATATTAGATGCATAGAAATACAATACAAAAGTCAAGATCAATAGTCAATAGACAAATCGTCATCGTCGCCGTTGGTTGCCTTTGTTGATGGATTTTGAAGACTCCCAGATCCAGATGGCCCTGGCTGCGGTTCTGTGGTATCTATATTGCGCTGGGCCAACTCCAATTTATATTTTTCGTTACAGCCAGTTTATGTACAAAGACTATTACTGACAAAATACTATTTGTTAAAAATGGTAATAAAAAAATAAAAATCTTTTATTCTCAGGCATCGAAGGCCCATAGCGTGTTAGTATTAACACGCTTTCATTTCTCCTTTCGCAGGTCTGTTGGAAGAAATTTCTTAAGAAATAAGCAGTACCTTTGTACTGAAATTATAATTATATCGTATCTCTATGTATTTAACTGTGTGTACATAAATAATAAAATAAATAAATAAAAAACTCAAAAACTATGTTAGTAGACAAAGACAAAAGAGTACAAAAATAAAACAAAACACAGCATCCAATTTGAGGAAGATTTATCAAGCCCCCTGTCTGACATGTAGCTTGATAAACCTATCCATTGTAGGCCCTTCTAACCTATCTGAAAATAAATAAATAAAATCTGGTAATAAATATATAGTTTTAAATTAATTACCTATCAAGTTACAAATATTTTTATAAAGCGCTAGATTTTCCGTTAGGAGCTAACAAAAAATAATGGATTTCAATTGCCCTAAAATTGTGCTAGATGGAAAGCGCTAAAATGGGAGCACTGGTCTTCTTTACATTTTTGTACTGTAAGGCAACAATGGTATCTGGATACAGTTTAAAAGCGCAAGGCATTGACGAAAAGGTTATATTTATTATTATTTCCTTTATTCAAATAAATACATATAAATTATATTTTTAAATATTAGAACATAAAAAATATAAAAACATTAAAAAAAAAATTGTAGCCCACCGGTATCGAGAACAGGGTCCAAGCTACCGGCGGTCAGGGCTCCAGAGAGAGGAACCTCCTAACAATGCGAGCCGTGTCCAGAAGTATCGCTTTCTGAATCAAGCCCTTGATCCAGCTGCCCAATGAGAGCATCTTTAGGTGTTGGTCGAGGCTCTTGGCAATTAAGCCATTGGCTGATATGAGTATATATATTTATTTATTATTATTATGGTTTTTAAATTTAATTTTCTCAGGTTAGTACCTGGTTTTTTCAGAATCTCACGGGTGTGAACTAAGGAGATTCTAGTTACTTGAGAAGGTAAATTATTCTGTACTGCTGTGAAATTATCACCCAAAACTTGTTGTAAAAATTTTCTTACTATGCGGCAAGTGTTTAATATGGCAGCTTTTTGTAGTGTTATGTATGTATATTTGGATAGATTGAGTGCATTAAAACTATTGAATATTTGTTTCGGGATAACATCTGTTGTTGATAATAGTATTGGGACTATAGTGACTCTATTCATTTTCCAAACTCTAGTAACTTCCTCTTGTACTTCCTGATTTTTTATGTGATAGTTTTTTGTATGTTATTAGTATTTGGGACTGCAATATCTATTAAGAATGTGTTTGCTTACTATATTATTATGATTATATTATTTTTATTTACTTATTATTATTATTATTATTTAGATATACGTGAGTGGGACAAATCAAAAAGAAGTATGCTATGCTACGATCTCAACACGTAGCGTTCTGTATTTTTTGCCTACTCGCATCGAAGAAATATGTGAATTTATGTTTGTAAAAGCTAAAAACCAGATTAATCCACAATAACCAAAACACACAGAGTCACTACACGCGCGAATACCACACGATAATTAGGTATAACTAAAAAACGGTGCAACGTTACGTAACCGTTATATATTGTGCTATATGTAACTAGTTATTTAACGTGAATTATGAAGAATATTCATGAAAAACCAGTACTGTATGATAAGTAGGAGTTATGTCATCACTTATGCTTTACTTACGATTCTTGTGTCAAGTGAAAAGTAGTTGTTTTGCTTGAAAAGTTGTTTTTATTGTGTGGTTGGTAAGTTTTCCGGGGTTGGTAGTGCATAAGGTTAATGCTGGTGGTGAAACCTTATAATAACAAATAATAATAAAGACATTCTCCACAGTTGGGGGTTGAGATGGCTCTGGGGCCCAACACTGCTATTTTTATAAATTCGTCACTCCAACACGATCCCATTGTCATTTTGCTAAAAGTTCGTAATCTGCTAAATTCATAATGGTCGATCATTGGTCGGTCAATGGTCTCGTAATAGAATTGTATTACAATGGCATTTTGAACATTCATTCATGCCAGATTTCATTTATATATATTTTTACTTATTATTTATTAGTATTATAAACTTATAAGCAATCTGAAGTAGTAGGAGGTTGGAAGTTTAGTAGGAAGTTTCATTTTTCATTATTTACGAGATTACCAATTCTTTCAATGGAGTTTCAGTGGCTGACCATTGGAAAGTCATAATGACGCCATTATATTAGTAGATTACCAAACTTGTCAAAAGCAACAATTATGAAATTAATGATAGACCATTCTGAGTATTTGACAGTGTTTGTATGGCAAATCTGTCAAAAACTCACAATGAAGAGACCATTCTGACACTATTGTAATAGCAGACTTGAGGCCCTGATCTCAAGTGCGTATGCGGCGGCGGCGTCTCCCCATAGACAATGGTTCACCTTCCATCTGGCGCCACATGCCCTGTTACCTTATGACTACGGTAAGTTGAGTTTACGTAGCTGAATTTTGAGCCATATAATATATTATATGAACTTTCTGCCATCGATATGTTCATAAAATGATGGGGTGTATTAAGAACTGGGTTTTCTAAAGCAGCCTACAGATTTGCTCGATTATTGTTGCTCGATGTGCTATGTGTTGACGATAAATAAGGTTAGTCAGAACTGTCTTCTTACAGATTTACGGCGAAAAATACGATGTCGATCGTCTATTAGTTACATATTTAGTTGTTTTTGTTTGAACGTCACGTGTCGATCATCAAAAATCGAGCAAATCTTATGGAACTTTGAAAAATTAAAACAATAATTTATTATTTAATAAGTGAATACTTTAAACTAATAATATATATTTTTAAGCTTTTACTTTTAAATTTTTTGTCCTTGAAAATATCACTGTCCATTCCATGGTTGCTGGAAGAGATCGTAGAAAACGATAATGTAGATCTATTTTGTTATATTTTGTTTATCTTGACGGGTCAGTGGTTAAGCTTAGGAAAACACCGACTCATTGTTTGTAAAGTTTATTGCGTCTCTAATACAATTATTGTACAACACACGACTCACAAGGCGGGAGAAACCTAGGTACCGCAATTAAAAGTCCTTTATAACATTCGATCGCGTCTCCAATTCGCGGGAAAAATCTTTTCAGTCCGTCACATAGACATTCTGTCAGTGTTGCCAACAGAACCCAAATGTGGAGCGTTCCGTTCGCCACAATATTTTTGTATGCACGTGTTTCAGTGACAAATAAATCTATATTTCTTTCTTTCTTTCTTTCTTAAAGCCGCCCATTGTATATTTTGTAGTTTGATTTATTTTTTTGTTATATATTTTTGTGGTGTACAATAAAGTACAATAAAAATTAATTAATACTTTATTTCAGTAATTTTTTTCTGCTAACATTTTGACTTTCAATTGACTTGAAATTTTTTGGTTCTACAAGAACTGCGTTCATGCTTGCTTGCACTCAAGTCAAAGTCATCGGAATAATAAATAAGACTTTCATAATTAAACTCACGCTTAACATTGATAATTTGGTTTATTAATTAGAACTACGATAAAATCATTTAATTAGGTAGGTAATTAGAATAATCTCCGAACAATTAATTATATTTTATGCACTACGCGTCGACACCCGCTAAGTATACGTATGTATCTGCCAGATACACGAAACGGTTTTTATTGCATTTTTGGCATCTATATACCTATATTTACCACATACAAGTTTATTTTATTCTTTCAATTAACCCAACATACTTTTTTCTCAAACGTATATATATATAAACGTATATAGATAGCTACGGCGATTTTAGAAAATTGAAATCTTCAATTCGCTCTCCTATAAAATTTGCATTTGTCAGTTACTTAGTTGTACTTCTTCTTGTACTCTTCTAGACAAAGTCAAACTGGTCGCTAATTTAACTGTATAATTTATAATTTTTATGATATTAATTTTTATTTTCTGTGATTAATATAAATTTAACTCACACACTTATTATGTTTAATATTTTTTTTTTTTGGAAAATCATATACTATGTTTGTAAATATGTGAGCACCATGTACCTATCGCATTTATTATTTTTTCTGTCATTACTTCACTTTTCATTCTTTTTACCAATTGTGGTAAGTAATTTTTATTTTTATTCTAGGTACATCGTCTTCACCTATAATTATTAATTAATGTATACAAACTATTGTTAACATTTTAAAAGAGTAAGTATGGAGTTTCTTGCCCATTCTTCTCCATACATAACTACCTTTAGGAAGGGGCAACTAGAATCAATTAACTATTCATGTAATTTTTGACGTTCAAAAGTGCATCTTCGTGCCTATTTGAAATAAATGATTTGACTTTGACTTTGACTTAGGAGGTCCTGCCATACATACCTATACTCCATTTGAAATAAGATTAGACATTTAAAGAAACCTATTTTTACAGTACGTCCACTGCTGGACATGGCCTCCCCCAATTGGGGGGGGTTGCCATAATCGCCACGCTTGGCAGGCGGGTTGGCGATCGCAGTATGGTGTTAAAAATGCATAGGGAACGCTGCTGCCCATTCTCTAGTAAATCCGTTAGTCGCCTTTTACGACACCCACGGGAGGAAATGGGGTGGTGCTATTCTTTACGTCCGGCACCACACAGTACACGGTAGATGTGAATATAATCCAGCATTGATTATGTAAGCGGGCACGCCCTTTATACCTGGAGATTTTTTATTTAAAAGTTTTTTTTTTTAATATCTTTATTGACCAAAAGAGGGTTTTTATCCACACGGATACGCCAACCCCATCGTACCTTATTAAATCGTCACCTTAGTAGTGAAGGGAGCTATTCCACACTAAACTGTTTCCAAGATAAAGATAAATAAAAAATTCGCCTCTTGATTTTTTGTTCCTACTTTTATTTAACTCCTTTCACGTCTGAATGAAAAACCAAACCTCTAGTTGAGGTATCACTTAGATCTCTTCAACACTAGAATCTCCGTCTAACGACGAGTATAGTGGTGTTCATAACTGAATTCGGTCAAAAGTGTGGCTTAGCTCTCTTCACCACTAAGGTGACGAAATATTTAACACTAATTAAAGAACAACTTAACAGAAATGAAATCATTGACTAGGTATCATCTTCACCAGGCCATGCAACCTATTTGCAATCGTCGATCTAGGGTTTGCTAAAATGTTTTGTATTAGCCCAATTCAAAAAAGTTGTTACTTTACAAACAGACACTATAATTTTATTTATTTGTATAGAAAAAGCCACGCGGGTGAAGTTGCGGGTAGTAGCTAGTTTATTCAATAAAGTAGTAGGAACAAATTGAAAAATTGTAGACCACAATAAAGATGCGACGTGCCTGGAGCCATATTATGGAGCTATTCAAACACGAAATATTTTAAGAGATACACCTATAGGTGCTAAAGAAGCCATGGAAATGGTTTTTTTTTAATCTGGGTATACTATTTTCAAATATTCAATCATTTAAAATTGCACCGCGCTCGTGCCGCCACCGACACCACGTCTGGACGGGTCGTTCATAGAATAAGTAAAGGTTTTTTTTGCAAAATGTCTCCAACAATTTTAAAATGATAATAATTATGTAAAAATAAAAACACTTCGATAAAAAAAAATCGCTACTATGATACCTATAGATGTTTCTCTTAAAATATTTCGTGTATGAATAGATACACCTTATACAGGGTGGAAAAAAAAGACCGTGGTTGGAGGAAAAGTACCCTTAATATTGATGATGGCAAATTTTACTGAAAGGGAACATTCCTTTATTTTCAAAAATAATTAAAACTGCATTTAAAGTGTATTTTATGATACCAACCGAAAGAGTCATTCATAAGGGTCAATTCCTTTGAAATAACATAGTATCTTAAATTAAAGAAAGACCAAGAAAAACATTTTTTTGTTGTGAAACTTAATCACTATCTAAAGAAAATAGTTCACTTAACTTATGAATTGCTCAAAATGAAACCCACTTTCACGTATGCACAGACGTATTCTTCGACTGAATTCGCTACGTGTCGCCTTTTATATCGAGTTTTTTATCGTCTTTCTTTCATTTAAGATACTATGTTGTTTAAAAGGAATTGATCCTTATGAATGACTCTTTCAGTTGGTATCATAAAATACAGGTTGTTTTTTTTTTTACATTTCACCGGTTCTATTCCCGGCTCAAACAGGTGATTTTTCAAAAATCTTTAAAGGCAGTTTTAATTATTTTTGAAAATAAAGGAATGTTCCCTTTCAGTAAAATTTGCCATCATCAATATTAAGGGTACTTTTCTACCAACCACGGTCTTTTTTTTCCAACCTGTATATGCTAGCGGTCATTTATAGCTCCATCTCTCTCTTGTACTGGAATCATGATGGAATTAAAACGCCATAATACGGCACCTGGTATCTTTCTAACAGAATAAGTAATACTTCTGACTACAAAGTGAAACCCGGTGCACGGAGCCAACGAAAGTGTTTGTTATTAAACCACTGCACACTGACTTCTGCTACCGCCTTCATGCACTATTACATAGATCTACGCTACTTTGGAAGGGGCTTCATTTACTCAGGCGAGGTTCTTCGAGCGTGCATTTTTGTTCTAGAGGTGGCAGCTGGGCGCGAGTAAATTGTGCCGTGAATTTCGTTAATTTTGGGTTGAAAATTATATGTTTTACGATATTAAGGCCTGTGTTCACCAACATTCAAACCACCGGTTAGGTATTTAAACAGTTGGTTTATGTCAAATTTCCTAAGAAATGTTGAGTAAACAACTGATTAAATATCTAAACAGTTGATTTGAATGTTGGTGAACACAGGCCTAACAATGTTAAACCCGACGGACATTACATCATCATAGACGTTTATTTTGATGTGATTTTCAATACATAATGTGGTACAATCGCCCATTGTGACACCCTATGTAACAGTTCTACATTTATATCTGTAATTTTTATGGTGTACATAATAAAGAGTATTCTATCTATCTATCTATCTACAATATTGAAATAAAATGATTTTAATCTACAAAATAAGGGTATGTTAGGATTTTTTTTGTATTGTGCGAACTTTATCCAATTATATAACGAGTACCCGACGTGCCTACAAAAAGGTCTCAAAAGCAACATATAAATTTTTACGTGTTTAATCATTACCGTTTCTAAATAAAATGACATTAAAATTACATTTCCTAGAGGTTAACTTGAAAAACCTCGCCTTAATGCGTGCACTAAAGTACATACATCTTTTATGGGGTACTGCGTTAAATGATACAACAAAATACCTTCTGATAAGAATACAATTAAATTAAAGAAAATTTGAAACTCATATTGAAAGCACACTTTTTTTTAAAGCATATCTCATTAAAGGATTATATCCAAGATAAGAATGCTTGGAAACATGCTAGTCCTGCTCCATAGGACAATTTAGACAAACTGGTTATTAATTATATTAATGTTATTTTCTGTGACTACTTTAACTCACACATTGGTGCCGATTCCCTTGTTCACAAACTAAACTAAATATAAGTTCAGTGCATCTTTTTCTTTCAATGTCATTAAGAAAAGGACAGAAGATAAATTTTAGTTTAGTCCTGTCAATTTAATCGTGAAACAGTGTAAAAATCGCGATGTTATAAGTGTGTGTAGGAAATACTACTAATAAATTATCATAATGATCATAATTCATCCCACTACCCTCTTCACTATAGTTAGCACATCCACAAACTGATAATTATGATGAACATCATATCAGACTATCTAGTTTGAAGCTCACTGGCATATACTTTGTAACCTATAATGTAGGTAATATTTTAAGCTACTTATTCCGTCTCAACTTGTGTTAATCTGTGAACGCGCTTATTGTATTACCTGGACAACAAACTTTTTCAATATAAATCAAATCAGGGACTTCCATTACCTCTAGATCCCTGTCGCCGTCAATATATGGGTTTCACTTGCAAGTGCATCACGGTGTAACATTAGATTGCAAATTGGAAAATTAACCACACAATCTGTGGCCGATGCGACAATACTGATAACTTTATACCGTACCGTTACAGGTAATAAAAAAATCATAGGTACTTCATTATTATTTTTATTTATGTGAGAAATGAAAGCAACTACAAAATAAGAAAATTACCTATTAAAGTTAGGTTTATAGTTAGTAATCATGTGAAATAACACATAAAAACTCGTAAACTATTGTTAAAAAGGATTCAAGCAAAATGGTCATCATCGTCGGTAAGCATTGGATTATTTTAGTTCATACAAAAGACATCAACGAGTTTGATTTGTAGCACAGCGCCTCTAGTGGTGAAAAGTATAAACTAAACAGTGCCATCTAGTGTCAAATAGCTATAGACGTCGCTACTATTACGTTCCTGTACACGTAATATACGTTACAAAGATAATCTGCTTTATATCTTTAGATATTCTCTTTTAAAACCATTCTAATTATAACTTTATGGCTTTTATAATTATAAAGGCAATGTTAATTCTTGTCAGTTATATTATTTTGAAAGTATTTTCTTTTTTGTTATTACTTTTTACAACAAGTGTTAACGAAATATACTTAAAATGAAAAGTTTAACAACTGTCAATAATTCGCCCCATGACAACATTGCGTGTTTCGATCGATGTAAACAGAATTTTATTTTATTACTGTCGCAGTGTTATTACATAAAAGCATGTCTGATAATGCAAATGACACAAAAAATGAAGACTCTGAGAATAACAATACTACTGCAGAACAAAAACCTGTGGACAATAATCAAATTAAAGTGAATAATATGTTAAAAAATCGACTCAGAAAATATATCAAGAAACTGGATGGTAAGATATATTGAACACCATAATTTCAAAAACTCGAATTAATATTAATTAGAGCTTTGAATCGAATATGCTAATATGCTCGTAATCGCAGCTCTATTCTTCTAAGAGAAACTTTTATGTTCGATTCATCTTGTGCCAGAGAGATATGGGTAATCTCTGATTTGTTAACTTTTATATTATCACTAGCGAACCTAGGCTAGCCCCGGCTTCGCATTGGTGCAATTTACATGTGAAGACGACGATTTGTGCACAAGTTCTGAGCAGTTACCTAGCAAAAAGTACTAGGCTTGCAGGAATTAAAGATAGTATTTCATTAGTATTAATACTTTTTGTATATATTTAAATAATATTTTTTTATTCTACTATGAGTTTGCTCTTGACTTTAGTCTAGGTCTGGATGACAGAGACAAAGTCTACGATGGAGTGAGCTTACCCAGAAGAAGCCTGTTCACTCTCACTTTGAATAGATTAGGTTTGTATGCATTCGGAAACACAGACGCAGGCAGAGAGTTCCACTCCTTTGCTGTGCGCATTATAAAAGACGTTTGAAAACGCTTAGTGCGAGTTGGTGGAATATCAACTAAGTAGGGGTGGTAACTTGCAGTGCGTCTAGATGTCCGATGGTAGAAGGGGGCCGGTGGAATGAGGTCGTGGAGTTCATGGGCACACTCGCCGAAGTACAATCTGTAGAAGACCGACAAGCAGGCAACCTTGCGGCGATGAGCCAAGCTGTGAAGCTTGGCATCCACCAGTTTTACGTCGCCAATGAGCCTCTTAGCTCTGCGTTCCACCGAGTCAAGCGCAGCAAGTTGGTACTTTGCTGAGCCATCCCAAAGGTGGCTGCAATACTCCATGCAGGAACGGACTTGTGCTTTGTAAAGGGTTAAAAGCTGTCCAGGCGTAAAGTATATAGACTATGTTCATCAGGAATAATGTAGATACCTTATAGATGGTGAAATAATTTTTCAAACAGGAGGTATGGTTCCGGAGATTACCCTCCATATTTACACAAGCTCACAAAATTCACTCTCTTTATAATATTAGTATAGATTAGATTTTTAATTTAAAAAATCACAGGTAGTAGGACAAGTAGTAAGTAGCAGTTGAAAACCAACAAAAAAAATCCTCAAATCCCACTTGAGTACTTTTATTATACCATCAAAAACTGCACATTTGCAACAAATATTTAATCATGTGAGCACTATGTGGGTTATTTGTTTTCGTTAAGAATAGTTCTTTTTCTTTTTCCTGTTTCTCACATAGTTTAAATGATGGTTTTTGTGTACTTTATGCGGTCTACCCAAATGTCCTTTATTTGGTATTGTTCATTGAGTCGTTGAGCTCCTTAAATCCTGAGTTGAGCTACACTTTTACTGACAAATGCTTGCACTGACTGGACAGGTCCACTCAAAATTGTGTGGTTCTTTCCTCAAAGGACCATTTCAGACACGAATCTACATGGTCCTCACATGATCTGACCAAGATTATGTCTGGACTTTAAAAGAGACTTTGACCCCTGAGTTTGTTTCGCCATTTCTTCTTAAGATAGGAAATGTCGACTTCACCAAGCTTGTTTTTATATTTTTTATATGACGTGTAAAAGTGATTCCGATATCCTAATTACAGAATAAACTATTTCATTTCATTATCTTTACCCCACAGAAACAGGTACAAGTATAACAAAAGAAGAAAGCATTAAACTAGAAGTAGACACGTTCCGACAACTGTACAAGCCCAAACTCGCTGGCAATGAAGACTCATACAAGAACATCCCGAAATTCTACTTCAAACTGCCAAGACTTGACGATATGCTTGCTCAGAAGTTACGAGAAGAGACCCGAGCTCAGTTCTTACAGAAGAAGAGTAAGGAATTACTTGATAACAGTGAGTTGAAGCATCTCTGGAGCTTGTTGGAGAAGACTAATGGAAGTTATAATGTTGGAAACAACGATGAGCTGATCATTGACTATTTTCAATTTAAGAAGATTAGGGAAGAAGCGGGGCCTAAGTATAAGTAAGTACGAATACTTTGCTCTCCAAACATGACTATCTAGTCTCTGAATTATTGCAGACATTTATTTACCTCACTGCTCAGCTCTATACATATAAAGAAACAAACCAAAGAGGCAGTGGGAATCATAGATCACTATTCTGCCGTCCGAAGACTAAAACGCCGTTAAGTGAATAAACCAGATTTTGAATTATGGTCTTAAAGGTTCCCATAACTAAAAGGCCGTTAAGTGAATAAACCCGATTTCAAAATCAGGTTTAGTCACTTAACGGCCTTTTTTTAGTCATACGGACGGCAGTATTGGTGTGCTGTCCTCAGCTAAGTGCAAAGTCCTCAAACTCAAACAATTTATTTCAATTAAACCATTTACAGGCACTTTTGAATTGTCAAGGAGTCGGTCAGTAAGAAATCATTCATCAGAAATCAGTCCTTCTTACCATTACTGCAGTAATAAGAATTTGCTAATGCTAGATAGCAACACTATAAGCTTATTAAATGCAACACATTGTGCAGTTAGAATCAGAAATGTATATTAGAAGGGCAGAGGCAATGCACCATTCTTTACATTGTATCTAACATAAATTAGATGCCAAAACACTTGTATGGCCAAAAAAATGCTTAGAAACTGCTGGTAGTTTCTTTTCCCAATTATTATGTTGATTTATTTATTACTAGCTTTTTCTGGCGGCTCCGCCCGCGTGGATGTCGCTTAACGCGTAAAAACGTAGCCTATGTCCTTCTCCATATCCCAGGCTATATCTCTGCCAAATTTCATGACAACCAGTTCAGCGGCTTAGGAGTGAAAACGTAATAGACAGACAAACAGAGTTACTTTCACATTTATAATATTAGTATGGATTTATATATACTTTAATGTACACCACAATAACAATACATAACGAAGAAAAAAAATACAATATGTACAATGGGTGGCCTTATCGCTTTATGCGATCTCTTCCAGGCAACCTTGGAATGAACAGTGATATGCCTGGACACCAAGTATGCAATACACTAAAGTAGATGCACAGATCTCAATGATTTATCCATATTTTTAGGCCATACTTCACAGCCGAGGTATTCGGTCGCCTGCAAGCGGCTGAAGGCGGTGTGGGACGCGTGCGTGCAGTGTCTCTGTTCAACTATGTGATGCGGCGCGTTTGGCTACAACAGACGAGGATCGGACTGTCTTTGTATGATGTTACGGGGCAGGGATACCTTACAGAACATGTAAGTTTAACTTCTGGAATATTTTTTGTATCAATACAGTATTCTTGTTGGATAACCGTACATTCATCAACAGTTGATAGATTTAACAGTGTGCGTAGTCGCAGCGGAAAAGTGTCGAATTTCTTAGTTTCAGTTTTACAGATATTTAGTGTATGTCGTCGTGTAAATGTGTATGGTAAGTAAAAATTTGTGCATCCAACCATTGGGGAGCTATTCAAGAAAAACTGTTTACGCTGGAACTACTCATCCTAGCGGCACTTTTTTTTTTCTATGGACCTACTAGAAAAAAAATACATCTAATAATTAGTGTGTAGCGAGAGGTAAATGTGTTTAGTTATTATAAAAGTTATCTACACTATCTACACTAATATTATAAAGAGGAAAGATTTGTACCTATTTTTGTATGTTTGTAATGAATAGGCTCAAAAAGTACTGGGCCGATTTAAAAAATTCTTTGACCAATAGAATGCTACATTCTTCCAATTTGACATAGGCTACATTTCATTTTGAAAAAAATTAGGGATCCTTGGTAAAATTTGAACAATGTAACCGAAGGTGTAGAAAAATGAGTCTTAAAATGATAATTGTCTACCCCGTGCGAAGCCGGGACGGGCTGCTAGTTAGTAATAAACTAATAACTATCAGTTACTTGTTAAAGAATTGTGTGCCCATCTACGCACACGATTTAACAGAAATAATAGTTACTTTTAGGTTCTGTGGTAAATTGGTTCTTATTTTTTCAAATAAACTAGGACCACAAGTCAAGTTTTTGGTTGCTTTATGAGATTTACCTCTGGTTCTTGTTGTTTTTGTGGATCATAGCAGTAGAGATGTGATAGCACATTGACTGATTAGACTCTATTAGACATATTAGACAAATTATTTATTTTATTAAAACTTAATCCAAAAGTTAAAAAAATAATGTACAAAGGCGGATTTAATGCCTGAGGCATTTTCTACCAGTCAACCTTAGGGTGATGCAGAGACAAAATATGGCAGGTGCGACATATGTAATTTTACCTTTATTTTGTTAAAAATCATACCCAATTTTGCTTATGGCCAAATGTTTAAGTCGCTCATCTCTTAGTTAGTGACACATTGAACCAGCACTTATTGAAAAAATATAATGTACTAGCTTACGCCCGCGGCTCCGCCTGCGTGGATGTCGGTTATCGCGTAAAAAAGTAGCCTATGTCCTTCTCCATATCCCAGGCTATATCTCTGCCAAATTTCATGACGATCGGTTCAGCGGTTTAGGCTTGAAAACGTAACATACAGACAGAGCTACTTTCACATTTATAATATTAGTATGGATTCTGAATTATCACTTTCATTTCAGGACCTAGAAAGCTACATAGCAGAACTAGTGCCCTCTCTCGCAGCACTCGACGGTCTGGACTCGTCCTTCAGTTCGTTCTACGTGTGCACAGCTGCTAGGAAGTTCCTGTTCTTCCTAGACCCTCTCAGGGTTGGCAGGGTGCGGATACGAGACGTGCTGTCCTGTTCCTTCCTTGATGATTTATTGGAGGTGAGAAAAAGAACAGTGTGAAGGATATATGCCAGTGACCTTGAATAGTTAGCTTGCGTGTTCTATACTGAACTCACGCAACGCGTGGTACGTCCAGCCAGTAATAAAACTCGCACATCCAGGAGCGCTGTCCCAAATAAGAGGCATTATTTATTTATTATACATAAAACTAAAGGTATTTTAATATAACACGTATAGTAAAAGATCAATAATTAAATTATCTTTAAAAGGTGAAGGTTTCAGAAAAATACGCTTGATAGATTTTGCGTGATTCTCAGTTTTTTATCCGCGTTAGACATAAATTTACAAATAAATTTTACTATGTAATATAAACATAATGTAAAATATTCTTAAATAAATTTATTAATAAAATGCTCTTATTTAACATATATTTTTTCCAAATCATTGACACTTTTTAAACTTTTTAAAACTGTCATGGTCACTAATATTATTATTAACACGAACGGACTGGTTAGAGAAGCTATTGAGATTACCAAATATAGGAACTTGGGGGGATGATGGGTTTCAACTGTCGAGAGCCTGGAATCCAGTGGTTCAGCTGTGTAAAAACCGAAGAAGTGCCGAAAAAAGTTCGCGAGCGGACACAGTGAGTTTCGTGTGTCGTAAACAGAATCGAGTTGCGAGTGACAGTGGTAGCGGTTCTGAGTGCAAAAAACAAACAAGAAAGAGGGTAGACCGTTTTGTCTGCTCATAAACACCCACCCGCAATGACTTTAGTTTATCCGTGATCATGGTGCTTGCAACAGCGCCGAAATATCGGGAACTCACACCAAATAATAAACATGGTAAATATCCCGTTCGTGTTAATAATAATAATACTCGTTTAGACGTGATCTTCAGTATAAAATCATTAAAAGTCGGCTATCGTCGCCTTAAGGTAAAAGTTGGTCGCCTAACGTTAGCCATTTTTCTTGACTTTGGATCTTAGCAGGCATCATTGTTAGTATAAAGTTATACACACACAAAAAGTCCAGTTGCTACAAATGCATCAATGGTGCAAGTTAGTTATACAAACTTGAGTGGCTTATTTCTATTTATAGGCTGGGATACTGACTGGTAAAGTTACCAAGGTATATATTAAAATGTTTTGTTGCTCCTCTGACATTTGATACGCGTATTTTGCCTAACAACCTTGAAATTCTTTCTCATTAGCTGCGAGAAGAAGACCTGCCAATGGAGCTTCAAGAACAGAACTGGTTCAGTGCTGCGTCAGCTCTACGTGTATATGGACAGTATCTTAACCTAGACAGAGATCATAATGGCATGCTGAGCATCAATGAACTGGCTGGGTAAGTCGTCGCAATCACAAACTAGTAATAATAATAATAAAACTAGTCTATTATGGTCCCAATGCAGGGCAAAGGCCAAACACGGAAGCGTTGATCACCACGCTTGCTCAAGGTCAAGGACGGATTGGCGATTTCAGACTTATATTGACTATTAGGTTTTCTAGCGATGTTTTTCCTTCACCGGTGTCAGTAATGTCCAAGATAAACTCAGAAAGTACATCATAAATTGAAAAAAATTCATTGGTGCACGTATTTGAACCCACAACTTCGTATCCACCAGCTCGTATCATTAGTTGGAAGTTATTAGTTGGTTATAGCTTGGAAGCCAAGTGATCCATTGAGTTATGTGCATTTTGGCTTTTAACATTTCATACGTGGATCCAGGCGAGACTCAATTCTTTTGATTCTCAATTTGTCTGTAATTACGGCATACAAGGGGTTAAGCAACCATTATAAATGCCAAAATGCACATAACTCAATGTTGGTCAAAATGTTACGTTGGATCACTTGGCTTCCAAGCAATCCAGTTTATTTTTAAATATTATTAAGCCTTTATTTACTGATAACTTAAACTAATTACAATATAAAATAAATGAAGCAAAACATGACAATTGCACTTCGGCGTCTTCGTCAAACAGCGCGTCTTTTGACGCATAGGCTCCTCTACTTGTCTATAGCCCATAGGCACAGGGCACCAGCTATCTCCACTATGTCGTCGTCCCAGCGTTTGCATTGTCTCCCTCTACTTCTTTTCGATCCATCTCTAATTTGCCATTCCTTCACAGCTTTAGACCACTTATTGACCAGCTCATCTCCATTTCTTTGTCTTTTTTTATGGAAGGTAGCACCCTTTAGTTTCGTAATTTTCCTCAGATCTACGAGTATAGCTCTCTTTTTGTATTTTATTTTGAAGTTCAGTAGGCTGCGTTCCATGACTCATTGACAAGACGTAATTTTCTGCAGGGTTTTTTAAAACAATGCCCATGTTTGACAGCCGCATGTGAGGCATGGAAGAAAGCATGTATCAAAAAGTTTTGGACAATATAGGATATTGGGCACTTTTTATTTCTTCTTTGAGTGAAGTGACCTGTTCCATGCGCTGTTTATGCGTCTCCCTATTTCTCATTTTTAAATATTGTAGTACAATCTACTATCTAATTAACACGGTATAATAATTATAACGTGTTTTCTGAACCGTATAAAGTCTTATGCACTAGACAATCGCCCAATACATGATACACCACAATGTTAACAGGAGAAATAGATCAAGGCAATTTTATAACATTTCTCAATCGAGATTCATTACGAGACAAAATTTACTGATTTTTACAGTATTGTAAACTACTAAAATCTAGTTTTGAATGAAGAATCATGCTTTAGCATTGTTTCAGAATACAAAAAGCCGGCTTTTTTTTTGTAAACATTTCACGTACCAATTACGTGGCGCGACAAACAGACTCCTAGCTTCATCGCGTGACTGCAGCTTGTAAATAGTGACTCTTTTTCACTTCGAAATTTTTATTTTAACACTAGCTTCTGCCAACGACTTAGTCCGCGTGAAATTTTGTACAATACAACGGTGTGGTTTAAAAGAATAACTCGTGACAAAAATTGAAAAGAGTATGCTTTAATTTCTTTTTTAACGTTGCCCCACACTAGGGATTTCTCCTGTATTGTGGGTGCGTTTACAAACATTAAAACTTACATACACAAACAGCCAGACCCTGAACAACTACTTGTAGGTCATACAAATATTTGTTCCGTGCCGGAATCGAACCCGCGACACGCAGCGCAGCAGTCAATCGCTTAACCACTGCGCGAACAGTGTCGTCAAATGGATGATTTGGTCATGAGAGGATGAATGAAAGGCGGCTTCCAAAAGGTACAACAAGGCAGATGATTTTACATGTTAAACCCTTTTGCTTCTCTTTCACAGCTACGGCTCCGGCACTCTAACCCGAGCTTTCCTTCAACGCGTGTTCCAACAATGCCTCACCTACGACGGCGAGATGGACTACAAGACGTACCTAGACCTGGTGCTCGCGCTAGAGAACAGGAAGCAGCCGGCGGCGCTCGCGTATCTCTTCAGGGTACTGGATATTAACTGCGTTGGTTACCTCGACGCGTTTACGCTCAACTATTTCTTCAAGGTGAGTTCTGCTGGATATAGGGCCCTGGCTGTTATAAAGCACCTGCCGGAATTAGGTTATTGGCCGGAATTAAAAACTGGCCGGATTTAGGCACCTGCCGGATATAGGCACCTGCTAGTTGTATGCCTCGTTATCATCATCTATGCCTCACCTACGACGGCGAGATGGACTACAAGACTTACCTAGACCTTCTGCTCGCGCTAGAGAACAGGAAACAGCCGGCGGCGCTCGCGTATCTCTTCAGGGTACTGGATATTAACTGCGTTGGTTACCTCGACGCGTTTACGCTCAACTATTTCTTCAAGGTGAGTTCTGCTGGATATAGGGCCCTGGCTGTTATAAGGCACCTGCCGGAATTAGGTTATCGGCCGGACTTAAAAACTGGTCGGATATAGGCACCAGCCGGATTTAGGCACCTGCCGGATATACATATAGGCACCTGCTAGTTGTATGCCTCGTTATCATCATCTATGCCTCACCTACGACGGCGAGATGGACTACAAGACGTACCTACCTGACTGAATAGACCTGGTGCTCGCACTAGAGAACAGGAAGCAGGTGGCGGCGCTCGAGTATCTTTTCAGAGTGCTTGGCATCAACTGTGTGGGCTACCTTGACGCGTTCACGCTTAATTACTTTTACAAGGTGAGTTCTGCTAGATATAGGCAATTGCTGGAATTAGGGCCTTGGCCGGAATTGCTTCGACCGGATTTAGGCAGCCTCCGGCTTCTGTTGTAATTAGGCTTTGACCGATAATGGCACCTGCCGGAATTTGGATCTTGCCGAAATTAGGCACCTGCCGGTATTAAAGGAAACAGCTGGACATAGGCACCTGCTGGTTGGCACATAACCAGCTGGTGCCTATATCCAGCAATTTAGCAGTATAGCATCATTATCCACGACGGCGACATGGAGTACAAGACGTACCTAGACTTGGTGCTAGCGCTAGAGTACAGGAAGCAGTCGGCGGCGCACGCGTATCTCTTCAGGGTGCTGGATATCATCTGCGTGGGGTACCTCGACGGGTTCACGCTTAAGTAGTTCTTCAGGGTAAGGTTTTGGGACTGTGTCGGATTTCGGATTCTGCTGGAATTAGGGTCTGGCTGAACTTAGGCACTTACCCAAATTAGGACTCTACCGGATTTGTACACCGGGCGGAATTTCGCATCTGGTGAATTTATGCATGTATATTAATAAAAACTCACGCTCATTTAAGGAACAGGTTATTTTTTTTTTTTTTTTTGAATACCAGGAAAAATTTCAACGAAAATCATGTGCTGAATTCATGGTAACAGTTACCGAGCCAATGTCACTGACTGGACTGATCCACTCATTCTGAGTAGTTCCCTCCTCAAAATACCATTTCAGACACCAATGTACATGGTCTTCGCATGATCTGACCAAGATCTGCACTTTAAAAGAGACTGTGACCTCTGAGTTTGTTTCGGGCTTTCTTCTCAAAGTAGTCAGAAGTAAACGCCAACCTCATCTAGTTTTTAAAATACGATTGACGTGTGAAAGTGTTTGTACCTACAAACCGACTTACAGAAATAAATCATTATCACTTACACCGTGTATTAATGCTTCCTACTTTTTCTGACATACCAAACTATTAAAGCTATTTATTATATATCTTCCACAGGCGATTCAAGAACAAATGATAGCTCACGGCGCCGAGCCAGTGAACTTCGACGACGTGAAAGACGAGATCTTCGACATGATTCGACCAGAAGAGCCGTCTAGGATAACTCTTCAAGACCTCATACGCAGTGGTCACGGTCATACTGCTGTTTCTATACTGTTGGAGCTGCATGGATTCTGGGCTTATGAGAACAGGTAATTATTATTATAAACTATATAGCTGCACCCAGTTGCACACGTAACGTAATGTTACGAGCTTGCGGTTCGTGACAGCAAAAACTGCCGATTTACAAACCAAAAATGACACTTTAATTAAACAACACTGATAACAACTCAAACACACTAATTATAAAGCACAACTGCACTCTAAAGTCGCACTCAATGATCGCTTGTTATTCAACTGTGTCGATCGGGGTCCATACCGGCCTTATATAATCCTTAGATCGTTCCAGAACCTTCAACTGTAGAAACATCTAGAATGTTCGAGTACATACCGGCCCCGACTGACCAGATGTCGAAAGTTCTAGCATAGAATTCTCTAAAAGAATCTCGAGTCTACTAGTTCTGCTACTCGATACTAGATGGCGCTAGTAGTCACTAGTTCAACAAGTTTAAGTACCACTAGCGCCATCTAGTATCGAATACGATACTAGATGGCGCTAGTGGTACTTAAACTTGTCTCGATGTACCAGGCATTAATTGTGGCGCGTAACAGTAAAAAAGCCAGATACCCACATCCACAGCTTATTCATCACAATCTAAATCTGAGTGACTGATGCGCGTACGACGACGCTTGAAATGCGAAACACCCCTCTACCCCTCAACCCTTTTGTCATTGTTTACCATTAACAAGAAAATATATAGATAGAGTTTTGGCTATTCTGGGAAACGAAAACATGAGGCGGACCCAGTTCTTTACCTGAATTAATAACAATAGAAAAAGTATCTACTGGTTCTTTGAGAACGTTCTCCTTGTTTATGAAGTCGGTTAAAAGGGAAAATGAATTCAATTATTTTACTCTATTAATAACATTAATATTAAATGTAAGTACTTAAGTGATGTCCCGAAACCCCGACATTAGTCCCGAAAAAATGTTTTTGTCGTGATGAACTCTCCACTTTTTTTGTTTCTGTTCTTTGAACTTTAGGTATATTGAGGCTCACCTATTTTCGATCACAGGTGATAATATAAATTAACCAACGACCGACAATTCGAAAAGCTCACTGTATTACCTATTACCATATTTCTATTATTCTTTTGTTTTTCCCCATTTGGTTTTCAACAAATTAAGAGTAACTATTTTATCTGTCTAACAGGGAGGCGTTAGCAGCAGCTGGAGATCATGCCTGACAGCTGGCGCGGTATCTCCACTTTAATGGAGATCGGTTTACCATTTAAGGACTCAGTCGTCTTTGGTGAACGTTAAAAAGTTGAGTGTAGCTGACAAAGTGAAAATTTTGAGTTTCTCTGTTGACTGTAAAAATGTTGGACATCTCTGAAGAATGTGAAAATGTTGGGTATCTCTGAAGAAAGCGAAAATGTTGATTTTCTCTGAATAATGTAAAAAAAAATGTTGAGCATCTCTGCTAAGTATATAACATTTTGACAACCTCTGTGTAGTATAGTTTAACTTTTAAGACTGCTGTGGAAAAGGTAAGTGTCGCTGGACGATGTTAAAAGGTTGAATATCTCTGGAATGTGAAAAAGTTGAGCATCTCTAATGAATATGCCCGGTACTTGTTAAAAAGCCTACACTGTCCTCCCATATTTTCTCCCACTATTAACACTGTTATTTGAAAATATTGTAAAAGCCAATTATTTTTAAAAGAGTAACCGTGGAGTTTCTTGCTGGCTCTTCTCCATACGAAACGACCAATGGGGGCTTCGTTTTCATGCTCACCAGATGGCGCCACTGGCGAGTAAGGTCCGGTTAGTACTTTTATTTTATATGTTTTGGATGTTTTAGTGAGTGCTTAAAGTTACTTCATAAAATGTTTATTTAATTAAATTTTAAAATATCAAATGAATATTTACATTATAATGTTCCTAAAATAGGCAACCATTAAGCAGACAAATATTATTCTTCCTCCAAGCATTAGATCCTACGTTGTTACTTAAAATGTTAAGCCATAATTAATCAGGAATGGCACAATCTTTACAATTATGAATATTAGTTACCAGTTTGCGATAGAAAATCCCGCAGACAGTGAACATTCAGTTTCACATTTGACATTTCTAGAGACCTTATTCTACACATTCTCATTGGAACCGTGCACCTAGCTTCTGACGTTTCATAAGTGCCCATGTAGCTTTATGTGAAATAAAATATTTTGAATGTGAAATGTTTAATACCAGTAGAACGAATCTCAGTGTTGAACTTTGCTGAAAAATATGATCATCATCCTCATTGGCAGCCTTGTTCCTCCCACTGCGGAGTAAAGGCCTCCTCCATTTTGTGCCATGCTTCCGTGTCTCTGAGTCTCATCCCGGTCTTCCCTGCGATCATCTGTAGGTCGTCCACCCATCTGGCTATTGGTCTACCTACGCTCCTGCTACAGTTTATCGGCAACCATTCCGTTAGGTATAGTTTGTGGCGGCATCTATAACAACGCCACATGCGAACTACGCATCAAAGACCTGAATTCACAAATCCTGAATCGCGCAATCAGAGTTTACCATGCGACTAGCATATATACAACATCCCGACATCAACCGTCTGGCAGTTGCCCACCAGACACAACACTCGTCTTGTCGGAGGATCCTCCCTTTTCAATAGAGGATGAGTGAACTTTACATCCAGTTCCTCATCTCTAAAGATTGCTTTAGGAATATGCGTGGCTCACGGGGGGGGGGTGCGGTCAACGCCGCCCCCTGCCTCGGCGCCCATTCAAACTACACTTAAAATGTGAAACTTACTAATCTTCCTGAAGATTGTAAAAATGTTATGTTTCTGACGAGTATTAAATTTTTCTGTCTCCATAAAATATAAAAAAGGTTTTTGCAGAAAATTGTAAAAAAAAAATGTATTATAGATTTAGGATCTCTGAGCATGTAAAATAATCTGAAGCGTAAAAGTATTCAGTGCCTGTGAAAAGATGGTGTTATTTAAATAACGTAATTTATATAGGATCATTGGTAAATAAAACACTAACAACCTCTCAGGGCCTCAAGTCTGCTATTACAATAGTGTCAGAATGGTCTCGCCATTGTGAGTATTTGACAGTGTTTGTATGGCAAATCTGTCAAAAACTCACAATGAAGAGACCATTGCAACGTTTGTACATTAGTAGACTTGGCCCCCAGGACTGTTACTAA
Source organism: Dryobota labecula (assembly GCA_947523025.1). Classification (NCBI taxonomy): domain Eukaryota; kingdom Metazoa; phylum Arthropoda; class Insecta; order Lepidoptera; family Noctuidae; genus Dryobota; species Dryobota labecula. The sequence goes on from OX383306.1 coordinate 16,016,918, forward strand.
CATCATTAACAACAACTTTCGTTCTATGACTTTTAATAATTCATCAGCTTTTAATTATCATATTTTCATTTTCATACAAAAATAAAATATTTTATCTACACCCTTGCTATAAATCCTCTATAAAAAATTCTGAAACAGTTAGCTTATTGCCAACATTAAAACAACCGGTGTCATAGTAACCATAATTATCATCCAAACGAGTGTTATAATGTTGTACTAAACATTATGCAACTCCTTTGCGTTTTCGATCCCTTCCTTACTCATCAAACAGCCACATTTATGAATTTCAAAAAAAGAACATTGTCATGCACGCCTGTTTTAATACAACAGCGCCTTAATTAAAAAAAAAAAAAAAACTGCCGGTTATTCGAGTTCACGTCGCATCTCGCCAATTTTGTTCGATATTAGTATTGCAAACATAAGTATGTTGTTTACAAAAATGAGTGATACAAGCTTTGATAACACACCACCAGATATTTATAATACAGCAAAAGACATTTCTAACCAATTATTACCAGAAAAGTCGAGAAAACAATATGAAAAGACGTACCAAGATTTCATGAATTGGAAAATATCAAAGAGTAGATAACATGGGTGTAGATAGTCTTGTATGCAACTGTACATAATTAGGTATTAAAACACTCATGTGATACTATTATCACCCACATTCGTGTTTTAATACCCCTTATTATACAACAGTTGCATAAATAACTATAAATTCAACACTGAATATTACGAGCTCTACGCGTAGCAAAACTAACTGCCGTGTCTAGTGCAAAAGGCAAGGTGACATTGCACGGGAGGCGTAGGTAGGTACAATACAGAATTGAAATGTGTTAGATAGAACAACGAAACCTTGTAGGTTTGTTTTTGGCAAATGTAATTGTATTATTTTCTGTAAAAAGTCATAGAACAAACATTGTTTATGATGTTAGTAATAGGTTATAGTAATAGGTATAGTCTTGAGATATTGTTAAGTGTTTTACAAATAACCCTGTATAATGTAGTCAAAATTGTTATCTAGTTTTATTCCTAAATATAATCCTATTTATTCATTGTAATCAAATCCTCTTCTCTATTTAAAACTTTTAATAAAGCTTTTAAATTTATTATGATATAACAAATGCATTTTTCAAGTCTTTTGATTGTAGAATAAATTCCATTATTCCCTCAACCTATAACATTGATGAATAATACTGTATTCCCAAAATTAAAGACATTAAGATACTGTAATAACAATTTAATATGATTATAATAACTTATAAAATATATAAAAACAATGTATATAATAATAACAACATGATAACTTGTAAATATAAAGATTATACATACATTTTTGTTTAATTTATTGTACTTGACTCATTTAAATCTTACAATAATGCAAAAAAAGATGGGCGAAAATATTAAATCCATAGTATTGTTTTGTTGCAAGAAAGAGATGGCGCTATTAGTCCCGCATAGCTCTATCTCTTTCATGCACTTGAACAACACATACATAGTTCAAGTCCTAGTGATTTAAAAAACTGATTTGACTATTTAGAAATATTTTGTAGGCTTATTTGGTTTCATTTCATGATTATTAAAAACAGAGTTAAATGCAGAGTTAAATATAAAATTTTCACATTATTATAATATTTTTCAAAGTAAATTATTTTAAGAATGTAGCTGTATTTTCGAAGATAAAGGTTTTTCGGCCTTATCAAAACCTAGTCAAAACAAATCTAATAACGAGTACCTACCTGGAAACTATTTTTGTATAATATTTGGTTATTTTGAACTATTATTCATGTTGGTACAATTTCACTATTATTAGTAGGTATTTTTTTTTTACATAGCCCTGGCGTAAATATCGTCGCTAATCTAACTAACTGACGTATCTGACATTTTGGACTAAACCGACCTATACTCCATAAACAAATAACTGTTCTCACCCTTTCGTTATTTCGATGTAAACGTTTAATAAACTCCGTTATTTCACGATAAATAGAAAGCACTGTAATCTACATATTTACCATTTACATTAAAAAAATAACTCTAAAGTGCAGTAATTTCAACAATGTTTCACAATAACTGTCGTTATTTAGCAGTTATTTGTCTAATGCTATAGCAAATGGAGTATAACTATAGTAATTTGATACATTTTCCATGTCAAATCGATCTGTCTGAATTAAATAAATTATTATTTATTTAATCGGCGTATCTGTATGCCTTACCGTTCCCATGATAATGCAAAAATCGAGACCGATGTATCTACAGTTTACCCTCAATCATAGGTAACCCTCACCTGCAAATAGCTTGTCCTGTAAAATATGCTTCGAATCAGTTACGTCACTTAGATTAGTGACGATATAACACATCGAACTTTAAGCCGGGTCCGCTGGAGCAAATACACAGGTATGCGTGACAAAGACAACGCTCTACAAAGCAGATCTTTTTCATAAACACAATGATCCTTGTTAACAGCCTGATAAACTATTTCTTCGACTATAATTGCCAGAGATCGGAATAGGTAGAGTAGATTTGCCTAAACTTCAAGGAAGTAAGTACAGTATTTTGAACGAAGCGACGCGCGCTTTGCTTGTGGTAACCAAGTGTACAAACACGCTGTGAATGTGTGCGTGAAGACTAGTAGCGTCAGCAAATAACATTCACACGCACCCACACACGCACTTATGACTTTACCATTGTCTCGAATACCGAGAGCTCCTGCGCTAACACACACATTCACAGCGTGTGAAAACACTTGGTAACCACGAGTAAGGCGCGCGTCGATTCCTGAGATTAAAATACTATACTTAAAATAGAGTGAATAATATCGCCTTCTGAAATCCCGGAATAATAATCATGACCGAATATTTATTGAACTTTGAATCCATACTAATATTATAAATGTGAAAGTAACTCTGTCTGTCTGTCTGTCTGAATGACGTTTTCACGCCTAAACCGCTGAACCGATCGTCATGAAATTTGGCAGAGATATAGTCTGGGATATGGACGTAGGCTACTTTTTTACGCGATAACCGACATCCACGCGGGCGGAGCCGCGGGCAAAAGCTAGTATATAATAGTAACTAAAACCGTAATAAGGTTCTTCGAAATAATAATTTGTTATGAGTGTAGGTATTCAAAGAGCGATAAGTGATTTGTAATTACTAAAATTTCGGGATGAAAACATCATGCCTCATGATCATTCCGGGATTTTAGAGGGAGGTATTATCTACTCTATATTACTTACTAGCTTTTGCCCGCGGCTCCGCCCGCGCGGATTTCGGCGCATAAAAAAGTAGCCTATGTCCTCCATATATATCTCTGGCAAATTTCATGACAATCGGTTCTGCGATTTAGGCGTGAAAACGTGACAGACAGACAGAGTTACATTCACATTTATAATATTTGTATGGATATCCTTGAAGTTTAGGTTAATAGACTTAAAATATTTCGATCTCTGATTGTTTTTACACGGATTCCTGCGCGCTCCTGTACTCAAACACGCTGCCTCTCTCCAGAAAGGCGCTCGATTGCTTGTTCGACTGTTCTTCTGTTTGTGACGCGTCAGTAGGCAGGCCGTAGCCACCGCCGGCGGGGGAGTTCATTATGTATTTATCCTGTAAATAAAAGTATTATGTCAAAATAAAGGGTCAAATTATATAAGCTAGCGAGACTCCGCTGACGTCATGGGTATCGATATAAGAAAACAAATTTAAGAAAAAAAAATTGTAGGCCACCGTTTTTTTTTTTTAATATGTCCTAAGAGTGTCTGGTATGATCACGAGCGTCTCACCCGTGGAACCTCCGTTTAGTTGGGAAGGTAAAGTTTTGATGAAATGTGAACTGTAACAAAATCACTTACTCCTGGGAACGCTTGTACAGACGCCTTCCCTCCTAAGTTGATGAGTCGTCCGTCTACACGCTGCAATAGGTTCAGACCTCGCTCCCCTGATTCTCCACCTGTGAATAACATACCCACATTTATTAGTATAAATAATAACAGCCGCACAGTTCGATCGAAGGCATAATCCGTTCCAGCTCGTCCCTTGCTGTCGTCCCCCAGCGACGCCCTAAGCTTAGGTCCGTACCCCCGCAGGGGGGTGCTCTAAGCGTAGTCGCTTAGTTTTTAAGAGTTATGCCCTGGCTGGAAACCTTAATTTATTGCGGCACTTACAGGAAAGTCCTAGGTTGAACTACGAGATGACATTAAAAAAAAAGTTCGATCGAAGGTTAAGTTTTGCTTGCCGAGTTCGGTCCGTTGATGGGTGACCATCCATTACATATCGAGACCCCTCCGTGCCTCGGAAAGCATTTATTAAGCCGTTGGTTCCGGCTGTCATTTGTAGATTTTTAAAAGTCGTTACTGGTAGTCAGAAGCCCGAAAGTCTGACAACCTGTCTAACCAACGGGTATTACCCAGTAACTGGCATGTGGAGGTCAGATAGGCAGTCGCTCCATGTAAAATGCTGGTATTCAGCTGGAAAAAGCCAGGCAGATGATGATTCATTACTTCATGAGTAACTAATCTTTTCTATTTGCAACTTGACAAAAATCTAGAAACGGAATCCTTTACGGCAAACATACTGATTCAGTGTTTTAAAACCTTATTTTTATAATCCTTTTTTTTTTAGGTTGCTCGTGCGGTGACTCCTGGGCATTATATGTAACCCCGCTACCATTAGCGTGTTTTTAAGTTTCGAGTTATATTAAAAACAATCTGCCTAGCCTTTTTTACAGCGAGCGACTGCCTTGCTTACTTCCACAATCCAGTAACTGGGTAACACGATATCCCTTGGTAGGACTGGTTGTCACTTTTGGGCTTATAACTACCCGTAACGACTGTCAAAGATTTACGAATGACAGTCGGGACCAACAGCTTAACGTGCTTTCCGAGGCACGGAGAGTTCTCGATATATGGCAAGCGTAGCTTAAACTTCGATAGACCCGTGCGGCTGTCAACATTTTACCAAGAGCCTAGACGAGTTATAAAATATGCGATACTAGCGCCATTATACAGGGTGTAAGGGACAGCCCTCCGCAGATTGATAGGGGTGAATTGAGTATATCATACTAAGATGACCGGTACATTAAATTATTTCAGGAACGTTATGGGAATAATCGCAAGCAACAAATAATAAACATGGTAAATATCCCGTTCGTGTTAATAATAAACCAAATAAGGTTGGATTCCCATAACGTTCCCGAAATAATTTCGGCCGAAATATCGGGAACTCACAAAAAATAATAAACATGGTAAATATCCCGTTCGTGTTAATAATAATTTTATTAGTGACCATGACAGTTTAAAAACTTATTTGTTTTATTACCTCACACGCAATGTATCGTTACCGTGGCAAAACGCACGTAGCGAACGGCAGCTCCCCACCACGGGGCGCGGTGAGTTCAATGAACTCTGTAGCTAGGTATAAAATGAACAGCTGACTTCACGCGTCGTTTGTTATTGTTTCAACAGCAGCAGAGATATAATAGCCTGGCATATTTAAAAGGACATAGGCTACTTTTTTTACGCGATAACCGACCACGCGGGTGGAGTTGCGGGCAATAGCTAATATTATTATAAATTAAAGTTACTTTGCGTGTGTGCCTGTGTGACCATTTAGTTCTCCGAATGGATTGCTTGATGAGGTTTTCTCCAGTTTATTTCGGAAGATTTTTATGAGTACAATACATTTACTTACCATTCATGCCATAAGGCTGGAAGGATCTTCGTTCAGTTAGCACGGACAGCTGGACGCTACGACGGAACACTAGCTCTCTAGACACGCCATCTCCACCGTTCCAACGACCTATAATGGAAGTATATTTTACTAACAAAATCCAAATATTTATACAACGTTTACTTAGACATTCGTAGACCTGAAGATTTTCACGGACGAATGTTTACCTTACCTTGACAAATTACTGTGAATACTACAAATGCAGGAGATTAATGAACAGTGCCACATTGTGCGAGAGGGACACACTACAGATCAGTGTTCTCCTTCTCAAGACCGTTCTTTCCATACGTTCATTGGTAATGCAAAAGAAACCTTATGTCCAACGCTTAAAGTTTGTTTCTATTTACAATTTTAAACTCAGAAAACACTCCGGATACATTTAAGCTCCTTACTTGCGATTAAGAATACTATGTGTGCTATACCCGTGCGGCTGTTATTACTTAGCCACGAGCTCCTCTGCTATTAAATATACAAAGGCAGGAACTGATCTGGTGAAAACCAATCAAAACAGCTTTGACTTAGGTAAGTCTAAAAAGTCTTAAAAGAAAAAATAAAATGACACAAATATAACACAAAATAAGCTTATTTTGATTTTGACCATTTAAATGTCTGTTTAAATGACTGCGCAAGAGGGTTTTGAATTTCGGCTTGGAACCAAACTTTAGGGAACCAGGCTTTGGATTCGGTTTCCAGAAGTAAGCAGGTCAGACTGATGGAAACTCCCAACATACTAGCGATAGGGAAGAACAGCCTACAAAAAATAGCTTCTTTCATCTTAAACATACCTCTACCTCCCGAGCCGGGTCTTAGCGAGAACTTGGTAACGAGCATGGGATACCGCCGCTCAACGATCTCAACGTCGGTAATCCGAGTGTTCGTCATATGCGTGTGCACACCTCCGCAACCGTGCCAGCCGGGACCCTGGGGAAGATTTCAGATAGTAGTAATACGCCATCAATAAATTCGAGGCCAGGAAGAAACAGTAAAAAAAAAAACAGTAAAGTACAAGTCAAATAATGTATTTCAAGTAGGCCTTTAAAAGGCACTTTAGGGCTTTATCACAGTAGCGAGTTGCGAGTGAGTGGAAAGCGGGGCGAGTGCGCAGCGAGCTCGCCGCGAGTTCGCAACGTGTGCGCGGCGCACACGCCGCGGGTGCGCAGCGAGCTCGCCGCGTTTGCGGAACGAGAGCGATTGACGTGACTGTACAAGAGAGAGTGAGACAAGACAGTGTACAATTTTGTAAAAACGCGGAGATCACGTTACCTTGTTTCGTACCCGCGGCGAGTTCGCTGCGCTTTCGCCTCGCTTTGAAATCGCTCGCAACTCGCTAGTGTGATAAAGCCCTTAGAACGTCAAAATTTACAAGAAAATATATAGAATTTACTCTAGATCCCTTTCAAAAGATAGTTACCTATGGAGAAGAATGGGCAAGAAACTCCATAGTTACTCATTTAATGCACGGTCTTGATATGTAATGGATGGTCAATTGGTCACCCATCCACGAAACGACCGCGGCAAGCATAGCTTAACCTTCCAATCGACCCGTGCGGCTGTTTTTATTTAGCCACGAGCCCCTCTGCCATTAAATATACAAAGGCAGGAACTGTTCATGTCCTTTACTGGTCATTTTTTTTATTTTCCCCCAACTTGTTTTTTTTCGTGTATTTGTTCGTTCTTTGCATCATGCAAATAATTTCTTTCTTTCTTTCATTAATATACTTACAGCACCACTGCCTCCCGCAACAGTTTCATAGTAGCCCCAATCTTCTTCTCCCAAAGTTAGGTTGTTCATGCAACCTTGAGAAGCTGCACACACCTGAAACAAATTGCGACGCCAAAAATAACACGTTAATGTCGTAAAACAAAAGTGACGAAGAATACATTTATTATTATGTAGCGACCCGCTCGGCACTCGCTCGACACTGCATGTCAAAACAATTCTGTGCTATGACTAATGGCGAATTTCACCAATCAAACTGAACGCGATCAGCGCCTAAACCACGTTTAGGTTAACTTCTTTAGCCGCGTTGAGCGATTTTTGTTAGGGGAAAAACTTATGGGTTCGCGATCGTCACCAAACGCTTTCCATGAGCTATATGTATACTGTGTTTATATGTGTTCTTTTTGGGTGAACAAAAATAAGTCACATGTGAATTTTACCGTCGAGCCATTAGATTTTTATTTATGAATTATTTTTGGTTTGAAAAGAAGTGTTACTGACCAATTTCAACTTTAATCCTTGTTCATAAACACTTCTTTATAAACCAAAAATAATTCGAAATTAATAATCTAATAGCTCTGTAAACGCCGTCCATAGTCTTAATATATTTATAATTAATAAAAAATAGACTTTGAAACGGGTTTATTTCTATAGTAGGAACAGTTGTCAACCATATAAAAAATCAGGCATTTGTTTTATAAAAAAGATTATGATGTGTCATCATAGCAGTGCTGGTCACTTTTTCACGGAGTTTTGTTATGTCTTAACAAGCTCGACAATACAATTCACAAGTTACTTAGTTTTCACTTCTATCGGCAATCTCCAAAGACTGCCAGATTTTTTTTTTCTGTGGAATATTGACATTGACAGTTCTTGAACGCAGTTTAGATGTGCTGATCGCGTTCAGTTTCATTGGTGAAATCAGCCCTAAGTGTAATATTAATGTATTATACTCATAACACAACAAACACTCATAATACATACATAAACTTACGCTTTCTTCCCATAGGGATAGGCAGAAACTATAGAACAGCACCTGCTACGCTCCTTGTGAACAGCCAGTCGAGCCTTTTTGGGCATCGACTGGGGGTCAAAATCGCATGTATAGCATCATTCACATTTTCCCCAGCATTTACTCTCCTTTCCACATCTTCGTCAATCATACTACTCGTAAACCTTTCGGAATTCACTGTGGCGGCATCTACAACGCCACATGGCAACTACGCATCAACGAACTGACGTCACAAATCCTGCATCTTACAATCAGAGTTTACCACGCAACTAGCATATACAACATCACGACATCAACCGTCGGGCAGTTGTCCACCAGACACAACACCCGTCTGGTCGGAGGATCCTCCCTTTTCCATAGAGTATGAGTGAACTTTACACCCTGTTCCTGGTACCTCTATATCACCATCAATAGATTGCACCCGTGCGAAGCATGAGCGGGTCGCTAGTCTTTCATGAAATAATATCAGCTCATAAATTTCCAAACAGACGTACCTGGAATGCCTTCAGTACAACATCTACAATTCTCTGTGATGTGAGCACGTTACCGCCAACCACAGCGGCGTGCTCTGACGGATCTAGTATGGAACCTTCTGGAATTATGACCTTCACTGGGTTTAGGCAGCCCTGTAATGATAATAAAATATATGTAACTGATTTTATGCAAATTGAAGGTCTTTGGGTCAACATATGCATCAAAAGCAATAGAAAAAAAAGTGATTTCCCAGAACACAAAAGGGCTAGTAAAAGGGCGGAAAAGACGGGGTTAATCGTACACGTTCACAGCAGTCCATTTATGTTCAGAACACAGTGGTATACAGATAGCTTTCAAGCTATCATGCGAAAAAGAACGGCATCCCCGATGCTAAGGTTTCGGGGGAGCATCAACAGTATTTTAAAGGTAATTGTCGGTAAGCCTGATTGCCCGTTCCTGGGGCACTGGACCCGTATGCACAGCTGCAGGTCTGGTGCAGCGGGAAGCGGGCATAATTATAGATTTTTTAATTCATTTTATATCATGTTTTATTTATTTATTTATGTTAATGAAAAATGTTACAACATGAATCGCTTGTGTTCAAAATAAATGAATAATAATAATAATAATAATAATAAAAAACGGAGTAAGGATTAACAGGGGAAAAGCCAGTCTACCGGGAGAAAGGCGCGGCACAAGTCAGGCTTATGAACATGGCTAACAAGGAAAATGAACATGGCTAACAGAGTAAATGCACATGGCTAACAGAGTAAATGCACATGGCTAACAAGGTAAATGAACATGGCTAACAGGATAAATGCACATGGCTAACAGGGTAAATGTACATGGCTAACAGGGTAAATGAACATGGCTAACAGAGTAAATGCACATGGCTAACACGGTAAATGAACATGGCTAACAGGGTATATGCATATGGCTAACAGGGTAAATGTACATGGCTAACAGGGTAAATGAACATGGCTAACAGAGTAAATGCACATGGCTAACAAGGTAAATGAACATGGCTAACAGGGTAAATGCACATGGCTAACAGGGTATAATCTATACAAACAAATAAAATTGAAGTGTCTGTTTGCAATGTCGCAATAACAGCTTTTTACTAAATGCATATGAAGTATATACAGGACATACGAAAAAATAAAAAAAATAAAATTTACATTTTTGTGTCTGTCAGTCGGACTGTGTTTGATCCGGCTAATTTTCGAAACGGCTGGACCGATTATGACAGCAACTAGCTAATGTTATAAGGAGTAACTTCGGCTACTCTTATTTTAGAAAATGCAACGCGGGCGACGCCGCGGGCAACAGCTTGTCTGTAGTAAACAACAACATAACACAACATCACGATTGTATTTCCCCGAAGGTATCGGCAGAGCTGCACTATAATTTTATGTAGTTAAATATTACCTGATTCAAAGGCACATCATGTCCCACCATGCATCGTAGACAATAAATGAGGGCAGACAACGTAATGGCGCGCGGAGCATTCAGATTGCCCCACACTTCAACCCCAGTGCCGCTGTAATCAAAATCATACTTATATTTTATTTCAGATAAACCTACATGGGCACTTATGAAACGTCAAAAGCTAGGTGCACGGTTCCAATTGGTTGTTTCCTATGGGGAAGAGCCGGCAAGAAAATCCACGGTTACTCTTTTAAAAATAATTGGTTTATTTATTTATACAGGAAAAATTTGTAAACAGTGCGCAAATTTTGACAAATTAAACTTAAACGTGTTTTATTATACACCTATTTCTTATTTTGATATGTCTTAGTACAAAAAAAATGAAGTTATCGATAACGAAAGATGTTTATTTTGAAACTGGTATAATGGATACTCGTCGCGCGATGCGCGGGCGGCGCGGTTAGTGAAGCGGAACGCAGTTGTAGGTATCTATCAGCTGTGCGCTCGCCCATTGATATTATTACGAACAGATTGTACCTATATTTAGCGGATTTCAAGTAGGACCAATTTTTTTTTTTTTTTTTATCAAATAGTGGAAATGTGTTCTATAACGGAAACTGAAAAAAAAAATTGCACACTGGTTAAAAACTTATCCTGTATATAGGGTGTATCTATTCAAACACGAAATATTTTAAGAGATACACCTACAGGTGGTAAAGAAGCCATGGAAACGATTTCTTTTTAATCTGAGTATATTATTTAAAAAAAAATAAAAATAAAAATGACTTGATATGATGATTAATTATTATCAAAATTCACCGCGCTCGTGCCGCCACCGTAGGCGTCACCGCGTCCGGGCGGGTCATTCATAGAATAAGTAAAATTTTGGAAAATGCAACTCCTTTGCAAAATGTCTCAAGCAATTTTAAAATTATAATAATTATGTAATAAAATAAAACACTTAGATAAAAAAAAAATTTCGCTGCTATGGCTTTTTTACCACCTATAGATGTTCCTCTTAAAATATTTCGTGTATGAATAATACACCTTATATACCACATAACAAAAGAAAAAAAACTTATACACGACAAAATATACAATGGGTGATTTTTACAAATATTTTCAAATAACAGTGTTAATCGGTATGGAACGAAGGAGTAGGCCCTTTCCAAAGCATATCGCACCTTTAGAATTATAGAGACCTTATTTGAAATCATCAATCACATCATCAGTTAATGACATCATCAATTAATTCACAATATTATAGTGACCTCATTGGTGATGTTCTTTAGAAAGGTTGAAATCTAAAAATTTCAAATATAGGTCACTATAATATTATTATACGAGTGACCTAATTTGGTGATGTTTTTCAACTTCTGAAGAAATTAGGTCTCTATAATTCTAAAGGTGCGATATTTTAAATCTAAACATAAGTGTTAGTGTTCGTGTAAGTACAACTGACTTAGGTACCGTTTCTACGACGTGACGACAGAAAACAATAAAAATAATTAAGAAATAATTAACATTTTTCACACTACAAAATTAAAAATAACTTTAGTTTCGGAAGTCTGTGTCTTTGGATCCGTATTTTAGTTTTTTTGTAAAAAAGTTTTTATATTTTTCACTTTTTAGCTATGGTACACACGGCCACAAGTCAATCTTATACATTTACAGTTTAGGATGATCTCGCATTGTATAGGATTTCTGTACAATGAGAGGTCAACTTATACTAGGTAGTCATTTACGAAATTTTTGTAAACCGTAACGTACAGACATTTTAACTTTTCCATTGTTTCACAGTACACGTCTAGTAGATAGATTTAACACTCACGTAAAATCACAGACAGCGCTGCCTTCCTTTTCATCTAGGGAGACAGTGAGACATATAGGCGTGCCATTGTCCATGTACTCGGTCGCTTTTAGCACTGTAGAGCCTGTCTTGGCTAAGGCATTGCGTGCTATCTCCTGTAATTAATAATAATATACTTTATTGATACAAGTCCTTACAATTTGCTTAATATCTAGCTAAAGTTCACAATAATTAAAGGTGCACAAAAATTGAACCTAACCTAAACTAGGAATACCTGTGACTTAGGAGTCAGTGTTCTACTGCCACTTGGACAATATAAACTATTACGGAGATTAAGAGCTCGTAAGGTGATATTATACAAAACGAATATATTATTATGTTGTGATTTTAAGAAAGAAATAATAGTATATTTTATATCGAGGGACTAAATGAAGTCATAATATACCAGAGGTGGTTTGACTCCCGAGCGTGCGAGGGAGTCAATGAAACCGAGGGTATATTAAGTTGGCGTTTAGTCTCGAGGTGCAAACTGTACTTTTCACTAAATATTATTGCTCCAGTCTTCGTAAGTTTTTAGGTAAATTTTCCGCGATTTTGGCGGCAAAAGATTATCTATTATGTCTTTTGCTCTTTGATCGACATCAAGCTCTTCACTGTCACTGGACATTCTTAATAAATTTATTAAAACCGAACAAATTTACACTCGACAAATATTCTGAAATTTTTGCGGTCAGTTTTTTTTTCTAAACCAGTCACAGATTAACAATTTAAAACACATGGCGCCACCTTTGCGGAAAAACCATGGAACTAAAACTCTCAACATTTTCACAATGAAGATGGTCCACACTCCACAGATTATAGTAGCTGTTTGTGTTTGTCTATGTCACATGGAAATTAAAAAACTAATTACTTTTCACTCCCTAGAGACTAAAGTGGTCACTTTAGTCCCGCTTCGTAGGGCTATATTGGCGTACTTTTAGAGCATGAGAAGTGAAAAAAATATTATTGGTAGTAAACTACAAAAATCAAAATTCGCTACAAATATTGAAGGTTCGAGATTATCTTGTAGACTAGGGTCTGTAAGGATCTATGAATTAATTAACTCCTTACAGTCTTTGTAGAACACAGAGTTTTGTAGAACAATATGCGTAAGGGGTGGCCCAGACTGCCATACTGTAGTTTGGGATATAATTTGGAGGCATTTCTCAATTTCTGTAAAACGCATAGTTAATAGACCACTGTAAATAGGGCTGCAGAATAAATTTGTCAAATAGTGATCGCTTTACCTTCAACATATCTCTCACAGCCAACTCAGCGTTATTTTGTATGTGCGTCATGTACGCTTGCGTCACTTCCAGTCCATATTCACCGATCAGATCGCCGACCAATTGGATACCCTAGAAAAAGAACATACATCCATACAATGATATACGAGTGATTTCTTAAAATGCTAAAATAGGAAAGTATTTTCGAAATTCGAAATTCAAATTTATAAACGCACCCACAATATAAGAGAAATTTCTAGTGTGGGAAAAGTAAAAAAAAATGTTTTTTTTTTTTTTTTTTTTGTTAAATGTTGAACGTTATTATTATTATTATTATTATTTTGGCTAAATGTAGGTGTTCCTACTATGGGTACACCTCTGCCTAACCTTTAGGGGAAACAAGGCGTGGTGTTATGTTATTTGCTAAAAAGATAGAGATAATATATATTTATGGCCGGTTATCTTGGACATCATTAAAAAAATGTCAGGACATTGTCCTGGGACACCTTTCGCTGTATATTAATGTATAGCCATCTAGTATGGTCTCACAAGTGCTATGGCTCTGTATTAAAAAATAAAAACTTTTGACACTTGATACTGACTTTTTTTGGCATAACGCTAAACACCTACCCTTTGATTAGCAGCAACTTGTGCCTTCAAATCTGACAAATTATCAGCTAAGTTCCTCGTGCCTGAACATCCTGGCACCTTTCCGGGCTTCATCAGTTCTGTGATAAATCATAACAAAATAATGTAATCAATTTAAAAGTAAACAAGTTTTTCACTGTGTCTTGATGATTTAGAGGTATGAGGAACAGGGTGTAAAGTTCACTCATACTCTATAGTAAAGGGAGGATCGTCCGACCAGACGGGTGTTGTGTCTGGTGGGCAACTGCTCAACGGTTGATGTCGGGATGTTGTATATATGCTAGTCGCGCGGTAAACTCTGATAGCGCGATGCAGGATTTGTGACGTCAGGTCTTTGATGCGTAGTTCGCATGTGGCGTTGTTGATACCGCCACAATGACAATATGCGTGTCTGACACGAGGCCAGTTCGTGAGTCTGTTCCGAAAGAATGCGTTTCTGGCACCTGTCTCTCACACTTGTCTGTCACCTTTCTTTGGCCATTCTCTCCCTCTCCATCCATCAGGAGAGGGAGAGAATGGCCAAAGGAAAGATGGATGCATTGTGTGAGAAATGATATGAAAGAGAAGGGAGTGAATGATAGCGTGACGCTTGACAGGGGGGGCAGGGAATTGAAGAAGAAAACGTGTTGCGCCGACCCCAAGTAACATGGTACAAGGGCAAGAAGATGAAGATTTCTTGCTGTAGCTAGAATTGTATCTGCACGAAGGCACAGTCACATGCATGGTTTTGGATTTTTCTATGTATTGTTACGAGCTTGCAGTTCGCGACAATAAAAACTGCCGATTTAAAAACCAAAAATGACACTTTAATTAAACAACACTGATAACAACTAAATACACTAATTATAAAACACTATATAATGCACTACTGATCACTTTAAAGTCGCACTCGAATATCGCTTTTAGCGTTTGAAGTTTCGACTGTCTCGAGTCGCGGTCCATACCGGCCTTATATAGTCCTTAGATAGTTCCAGAATCTTCTACTGTAGAAACATCTAGAATGTTCGAGTACATACCGGCCCCTACTGATCAGATGTCGAAAGTTCTAGAAAGTTCTAGCATCGAATTCTCTAGAAGAATCTCGAGTCTACTAGTTCTGTTACTCGATACTAGATGGCGCTAGTGGTCACTAGTTCTGCTATTCGATAGTAGATGGCGCTAGTGGTACTTAAACTTGTCTCGATGTACCAGACATTAATTGTGGCGCGTAACAGTATTCTCAACTTGGTTCCTATCCCACATACCTTTAGTTATCAGCTCCTCATTGAAGACTCCCCCTTCCACCAACACAGTGGACTTAAAAGCGGCTCCTTCTTGTGCCAGGCTCACAGAATGCGGCGGCATGGAGCCCGGCGTGAGCCCGCCTATGTCCGCGTGGTGCCCGCGGGACGCCACGTAGAAGACGGGGCGGGGCTGGGACCTAGGATGTAAAGACAAAGGTTCATATCATCGGGGTTACGCAGACGTGAACTTGTAGTACACCTACATTTCGCCAGTTGACCATTTTTAGGGTTCCGTAATCAACAAGGAACCCTTATAGTTTCGCCGTGTCCGTCTATCTGTCTGTCCACGACTTAGCTCAGAGAATTTTAGTAGTAGAAAGCTGTAATTTGGCATACATGTTAATGACGCCGACAGTGGTAAAATAAAATCTTGTAACAAATATTTTTCAATACAGTTGTTGTTTTTCAAAACATGGCGTACTTTCAGAGGCTATAATTATGATTTCGAAAATTGAATCTTTTGCATAGGCATCTTTCTGTTACGCGGTCGTGACTTTTGTTTACGAGCTCGATCATTTTGTTTTGCAGTTGTTTTTTTTTTTTTTTTTTTTTGTCTAAAATCAAATAGGCTGTATAGGCTGTTGTCGTAGTAAAAAAAATGTCCAGTTGCAAAAACGCGCCATTTTCTGAAAATTTGAATTTTTTATATTTACCTAATTCCTTGATTTGTTTTTTACTATTTCCCACAACTGTATTGAAAAACGTCGTGTGATACACGGGTGTGTAGGTTAACCTACTTCCCACTCTTGTATCACAATGTACTATTGTAGGGTATTCTCCCTTGCACGTGAATGTTTTATTTTTTATTTTTATCCCATAGTGTGGGGGGGAATCATTGGATAGGCCGTTCAAAAATATTACGGATCTGTGAAAAACATTTTTCGATTCCAGGCTCCGATAACGTAATATTAAGCATTAAAGTGCTAATTTTTGTTAGAGTCAAGTCCCCTTCCCTGCCAGCTAAATGGTTATTTTTAGATATGTGAAAGAATTTACGGCAGTAGTTTATATAACGAAGGTTAAAGGAAAACTATCACAGCTAAGTAGGCCTAAAAAGTTAAAAAAAATCATCCCCACTTACGTGCAAGGGAGGTATTGCACATAAAGTGGGGATGTTTTTTTTTTTTTTCTCGGCTATCCCTTGTTGTAGGGTATCGTTGGACATGCAATTTTTTTTTTTTTTCCCCGGCTTTTGTACTACCGATTATCATATAGATACTTTGCAATGCTTTCTAGGGTAGATCCAGTTTATTAATTAAAAAATGTGAACTTACTCCCAGAACACAGGTGTGATGACAGTCAGATCAGGTAAATGGGAGCCTCCTGCCTTCGGATGGTTAGCGAGAAGTATCTGATTGGCTTGTATTGAACCACCACGGATTTTCATCTAGGAGATGAAAATAATGTTTTAACGATTAAAACGACGAATAAATAAAGAGATAAGATTACTTTTTTTTATATACCCTATATTGTGCCCCACTGCTGGGCTAAGGAAATCTATATACAAAGAAATCAAATTGAAGTGTCTATTTGTAATTTCAAAATAACTGCTTATTACTAAATGCATATGAAAGTATTTAACACGTTGGTGGACAGTAACGCCCGTAGGCGTCTAGGTAGCTCAAAATGATACGGCAGTACGCCTGTCGACGTCTGAGTTTATACTTGCATAAAATCTGTACGCCACACGACCGATGTTGTACTGACAACATGCCGCTCTTTATGATAGTATGGAAAATCGGTAAAATCGGAGTTTTTATGCAAGTAAAAACTCAGACGTCGACAGGCGTACTGTCGTATCATTTTTAGCTACCTAGAAGCCTACGGGCGTTACTGTCCACCAACGTGTTAAGGTTAATATATATATTTTTTTATTTTTTTTGTCTTTCTCTTTGTTCCGGCTAATCTCCGAAACGGCTGGACCTATTTAGACGGGACTTTCACTAGCAGATAGCTGATGTTATAAGCAGTAACTTACTATGAAGATTTTTACTATGGGCAAAGCATAAGTATTGAATTTGGGAAGTCAGGTAAGAACGAGAAGTGGGTTTGTCGAGAATAGTGAAAAACGTAGACAGAGCGCTCAACTCTCTGTGCTAACGAATGGGTATAATAACCGGCACGAGTCGTGAGCACAGATGGGCAGTAGTTGGGGCAAGCTCGCGCATGTACACTTTCGGCTAAATAAAAATGACACGCGAGAGTCCAATAGACGACGAGTATCGGCTGACGAACCAATCGCAAGCAGCTCGGCGCCCCCCGGCTTCTTCATTCCGCCAAAGAGACCTACAAATTTACTACTGCGCAGGTGTCAGTTTGTGCTCACGACTCACATTGGGGACAGAATGTTTAAAACCACCTAGAGACCTCAAATATTAACCAAATTAAACCATTTTTGCACAGAAATTTTTGAAATTAAATTCTAAAGACACTCCCGATTTGCGAAATTAGGTTGTAATTTTTTTTATAAAAAAATGCATATGAAATGAATATAAAAAATTAAATTGTTATGACTTATATTATGACTGATTTTATATTATACTATTATAAAAATTATTTAAATGGTTTTTTTGTAAAATTTAGTAATACATATTTTTGCAAAATCATATCTACTTGTAAATTTGTAATTGTTTAAAGCTGTTTTAATGAGTCAAATCAGAATCTGTTGTTAAAATTAAAATGAATTCCTATTAATGTATTGTTTTAACACAAAATGCATTTTTTTTTTATCCGCTTTACTGAAAAGCAAATAGGTTTACTGAAAAGAAACACTTATTAACATGTAATTTTAGTTCAATCATTATAATGTCATAATGAGAAATTTAGACCCTAAGTCTGCAAACCCCAAGTCGAAAAATCCTAAGCCCAAAAAAAACAAAGCCAACAGGGTAAAACTCGCTTTATCTTGGTTTTAGTGGGTTATGGAGTGTTAGATTTAAGGAATATTAGAAATCCGACTTCGTCAGTCTCTTTAGAATTTAATTACAAACATTTCTGTCCAAAAATTGTCTCATTTGGTTTATTTTTGCGATCTCTAGGTGGTTTTGAACAAAAAATTGGCTCTATCCCCAATGTGCGACTCATGCCGGTTACTATAACCATTTTAAAAGCAGTCGGTGCATATATGGTCATACCAAGGAAGATTGAAAACGAATCGAAGGCGGTCAAGTTTTATGAGGAGATCTGCATTCAGGTCATAATAACACAACACCATTGTCAATTATGGGAAATATTATTTACTTTATTCCCACGCCAGAATTCGAGCTGCGAATTGAGAATTTCCCAATCGGAAATAACAATGCAACTTTTTGGTTTGGAAACCCGGATCTTCACGCTCAGCAAATAGGTGTAGTCTTACCTGGTACTGCACAGTCTCCTGCATGGCCCCCAAATGCACGGGTATATGAGGCGCGTTAGACACGAGCCCGCCGTCTGCGCCGAACAACGCGCACGAGAAGTCTAGACGCTCCTTTATGTTCACTGATATTGAAGTGCGTTGAAGCACCCTGTGGATGAAATATTGTTATGCTGGAGATTTTGTTACGCCATTTCTTTTCCCTTCCCGCCCTTCACTACTTCCTAGTGCGGGGGACTGTCTTGTGTAATTTTGACTTTCAAAAAGTGCTAATTCTCGGCCTAATTTGATTTAAAAACACTATGCAAATAAGACAGCTGGAAAGTTGGCTCGGCACTGAACCACTAATACTCAGCGCTGAACCGCGTATACTCGGCGCTGACCCGCGTATATTCGGCGCAGAACCGCGTAAACTCGGCGTTGAACCACGTATACTCGTTGGTGAACTGCGTATACTCGGCGCTGAACCGCGTATACTCGGCGCTGAACCGCGTATACTCGGCGCTGAACCGCGTATACTCGGCGCTGAAATGCGTATACTCGGCGCTGAATCGCGTATACTCGGCGCCGAACCGCGTATGTTCGGCGCTGTATCGCGTATACTCGGCGCTGAATTGCGTATACTCTCGGCTCCAGTTATAAGTTTTCACTTCTATCGAGTCGTCATAATCATACACAGATTTTTTTGCTTATCTTTAATTAGACGTACTGCACGATGTCGCTGTCCAAACATTATACATACAAATAAAATACCGATTAATGTCTCACCTGCCCATCTGCTCAGCTATAGACATGAACCGGTGGCTGAAGATGCTCAGCTGTATGGAGTCCAGTTCAGTAGTGATGCGCTTCGGCTTGCCGGTGCCTATAACTATGCGGATGTCACCTAATTCGGTTATTTCAGCGCGGCAATCTGTTGAAAGACGCAAGATTTTTTTTTCTGTATTTTTTTACTTTAGGTACATATTTTTTAATTGTGGAAGCATTTAATGGCAAAGGGCTAATTGTTAATTATTTAGACTAAGCTTTCCGACGAATAAATCAAAATACCTACATTTTGTAATTCGGTAAATACTAGTTGTTACAAGCTTGTCAAAGGATCTGTTACATATACATAAGGGGTTTATAGTCTAGTGTTTCTGTTTGTTCCGGCTCGGGCGAAGCCGCGGGCAGCAGCTAGTAATAAAAAAACTTAATACCAGTCAGTGGTAAAATGTGAAAATCTACTCTTAAATGTATGAACATCCTCTGTAACGTGTTTTTGAATATGTACGTGTTTGTGAATATATACTTTAAAAAGTATTACATAAATTACTTTAATTATTTTGAATGTGAGCACTATGTGGGTCATTTGTTTCCTTTTAGATTTTCTTTTTTTTTCTCTTTCTCACTTCTGGTATTTGGAGTACTTCATGCGGCCTACCGAAATGTCTTTTCTTTGGTATTATTCGTCGAGTCGTTGAGCTCCTTAAATCCTGAGTTGAGCTACACGATTACTGACAAATGCTTGCACTGACTGGACAAGTCCACTCAAAATTGTGTGGTTCTTTCCTCAAAAGACCATTTCAGACACGGATCTACATGGTCCTCACATGATCTGACCAAGATTATGTCTGGACTTTAAAAGAGACTTTGACCCCTGAGTTTGTTTCGCCATTTCTTCTCAGGGGTAGTCAGATAGGAAATGTCGACTTCACCAAGCTTGTTTTTATATTTTTTATATGACGTGTAAAAGTGATTCCGATATCCTATTTACAGAATAAACGATTTCATGTCATTACATTTCTGTCAAATAAATTACTTTGACTTTAAATCACACATACCTGGCTCAACAACGATGGTAGACAGTCCATCCATGATTATAGCAGGTCCGGCCAACTCTTGTCTCGGCTTCAGCTTCTCTAGTAAGTATATCTTGGTCTCTTGGTAACCACCTTCGAAGTATACTTTCGTTGTCTGTAACATAGAATATTGTTTACTGTTTCCTCCTGCAGGAGGTAAAAAAAACATTGCTATTTAATATTAAAACATATCACTATAACCAACCTCTACAATAATAAGGACAAAAAAAAGAATATTCTTACATGAACAGGATAAACAGAAAACCAAAACATATACAACATTATTTTTAGTATATGCAAAACCTGAATATAGTTTGTTCAGAATAAGTAACTGAATCGATTCCAATAGTTTTTACACCATGTTATATTTTTCCCAAAAATATTTAAAAAAGGTTACAAGTTGGACACCGAGCGACACTTAGTACCTATCCGCACTTGACCATTACGAAAAAGTTCAGAGCCTGCAAGTGTGATGGAAAATTCTATCACCAGTTAATTACAATACAATCGTCGAACGGTTAGATACCTACTGCCAAATTAATATTATTATTAATGAACGCAAGGCGCGGGCGGCGCGGGTGCGTCGCGTGGTGAGCATGTTTTTGTACGGACAACCAGGTAACATAACAAGCTTATAACTTTGTTATTTTTCATGATACAGTTTTGAAATTTTGTACATAAATTCTTTACATAAAAATACTAGACACGTGTTTCGGGTTTCGCATAAACTAAAACTAATGTTGTATAAGAACTATTCTAAGTAATACAGGAAAGATAGAAATTAAGTTAAGAATAAATACTATGTGTATTTATTCTTCGTCGATTACTATCTGAAATGGTCTTTTGAGGAAAGAACTACATAGAATGAGTAGACCTGTCCAGTCAGTGCAAGCAATTGGCAGTAATCGTGCAGCTCAACTCAGACTACAGGAGCTCAATGATTCGACGAACAATACCAAAGAAAGGACATTAGATTAGGCCGAATAAATTACTCAAACTGCCAGACCATGATCAAATTAAGGGAGAATAAGAAAAAATATTGACCCGCTATTAGCGTTCAGCTTCTAGGCGTTGGATGCGACCAAGTATAATTTCTTTTTCTGTGCTTTATCTATGTTCTGTGTGAGTAAGTATATTAAAATTTAGTTTCCGTAGAAAAATATACTTACACAGAACGTGTGAGTAAGTATATTGTTCTACGGAAACAAATTTTTGACAGCAATAGGACTAAGACTTACTTTTTCCGATTCCGGAATGGTCCCATATCCGTCTGGCGGTGCTATTTCTTTAGGCACGGTACTCAGACCAATACCGCGCACTCTGACGTCATCAACAATGATGTCGCGCTGGGATAGTGTGAAGCCGAACTCTTTCTTATATCTGAAATTATTATTTTAAAACATAATATCAAGTTTTATTTATTTCCAGCAACTTTACAAATCCGTGTCCAAACGAGTTCTGTTTTCACGAGAATAAAATCATAATGTTCTGGCAAAATTAAAATCCATAATCCATACTAATATTATAAATGTGAAAGTAACTCTGTCTGTCTGTCTGTCTGTATGTTACCTTTTCACGCCTAAACCGCTGAACCGATTGTCATGGAATTTGGCAGAGATATAGCCTGGGATATGGAGACGAACATAGGCTACTTTTTTACGCGATAACCGACATCTACGCGGGCGGAGCCGCGGGCAAAAGCTAGTATTATATATTATATATCCATACTAATATTATAAATGTGAAAGTAACTCTGTCTGTCTGTCTCTCTGTCTGTCTGTATGTTACGTTTTCACGCCTAAACCGCTGAGCCGATCGTCATGAAATTTGACAGAGATATAGTCTGGGATATGGAGACGGACATAGGCTACTTTTTTTGCGCGATAACCGACATCCACGCGGGCGGAGCCGCGGGCAAAAGCTAGTTATATTATAAATGTGAAAGTAACTCTGTCTGTCTGTCTGTCTGTATGTTACGTTTTCACGCCTAAACCGCTGAACTAGATTGGAATATTTTAAGTCTATTAACCTAAACTTCAAGGATATCCATACAAATATTATAAATTTGAATGTAACTCTGTCTGTCTGTCACGTTTTCACGCCTAAATCGCAGAACCGATTATCATGAAATTTGGCAGAGATATAGCTTAGGATATGGAGAAGGACATAGGCTACTTTTTAACCGGGAACCGACATCCACGCGGGCGGAGCCGCGTGCAAAAGCTAGTAATTTATACAATTAGAAATTATGTGCAGTTTGGAGTCTAGAAAAGTGCCCAATGGGTTCGCCCCTACTGTATGATCGCTAATTGTTATTAGTCGATAACTCGGTCGATATACAGCATGCGAGGACTCCCCGCAGGCGGGGAGTCTTGATTAATGAAAATCATAAATCGATAATGCGGTCGGTACACCGTCTGCGATAACCATTTTTCGTATCAGAAATCCGTTTGCGTAATATTAATATTAAATTGCATTTTTTTTAGACTCAATTTTAGTTAGACTCAAGTTTCGTCGTCCCTGCCAGCTAAATGGTTGTTTTTGGATATATGAAAAAATACACTGCAGTATCATATATAACGAAGTTAAAAGGAAAACTATCATAGTTAAGAAGGCTTTACAAGTTAACGAGTAATAGTCGATCAACTTATATTTGCAGTTGAAATGTATGGGAGAACATGTTTTTCAACTACAATGTTAAGTTTTTTCTTGGAATAAATTCATCCCAACTACAGCAGTGCTATTCTGTAGAAATCTCACCGTGAAAACCTAGGTGAAGTGAGCTTGAATTAATGAGCTGTCAGTGTCAATCCCTAGACTCAGATGGAATGACAGTTCACTTCGAGATCACTTCACCTAAGTTTTCACGGTGAGATTTTTACAGAATCGACCGGCAGAACCCTTCATTGTGCGTGGTCCGACACGCAAATCAAATCAAATTATTTATTTACTTAATACAGGTAGGTATAAACAGATGTTACAAATAAATATAAAGTACCCTGTATATGTACCTATATAAAAAGGTGTGCAAATATTTATATTATCGTTAATCTAATTAAATAATTATTAAAATAACATTACAAAAATTCAAGATTAAAATAAAAATTTAAAATTGTCAGATGAATAATAATACATGCACGTGTGTTTGTATGTGTGTATGATGACTTGAGAATCAAATAAATTAAATTAAGATATTGGTCCAAATTAAGTACATATGTCAAATTAAATTAATAAAGCATGTCACAATATTTGTATTGTGTTGGATTCAGTGTCAACAAATTACGCTTACTATATGTATCTATCTATATTTTTATCCTGTAAGTACTCCTTGACATTATGATAACATTTATTCACCAGGAATTTGTGCAGCTTCGACTTGAATTGATGAACAGGAAACTTTTTGACATCATCAGGCAATTTCTTGTAAATCAATGATACCATACAAAGAATACTTTTATTGATTAGTGCTGTTTTATTTATTTATTTAATACTTTAAGCACAAAACATGTACAGAGGCGGACTTAATGCCATAGGCATTTTCTACCAGTCAACCCTTGGGTGATGCAGAGACATACAGTAGTAGGTGCAATAGCGAAAATTGAGGAAAGGTATATCAATTACTAATGTTTTTTTGTCACGTAATTGTCTATAGTAGCTTTTAAAAGCAAGTTTTATAATAATTAGGATTTAATTCCACAAAAACGTTTAGTTCGTATATGTATAGCGATGGCAGTGTCAGAATTTTTAAGCTTTTAAAGTAGGGTTGACAGCTGGTAGTGCTGTCTACACTTTGCACTTGGCCGGTTTTTTATTTGGGCCTGTCTGTACACTCTGCCTATATCTTTAGAAAATACCAGCGTTATGTTATTTGTTAGACGTCTTACCTGTTAACAAAAGCAGCATAAAAGTCTCCATGCCTGCAAGCCCTGTCAGACTTCTCTTGCACAGGCGCCACCATAAGAGCGCAGTCAGTGCCCGCATACCGCAGGTGGAGATACGGCTCTGTTTTTATTTGAGAGTCGGGTATACCCTGTGGATCGAGAGTACGTATATTTTGATTAGTTAAGAGAAGGATTGGTGGTTTAAGACTAACATCCTGAATAACATTTTTTGGGTTATTACGAGCAGTTCGCTGTATTCTGCGCTTTCACTGTCACATACATACATAAACTCACTCCTTCCCATGGGGGTTAGAAAGAAGAAAGAAAATACGTGTATTTACGGCAAACATGACGCAGAGAAAGAACAAAAATAACAAGTTGGGGGAAAATATGCGCCACATCCACGCAAAACGGCCAAACTATAGAATTTACAGAATTTACAGAATTTATTTATTTAAATATTTGCTTACATGTTAAACACTGGTTAGTAGGCATGCATTGAAATTTCATGACACAGTATTAAGACATGCACCCTGTAAGGGCACTGCAAATGTTTCCTATCAAATTATTGTATTACATAATATGTTACTGATTCTAATTATTACAATTATTCATTACATTATATTATACTAAACATTAATCAATCATTTATTTAAGATTAAGCATTATTTTCATTTCAGTTTATTAGTCATTTATTTCACATTTACGTCATGCATTATTACAAGTTCAATTTATTCACAATTTGTCAGCTTTAAATTCTTCAACGGTATAGTAGCCTTTCTTTATTAACATAGATTTTAACTGTTTCGAGAAAATTGAGTCATTTGGTAAGGATTTGAAACTTTCCGGTAATTTATTAAATATATTAGCTAGTCTTGAATATGGGCTCTTCCCGATAACTTTTAAGTTTGTGATGGGTAATATTAGTCTATTCTTGTTACGTCGGTTATAGTTTTCATTTAGCTCGATATCGATCGATCGAATACCACCTGCTACGCTCCTTACACCCTCCTTTTGCTTCGTTTACATTCATATACGCACCTATCCTTTCTGAAGAACATCACCAATTAGGTCACTATATGTTCTCCTAATCCGTCTCGTATTAAAAAAAAAAAACCAAATCGGTGTATTAACGACGGAGTTCTGAGGTAAAAAAACTTTTTTAAAAATTCAACCGAATTGAGATCCTCCTCCTTTTTATGAAGTCGGTTAATAATGCGATTGGTGAGCTAAAGACGACAGTTTTCCAACTATATTAAGTAAGGTTATGAATTTTTACCATCATCATCATCATCATTTCAGCCAAAGGGTCTCCCACAAGGTGGACCGATGACCTTATGAAAGCCGAAGGAATCCGCTGGATTCGGGAAGCACAAAACCGGTTGAGGTGGCGGTGCTTGGGGGAGGCCTATGTCCAGCAGTGGACGTCTTTCGGCTGAACTGATGATGAATTTTTGCGCCTACCATGTTTTGTCTTTGCGTCACCCCAATAATGTTAGACTGGTAGAAAATGTCTAGGGCATTAAGTCCACCTTTGAACAGTTATTTTTAGGTACTTCTGCATAAAGTTTTAACCTTTGACCGCCACAGTCATGTATAGATGACAAACCAAATTTTCCCATCACGCCAAGGTCACGACAGGCTTATACGTAAATCTGTAAATAAAGCTCATAAAACAACATTGTATTTTTTTTCCTTTGCTAATATTTTTTTTTTTTTTTTTTTGAGGATGGGATATCATCAAATGATATCCCGCTCTGGGTGGAGCGGGAGTGTCAGACTCTTACTGACTAAAACCCACCCGTGTTCCTTCGTTGGCCCTTTATGTTCCGGGGCAGCGGTACCCCTTTCAGACAATCCCGCTGACCCGGCAGGCTTGGGCCCTAATGGGGCCCCTCGTCGTTGCTGACATCTCTTTGAGGCGCGCGTGGAACACGTACGCGCCATCCGGCACGAATTATGTTCCTTGACTCATCCTTATTTATATTAGTTAAACTTTTTTCTTTATATTTCATCTATATTAACATAAGATGACATGATGATGATGAGGAGCTCGTGGCTAAGTAATAACAGCCGCACGGGTCGATCCATCAGGTTAAGCTACGCTTGCCGGGGTTGTTCCGTGGAAGACCTTTACATACCGAGACTCCTCTGTGCCACGGAAAGCACGTTAAGCCGTTGGTCCCGGCTGTCATTCGTGGATCTTTGACAGTCGTTACGGGTCGTCAGAAGCCCAAAAGTCTGACTGCTAGTCTTACCAAGGGGTATCATGTTACCCAGTTACTGGGTTGTGGAGGTCAGATAGGCAGTCGCTCCATATAAAATACTGGTATTCAGCTGCATCTGGTTAGACTGGAAGCCGACCCCAACGTAGTTGGGAAAAGGCTAGGCAGATTGATTAACATATGATGACACAAACTTGCAAGGATGAATTCGTATATTGGCGCCGAGGGCATGTTTTTGCTTTTTTGACGTGGCGGTCAAAATGTTAATAAATAAAAACACTGTGGAAACAGTCCCTAATCTAAGCAGCGTAAAAGATATTTTAAGAATTCGGATAATTTCGAGCGCTAAGTGCACTAAGAAATAGACATAAAAACAATGCTTTTTATAAAAATGTACACTGAAAAAAATGTTTACTTATACTCGTACGAGTACATAACCAAACTTTCGTCAACATGTAATACAAAAAAGTGACCACATAACTTTATGCAACATGTAACCAAAACCAAAAGGCTGTTTTGTATTTTATAGACGAATCACTTTTATTAAATCAAGTTAACTTTTATAAAGTCTTGTCAAACTTTGATTATTCCTACAATAGCCGAAGTAGTTAAGCTAAATATTTTTTTCAGTGCAAGTATAAGAATAGGTATAAAATTATGCTACCTGTTTCCTCAACTTATCCCTCGCCACAGATGCTAGCAGATCAAGCTGTGCGTCCAACTGCTTGAAGTTGTTGGGACTGTACACCGCGGCCGCTGGCGACTGCTCTTCTTGTACTATGTGGGCTAAGGCCATGCCGTATGCCGACAGAATACCTGTAGAAAGAGACAGAGTACTGTGACTGAGTGAGATAGTGTGTTTGTAATGGGACTGTACACGGCGGTGGTTGGCTACTGTTCTTCTTGTACAATGTGCGCTAAGTCCATCTCATACGCTGACAGAATACGGAAATATTGGGGTTTTAATAAAATAAATACATTTTGGGCCCATTCTTGCATACTTAAAAGTACGTCTGTTACACACTGATCTGGCAGAAAGAAAAACCCAAAAACCTTTATTTGCGTCAAACACGACGCAAAGAAAGAATACAAACACGAAAAGAACAAGTTGGCGGAAACTATGCGTCATATCCACGCAAAACGGCCATCGCTCAGCATAATGCTGCGACCCTATGCGAGACAGAGCCCCAGCGCTGGTTTTCAGCGACAGCCGGCGTTGTCGTGAAGACGTCAACCGGTGTAAAATAAATACAAAACTTGTAAAAGTTTATATAAACACTAGCTTCTGCCCGCGACTTCGTCTGCGTGAAATTTCGGGCCACCCATCGCGTCGCATCCCGTCGCTCGCCCGCGCTATAACTTCGTTATCGCTTAGCGTTCTTTCTGACTGTTGTTCTTTTCGCTTGGCTCCAAAGGATCGTAGCGTGATGTTATATAGCCTATAGCCGTCCTCGATAAATGGGCTAACCAACACATTTTTTTTTTTAATTTGAACCTGTAGTTCCTGAGATTAGCGCGTTCAACCAGACAAACAAACTCGCTTTAAGATGTCGATTGAAATCAAGTGATGTCAAGGACAATTTTGTTTACATTTAAATACTTGTGACTAATAACATACTTATTTAGATAAGGATTCATATGATGTTGATAAAACTCCTTCGCAAATAATGCATTAATTTCGAACAAATTTGATTACCATAAAAAAGGTTATAGTGAGTCAATCTTAAAAGATAGACATATGTTGTCGCGGACTTTTTTTTTTAACTTTTAAAGAGGAACAATTCCATCATACATGATATTTCATCATCATCATCATAATTTCAGCCGAAAGACGTCCACTGCTGGACATAGGCTTCCCCCAAGCACCGCCACTTCGACCGGGTTTATGCTTCCCGCATCCAGCCAGATATTTTTACGCAGCGCACGCAACGGAAGCTCTCAAAAAGGAATATTTTTTCCCGTGTTTGCCTCATTTTTCATTTATGCTCCGCTCCTATTGATCGTAGCGTAATGTTATAGAGGAATGTGGCCGTTTTTATTTAGATCGAATTTTGTTGCTTCGCGTCTCAATATGAAACTTTAAAAAAGGTATTAGAAAATTCTAGACACACTTACCGATATAGTTGATTGAGCCGTTTTTCATAATTCCTTCTCAGTCACGAGATAATGTGTTTAATGGAGTAGCGCTAGTGGACCGGTGACATCGCTCTTAAAGCTTGGTTTAAATAATTTATCATGTAATTGTACGTAAAGAGAAAATAAATTATTTGAATTTTAATATAGAATGATGACACTGACCTGCGTACTTGTGTATGAGCACGGATGTGATGCCGAGCTGTCTCGCGACGCTGCACGCGTGCTGCCCGCCCGCGCCGCCGAAGCATGCGAGCGCGTGTTGGGAAGCGTCGTGCCCACGGGCTGTGGTAAGTGCCCTGGGAGGAACGAAAGAGAAAATATACAGGGGCCTTACTCCCGAAAATTCTGATTCGATCTCGTTTCTGATCCGAACTCGATTTAAAACCTTACTCCCGAACCAAGTCGAATCGTAAACCAAGATCGACATAGGTTCGAGTATTATCAGCGTTGTTATGCGTATCCGGCGGATTACGTCATCGTCAAGTGCTCTATGTCTTTGGTTAGTAACTTTTAGGTAGTTGAATGTTTTCACTTTTCCACGTAAAAAACGATACCCTAGTGGTTTTTTTTTTTTCTCTTTCTTTCTTTATTTCTAAAAACTCACTCGATCTAATTAAATTAGCTTCTTTGATATCGTGTAATTTTGACCCAGCAACTCGATAACTATCTCTCAGATGGCGTGTGGAGTACGATCGAACTTACTCGTTAGGATCGAACTTTTCGATCCTAACGAATCTGTGGCGGTATCAACAACCCCACATGCGAACTACGCATCAAAGACCTGACGTCACAAATCCTGCATCGCGCTATCAGAGTTTACCGCGCGACTAGCATATATACAACATCCCGACATCAACCGTTGGGCAGTTGCCCACCAGACACAATACCCGTCTGGTCGGAGGATCCTCCCTTTACTATAGAGTATGAGTGAACTTTACACCCTGTTCCTCATACCTCTAAATTGGTGACCCCGAACATGGACATTAGCGCAGCCTTCGTGCAACTACTTCAGCGTGACGTCATCCATCACTTCCTCAAGCTTTCGAGCGGCGAGTCACACAGCCAGCCAGCACCCACGGCTTCAACGGGTATCCTGACCACCAGCATGCAGCCAACGCGCATACCTGGTCATCACCCTCAGCCTCATCAGCAACCTTGGCACAGCACACTGCACTTTCGGCCGGTCCACAAGCAGAGCCCTTCAACGCTCTCCTGGTCGACGCCAGCAGTCAGCCTCAACCCGGCGCTGTACGACGTCCGACTCACAGGATCAACAAACGCAGCGCCACCCCGACTCACTGGGGAATCACCGCAGACAGTTCCGACTCACCGTGAACTATGCGGCACCCGGTTCCGACTCATTGGAATCACAAATGGCCCTGGCAAGCATCATATGCACTGACTCAGCCCACTATCGACCTCCGGTCTCCGGAGGGGAGTAATGTGGCGGTATCAACAACCCCACATGCGAACTACGCATCAAAGACCTGACGTCACAAATCCTGCATCGCGCTATCAGAGTTTACCGCGCGACTAGCATATATACAACATCCCGACATCAACCGTTGGGCAGTTGCCCACCAGACACAATACCCGTCTGGTCGGAGGATCCTCCCTTTACTATAGAGTATGAGTGAACTTTACACCCTGTTCCTCATACCTCTAAAAATCTTTCGATCGAAGTTAGTTTCGCTTCGAACCACCGCACGATCGTGCGCTAGTGTCGGATTCAAAAGTATGGATCGGCATTTATTACGAATCCAATTCGATTGATTCAGAACTCGATGCTGTCTCGATGTGTTTTTAACCAGTATGCAATTTTTTTTTTTTTTTGGTGGTTCAGTATCTGTAATAGAACACATTTTCATTATCTGTTCAATACTTTTTTTTGGTCCTACTTGAAATCAGCAAAATATAGATACAATCTATTCGTAATAATATCAATGGGCGAGCGCACAGCTGATAGGTATCTACTACTGCGTTCCGCTTTACTGACCGCGCCGCCCGCGCATAGCGCGACGAGTATCCATTATACCAGTTTCAAAATAAACATCTTTCGTTGACGATAACTTAATTTTTTTGTACTAAGACATATCAAAATAAGAAATAGGTGTATAATTAAACACGTTTAAGTTTAATTTGTCAAAATTTGCGCACTGATTAAAAACTTTTCCTGTATCTATCATCATCATCATCATCATTTCAGCCGAAAAGACGTCTACTGCTGGACACAGGCCTCCCCCAAGCACCGCCACTTCGACCGGTTCTGTGCTTCCCGCATCCAGCGGATTCCTGCGGTTTCACAAGGTTATCGGTCCACCTTGTGGGAGGTCTTCCAACGCTACGTCTTCTGGTACGCGGTCGCCACTTTAGAACCTTTCGGCTTATGTCCAGCAGTGGACGTCTTTCGGTTGAAATGATGAAATTATTTAATGCATACTCACTAAACTACTTATAACAAAAAACAATTCTGAATGTATGTAGAAATGACGCATATGACCAAGAAAAATTGAAAAAGAAGAGAACACAAAATTAAATTACAAACAAAAAAATGTTAGGTATAACAAAGAAAGAAAGAAAGAAAGAAAAAACGTTTATTTGCGGTAAACATGACGCAAAAAAAGAACACGAACACAAAAAAAAAAACAAGTTGGGGATAAATATGCGTCACATCCATGCAATATATACCATAGGTATACCATTTCCAAAAACATAAAAAAGCAATAACGGAGTAACAAAAAATATTATACCTGATAGGTCTACACATCGCTTCATTAGCAACATTGATAAATCCCATTGCCACTTCTTCCATGGTCATCTAACAACAAAAAAGAAAATCATTACATTGAAAAATAAATATAAATGTTAAAAAAAAACTACCAATTTTAGTACTGGCCAGTGATTATGTTGGAGTCGGCTTTGAGTCAAAGGATGCAGCTGAATACCTGTATTTTATACAGATTTTGCCCGCGGCTCCGCCCGCGTGGATGTCGGTTATCGCGTAAAAAAAAGTAGCCTATGTCCTCCATATCCCAGCCTATATCTCTGCCAAATTTCATGACGATCGGTTCAGCGGTTTATGCGTGAAAAGTAACATACAGACAGAAAGACAGACAGACAGACAGAGTTATTTATAATATTAAGTGTAGATAGATCTATCAATTTCTTTTACGAATAACCCTGTATAATTTTTGTGATAGGCAAAGTACATACATTGTTAAGATACTTTAGGATGCATAGCATATCCGGTACGTCTCTAATAATCCTTCCATATCCTAAGGGGGGCGGGATAATGGTAGGGAAGTTCGTCTTTGCTACCATTACCGCGCCCCCCGGTCTACTCCTTGATGTGCAACGGTCGATGTAGCACCATGAAACATGAGGCTTCAGCGGCTATTGTGAATCTTTGGGTTCATTCGAGTAATCGAGTCTGGTCAAACCACCCTGGGATCGGTGCATTTCATTCATCATTCATTCATCATCATCATCATCTCAGCCGAAAGACGTCCACTGCTGGACATAGGCCTCCTCGATTTGGGAGGTTTGCCATAATCGCCACGCTTGGCAGACGGGTTGGCGATCGCAGTATGTTGTTAAAGATGCATAGAGAACGCTGCTGCCCATTCTCTAGTAAATCCCTTAGTCCCTCATTCATTCATTCATAGGCAAAGTACATTGATAGGATTCAACAAACCTCTTTGCTACCGTCCTGCCTCAAAAAGGTATTGATTTCATCTGTCATCTTCTTAAATGCTGTGACGGTTGCCTCTCTGTCTAAGGGTTCATTCTCTGTTTTCCCGAAAATCTTCGGGAAGTATTCGGGTAGCAAACGACCTGAGACAGAAAATAACTTGTACAGTGTGAGTCATTATAATGTGCACGTATCGAAATGAGGGAATTTATGCTTAATTTTATCTACGGAAAAATACAAAAAAAAAATCTTTTTATTTTATTTCTTATGGAATTTGTATTTTTTAATTTTTATTTCAAAATTTCTCAATAAGACTTATTGAGAAATTTTACAATTATTGTAAAAAACGATGAAAAAACCTGTTTCTTTTCAATTGAGGGTAGTTTTTTCCCCAATTTTTATTTTATGAGGACGCCTAATTACTTCCAATCATTATGGAGTTTGTTTAATCGTGATAGATCATTTAGTTTAAAAGTTACACCGTTTTATTTACACTGGGAACAATTTTTTTTTTAAATCCCATAAAAAATAAAAGAAAATATTTATATATTTTTTTCTTTATATTTTTGCCGTAGATAAAATTAAGCATAGATTTCCTCATTTCGATATGTGCACATTATAAAGACTCACACTGTATTTGTAAGACCTTTTAAAATCATAACAGTGTACAAATTGCATAAACTCAACCGCAACTTTATTTATTGAAGTCTTCTAAATTGATATAGTGTTGAAATCTGAAGGCACTTTGCTAAACGCCATTCGGGCCCAGACGAGGCGAGTATTAACTAATCATCCTATTCGCACCTCTGATGTCTTGGTATTTATTCTCCATTTGAAATAAAATTAGACATCTAAATAAACCTTTTTTACAGCCCGATCAAACGATTTTGTCTTCTATTCGGTAGGCACAAGGGTGCCATTAAAAGCAAAAAAGTGGTTACAATACCAACTGTTTACTGCAACTGCCATAAGTCATGCCACCAACGCAATAGAAGTCAAAATCAGTTGAACGGACTGTAATAGTACATTACTTACCAAGGGTTGTAAAATAAGGAAAACCTGAAATCGCAGGTATTTGTGACCCGAGCCGCAGCCGAGGGTTGTAAATATGCGATAGAGGGCCTTCTTTTTTACTGCCCGTGGTGAGTACACAATTTTACGTCTTCACCTGGCCACAATGCGAGTTTTACTGTACGCGTAGCGTGCGGTAAATCTCACATCATGGCCAGGTGTGACGTAAAAAAGGTTTACTTAAATATCTAATCTTATTTCAAACGGAGTATAGTATAGTAGCATTTAAACGCAAGTTAACTCTGATAATGGAAACACTCATAGGCTACATTCCGATTTAAGCCGTTATCGCTCATAGCACTCACATCGATAATTTGCGTTCCGATTAATTAGAATATCACGATTATGACAGCTGAGAGCTGTTTGACAGCGCTCACGGTGATAATATTATAGGGTATGGTCGGCGTTATCGCAAGATGGCGCGTGTCATGACGTCATCTATGAAAATTCACGGGACATCGTTATCGCGCTCACGCCGATTCGGTACGCGTATAAGCACGCTCAAATCGATTACAGTGCAATTCGGAATGCAGCCATAGCTAGTTTGGCTGTGAACGAAACAAGACTTACCTAGTAACAAATTGGCATCAGTAACAGTGAGAGGTCCCCCCTTCCTGTAGCATGCGGGACCCGGCTCTGCGCCCGCAGACTCCGGCCCCGCTACGAACAGGCCTGAACGGAACATTAGCATTGATCCACCGCCGGCTGCCACGGTGTTTATATCTGGACATAAGCATTATGTTCTAGATGTAGTCCTTATTTTATCGCTCATAGAGTATATAGAATCTAAGTCAAAGTCCAAATATTTATTTCAAACTAGCTTATGCCCGCGGTTCCGCCCGCGTAGATGTCGGTTATCGTGTAATAAAGTAGCCTATGCCCTACTCCATATCCCAGGCTATATCTGTGCCAAATTTCATGACGAACGGTTCAGCGGTTTAGGTGTGAAAACCTAACATACAGACAGACAGACAGTTACTTTCACATTTATAATATTAGCATGGATAGGCACATAAAAGGCACTTTTAAAAGCTCTCGGCGAGGAGTGAGCCGTAATCCACCACGTGGGCCATAATCCACCACGTGGACCGTAATCCATCACGCGGGCCGTAATCCACCACGTGGGCCGTAATCCACCACGTGGGCCGTAATCCACCACGTGGGCCCAGTGCCGGTTGGTAGATGTCTCAAGTCTTCGAATTTTTGGTTCTAGGACATACTGATTTCCTCACGATGTTTTTCCTTCACCGTTTTGAGAGCGATGGTGATGAAATAATTTACACAAAGTAAACCATCTGCCTGGGTTCGAACCCACGGCCTACAACTCGTATGTTGGGGCTGCTACCACTGGGCCATCACTTCTCTCCAATCAACAATCAACTCAGCCTATCGCAGTCCACTGCTGAACATAGGCCTCTCCCATGCTGCGCCACAACACTCTGTCCTCCGCCTTCCGCATCCAGTCTGTCCCAGCCACCTTTTTGAGGTCATGGGTCCGTCTAGCTGGGGGTGTTCCACACTACGCTTGCCGATACGCGGTCTCCACTCCAGGACTCGTCTGCTCCACCGGCCATCGGTCCTTCGACAAACATGGCCAGCCCACTGCCACTTCAGCTTGCTTACTCTGCAAGCTATGTCGGTAACTCCGGTTCTCAACCGGATAATTTCATTCCTGATTTTAACCTTCAAAGAAACTCCGAGCATAGCCCGCTCCATAGCGCCGCGCTTTCCGATTATTATTAATTCTAAATAAATAAATCTTTATAATAACCGGCACGAGTAGTGAGCACAGATGGGCAGTAGTGGGGGCAAGCTCGCGCATGTACACTTTCGGCTAGATAATAATGACACGCGAGAGTCCAATAAACGACGAGTATCGGCTGACGAACCAATCGCATGCAGCTCGGCGCCCCCTGGCTTCTTCATTCCGCCAAAGAGACCTACAAATTTACTACTGCGCAAGTGTCAGTTTGTGCTCACGACTCATGCCGGTTACTATACCTAGCTGCGGTGCTTGAATAGTAACTCCGGCAGTAGTTGCTTCATGGACATGTTCCAACGAGCCTGCGTATCTTGACACGTCCGTCGAAGTACCACCCATATCGAAACCTAGAATAATCAAGGCAATTAGTAAATCTTCAGGGTAACCCGCGAAACTCAAATTTTCAAAAAAAAAAAAAAATTGAAATTTTGAATTTCGCGGGCGACCTGAGCGCGTCCCCATGAAAGTCAAGCCTTGTGATGTGATTGGCGGAAAAAAACAGCCAATTAAATCACTAAGATTTTACAGCCAAATTGAAAAAGCTAAGAAACCATGGAGTATATTTTATGAAGCCATATTTCAAAGTGATTGTTATACCTATGACTGGTAAGCCAGTTTGTTCCTGGTATGCCGTCATGGCGTATCCAACCACGCCTCCTGCTGGACCGGACAGAATCGCTCTTGAACCGTTGAACCTGGTGACAAATTATTATTTATTGATTACAATGATTTTTATTAAATAAATATTTTACTTTATGTTATTTCACACATATGTATTTATTTTTTTCTGTATCTGTCCGTGACATCACAGCGGGCCATAGTAGAATACCAGCACTGCGACACTTATTTTTAAATGTCGTAGCATCATCTTGAGATAGGAGCCTTTTGGCCCTCTGTACAAGACTTTCTGTTTTTATTTTACTGTTTTTTTTTTAAATTGTATTTTTTATTAATGTTGCTATGAGTGTTCAGTTTAAAATGTGATTCTTCCTGTATGAGTTGCAACAAATAATTTTACTTTCTTTCTTTCAAATAATATTTTCTCGGTGTAACAAGGTCGACTACCGAGGTTACTGTGTTGTAGAAGAGACCTCCTTGTGTGCCATGTTATCCCAGTACTTTGTAACTTGGTATTCTTGAGTGCGTGATAATCTGTGATTTCAAAAGCCTTGTCACATCTCAATGTACCATGTAGACAATTGAGGTAATCGCGTGGAATAGGGAAACCGCTTTGCGTGTCCTGCTACCCTAGTAGTAGTTCATTCTAAAGAAAAGCGGCCACATTCCTCTCGATCATATTTTGTTGCTTCGTGTCTCAATATGAAACTTTATATAAGGTATTAGAAAATTCTAGACACAATGACCGAGGTATTTGTTGAGTCGTTTTTCATAATTCCTTCTCAGTCACGAGACAATATTTTTTTTAAGGTTTTTAAGGTGGCGCTAGTGGACCCATATATGACCTCTTAAATGGCCACCATGGAAATCATGTCTTGGACGAGCGCTTTTTGGTTAACTCGATAAGGCTTGAAAGATAATCATAGATGTTGGATGTTTCTGAAATCCTGGAGATACTAAAAATCCTTGCTTTTACTTACATATTCATAGGCGTAAGTCCACCATCAGACTGCATGAACAGCACATTAGCGTCTTTCAGTCCCCCAGAGAATCCGTCAGCGAATCCTCTCACGTACTCCCGGATGTGAGGAGTTAGGTACGCGTCAGCTGATGCCGTGAAGCCGCGGGGAACCATGCGGACCATTGAGGTTATCGCGTGCGAGAGGGAGACTTGTTTGAAGCCTGATGGCAGAAAGACAAGATGTTTAGTGGTAGTGTGGCGTCATCTACAACGCCACATCAAACGTCACACAAATCCTGCATCGCGCAAGCAGAGTTTACCACGCGACTGGCATATACAGATTAAGTTTTTAAGCAGTGCGCAAATGTTTTTGGTGGTTCTGTATCAGTAACAGAACATATTTCCATAATTTGTTCAATGCTTTTTTTTGGTCCTACTTGAAATCAGAAAAATATGGATACAATCTATTCGAATCTATTCTATCTATCAATGGGCGAGCGCACAACTAATAGGTATACCTACTACTGCGTTCCGCTTCACTGATTGCGCAACCGGCGCGTTGCGCGACGAGTATC
The DNA here is from genome assembly GCA_947523025.1 of Dryobota labecula. Lineage (NCBI taxonomy): Eukaryota > Metazoa > Arthropoda > Insecta > Lepidoptera > Noctuidae > Dryobota > Dryobota labecula. Next base: position 16,054,400 of record OX383306.1, read on the forward strand.
CATTATACCAGTTTCAAAATATCGTTTATCTTTAGTTAACGATAACTTATTTTTTTGTACTAAGACATATCAAAATAAGAAATAGTTGTATAATAAAACACGTTTAAGTTTAATTTGTCAAAACTTTCGCACTGATTAAAAACTTTTCCTGTACTCAACATCCCGACATTACACCGTCGTCGGCGTCGGGTTACCCACCAGACACAACACCCGTCTGGTCGGAGGATCCTCCCTTTTCTATAGAGGATGAATGAACTTTACACCCTGTTCCTAATGCCTTTATAGTAGTACTTTAAACGAAAGTTTGCGTTAATGAAGTCCGTTTCTTAACTTCTATACAAGTAACATACTTAAAAAACCCTTTTGGCTGTTTCAATATGCTAAGGCTTGCAAAGTACTATCAAGAACCGCGGTAGGAAGTCAGAGAAAATTAAAATTGTGTTTTACGTGTACCTAAGCAGGCTCTAATTTATTTTTGTTCTAATATTATTGTTACGAGCTTGCGGTTCGTGACAATAAAAACTGCCGATTTAAAAACCAAAAATGACACTTTAATTAAATAACACTGATAACAACTCAAACACTAATTATAAAACACAATTGCACTACTCTAAAGTCGCACTCGATGATCGCTTGTATCGCTTGTTGTTCGACTGTGTCAGGTCGCGGTCCATACCGGCCTTATATAGTCCTTAGATAGTTCCAGTATCTTCTACTGTAGAAACATCTAGAATATTCGAGTACATACCGGCCCCTACTGACCAGATGTCGAAAGTTCTAGAAAGTTCTAGCATCGAATTTTCTAGAAGAATCTCGAGTCTACTAGTTCCGCTACTCGATCCTAGATGGCGCTAGTGGTACTGTACCAGGCATTAATTGTGGCGCGCAACATTATTTTATGTTTTTACTATTTGGAGACTGGGTACTTTCTATAACTTACTTAACGTATGTACTTTCAAAACATTAAAAAAAAAACTAGTTTTAAGTTAATCATTAATCCTCCTCCTTTTTTGTAATCGGTTTTTGAAAATGAATTCAAAATCCTAAAAACTTGAATTTCGTACCTATTTGTTCAGCAATCTTCCCAATCCTGATCTCATGATCATGAAACGTATAACTATGAGCCAGCACAACCGCAACACTATCTATCCCTTTCTGTTTCAAAACAAGAAGGTCCTTTCTCACTTCCTCTTCATCCAAGTCCTTTATGACTAACATCTTCTCTCCAGTGGTACCGACGACTTCTGTCCATTTCTTGTCCGATTTGTCCATTTGACAGCGGTCTTCTAATGCAGGAATGACGCGACAGTCTACTTCAATAACTTCAGAGTAGAGAACTCCGGGGCGTTTTATATCCTGTGAAAGATAAGGAGGTATTGAGGTAATGTTTAAACCTTTTGACCGCCACGATCGGGTATAGCCACCAAATGAAAATGTGCCCAACATGCTACCGTCGGTTGACGCCAACAAGAAAAGAAGAAGAAATGGGGTCAAATTAAATAAAAGAATGATTTTACGAGTTGACACTTAGGTTGGTTGACACTTCCCGTGACCCAAGGGCTGGCTTTTGCCTAAGCCTTGCCATGCAACGTGGCAATGCTGCCAGTCTCTGGGGTACATTACCAGTCGACAGCGATGCGGAGGAATTTTTAGAGGCCTTACTTTAGTTAGTTTTGTTATTAGTTTTATTTAGTTTAGGTTATTATATTTTTATTAACTCCACCTCAGTACACATATTGTAAAGGCAAATAAAAAAAAAAATATGTTACGAGTAATATTTTATTTCAAAAATAGGGGACGAAAAGCAATGATTCAGACTAATGATTAAGACTGGTTTTCGATAAGATTTCGGAATACTTTTTTTTTTGTAGATATTTGCGCTGAATTTGTGGCTGGGCGTGGGAGGGTCGCCGATGCGTTAACGCTCTGGGGGACAAAAGTTTAATAGGCCAATCAAATTAGATCCATAAAAAGCGTTTTGAGGAATTCATTTCCAGTAAGCTGGAAATCGTTTTAATACCTTCATTTAGTCCTACCAAATGTAGAACGTGTTCTGTGAGGTCCCCTTCAAGGTTTCATGACGTAAATGTTTGAGAAATCTGGTGCTAAACTGGAATTAAATGAGAAATTTTCCTGGTTTCTCACATTGTATTTTGGCTGTACCATTGAACAGGATATGAAGTTTTAGATGCTCATTCGGCGCAGAATTTAACCCTCTTTAATATTGAACAGAATGACATTTTCCATCAGACGTACCGTTTTCGACCTACAAGCAAAAAACTGAAACAGAGCAAATATTTCGCAGTTACTTGGCTCCAAAAATTTATGCACACCTCCTGGGATTGCGCAAACTCGGATTACACACATTTAGGACTAAATAAGGGCATTAAAACGATTTCCAGCTTGCTGGATTTTCGAAAAAATCTAATTTGATTAGCCCATAAAGGGAACAGAAAATACAGGGTGAATCTTTGAGGTAGGACTTTACGAGGGAAACAGAAAGTCATCATCATGTGCCTAACCATTTCCCATTTTCTATGTTGGGGTCAGCTTCCAGTCTAACCAGATTCAGCTGAATACCACTATTTTACATGGAGCGTTGCCTATCTGACCTTCACAACCCAGTTAGGTACTGGGTAATACGCAGTGGCGTAGCTAGTCCTAAAGGGGCCCTGTATCAAAACTTTGTTGGGGGGCCCCCTTTACCCGACTGCGGCGAAGCTCCAATGAATAGGGTAGGGTAGGTAGTTTTCATTGCGATTGTACTATGAAAATGAAATGAGCATGACCGAAATGAGCTCGACTACCTCTGCAGGATATCACTTCTATGATATGTACACTGAGATTTCGATAGGTTAAAATTTCTGTGTGATTTTACTAAATGAATGTAAGAGCTTGAGAATTGGGCCCCGCTTGGGGGCCCTGTAGCTTGGGGGCCCAGCTGATGCCGCGGTAGCTACGCCCCTGGTAATACGATACCCCTTGGTAAGACTGGTTGTCAGACTTTCAGGCTTCTGACGACCCGTAACGACTGTCAAAGATCCACGAGTAACAGTCGGGACCAACTTAACGTGCTTTCCGAGACACGCGGTTTTGGTATGTAAAGATGGTCACCCATTCACGGACCAACCGCGGCAAGCGTAGCTTAACCTGATCGATCGTCCCATGCAGCTGTTATTACTTAGCCACGAGCCCCTGACGAGGGAAGATACAGGGTTTAAGGGACAGCCCTCCGCAGACTGATAGGGTGAATTCAGTATAACATACTAAGAAGACCATCCAGTTTTTTTTTTTTTGTGACAGTAAACAAGTAGAGTCAAGTAACGTTTTCTTACCAGCTCAAATATATGCGGTCTAGCCTGGTTGCCAATATACAGCAGATCCTTGAATCCCTTATTGATGATCAGCGCCATTTTAGCGCCCTTCCTCTCGAGCAACGCATTAGTGGCCACAGTTGTACCCATCCTGATTGATTCTATGAGCGAAGAGTCCACTTTTCCATCTTCGTTTAAAGCTTTTCCAGTTTCCTGTAATAAAAATTAGCTAGCTAAATCAACTAGGCAAAGTAAAGCCTAAGTATGCTTGCCAAGAAACTGGTTCGCAGTTTGGCAGAGGTATATAAATATCTTGCAAACAATTATACTTCTGTGAATAAAGGTTTTTTTTTTTTTTTTCATTTCATCGGCATCATCATTTCAGCCAAAGACGTCCACTGCTGGACACAGGCCTGATGGTGTTAAAAATGCATAGAGAACGCTGCTGCTAATTCTCTAATAAGTCCCTTAGTCGCCTTTTACGACACCCACGGGAGGAAATGGGGTGGAGCTATTCTTTACGTCCACACGGTACACTATTATTGTATTATTCGGTATTTGTGTACTTTGACTTATTTAAATTAAACGTTAATCTCAACTAATGTGATTGTTATTGTTTACCTAAGCGGCGGGACATAGCTGATCCTATTTTAACTTATAAGAACATTATATGTGAAAAAAAAATGTGTTCCTACCTATGATCCACAATAAAGAATAATTATGAATATAAAAGTAGTATTCGTTGCATCACTATTTATAACCTTCATAGGTAGGGGTTACACCCACCTATGGTCACTTGCAATACTAGAGACACACAGTACCATAAAACACCGCCTTAAACTGTTGAAGACCTTTACTTTAACACATAGATATAAGAAATAAGGAGATATGCCCGGCAGCTAAAAATGTATAGAAACCCGATGTCTCCAGTCTGTCCCTTCCACTCGCCCACAAATTAAAGAATAAATTATAATAGCAATATATTCATTAGACAATCGACATTATTGTCGATAGCCTACGTTAGTTGATCTGCACAAGCACATCATTAGCTCGCGGCAAGGTACAGCGGCCGTACTACGCGACGCAACCGCATAGACAAAATATTTATTTATTTAATACTTCAAGCACAGAAATGTACAGAGGCGGACTTAATGCCATAGGCCATATCATTTTGTGATTTTTACATTGCGTTGTCCAGTCACTTAGCGTCATACTTCCGTAGTAGTTAAGAAGCAATGTATTTATTGCAAAAATAATACAGTCGCTGTTATGTATGAAAACAAAAATAACGTAGTAAAAGCAAGAAATATTTTACGACTTGTTGTTTTTCATGATTTTAAAGACAAATATAGTTAAATACTTGTATTAACTTATGGTAAGTGATTCCATGATGTTCAAAAATTTTGTTTTGGCTTCGGTTTTTACAAGAAATCACTGAACAACACAGCATTCTTATAATTTGTCACGATCACGGTCGAATGCGCACTAGTTCGCGGAGACCGCCATTTGCCTATTTTGCGAGCATTGTGATCATTGCGCACGGACACAGACACGCCCCCTTGCCACTTCTCCTGTTTTTTATATTTCTATGCTTTAACAGAAACATACCTCCTGCAGTATCCTCCTTATAGCCTCCCTGGGAGCATCGTCATAGTTCTGCGGGTCGACTGAGAGCAGCTTCATGACCCGTACCTTGCCGCTTGGACAGCGAGCGTACACGTCTGTGAATGTGCCGCCGCGGTCTATTGCGAACTGGAAACCTGGTGCCATGCTGTTGGGCTGGAAAGATAAGGAAATATAGGGTCAATACACTACCCTTAGAAATTAGTGAAACATTATTTTTCCAGTGTTAACAATTGCTGGTTGACCAATAAAGAAAAAATACAACAACATAGGCTACTTTTTTTTTTTTATATGTCACGCAGGCGAAGCTGCAGGCAGCAACTGGTTACCTAATAGAAATTAAATTATTTTTATTTGTTTACCTACAAAAACAGTAGTCAGTAATAAGCGGTTAAATCTACACTTCTACTCTAATATTATAAAGAGGAAAGATTTGTACCTATTTTTGTATGTTTGTATGTTTGTAATGAATAGGCTCAAAAAGTACTGGGCCGATTTAAAAAATTCTTTCACCAATAGAATGCTACATTCTTCCAATTTGACATAGGCTACATTTCATTTTGAAAAAAATTTGGGATCCTTGGTGAAATTTGAACAATGTAACCGAAGGTGTAGAAAAATGAGTCTTAAAATGTCTTTCGTCGAATGCGCTGCCGTGCGAAGCCGGGACGGGCTGCTAGTATTATATAAAACAACGGATGGGTAAAAGTGTTATGTAAAGTAACCTACCGAAATCGCGTCCACACCCCCCCAAATTAAAGGTCGCTCAATGCGCTATAGAGCGGGCTATGCTCGGATTTTCTTTGAAGGATAGGATCAGAAATGAAGTTATCCGGAAAAGAACCGGATTTACCGATATAACCTGCAGAGAGAGCAAGTTGAAGTGGCAGTGGGCTGGCCATGTTTGTCGAAGGACCGGTGGAGCAGACGATTCCTAGAGTGGAGACCGCGTATCGCCAAGCGTAGTGTGGGACACCCCGCATGAGATTTTTTTTTTTTTAATCTAGGGCATCTCAGTTAACCTTGAGAGGTTAAGACTCTTTAACCGGACTTTCCTGTGGTTGCCTTAAGCTCCTAACGAAACTCAATGCCTCCAGCCAGGGCGTAAAAACTTATAAACTAAACGACTGCGCGCTAAGGGCACCCCCTGTGGGGTACGAACCTCGGCTTAGGGCAGAGTCGGAGGGAACCCCATGAGAGTATACCACGAAGTAAATATAGACTACAACCTAGTTGCGGGCGTTGCGGCCCCTCTAGACTACCTATTAAAGTAGTAACTGGGTTATTTAAATGTATAGGAGTTTCCTCCTTGGTACATATTGTTAAGAAAATTTGCGTATTTAAATAAGAATTTATTCTTTCCTCAATGCAGTTTATTTTACAGACTAGGTACTGTTATTAATTCAAAGAATGAGTGTTGCAAACTAGGTATTTAATATATGTAGGTATCAGTGTCTCCGTATACACGGTAATTACCGTAAATGCACCGTAATCGAGTCGTTATCTACCGTCAAGGTAATAATGGACCTATTACCGTGTCATAAATCACCGTATTACCATTATGAATTACTTTGTTGTATATATTTCATCGTGTACTGCCTAAAAGTCCTTCAACGAATTTCACGTCAGTCAAATTAACAATTTTGTAAAGGCAACACTGCCGGGAGTCCGAGGGGAATCCCACAATATCTAAAAGTCTATCTCTACCAACAAGCGTTGGCAATCTATTCTCAACCTTATTTAAAAACTAGAAGGAACGAAATTTGTAAGTGATATGGATTAATGACGTAATAGTACATTACTTACCAAGGGCTGTAAAAGAAAGAAAGCCCGCAATCGCAGGTATTTGTGACCTGAGCCGCAGGCGAGGGTTGTAAATATGTGATAGAGGGCTTTCTTTTTTACTGCCCGTGGTGAGTACACCATTTTACGTCTTCACCTGGCCATAATGCGAGTTTTACCGTACGCGTAGTGTGCGGTAAAAGTCACATGTGTGACGTAAATAAATATTTGATACGGCCGCGAATCATATTTAGATCAACATACAACCTGATACAGATAATTCAGTAGCGGATTTACATATTTGCCGCGAGTAGGTTATTCAAAATTTGCCGCCCCAACTTACTTCTACAATTCGATACCCTAGTTCACAATCATATTTATAAAAAAAAAAAAATTATGTCAATAAAATTGCAACTTTATGATTTCTGCACTATCGTCCTCATTACATCAGCTTTTTCCTGTTATTAGTATGATTGTGTTGTGAACTAGGCGATGGATGTGTCAGTTCCTAGATTATTTTTACAAGCCACGATTTAGTGAAGATTACACAAGAAATAGTTTTCTGAGCTAAGAAAAGCTCAATCATGTACTACTCAATATGGCAGGCTAAAAAAGGATCAAATTCTGCGAACAATTCCAAAATCATACAACAATTTCCGATGTGCGGATCACCAAACTTTTCATTTTTTCCTCTGAAAGCGAGGCCTCTTGAACACAGTCGCTTAACTACGTCAACAACCTCTTTTCAGAACATTTCCCCAATAAATAATTTCTTCATCACTCTGTACCTGCAGTAAATTGTCTTTAATAATGTTTATTATTTTATTTATGGACGACAAAAAAAAAATTTTTGAGTCACATTTGCCGCCCCCTAAAATCTGCCGCCCTAGGCTCCAGCCTACTCAGCCTGGGGGTAAATCCGCCACTGCATTAAGTACCTACTAATAGAGTCAAGGTTTTGTTAAAGTTGAATTTAAACTAATTACACAGTTTGAGACGTGAGAAAAAAAAAAGATTCCTCCTCCTTTTTTTGAAGTCGGTTAAAAATAGAGAAAGATTGTCATATTCGTTGTTTTTAATTATTCGTACTTGGTCCTCCACTTGACTGCGATATCGCCTGATGACCTATTACTAATATCATAAAGATGTAAAATTTGTGAATTTGTGTGTACGGGGCAATGGGAAGCTACAGTATTTCCGAGTGTCATAGGGTATTATGTTAAATTGCACTCGGACGAAGTCGCGGGCAGAAGCCAGTCATTTATAAATTGGTGGTTGAATCAGTAATGGCAAATCAATAAAGGCTCATCAACACAAAACGGAATGAACATAATTTCAATTCTCATATTGCTGGCCTATGTTCAGCAGTGGACTGCGATAGGCTGAATTGATTGATTGATTACTGCGATCGGTTGACCAAAGCAACAAGGTGGCTCGCGAAACTCAAATTATCTTACGTTTTATGCAATTTGCAGGTCAGTATCAAATATTTATTTATCAATACTAATACTAATATTATAAATGTGAAAGTAACTCTGTCTGTCTGTCTGTATGTTCAGTTTTCACGCCTAAACCGCTGAACCGATCGTCATGAAATTTGGCAGAGATATACCCTGGGATACGGAGAAGGACATAGGCTACTTTTTTACGCGATATAACCGACATCATATATACCGATATACCGGCAAAAGTTAATAGAATTATAAAGGTATATCTCTTAAAATATTTCGTGTTTGAATAGATAAGGGGTGGAAATAAATAAATATTATAAATTAACCACTTTTAATAATAATTTCTGCAATTAATCTGAGCAGCTGTTGTTTAACAAATAAATAGTTTTTTTTTTCTCTCTTTCAACATAAAATAGACGGCTCCTAAGTATACTGAGTCAACTGTACTTCTAATAATATGAACGTTTTTAACACAGGTGGATAGTAAATGATTTAATTGTTTGTAATATCCTAAAAAGTACAATTGCCGAAATTTGTTAGTTGACTCAGTATACTTAGGAGCCGTCGATTAATACTTATCAAAACAAGAGATATATATAGAGTATACAGGCTTAAAGTACACTCTTCTCCCTACCCTCCACAAATACATACATTAGGTCTGATATTATGTCAGGCGTCAAATTTCATAATTCTAAAAACTTTCTTCCACAACAACTACCTACTTACATTATTTTGTGAAATGCGTCGAGTGGTTTATAATGCCCAGCTACTGAGAGTTTTGGTACATAAACTTCAAATTTAAAAGAAGTACAACGGTTTATGAGCCTAGGTGGGTCTGTCAGACTAGGCCAGGCACCATAAGGGTGTTCCTTACGTGAAATATGATAACGTTGCATTTTCTTAGCTTCAAATATGAATGATTGGTTTGAATGAAAATGAATTACTCGTATTTATCCATGCAATTTAGATCATCATCGAGGGACACATCGAAACATCGAGACACATCGAGACACATCGAGGGCCTCAGTTTTATCAGTTTGGCAACGTCGCAAAAGTAACAATTCGACATACGGATGACATTTTTTTTTTATATGATTGTTGATAATTATCTTCGAAACTATGCATTTTTGGACCACATATTCTAGGTCTTTTTGTATTATTTTTTCTTAGAGAATATAACCCTAGAGTTATGCGATATAAAAAAAAAAACACGTTGTATATGTACCGTCGTGCCTGCCGTCTGTTTGTCTCTGTCCGCGACATGGCGAAACTATAACACTCTTATTATAAAAAAAATTAGTACCATAGTTAAACTAGAGGTCACGATGGTCTAACTTTGGTATCATAGATAGTTCTAGGACTAGCGATAAACTTCTTTTTGTAATAAAGTTTATTCAAGGTCATGGTTTAAACCTAGTACTAAAGCCGGTACTTGTTTTAGACCACGTTTTATAATAAGACGGTAAGGGTTCCTTGATGACAACAATTATTTTAAAATAGTGTACTTATCTAATATTACCTACCTCTAGATACAGGGATATTGCAACACAACAAATTAATTTAACAATGAGTAGACACTTATCTTAGCTCTTTTAATGTGTACCTACTAAATGTATACTGTTAAATTCAATATTAACCTGTCAAATATGAGATAACAGATGAAACAGATATTGTTCTTATGATATGACTGCTAGATTAAAACAGACCTTTTAGCAAGTGGTTAGGGTTGAAAATTGCATAGCCTGGGGAAACTGAATGAGTGGTCTATTTGGCTAAATATTATTCAGTTCCTTTTGATAAAATATAATTAGAATTTTGCAAGTACCTACCTAAGCTGATGGTTCATATTATAACATTGTTTATCAGTTTTATGCAATATGAACTATTTATTTCTGTAATATATTTATGGTGTCTATAATAAAGAGTATTATTCTGGCTATCAATCTTATAAGTAGAAAAATATAAACTTTTTTAATGTTTATAATTTTGAAGTAGGTAAGCAAACTATGTGGAACTATTTATATTTAAGACCTTTTATGTACTTATCATATTTTATGCAAAATAAGGATATTTTATTCTAGGATGGCCACGCACATAGACTGTGTTTTGGATTCACGCCAGTGCCGGATTAACCACGTAGTAAGAATAGCAATTGTTACGGGCCCCGCGCAAAAAGGGGCCACGCGTATCCAAATCAGCCCACCTCCACAAACAATAATAATTTTATCGAAGATGAAAGAAAAATTGACAACTTAGGGTATGTCCAACTTTAAGCTCGAATATCTTTTGAAGTAGTGAATTTATCTAAAAATTATATGAGAACTTTTTTTATAGAACGTTCAATTTTCTATAAAAAACATTTATCGCATTAGGTGGTAAAGTGCTGAGACCAGATGTTAAATCCCATTATACTTGAGAACCCTTAGCAGATAAAGGGCCCCTCGATAGTATTTGCTATGGGCCCCGCGCTTGCTTAATCCGGCACTGATTCACACAGAGGATATATTTGAAACGGGTATGTGAAGAAGTTCTCCTAAAATGCAAATGAAACTGTAGGCTAAAACTTAAACTGTTAATTTAAAAAAATAAAATAAATAATTTGAAGCTTTAAATTATTAAGAACATATAACAAAAAACTAAAAGGGATTTTTTGAAGCAGATTCAGCATTCTTATGATTTATCTCAACAATTACAAACAATTTATTTTATTTTTTTTTGTTACTTTTTGCCTACTGATGCCAAGGACAAATAAAAATTGTCGATATGTAGGAAAAATTAAGTCTAGTCTAATCTAAGAAAAGGGAACAGTAATGGTTTTGGGTATCTTTAGATATGGTTAATTATTTCTTTATAACTTTTGTAACGTTTTTACAGACATTGTACTATGCAAATTCAAATAATCGCAACTTTGAACTTACCTTTGATAAAAAATATATTTAAAAATTCACTGTAGGTACGTCTCTCCCTCACCACCACTCACCACGGTAGGTGAAGTATAAAACCAGTTTATGAGTCTATTAAACTCTGTGTACAAAACTTACTTCGAGTTCGCAAATCGTACGCAAAATCGCAAATACAACAAATAAATTCTAATGAGTGCGTAGTTGTTTCTTTCACGCTTGCGAATTATGGTTATGTTGTCCTACTCTAAAATTTGCTTTAATTAAAATTGACAGTTCATTGATAAGGCCTAGAACGCGACCAAAGTCAGCTGATAATAACGGTTGAGGTAATTTAATCATTACTGCATTACAATAGATATCAAAATATCTTATCAGAACAAATTGACAACTTATAAATCATATTTTATGCTTGAACCTGAATAAAACTTCTCGAAAATTAAAATAACAACAACACTGAAATCGTTTTTACAATTTCTGTTATGCTAAAGATTATTGGAAAATAAAAATGTTTTCCAACGTTATAACGGAACAAAATAATAATTGAAACCAACAAATTATTAATTTTATGAACGCACCTGTAAACATAACCTAACTTTTGCAGTCAACGTCAAGTCGAGGTCGAGCTGAGCACTATAAACATCCCGCTATCATTGAATGGTTTTATTGAATTTCACACAAATAAGACTACTTTCACTCGGAAATTACTTAAAAAGGATGGGTCGGAAAAATCGCCAATACAACAAATTCGCTCAGCGAAAACGGGATCGTAAAGAGCAGGTAAAAAATAATTTAATGTGTATAACCTTTTTGTTCCTCACAGCAGGTATTTACATTATTGTTTTTGTGTTTTTAGGCAAAGAATCCCCAGGAAAAACCTGCAGCGGACGTGAGAAAGCATTATGAAGACATAGTGAGGGAGAATGCTGCATTTGAGGAATACTATAAGGTGAGTTTCCATTTCCTTGAATGTGAACTTAAAAAAAAAAAAATCTTTTGTTTCTGGGTTTCACTTCTGGAGGAGACAATTAAAGCAATCTTATCTTTAGTTCCCTCGGAAATATTCAGACCTTTACCCGTTTGGATGTAACATAATATGACACAACACTCATATTCAAATATAGTAAGTAATATACCATATTATACTTACTCAATAACATCTTTTAATTCTAGACCCAAAAAGTGTGCCCAGAAGGAGAATGGGATACATTCATGAACACGTTGAAAGAGAACCTGCCAACCGCCTTCCGCATCACAGGTTCAAAGTGCGAAGCGGCTGCTTTGATGAAAATTGTGAAGAGTCAATACTTCTCTGAGATCTTAAATATGAAACTCCAGGTTGAAGAGGGCGAAGGACAGGGGGAGGAGATTAAGCCTATTAATTTGTCTTGGTAAGTGCAATAACATTAAAAAAAAACTGTTCCGCTTCTCATTTAGATATGAAAGAGCAGTTTTAATATTTTTTTTTTTAATTTTAATTATAATGTTTTATTATAAAAAAGTCATTTGAGTGTCAAAAACATTGCAAAGAATGTGCGCAATATGGATTGAGTTATGGAACTCTAGAGAAGTGTCTTGATGTTGAGTGACAGCTGACGTGCATGATCCATCACCACCCTTTTGATACCCACATTTAAAAAACAACTATTCCACTTCTCATTTAGAGATGAAAGAGCAATTTTATTATTGAAAATTTTAATATTAATTTTAATGTTTTTATTATAAAAAATTCATTCGAGTGTCAAAAACATTGCAAAGAACGTGCACAATATGGATGGAGTTATGGAACTCTAGAGAAGTGTCTTGATGTTGAGTGACAGCAGAACGTGTGTGGTCCATTTCCACCTGTTTGATATCCACCGCACACAGGATGGATAGATAGCACCACATAAAGTAATTTTGCTCCAATTGATGTAATTGCTGGATAAATAAATTAACATGCTTCTTGCGTGTTTGGAACCTCTTACCATTAAGTCTGGTTACCCCACCATGTTTTCAAAATTGTAATTGTAATTCAGTGACTTTTTGAGTGTTTAATATCTTTAAAACTAATTATAAAAAAAATATATTTGATATTCTCATAACAAGTCCTTCATTTCAATTTTTTTTTTTAGTTTTCTTATTTGTCCCCCCATAAGTGACCCCTATATTAAAAATTCATTTATTTACATTACACGTCAAACTCTAAACTGTTGAGTTTGACGTCACAGAAATTAATGTGTATCAAATTTCAACTTAATCAGTCCAGTAGATTCGGAGCGAATCGGCTGTGACACATGGAAATTGGACAAACAGACACACGAGTGATCCTATAAGGGTTCCATTTCTTTTCTTTTTGAGGTATGGAACCCTATAAACGATATTTGCATTGTATAAATTCAATCTCTTATATAATTGCATAGTACATGTACCTACTATAAAGCTACTATTTACTTGTTTATTGACTTGAATGGCAGCTGAGAATATGTCATTCTCACTCTAATGTCTCGCTGATGATGACGCGTGTGTTGGCTCCTTTAGCTCCCTTGAAAATGGTTGAGCTGAATGGTGCTAATCCATACATCATGTTCGTCAACGGGCGCCGTCAGTAGGGACTGGTCATCTGTTAGCTGCAACGGCTTATTTTAATTTAATTCGTGGAGGATTTTTTTTTTTTTTTAATATTAAACAGATATTAAAAATAAAAAATAAAAAACTTACGGACGCTTTTAACGTTCTGCATCCACATGTATAATTTCAACATGAATGATGTAACCAATATTTTGTAACCATAATTAAAAGAGTGTCCATCGAGTTTCTTGCTCATTCTTCTCCATAGGTATCTATCTACTACGCTTTGTAATGGGCAACTAGCTTCATCTTTCTGACTGACTGACTCCTTGACAATTCAAAAGTGCCTGTATTTGGTTTATTTGAAACTAGCTTTTGCCCGCGGCTTCGCACGCCTAGATGCTTTTGCTTAAGCATTAACTTGATTTGATTTGATCGAACCTGTCGATCATCAAAAATCTAGCAAATCTGTAAGCACCTATTTATAGTCACACTAGCTTTTGCCCGCGGCTCTGCCCGCGTAACATGCCGGTTATCGCGTAATAAAGTAGCCTATGTCCTTCTCCATATCCCAGGCTATATCTGTGCCAAATTTCATGACGATCGGTTCAGCGGTTTAGGCGTGAAAACGTAACATACAGACAGACAGACAGACAGATAGACAGACAGACAGACAGAGGTACTTTCACATTTATAATAGTAGTAAGGATAAATGCTTTCGAGTTCGAGTCTGAGTTTGAATACCGCTCAAATCACAAAAAAATTTTGCTCCTCAGGTACCCAGGAGGTTACGCATGGCAGCTCCGTCTGTCCCGCACAGACATCAGACGCAATGAAGCTCTCTACAAACTTCATAACTTCCTAGTAGCTGAGACGGCGGCCGGTGGAGTGTCGAGACAGGAGACTGTGTCTATGATACCACCAGTTGTTTTGGATGTACAACCTCATCATAAGGTAATATTAGTTACCTGATTCTGTACCTTACAATGGCGTATCTGTGGCAGGCAGCTTGTGTGATTCGTCATTTCAAAATGGTCCTGTCCGTTTACAAACGCTCACGGTTATACAAAATGCGGCAAATTGACAACTCGTTTCGACATCCAGGCATTCAGACCAAATGGGTTAGGTTCAGGGCTTGTTAACGTTACCAAATAACAAAATAATAACCGTTACGTAACGTTAAATTTCAATGTTATACCTACTAACGTTACAAAAATTTAACGTGTCTTGATAACATTACCAGTAATATAACGTTAATAAACATTAACAAAACTACGATAACTAACGTTAATTTAGCTACGTTGCCGTTCTGTGGGTAAGAATCAGGCAGATTCAGGCAACGTTTTGATCGGCACGGCGCCAGAGAGGCGCGAGGGCGGGCTCCCGCCGCGCCGCACGCCCCAGGCCCCACTACTTACATCTCACCCGTTTGAAATAACGATAAAATTAATAGTCGTATAAATAACGTTAAATCGAGTACCGTTATTTTAATAATAACGTTAACTCTGCCAATACAAGGTAACGTTATGAAAATTTACCGGTATTTAAAGCCCTGGTTAGGTTAGGTTAGAACTGTGCGGACGCAGGGCGTGGTACTGGTGCAGCGGCAGATCACACTGCGCCGCGCGCAGGTCCGAGCTCCGTCAGGTCTTGGTGGCAGAATGGCGGGACAGGCTTCTGCGCCCTACCGCTGGCCTCGTCACCATCGGGGCGGTCCGGCCGGTACTCGACGACTAGCTCGTGAGAAGGCACGGCTCTCTGTCGATTAGGGCGACGCAGGTGCTCTCGAGACACGGCTGCAAATGGAAGTACCTGTGTCGCATAGGCAGGGAGCCAGACAATCGGTGTCATCACTGCGTATACGCTTGCAGAGTGTGCAGCTTAGTAGGAGCCGCGCTGTGCCTTCGTTTCGGAAGTGGGAAGCGACCTGTCGCTGCCGGCTGTGATTCAATCTATGGTCGGCGGCGCAGCGTCATGGGACGTGGTGATCTCTTTCTGCAAAAATGTTATGTCGCAGAAAGAGGCAGCGAAAAGGGAGAGGGAGATTTCAAGTGTTTCCCGGCCTGCAGCAAGTGCACCGGGCGTCGACAGAGGGCAGATAATGGCCCCCCTAAATGGGCCCAGGGATGGTGGACACAGGGACGTCTGCCGCCCCCTATCATATGACATATGAGACCCGAGGTGATGGCGCATCGCGCGTGACACTCCCCCGCTTCCAGGGAGTCCGCAGGGGCGTGCCGGCACCAGCATAGGCGTATATGGGGGGGTGGACCGTGCCCAGAATGGTCTGGGGCCTTCATAAAAGTCTAGGCAGCCAATTATTCCTCCTAACACTATGCTTTGAAAACTAGAATAAATTTAATGTTTGTTCTTTTAGGTTTTGGACATGTGTGCAGCTCCTGGATCTAAAACAGCACAGTTGATTGAATTTCTACATGCTGAAGAAGATAAAATGCCTACAGGTAAAAAACCTACCATATCTCCAATTTTTTTTTTTTACCATACTCCTTTTTAATCTCATCAATATTGCTATACTTGGTATCAACCACCTTCACCGGCATGCTATTGCGTATTTCATTTTAGCGATTTAAACTCAAACAGCATCATTGTCAAAACGACGGCCATTTTGGTTATGTGCAAGTTTTTGAGTTATTAATTTCGACCTGTTGCATTATTGCCATGGTTTTTGCCTAGTATCAGATTTAACGTAAAGTAGATATATATTATAGTAAATATGTATGTATGTCTATTAAAAGCAGAGATCGGAAAAGGTAGAGTTTATTTACCTATACTTCGAGGAAAATACATAGAGTGGATAATACCACCTCTAAAATCCCGGAATAATAATAATATATATATATATACAGCGTGTTACGAAAAGGGTATATCCATACAAACGGGGTAAAGAATGTATCTGGTTCAGAATCTCTGTACAAAATTTCAGCTCAAAACCACTAACTAGTAAATGCTTAATATTTTTTTTTTTTTTCGATAGTTTATTATATTAAAATCATAACAAACGTGTTACCGCCGTTTCTTTGTGTGTAGTTTACTAACACCGATCAGCTGACTTGGTCTGATGTGTAGAATTCAATTGGAAACATTTGATTTTTAGTTAAATGTTTCTTAACTTTTTATTTATGTAGGTATAGGTATTAAACATATTGCCCTGTAATTTGTTATCACCAAAAGAATCCGTGCCTTTGATATGTATATACCCTTTCCATAACACGCTGTATAATGGCTTTTAAATTCCGGGATTTAAAAACCACAAATTATTTATTGGACTTTTATATTATATTAAGTATATAAAATTTTTAAGGGTTCCGTATTAAAACTATTAAATTAAAGAGTTTGTTTTACATTTTATAGGAAATTAAATTCTTAAAATGTGGGCTGGTTATTGTGTGTATAAATATTGTGATAAAAAGGGTATTATGCACTTTATGTTACTTCATTCCTCGAAGTTTAGTTAAATTAACTCTACCTATTACGATCTCTGATTATAAGTTTATAACCTATTTATGTACAGACAGTTATAGCAATTAGCTCATCCCCCTTTGCATAAATGGTTGAGATTATTAAGAATACGAATCGATAGAATTTTATAATTCTTATTTTTATTTAAATACCTATACGAAATATATCCAAAACTATAAAAATCATACGATTTGTTAGTAAAAAAAAAAAAACATTACCCATTTGAATTGCTATAACTGACTGTATTTGTGTACGTATTTTATTTATTATCTTTTTAATATTTTAATTATTATTATGTCCTCTTAAACAGAGCACCTTCCATCTTATCTCTTCGCCACCCTTGGTTTGCTGGTAGAAAATGCCTAAGGCTTGTGTGCCAGCCTTTGTGTGCGAGAAGTTTAAATAAATAAATAAACGCAAACAAATTCGACCAAAAAAATTTGCAGTCAGCAGAACTGCAAAATATGTAAAAAAAAAAAACATAAACTTATCAACATCTATTACTGCACAGAGTTAAACACTATCAGAGTGTCTAATTTTCAATTCGTCTACGAAGCAAAATGCCTAAAATGAATGTCTACACAGCAAATTGCCTGTAAATCGCCTAGAGATCAAAATGTTTAACAAGCAAAATGCCTAAAATGTAATAATTTCTAAGTAGTCGAGATGGTTAAAATAAACTCACACTAGGGCCTCTGAACTCTAGGTTAGGTCAGGTTAGAACTATGACCACCAGAAACGGGAGTACCGTTTCTGGTGGTCACAGTTCTAACCTGACCATTTCTTCTCCTAAAATAATAGACATGTTGCAAGGTAGGCATTTTGGTTCATAGTCAGAATAAGGTTTAGTTTAAATACTGTATAGACATAGAAGTATTCCAGTAAGTGCTTGTAAGGATCTTGACCATCTTCCGGGCTCTGGGATTGTTCTGAGAGCCTTGGAATACCTCTCCACTCCTCGAGCACCTCAGGACATGTTGCCCCCTTGTCGTTACGTCACTATGTGCTAGCGACAATTTTCGGGGGCCCATTATTGAGCATGCAAGTCACCCCCTGCCATTTTATCCGTGTATGATAAAACATTGATCAGGCAGGGGCCATAGTCCTTCCATAGTTTTTGGTAACCCGTCCATTTTAACCACCCAAACCCATAGTCCAATATCTTTGTTTCCATATCCTATATCAACTGGGGGTTGTCCTTGGGTGCACTTGCATAGTGCGTACAGGGATAATCGTCGGTTGGTGCCTCATTTAATTAAAAAGCGTCTAACGGGCCTCTGCGAGTTGGCTTCGGCCCCTCGTACGCCTTCCAAAGGTCTGGGACCCCAGGGTCCCGAGATATGTAAATGTTAAAAATAATAATAATAATATAATCTTAAGGCGTAGGGGCGTAGGCTTAAAGGGTATAAGGTAGGCATTGTGCTTCCTAGTTAATACAAGGTTTAGGCAATACTTGGCATAGACGTTTTGATTTCTAGTCAGCATGATCATAAAGGAGCACTATTATCCTTCCCCAGGCTTCGTAATGGCGAATGACGTGGACAACAGTAGATGCTACATGTTAGTACATCAGGCTAAGAGGCTCAACTCTCCTTGTATCCTGATTACTAACCATGACTCCGCTGTCATGCCTGCACTTGTAGTCTCCGATAATGAGGTCAGTATCAGTACCATAACACAAATGATTTTTGGGCTACGCTTGATTTGGCAGTGTAGACTTCGAAACTGATTACAGTAGAAAGATACCTGTAATGTATACTAATCTAAATTTATTTATTTAAATATACTTTATCGTACACCACACAAACACAAAAAAAAAACATTAACTACAAAATACAGGGTGACTGAATCTCGACCCGCCATAGCAAATTCGCATATAGAGAGAGAATCATTTTTTTTAAATTTTTTTTTATTAGAGAAAGGTCATTTACATATTATTGAACCTTACTTTCCTTAGCTAACTTTTATAGTTTGGGAGATATGTCAATTTTTATACTTTATTGAGTTTTTTCGGTGCCGTGTGGTGCCGCACGTAAAGAATAGCACCACCCCATTTCCTCCCGTGGGTGTCGTAAAAGTCGACTAAGGGACTTAGTACTAGAGAATGGGCAGCAGCGTTCTCTATGCATTTTTTAACACCATACTGCGATCGCCAACCCGCCTGCCAAGCGTGGCGATTAAGGCAAACCCCCCCCCCAATTAAGGGAGGCCTATATCCAACAGTGGACGTCTTTCGGCTGATATGATGATTGAGATTTTTCCAAAATCTTACCTTTTCTTTTCAGTTTGAATTTGATCGTTAAGTTTTTTTTTTTTTTGTTTTTAAGTATTTAATTATTTTTTGAGCGTAATATCTTATTTATTAACCATATTTTGAAGGAAGTTCCGACGTGTTTTGATCACAAGTGTTTATGACTACCAGCAAATAATAAAACAATATAAAATAACGAAAAAAAACTGAAATTATGAATGCTTGAATGTTAAATTTGGGAAAAATCTCAATTTAATATAAAAATTGACACATCTCCTCAACTATAAAACTTTACTAGGGAAAGTATGGTCTAATAATTAGCAAATGACCTACTCTTTATGTGAATTTTCTATGGCGGATCCAAATCCAGTCACCCTGTATACAATGGGCGGCCTTATCGCTTTTTGCGATCTCTTCCAGGCAACCTTGGAATGGACAGTGATTTGCCTGGGTATAAAATAAAATGGGGCTGTCATTGCTGCAAATAACAACACACTCAAATAGATACACAGATGTATACATATCCTAAATAATAAATACATACAACATACATACTACTTAAATAAGCAACGAAAATAAATGAAGACTATGGATAATCAAAGTTACTACAACAAGATCACAACGACAAGTAATGTTCCTACATACGAGTTTTTTAAACACAAGTAACGACTGCGCGCGTTTTATTTGAACTGGCAATGTTTAATATACAGGGTGTTTGGCAGAACGTTGAACATACGAAAATGGTGGATAGGTGGGGTCATCTGCTACTTACTCAGCCCTAATTTATTTGGCCCTGGCCCCCTGGATATTAAAAAAAAAAAGTTTTGTTCTTCTAGTTTCACCACTTTCTTAACTTTAAAGTGTAATTTTTATAAAAAATGGGTAAAACAGGCAATATTTTTATTTTATTTTTTTAGTCTTTAATGTTGGCAGATTCTTATAAAATTATTGCTTTATTCAGATGTCAGCTAGAAAAAAAGTTATGAGTCCTCAAACTTACAGAAAGATGTAAAAAATTAGTAAATAACTCTTAAAGGTTTTTTTTTTATAAAAGCAAATTACATACCATTAGACAGGTCACACACTAGGGACGTTTTTCTAGAATTGGAACTCCTCAATCATTTGTTTTTTTTTTTTTTTAATGCAAGTTGAAGTTAATATTTAAGTATTTTTACAGCAGCCATAACTGCTCCACACAATCGGCCATCATCGTCCTTAATCGTAGTCGTGATCGCGGCGATCGGCGTTTTTTGGTTTTTCGGGCACGCATCAAAGGGAATCGCTTGTAGTTGAGTGCGCGTATCCACACGATCGCCGATCATTCATTTCACCGGAGGACAGCGAGAGATAAGTCCGAAACAATGGCTACTGCGTAGTCAAACTACCAGCTTCTCTTCTTCTATTTTTTTATATATTTTTTTCGGAACTTTTCGTTCAACTAAATTGATAAAATTATTATAAACTGAAATTAAATTAATGGTAGCTGCAGCTATAACCTCCACGTCCATCTTAAATGCTTGCCGCTCAATAAATGATCACGGACGATCGTGTAGATGCTTGCACGATGATCGTGACGATTACCTTGCCGATCATAGACGATCAACGAGTGTCGATCATGGCCGATTGTGTGGACCAGCCATTAGATGTTTGAAAAATTCACGAACAAAAATAATTATAAAGAAAATTAATTTTCTCATACATTTTGTATGGAACGGCTTTTTTGATGATATCTCGAAAACCGAATTTGGGAACGGGGGAACAAGAAATTTCACGCGGACGAAGTCGCGGGCATAAGCTTAACTAAAGTTTATTTTATTTTATTGGCTGTCGTAAACAGGGGCGGTAAACTGATGTGATATCCATGAGCATGGGATTTGGTTTTGGAAGTGTTCCGATTCGGATATCCCCCATAGTAGGTACTTACTTCTTCTTCCCAGCTAAAGCACTAGGTAGTGGTGAAGGGCGGGCATTTTGGGGGACTGTCTTATGTAACCTTGACATTCGAAAAGAGCTGATTCTCAACCTAATTTGAATAAATCAATTTTGATTACCTAAATTATTCGACACATTTTGCGTAGCTTAAATAACGCTGGGTTTACGCACCTCTGGCCCCAGTCTTGTTCGTAGGAACTAATTTATTTCTTCCTCAGAATCCAGGATCAACAAAACCACTGAAGTTTGACCGTATTCTATGCGACGTGCCGTGTTCAGGAGACGCGACGTTACGCAAGAACCCAGACATTTGGCTCAAGTGGTCAACTGGCAATGGAAATAATCTGCACGGGTAAGAGAAATTTATTTTGGAGAGAATGAGTTTGCTATCAACGTGTTCCATCTATTAGAATTATAACGTACTAGCTTTGAAAACATGACCAAAATCTCTCATCTAAAAACTCATTTAAATTATAATAAGCTATCTATCTATACACCGTGTAATTTTAGTCGTCTTACAAAGACAGCCCACTTCATGTATCCAATGATTACTAATCATTCATGTTAATGATTTTTTTTTTGAACCTTAGATTTTTTTCATAGTTTAAAACACCCTGTTACGAGTGCAGTCCGAGCCTTGTGTCACAAGGACGCCGCGGAATGGAGCGGCGACATCTTTATCAGAGTTCATTCACCCTAACGCAAAAATTTGTTTCTTACTATTGCTTAAACTTAATCTAAATCCATTCTGCGGCACCCTTGTATCACAAGGCTCGGACTGCACTCGTAACAGGCTGTTTTAAACTATGTCATGCGTCAAATAAAATGAAAAAAAATAATTAAAAAAATTGAAATGTTCAAAAAAAATCTTTTTTCTTACCTGAATGATTAGTAGTCATTGGATACATGAAGTGGGCTGTCTTTGTAAGATGACTAAAATGCCACGGTGTATAGTTATCTGCTGCGCTAATGTAGCCCGCGAAATTCCTGATACTGGCATGCAAATTCCAAAAAACATAAGGAAATTTGAAATTCGCGGGCTACCCTGACGCTTTCACCTTAATTGCTTCCAGCTTTTAGGTAGTTTATTAGAAATTTTTGGAGCATGCAAAATAAGTGCGGCATAAGTGCCGTTCTATATTGATGTAGGTAAATTGTCACGTCTATTCCGAGGATATCGATCCGCCATGCGAGAAAATAGGTGAGGGTTGGATCTATAGTCCATTTTCTAATATATAAAGAGAAGGTAATGTCAAAGTAATGTAATTTATAACTAAAACTAACCTAACCTAACCCACAGAATCCAATACCGAGTCCTCAAACGCGGCTGCGAGCTCCTCGAAGTAGGAGGGCGTCTAGTATACTCCACGTGTTCATTCAACCCAGTGGAGAACGAAGCCGTGGTTCACAGAGTGCTACAAGAGACGGCAGGGACCGTCGCACTCGTCAATGTGGCTGATATGCTGCCTGGACTCAAGTTCCATAAAGGTATGTAAGTTCTAAAAACAGGAATGTTGTTTCCTGCATTGTTTCTCACAGCAATCATCACTAAACTGGTTAAATACGTGCACATACATCATTTAGATTCATACGTATATAGCGGTATGAGGAGCAGGGTGTAAAGGTCACTCATACTCTATAGTAAAGGGAGGATCTTCCGACCACACGGGTGTTGTGTCTGGTGGGCATCTGCCCAACGGTTGATGTCGGGATGTTGTTTATATGCTAGTCGCGCGGTAAACTCTGATAGCGCGATGCAGGATTTGTGACGTCAGGTCTTTGATGCGTAGTTCGCATGTGGCGTTGTTGATACCGCCACAGATTCTCCGACCAGACGTATACAGTTGATGTCGGGATGTTGTATATATGCCACTCGCGCGGTAAACTCTGATTGCGCGATGCAGGATTTGTGTGACGTCAGGTCTTCGTAGTTCGCATGGAGCGTTGTAGATGCCGCTACACGTATATCGTTGTTGTCAAACTTTTATTGCTTGAATAAGAGGCTTTTGGCTACTTGAATGTGTGTTTTTTATAATTTAATTTTTTGTTACGTGCGTCTTCTTTGTGCAGAATAAACAACTTTCTTTCTTCTTTCTATATAATAGACCACCAATCCACCCAAACCAACGTATCTGCCTCAATCAATTTAGCCGAAAGACGTCCACTGCTGGACATAGGCCTCCCCATATTGGGGGGGTTTGCCATAATCGTCACGCTTGGCAGGTGGGTTGGCGATCGCAGTATGGTGTTAAAAATGCATAGAGAACGCTACTGCCCATTCTCTATCAAGTCCCTTAGTCGCCTTTTACGACACCCGCGGGAGGAAATGGGGTGGTGCTATTCTTTATGTCCGGCAGCACACGGTATCTGTCTGTACTAGCATGTAATTAGCCAACTACAAGGCAAAGAGTCCAACGGCTGTTGGACTCTGCCTTGTAGGAGTTCTAGTGGTAAGAGTACCTGTCTCAGACCCAGACATTTCAATTCCCAGCGGGGGTAAAAATTTTGCTCGGTTTGGTTGGTAGGAGGCCTTGTTCTAAGTCTGCCTGGCTAGCTACCACCATCTTATCTAAGTCTGTCGCCAAAACAACAATGTTAACAGCATTTGTTGTGTTTCGGCAGTCAAATAGCCAGTTCCTCTGTGGTTGATTCCAGGTGAAGCTCGCTTCCACCTTAGGCCTTATCATTACTTACCTTTCGCCTTAGGCAAAACCACAGAACTCAACATGCAAATACATGCATACTTGCCATTATTATAGACGCGCCCCGGTTGAAAGTACTTTTTGAAAGTCTTTGTTGCGAGACCTTTTTGAATTACATCGAATCAGTGTATGATTGTGTTTGTCCATTGAGGATATCTTCAATATCTTCTTTATAACTTAATATTTCATAAAATTTAACCTATTTATTTATATACATACACTTTTTTCGTTTAATTTACTTTTCCATTTCACTTCTGACATTGGCAGGATTGTCGACGTCACCAATTGCCATAGTGAAAAAAATTTTCATGTAATAATAAAATGTGCCAGGTATGACATACTGGCGTCCAGCATCAAAAGACATGGTGTTCTACGAGAAGTTCGAGGATGTACCGGAGAAGTGGCAGACTGTGGTGCGACCACAGATGTTCCCGCCCAAACCTGAGGATCTCGAAAAATATAATCTCGATAGATGGTGAGTTTCATAAATTCTTTGTCTTTGAGTGCATCAGAATCTAGCGTACCTACGCTAGATTCTGATGCACTAAAAGTCAAACGGTCTACAAACGCCTCCAGTGGACCTCCAGTGGAGGCGTTTGTAGACCGTTTGACTATTTTGGCAGGAAGTGACAAAGTAACGTTTTTTGTAAGAAAAGGACAGAAGATAAATTTTAGTTTAGTCCTGTCAAATTAATCAGCGCTTGACGTAAATTGACGTAATTTTAGTCGGCAAGTTTTTAATCACGTCTAAACTTTTATGGAGTAGTGACAGTCGCTGATTAATTTGACAAGACTAAACTAAAATTTATCTTCTGTCCTTTTCTTAATGAAATAGAAAGAAAAAGATGTACTGAACTTAAATTTAGTTTAGTTTGTGAACAAGGGAATCGGCACCAGTGTGTATATGTGGAGGGTAATTTCCGGACGACAGCTCCTATTTAAAAAAATCTTTCACCATTTCAAAGGTACATATTCCAGATCGACATAGGCTACGTATTATGTATTAAAATTGAACCCTGCCAAGCCGAGGCGTGTCGCTAGTTTATGTATAAAGGTTCACCAACAGCTTCTGTATACAATATAAGTATAAATAACGGTTAGCAATTTTCATTGTTGAAATGTTAGTTTTCGTTAAGAAGGCGTACAAGGGTCCACTAGCGACACCCCTTTAAAAAAATATTATCTCGTGACTGAGAAGGAAAAAAAAATAAAGAAAAAAAGCATATATAAATAAATAATAATAAATAAGGAATTATGAAAAACGGCTCAATTAGGAACATCGATGTGTCTAGAATTTTCTAATACCTAATATAACGTTTCATAGCAACAAAATATGATCCAGAGGAATTCTTTAGATTGAATTTTGTTGCTTCGTGTCTCAATATGAAACGTTATAAAAGGTATTAGAAAATTCTAGACACACTTACCGAGGTTCCTAATTGAGCCGTTTTGATTTTGAACTTAATCAGTAACATTTTAAAGTTTAAAATCGTTTGAAGAAATTTGACAGTTTCGCCACTGTACTATCACGGTCACGGACATCTGACCACTTTGAAAACAAAACCCCGTGCACACGATGACCAATATCTGTTTGCCGCCCCTTTTTGCGATGACCAATAAAAAAAAACTTTTGTTTAAATACATTTCTCAGTCTCTGTTACAAAAATGTCTGATCACCACAACTGGTTTTTTTACAGTTTTTTTTTTTTATTTACAAAAAAAAGGGGCTCAGTAAAGATCTGATGCTACGATGCTATTGGTTGATAAGCGTAGGTAAGCGTTATTATAGCGGCCGTGCGCTTTAAGCAGAAAATACTTGACCGCGATAGTACTTGTAAAGGGGCTAGTGGCAATTCACCTATTATTTTCTTTTTTAGTGTAAGAATCCTACCCCACCACCAAGACACAGGCGGTTTCTTCGTAGCCGTCTTCGAGAAGCTGGCTCCCTTACCTTGGGAGAAGGACATCAAGCCGGCAGAAGCAACAGAAGCAAAGAAAGAAGAGCCAAAAGAGCCGCCCAAGAAAAAGAGGAGAATGGGAGGGTATAGAGAAGATCCGTTCGTGTTTTTCTCAGGTACGAGTAATTACTCAAAATTACAAACACCCAATTCAGTAATGAAATACCTAAAAATGAAAATAGTTAAATAGTTTTTTTTGCAAAGACGGCACTATTGTAACTTGGCAGAATATAATAAGACATTGGCCATCAGAAACTAGTAATCGAACTACAATATAATTTTTCGTCGTGAGTGAAGACTGTGACGGTGGAGGGGGAAGCGCGCCGTTTCGCGGTCGTTTCGCTGCGTCACATAATTTCCGTTTAGTATAAATTATGTCTCGGAGAAGCTACGACGTTCATTTAAGTTTCAATCGTCAGCTCTCGTCAAGATTGCGAGTATAAAACAGCAGTGTGAAATATTTATAGTGAATATATAGGAGTTAAAGTAAAATATAAAAATTGCAATATACTCGTCAAAAAGCCTATTGAAAATATAGAGATCGTATACGGTTCGGAAGGGCTTCTCAAGAGCATATCCAGTTATACCCACAATACACAATATGACAGAGTGAAGCGGTGCCGGGAACGCAAAAGAATGAAGGCATCTTAGCGGCCTAACACGGCCGTGTCCACGACACAGCCGCACCCCGATTTTTTTTTTTACCCTGTGTTGTCCTACTGCAGGACAAATGCCTCCCATTCTCCTTTGCACTTTCTGTCTTGAGCTGGTGTAGACCAATCCTGTCTGTAGGCGTCAAGGTCGTGGCGTGAACCCCCGACGTGGGACGTTTTCTTTTATAACTCATCTTCTTCGTCATTTCCTCAATGTTGCGGATCGCGACCACATAACGCGTCTCCAAGTTATGCAGTCTTCTGCAGTGTGGACCGCTTGGTAAATGCTGCCTCCAACTACCCTCTTGATCGTGTCTGACCATCTTGCCAGTGCTCTGCCGTGTGTGCGTTTTCCTTCCACCCGGCCCAGTACCATAAGCCTTTCCAGATCATGCTTTGGTGAACGCATATTATGTCTGAGAAAGCTAAGAGCACGCTCCTGGCATATAGCAGATAGCCGCTTGGTGATATTGAGTTTCTCTAGTATGGATTCATTCATTCTCATGGCGGTCCATGGTATACGAAGTAGCCTCCGCCAACACCACATCTCGAAAGCATCTATCTTTCTGCTCTCGCAGTTTTTAATGCACCACGTTTCAGCGCCATATAAACAGCTGTAACAAACATACAGCGCCATGTAGTGTAATTTACCCAAAGCACTACGATGAGCGGCTACATAAACTAGAAGACAGCAAGCGCAACCGATTCCTGTAGATAAGTGACGCCATCTACAATCTTCTTGTGCAACGATCTGCGTTAGCGCCATCACGCAAGTTATCTGCTCCACAACCACAGACGAATATGTGTAGATATTGTGCACATATGTAAACTTTCTGCCTTTATAAGCAGAGTTGTCTTCGAACAAATTGTCATTCACTAGCTAGAAATTCTGAGCGCGGTAGCCATGCAGCCAACTCTGATCCTTAGTACGACTAGTTCCTGCTTCGATAGCTCAGCAGTCTTCAGGAACTAGCAGCTGGCTAGTTCCTGAGGTGTGAAGGGCGATAGCCACGCAGTCCCTTTCATCCCCCCACTTAGGGTTGTCAAATGATAATATAAATTGTAACGTGTAACATAATATAAGTGAAGTTGCCAATAAATTACCACCAAGTTCAACGGGGCTTTACTTTCTCAAAGAGCAACCCTACAAAGATGGGAAAAACTAGAGTACGAATCAGTCGTACTTTGATATTCCGACACTTGCCCATACCTGTGCGACGGTTATTCTTATAACTCATACGGGATTTCTAAATTACAGGTGACAAAGAAGACGTCTTCCCCTCAATAAAAGAGTTCTACGACCTAAACTCAGATTTCGACCCGAAATGCCTTCTGACGCGTTGCTTCGTAGGGAAGAAGAAAAATATATACCTCGTGTCACCTGTAGTTAAAGATGTGGTCGCGAAAAATGAAGCTAGTATCAAGATTATCAATACGGGAGTGAAGACTTTTGTTCGGTGCGATAATAAGAATATGGTTTGTCCGTTTAGGTATGTATTTTCTTTTAAATGATTTAGCTCTACTTTAATTCAGAATCTTTGATAATTAACTTACTTAACTGTTTGTAGCGGTTTGTAGTCTAAATTGAGCTTTAAATGACCATTTATAGTAAATGCTAGCAAACCCTGTCAGGAACGAAGTTCCTTCTCACGTATGATTTAAAACAAAAACTTTTGGCACTTGGAATTTGAGACCGTGTAACTAACTTTTTCAGGCATAACACTTTTTCGTTATGTGACGATTTTTACCAGTCAACTCCCATCGAAAGCTGCGTTAAAGAAGTTTGTTTCAAAATTGAACCTTGCCATATATCCAAGAGGGCCAAATAGGGCAATTTCTCAGTCTGCCAAAAATACCTCATCCTGGAATAAACAATTTTTCTTTCTTTCTTTCTTTTCTTTACCTCAAATTACCTACATTTTTCACACTATCTCTTTTTACGCCATTCTTCCTAGTTTTGCGCTAATCTTGTCCAGAGCAAGGCCGCCCATTGTCACCATATGTAAAGTTTCATCTTCATATATGTCATTTCATCTATGTAAACATTTATATCTGTAATTTATATGGTGTACTAAACAGTATTAAACAGTAATCTATCTACCATTCCCTCCTTCCAGGTTATCACAAGAAGGTCTACAAAGTATAACGCAGTTCATCGGCGCCAAGCGTCGCCTGCGCATCTTGAAGGAGGATCTAATTCTCGTGCTACAGAATGACAACCCCAGTAAGCCGCCTGATGTGAAGCTGTTCTCTGAGCATACGCAGGCTTTGGTCAAGGATTTTGGTAAGTCTATATAATTTGTTAAATTATACGGTGTAAGGCCTGACACTGCGTGAAGTGGACGCCCGCGCGGTTCCATACAAAAGGGCGCGACGGCACGAGCCCTTCAGCGCCAGCTTACTGGATGTCGGTATTTTTTTTTTTTGCTAGTCACCGTTCTGCTACGTATTAATATATTAAGGCCCAGATATATGCCAGTAACCTTGAATGGTTAGCTTGCGTGTTCTGTACTGAACTCACGCAACGCGTCGTACGCCCAGCCAGTAATAGGACTCGCCCACCCAGGAGCGCTGTCCCAAATAAGACGCATTAGTAATTTATTATACATAAAACAAAAGGTATTTTTATAAAACACGTATAATAAAAGATGAAAGTGAAGGTTTCAGAAAAATACGTGTGATAGGTTTTGCGTGATTCTCAGCTTTTTATCCGCGTTAGACATAAGTTTACTAATAAATTTCACTATGTAATATAAACATAATCTAAAATATAGCAGCCAAAAGTAATGTCAGGTACAAAAAGTCCAATTAGGTCGTAATGTAACGCAGTTTGTCTTGAATCGAAGCCAATAGTAGGTATGGCTTCGATTCCAGACAAACTACGTTAAATTGCGTAGATATTAATATTAACATTGTTTTTTAATTAATAAATGTCGCTACTGAAACCATAACAGCTTTTGATTAAAAATAATATGATTTCCTTTATTTTCATCCTATTTCCTATATTTAATTTTATCAAATCCTCTAAAACATAAAACCAGAGCTGCTGGCAACCCTAGTGCCAATATGCAAAAGGAAAAAATACAGAAATAGTGTGATATTATGACATAATTCAATTAGGTAACAAATATACAAAGTGCGGTGGGCGTCTCAAGGTTACACCAAATGGGAGTCCAGCTCAACATGTGTCAGGTAGATATACCTGACGCTGATATTCTGCTGAATACCTGACACACGGACGTCGAGCTGATGATATAAAATTTGTGTTGTTTTTTCGATTTTCTACATCTTTTTGTCCTTATTAACCCTACCTCTCATTTTCCTTACAGCTACCGGCAGCTGCGTCCTAGAATACAAAGAAGAGGGAGAGGAGTCGAACCTCTCACTCACGCTAGTTGGATGGCGCGGCGTTCACTCTTTACGAGCGTACACCGCTACACCGGATACTGTGCATTATCTCAGATTATTGGGCGCTGACTACAGTAAATATGGTAAGTTTAGGTCGTAGTTTATTAAGTCCCGCTGAAAAAAATCTAAAAATTGTGCCTCGCTATAGTCGCATGACGCTTGTAATCGGCGGAGACTGACTTGCAACGTTTGTTTGTAATGTATCATTCGAGGCGAGCTTGGTTACAAAACGGCGTTACAAGACTCGGCGAACGCTTGCTTCGAGCACATAGCTCAAGCGCGCTCCATTTCTTGTTACAAAACGGCGATACACAAGACTCGGCGAACGGTTGCTTCGGAGCACATAGCTCAAGCGCGCTCCGTTTATTGTTACAAAACGGCGATACACTAAACGTGACGAACGTTCGCTTTGAGCACTTGACTCAAGCGTGCTCCATTTTCATTCAGAATGACGGACGTAGAGGTTGTGTGTGCTTCATTAATTTTAATTAGTTATTGTTATTGGAAGCAGAAGAATCTGCCTAGTCTAGTACTACCCATTGGTAAGACTGGTTGTCAGACATTTTGGTCTTCAGACTACCCGTAACGAATGTTAAAGATCTACAAATGTCAGCTGGGACCAACGGCTTTACGTTCTTTCCGGGGCACGGAGGGATCTTGGTATGTAAAGATGGTCACCCATCCACGGACCAACCGCGGCAAGCGTTGCTTAACCTGACCTATCGGCCCGTGCGGCTGATAGTACTTAGCCACAAGTCTTACTGGAATAATCTCATTTGGAAAAACCTTACTTATTTCCTACTAGCTTTTGCCCGCGGCTCCGCCCGCGTGAATTCCGTTTATCGCGTAAAAAAGTGGCCTATGTCCTTCTCCATATCCCAGGCTACATCTTTGCCAAATTTCGTGACGATCGGTTCAGCGGTTTAGGCGTGAAAACGTAACATACAGACAGACAGACATACATACAGACAGAGTTACTTTCACATTTTTAATATTAGTATGGATTAGTATGGATAACCATTTTACACTGCTGTTTTATATACGCAAACAATAGATCTTGACGAAAGCTGCCGATTGAAACTTAAATGAACATCGTAGCTTCTCCGAGACAAAATGTATACTAAACGGAAATTATGTGTGTCTTTCACATTTATAATATTAGTATGGATTGGCCAGCCCATTGCACTGAATCGTACCGTATGTTCATATGCGAGCGACATACGCTCTCCAACATCGATCGTTGTGGTGTTTGAAAATAGAATCCCCTAACATAGTGTCATGGCATATGGCCTATACCATGACACATGGTGCAGAATCTCCTAACATGGGTTAGGGGTTTTTGCTAGCGTTAGTTCTGGAGCCTATACGTTAGGCTGTTATAAACTTATAATAATGAAAGGGATTTTGGAATTTCGGCTGGGAATATTGTAAATCGAAACAACACTAAATAGTCAAAAAAAAAAAAACTGTAATTAATCAATCAAAAATCATTATTCCAGATGTCAACAAATTCAAGAAAGCTTCCGATGTGCCCGAGACTGAAGGAGAAGCAGAGTCCGGTGACGTCACTGAAGTTCCGGACGCCACAGAGTCCACTAGCGCCACAGCGGACAGTAGTGAAACTAACGGCGTTGAAGCCGATGCACAGATGACGGAACAGACTACTTCATAGTGATCAGTGCTGTGGTATTTATAAGGCATATATTATAATATTATATTTTATATTGTATTCTAATAAAACGCATTTGACTACAATTTTGTTTTTTTACAAGCTTTTTTTTAGTTTCACCTGTCCCGGTGTCTGTCTGTAATACAATCTTGCAAGTTAAATTGGTGTATTCCCGCTATCCCCACCGCCCATGTCCCCATTAATGGTATACATTTAATTTTTCACATAAAATGGCGAAAAAAAAAGGTTCCATTTTCTTTTAAGAGGGTTGTCACCGGTCCACTAGCGCCACTCCTTTAAAAACATATTAATCTCGTGACTGAGAAGGAATTATAATAACCCACCGCCGTATCTCTACGTTGACGTCGTGTTGGGGCTTGCGCGCTCCGAACTCTAGGTCTGTGCGGGTAGAGTTTACTTTACCGGAACATGTCTAGGGTGAGGAGCCAGACCAAGAGAGATACAGAAACCCGTAGGGCAGCATGTGGCGAGCTGTTGGGCAGTTGCGACCCCACGAACCCTATCTCCCGGGAGAAGTCATGTTCCTCATCTCTAGCTTGCCTTTATTGGCCGGCTGGAGTGAACACTGACGAGTAACTGAGCTCCCACCTCATTCTTGCCTTTATTGGCCGGCTTGAGTGGAGATTCGCAAGAGCAAACGTGCTCGGAGGAAGGAAGTATTCCAGTAAGTGCTTGTAGGGATCTTGACCATCTTCCGGGCTCTGGGATTGTTCTGAGAGCCGTGGAATACCTCTCCACTCCTCGAGCACCTCAGGACATGTTGCCCCCTTGTCGCTACGTCACCATGTGCTAGCGACCGTTTTCGGGGGCCCATTATTGAGTGTGCAAGTCACCCCCTGCCATTTTATCCGTGTGTAAAAAAACATTGATCAGGCAGGGGCCATAGTCCTTCCATAGTTTTAGGTAACCAGTCCATTTTAACCACCCAAACCCATAGTCCAATATCTTTGTTTCCATATCTTGCAATAGTCCTACACCAACCGGGGGTTGTCCTTGGGTGCACTTGCATAGTGCGTACAGGGATAATCGTCGGTTGGTGCCTCATTTAATTAAAAAGCGTCTAACGGGCCTCTGCGAGTTGGCTTCGGCCCCTCGTACGCCTTCCAAAGGTCCGAGACCCCAGGGTCCCGAGATATGTAAAATATATAAAAATAATAATAATAATAAACATTTATTTCAGAAAGTAAATTTCCATATTACACACACATAATTATCTTAACTAATATAACTAATAAAAATTAAACAATCACAAAACAGTATGTAAACATATCCAGTGGCGCAGCAGTGGAGAGTCCCACCTGTCCACGAACACGCTTATTATGCTGTTGTTACTGGACCTAACACGACTCAGCAGCGACGCACACTGCTTCCTTATTAGAGCATGAAACCCATCAGCGTGCGCTTCTGCGAACATAGTCGAAGCACTGCAGAATCGTGGTAGCCCCAGCAGCACCCTAAACGCGTTGTTGTATTGAACACGTATGGCATTGTATGACCCAAGTGTGTAGTTAACCCACAGGCTGCACGTGTAAAGTGTTTGGCAGTAAGACTTAAAAAGAGTCAAACACGGACGGAGAGATTATGAAAAACGGCTCAATCAACTATATCGGGAAGTGTGTCTAGAATTTTCTAATACCTTTTTTAAAGTTCCATATTGAGACACGAAGCAACAAAATTCGATCTAAATAAAAACGGCCACATTCCTCTAGATCGTGTTTTGTTGCTTCGTGTCTTAATATGAAACTTTATAAAAGGTATTATTATTAATACGAACGGGATATTTGCCATGTTTATTATTTGTTGTGAGTTCCCGATATTTCGGCGAAAAAAGCGAGTTGAATATCGGGAACTCACAACAAATAATAAACATGGTAAATATCCCGTTCGTATTAATAATAATATTAGTGACCATGACAGTTTAAAAACTTTTATAAAAGGTATTAGAAAATTCTAGACACACTTACCGATATAGTTGATTGAGCCGTTTTTCATAATTCCTTCTCAGTCACGAGATAATTATGTTTTTAGAGTGGCGATAGTGGACCGGTGACAACGCTCTTAAGTACAGTTTTTTTATTTTTATTATTCATCTAAAATCAGTACTTCAAAGAAAATGGAGCCTTTAGTTTCGCCATTTTATGTGAATTACCATTAATGAGGACACGGGCGGTGGGGACAGGACCCACTTCCTGGTTTACGAGTGAGCTGTTTTGCATGCATATGTAAATCGGATAACCATGCAATATTATTATGACATGGGGCTGATCTGATGGTGGAGCCGGAAGGTGGCCATGGAACCTGTAATAAAACGGCGTAAACTCATCAAGTTTGGGCTAGTTTGATTCGCCTTGACCACTACTCTGGTACCCTCTTTTTTTCTCTCTTACTGTAAAATGTAACACGCTTTTATTTCAAAACTTGAGACTGTGATAAGTACACAAAGATTTAATATAGGGTATGAAGTTTCAAGATTTGAAGATGGATGATTTTGACATAGACGAAGGAGCTTCATTGTCGCTTAAAGGTTGAGAAATCTAAAACTGCGTATTTCCAATCGGAATAAAAATTTACGTAAAGAAAAAAAAAATCGTAATAAATTGTTCAGTTCCATAAATACATAGTAATAGAGTATTTATGGAACTGAATAATTTCTTCTTCGGCTTCCCTCCTACGAAATGTCAAGCCACGCCACTGACTCCGTATCCATATTCAGACACTAACTAGTTCACATCTTTTCACGGCAATGCTATATTTAAGGCTCCTACAGACACGACATGCGACGCGACACAAAGACACCGCTCTTCACGCTACACGCGGTGCCTTTGAATCGCGTCGCGTGTCGTGCCTGTTTGTAGGAGCCTTTAGGCTTAGACAAGGTTAAATTAAACACATATAATGTTTAGAAACCCTTTATTTCCTTCTTTCGCATTCATTTCATTCGCATTGCCAGCGATAACAACCCTTTTTACTTTATACTTTAAAACCCAAAGTTGTGTAACACATTGGGTTGACATACCATCATTTAACAGAATCAATAAACAAAGTGGTAACGTAATGAGTTATCTAAAGAAATACATTTTTACTTGACAGTAATTTTTATCACCATGTATGTAAATATTTTGTTGATGGATTTAAAACAAACAACACGGGTATTACATGAAAACAAATCCCAACATCCGTTATTGGAAACTATAATTCAGCTAGGTTAGTCAAGCTCAGCTTATAAGATTACCATCAGTTGCCCAATTTATACGTCTGTATACTCCATTTATCATAATATTAGAAAAATAACGGCAAAATAACGACAGTTATTGTGTAGTATTGTATTGAATAGTATTGTATTGAAATTGTAACTGAATTTAGTTGACATTATTGATATTTTTAAATTGTATTACTCTATTTGCATACCCATGTGATGGTAAAACATGGAGAACTGTATTATAAGGAAGAATATCTATGTATCTCTTACCCATGTTTGCAAATAAATAAATGATTTATGATTTATGAAATTACTGCACTTTAGAGTTATTTTAAAAAAAAATGTTAGTGGTAAATAGTAATCTAGTTATTGCTTTGTATGTATCGAGAAATAACCTTTCGATTTTATTATACGTTTTATATCAAAATAACAAAAGGGTAATCTAATAACCGTTATTTTTCTAATCTATGCAAGTAAATAAAATTTAAGTTCTGTTTTTAATGTCGAAATAACTTTAAATATCAAAATAACAGGTTTTTACTAAATGCATAAATATGAAAGTTAATACAGTACTTCTTACAAAAATACAATTTTTAAATTTTTTGTCTGTGTCAGTCTGTTTGTTCCGGTTAATCTCCGAAACGACTGGACCGATTTTGACGGGACTTTCACTGGTAGATATCTGATATCATAAGAAAACTGCGGGCAGCAGCTAGTGTTATAATAAATGGAGTATATAGTTTAGCTAGATAATAAAAATCCAAGATCTTTGATTTACTAAAACCAAAAAAAGTGGAAAAATGCCATAGGCGCTTGATCCTATAGCCACATCAACGAAACCGTTCCACCAAAATGTACAGAAACATGGCATCAAAATTTCAATCATCATGTGGTGTATTGCATTTACTTACGTCGGAATAACAAACAATGGGTTCAATAGGGATGATTTGATGACTAAAAATTTTTTTTTTATTAAAAAATATTGGTCACGTATCTTTTTTCTTTTTTTACGTAATAAAAACATTACGGCGATACATTGAGTTCAAATATGGCATGACGTCACTGCTCGCTAGATTTTATACGTAGCTGTGAAGTAACGAGCCCCCACTCCCCAAGTTTAATGCGTTTTATCTAAGTATTTTTTTATTAATATGATAAAGCAAAAAATACGTGTCTAATATTTTTTTATTATCTGATTAACGGACTAAACAGTTTTTCTTTTTTTTTACCCAGGACACATCCCTATTAACATAAATATTGCACAAAAATGTAAGTTATGGTTTGGCTACTACCTATAACCCTACACGGGCCCGCGTAACTACCTAACATTCAATTCCAATTGACTCTCGCGTCCTTATACAAACAGCAAAATTGATGAAATAACAGTTCTTAAAGTAATCAATTTGTTTCTCGAGATCGACCTGGCTATCAACTTAGCCTTAAAATTAAATTCAAGAAATAAACCCAGGAGTTTGAATGTACTTTTTATTCCTATTTTTTATTTAATCTTGATAGTTCACTACCCTTATTAAATTAAGTATTCTGTCCATTTTCAAACATTCTGAAATTATGTTTATTCATTGTTCTGAGTTCCCGATATTTCGGCGCTGTTGCAAGCACCATGATAACGGATAAACTGAAGTCACTGCGGGTGGTCACACCCAAAAATCGGCCATAGCTCAACATCTTTTGGAATCAGGATCGAACCACTGGATTGAGTTACATAACCCTCAGGTCATCTCGACAGAACGCCACTATATTCCTAGACTGGTTAGAGAAGCTATTGAGATTACCAAATATAGGAACTTCAACCGGGATGATGGGTTTCAACTGTCGAGAGCCTGGAATCCAGTGGTTCAGCTGTGTAAAAACCGAAGAAGTGCCGAAAAAAGTTCGCGAGCGGACACAGTGAGTTTCGTGTGTCGGGAACAGAATCGAGTTGCGAGTGACAGTGGTAGCGGTACTGAGTGCAAAAAACGAACAAGAAAGAGGGTAGACCGTTTTGTCTGCTCATAAACACCCACCCGCAGTGACTTCAGTTTATCCGTGATCATGGTGCTTGCAACAGCGCCGAAATATCGGGAACTCAGAACAATGAATAAACATGGTAAATATCCCGCTTATGTTAATAATAATATTCTGAAATTAAATTTACGTTAACGCAAACATATCTGGAATAATTTAAAATTACGCAACTCAGGACCCCAAGATACAGGCGCTCCCTATTTTGGGGACCACTGTACAAATAACTATGTAAATTGGAAAAGTTTATGAGTTTATGAAAAGTTGGCTTAGAATAACCCTATTTTTGGAAGGCTCTAAAGTTTAAGGTCGATCTCGATAAAAATCTTCAAGCTATCAATCGCAGACAAAAAACTATCTTGCATTACATTTTGAATTTAGAAAGCATAAATTAGAATCGAATTTTGAATCAGTCCAATCAGTTACAATAATACTTATTTTTAAATACCATTTTTTAACATTGGCAAGGTTCATTCTCATTTATTTATGTGTGCAAGTTTTATATTAAATAATCGGATATTCAATTTTATATACTTTATTGGGCAACAGCCATGTTGCAAAATGCATTTAAATTAACTTATAATATAAGTACAATATAAAAAAAAAACTTGAAGAATGTAGAATATTCCCAAAAGCCAGCAAAACTGCCCAATTAAAAATCGTCCTGAAATACGAAGAAACCCTCCAACTCCTGATAGGAAGAAATATAAACAACACAAAACATTCAGGTGATACATTCTGGAATGTGCGAAAATTATTCATAATAGTGTAAATAAGTACTATTTAAAAAATGGAATGCTGTTCGTTGGTAAGCGCACCATCACTTGAGAACGGCTGGACCAATTTGGAAATTTTTTTCTTTTAATATACGTACTAACTTTTCAAATTTTTCTTTCCGTAAGAACCTGATTCGGACTGAATCAGGTTCTTACGGAAAGAAAAATTTGAAAAGTTTCCGGGAAAATTGGAAAATTCGGGAAAACTGACAGTGCATTTTCTATAAGAATATTGTATGAATTATTGAAACTTGGACAGGCCAACGTCTGTTCGATCAGCTAGTTAAAAATAAATAGTAACACAGACGCACTGAATAATTACTTAGGTACATGTAAGTGACAGATAATATACAGGTAAATAATTATATTTAAGTGTAGTTGGTTTGCGAAAAACTACAGTAAAATTGCTTCAAACAGTGTTTCTTATAGCGTGTCTAATCGTGTAAATTTAAACTATAGTTATGGCACTTTTAGTAATAAAAAAAATAACAACAAACAGAAACATATTTTCTATCTTTGGGATAAGGTATAAATCCTTTACAATATTTTCTACAATTTCATCTAGATAGATTATAATGAGTATCAACTACCATAAGAACTGATTTGATATCCTACCTATTGCGCCTATTAATATTTTGCCATATTATGATATTCAAATCAACTACTTAGGTACTGGTGTGCATTAAATCATACCTGAGCATAATGAAATTTAAAAAAATACAAGGAGTAACATCAGTCAAATGGATTTAAAAACTATAGGTACAAGATCTTGGTTAGTCTTAGAGGTAGGAACAACACAATACTATAGTATTTTCTCTTCCTGTATTTTATATTTAGTTACTGTAAATTAGGTACCTACATAATTACAATAGATATTTATTCAAATATTAGTCTACTTATATTAACTACATTCCAGTGTAAAGAATGTCACAAAATACATGGATAGAATGATCGCTTATCTGAACCCTAATTGCGTAACACACTATCAAACGCAATTTGAATGATTTTGAAGTATATTGCTAATCCATTGCTTCATATGTTCGAAAAATTTGTCTGTGCAACAACGGAAATAACGCAATGAATGTTGTTGAACTGTCAAATGAAACCCATTCCTACTGCTAGTGTGTTACGCAATAAACCCATTAGCAGAAAATCAACTTATACATACGTTAACATAAGTCATAATGTAATGTTCAATGTGCACGCACACTCTTTAAACTGGATTGTTTTATATACTTATCTATTTTGCATAAATTCATCAGAAAGGCCCAGAAATAGGGTTTGAAAAAAGGTTTGATAGGAAAAATATTCTAGGAACTGGAAGAAGGATACCGTCAACTGTATCTGTTAAAAGGTTATTAATGTAATCTTTCTCCAAGGAGATTTAATTTGATTTGCTTTAAGCAATATTATTCAAAGGTAAATTAATTAGCTTTAAGCTATTTAAACACCACAAATTATACCGGTATGTACTTAATAATTTTCTTTTTCCAATTTATCTATATGGACGATATAGTTGTACTCGTTTGATGTTTCACTTTTCATTTTATCAAAACTATAAAGCTTAAAATAAGAAGGCTTGACATACATAATAATATAAAGAAAGATAATACAAAAAATGGAAGAGCAAAGAACATGGTGATACTTAAAATTAAGTATATTAATTTACTATAATGCGTTGATCAATATTCATGCATTTACATACACATGACACACAGCTAAACATGAAAAAGTCTGGATAAAGAGTAATATGATCACGCACAGCGATTATGCATGAGATATAAAATACTAGAAGAAGGAAGGAAGAAGGGGTGAAACTAGAAGAGTACAAACTTTGTAAAGGAAGACAGAATACATAAATATTGACCAATACACTAGCTACAGGCCCAAAGGCTTCTTATAATTAAAATTACATCTATACCAACAACTGAGAACCCACACTTTTATTCCATTTTCATTGTAACTCGATCCTTTATCACAATGGGTGATGTGGTTTGTCGAAGCTAAAGCTAATTATTATTTAAATTAAGCTAATTATTCTAACGTAGGAAATAGGAACGTAGGTACAGGCAGGCTAGAAGATATAGCTGACAAGGTAGATAGAGGTTCAGATTTGGAGACATGAATAAAATACGGTCTACGGACCGGTCTTAGACAGTATCGGCTTGTAAAAGACTTATAGAGGTATGAGGAACAGGGTGTAAAGTTCACTCATCCTCTGTAGAAAAGGGAGGATCCTCCGACTAGACGGGTGTTGTGTCTGGTGAGCAACTGCCCGACGGTTGATGTCGGGATGTTGTATAAATGTATACCAGTCGCGCGGTAAACTCTGCCTGCGCGATGTAGAACTTGTGTGACTTCAGGTCTTTGATACTTAGTTCGCATGTGGCGTTGTAGATGCTGCCAAAGACTTAGGTATAGACAGGTATCGTAGGGATAGGTCAGGTAGAAATATATATTTTTTTGGCTTATAATTCATGGACAATTTAGCAGAGTCGCCCTATGGAATGGAAAGCGTTGGACTAGGCCTCCATATCTTCATAATTCCAAAATATCCCACTAAGCACGGATAGTTGCATAAACATTGCTGAAACTACAAATGCAAAGGTGCAATCTTGTAGCAAGATCTTGTAACGTAGATTAAATAAAACGGATTAACGGCAACGCCAGAAACATTAGATGCAATGTTGCTCATATAGATCAGAGAAAACTTTCAACAACTATCATTTGCAACGTTACGTGGACTTAACGGCAATGTTGACATGTAATAATGACATTGTAGGAATATCATTAACATAACTTACAGTAAGTTTTAAAAGTTTGTTTCTTCAAAGTATAAAAAAACAACTTTTATTAGTAATGTTGTTGCGACATCTGTTTTAACATTTTGGTAAGTTAAAACATACATGTTAAATGAAAATAGCCGTAATGTTTATATGATCTTTCTTTTTAAACGTTCATATGGGGGGTCTATCAACATTGTAGAAAGTTTCTGTCAGTTTCATGCTCAGTGGGATATATATCAGTTTATTTTATACATTAATTTATTACTCTTATGTCGTTCATATTTCAATCAAACGAGTTCGCCTGTTCCTTAAAAAATTTGGTCTACACTTGGACTATTCGTTAGTACCTAAACATACTTTTGAGAAAAAATATTGTCTCTTAATTCTCTCAATTTTTGTTCCGCAATATTTAATAAATTATGTATCATTTCTTTTGTGCAAGATGTAGGCTTACGTTGAAAAAGTACTTCATAATGAAGTAGTTGAAGTTTTTTTACGAAGCCCAAAATGCAAGTAATAGTAAGTATTCAACAAAGAAAAAGTCATTAAAAAAGATAGAAATAGTTATGCATAAAAAGGAAGGAAAAGTTTTGAAGAAGAGAAAGATGAGATGAGAAAAGAGAGGAAGATGTTTCAACAATCTAATCAATCAGAATCTAATTCCTTACGTATGTAGGTATCTCCTACGCTAAGCTAAGACTAACGCTACCTACCTAAACTTAGTCCTATATACAATCAACATACATAAAATAAAAACTACGTAAATCGAAATCCATTTGACTAAATGACACACCTTTTAATAATAAAATCTAAATCTTATGACTCAGATACTGATTTTGTTGCATGCGTCTTAGGAAATATAAATGGATACCAACTAAATAGTAAGTCACTGAAAAATAAACATGAGACTTTGCTATAGGACATAGTAGGACTGCAAAATGCAAAGAACATTATTTTCCATGACAATATATGATCGCAGTAGGTATGTAACCAAAATTGAACTTATCCATTTACTTCTTCTTCAGATTTCTTCAACCCAAATAACGCCATAATATTAAGAATTTAATGTCCTAGTGAGTATTGCACAAAACAAGACGACACGACATCCAAACAGTGTAACATAGATACAGACAGTTCCACTACTTTACAATAATGTAGCCATATTGATGTGCTTAGCAAAAGTCTCTTTACCAAGCTTAGGAATTATGGCAAACACTTTTAATTTTATTCTATGGACTTTATTTCAAAAAAATCTTCTACTTTCCGCAATAACCGGACGGTGAGGTGAAATTACTTCACCTGACCCTGATAAATTTTCAAATTGAGTAACGAAAGGAAAAACAGATTACGCTGCTGCAAAAAGTATAGCTTTGTGTGAAGCTGGTACAAAATATTGTTTTCTAGAAGACATCAGCATAGTAGATAATACCGCAGTTTCAGAGAATGATTCTGATAAACATAATACTTGCAGTGAATGCTGATGCTGCTAGTATTAACGTACTGAAGAGATTTAAAAAAAAAATTGTATTAGTAGTGGAACCGACCCAAAGTGAACCAAACGAGCAGTCTAAGACGGAATCCATATCTTTGGACGGTAATAATGGACTAACAAGCAGTGCTCAAGTCTTAACATTAGTGGATAGCATTTCAAGTGAATTGACGGATATACAAGTGGACAAATAAATTGTTACCGATAAATATTTATACAGTTCTAATATAATTTTGACTTGTATATAATATATTTTTAATAAAGAAAATCTAAATGAAGTCAATAATGAAGTAATAAATAATAATGATGAAGACTTTATCTACATAGCTATTGAGATCAATGTTAAAGACGGCTGCTAGGTAGCCGAAAGACTAATAAAAAATGATACTAATAAATTCATAATAAAATTAGAGATTGTTGTTATTCGAATAATCGAATTATAAAATATTATTCAAATAATTATCCTGAATGAGTACGTATTTTATCATATTTGTAACAAACGTTATAACTTTTAAATTCTAAGTGTGATTT
Organism: Dryobota labecula; assembly: GCA_947523025.1. Lineage (NCBI taxonomy): Eukaryota > Metazoa > Arthropoda > Insecta > Lepidoptera > Noctuidae > Dryobota > Dryobota labecula. The sequence continues at coordinate 16,096,897 of OX383306.1, forward strand.
TTTCAAGAAAGTGCTTATACGAAGAACAGATTTTTAAGTATTTTCCTTTCATGATTATAAATGTTTAAAGCATTTAACTTTTATTATTAAGGTTTTACGCCAAGTTGAGCCAATCATTGTTCATATTAAAATCATCAAAAAATAAAAAGTCATCGTTGAGCGCGTTATTGACAGTAATTTTGCTTATAATTTTTACGATTTAAAAAATGATCGTAGTATCATCATTGAATACTGTTCGTTACATTTTTTTAAACATGCATGGGATTGGAAATGTGAATTAATTTCATATTAGTTACCTTCCATTATTTCTTGCTGTACAAAACAATATAATCACTTTCTTTTTATTTAACATCATTTTTATTAAACAAGAAACTATGGTAGTATTCATGCAAAGGCCACGCACGTCATAGTTTCACCTAGTCAAGTCCCGACTAATGAGACACATTAATTACGTTTTCATAGTCTCTTGGCAGTCGGCGGTTCTTGAAAGATTTGCCCGGTAAAAGGTGCTGGATCATTTTTTATTAACGTGTGTCGTATGGCCGTAACATGTAAAGTTCAACAAATAAACAATATTTATTGGAAAATCAAGTGTGCACCAGGAATTGAGATATACATATGTGGCCTTTGCATGCTAACTCTCCTATCTACAAACTCAACTCAAGAACAGAACATTTCCACCTTCATTGAACTACGAGGACTGCGTGATCCTGGGGTTCCGAGGACACTGCATCAGGTGCCTCTGCCAAGGTAAGTCGCGAGCCAGCACGTTCGTGAAGCAGTACGGGCACTTCCACTCGTCCATGCCCAGGGCTGGAATGAAACAAATTCAGTAGAAGATCATGTGGATTTCGAAGTTTGAATTGGCCAGCAGTCGGCAATTGATAATAATTTTATTTAATAAAATGGCTGTGAAATTGTTTGCCCATGCCAAACGCAGTCATGGACAATGCTGCCGCACTAACGAAAAATGCAATAACTTGCTTACTGAAAAACCGAGTTCCTGAAGGATCAATAAAAAGTTGCTGAGATTTCGATTCGCTGACTCCAAATATATAACTCAACGAATATATTGGCGAATATATTGACGAATATATTACGAATAAATTTATAACTCAAAATCGTCCAAAATCGAGTTATTGCATTCTTCATTGGGGCGGCAGAATGCTCCTTTGGAGCTTTAGGTGCCTTCCTCATCGTTCTAGATTCAATCATATATTTTTTTTTATCTTTATAAAAACAACAGTCTTCTCTAATCGATCTCTGAAAATCGATTACGATCAGCTTAATTTTATGGCTGTCGTTACTACGACTGGCCACTAAAACTTAGTTTCTGCAAAATCAAGTTGCATAATTATAAGAAGCTCAAATTTGACTCTCACGTATACAGTTGGCGTGGTAGTCAGAGTCATCAGTCCTGAGAGCAGCTCCACACTTGTGACACGCCTTCCAGCTACCTTCACTCATCGTGCACTCTTCTGCAATATCACAAATATGTAAATCTTCAGAGAAAAACTCAAGGTTCAGAAATATGTATTATATCACCTCTAGTATTTTGAATACTGCAGTATTTTACATGGATCGACTACCTATCCGACCTCCACAACCCAGTTACTAGGTCCCCCCCCCCCTTGGTAAGTTTGGTTGTCAGACTTTCGGGCTTCTGAAGACCCGTAACAACTGTCAAAGATCTACAAATGACGGCTTAACGTGCTTTCTTAAGCACGGAGGGACCTTGGTATGTAAACATGGTCACCCATCCACGGCTTACCTGATCGATCGACCCATGCGACTTAGCCACAAGCGGCTAGGACTAAACTAGGTATGCTAAAAGTAAAATAGACGACTGGCACGCGTAGGTGCGTAACGAAGGGCTGCGTCTTACCACAGTGGCATGAGCCATACAACGTGTTTTTTTTTTATATCGCATAACTCTTACATAATAATCGTGAAATTGTCTGAGAAATTAAAACAAAAAAAAAAGATAATTGAAAAATAATTAATATGCCAGTTGATTCTTTGATGTCTCAATCATAGGTACCCAAGAGTTATGGGGTATCTAAACAAACACCTTGTATTGATAGGACCCACCACAAGGTGAGCCGATGAACTGGTCGCGGGAATTAATTCGCTAGATGGCTGGTTAATCTGGCGATGATTGGGGGAGGCCTTTGTCCAGCAATGGTCGTCCTTCCAGCTGAATGATGGTAATGATGACGTACCCAACAGATGTGCATGTAACATCCTCGCTTCAAGCGCGACGCGGCAGTGTGGGCAGCGCGCTAGCAGCACGCAGCGCCGCCAGTAATGGGCCTCGAGTGCGTCCGCGCGCACGCGACGACCACACCACGTGCAAGTCGTGCTAAAAACGACGAAAGTAGTCATCGGAGTTCTCCTTTACCTCATCGCCACTTATTAAATTACTCGTCGAAATATCAAATGACGGTTCTTACAACAGAACATTCTCGTCTTTACGATCTGAATAAGTTTTAGCTCTAGTAGGTCCTATACTCACTGCAAACTGATGGTTTCTGGTATGTTTTCAGCCACATCCACGTTACCGACTTCATAAGGCTCGTAGTGGTGTTCACTGCTTGTGGCTTGATGTCTTCTACCTGGAAACATATTGATAAATATTGCCCAACTTGAGCATAAGTACGATCACCATTCAATTAAGTCGCACAAATGTACAAAAATCATGACAGCAATTATTAAAAACTGGTATCTCACCTGGACTATAATACCCGCTCTCATCCATCTGGCTATGCTCATCAAGATGTAGGTTCCTCAACCCAGCAACCAGCTTCGGCGACTCCAACACTCCTTCCCTGAAGTAATCCGCTTTCACTTTCGGAGAATCCAAGCTTCTGCAGTCCGAATCACACCTCATATCATTCCTGGACATCTGTGGGGAGTCCATGGGTAAGGAATCCATACTTCGAAGATCATTCTTAGAAGTTTTAGGGGAGCCTAAAGACGGGGAATCCCGGTAGTCTAAATGCAACGGTTCATAGACGGTGACGGGCCGTTCTTTCAGCTGTGGCTTTGACGGTTCGTGGTCGTAATGGATCATGGAGTGACGGTTTTCGGAGTTACGGTTCGTGCGACGGTAGACAACTTGTTCGGAGGATTGGCTGTGACTGTGGCTTTCTTGGAAGTGTACCTGGGGGTGTGAAGATCTAGGTTAGAAATGTTTGATATTTTGAGGGTGTAAAAGTGACTTTGGTGATAAATTACTAAGCAATAGAGAGTTAGGTAATAGTTAAAACTTGAAGATGAATTTGACACAGACAATCACTAATAAACAACCAAGTTGGTTTTAGAGACAATTTTAATTCAAGGAGTTAAATAACAATAACTCACTTTCTCAACTCCACCCGACGCCGCCGATCTAGGCGAGTGCTTCGGACTGACAGCGCTATCCAGCCTCAACTTATTATAACCTGGATAATTCGAGAAGTCTTTCGTAGTCGTCTTTGGAGTATACCTCTTCGTTGGCGTCTTCTTCAAACTACTTTTTGTTTTGGCCGAAGTATAACTACCAGTCAAACTAGAAGGGGCTAGGGTTGCCCCACTGACGCTTGAGGTCATGGATTTTAAGCTGTAAGATGACGCAGCTCCAATGGATGTCGTCATGCCTAAGGAGGCTGTCATTCCGCTGACGGTGGTGCCGCTTCTAGTGGACTGGGTGACGCTCGCTGTTTCTAGAGTTGAGTCGGCCATGGACTGGTCTGCGCCGTTGAGAAGTTGCTCTTCCGTAGGCGCTTGGTTTAGCATTTTCTGAAGGAAGAAAAAAATTGGTTTAAGTAAACGGAGGTTGACGGTGAAGGAAAACATCGTGAGGAAATGTCCTAGAACCAAAAATTCGAAGACCTGTGACATCTAGGAACCCGCATATCGCACGCAACCCGCACTGGGGCCATATGCTGGATTACGGCACACTTCCTCTCTGTCTTGAGAAACTGACTTTTTACATAAGATTTCTTTCCTCTGTGCTTGTTGTACGTAGGATGTTCCATAAGTCTTGCAAAAATCTAACTATTTATTCAACTTTTTCAAAATAAGAACCATCACTGTTAATACACTTAAGCATGCGTTCAAACTACGTATTAAACATAATCTTCCACTGATCCTTTGTGATACTGGCACAGGCCTCATCACATGCACTTATTAATTCGTCTTCAGTTGCAAATCGTCGTCCTTTCAACTTTCAACCTCTTTGAAATTCCTTATAGCACCTGAACACAGTAGAAAGAGAAGGGCTCTCTTTACCAAAGGTATTAAACATTTCTTCGTGGCACTCCTGATAAGACAATCCACGTTTGAAATTGTAAAGGAAATCACTCTGTACCTACTCGCGGTTACCGAGACTAGCCATTTTCACAATTTATTTTATTTATTTACCAAATATTACTGATGCCAAGCCGGACAAACACTGCGTGCATGGACTTGTAAGTGGCAGATAACCATACGCTCAGTCATACATGTCCAAACTTGTTACATTCTTTCTATTGCTACACTTATGGAACAGCCTACGTAAATCTATCGAGAGAATTTTTTTAAGTCTAATAGGAATCTTCTGAAAAGCTCGGATTTGTAGTGATCATCACACATTAGCAGCCTGTAGCAAGCCTTAAGAGGGCATAAAAAAATATTATCTCGTGACTGAGAAGGAATTATGAAAACCGGCGCAATAACGAACCTCGGTAAGTGTGCCTAGAATTTTTTAATTCCTGTTATAACGTTTCATATTGAGACACGAAGCAACAAAATTCGATCTAAGCGGCCACATTCCTCTATATCCTATTTTGTTGCTTCGTGTCTCAATATGAAACTTTATAAAAGGAATTAGAAAATTCTAGACGCACTTACCGAGGTTCTTTATTGAGCCATTTTTCATAATTCCTTCTCAGTCACGAGATAATATTTTTTTTAAAGGAGTAGTGGCGCTAGTGGACCGTTGTACAGACGCCAGCACATCAAGCTACTACAATCTGTCAAATTTATTTAATAGATTTTCAACTTTATCACTACACGATAACGTTCAAAGTTGATTGCGAAAACTTGACAGTTTCGGGTAGCTTGACCTGCTGGCGTCTATACAAGCTCTTAAGGTGAAACGAGTCGATACCTTTTCCATACAAATTTCGGGGGGTATTACTCCACTGTTTGACATTGTACATCCAAAGTTAAACATGATATCGTCTTGTCTTATTAATAATTTTGTCTGTACGGAAGCAGAATATTAAAATAAAAAGCCATTAAAAAATTATAAATGAGCCAACAAAGATTCGTTTTTCCTGCTAATGTTAACACAACTTTGGGCGTAAATAAGTAATAAAAGAAGTGTAAAATCTCCAAAACAAAGTCCGCTCTGATAAAGCTCAATTATCGAAGATTTTAATAAACTTTATTTGTAATTGATTTATCCAGTTGTTTTTTCATAAAACTCAACCTACCAAAGAACTTTTCGTATTTTTTTACGCGTGCGGTTTACTATGTATTATCGTGCGTTTCACTCAACACACGATGACAGACACGATGCTAGGTGAGACAGCGTGCTTTTTGGCCACGCCCACTAGTGAGTTCAAGCCCGTGACTAGTTGGCTCTTAAGCCTCTCCATTTGCAAGCTCGTGAGATGGATCTTTTGCCATCTATTTTTGGCCGCGATGATCGTAATTTTTGGACGAGGCAATTTTAGTGGAGTTCACAAAAATAAACATATAATTTTAATGAACTTTACCAAAATTAACACATCTGTAAAATTCAAGTGTCTGTTTGTAATGTCTAAATAACAGCTTTTTCTAAATGCTTAGGAAAGTATTTAAAAAAATAAGATATTTTCTGTCTGTCCATCTCTCTGTTCAGCTAATCTCTGAAACAGCTTGACCAATTTTGACGGGAGTTTCACTGGCAGATAGCTGATGTTATAAAGAGTAATTTAGGCTTATATTTAAGAAAAAGCACGTGGGCGAAGTCGCAGCCAGCAGCTATTACCTAATATGTTTGGAGGAGTTGAACCGAAACTGAGTAAGTAGACCAAAACACCACTGACCTGCATATCAATCCTATCAAACTGCTGGAACAGATGCCTGTATATCAGATTCCTTCTCGTCACCGCATCATCAGGGGGTAGCTGAGCGCGCACTACTCGAGGTGACCTCGCATACGCTGCAAGCAAGATGCGTTCAGCGGCTGCTCGGACTGAACCAGCTGCGTGTTGAGCTCCTGCAGCGCCGCATTCCGCTAGACGACGAACTGTTAAGCCGCTGGAAAAATAATTGGGTTATATGGAGATTTACCTGGAGGTGATGGATCATTACGTATATCTGGGACATAGTTTATCTTCTGGAAGAGACCTCGCATACAACTGGCCTGGGGCCAAGTCTGCTATTTTTATAAATTCGTCACTCCAACACGATTCCATTGTCATTTTGCGAAAAGTTCGTAATCTGCTAAATTCATAATGGTCGATCATTGGTCGGTCAATGGTCTCGTAATAGAATTATGTATATAAACTTATACCCAAAGTCTCTAATTCAGATAATTTATGTAAACAAAGTAATGTCAAGAAATGTCACTGTCAAAATGACAGGATAGTGGTGCAAAAAATTTTATCATTAAATGTTTTTGCAAATATTCATCGATAAAATTAAAGTGAATTAATTATAAGAACTATGCAAAGAAAATACCGTTGTCAAACAATGGTGTTTGTAGTGTGTCGGAGACACGGTATATGGCTGTCATAATCAGCCCTTTTAAGCCCAGTGCTAGACGTAGGCGTCCCAAAATCGATTTCCAATCGAAACAGTTTACATCCGTTTTCATCCAAAATGAGGCTAGATATGCTACTTACAATATGAATCTATTTATGAGAGTTGTAAATTAGTGTTCGTTAAATTAGTGTGTGTGTGTTAGTGAGTCTATAAAAACGGCAAAAAACCACGTTCGTTGTATGGTCGCCCCCTTAGATATTTATTTTATTCTGGTTTTTAGTATTTGTTGTTATAGCGGCAACAGAAATACATCATCTGTCTAACTATCACGGTTCATGAGATACAGCCTGGTGATAGACGGACAGACAGACGGATAGCGGAATCTTAGTAATAGGGTCCCGATTTACCCTTTGAAAAAGCTTGACTTGTGGGGCATTGATTTAAAGGATATACCCTAGTAGCATTTTTGTTGGCGTTTGGTTGGGCCACATACCTCTGAAGTTGGCCCAACTAAATGCCAACGGAAAATGCTACTAGGGTATGAACTACATATTGAACTGCTATGTAGTGAGGTATAAGAATCCAGGGATGCACGAAATTCAATTCAATTCTATCTACATAAAAGCCATGATAATGTGTAGAATAGAAAGAAATAATCACTTTTATATTTCTTGTTTTTTTAAATGAGTATGCAACCTTCATGCTTTGACCTCTCCGTCCAACCGTAGAAAAATATAAAACAAAAGACTAACGCGTTCCGAATCTTATGCCTAATTTGAGTCATGCATTCATCGGGGATATAGCTCAGTGGTAGAGCAATCGACTGCAGATCGATAGGTCCCCGGTTCAAATCCGGGTGTCCCCTAACTATCGTATTTTTTGTAGAATCTAAATTGAAAAGAACGCAGCAAGATATTTTGTAGTTCAATGAAATCATTTTTAAACCGATTGAATGAGGGCTACCATTTTTGTGTTCACCAGTTGGCGCCACTGTCGAGTAAGGTCCTGAAGTGTAGCTGAAGTTTGTGAAAACAAAGTTAACATTTAAATCATATTTAAAACCGTACCGTAAAAATATCGAGCATGCCGCAGTGTTGCGCAGTCCCGTTTTGTTCAGAAAAAGGAGGACATAAGTTTCCGAAGGATGAAACTGTCTCAAAGCACTGGCATTCATTGACCCGTAACTCATATTTGCCATAGTTAATCTCAGGTACCTATTGCAAAATATTCACAACATTAATCAGATAAATATAACGGCGCAAATATGACAACCTTATTGGGAGCTATATGTTTGAGCCGTTTGGGGTGGAAACTCTAGGACCATGGGGTCCGAGTGCCCACTATATAGTTTTTCGAGACATCGCTAAGCGGTTGGTCGACTCTTCACGTGACCAGAAGGCTGACCTATTTCTTGGCCAAAGCAGCAGTATTGCCATACAACGTGGCAATGCTGCCAGCCTTTTGGCCACTTTTTCTGTTAACAGCGATGCGGACGAATTTTTTGATGCCCTTTTATTCTTTCACCTCCCTTTTTTATTTTTATTATATATACTTGTAAATATTATTATTACTTAAAAATTAATTAACTATAATAATTATTAAAAATAAACGAAACAAAATTAATCTAATTTGAAATAAACCCGCGTAGTCCACCCACAAACAGTTGACATTTCGGAGACCTCACACTACACTAGCGCTTCTAGCGGCGAATTCATACTCGATAGCCCTCTTAGCTTCCACTGGTATTAATCAAATTACTTATTTATTATTTCTATGAAGGTATCTACATATTTTGATGTTCATGGAGTTCTAAATTTTGCCTTTCACAAAACGCAATTATTGTCCACATTTTGCATCTATCCCTTTACCAAAACCACACCAAAACCATTCAAATCAATTTTATTTTTATTTTATTTATTCAAATCAATTCATTTTTATTTGCATTAAAACATGGTATCACAGATGTTACATTAAAATTAGTGCTTACATGTTTTGCTATACATACTATATAGCGTGCAAACTTGTCGGTATGCGTTACATCACATAGTGTACAGCATATTTAGTCTCTACAAATTCTTTAATAGAATAGATATTTTGTATATTTAGCCATTTATATAGTTTGTGCTTAAATGCTCTAGAAGTCAACGTTTTTAAGTTGCTTGGTATATTATTATAAATAATATTTCATCATTAACACCTTCATAAGGACTTTCTTTACCAAAATGATTGCCAAACTTACCTATTTTTGTCGGTCGATATACCATGGCTTAGTATTAGCTGTTCCAACATCTGGAGTCGAGAGAGCGCCAGTCGAGGATGCATTGATGCTGCTACCGGACGAACTAACTGCTGGGGTATTAGGTGGAGACTCCTGCAGTGAACAACATAAGGTATGTTAATGATGGTTAAAGGAGCTCATGGCTAAGTAAAATCAGCCGCACGGTCAATCCATCGGGTTAAGCGGTTGGAGGGGTAACCAAGGGGTTGGTCCGTGGATGGTTGTCTAGTGGTAAAACCACCTGTCTCAGATCCGGAGGTCCCGGGTTCGATTCCCAGCGGGGGCAAAAATTTCTGCTCGGTTTGGTTGGTGGTAGGGCTTGTTCTAAGTCCGCCTGGCTAGCTACCACCATCTTATCTAAGTATGTCGCCAAACAACAATATTAACAATATTTGTTGTGTTTCGGCAGTTAGAGGTAAGATAGCCAGTTCCTCTGTGGTTGAGGATTCCGGGTGAAGCTCGCTTCCATCTTCGGCCTCATCACTTACCATCAGGTGAGCTGAAGGCCAAGAGCTTCCCCGTTGTATGTAAAAAAAAATATACTTAATACTAATATTATAAATGTGAAAGTAACTCTGTCTGTTTGTCTATCTGTCTGTCTGTCTGTATGTTACGTTTTCACGCTTAAACCGCTGAACCGTACATCATGAAAGGAGATTGCCACGGAACAGGTCCCTTTTGTGGTATCGTGTGCCTGATTGGAATAATAACCTAAAAAGTTTTTTTTTTTTTTTTGTGTACAGGGTATTTTTTATACAATTTCTTTCACCCTGGGAATAAAGTTAAAGTTAATTAACAGTTAAACAGTACGTCGGCATCCGTTTGATTGGTAAGTATACAAAAAAGTTGCCAGGTATCAAAGAATTAAATAACTAATAAAAAAGACGTCTGTTAATCAATTGAGTAATCGATATCAAAATAAAACTATGATTAAACAATAAAAAAAACAATTATTTAAATATACGTATATGACATATTGGCAGTTCTCAACATTTGAATTTAGATCTCAACATTTGACAACTTCAACGCTACTGTGTTAGCGTTTTGTTTTCACGACTATGAGGTAGAATAATGTTATCCCTGTCCTTTTGCATGCGTATTATTGTAAATCTGAAATAAACAAAGATAGGTGTAGGCCAAATATGAGTTTATGTAAGTATTTTTGATGACGAAAACTATTGGATATACAGTGCTCATAGTCGATGCGAGTAAAAGCGATGGAACCTTGACAATAATAGGTCGCATAAATTCATAACAGGCCTACTTACATTCATAAATTATAATAGATGTTCACAAAAGCAATAGACACAAACATAATAGCTATGTATTTAGAAAACGCCTTATTTAACAAAGTTGGTGAAGTCGATTTTTTTATAAATTATAAAAATTGATCTGGCACCATTTACTTGCACATGTCACAGACTGAGACTGCTCATGCAGGTTCGTTATTTGCGTGATTGCATTGTATCGTAAATAATATCTCAGAACTACTTACTTATTATTATACTTATTACTTTACTTACTTATTATTATTTTATTACTTATTATTTACTTAGATATTATTTACGATACGTGCTTTTTCTGCTATGTAGTAGCAGAAAAAGTACGTATCGTAAGTTGAGCTAATAATTTCCTCGAGTGCATTTTGTTTTGTGAGATATTTGACTCATATTAGTGCTGTTCTTTGTGAGATATATGACTCTTAGTGCTATCCTTGGTGAGATATTGGACTCCCGAACCGATAAGGAGGAAATGTCAATGTCAATTTCGAATTATAATCTAGATTTTTACAACCGAAAAACATGATATCTCTTGAGCCAGGGTGAATAAATGAAAAATGGTTTATGATTATGAAAATACAATGTTTTTACTATTATGTAAAATAAAAATCTTCAAGGAACAACAATTTTCCACTGGGATCGAGCTTCCCTTACAAAACGGGCAATCTCCTTTGGCAGAGATATAGCCTGGGATATGGAGAAGGACATAGACTACTTTTTTACGCGATAACCGACATCCATGCGGGCGGAGCCGCGGGCATAAGCTAGGCTTTACATAAATCGAGACTCCTTCGTGCCTCGGAAAGCACGTTAAGCCGTTGGCCCCGGCTGGCATTCATGCATGGGTCTTTGACAGTCGTTACGGGTCGACAGAAGCCCGAAAGTCTGACAACCAGCCTTACCAAGGGTATCATATTACTTACCCAGTAACTGGGTTGTGGAGGTCAGATCGGCAGTCGCTCCATGTAAAATAGGTTCATCTGGTTAGACTGGAAACCGACCCCAACCCCAGTTTTTTCCGTTTGTCCTCCACTTTTTACTGGACTCTCAGAACCAGGGGGAGTCTTCTACATATTTATCGCTTGGCCTTCATTATCGCCAGTGGTTTTATTAAGGTTTCGGATAGGACTGAAGTTGCTAGACTAGGTACTCATCAGTCCAACTTTAAGTTCACTATGTTTTACAGGATCAAAATAATACTTTGATTTTATATTTCTCCCGAAAACGATTCGAGTTTGATTTTGTTTCCGATTCGAACTCGTTTCTGATCCGAACTCGATTTAAGACCTTATTCCCGAAAAATTGTAAACCAAGATCGACATAGGTTCGAGTATTATCAGGGTCGTTATGCGTATCCGGCGGATTACGTCATCGTCAAGTGCTCTGTCTTTGGTTAGTAACTTTTAGGTAGTTGAATGTTTTCACTTTCCCACGTTAAAAACGATACCTTAGAGCTTTTTTATTTTTTTATTTAAACTTAACAAAACTTTGGAAAAAACATTTTTTTTTTAAATTTTTTTTTTTTTTTTTTGGGAATAAAGTGTAATCGAACCACGACTTGTATTTAGCTAGTCTGTGCCACGAGCTGTCAACTGTCAAATCATATGCAAAGAGCGCTGTTGTTCATCAATTTAACTTTGTGGTTTAACGCTTTGGTTAACTCAATTAAAGCTATTGACACTGACTGCTGAGACATTACCGTGCCATGGCTTCTTCCTACTATTCTTTGTTAGCTTTCAGTACCAAAAAACTATAATGCAACCAAAATCTGAAAATGCTTTTCTTTATTTTTTCCTTTTTTTTTTCGTTTGGTTGGATTCTTCATGTATCATGTTAAATCTTCTACCGACACATTAAACAACTCCTTCAAAAACGATAATTTCTCCGAAATTCTTCCGAATCCATTTCCATCGCCCGGGTGTTATAACGACTCAACCTTTGCATATTTCTTCCCGCACAAATATCCATACGATTTACTTCCTCAAGAACATTGAAAAACGACGCAAGGCGAGCCATAATAATAAAGAATTTGAAAAAATTAGGCAGCTTCTGAATAAAGTAGCTTCTTTGATATTGTTTAATTTTGATCCAACAACTCGATATCTACGAGTATCTGTCAGATGGCGTGTGGAGTACGAACTTTTCGATCCTAACGAAATTTTCCATCGAAGTTAGTTTCGCTTGGAACCACCGCACGATCGTGCGCTAGTGTCGGATTCAAGAGTATGGGATCGGCATTTATTTTGAATCCAATTCGATTGATTCAGAACTCGATGCTGTCGGAAGTAAGGCCCCTGGTCTTACCAATGAATCGTCATCATCATCATCATCTGCGTAGACTTTTCCCAACTAAGTTGGGGTCTGGTTCCAGTCTAACCGGATGTAGCTGAATACCAGTAAATATGGCAATACCTAAATATCAAGTAGAATTTATTTATCTGACACATGGACCTATTTAAACTTCCCTGTCACAGGTTTGGTAAATAATTTTCTGACCACATGCAGATTCGAGTTATTCCGTTTATAAATCCCACAGAACAGATAGTGGTTTATCCATCCCAAAAAATCGGCCCTAAGGTGGATTCGCGGAAACGCATGTCAGCGAATTCACTCTAACCGCCTTACTTATAAACGCGGAATAAAGATATACTAGGAATAACTTCGATGACATTTATTCCTAGTATAACTTTATTCCGCGTTTATATGTAAGGTGGTAAGGCTTTAAATGCCGTTTATCTAACCGCTTATTAGTTGGGAAAAAAAACAGTGTAAGGACTATTTTTGTAGATAATTGCATGTTACATTTTTTTTTTTACTTATCGTTTGGCCGAAAAATGCACAAATAACTTTTTTTGCACACGCGGGATCGATGGGGACTTTTTGACATTTCTTTTATATTGATGGTATAAACAATCAGACCAAGATTCAGCTTTATGCGAATTAATGTAACCTTGAATGTTTATTTTGTCCGGACTATAGGGTGTATTCTCGGACATACGTTTCAGCGTATCCACTTTAGGGTGAATTTTTGAGGTATATAAACGGAATAACCTGCAGATTCAAAATAACAGACACAGCACAGCCATACCTGACTTGAGGACAGTCAGCAACAGTGAGCACAGTATGCTGTGCAGTAGAATGTACCCTCGGAGCAGGGTCACCGCACGCTCTCAACAGCTCAGGCAGCAGCTTCTCCAAGCAACGACCCACTTCGGCAGCACACACCCTGGAAATTGAATCCTTTCTGGCGATTTCCCTGAACAGAATTTTAAACAAAATAAATACAGTTCTATTTAACCACCTCTTCGAAGTTCTGTGGCAATCCAAGTAGCGTGGATTAATCCAGAATAGAGAACATTTGATAGGTCAAAGTTGGTTCCAGTTTGAAGGTGAATGCTATGGCTTCAACCCTTAGCATATCTTCTTGACCCTCAATCACATCTTAAGACTTCCATAGGGCGATAAGTAAAGGCTTTATCAAGCTATTCATTAAACGGGACCATCAGCTTGGACGTCACGCGTTTGTTCTGTGTTTATAGCAAAATTCCTATGAGATATGTACAAAACTTCATCTTTTCTTTTTATATAAAACGTTGCCCCACACTAGGAATTTCTCCTGTATTGTGGGTGCGTTTACAAACATTTAATCTCACATACACAAACAGCCAGAGCCGGAACAACTACTTTACAGGTCATACAAATATTTGTTCCGTGCGGGGATCGAAACTGTGTGATAAGTAACAAAAAATTGGCAGTCATAAGGACCACCGACAGAAGTGAAAATACAAAACTTCGGAATACATGTTCTTTTATACATATCGATGGTCATACGTTGACAACTCGTAACCCACATTTTTTCGCAAAATGAGAAAAACTGTACATAATTTTGTTTTTTAAATTAAGCGCCAAATCTTCCCATTGATAACTCGTAATGCATAAAAAATGTGGGTTACGAGTTGTCAACGTATGACCATCGATATAGCTCATGGAAAGCGTTCGGTGACGATGACGCGAGTTCCATGATTTTTGTTCACCCAAAAAGTACACATACACACATCAAAATAAGTTTGTGATCACTAGCATAAGCTGATATAACTTTTTAAATTGAACTATATCAAGAAAAATTCTTTGTTGTGTGTTTTCTTTAAATATAAATACCCCGTTTGAAATAAAAAATAAAACAATTTTTTTTTTTAATAAACATTTTTTTTTTGTAATTAATCATAATGTAATTGTTACAGAAATTTGATAGAAAGAAAAAGACTGTTTAACCAAACTTAAACAAAAATGTATTAAAAAAGGTTTATATTCAATATAATATAACTCCTCCCCTGGCTCGAACATATGCGGTGATCCTCCTGGGCATGCTGAGATTCAAGTTATCCAGCATTTCTTGGGGTAACCTGTCCCATTCTTGAATAGCGGCTTCCCTGAGCTTTGGCACTGTCTGGGGACGTGGCTGACGTTTCCAAACTGCTCGCTTAAGAGCATCTCATGCGTGCTCTATAGGGTTTAAGTCAGGCGAGCCGAATCATAATATAATCTACCGTACCTAACAAAAAAGATTTCGATTTTTCAAAGTGATCACAAACTTTTTTTGATGTGTATATATACACAGTATACATATAGCATAGCTCATGGAAAGCGTTCGGTGACTATCGCGAACCCATAAGTTTTCACTTCAAAAATGTAGTGGTGTTACTTTGGCGAGGAGTAGACAAGTAGCAGTAGAGTAGAGTTAGACGGCGAAGACTGAGTTGAAAGTGTGCATACTGAAGCGAAAATCGTACCCCATTTCAAAAGAAGAAGTAACATAAGGACCAAAGACCAAAACCTCACCTATCCGGCACAAATTCCTTAAACAGCACTTTAACAACCTCATTGGCCTGGCTGTACACGGAGAACACCTTGTCTCTCAGTGCTCGTTGCAACAAGATGGCGGCGGCCCTGGCTGTCTTGTTAGGAGAAGTCTTGGTGCTCCCGTTGGATGGTGACGTCAGTTCAGCGCGGAGACGGGATAAACCTTCCTCTTTGTCTAGGTAGTTTTTGGAGTAGAATTTTTCGACCTGCGAATAAATTATGGAGTAATTTAATGGTTGCTAGATTTATACTCTTTTGTTTTGGGTGAAGGTGATAAATCGGTACATGAATGTTAGATATATTTTATGGTTGTGAAGTGCACTCTTTTGGACGTAGGTTGGCTAGGTTTTCCTTTATAGTTGAGCGACTTTTCATCATTTGTTTTTCCTTCGAATAAATCCAAAGGTGAAATGTTCTTTGCTCATCGATCGGACTGCTCAATATCTCTACTGTGGATCCAGCATTGTGAAATAGCTACATATTTAATTTTGGGGCAATGCAGTCATTTAAAAAGCTCAAGGAGGAATATTAATAGGTAATTTGAGGAGCTCGTGGCTAAGTAATAACAGCCGCACTGGTCGATCCGTCAGGTTAAGCTACGCTTGCCGGGGTTGGTCCGTGGATGGGTGACCATCTTTACATACCGAGACTCCTCCGTGCCTCGGAACGCACGTTAAGCCGTTGGTCCCGGCTGTCATTCGTGATTCTTTGACAGTCGTTACGGGTCGTCAGAAGCCCAAAAGTCTGACAGCCAGTCTTACCAAGGGGTATCGTGTTACCCAGTTACTGGGTTGTGGAGGTCAGATAGGCAGTCGCTCCATGTAAAATACTGGTATTCAGCTGCATCCGGTTAGACTGGAAGCCAACCCCAACATAGTTGGGAAAAGGCTAGGCAGATTGATTGCAGTCATTTAAAAAGCGAATAACATTCTAGTCTGGCTTTAACTACAAATATTATAATAATAAAAAGTTATTTGTACTCGAGTTGTGAAAAACCAGCTTTGAATAACCCAACTCAAAGACCTAGAAAGAATAATTACTGTTCCTTACAAGTGGATAACCAAATATAAGTATAGGCAGCGCAGCATGCTTCCTCTCTCGTTCGTTCAACTTGTGCGGCTGAGCTGAGCGTGAATGTGACGTGGCAGCGCTCCCTCCGCTGCACTCCTCCTCTCGAGCCTCACGGAGATACTCGTTGGTGTGGGAACTGGAACATATGGTCATTCATTGTAAATGATAAATGTTTTTATTTCTGAAAGTATAAGTAAAAACTAGATGAGGTCGGCGTTTCCTATCTGACTACTCTGAGAAGAAAGGCTCTGAAAATGAACTCAGAGGTCACACAGTCTCTTTTAAAGTTCAGACATAATCTTGGTCAGATCATGTGAAGACCATGTAGATTGAAATGGTCTTTTGAGGAAAGAACCACGAAGATTGAGTGGACCTGTACAGTCAGTACACGCATTTGCCAGTAATCGTGCAGCTCAACTCAGAACTTAAGAAGCTCCTCAACGATTCGACGACCAATACCAGATAAAGGACATTTGGGTAGGCCGCACAAATTACTCAATCTGCCATACCATGATAAAAAACGAACAGAAAAAAAAAGAACATAGTCTTGACAGAGTCAGATTGACAGAGTCTCTGAAGCACGGAATCTTGGTCTTATTATGGACAAAGACCTTCGGTTCGAAAAACATGTTGCTGACTCGGTACGAAACTGTTTTTATCGACTGAAAGTTCTGTACAAGATTAGGCCTTACTTGTCCGAAACACTACGGGAGCAACTAGCAGAAACCCTGGTTCTGTCTAGGCTAAACTACGCAGATACAGTGTATGGCCCGCGCCTACTGGCTCGCACAGATCGGCTCATTCAGAGGGTCCAAAACGCTTGTGCTCGGTTTTGTTATAAAATTCCTCCTAGAAGTCATGTAACTCCATTCTTAAACAAAAATTTCACATTAAAAATGAAATCGAGACGCAAGTTACACTTAGCGTGTCTTCTGTTTGGTGTAATTAGATGCCAGAAACCGGACTATTTGTACGACAAATTGAGTTGGATAGCAAGTAGACGAGAATGTGGGAGAAGGCAATGCTCGCAACAACTCTCGACCCAGTCGCATAATACAGCCGCTTTTCGAGGTAGCTTCCGTTATGCGGCTTCCAAAGTGTGGAATAACCTGCCACCACCAATTAGATCTATTAACTCGATCAACACTTTTAGAAAACGCCTACGGCAGTACCTCATTTATGCGCAACGGAAGCTAGACATGGTCCATTCGAATATTTCATTGATATGAAATTATTTTAGAAAAATTTATTAATTATTGAAAAGATTACCATTATTTACTGTGCAACCGTACTATTTTATTTCTTTTATTAAACACCACTATATAATTATATCTAATCATTTTTTTTTTTTTTTTTTAAACAAATATATAGTCGAGTTTATTTTTATTTCGCTACACAGTCACAAATCTATTTTTTACTTAAATATTTATACACATTATATATTACACACATTATAAAACTGATTTACATCCGTAAGACGTCTTCGCAACACAAGGTCCAGTTGAAAACCAGCGTCAGGCACTAGTTGGCTGGCATTTATGCTGAACTGGACCTATTTGGCGTAGCCGCGAGGCACACATTTCTATTTTAAGTTTTTTCTGTCTTTTTTTGTGTTCTGTGTCAGTATTGTGTGCCTTAAACTGCGTCAAATAAATTTATTTTCTTTCTTTCTTTCTTTCACATTAACAATAATTAAAATAATACATGTAATACGTTTTAAATGTAATGTATGGATTTCGGATGGATCTGATTAAATTTTTAGGGCGATACAAGTATAGGGTGTCAGAATCATAACAAATGGAAAAAAACAGACAATGTTTCATGTTCTAGCTAGACTTACTGCCTAAGTGCTGGTAGTAAGCGCTCCTCATATGCTTCAAACGTTGACCGTGGACCAGCGCTCTTGTTTCTACGCCGTACTACTGAACCTAGAAAAGCAGACGTAGTACATCACTAGTAGTAAAATGGTACGAGACAAGGTGAAATCATAGTTCCTTTACTGATGGCACATTTTTCCTACCATCATTCAACCATTTGTTTAAGTAAACCACTTCTTGTCCATTCTCTTACGCCTAATGGGACTTTCTCGTGACTGCATAAACAGAATCAGCCATTTCGTCTAAGCATAATCTGGACACAGGCCTCCTTCCTGTGGAATCCACCACCAGGGTTGGTAAATGTCACATTATATCTTCGAATTTTTGGTTCTAGGACATGCCGGTTTCCTCACAATGGTTACAAATTCATTTTCATCAATTTCATTTCGTCTGTGAGTAATCTGGGGTCTATGAATTTTGTTTTTCTTACCATTATTAGCAGCATTAGGGGTGATACTCCTCCTCGGACTGTCAGTCTCTTTCCTCAGTTCATCTTCTTCAATCTTCTTGTGTATTTCCTTCTCTTCTGGCATCATTTGGACGGGCTGTAGTTGCACTGGCTCGGGGTATGAAGGTGGAATTTCTTCTTGTAACGTTGGTTCTGGTGACTGCAATTGATATTTACTTTGAAACATTCCGGGACTTGATGGCAGCAACCTACCAATATCAAGAAAGTGGAGAAGAAGGATGTAAAGTATAGTGTCAAGGGAGGAAGTGCAACTTTTAGAAACGCCTAAGTTCTGCAGTGTAATCCAATCTTCGTTTGAGTAAAGACCCATTATTATTCTAGATTTTCATTTTTATCCGTGGTGAGCTTCCGTCACTACTTATCATTATTTTGAAATTTAAGGTCCTTTGTACGGTTTCTTAACAGTACGGCGTGTTAACTGTGCCATAGAAAAATTGTGTGAGTTTGTATAAGGGCTACGGCGACGGTACCGTGCCGTAGTGCCGCCGTCTGTCAACAAGCTTCCATTATTCTTTCTATACGGCACGGACGACACGGGAAATCAACAGTATTTTTTCACGGCAAGAAAAACGTATGTGTACAAAAGACCTTAGTTAGGGGGGACTCTTGAATCCTCCCTTTCATTCTACGCCATTGGCTCAAGAAATGTAGCATCCAAAAATGATATCCATCTAAATCCTCACCGGCTGCATATCATGAACATCTTCCTCTTCTTCTCCGTTCACATACTCCGGTTCCTGTAGCTCAGGTTCAGGTTCTATAGGAGGAACTGGTGAGGGTATATCGAGGCTAAGGGAGCCTGCTACTACGGATGGTGAGAGGTGGTGGGAGAAGTCGTACTCTTGAGGCATTGAGGAGTCGTTGCGGCGGTCCGGCTGAAAGAGAAAGGACACCTTAGTTTGTATAGGAAGGAGGAAAAAAAAAAGAAAGATCACTTATAATGATAAAATATACTTCTCATCAAAAAAAATCGAAACACTTCTCAAGTTAAGATATTGACGGCATAACTACCCCTCGGTCGTGCTCAACACACAATCCATACTAATATTATAAATGTGAAAGTATCTCTGTCTGTCGTGTTTTAATGGATTTTTTGAAAATATTAAAATGTTAATATTATAACAGTAGGTAGTAAAAAGTTTCGAATTCCGTATGCAAAGTTGGATTATGGTTAAAGAATAGAGATTTTATTAAATGCATTAAACAAATACTTCACTAAACTTTTACATACTCCAGATACAAGCCAGATACCAAGAAGATAGATCATGAAGAAGAAGAAAAGTGAAAAAAAGTATAGAAGGCTAGCTTTGGCCGCGGCTCCGTCCGCGTGGGTGTCGGTTATCGCGTAAAAAAGTAGCCTATATCCTTCTCTATTTCCCAGGCTATATCTCTGCCAAATTTCATGACGATCGGTTCAGCGGTTTAGGCGTAAAAACACGACAGACAGAGATACTTTCACATTTATAATATTAGTATGGATTGTGTGTTGAGCACGACCGAGGGGTAGTTATGCCGTCAATATCTAACACTTAGTGCAGTCGTAAAAAAGTTCCAAACAGACAGTTTCACATTTTTACTTGATTGTGCAGCTCACCCCGTCTTCCTCAAACAACCGACACAGCTGCGGATCCTCCTTGACCCCACACAGCGCATCCGCTATCCGGTCCCTCATCCTCCTCGCGAGCTCGAAGTCATCCCGCGCAGCTGCTGTGCGTTTGCGCAATCGCCACCGACCGATGCGGATGCCAGCCGATGCAAGCGCTGCGCCCGCGGATTTCAAGCGACGAGCGTATTCGAAGCGTTCCTCTGAAAGGAATATTTCGAGATTATGATTTAAAATGTAATGGTCTGGTGCACACCTCTGTACAAGAGACGATCGCGCTAGGATCATTATTGAGATATGGATTTAGTTATTTTATTCCAACAAAGCCAACATTTTCTGTTCGAACCTATGAAAAGTTCAGACTGACAATTTCTATTCAATGGCACCAACTACATGTATTTTGATAGACTGAGAATTTTTACAGCCTCTCAGAAAAGTGACTTTTTTGTAGTTTTGTTCTCCAACTCACCACCAACTGCATTCTTCTTCTTCTCATCTAAACTTCTGACCAGATCAGCAATATCGTTGTCCACATACATGATGAAGGCCAGGTCATCGTATGGCGAGTAGGCTGGCTCCTTGCTAATTGGCTGGACTGGTGAGCTCTCATTGTCTTCCACTTCTTCCCCCAAGACGTTTACTGCCATTAGTGCTACCTGGAGTGAATGGAAAGGAGATTGAGGGGAGAATTTAGAGCTCAAAGAAAATCTTTTTTGCTTTGTTGGCAGTTTCGAGCGCTATAAATCAATTTAGGTACCTGAATTGTATAGTTAAATACAACGTTTAGGTACTTAGCGACGATCTTTGCAGTGTTGATCAAGATTGTGTCGTAGAAAAGTAGACGAGAGTGACTTTGTTGGCTTGGTTTGGGTCTGCTATGTTAAATGACTAATTACTAAAAAAAATGTAACTTGGAGGAAACTCTCATAATAAGTGAAGATACTCAGTCAATATTTTTTAAGGAATAGCTGAAAAAGTCTTAAGTAATTGGACATTGGACTTAGGTACCTGATCATCTTCTTTGGATGGAGGGTGAGGTCCGGACAACTTGAGTTTAACGAAGCGGGCTATGGTTGGCTCGGGAAGGGCAGCTGATCTAAAATCAGAACAAGACCTCTTTATTGCTCTTCATGAAACATACAAAAGATACACCGTTACACGTAGTAATTCACATTGTCCCCCAATGTTGAAAGAAGCGTATGAAGGAAGGCGATGAAAATTTGCATATTTCGATTGTAATCAACTCAGCCTACCGCAGTCCACTACTGAACTGCAATAACAATATAACTGCCTCTCCCATGCTGCGCCACAGCACCTGCATCCAGTCTGTCCCAGCGACCTTTTTGAGGTCATCGGCCCATCTAGCTGGGGGACGTCCCACACTACGCTTGCCGATAAGCGGTCTCCACTCCAGGACTTGTCTGCTCCACCGGCCATCGGTCCTTCGACAAACATGGCCAGCCCACTGCCACTTCAGCTTACAAGCGAGCAAGCTAGCTATGCAAGCTATGTCGCTAAATCCGGTTCTCTTCCGGTTATTTCGATGGTAATGTGGCTTCCTTATTTGCATATAATTTTTATATAGCAGCGACTCATCCCTCTGCGTCCAAGTGTAATTTCGTTGATGCCACGTAGACCTATTTTCATCAGCACTCACCTTAGTTCTCTTGTCCTGGCTTGCTGTGCTGGTCTGGCTAGCGTAACTCTGCCGACGCTGGTGTAAGTAGCACCACAAGGAGTGGCCGCACCCTCGGAGACCAGCCCACCGGAAACCAGGACTTCCACGCATGACGCTGAAAATAAAGGAAAAAAAAAACAAATAAAAGATAGAAGGATGTTGGATAATGACAGAAATCCGACGTAGAGGACGTAGGTTTTAAAATATATATGATTGGAACTCTGAACACATTCTAATCTACCTTCATACAGGAAAAGTTTTTATGGTGGTTCAGTATCAGTAATAGAACACACTTCCATTATTTGTTCTATACTTTTTTTTTGTCCGACTTGAAATTAGCAAAATATGGACACAATCTATTCGTAATAATATCAATGGGCGCGCGCGCCAGCCGGTGCATGCGGCAGGTGTAACCTCCGCCTGGGTTCATTTAAGTTTTATTTGTCAAAATTTTCGCACTGATCAAAAACTTTTCCTGTATACAAGATTAAATTAGCTAGCGAAACGCTATAGACATGATGACGTGATTAAAAGAAAAATATATATTTATTATTATATATTATTCAATGATATTTTTTTGGTGTCAACAGACCACTACAAAATTACTATTAACTTCATATTAATAATTTCCAGTTAAAGGAATCATCTGAACAACCTGGGTTTGATTTTGAACAGTGGATTAACGTAGAAGTCACATATAAGTGAAATAAGATTTACTTTATCATCATTATCAGGCGTCCTTACAATGTTCACGTGTACTCACGTATCAGCTGATGGTGTGCTAATAGCTGCAGCTTGTGGACTGAAGTAACTCTCGCCAGCCTCAGTAACAGCTCGTGGGGCGGAGCACCTTCGCTGCGCCACCCTCGTGCTGCAGGACCTTGGGAGTTCAACTCGCATGCTGGGTAGGAGCTGTCTTCACCTGGGGAAGACAGGATAGTTTGGGTAAGTGGCTGCGTCACTGATGTAGATGTAGAATGTCGTTCATACTGCCCCGCGTCACGCGACAGGTCGCGGAATCGCGCTCCCGCGTGATTTTTATATGCGTATTCAATAAAAACGCTCCGTTTGGCTCCGTTTCCCGCGCCCCGTTGAGTGTTGCGTCGCATTGTGCACGCCTTAGGTTCTCCACACCGAAATTCTGTTTTTGATGTGAAAGATCTATTGGCGCGCCTTGGGTGTAAGACCGACTCGTATGTGACGACATGTCGCGGCTCTCCTATGCCGTCACGCCCCCTCTCCGCTGCCGCTCTTTTCGATGTTTCGTCCCGTGACGGCCTCATTTTGTTTTTATAGTCGGTATCTTGCAGTCAACCTAGGAGGTTGTCGGCTGCTTAAGAGGTTTCCGAGCGCGCAGTGGCGTCCTTATTGTTTGTTTGGTGATTTCTATTATTTTAGAATGAAAATGCAAAAAAATAAGCAGGATAAGTTGTGTTGTGTTCCACAAGACTATACGTTATTATTATTACAAACATTGATATAAATAGTAAAGATACGGTCGTCCGAACGTTTGCCGGACACGGTCGCCATACAAAAACACTAGCGCCATCTATTAGAACTACTATGAACTACGATGTCAATCGGCGTGGTCTGCTCCTAGACGTAATCTTGTAAGAGCGGGTATTTTTCGAGGTACAAATAAATAAATAAACCTTCAATTTTTCGAAATTTATATTTATTGTAGTTTGTTTGTGTTATAAAATTTTCATTGGCCTTCGAATAAAACAATATTTTTAAACTTCTTTTTTTTTACTTTATTTCGCACGGAATCAGAAGGAAATCTGCAAAATAAATACGTATTTCACTGTACTTACAGATTTTTTTGCAGTAAGTACATAAAAACACATTTTAATTTGCTTTTAATAAACAATAAAAAATTATTTTATACATAATTAAATCATATAGTAATAATAATAAATCTTTTCATTTCATCGGATAAAAACGCGCGCCGCTGCAAAGTTATGTCGCACTTTTACGCGGCTTCGCGTCGTCTTTGCCAAACGTTGTGACAAATTAGAAAGAAAATTGTTTTAAATAATGTTAGAAGTTGATATAATTACATATTTTTAACTTATCGGTGATATGAAATGTTATCAATTGTTTTATTGTGCTTTTTGTCGTAGTTCACGCAACCCTTCACGACACAACTTGGCATTTTTGCTTGTAAAATTTTACGACCGCTCCCGAAGACAGCCGAACGCGTTCTAGTTCACTTCGTTATAGGGAAGACCATTTTGGGACCACGTTCGAGGCGTCATTGTAACATGCGGTCCGCCCAGTCCTTACGCAGTAATATATATGTCAATGATTACAAACTAGTTTTAAATTGTTATGTTTTATTGTAATCCTTAAAACGGAGCTTAGTGGCCACTATTTTCCATTTTAAGGATTGCCACTGCGCGCTCGGAAACCTCTTACGCAGCCGACAACCTCCTAGGCTGACTGCAAGATGCCGATTATAAAAACAAAATGAGGCCGTCACGGGACGAAACATCGAAAAGAGCGGTAGCGGAGAGGGGGCGTGACGGCATAGGAGAGCCGCGACATGTCGTCACATACGAGTCGGTCCAGGCTGTGCATAAAACTTAAAAAATAAGCGACTAGACGCTAAGTACACCCCTGTGGAGCACGGAGTTCGGCGTCGGCTGCATGGGGGAGGCCAGGCTGGATCGTGGTTGAAATGCGATGCGATCTACTTAAATAATACGGTGCGCTTTTGGATTGCACAGTTGATCCCATACACTCTTCAACTCGGATCGGATGATCGCATTGCATTCTGCGTGCAGAAGCTCTTACTGAAGTAAGTCCACTTTACACAGTTCTTCTTCTTTACCTATGCTATTCGGCACGAACTATTTATACCCCAAGCCGTGGTCAAACATCCGTACCTAGGTCGGGAAGTTTTGTCAGCGAGCCTGCCTATACAGGGGCCACTTGCCCCTGGCCACACACCTTTTTTTTTTGGGGGGGCATTTACAAATAACTTCTCCCGCTCTGGGCGGTGCGGGAGGGCGTGTCAGACTTTTTCGAGTACTGACTAAAACCCATCCGTGTTCCTTCAGTTACATGTGTGCCAGGGCTACGGTATCCCTTTCGGCCAAACCCGCAACCCTGGCAGGCATCGGTTCTAGCGGACCCCGTCAGTTTGTGCTGACACCTCTTTGAAGCGCGCGTGGAACACAATGCGCCGTCGACCCGGGCCTGGTCCTTACCGGACGGCAAGCTGCCCATTGCTCGCCGTCCGCAAGCCCGCGCCTACGGTGGCCAGGAATCGGCTATCGACTCCCGCCGCCTAGGGCGTCTCCTAGCCTGGCCAAACACCTCCGGCCATCAGTTGTACAATGGCGATCAAAGTTCTCCTGTAGTCATTCTTTTTACCCGACTGCCAAGGAGGAAAACTTAGTAGCAACCCAATTGCAAACAATAAAACGAAATAAAATTAATGGGTTTCGCTTGCAACTAAACTTAAGAGGCCGTGCACGAAATCGACTGATTTTGATCAATTTTGTTCATTGTTTGTGAGAAAGGGAGAAATAATTTAAACAAAATGATTTGAGATTTGAAAAGTCGTGTTCTTTGTTTTGCATGTGGCTGAAAGGGATTTTTCAAAAAAATAAGTATTCACGGTAAATCACTAATATTTGCAACAAGTTTTCCGAAAAATTACGCGAGACTGACATTTGATCATAATTCTACAAGAAATTTTGATTTTGAACATTAAAAAATATCATCAACATCATTATATGCTCTTATTGCATGTGACGGAACCACTTTTCTCAACTTCGATACAAAATATAGCAGAAAAATAATATTGAAAAACCCTTTTTGTTATAAACCTCGTCAGTAAAATATATTTTTCCTATTATTTAGCAAATCATATCAAGAAATTTAAAAATCACAAATTAGTCTTCAGCTATCCTTGTAATATAATCAAAATTGTATTTAATGATTATACAATATCTTCATTAAGTAAATCAATGGCGAAATAAACTATATTTTGGAGAGCACAAAAATGATGAAACTATTAAAAGCTGCTGTGACTGACACGAATGGTTTAGCACCATGAAAACTGTACTTTTATAGTTACACAGACTTAATGTTTCGATTATTTCAAGTTTTCTCACAATTTGATAAGAAATTGCCAAAAGAGTTTTTTTCGTGCACGGACTCTTAATGCGGGTATTTAACTTAGGCTTTCGGCTCATAAACCGAAAAACCGAAGTAGAGTTTACTTTGTTTTAAGTTTATTTTAATTTTGTTTTCTGTTCTCAATCTTCTTTCGGTCTTTTTAGTGCATTACTTTTAGATTGGCTTTTTTGCAGTCGAGTTTTTGATTTTAAAATTATTTTTACGTTGCGTTGTCTGGTACAAGGTTGCACCGTGCAACTTCTAACTTCAGAAGTTGCAAAGATCTTGAAAAAGTTTCGAAGATGGCTGGTACGTATAACTTAGTTAGAGTAGCTTATTTACGTGGGTCTAAGAAAACGAGAAGCTACAAAAGTGAATATGGTAAACATAAAAAACCGGCCAAGTGCGTGTCGGACTACGCACAATGAAGACTTCCGTACTTAGAAAGAATTTATTCTAAGAACAAACTTAATATTGTAGTTGGTAAACATAATCTCCCATACATTCCAACTGCAAATGTAAGTTTGTACGCACAACATCGAGAGATTTACCATGTTATTTTAAGACCATAGACTTCTTATATATTTTCCTATAATCTATAAGTATAGAACTATTTTCTGTATTTTTTTTTTCAAAATTTTAGGTTCAGTAGTTTCGGAGATAAGGGGGGAATGGTAAATTTTCGTCTATTTTCACTTATAACTTTAAAACGATTTATTTTAAAATTATTAAAAAAATATATTTGAAATCCTCACAGTAAGCCCTTTCATTTGATATGTCCCATGGTACAATTTGCAAAACTTTTTTTTTTTTAATTTTTTTGTTTGCCCCCCAAAACTGACCGTAATATTCTAAATTCATTTATTTACGGTTCACGTCCGTGTTTGGGTCACTCAAATTGATTTGTATACCAAATTTCAACTTAATCAGTCCATTACATTCGGAGCAAATTGGCTGTGACAGACGGACAGACAGACACACCAGTGATCCTATAAGGGTTCCGTTTTTTTCCTTTTGAGGTACGGAACCCTAAAAAACCGAAAACTAAACTATTAGTCCGTTTGACCCACGTGACGCTACGTTACTTGAACTCTATGCCATTAAATAGAAATATATTTCATTTACAATATTTTAAATTCCTTCTTGTCGTAAAAACATGTATGAACTGCAATGTTACCTAATCATTTTAATTAAAACGTCTGTGGCGTGCATGACATTCTCAAACCGAGTTCCAATTTATTATTATTTCTTGGAAGCACGTTCTACTTAAATCTATAACTCAATATATTATAAAGTTATAACCAGTGTTATAACTTTATAATATATTGCAGCCCGCGGCTTCGCCCGCGTGGCTTTTTCTATAATAAAAGTAGCCTAAGTTACTCTTTATAACATCAGCTATCTACAAGTGAAAGTACCGTTAAAATAGGTCAAGCCGTTTCGGAGATGTGCTAGACCAAACAGACATAAACCATGAATCCTTGACGGTCGTTATACCACGTCGTTGTACCTACGTCCAGCTAGTAATAGAACTCGCCCATCCAGGAGCGATATCCCAAATAAGACGCATTATTAATTTATTATACATAAAACAAATGGTATTTTAATAAAACACGTATACTAAAAGATCAATAATTAAATTATCTTTAAAAAGGTGAAGGTTTCAAAAAATACGCTTGATTATTTTGCGTGATTCTCAGTTTCTTATCCGCCTTAGACATAACTTTACTAATTAATTTCACTATGTAATATAAACATAATCTAAAATATTCATATATTGTTATTAAGAAAATGCTCTAATTTAACATATATTTTTTCCAAATCATTAACACTACTCGTTTAGACGTGATCTTCAGTATAAAATCATTCAAAGTCGGTTATCGTTGCCTTAAATGAAACTGTCTCGACGGAATAATCCAATTAGTGGTGAAAGGATTAGCCAGTCAAGGTTAGAGTGACATTGACACCCGCATCGCAATTGCGTCACACACTTTCAAACACAATCCGAAATAGTTTAAAGGAAAATGATAATCCATTGCTTCATGTTTGAAAAATGCGTCTGCTAGCATAAATAACGCAATTAATGTTATTGAACGTCAAAATGACAGGCATTGTTATTACAATAATAGTAACCCCACCGCCGTATCTCTACGTTGACTTCGTGATGGGGCTTGCGCGCTCCGAACTCTGAGTCTGTGCCGGTAGAGTTTACTTTGCCGAAACAGGTCTGGGGTCCTCAGCCAGATCAAGAGAGATACAGAAACCCGCAGGGCAGCATGTGGCGAGCTGATGGGCAGTAGCGACCCCACGAATCCTATCTCCCGGGAGAAGTCTTGTTTCTCACCTCTGGCTTGCCTTTATTGGCCGGCTGGAGTGAACACTGACAAGGAACAGAATTCCCACCTCTTTCTTGCCTTTATTGGCCAGCTTGAGGAGATTCGCAAGAGCAAAAATGCTCGGAGGAAGGAAGTATTCCAGTAAGAAGCTGGTAGGGATTTTAACCGTACTTCCGAGATTGTCCTGATAGCCATGGAAGACCTATCTATTCCTCAAGCACCTCAAGAAGTGTTGCTCCCCTGTCACATACGTCACTAATATGTGTTAGCGACTGTTATCGGCGGCCCATTATTGAATGTGCAAGTCAGCCGCTGCCATTATTTTATCCGTGTATTACATAATCATTAATCAGGCAGGGGCCATAGTCCTTCCACAGTTCTAGGCAACCAATAAACCCATAGCCCAATATGTTTTGTTTTCATGTTCTGCAATAGTGCTGCACCAATCAGGAGTTTTCCTTGGGTGCACTTGCACAGTGTATACACGGGTTTAATCGTC
The DNA here is from genome assembly GCA_947523025.1 of Dryobota labecula. Lineage (NCBI taxonomy): Eukaryota > Metazoa > Arthropoda > Insecta > Lepidoptera > Noctuidae > Dryobota > Dryobota labecula. Next base: position 16,125,693 of record OX383306.1, read on the forward strand.
GGTTGGTGCCTCATTTGATTAAAAATGTCGAATGGGCCTCTGCAAGTTGGTTTCGGCCCCTCGTACGCCTTCTAAAGGTCTGGAACCCCAGGGTCCCGAGATATAACGTCAAAGACATTTGAATAATAATAAAACTTTATTTTAGACCATAATTTTGTTTGTATTTTGGTATTGTAAAGTTTGTTACACAATGACCCCGCCGATTTCCAAACGGTCGGTCATACATATCTCTAAAGAGTTAGGTACTTAGTAATGTCTCAGACGTACTGCAGGGTACCATTCGCACTTGGTTGATATCCCGGCCAGTCGTACTCAGCGCTTCTCCCCCTAGTAGCATTTTTGTTGGCATTTAGTTGGGCCACTTACAGAGGTAAGTGGCCTAACTAAATGCCAACAAAAAATGCCACATTTATTATGCGCACAGCCAAAGTGTGGAACTCTCTGCCAGCGTCTGTGTTCCCTTGCATCTTCTCGGCACGCTCGTTCCATCAAAGATCTCATCCATCGCTTTCCAGCAAGCGTGATCCAGGTCAAGAGCAAGCCCAATCAGCAATAAAAAATTACAATCCTCATAATATTAGCTGTTGCGATTGGTTGGCAGAAATAACAACAGCCACTAAAATCAATTGAGATTTAACAAAAGATTAAGTAATTTAAATCGACTCTAACAAAACACACCTCACACCCAACTCTGCCTCCCCCTTCGGGTAATACAGGCGTGATGGTATGTTGTGTCTTTATGATAACGGGGTTTAAAATCATCTCTGAATGCATTGGAAATAAGTAATTTAGAAGTGACAGTTGTAGAGCAGTAGTAATAGAGCAAGCCTGTTGCCATTATATCAACCAAACACGAGTCCAGGGCCTCAAGTCTGCTATTACAATAGTGTCAGAATGGTCTATCATTGATTTCATAATTGTTGTTTTTGACAAGTTTGGTAATCTACTAATATAATGGCGTCATTATGACTTTCCGATGGTCGGCCACTGACACTCCATTGAAAGAATTGGTAATCTCGTACATAATGACAAATGAAACTTTCTACTAAACTTCCAACTTCCTACTACTTCAGATTGCTTATAACACTAATAAATAATATGTAAAAATATATATAAATGAAATCTGGTATGAATTAATGTTCAAAATGCCATTGTAATACAGTTCTATTACGAGACCATTAACCGACCAATGATCGACCATTATGAATTTAGTAGATTACGAACTTTTAGCAAAATGACAATGGGATCGTGTTGGAGTGAAGAATTTATAAAAATAGCAGACTTGGGCCCCTGCAGACGGAAGACTGAGGCAGCTTGACGAAAATTGAAAAATCTGTTTTGTAGATTGATTAAACATTAAGAAAAGGGGTAACTTTGTGTTTATTCCTATCGAGCAACGTTAATCTATTCGTGTTATTAAAAGCGATTGCTTGATCGCCAGAACCTTAAAGATTTTTTTTTTTTCAGAATATTATAACACTTCTTTAATGTATGTTTCCCATGGATTTAAAAAAATTGTAAGCTCGGTCTCTGTCAGATCATACCGCCTTAAATAACAAAAGAGTTTTTCGAACTATTATATTTGATACCAGACAATATGAACTGAACTATGGAAACAATAATAAGTATCGATCGATTCTGACGGCTGTTGCTTTCCATTTTTAATGAAATAATTCAGTTGTAGACGAAGAACGTCACGTCATGGTATGTACTTACCTACTACGTATTTTGATGGCATAATTATTGAGAATATAGTACCAAAAGTATGTAATGAGGAAAAATAGGAAATGGGTAGTTACGGTGGCCAGCACATCAAGTTACCACAAACGGTCAAACTTCTCGTTCGATTTTGAACTTGATCACCAACATTTTAAAGTTTAAAACCGTTTGGAGAAATTTGACAGGTTGTGGTACTGTACATACACAATATTTATTTTTTGTTAATAACCAACTTATATTTAGAGTTTGCACCACACATACAAATTATCGGTCAATACTAGTGATAAATGAAAATATTGATAAATTCCATACGGACAAACAGCAAAAGCTTGATCGGAAAAGTTCTGGAGTAACGTAGTTTCAACAAGCCAAGCCGGTACCGTGTGGTGCCGGACGTAAAGAATAGCACCACCCCATTTCCTCCCGTGGGTGTCGTAAAAGGCGACTAAGGGACTTACTAGAGAATGGGCAGCAGCGTTCTCTATGCATTTTAATACCATACTGCGATCGCCAACCCGCCTGCCAGGCGTGGCGATTATGGCAAACCCCCCCCCCAATTGGGGGAGGCCTAAGTCCAGCAGTGGACGTCTTTCGGCTGAAATGAAGCCGGTAATTAGGTGACCTGTCACCATTTCATACATTTTTACAGGTTGCTGTAGGTATTTGGTCAAAATATTTTTTACTAATTGCACATGAAAGTATATATACAGTACTTATAACAAAAAAAAAACAACATTTAAATTTGTTGTTTGTTCTGGTTAATCTCCGAAACATGTGGACCAATTCTGACGGGACTTTCTTCACTGGCAGATAGCTGATTTCTGTTTTATTTTAGAAAAAGACACGCGGGCGAAACCGCAGGCAGCAGCTAGTATCTAATACATAAAATACTGTTTATTTACAGAAATAATATCTGACCCAAATATACTTTATTTTTTGTAAAGAAGTTGCAAACCCACCGCGCGTCGTGAGACCAGCGGTGCCTTTGTGTCGCATCGCGTGTCGCGCCTGTTTGTAGGAGCCTTTACCCAGAAGAAATATAATATTGGAACAACTGAAAACTACACGAAAAGATATATTCAAAACACTCAACGTCCGATATATTTACGTAATACAGTTGTACGTTTGACAATATAAAAAAATAAAATAAAATATATATATATATATTGTCGAAGGTAGGTAATGTACATCGCTTTACAGAGTTTTCCACTTTTACAAATAGAGTCCCATAATTTAAATAATACCGAACTACCATTAGTTTAATGGGTACTGGATACTCACAGCCTGTACTTAGCTACTGAATCAATGATAGCATTCACTAATTGCCTCTACAGCTCGATTTTAATGGAAAAGGGACTTTGTTAACAGAGTGTAGAGTTGGTTTACGTTTGATAGTTTAAAAAATGGTGTTGTTCTTTTGTTTGTTGAAGGTTCGATCATTGAGTTTCAGGTGGACGATAAATACACACATCAAAATTTATGTTTTGTGATCACTAGCATATTAAGCTGATATATTTTATAAATTGAACTTTATCAAGAAAAGTTCTTGTGCGTGTTTTCTTTAAATAGAAATACTCTGTTTGAAATTAAAAAACCGGCCAAGTGCGTGTCGGACTACGCACAATGAAGGGTTCCGTACTTGGAAAGAATTTATCCTAAGAACAAACTTAACATTGTAGTTGGTAAACATAATCTCCCATACATTCCAACTGCAAATGTAAGTTTGTACGCACAATATCGAGAGATTTACCATGTAATTTTAAGACCATAGACTTCTAATATATTTTCCTGTAATCTATAAGTACAGGACTATCTTCTGTATTTTTTTCAAAATTTTAGGTTCAGTAGTTTCGGAGATAAGGGGGGGAATGGTCAATTTTCGCCTATTTTCACTTATAACTTTAAAAAAATTTATTTTAAAATTATAAAAAAAAATATTTGCGACCCTCATAGTAAGTCCTTTCATTTGATATGTCACACGGTACAGTTTGCAAAACTTTTTTTTTTAATTTTCTTGTTTGCCCCAAAAAAGTGACCACAATATTCTTAATTCATTTATTTACGATTCACGTCCGTATTTGGGTCACTCAAATTGATATATATACCAAATTTCAACTTATTCGGTCCATTACATAGATAAGGGGGGGGAATGGTAAATTTTAGTATATTTTCACTTATAACTGTAAAAAAATATATTTTAAAATTATATAAAAAATATTTGAGACCCTCACAGTAAGCCCTTTTATTTGATATGTTACACGGTACAGTTTGCAAAACTTTTTTTTTAATTTTCTTGTTTGCCCCGCAAAACTGATCCTAATATTCTAAATTCATTTATTTACGATTCATATCCGTGTTTGGGTCACTCAAATTGATATGTATACCAAATTTCAACTTAATCGGTCCATTACATTCGGAGCAAATTGGCTGTGATAGAGGGACAGACTGACAGACAGACACATGAGTGATCCTATAAGGGTTCCGTTTTTTCCTTTGAGGTACGGAACCCTAAAAATAAAACAACTTTATATTTTTTATATAAAAAAAAATGAGTTTTAATCATACAACATTTACCTTGGCCAACGGCTAAGCATTGCCATACAACGTGGCAATGCTACCAGTCTCTTGGGTACATTACCAGTTGACAGCGATGCGGAGGAATTTTTCGACGCCATTTATGGGTTAGTTAGGTTAGGTTATTATATTTCTATAGTTCGTTAACATGTGTTAATTGTATTTCATAAAAATAAATGATGAGTACAATGACTTCTTAAGAGGTTTCCAGTTATTGCAATTACACCAATAAATCGTTTTTAATATAAAGCGATATCATGATATCGACGCAAAAAAGCGGAAACGTAGTAACCCGCATCCAAGTCAATTTTTTTATTTTTTATTACAGATTCGGAATTATAAAAAAATTCTACGTCGAATGGTTCGACTCCCGTAACTCAACGACTAATAGAAAATTTTGTACAGCGTTTTAAAACAACCCTATTTTTTTAAGGGGCCACCGAAATTTTGCTGTAAATAGCGTATAAAATTGCATTTTTTATCATTTAGCATTTACACCAATTAATCATTTTGAAAATTTTTGATTCCGGTAGTTACAGCGCTGTTGAAATTTTGAGCAGTGTGGGTTTTTTCAGATTTTTTCTCTGAAATCTCAAACGTTTTTCGGCTCTGGTGAACATTTTTCATTTTGTGGGTTCCTACGTTTCCCCTTTTTCGCGTCGTTATATAAAGGCTCCTACAAACAAGCGCGACACAAGGGCACCGCGTATCGCGCGAGGAGCGGTGGGTACTTTTGTGTCCCGTCGCGTGTCGCGGCTATTTGTAAGAGCCTTAAGATGATATGGCTAGAAAGGAGGTGACTCTATTAGTATGGAAGGAAAATACATGTTGCGCCTACCACAAATAAATTGGGATAACAGAAGATTGATGATTTAAAGCGATATCATCTCATCTCGCTAATAGATATCAGGTATAAACTGAAAGTTTGTGAAGAATGTTCACTGAACTTAATAACGAATGAACAGACTTGGATGAAAGGCACACAAAATGGCCATTTCCTGGATTCACACAGGATACATTGTATCCGGATCCATGAAGGAAGTTCACCTTGGATGCGAGTGAAACCATTGGCAACAGCTAGTAAGTAGCCTATAATTTTGGAGCCACACAGATCAAGGCCGCGAACCTGGGGCTGTGTGAAGGTCAGTTAGGGCAGTACATAGATTATACGTTTAAGAGCAGGGGTCATGATTGCAGGTCGATTTACGGAAATTGGTACCTACCACATCGGTGTTTTATAGGCTTGACCTTTTAAGGAGTCCAACCAAGTATAAAATACCTGTATAACTAACAACTATGAATACATTGGGGCCTATCACACTATCAGTATTATCACGCGATACTCGATATCGTGAATTTACAAACGTTGCAATGGTCTCGCCATTGTGAGTATTTGACAGTGTTTGTATGGCAAATCTGTCAAAAACTCACAATGAAGAGATCATTGCAACGTTTGTACATTAGTAGACTTGGCCCCCAGTATTGATGAAATATTGATGGTATTGATGTCAAATTATGATTACTACACCGATAATTTTACTGATGATAATATCACGATATCCAGGATCATGGTAAATATTGATAGTGTAATAGGGGCCAAAGACTGTAAAGTATAATATAAAGGACAACAAATACTGAGCAAAAGATGAACCGGTCTCCAGGCAAAAAGATGAATGAATTTGAAAGAAAGAAAAGATAGGTTTAATTGTCTCTTTGACTAGATTGGCAATAGCCAAACATTTCTTACTATGTTTATAATTGCAGCTATGCACGTCAAACAGGTTTGAAACATTTTTGTAAAACTTTTTTTACAAATTAATTTATTTGCATAAAAATACATTAAAAAATAGGTACTTACTTGTCGCATAAACCACGTGAAACGGAATGCGTTTGGGCATTTTAAAAGAACAATTTAAAACACTACCTCTTTATTTTTAAATCCAAATAGATATTCACTTCCATAGCTACGAATATTATTGTACAAATTGAAAACAAAACACTGTCAAATCATTTGGAAACACATTATTTTGGTTAGAAACATTTTTTGGTTATTTTCTATGAAGAATTTACATTTTATGGGTAAATAAAGAGTGCTAAATGTTAGATTATTGTGGGACTGTGTGTTAGAATAATAGTGGGAAGGAGTGAAGTTGCTCCGAACTGGGGACAGTGAATTAATCAATATTGGCGCGGCTGAGTTCGCGCGGTAGATTGCCGCGCAGGCCGCAATGATGGTGGCGCCATCTTGTATCGAAATATCGTTATTAGAGAAAATCTTTTGCGGTATGCATTCAATTACTTAAGATTTTTTAAAGTTCTCATCGAAGTACGTACTCCACGCTTTCGAATGTCCTTGCCTCATGGTTTTTTTTGCGGTAGTTTTCCACACGGCATAAGTAAAACTTGATTTACAAAAAAATAACGCTAAAAAGTGAAAAATTACTTTAATTTCGAAAGAACACAAAAACGAACGAAAATACAGAACCAAATACACCGAGTATTTGGTTCTGTATTTTCGTTCGTTTTTGTGTTCTTTTGAAAGTCGGTTGTTTTTTTTTTTTTTTTTTTTAAAGGTTTTTATTTTTAACAAAAACTTTCTTACAACCTACTCCACACCAATTTGTATTCCATTTTTTTTTTCATCTACTTGCTATACATGAACTGCTATACTTGCTATGCAAGTAGATGAAAAAAAAAATCCATCAACAGTGACAGGAAGTTTAAATATCAACATACACCGAGTAGATTAAATAAAATGATTAAATACGTAGGTACTATCGAAGCTAACTCGAAAATAACCCAAGCAAAGTTAAAAAGAGTATATGGGACCACCGCGCAAGCTTCCTCTACCAAATGAATGAATTATAAAATCGGTTCATAAACAATAAGTTATGCCCGAATATATATTTAATATTTAAGACTAATTAAGAACCTGCTCCTTTTTTTGACGTCGGTTAAAAATCATTTATAGCCATATTGCATCTCATGACAATTCCAATAAACCCAAACACGGCTAGGATTCATTGTTTTACTCGTATTATGAAATAACGCCTACCTTTCTGGCTTCATCACCGGATCCTTTTGATGGTACCATTTCGATCAGAACCATTTATTTAAATTTGCTTCTTCATAGTCGCTTAATTATCTTAATCGAGATATCTTATCTCCACCAGTGAAATACTTCTCATTGAGGAGTTCCAGTGGCCACCTATGCTCTTCTACATCAGTTCCACTTCACCAAATGATACTTTCTGAATGCAAATGCTCGACTTGATGATGAAAATACAAAAATCACTATAATGTATCCCTATAATATTTGAGAAGTTGCCTCAATTCCTCATGGATTTCATCATCAGAACTAGACTTTGATAAAAATGGGACCAATCAGGAAGTACATCCTACCAAATATTTTTTTTTTCCAAATTGGTTTATAAACGACGGAATTCTGAGATAACAAACATAAAACAATAAAACTGAATTGAACCTCCTCCTTTTTATGGAATCGGTTAAAAATAAGACACACTGAAAACATATACCTACTTTAATAAATAACATTTTGTTGATTCTTAAAAATTTTAGTACGTAGGTATAATAACTTTGGCACAGTTTACAGAATGGCTCCTGAATTGAACATGCAACAGATGATTGACATTTTAAATACTAAATTCTCTTATCTTTGGTTGACGAGACATTTAAAAAAAAAATGGCAAACTAGTTGGCGACTCATCTGATAGTAAGTTGTCATCGTTGGAAATCTGTAATACCAGAAGTACTATACAGATCCGTTGCCATCCCACAAGCGCTGAAATGTGACAATATGCCAAACATAAGCCAATTCACCATTCACCGTACAGTACAGGAGCCACACAACTTTGGACGAACATTGGCTGCAATCATTTGATACAAAAGTCATTTGTGTTGGTTACAGCTACAATCCAGTTAAGAAAGGCAGTTACTCTGGTGTTAATTCCTGGTGTTGGTGACGCACAGGAGCTGCCGGAACTGATGATGCCGATGCTGTGGAGTGCACCAGTACGCGGGTCGGTCCATAGAAGTGGACCGCCGGAGTCATCCTGCGAAATAAATCAATGAATCTATGTAGGTAACACAGCCACTGCCCCATCAGTTGCCTTTCAGAAATTTTAGACAATCGATCGAGCCAATTCTTGATGTCAATCAAAATCAAAATATTTTATTTCACATAAACCTACATGGGCACTTATGAAACGTCAGAAGCTAGGTGCACGGTTCCAATTAGTCGTTTCCTATGGAGAAGATCCGGCAAGAAACTCCACGGTTACTCTTTTAAAAATGATTGGCTTTACAATATTATCAAATAACAGTGTTAATAGGTATGGGAGGACAGTGTAGGCCTTTCAACAATTACCAGGTACTTAACAAAATAGAAAAGTGCCAACAAATCTACACTCTACTAGGCCTAAAACGTTCTCACATTCACAAAATAGAAAAGAATCTTTAAAAAAGATATATTTTAAAATGAAAACCTATTTAAACCAAATAACATGAGTAAGAACATAATCATATGCCTAGCCTTATTCCAACTAGATTCGGGTTGGCTTCCAGTCTACCCGCAACTGAATACCAGTATTTTACATAAAGCGATTGCCTCAGACTGGTTACAGGCCATTATTCCATTAATTTCTTTGCTTTGATTTGTGTGACTCTCTCTTCAATCTTACCTGACAAGCATCTTTCCCGCTAGTCCAGGTGCACATCTGTCGCTCGGTGACCGGGGCTCCCCTGGACTTGCAGGTGCTTTGTTGGAGCACGTCAAGGTCTACCTTCATGGGGACATTGGAGGTCGGTCCGCCAAAGAAAAGAGTGCCCCATCCTGAGAAACATTTTTAAAGGTATATGATAAATGATTTTATTTCTGTAAGTAGGTGTGTACGAACACTTTTACACGTCAATCATATTTCTAAAACTAGATGAGGTCGGCGTTTCCTATCTGACTACTCTGGGAAGAAAAGCAAACTCAGAGGTTGAAGTCTCTTTTAAAGTCCAGAATAATCTTGGTAAGACCATGTAGATTGTCTGAAATAGTCTTTTGAGGAAAGAACCACATATATTCTGTAGACCTGTCCAGTCAATCCACGTATTTGTCAGTAATCGTGCAGCTCAACTCAGAACATAAGGAGCTCAACGATTAGACGAACAATACCAAAGAATGGATATTTGGGTAGGCCGCATGAAGTACTCAAACTGCCAGATCATGATTAAAAGTAACAGAAAAAAAAAAACAAAAGGGACCCACACAGTTCTCACAATCACAATAATTAAAGTAATATAATACTTTACAAAGTTAATATTCATGTCATTGTATATGTTGCAGTCAAAACTCATAACCAGTCAAAAGTAGTTTTGACTGTAAGCTCTCGACAATGGTACCTACTTTTGACTGAAATTATTGTCAAAACTAGTTTTGCCCAAAGAAGCTGGTTAAAAGTAGTTTTGACTGACTAATTTCGTTAAAAGTAGTTTTGACTGGTTCTGTCAGTCAAAACTCTTAAAAAGTTAAGTTGGTCGACATAAATTACGAAGAAACGCACCTATAAAGTTTTTTAAAACTAAATAATATGATTAGAGAATCAACAGATAGGTATGTATTTATAAAAGATGAGTGAGTATGGAAGGAAAGAAGGTTTTTTAGGATGAATTTTTGCGATAGAAGATGGGTCATTCTCAGGACACTCATTATTTGGTTGACTTCGGTGGCAATTCTATTTTTACATTTAGGCATATCTAACATGAAATATCAAATCTAGAGTTAATTTAAAACATATTAGTAGTACTCTAGTTTTGATATTTCATGTTAGTTATGCCTAAATGTAAAAATAAAATTGCCACTGAAGTCAACCAAATAATGAGTGTCCTGAGAATGACCCAGATATGAAACATAGGACGTCACTTCAATTTTATGACAAAAGAGCAATTTGAAAAGTTTGCAATGGAAGTGGAAAACGAAAAATTTACAGAAAAGAAAACGTCGTTTCAGTACAGTAGACTAAAACGCTTTAACATAATTGAAGTCTGTGGTATAAAAAAGTTAGTTACAAATACAGAACGTATCAAATATTTTTTACCGGCTCAAGAAATCTACACTTATAGATAACGGACATTAAATGATTTTATACTGAAGATCACGTCTAAACGTGTAGTGTTAATGATTTGGCAAAAATGTATGCATTTTCTTAATTTCTAAATAACTTGATATATGAATATTTTAGATTATGTTTATATTACATAGTGAAATTAATTTGTAAAGTTATGTCTCGCGGCTAAAAAACTGAGTATCACGCAATATCTATCAAGTGTATTTTTCTGAAACCTTCACCTTTTTACTAAAGATAATTTAATTACTGATCTTTTAGTATACGTATTTTATTAAAATAACTTTTGTTTTATGTATAATAAATTAATAATGCGTCTTATTTGAGACAACGCTCCTGGATGTGCGAGTCCTATTACTGGCTTGACGTACGACGCGTTGCGTGAGCTCAGTCGGTATAGCGGTGCTATTTTGTAACTATCGCACCCTGAAAACGTACATACGTGAAGTGTGCTGTCAATTGGGTCAAACCCAAGCATCAGCCGGTCGATTCTGTAAAAATCTCACCGTGAAACCTTAGGTGAAGTGATATCGAAGTGAACTGTCGTTCCATCTGAGACCAGGGATTGACACTTCACCTAGGTTTTCACGGTGAGATTTCTACAGAATAGCACTGCAGGTGGAATTACAGCTCACTTCAAACTCACTTCACCTAAGTTTTCATCGTGAGATTTTGACAGAATAGCACTTCAGAACACGCAAGCTAACCAGTCAAGGTTACTGGCATATATATGCGTCTTAAGGAAAGAACCACATAGATTGAGTGCTCCTGTCCATTCAGTGCACGCATTCGTGCAGTTCAACTCAGAACTTAAGGAGCTCAACGGTAAGTACCATTGTTTTTAGACAATAGCGATGAAATAAAATCGTTCAAATTGAATATAAGCCTATAATGTTCCCACTCCTGAGACAAAGACCTTCTTACTATGAGAGAGATTTGACCGTAAGATCGTATTCCACCAAGCTGGTCCAGAGCAGACTGGTAGATCACATATCTTCAAATATTTAGTTCTAGGACAGGCCGGTTTAGGGATTGCAATCCGGAAAACCGGATCAGGTAATCCGGCGGATGCGGCATCAATATACACTTACCGGATCCAGTACTAATATACCGGAACCGGCTATTGCATATTTTGGCAAAATAACCGCGCTGTTGCATGAGTTTTGAGACTGGTCGTTTTTACAAACCAAAAATTGATTATTTGTTTAAGAATTATAGGGTTAAAATATTATAAAGAATAGTTATTGTGATTATTGTGTGGTGCTGAACTATTCATTAAATAGTTTCGGTAGTATTGTTATATAAAAGAATATAACTGAATAGCATTCTCAATTAGCTAATTATTGACATTATTGTGATCTCAGTTATGGTTAATTATTATGTAATGTTTAATTTTATAATTTTGATTAATAATATTGATCTCGCTGTACTTTATCTTTAAAATCAAACTAAGAAAACTGAACCACCAGTTGCGTTACGTTAAAGATAAAGACACAGTATTTTTTTTTTTTAAAGATGTTAATTGTTTTGAATTTTAATTTCTGATTTTATTTTGTTTTGACTTGGATTTCGTAAACGAAACTTTTTTTTTTCACTTATATAACGGTCCATGTTAAAATGAAGGAAAGTTAAGTTATCCTGGTTAGATCGATCCGGCCGGATCCGGAGAGATCCGGCCGGATTGATGGAAATCCGGTCGGATTGCAATTCCTAGACCGGTTTCGTCACGATTTCTTCTGTCTCCGTTTTGAAAGCAATGGTGATGAAATAAATTGTTTATGTAATCGTAATGAGTACTTAAACTTACCCACAACAGCAACTTTGGTTCCAGCGAAGTCATTAGTCAGGAACCTGAAGGGCAAACAGACGGGTTGGACGAGGTCATTGAACTCTATCCCTGACGCTAGAGCAACCCGCACAACCGCGATGTCGTTGTCGTAGTTGGTACTGGAGAAAACTTGAGATTATTATTGTGAATTTCTTGCCTTAAAATCTATACTCCATTTGAAATAACATTAAACATTAAAAAAAAAAACATTTTTTACAGTTCGTTCAACCGATTTTGACTTTTATTCCGTAGTAGGATGGCATTAAAAGCAAAAAAGTGGTTACAATACCAACTGTTTACTGCAGCTGCCATTTGTCATGCCACCAACGCAATAGAAGTCAAAATCGGTTGAACGGACTGTATATAAAAGGTTTACTTAAATGTCTAATCTTATTTCAAATGGAGATAGAGGTGATGTTCCTACAAGCTTTATAGAAAATTATGTCTTTTTTTTTTCGAATTGATTCGATCCGATGCCTGCCTCTGATCTGATCTGATGCTGTTCTAGAAGTCACAAACGCTACTGCTGAACATGAGGTCCTGGGTTCGATACCCAGGTCTGGCAAAATGTTATTGGTTTTTGCCATTAGGAATTTCTCTGTAGCAGCCCGAAGTCTGGATTTGTACCCGGTTGATGGCCATAGGCTCGCCCACTATGAAATGGAACTTAAGCATAACTGGCGAGGGCACGCCACGTAAGCAGCGGTAAAAACCCTCTTTCAGGAGTGGCTAGAGAGGCGTCACGGCGTCCTCACCTACCGCCTGATGCAGGTCCTTTCCGGAAACGGATGTTTCGGGTGGTTCCTGCACATTATCAGGCGAGAGGAAACGCCCGGGTGTCACCAGTGCGATGATCGCCCCGAGGACACGGTGGAGCATACGGTGGGGGCTGCCCTGCTTGGGCGGAGCACCGCCGTGTCCTCGTAGAGGCGATCGGCAGCGGCGGCGACCTCTCGCGCCCGGCCCTGATTCAAGCCATGGTCCGAGGCGACAGGGAATGGGAGGCAGTCACCTCCTTCTGGGAAGCAGTCATGCTAGCGAAGGAGTTGGCGAGATGGGAGAGGGAGAGAGCCTCCCGTCCCAGCCGCCGCGGTAGACGCTCCGGGCGTCGGGAGCCGCGTGACGACTCCCGGCCACCGTAGGCGCGGGCCTGCGAGCGGTGACTAATGGGTAGCTCACCGTCCGATCAGGACCAGGCCCGTGCCGGACGGCGCGTACGTGTTCCACGCGCGCCTCAAAGAGATGTCAGCAACTTCGAGGGGGCCCATAAGGGCTCAAGCCTGCCGGGTCAGCGGGATTGTCCGAAAGGGGTACCGCTGCCCCGGAATATAAAAGGCCAAGGAAGGAACACGGGTAGGTTTTAGTCAGTAAGAGTCTGACACTCCCTTCCGCTCCACCCAGAGCGGGAGGGGATCATTTGATGATTTCCCATCCTCAAAAAAAAAATGCGTAATTGGCGATATGTGGGTGTACCTACTTATAGGTACATATATGAACTTAACCATTAACATGTTAAAGTTTAAAATCGTTTGGACGAAGACAGTTTCGTGTAACCAGGGCCTCAAGTCTGCTATTACAATAGTGTCAGAATGGTCTCTTCATTGTGAGTTTTTGACAGATTTGCCATACAAACACTGTCAAATACTCACAATGGCGAGACCATTCTGACACTATTGTAATAGCAGACTTGAGGCCCTGATGTGCTGGCCACTGTACATAAGATGAAGATGAATGTGCACAAGAATGTGCACAAAGAACATAATCTAAAAAAAACATTATCAGCACCGTAATTGCGTAAAGGCTCGTACAAACAGGCGCGACACAAAGACATTGCGTACCGCGCAACGAGCGGTCTCTTTGTGTCGCGTCATGTGTCGCGCCTGTTTGAACCTTAACACAGTTGCACCTTAACAAAGATGACCTACGCAATTACCCTCTAGGCTACTTATTGCTTTGATTAATAAAATATGAAGCTCTAATTTAGTTGGGAAAATGTATAATATGATGTAATGTTTTAGTACAAGTTCTCTTACTTAGTATATGATGGATGGACACTAAAATCAGATATGGCATACGCCTTTGTGGCTGGAGAGTCCCCTGAAACACAAAATAGTTTAATGTTTTGGGGGTTGCCGTTCTACACAACCAATTTGTAGGTGGAAGCGAAGAATAACCATTCTTCTTTCGTAGAATTATGGTCTAGATTGCCGTGGTCAAAATATTGGGCAGCCACCAAGATTGGTACCGGTTTTATATATATACCCAGGATGCGCAGCACTGTAGGTTATCACAGTGATTATGGGTTGGTCACATCTGCATGTATCGTGTCATAGCGCGAAATTTCGTGACGATAAATGCAGAAGAAATTCACAAAGCACTCAATTCATAAGTGGCACTAGAATATGGCATCCAAAAATACATTGTGGGGCAACGTTTTTACTAAAAAAAAACGGGGCAGTCTTTGGGGACTGTCGATAGAAGTGAAAACTAAGTAACTTGAAAACATTCAGTGACGATGACGCGAGTTCCATGATTATAATTAACCCAAAAAGTACACATAAATACACAATTATAGCTCATGGAAAGCGTTCGGTGAAGATGACGCGACTTCCATAATTTTTGTTCACCCAAAAAGTGCTCAACGCGCCTAACGAAGTTTTCATTAAAACAAAAAAAAAAACAAATTCTAATCTATTTGTTTACATTTTGATTAGATACTTTTGGTACAGACTACAGACCATACATTTCACTCAGCATAAGGACTCACCAGTAGATACGTTATGTTCGCCGACGACTACTGCGTAGTTATTCACTGATTGGTTGAACACACAGTGGGCGGCCGTCAGGACATGCATCTTCGATATGATGACTGCGCCACATTTGATCTGCGTAATCCTCCGGTCTGCCAAGCCGGCCATCATTGTGAACTCGTTTACGCCAGTTTCTTGACCGCCTACTATGCGGTTCTAGAGTAAATGGAAATGAGAAAACTGTCAGTACCTAATTGTTTTTGTCGAGCTACAAGTATTTTTTTGTTTATCCTTACAAGTCCCGTATTACAGAACGTCACTGAATACTCAAGCATTATTTAAAACTAGTTTCTACCAATCAAATAGCTTGAATCTAGTTATAAGTAATGCTTGAGTACCTATTGAATCATCATTCATCATCATTTCAGCCGCAAGACGTCCACTGCAGGACATAGGCCTCCCCCAATTGGGGGGGTTTGCCATAATCGCCATGCTTGGCAGGCAGGTTGGCGATCGACCTATTGAATGACGTTCTATAATACGGGCCTAAGAGCGTTTTCATACAAGGCGTTTTGTACGCGCGTAACGCGCTATCGAGATTCGAATGTATTTTTCTCGTTTCGTGTCGGACTCACTGTTGATTTACAAGAACAAAAAAAATGTTTAAGGCCAAAATTATTGTCAGTATTGCTTTTTTTTCCCTCATATTTTTGAATTTGATCAACGTCATTATAATGCTGATAAAGTCTTTCAAATCCTTGTTCCCACTTAAACTAATTTAAAAAGTATGAACTAAGTAAACAGAATGACTAGTAGGTAGGTAACTTACTACAAACAAACAAAATAATTGATGATGAAGCGCAATCTAGATTTTATGTTTAGGTAAGTTGCTTCTAACTAATGACACATGTTTGTTTATATGATTGGAAACTGAATAGTGAAAGGAGTATAGTCACCTGTCTTCTTTCTCCACACCTGCACGCAGCAGGTGGAGTAGGAGTGACAGAGATAGCTTGAGTTGTTACTGTACACTGGAACTTACCTCCAGGACTGGATTTGCTTGATATTAGACCTGTAATATGATGTAAAAAGTTTTGTGATACGTATTCATAGACCTTCGATAGTCGTAACCTCACGGATAGCCAAAAGCCCGAAAGTCTGCCAAACTAGTCTTATCAAGGATCCAAAATGTTTGCCCAGTTTTCGAGAAGAGGGTTTCTTCTCCTGTTACACGATTACTTTTAAAATATCTAGCTCTATCCGCGTGAAGGTGGCAATTATCCCACTCTGTTATGCCTCCCACAACATGAATCGATGAGCTATATTCAATTTAAGTATTTATGTTTATTATAGTTTAACAATCATTATTAATTGTACAGATGACTGGTTTACTAATTTCCTTAACAGAGTTTGTTTTCCATCAAATACTTTTGGAACAGACTATAAGCACGATCGGCTTCCCCGAAGCGTCACCATATTGGCTGCAATATGGCGACGCTTCGGGAAGGCTTACGTCCAACAGTGGACGTCTTTCGGCTGAAATGTCATTGATGGTGATTCTAAATACCAATGGCGATCCTTTGGTAAGTGGACGTCACGAAGAGTGATCCTACATCGCAGTATTTATCAGCTCCGACCAACTGCTGATCCCCGGTTCTCGACACCAGCAGGCTATCCATAGAACAGGATGCTGACTGGAAATTGAAAACATTTTGTTTAGTGATCATGTTTTACTCGGGAACGAGTTTAAGACATTCATGATGGTGGCCATACATGTTTTGTCTACAGGAGAGAACCAACTGTGCCGGTGTCAACTATCTTTAGTTAAGCGACTATGTCGAAGCAAATTTAAATAAATAGTTCTGATCAAAATAGTTCCATCAAACTGATCTGATGATAAAGCCAGAAGGTAGGCAATGGAACTCCGTAATAAAACAATCTTTCCTAGCCGTGTTTGGACTTATTGGAATTTTTATGAGGTGCACTCTGGCTATAAATGATTTTTAACCGACTTCAAGAAAAGGAGCAGGTTCTTAATTCATGTATTTAAATATTATATATGTTCGGGCCTAATTTATTTGTTTATGAACCGATTTTTATATTACTTTCATTTTGTAGATGAAGCTTGCGCGGTGGTCCTGTTAAATTTTATTAACTTTTCTAGGGCAGTTTTTGAGTTAGCTTCAATAGTATAACACAACTAAAAAGAGTAAATTAAAAATTTATACAAAAAAAAAAACTACCAATTTCCAAAAAAAAAAAAAATATTGTAAAGTTGGTTTACGGATGATAGTTTATGTGACAACGTCATAACAAAACATTGATGCGGCGCAAGCGTACAATGAGCGTAACGGGACAATGAGCGTAACGGGACAATGAGCGTAACGGGACAATGAGCGTAACGGGACAATGAGTCACCCTTTTTCGTGCATGCAGCCGGCGTTCATCGATTTATTAGACGGTATCACGTCAAAAAAAAAATCTTTAATTTAGGAAGTCAGTGGAATTGAGGACGCTCGATACCCCACACCATGGCATAGACGAGAAAAAAAAAATATCATCCCCACTTTACGTGTAGGGGAGGAACCCTAAAAAGAACAATATTTCAAGATTTTTTTTTACCACTTTGGCTGCGTGATGAAGAGGGTACTGAGCACGAAGTGGCGCCCTCATCGTTTGTTTGGTGATTTCTTTTATTTTAGAATGTAAATGCAAAAAAAATAAGCATGTTACGTTGTGCTCCACAAGACTATACGAGTACGCCTGGAGGCAGAAGGTAATTTTTTTACTGGTATGGCGTTAAAAGTTTCGTAGTTTTCACCGTTTCTATGCAGGATTACTTTAAATTTATCCATGGAAAGAAGCCCCAATACACTCTCGCTCTCTCCCATAATAACAACTCTCTCTATCTCACCTTTGGTCCCCAATACACTCTCGCTTTCTCCCATAATAACAACTCTCTCTATCTCACCTTTGGTATTCTAATCTCCGGACAGTTCAGGCGACAATTGTACCCAGCTGGACAGTCTAGGACCCAGCGACACATCTTGTTTGGGGAGTAGTAGTTAGGGTAGTTTGGGCTGTATATGTAGCGGGTACCACCAATCGGAACCTAAGAAATAAACTTCAGTTAATACCGACTTATCTATATTATAATTTGATTGAAAGCAACACTGATTACTTAATCAGGTTCGGATAGGTCAGTCAAAGTAGGTATCTTACCTTTATTTGCCAGAAACATGGAAGATATATATATATTTTTTTTTTGTGCATGGCATCTCGGATTTATTACCACTGGGGGTTCCTACTCCTTAACCGGGCTATCCTGTGGTGCCGCAAGCTCCTAAAAGAAGTTTACGCCTCCAGCCAGGGAAGTTATTACTAAAACTACTTATAAACTAGACGACTGCTCGCTAAGGGCACCCCAGGTGGGGTTTGAACCTCGGCTTAGGGCAGTGTCGGAGGGAGGGTGGCAAGGGACCGACGGTGGCTGGATAACATCAAGGTTTTGATTATTGTCATGGGGAGTTTGGATTACAGGCTCAGCTAAACCACATGCTGGCACATCGTTAAGCGGCAAGGGACGGGGAGGGCTATTATTATTGACGATAATAATAGTAGGTCGAGGTGGGTTTCGCGCGGGACCTCTAAAGCGAGGTTGGAATAGATATTATTATTGGAACGAAGTTCTTTATTACGCGATACATGTGCACACTTGGCAAATGAGAGCTAGACCGTCACGACAGTTTTGACATAGTAGACATAGTTTTCATTTCGTTACTCTCAAACGTAATAATAATGATTAATTAATTAATTCATTAATTATTATCAATAAATCCATACTAATATTATAAATGTGAAAGTAACTCTGCCTGTCTGTCTGTTTTTCTGTATGTTACGCTTTCACGCCGAAACCGCTGAACCGATCGTCATGAAATTTGGCAGAGATATAGCCTGGGATATGGAGAAGGACATAGGCTACTTTTTTACGCGATAACCGACATCCACGCGGGCGGAGCCGCAGGCAAAAGCTAGTAAATAAATAAATTATTATCAATAAATAAATAAATTATTATCAGTTAATAAAATAATTATTATCAATTAATAAATTAATTTATTTATTTCATAATTCATTTCATTGTGCCTGTTATTTAATACATAATATACAGTTAAGGAACTTCGTCCCAACCGAGTGTCCCACGACACCTCTCTAAAAATAGATCTACAATATTTTTTTCAAGACAAAACATTGTCAATAAATGGGACTGGGCAGGGCACATTTGCCGCATGTAGGATGCATTGTCAGCTTTCAAAGCATGGGTTCCTGAAAACGTCCAACGGCATCGCGGAAAATTCAGGCGTAGATGGCGCATGGCGGGACGAAATAGACTAGGAGGGATTGGTCCATAATGGCTCAGGATCGAGTTAAGTGGAACAAGGAAAGTGAGGCCTTTGCCGTGCGATGGGACAATACAGGCAGAGTATTTATTATTTATTTATTAAAACATTGACAATCTCACGTTATTCTATTTTTTTTTAAAGTTCTGGCTCCATCGTTAACGTTCGATGATTTTGCCAATGTCAAGGTATGAGAAAAAAATCAAAGAAATGATCGCAAACTGGAACGTTATTGATCAGTGTTTGTAGCGGTGGCATCTATGGATGGATCTCTGTTAAAAAAGGACAAAACATTTTTGGTTAATCCATGTAAAAACTACTGCGATTGGCTGACTCAAATAAGTAATGTAGCCAATCAAATCATTTGATAAGAGTTTGACAATATTTAAGCTGAATTTAAATTTCATCATAGATTAATAGGCTATTATTTAACTTGTTTTGCTGCAGTTTTAACATTTTGAGAGCGATTAGAAAAGTATTAAAATAATTAAGCAAATACTTACACTCTCATAAAAATCGCAGTTGGTAACTTGAGCTGACGAGTAGTTCAGCAAACAAAGTAATAAAACCAATCTGTAATTCATTTCTGAAAAAAAATACCAAATAATCATTTATTTATTTAGCATAATTGCATACAAATCATAATTGAAAGAAAGAAAGAAAAATATTTTATTTGGGACACGTACAAGAAATACAAAGAGTAAAAAATAAAACTAGAACATTTAAACATTAAATACATATATATTATATTATTATTATTATTATTATATATATATTTTTTTAAAACATTATTCATGTTCCCACTGCTGGGACATAGGCCTCCTCTCTGTGTGAGGGAGTGGGCCATAATCTACCACGCGGGCCAGGGCCGGATTTAGGGCAGGGCAACAGGGGCTATAGCCCCGGGCCTCCACAGAGAAGGGGCCTCCACAATTAATTTTTTTTAAGTAAAACTTCTTCAGCCGCGTTGAGCGATTTTTGGTAGGGGAAAAACTTATAGGTTCACGTCACCGAAATGCGCGACATGCTCGTGACGTATTGCGTCAGACTGTCAGTTATTCCAAAGTTTTGAGTTTTCGCTTCTGTCGGCAGTCCTTATGACTGACTATTTGCCTTTTTTTGTAGACTGGTAGAAAATGCCCAAGGCATTAAGTCCGCCTTTGTACAGTTTTTATTTGTGCATAAAGTTTTAATGAATAAATAAATAAAATACATCCTTTGTGTCCATCAAAGACAAAATAAGTTCACATTCACAAGGTACCTTTTTAAATTGTTTTAAGTTATCGTCTGTTTCAAAAATAAATCGGGGCCTCCACTTCTCGGCTGCCCCAGGGCCTCCACATCTTTAAATCCAGCCCTGACGCGGGCCCAGTGCGGGTTGGTGATTTTTTGTTTCCAGGACACCGGTTTCCTCACGATGTTTTCCATCACCGTTTTGAAAGTGTTCTAATTAAATAATTTCTGTCTGAGTTTGAACCAACGACAAAAAAAAAAAAAAAATATCTATTTATTCATAAATTCGTAACATCATTAAGATAATTTATTCCGGATTAAATCCTCTCGTAGTTTAGATGAACAACGCGGTCACTCAAACTCAAAACTCAAACTCAAAGCATTTATTTCAAATAAATCAATTACAGCTTTTGAATTGTCAAGGGGTCAATCAGTCAGAAAGATGAAGCTAGTTGCCCATTCCAAAGCTTAGTAGGTTCATATATGCAAGAAACTCCACGAACACTATTTTAAAACAAAATATTGTTATAAAATATGAGTTAGGTACATCATTCATGTTGAAGTTATACATGTGAGAACAATGTAGAAAGACGTGCACGTTAGAAGCGTCCGTAATAAAAACAATTCGAAAATAAATAAATTAAAATAAGCCGTGGCAGCTAAGAGATGACCAGTCCCAACTGACGGCGCCCGACATGAAAAGCTACTTTAATTTATAATAATATTATGTAGGTTTCTATAAATGAGATCCATACCCATTTTCACAGCACTGCCTACCGCTAACTACTAACCCCTGCTATAAGACTAACTACCAAACGAACCACTTCGTGCATGACGCGATATTTAATAATATCAATACAAGTATTTGTGTTCCTGAATTAGCATAACAATTGTCTCTTTCAACACCTGAACAAATCATTATTGTATTGTTAACTAGCTTCTGCCCGTGACTTTGTTCGCGTGGAAGTCGTAAGACTTTTGTGATACTAAAATACCAGCCACATTTTTATAAAACTTCCCTGAATACTACGTTTGTAGTTTTGGTCACAGCAGTCAAAATATACAGAGTCAGGACTGGTGACGCGGGAGCAAGCGACGTACAATTCTATGTTATATGGTAAAGGGTTTGGTTTCCGCACTTAATCCTTCAGGTGGACCATTGTACATGGGCCATGGCGGTCATCAGTGGTTATTCCAACCAGCCCACCTCCCTCCAGATGTTAATTACGTATCCCGGTCTGTTTAGAACATCTGTGAAAGATCTGGGTGCCCCGAGGGTTTCTGTTCTAATCTGGGTGACGCCTGTACATTCAAAGAGCACATGCGCGACCGTTTCCTCAACCCCCATAAGTCGTCTTTTCGCTTTTCTCAGGGGCAAAATTAACGTTGAATTTTTGAATAAAACAGTGGTATACATAGAGGAAACGTTTATTTAGTAACCTCCAAGAATATTTACAACGGCCGTCATGAGGTTTGGCATGAAATTAACTAATGCCACATGTCATGCTGTGAAATGTTCTCCCATGCTTCCAAAATTGCAGGTATTCTTGAACAATTATTGCAGTGAAGCGCCCTTGCGCGAAAATCATTATGACGCACAAAAATTAAATCCTGGCCCATAAACTCAGCTTATGGCCTCACTTCAGCCTCTAGGCATTGACGAATGTATTAGTCGTTATTCAGGGTCAGTTTCTATTAGTGGTGGCACCAGTGGTCCCATCACAACCTCAAGGCCAGTTTTTCCTTTATTGGAAATTCCACTTTAGACTGTCCATGACCCGCCGCCATAACTCACCTTCTCTTCAATGCAATATTGCTGAAAACGTTCTCCCTGTCTTCGGTAGACTTTCTTTCGTCTATTATTGCCATACAGCATAATCTTGGTTTAACATCTGTAAAAAGAACCTGGCTCCATTAACGCTCAGTCCAATGCAAATAGTCGCGTACAAATTGTATGCGCGCCATTCTGTGAGCTTGTGTCAGCTTGGGACCATTGGCTGGCTTACGAAGTTTCAGGCCAGGTTTTTTGAATCTCCTTCTAACAGTTCGAGCGCAAACAGTCAGTCCATGAAAGTATCGAAGTTGTTCTTAGACCTGTACTGAGGTCTGGTGACGCTCACGCAGGCTGGTGGTAAAGCGATAATGTCGTGCTGTATTGACCCGGTTTCGTGGTACTTCTAGCCGGCGCACGAAGCCGTCAGTCTCCAGGTATCTATGGTAAATTCTTTGAATGGCAGAACGACCTACGTGAAATTCTGCGCTTACGTTTGGCTGAATAAGCCCAGATTGAAGAGCTTGCGCGGCTACTTCAGGTGCAGTATTCATAATTTGAACGTGACTATTTGTCGTTTTTGTGACGTGGTGACAGCCGTGTGCTTTACGTGAACACGTATGTATACGTAAGGGTAATAAGTATTTTTATTTGAGCGAATTATTTGATCCTTTAGCTATCGAGTTGTGTAATAAAATTTAGGATGTAGATGATAGATATTAGCTGCGACACCAAACTGCATCCCCCGATTTTGTTACCATCACTTATTTGAATTGCCTCCCACTATGGAAGCAAATTTAAAGACTTAAGTTTATATAATTGTTTATTTTATTTGACTGTATATGTCAGTTTATTTTAATTATTTTTGTTTATTATTGACATGATCTACTCATTGTAATGTTTTTAATGAGTTGTATTGAAATATGTGGTTAGCTAGCGAACTCAAAAATTGATCATATTATTCTTGCCTGAGCAACCGGCAGCAAGTTCGTCATGCTCCCTTTGATGTCACTGCTTGCGGTAGCGTCGGGGGTCGGGTTGCCTCCTTCCCTCAAATATGGTGAGGGAGGTAATGGCTGATCTTTGCGTTATGCTCGTGAATGGGTGCTACTTGTGGTGCCTGGTCGTCTTGCTGTCCATGGTTTCATTATTGTTCTGAATAATTAACTGTTTATTTATTACACTTCGATGGTCCTAGTTTATCATTTGTGTTACAGCTATATGAACACAATCCAGCATTGCATATGTAAGCGGGCACACCCTTTATGCCTGAAGACTTTTATTTAGGTTTTAAGTTTTGTTTACTTTTTATTTATATAATTTTTTAAAGGTTGACCTGAGTTTTTTTATTGCTTGAGTATAGTTTTCATTGTATTTTCTGGTATATTGGCGTATGTTAGCTGTCATAGGACAAATAAATTTATTTACTGTTCTGTCTCTCGTAATGTTAATTACTTTTCATATCAAAATATTGTATAGAATCAAGTTTTTCTATCTGAACAGACAGTTGTGCTGCAGGGGAGTTTGTTGCGCCACTTCTTCTTCCCAGCTAAAGCACTAGGAAATGGTGAAGGATGGGCGTTTTGGAGGACTGTCTTCTGTAATTTTGATGTTCGTAAAGTGCTGATTCTCAGCCCAATTTGAATAAATTTTATTAATCCACGTCGATAAAGAAAAACAATTTCGATACTCTTTTTATGCAAAACAAAACACATAACGAAATAACTATTGACATAAAGATGCTCTTAATCGAAGCTTGTTGTTCCTTTAACAGCGACCAAACTCCGCTTTGCTTTTTTCGAATTCGTTAATTCAAATATTATGAAAATTGTTATGGTGATATCCAATTGGTGGCCAGTATGTCAACTTCAAAATTGCATAAAAACTTTTTCGCTGACTTATCATTATTTTGATATTTTAGGCGTATAAATATAAAAATGCACGGCGGATCGAATTAGGAGTCCGGGAATGTATTATGCTATGTGTGCGTTTTTCGAACTACCACAATAACAGTAACAAAATGTAAAAAAAAAAAGCACAAAAAACATCAACTTTTGGGAATCGAAATCAGATTTGCATTGCTTTGTTGAAAGTTGACTTAAATAGCATATGTGATGATTGACTGTTTAGATCCATAAAGGTCATACCTTTAAAAGATTGAATCTGTAACTATCTGCTCTACTTATTCGTTTCCTATTCAACCCAGCGAAGTAATGGCATAATTCGACTGTTGTCATACACTGGTATATTACGTTCGCTCTCATCTCAGTATCCTTCCTACGAACTGTATGGGAAAAGTTCTGACTTTTCTAGTACTCAAACCTCTGTTGGTACGATTGAGTTTTTTGATCCTCGTAAGAAACAGGATCGATAGGCATCAAAAAACTTTTTGTGAAAATTGCCAATTTTCTTGCTGACGGTAGTTTTTTTTTTTTTTTTTCAAAATCTATGAATGCAGTTAACTTTTTTCTAAAATTTAAGGATAGTCTCTTGAGACCGTTTTCTTGTAGCGACCACGGTTAAGGTACCTGCCCTTATTGACCCATCTCAAAACATAATGCAATACTGCTCATCCCCCATAGCAAATAGCACAGAATCAAATAGCGCGATAATTTATACCCTACAGATTGACATATTAGATATACATATATAACAAAATCTATCCGGTAGTTTCCGCGTGATGCTGGAACATAAATTCAAACAAACAGACAAAAAGCTAAAAACTATATTTTCGGCATCAGAATCGTTCCCAGACCACGTAGCAATTTTTTTTTTTTTTATCGTTAATTCATTCATTCATCATTAACTTCGCTACGATTTTATTATGTAGGTATAGATTTTATTATATGTATAGATACTTATATACTTGTTTACGTCAATGGGACTTTGTTGGTTTTACATGGTTTTTCCTTATGTAGGAAATGAATAGCTTCTGAACTGGGAAATGGAACAATGACCCTGGCTCGAACATGTTTTTCGCTAGCTGAAGAAACTTGAAATAAGTGCGCTCATCTGATCTGATCTAAATCTGGCGGATCTAGCGGATTTGCAATCGCTTTTATAAATACGATTAGATTAACTTTGATAGATAGAAAAACCGGCCAAGTGCGTGTCGGACCACGCACAATGAAGGGTTCCGTACTTGGAAAGAATTTATCCTAAGAACAAACTTAACAATGTAGTTGGTAAACATAATCTCCCACACATTCCAACTGCAAATGTAAGTTTGTACGCACAATATCGAGAGATTTACCATGTTATTTTAAGACCATAGACTTCTACATCTATAAGTATAGAACTATTTTCTGTTTTTTTTTTTTTTCATAAATTTTATGTTCAGTAGTTTCGGAGATAAGGGGGGGAATGGTCAATGTTCGTCTATTTTCATTTAAAATTATTTAAAAAAAAGTTTGAGATACTCACAGTAAGCCATTTCATTTGATATGTCACATGGTACAGTTTGCAATTCTTTTTTTTTTTCAGCCTACAACAGTCGGCTCGAACTCGAGATCAAAGCGCCGTAAAAGAACTCTAACAACTTTTTGATCTCATTTACCAATCAAAGTAAAATGGAGAAATGACGCCTCTGCTTATTTACCTGATATAACTTCTTTGTCGTCATGTAACTCTTCACCTCTAGAAGAGATAGGGCTGTACTCAACAGGTACCGCTCGGTCACTACACCGCAAATCAGAGTCGGCACAATACTTGTAGTTCGATAAAGAGATAATTAATGTGGATTATCTTATTGTTATTTTGATAACGCTGATTATATTACGTTTTTGTAAACACCCGAAAATTCACAGGCTGGTCTAAACACGTGGAAAAGGTCAAAATCCATACTAATATTATAAATGTGAAAGTAACTCTGTCTGTCTGTTACGATTTCACGCGTAAACCGCTAAACCGATCGTCATGAAATTTGGTAGGGATATAGCCTAAGATATGAAGAAGGACATAGCTACTTTTTTATGTGACAACTGACATCCACGCGGGCGGAGCCGCAGGCAAAAGCTAGTAATTCATATTTCCATTGTTTTTCCTGTATCATCCATTTTGACTGGTAGAAAATGCCCATGGACTGCTTCGTTCGTTAAGTGGTTATTACCTTTGGGCCACCATTATTAACTAATTAATTAATTCCTAATTCAAGAGGCACTTTTAAAAGCTAAAATTTACAAAGAAAAGAAAAGAGAATTTTCCATTCCATTTAGTTTCCTATGGGCTATGGAGATGGACATCAAAGTACCGTCGACACGCAAAGAAGATGACACAGGCCTTTGGAACAGCCTCTATAATATGTGCGTATATGAGTGATATCTAAATGGTCGATCTGTACCTAAACCTTGATCACTTCCCTTATCTCTCCTATCGTAGCTAAATATTAACTTTCAAACTTGTTCAAACAAATATCGAAAGAATTTTCCTTGTAGCGAAGACTTTATTAATAAACGCATATCTGTTCTCAAATTAATCAAAAATAGTGGTTTTGATTATCACGTACACTATGGACAGCTCAGCAATAATATCTGACATCATGATTCATCCATGATTATCTGTCGTCAGGCTAGATAGAATCTCAAGGAGGCGATCGCCGGCGGCGATTTCTCGCGTCCGGCTCTGGTCCAGGCGAGAGTGCATGGGATGCTGTCACCTCCTTCTGCGAAGCAGTAATGCTCGCGAAGAAGGAGGCGTAACGCGTGAGGCAGTCTGTGCGCCCTCACGCCCCTAGTCGCCGCAGGAGACGCCCTGGGGGACGGAAATCGGTAGCCGATTTCCGGCCACTGTAGGCGCGGGCTTGCGGACTGTGAGCTATGAGCGCAGCTCGCCGTCCGGTAAGGACCAGGCCCGGGTCGACGGCGCCTTGTGTTACAGGCGCGCCACAAAGAGATGTCAGCACGAACTGACGGGGTCTGCTAGGACCGATGATGCCTGCCAGGGTTGCGGGTTTGTCCGAAATGGACACCGTGGCCCTGGCACACAGGCAACTAAAGGAATGCGGGTGGGTTTTAGTCAGTCTGACACGCCCTCCTGCTCCGCCCATAGTGGGAGAAGTTATTTTATTCGCATAGTGTACATGTTAAGGAGAATTCTCTTTATTATGATGTACGCCATGTGAATTACAGATAATATATGATAATTATTTGTATGTATGCCATTTTAGTGTTTTCTTTTAATTGTGTTTTTTATGTATCATGTGGTCTGAAAAAAAAAAAAAAAAAAAAAAAATTATTAATATTCCATTAAGACGACGACTGAGGGCGACTAAGGGACTTACTAGAGAACAGGCAGCAGCGTTCTCTATGCATTTTTAACACCATACTGCGATCGCCAACCCGCCAACCCGCCTGCCAAGGTGGCGGTGCTTAGGAGAGGCTTATGTCCAGCAGTGGACGTCTTTTGGCTGAAATGATGATGATGATTCCATTAAGACAGTAATCTGTTCAGATGCGACTCATGTAATTATGGTCAAAATTCAGTTAGGTAAGTTTATTTTACCTTTAATTATTATGAAGTATCAAAATTGGTATCTAACAATTGATTTAATATCAATTGTGTACATATTTGTTTAATTTTTTCGATAATGGTTGACGTAATTCATATTTTCGTATGTATTTTGTCGGAAAGTAATTAAACAAATATATGACAAATATATGTACGCTGTATGGATACTCGTACCTGCCTATACAGAGTGTATCAGAAATGTGTGGTCAAATTTAAGGGTATAGCACAGATCATTGAACAATCAACTTTTTCTATGAGATCCTTAAGAAAATTGCAAAATGTAACCCAAAGTAGCATTTTGCCTATAAACCACGGAATCGAAACTACGCTGGTGAAAACGTGGGGACTTGGGAAGCAGCTTAGTACCTTATACGACCCAAATGTATGGATAATTTTTTCGCCGTTACGATGTTTAGTTCCATGGAGAAAGTGCTTCAGTTTAATGTTCTGTACTACACCCTTAAATCTGACCACACATTTCTGATACACGCTGTATACAAGTACAATATTTTATTTTGTTGAATTCAACAAACTCAAGCGGTCATTGACACGGTGTTTTTACTTGAACGATATTAATTATTGGGGACAAAAAGATAACAAAGGCTTGACGAGGTTTCGCGTAGCCGATGTTCGTAGCAAATCTTTCGTAGCGGAGGTTTACAAAAAAAGGTGAATGGTCTATTTTCGTAGCAAGTAGTTCGGCATTGCCATAGCTACTGGGCCTCAAGTCTGCTATTACAATAGTGTCAGAATGGTCTCTTCATTGTGAGTTTTTGACAGATTTTCCATACAAACACTGTCAAATACTCACAATGGCGAGACCATTCTGACACTATTGTAATAGCAGACTTGAGGCCCTGGATACAGTATTATTTAAGATCGTTCATCCCGCGCGGGTTGGAAACGTTGCATTTCTAGAGTGTTTTCGTGATTATTTTATTAAATTGAAATCAAAGTACTTTTTTTTATCAGCCAAGCAATCGATCTTTGTATTTTATAATTATTTTTAACATCCATGCTAATATTATAAATGTGAAAGTAACTCTGTCTGTCTGTCTGTCTGTATCTTAGTAGTACCTTTTCACTCCTAAACCGCTGAACCGATCGTCATGAAATTTGGCAGAGATATAGCCTGGGTTATGGAGACGGACATAGGCTACTTTTTTACGCGATAACCGACATGTACGCGGACGGAGACGCGGGCAAAAGCTAGTTTACTATAAAGTAAATACAAATATTTAGTCGTATTACTGCAAATAGAAAAGAATTGACAATTTGAAAAGTATCATTGAATCGGCCATAAAAATATCGCCGATGCCGATATATCGGCAAACTTCGAGTATCGCCGTCATATCGGCATCGCTATCGGTAGCGGATGCATCCCTAGTGTCTATACTCCATTTGAAATAATATTAGACATAGTAAACCTTGTTTACAGTCCGTTCAACCGATTTTGACTTCTATTGCGTTGGTGGCATAACAAATGGCAGCTGCAGTAAACAGTTGGCATTGTAACCGCTTTTTTGCTTTTAATGCCATCCTTATGCCTACGGAATAGAAGTCAAAATAGGTTGAACGGACTGTAAAAAAGGTTTTTTTTTATGTTTAATGTTATTTCAAATGAAGTATAGGTGTGCAATGAACGTGAACTGCTCTGGTAAAAGGCGGGAATACATATAGCAAATTGTTATATATGTTTTTTTTATTAATTTTTTTTATTCTTGCTTTTAATGTAAATTTTGTTAGTTTTAAATGCTCCTTTTTTACTGTTTCTGTTTCCTGTGGGTGTCCCAAATAAAATATTTCTCTTTTCTTTTATAAGTACCGGTTAATTTATAGTGCAGATAATTTCATACAAATTCTGTTCCATTACTAATTCATCTAGTGAATTCAAATATAATAAAATAAAAAATAAACTTTTTTCTTTCTATAATTGTATGAAAATAATTAAAATAAAATTGTACCTACATACCTGCTGTATTCGTACTGGATGAGTTGCTGTTGTAGGGCTAGTTAATGTCTATCAAATTCTGGTGTCCTCTCCAAGTTAATAAAGGAAGTTTAAATTAAATAAATAATTTTTTTTAAAGATAATTTCTTCAAATACCACTAGAAACACTGCACCATTTTCTAAATCTTCTTGAACAAAAATTACTGATCCGTTTTCAGAGCAAAATAATCGTCGACATACTTTTAAATGAGGACCAAGTTAATAATAAATCTGTACGATTGTCGTCACTTGTTTATGACACAATTAAATAAAACTGAGTGATAAGGAGACACGACGATCGCACAAGCTAATACCACGCCTGAAGGCTTCGCTACTGATAACGATATTTTTTTCAGCTATTTAAATAATACAGGTCTTCATGTTCATGTAGAAAATGACTGTGACATAAAATACCTGTGTGTGTGTTTTGTTTTTCATTGGGAAAAATAAATTAATGTGACTATAATAGTGACAGCTTACAAAGATAGTATCCCGCCAAATTATAGTCTCTTTAAATTTTAAATACGGAATACAACGCGTCACCGCCGCGTGCCATCACGCTTAATAGGTATTTTTTTAATTCACACTGGCTGATTATAGACTCACAAGACTGCAGCATATTTATTTTATTGTAATCCATATTTTTCTTAAAACTACGCCGAGCGCACAGTGGCGCCCTCATCGTTATTTCGGTGATTTCTTTTATTTTAGAATGAAAATGCAGAAAATAAGCTCGTCAAGTTGTGCTTCACAAGACTATACGTTATTATTACTACAAACAGTAGTTTTAAATTGTTATGTTTTATTGTAATAATTAAAACGGAAAATAGTGGCCACTAAACTCCGTTCAACTGAAATGAAGTCCACCCAAGCTCATCATCATCATCACCATGTCACCACACACGAAGAGTATTTACCTATTAAGGCGAGGTTCTTCAAGTTAACATCTAGGAAATGTAATTTTCATGCTATTTTATTTAGAAACGGTAATGATTAAACAACAATAATATAATAATACAATTAAGAAACACATGAAATAATTATATGTTGCTTTTGAGACCTTTCTCTAGGTACGTCGGGTACTCGTTACAAAATTAGGCAAAGTTCGCTAGATAGAAAAAAAATCCAAACATACCCTTATTTTATACATTAAAACTCATTTTATTTCAATATTATACTACTTTATGTATCGAAAATTACATCAAAATAAACGTCTATGATGATGTAATGTCCGTCAGGTTTAACATTGTTAATATCGTACAACATATTATTTTCAACCCAAAATTAACGAAGTTTACGGCACAATTTACTCGCGCCCCGCTGCCACCTCAGGAACAAGAATGCACGCTTGAAGAACCTCGCCTTAAGATATCCACACGAGAAAGAAGGGCATCATAAAACAAATCATAATGTTTTTGTAGGATGAACATACAGTACCTACCTACCTTCTTGGTATCTGCGTTAATAGGTACGTACTAGCTGTGTCCCAGAATCCACCCATAAAAATTCCACCCACTTTGAGTCACTCTAAAATATGTATTTCCCATGTGTTTTACCGCTGTAACTACGCAATATAATTTTCTTCAATTTTCCTGGACGAATAGGTAGGGCGACGATTTTTGCAGTGGCTGGTACCAGCAGAACTGCATCCAGCAGCGAACTGCTTTAAGCACTCTGTGTTCAAGCAGAAGATTATTAACTTTCTATCATCTGTCAGGCACGATAACACATCAAAATTTTCCGTTTTCTCAACTTTAATGTATTTATTTTTAAATATTCATAGAATCTGAAAATCGCAAAGAACGTGCGCAATATCTTATGTAGTTATGGAAATATGGCGAAGTGTCTTGACACTGTGTTAACGTAGGTACGTGATCCATCGCCTAGAACGACCTGTCGCACTAACGACCTTTCGAGCTAAAATGACATGTCGCACACCTGTTTGTCGAACTAATGACATACACTCGTTCATCACGCACAGGATGGATAAATAGCAGCACATGAACTCAGCACATGAAGTAATTTTTTTCTCCGTTGGTGTAATTGCTATATATGGCGTTCCAGATATATTCATCCATCCATACTATCCATACTTAATCCACACTAATATTATAAATGTGAAAGTAGCTCTGTCTGTCTGTATGTTACGTTTTCACGCCTAAACCGCTGAACCGATCGTCATGAAAATTGGCAGAGATATAGCCTGGGATATGGAGAAGGACAGGCTACTTTTTTACGCGATAACCGACATCTTCGCGGGCGGAGCTAAAAAATAAATAAATAAATAAAGAAAAGCTAGTAAATAAATATCTTAGCACCGTCCTTGAACACATTTCCGGAAAGCATCCCTGGTTTGCTATGGCTAAATATATATAGTAGTGGGGGCAAGCTCGTGCATGTACACTTTTGGCTAAATAAAAATGACACGCGAGAGTCCAATAGACAACGAGTATCGACTGACGAACCAATCGCATGCAGCTCGGCGCCCCTCGGCTTCTTCATTCCGCCAAAGAGACCTAAAAATTTACTACTGTGCAGGTGTCAGTTTGTGCTCACGACTCATGCCGGTTACTACGAGGGCGGCACTGAAAATTTCGGTAATCAAGGAAGAGACACAACATTACTATTTAAAAAAACTATTTAAATGTATTTATTGCTTTTCGAAGTATTCTCCGCGAAACTTGACACATTTTTCCATACGATGGAACCAATCATTGAAGCAACCATTCCATTCGGAAGTTGGGGTCTCCGAAATGGCCGTTTTGTAGGCGTCCACAGCTTCTTCAGGTGATAAAAATCTCTGTCCACGCAATTTATTCTTTATTTTAGGGAAAGTATAGAAATCATGAGGGCTTAGGTCGGGGCTGTACGGCGGATGGTCTAATAATTCTATGTTTTCTTGCTCTAAAAACTCTTTTGTTCTGTGCGCGGTGTGAGAACTCGCATTGTCGTGATGGAGGATGATGAGGCGGTTGCAGTTCTCTTTACGGAGTTCAGAAACGACCTGTGGCAAACAAATGCTAGCATACCATTCTGCATTAACCGTTCTTTGTCCCTCAAGAGGAATAGTCGTAACATGGCCGGTGTTGGAGACAAACGTGGCCACCATTTTTTTTGCAACACTCCGTGAACGAACCATTTTTGTTAGCTTTAACTCATTTTCGAGCACCCAAACTCGTGACTGGTTTTTTGTTTCGGGTTCGTACGCATATATCCAGGATTCGTCACCTGATACGATGTTGTATACAGCATTTGAGGATCCTGCGTGGAATCTTTCGAGAGTTCTGACGCACCAAGTAACGCGAGCCGCTTTTTGCTCTTCACTGAGCGAATGCGGTATCCATCGGGAAAACAACTTTTTTACACCTAATTGTTCATGCAAGATTATTTGTATTTGACTCATGCCAATGTCTAAAGTTGCCTGAATTTCGCGGTATATCACATGTCGATCTTCCTCAATCAGCTTACGCACAGCATCAACGTTTTCTTGGGTGACTGCAGTTTTTGGACGACCTTGACGGGGATCATCACTGAGCTTGACACGTCCACGTTGAAATTCAGCAAACCAGCGATAAATTGTGGTTTTGGATGGGGCTTCATCACCAAATGCAGAAATCATCCGGTCAACACACTGTTTTTGTGTTAAACCACTTCGAAAGTCATAATAAATCATCGCTCTTGAATTTTCTCGAGTCAATTTCATTTCCTCAACGACTAAACAAGTTTGACAAAACCTTGTGACAAGACCGAGAATCTTTTTTTAAATAAATAAATGGTATTCGATTTTTAAAACCAAGGAGTTTTCAATCAAAAAGATTTTAATATGACAGGAACAGTGGAAATATTCCATTCCCGATGCTTTTAGTGCAGCCCTCGTATACCTACCATCGACAAAAATCATTTGATTGTCTACAATCATTTGTATACCATAATATGGTACCAATGCAATGTGTACCTAACATAGCCACAAAACATTACGCATTGGGTATGTGTAATATTTACCTACATAATAAACAAATTGTAGACAATCAAATGAAGTCTTGTCACCTAGATACATATAAAACCGGCTTCATACATACACCACTATATAATACCCTATGGTAACAATGCCTACTCATCTCGCAGCACAATTAATTATTCAGTAGGCGTTATCAGGAACCTTGCAGATAAGCCTACAAACGAATGAACGTGTGCGCAATGCACGCTGTGTATTTTTCAAGATTTGGGTTACTCATGACCCAAATTCATGGGGCCTTGCGAAATGTTCAGATACCCATAGCAATTTATTTCGTTTGGCGATGTTTCCTGCTGGTGTAGAATTGAAAGCAAAGGTTATCTTTTATTTCCTACTCCTAGAATGTGTGAATGTGTCTTTTCCACGATGCGGGTTCCCAGATTTGTAGATCTTTGACGTTGTTAGGGGCTGTCAGAAGCTCAAACGTCTGACAACCAGTCTTACCAAGGGGTGTCGGGGTAGTGGGGAAAAGGCTAGATAGGCAGAGAGCAAATGCGGGTTCCCAGACTACACCGTTGGTAGTTCACGCGATTTCAGAGCATAAGGTCCCCAGTTAGTGGGTTGACATTGGTGTCTGGCTAGTGAAATAGGCTCACTACCAGCTATTAGGTTCATGGAAATTATAGCAAACCCTACTAAATAAAATCTGTTTTGTTTTGACGTTATGTGCACTGGTTGCTAATTACTTACTCATAAATTCACGGCAGCATACATTTTGAAAAGACAGAACTCACAGACTACGCACCGCCTAAAGGCAGGCGCGACGGAACTATGCGGCGCGATTCTGGTAGAACAATCGCGTCGCGCCTATCTGTGGGAGCCTTAAACCGCTGGATCTTGAACCTCGTAATTTTGAAATATTCCTTTTATAACGAAGGTGAGCACTAAGTACGGATTTTTGAAAATTCATCCCCTACAGGTACAAATTCCGTTGGAAAATCTCTTAAGGCTTGTTTTATTGATAAAGGTCTATTGTTAGCAGTATTATCATTAGAGATCGGATATTCGGATGCATATTAACCTACCAAAAGTAAATTTCTAGCTATAAAAGTGTGGAAGCGGCTTCCTCATTTTATTTTTTTTAATCCCGGGTTGCCAGGATAGCCGGGAACCTAGCTTCTGTTGTTTCATAAGTGCCCATGAAGGTTTATGTGAAATAAAATATTTTGATTTTGAATGCATAACTAGTCGGGTGTATATAGCATGGAAGTGACTTCTAGAAAAAAAATTATTTAAGAAAAAAAAAAAATTTGTCGATCCCAGAACCGCGGGATTTTTTCGATACGAAAGCGCATTCCATATTAGCCAACATCTCAACTTTAGGTGAATATGCATACTATAATATCATAATATATATCAAGGTTGCCTGGAAGAGATCGCAGTATGCGATAAGGCTTTTCTTTTGTAACGTGTAATCGGATGTACAATAAAGCATATATAAATAAAATAAAATAAAATATATATAATGTATACATAATATATACATAATATATAATATATACATAACATCCGATCTCTAATTATCATATACATCAGAATATAGTGATCGAGAGAATTCGAGATTGCGTTTCTTGCGAAGTGTCCAAATAGGCATGATGTAATTGGGGTAAACACATGAAAAATTCAGAAAATGTATGGAACACCTTTATTTCTCAATTAGATTTATAGGTACATTCGATTAGGAACATTATTTCTACATTACTTACATGAAATTACATCTAATAATACAATAATATCATTTTGACAAAATCTCTTATTTATGATTGTTTACGGTATCGTACGCGGCTCAGGAGGTCTACTCCCTTGTCCCTACTCCCGAAGTGTTTTTTCTAGTCCGAAAAAGTTAATTAATCGGGTGTAGGGTTTACTGTGAAGAATCGAACTACTTTCGGATGGGCCCGTTTCTTCGTTGACGGACGCTTTTTCGGGTTCCCGAGTTGTTTCGGACTCAAACGGAGCCCTTATTCAAAGTCGAATCGTGACTTCTAGAAAAATATTTAGACACGTGAATAAAAACGTAAACAATCATAAACATGAAATTGGTCTCACGGCCGTTATAATAATATCGTTTTAATAGTGCACAATACAGGGTGAGTTTTTAATCTATATACTTACGAATATAAAAAAGCTGAAGAGTTTGTTTTTTTTGTTTGAACGCGATCATCTCGGAACTCCCAGCGGGATTAAAAATAAAATCTTTTTGCATTTGAGAGCCCAATTCTTGGGGAAGGTTGACCGTACGACGCTGAGGAGCCGAGCAAAAAGAAAAATGTCTGAAAAAAAAACTTGGCTAAAAACTATATTATTTGGACTACAAAGTTTTTTTTTTTAAATGACCAAATCGATACAGCCGTTTTCAAGAGATGCGCTTACCAAAGAAAGCATATTTTTTATTTTTTTTGATAAATCGCCGTATTGCGTATTACATAAAAAAGATTTGTTGCTAGACCTACTCTGCACTGTGCACTATTGAAAATTCCTATCTAAGGCATCTGTCTCACCTCCGAGTAGAGCAAGCAACTAAAAACGAGTTGGCGAGCAACGAGCAGCGAGTGCACGATGGCGGCGACCGATTACTCGCTGGTATGCGTATGTACTAAACGTGAGTCTCTCCCACCAAGCTAGTACTTTCTTTGACCGCTCTTGTCGCTGCGACAAACGAGTACTCAGACAGTCAGCAATCAACTATTAATATTTGTATCTCTCACGACACGCGAACAGACAACTATCAACTATTAATTTTTGTATCTCTCGAGTACTCGCAAACAGTCAGCGATCAACTATTAATAATATTTATACCTCTCAAGTACTCGCGAACAGTCAGCGATTAACTATTAATATTTGTATATCTCAAGTGCTCGCGAACAGTCAGCGATCAATTATTAATATTTGTATCTCTCACGACACGCGAACAGACAACGATCAACTATTAATATTTGTATCTCTCGAGTACTCGCGAACAGTCAGCGATCAACTATTAATATTTGTACCTCTCAAGTACTCGCGAAACGTCACCAATAAACTTTTAATATTAGTATCTCCCGAGTACTCGCGAACAGTCAGCGATCAATTATTAATATTTGTATCTCTTTAACTTACATGGAACTTGCATTCTTTTGTACATTGCTTGAGCGAGGAAATCGTTTATAGCTAGTCGCTTACTCGTCGGCGTTGGGATAGATGCCTTAATAATGTTGTCACAATATTAATATTTATTTCTTGGAAGATACGGTCTATCCATCAATCCGTGAAAGGCCAGAACCTCTTCGATCAAGAGAACATTGTGCTGATTCTGTATTTTATTTGCACTCATTAAAGAAAAATATACTTACTAAAGGCCCGGAGGTTCTTACGTGACTTTTCTTTTTTCATATCATAAACTTTTCATCTTATAGCGGTATGAAATCTCTTACCCGTAAATATCCGTTCATTTACATTATCAGATTGTTTGTATACAAGGTAGAGACGACAATACAATAATTAAACTTCTTATACCTATCTAATGATGTTCCCAGTCTGCATAGGAAAATTCAACCAAATATATTCAATCGTTTAGTCACTAAAGCTAGTCAAAGATTGGCAAAACCCATAGTCGGCCCATCACTACTATTCAGCTTGTTTGAAGAAAAACACTTTTTTTAATTCCGATGTTAGGATTTCTTTGTGATCATCGAGATGACGGGATCAAGTCACCAATTTATTCATTTCTGCATAGATGTGTCCATTTCAAAGAAAACCATGAATGATAGATACTTTTGATTTACTTACGTTATGAATATGAAAATTACACACGTTCATATACTTAGGACGTACTAAGTTTCCAAATTTGATTTTGAACGAGTTTTAAAGATTTTCATGCGAATTAAGCGATAACATGACTCATCAAATTGGCGAGTTCAATGTTTTAATCACATAACTTACAATTGTATTGAAAATTGAGTAAATATACCTGTACATATGTAGTACTAAGTCTTCGGGTGTGAATTACCTGCCTCTGTGTAGGGCTTCCAGAAGGTCCCACTACTTTGACGTCAAAGTGGCGGGACCGGGAAAGTCTTGATATACTTCCTTTACCTTTAGAGGTACAAATGTCTTTTTAGGGTACAAATAGTACATAATGTAGTATAAACTCTTTAAAGCGATACATTTTAAAATGGGGACTTGATCCCGTCATCTTGATGCTCACATTTCTTTATTAGTTTCAAAATACTCCTATGTAAATTAGTATTACCAGTATTTTCATTTATTGTCGTCTCCACATTGTATACAATGATTGGGACCTGATTTACATGGTGCGATTTAATTGCTTGTGACATAATTATTTTGAACTAACCATGAAAGTTGCATCGTCTAAACGTGTTTAATCGTCTAAATTTGATTGTATGTCACAGGCAAGAAACTTGCATCGTGTAAATGGGTCTTAAGACTATACAAAATTTTATAACGTAAGGATAATTATTACATACAATCACATAAATTATTGCAGCGGTAGACACCGACACGACACGGCACGACACCGTTAATCCATTGTTGTAACAGTAATAGTGTATAAGAATTTTTGTGGCTGGACACCGTTTCTCAAAATACAGGTTATAACCTAGTTTGAGAGACAGGATTTTAAATATTTTGGAACAGATCTTACAACTAATCTATAAATTAATTGTATAACTCTCTACCTACTGATTGTTGCTGTAACTATCTGTAATTTTGATGAATAAATTATTATTATTATTATTTTATTTATGTCTACATATCTCGGGACCCTGGGGTCCCGGACCTTTGGAAGGCGTACGAGGGGCCGAAGCCAACTCGCAGAGGCCCGTTAGACGCTTTTTAATTAAATGAGGCACCAACCGACGATTATCCCTGTACGCACTATGCAAGTGCACCCAAGGACAACCCCTGGTTGGTGTAGGACTATTGCAGGATATGGAAAACAAAGATATTGGACTATGGGTTTGCGTGGTTAAAATGGACTGGTTACCAAAAACTATGGAAGGACTATGTCCCCTGCCTGATCAATGTTTTATTATACACAGATAAAATGGCAGGGGGTGACTTGCACACTCAATAATGGGCCCCCGAAAACGGTCGCTAGCACATAGTGACGTAGCGACAAGGGGGCAACATGTCCTGAGGTGCTCGAGGAGTGGAGAGGTATTCCAAGGCTCTCAGAACAATCCCAGAGCCCGGAAGATGGTCAAGATCCCTACAAGCACTTACTGGAATACTTCCTTCCTCCGAGCACGTTTGCTCTTGCGAATCTCCACTCAAGCCGGCCAATAAAGGCAAGAATTAGGTGGGAGCTCAGTTCCTCGTCAGTGTTCACTCCAGCCGGCCAGTAAAGGCAAGCCAGAGATGAGGAACATGACTTCTCCCGGGAGATAGGGTCCGTGGGGTCGCAACTGCCCAACAGCTCGCCACATGCTGCCCTGCGGGTTTCTGTATCTCTCTTGGTCTGGCTCCTCACCCTAGACATGTTCCGGCAAAGTAAACTCTACCGGCACAGACCTAGAGTTCGGAGCGCGCAAGCCCTACCACGACGTCAACGTAGAGATACGGCGGTGGGGTTATTATTATTATTATTTCTTCTAAGGCAGTATACATCAGTGGCTTAAAGCTTTCCCATCA
Organism: Dryobota labecula; assembly: GCA_947523025.1. Classification (NCBI taxonomy): domain Eukaryota; kingdom Metazoa; phylum Arthropoda; class Insecta; order Lepidoptera; family Noctuidae; genus Dryobota; species Dryobota labecula. The sequence goes on from OX383306.1 coordinate 16,165,238, forward strand.
AGATTTCTACCTTCTCTACACTAAAACGTGCTTCAAGTTACTTCAATAAAGGCACTAACACCATTTGCGAAAATTTCTTTAAACAATTTTTTTTCTACGGGAGACTTATCTCAAATCTTATTTAAATTTTTAATAGAGGTCGAGCCTTAGCTCGGAGATTTAATCAATAAAAAATAAATGCATTAAAATTAATTTAAACGCTACAGACTAGCTGTTATGACTAGAATAATTAGCCATAAGGTTCTAAGCCATGTTTCTAAAATATCTTAGTTTTTTCATTTTGAATTCTAGAAGATTTACTACGAAAACTCTTCTCTTTGGCATCAGCAAAACCATATTGAAATCGCACGTTCCAAACCTATATGGACGGGCTATAAAACTGCACAATGCACGCAACCAAATACTACTTTTCGAGATATGATTCCTTCAATGTAGCCTGCAAAATTCTAAATTTCTTCAGTTTTTTGCTAATTGCAGCGTTGTTTTACGTAGTATGATGAACAAAATTAATTATGATAAAATTATTACTAAAATTGTATCATTTAAAATGGCTTATTCCACAAATCCCCCCTGAAAATTCCCCTTAGGAGGAAAAGTGGAATCTATAAAAAACAGTCTAGAATTCACCCCTGATAATCCCGCTTAGCGGGGGAAACTAAAATTGAAAAAAAAAACTTATTCCAAGATCCCCCTGAAAGTGATTTTTTTTTTTTACATTAGGGTTCAGTTTTCCCCACTGAGAGGGATTCTCTCAGGGGGAGTTAGTGGAATAAGCCGATTATCAGGGGTGAATTCTCGACTCACTCTACGAGTCGTGAGCACAGATGGGCAATAGTTGGGGCAAGCTCGCGCATGTACACTTTCGGCTATACTCCATTTATTATAACATTAGACAAATAACTGTTCTCACCCTTTCGTTATTTCGATGTAAACGTTTAATAAACTCCGTTATTTCACGATAAATACAAAGCACTGTAATCTATTCACCATTTACATTAAAAAAATAACTCTAAAGTGCAGTAATTTCAACAATATTACACAATAACTGTCGTTATTTAGCCGTTATTTGTCTAATGCTATAGTAAATTGAGTATAAATAAAAATGACGCGAGAGTCCAATAGACGACAAGTATCGGCTGACGAACCAATCGCATGCAGCTCGGCGCCCCCCGGCTTCTTCATTCCACCAAAGAGACCTAAAAATTATTACTGCGCAGATGTCAGTTTGTGCTCACGACTCATGCCGGTTACTATACTACACCTAAAATTTCGCAGGCTATATTGATGGATCCCTTTAAAGTAGTTCCACTATTTCCCTTTCCGCTTGCCCTCTTTCTCTTGGAAGTACCCGCCGGGTCCAGGTACCAACTTGACTGAAGGCTTGGTGTCCTTCCTCTGGGTGGAAGCCTCTGGTTGAGGAGTTGGAGACCTCTCAGGTGAGGAGTCGGTTATGATGCCTTGAAGACGACGCGTGTTGGTTTGGCTAAGTCTGTGGACAAAGGTGGCTTGATAAATTTTGATATAATATTTAGAAGTAGTGGTGTGATGGTAGTGGGTAGTGGTGTGGTGTGGTCCAGTACTGTTGAACTACTTTTAGTTCAACAGTACTGGACCTCTTAGTAGTTGCCACTAGCTGCTGACCGCGGCTCTGCGTTGCTTAAAAAAAAAGTAGCCTTAGTTACTCTATACATATAACATTAGCTATCTGCCAGTGAAGGTCCTGTAAAATCGGTCGTGCCATTTCGGAGATTAGCGACAACAAACAGACAGACTGACAGACAAAAAATGTAAAACTATTAATATGTATATATAGGGTGTATCTATTCAAACACGAAATATTTTAAGAGATACACCTACAGGTGGTAAAGAAGCCATGGAAACGATTTTTTTTAAATCTGAGTATATTATTTAAAAAAAAAAATGAAATAAAAATAATAATAAAACAAATAATTAAAAATAATAATTAATAATAATTAATATTATTTAATTAAATTATTTTAAATTAAAATTTATATGGATAAGTATCTATATGCTTTGTGTATATGTATTTATTGTATATATGTAAGTGGTACACCACTAAATACCTGCAGTATTGTCTCTCCTTCTACTTTTTGATCCATCCAAAGGTTGTCTGTAAAAGATCGCTTTTAGCGATAAGACCGCCCATTGTGACACCCTATGTAACAGTTCTACATTTATATCTGTAATTTTTATGGTGTACATAATAAAGAGTATTCTATCTATCTATCTAAATTTAAATGACTTGTTATGATAATTCATTATCAAAACGCACCGCGCTCGTGCCGCCACCGTCGCCGCGTCCGGGCGGGTCATTCAGAGAATTAAAAAAATAAGTAAGTAAAGGTTTTTTTGCAAAATGGCTCAAGCAATTTTAAAACTATAATAATTATGTAAAAATATAAAACACTTAGATAAAAAAAAAAATTTCGCTGCTATAGCGTTTTTACCACTTATAGATGTTTTTCTTAAAATACTTCGTGTATGAATAGATACACCTTATATATAAATATATATATTTTATATATTTATAAAATAAAATATATATTTTTTTTTTTCGAACTTACACTTCAATTTTATTTATTTATTATTTATATAGATTGTAATAATAGATTGTACCTTATTCAAAAAAGCAGAAAAAGGACAGTTTTCCAGCCTCCGGATAGAAATAGAAAATTGTTTATTATCTTAATACTTATGCAGGTACACAGGTTTGACAGAAATCTTAATGTCATTAGAGGCTTAAAATATTGCCTACAACAGCTACATAGGTGAGGCATTATCCTTCAGATAATATTGATAAGGCTGCGTAGTCTATATCTTTACTTATTATACATTTAAGTCACTTTTTGTGTCTGCCAAGTCGTTGGAATCGTGCGGAGTACTAATACTATATATACAAAAGTGTTTTTGTTTGTTTGTTTGTGTTTCCATCACGCGACAACGGAGCAACGAATCGGCGTGATTTTTTTCATAGAAATATAAGCCGGGGAGTGGCATAAGCCATCTTTTTACCCAGTTTATGGTCCAGAAAGTTCCATAGGCTTTTTATCCCGATAAATTCACGATTCCTGAGCGAAACAAAAAAAACGGAGCAGTCTGCAATGGAACTGCCGATAGAAGTGAAAACTAAGTACAATACACAGTATACATATGGCTCAAAGAAAGCGTTTGGTGACGATGATGCGAGTTCCATGATTTTTGTTCATCCAAAAAGTGCTCAACGCGCCTAAAGATGTTTTCACTTCAAAAAGCTGCTGGCAAAAAAAAAAAATTAACCAATAAATCTACGGTTATTTTACCAACCTGACTTCTTCAACATCAGCCACCTTATCGATAAGGCTGCGTATGATGGCCTCCTTGTGCTCCAGCGCTAGTGAGGCTCTCTCGAGCTCTCTTCGATACTCTGCGTGCGCGAGTGCGGCCCTGCGCTCTTGTTCTACGATGCGACGTTCTAGCTCTTCTAGGGAAGTGTAAGCGCGGGATTTTACTGCCTAGAGAGAGATGGAAGATTGAAAATGTTAGTAAGAGAGAGGGATGGAATGATTTTGTAGTTAGTGATGTCGAACCAGGGCCTCAAGTCTGCTATTACAAGAGTGTCAGAATAGTCTATCATTGATTTCATAATTATTAATTTTGACATGTTTGGTAATCTACTAATATAATGGCGTCATTATGACTTTCCAATGATCAGCCACTGACACTCCATTGTAAGAATTGGTAATCTCGTACATAATGAAAAATTAAACTTCCTACTCTTCCAACTTCCTACTACTTCAGATTGCTTATAACATTAATAAATAATATTATGTAAAAATATATATAAATGAAATCTGGCATGAATAAATGTTCAGAATGCCATTGTAATACAATTCTATTACGAGACCATTGACCGACCAATGATCGACCATTATGAATTGAAAGCGAAATGATAATGGGATCGTGTTGGAGTAACGAATTTATAAAAATAGCAGACTTGGACCCTTGGGCTGGTTAATATTCGTGACATAATGACCTCGATACAAGAGATGATGATATCGGCTTGTTTTATCGTCCCAGAGCAGTTTAAACGCAATTTTTTTTTTTAAAGTAAGAGCATTAATCACATTTTCACGTTTCGTTTTCATTTGTCAAATACTCAAAATTTAGATGTTTTATTTCACAAGCCAGCTTCTATAAATTATTACCTTAATCTCATGTTTGATCTTATCCAGCGCTGTCATCGCTTGTCTCAGCGGCTCGCTGTTGTTCTTAGCTCGTCGAGCGCTAGTCCGCACACGCGTCATTCTAGCAGTTGCAGACTTTAAGCGCTGGCGGAATATCACAGCTGCTTTGCGGTATAACCTTGCAGGTGAAGAAACACATTACCCGAAAGATAAGTAAGACATATCAAAACGATACGATAGTCTATACATATTATAAAAATATCTGCTGTTTGTGGCTTCGCCCGCGTAGCTTTTTCTAAAATAAAAGTAGCCTTAGTCACTCCTTATAACATCAGCCAGTGGAAGTCTTAGTGTGTCTAGAATTTTCTAATACCTTTTTAAAGTTTCATATTGAGACACGAAACAACAAAATACGATCTAGAGGAATGTGGCCGTTTTTATTTAGATAGAATTTTGTTGCTTCGTGCCTCAATATGAAACTTTAGAAAATTCTAGACACACTTACCGATATAGTTGATTGAGCCGTTTTTCATAATTCCTTCTCAGTCACGAGATAATAATTTTTTAAAGGAGTGGCGCTAGTGGACCGATGACAACACTCTTAAATGAAATTAAGAATTATAAAATTCTATCAATTCGTATTCTAAAAACTTTCAACCATTTATGCAAAGATAAATAGATAAAACATTTATTCAGTGCACACAAAAGACATAGCACAACACACAAGAGCACAAACGATTAAAAATTTCATGAATATTATAAAATAGACAAACATGACATAATTCTATTAAATAACAAATATACAAGGTGCGGTGTGCGTCTCAAGGTTGCACCAAATGGGAGTCCAGCTCAGCATGTGTCAGGCAGATATACCTGACGCTGATATTCTGCTGGATCCCTGCAGTGACATTTTTTATGATATTAATTTAACTCACACACTGACTTATTATATGTTTAATTTTTTTTTGGAAAATCATTTACAATGATATGTGACCATGTACCTATCGCATTTATAATTTTTTCTGTCATTACTTCACTTTTCATTCTTTTTACCAATTATGGTAAGTAATTTTTATTTTTATTCTAGGTACATCGTTTTCACCTATAATTATTAATTAATGTATACAAACTATTGTTAACATTTTAAAAGAGTAAGTATGGAGTTTCTTGCCCATTCTTCTCCATACATAACTACATTTTGGAAGGCGCAACTAGAATCAATTAACTATTCATGTAATTTTTGACGTTCAAAAGTGCATCTTCTTGCCTATTTGAAATAAATGCTTTGACTTTGACACACGGACGTCGAGCTGACGATATAAAATAAATTGGTGTTGTGATTGTGACAGGCGCGGATTATGCAAGTAAATCAAAGGGGTCAACTATAACTGACTCCTATTCCATCCAAAATCTGCCTAGCCTTGTCCCAACTATGTTGGGGTCGTCTTCCAGTCTAACCGGATGCAGCTGCATACCAGTATTTTACATGGAGCGACTGCCTATCTGACCTCCACAACCCAGTAACTGGGTAACACGATACCCCTTGGTAAGACTGGCTTTCAGACTTTCGTCAGAAGCCCAAAAGTCTGACTCCTATTCCATCCATCAAACAATTTTCTTTTTTTCGTTAACTATTTTTACTCGAACAAAAAGCTCATACCTTACGTTCTTCAAAGCCTTTTCCAGTTCCTCCTTCATAGCCTGGTTTTCCTGCATCACTTTGGTGCACTTATCTTCCACTGCCTTCAGTTGTTCTGTCATCTTCGTCACTTGTTCACCCTTACGTTCCGTTTCCATGCCGTACTGGTGTTTTAGCTCTTCTAATAACCTGGGCGAAATGTGAAGATGGGTTTTGTTATGTATGTTTCAGATATAATCTGTGGTTTCAGTAAAATAATACAAGAAAAAAAAAAGAAGTTTTGACCCAGGTTTGACACACAATATTCACACATAAAAAAAAACAGATCAAACTTAAAACATTTTATACATCATTATTATTATATATAAAAATATAATGATAATAATTTAAATTATAATAATTTTTATAATTCCCTTTTTTTATAAAAAATAAAATGGACTTTTTTTTTACAGTTTTAAAATGTTAGCGAAGAAAAATATCGGACCCTTTTGCGGTAGGAAAAAAACAACGCTTGATTGATATCCAGATTGGTTTACAAATCAAAGAAGGCGGTTGTGCAAGAAAAACATTAACATTGTGATACAAGGGTGGAAAGTAGGTTACAAACGAGCTGTCTTGCCCATTAACAAGCCCGAGCCGAAGGCGAGGGTTTTTAATGACACGAGTTTGCAATAACCTACACACCCGTGTATTACACGACGTTTTTCAATACAGGTGTGGGAAATAGTAAAAAACAAATCAAAGAATAAAATAAAATTATCGTAAGTCGCCATATAGGTATCTTTCTTGAGATTTTGGAGGCAAAATTTCATCTTGCGCAGTTTTCGCCTCAAATAAAATGTCGGGTGGAGTTAATTCCATTTCATCACTTGTACTTGAACTCATATTAACAACAAAAAAAAAAACTATTAATCACACAAAAAATAAAAAATAAAACAGAAAATGGCGCGTTTTTGCAACTAGACGTTTTTTTTTTTTTGATAACGAAAACAGCCTATTCGATTTTTAACAAATGTTGATGGAAAAATAATTAAATTAAAACTGGTAATTAAATACATATTATGTATATTAAACAACTAATTAAAAGACTTTTGAGAATTCAATACGACGAACGCATACGAACGAAGACGTACAGACTCATTCATTTTTCCTCGTATATAATCTATCCCATTTTATTCTATGTATGAAAACTCCTTGCTACTAAACTTTTTAAATCTACTATATAAAAATAAGTCGGGTTTTCCTTCCTGACGCTATAACTCCAGAACGCACGAACCGATTTCCACGCTTTTGCATTCGTTGGAAAGGTCTCGGGCTCCGTGAGGTTTATAGCAACCTTTTTTTTTTTTTTATGGTTTTTACGAAAAATTTGGGTAGGGTAGAGTAGGGTAGGGTAGGTAGGTAGATAGGGTAGGGTAGGGTAGGGTAGGGTAGGGTAGGTAGGTAGGTAGGGTAGGGTAGGGTAGGGTAGGGTAGGTAGTTAGGTAGGTAGGTAGGTAGGTAGGTAGGGTAGGTAGGTAGGTAGGTAGGTAGGTAGGTAGGTAGGTAGGTAGGTAGGTAGGTAGGTAGGATAGGTAGGGTAGGGTAGGGTAGAGTAGTGGAGTTTATACTATAGCTTTTGACAGAACGAAGTCTGTCGGGTCAGCTAGTTGTCTTATAAATTTAAAACTCAACTGCAAAACAAAATGATCGAGCTCGTAAACAAAAGTCACGACCGCGTAAACAAAAGATGCCTATGCAAAAGATCCAATTTTCGAATCATAATTATAGCCTCTGAAAGTACGCCATGTTTAACAACTGTATTGAAAAACAAAAAATATTGTTGAAAAATAATTCATATGCCAGTTGATTCTTTGATATGGTCTTATTCATACCCTAGAGTTATGTGATATCAAAAAAACACCTTGTAGATAAACGTACCTCTTACAATGGTCCAGTCGTCGTTCATGCATGTCTGCGGGCACAGTGCGCGCCCGCATGGCATCTAGTTGAGCTAGTTTGTTCTCCGCTATCTCTAGAGTGTTCTTTACTGTGAAGTACTCGCGGTGCACTGTTTCGTAGTCTCGCATCATTGATGATACTGGAATTAGAACATTTTGATTTATATTTGAATTCAGAATCTCCGATAATTATCAAGGTTTTGAGAAGATAAACTCAATGGAATTTGAACTTTGTCTTGTATGACACAAGACAAAGTTCAAATTCCATTGCACCGAAATTTTTAAGGATCTTTTTATTAAAAACGGTCAATCAAAACTCAACTTAGACTACATAACGCTAAAGTAAATATTTGATTAAGTGGCAATACTTGGAAATAAGCTACTCTGAACATAATTCTCAATAAGACACTGCGATCACGAATCGACGAATCTATACAGAGTGGAGTTTTGAGATGGGGCAGTAAGGGTAGGTACCGTAACCGTTGTAGTTACAGAAAAATGGTCTTAAGACTGTCCTTGTTTTTTTGAGAAATTTTGATCTCCATTCACAGATTCTGAAAAAAAGTACAGTGCGAAAAAAAATTGGCCATTTTCGCAAATACTTTTTTGATGCCAATTGATCCTGTTTCTTATACGGATCAAAAACTCTATCGGACCAACTGAGGTTTGAGTACTAGAAAAGTCCGAAATCGCAAAAAAAAAATGATGGATAGACTGGGCAATACGTAAGTCAGTAATCGCAAAAAACTTTTCCTCTATTGAAGGACATTTTTCTTAGAATTACAGAAATCACAAGCAACAAACTATTTACATTCTGTTCTCAAAGTAAATATAATTAAAACTACCTAGTTTTTTTTTTTGTTTTTTTTTTTCGGCATATTTTCATAGTAGCGAAGTCTGTCCAAAAAAAAAAAGTAAGTTGGGATTCTCATTTCTTACGAAATGTATGGGAAAAGTTTTTTTGCGATTTTTGACTTTTCTATTACTCAAACCTCAGTTGGTTCGATAGTCTTTTGATCCGAATATGAAACAGGATCGATAAGCATCAAAAAAGTTTTTGTGGAAATGGGCCATTTTCTTGCTGACTGCTTGCTGCTTTTTTTTTTCAAAATCTGTGAATGGGGATCAAAATTCCTCAAAAAAACAAGGACAGTCTTCTAAGGCCATTTTTCTGTAAATACTGTAAAATACCGCTAAGCGATAAGACCGCCCTATGTAAGATTTCTACATTTATATTTGTAATTTTTATGGTGTACATAAAAATTACAAATAATTGCTTGCTTGGAGTTTCTCTGAGGGATCGAATCCGGAACGAGGTGATCCGGCAGAGAACCAAAGTTGTCGACATAGCTCACAGAATAAGCAAGCTGAAGTGGCAATGGGCCGGCCATATTAGCCGTAGAACCGATGACCGCTGGGGTAGACGTGTTCTTGAGTGGAGACCGCGAATCGGCAAACGTAAGGTAAGACGTCCTCAGGCTAGGTGGAGCGACGATCTCCGCAGGGTGGCTGGTAGCAGCTGGATGAGAGTTGCCGAGAATCGAGCTGAATGGCGTGCAATTGGAGAGGCCTATGTCCAGCAGTGAACTGCTATAGGCTGAAGATGATGATGATGATGATGGTGTACATAATAAAGACTATTCTATCTTTCTTTCTTTCTTGAATATTTGCAACTAAAATAACACTTACTTTTATCCTCATACAACTCATAAACCTCCTTCAACTTAGACTCCGCCCTCTCCGCTCTCTCCATAAGCGTAGCTTTCTCAATATCAGCTGTCTCTTTCTCGACCACCAACTTCTTATAACTCTGTCGCACTCCAACCAACTCTTCTTCTAAACTCTTCAGTTTATCTGTAAGTGTTTTGTTTTCGCTTACGATTTGTTTGGACTTTTTGTTAATTACTTCAAATTGTTTTTCGTAGTCGAGTATTAGGGTTTCTTTTTCTTGAAGATTTTCTTGATAAGCGTCGAAGAGTGGAGCTGTGGATTTAATTGAAGATTATTAAGTTTTGATAGCGTCTTTTTTCTCAATAGGCTTGGTAGATTTGTATTAAAAGTTAATAATTATAGCTTACAACGAAAATATAATTTAGAACGAAGCGTTTTTAATAAAGATGAATAAAACAGAAGATTTTCTTGGTTAAGGTCGAAGAGTGGAGCTGTGGATTTAATTGAAGATTATTAAGTTTTGACAGCGTCTTACTTCTCAATAGGTTTGGTAGATTTGTATTAAAAGCTAATAATTACAGCTTACATCGAAAATATAATTTAGAAAAAAGCGTTTTTTAAAGATGAATAAAATTTAAATTAAAAAGTAGACCTAAAAGGACAGATAATTATCTATTTATCAATAAAAAACAAACTATGATCTACTCCCTTATTTAATTTCTTTCGCTCATCGCTCATTCACAATTTTTTTGCCAGATTCTAGAATGATGATTGAAACGCTAGACAACAAAGTCTAGCGTTCCAATCATCATTCTAGAATCTGGCAAAAAAATTGTATAATTATTTATACATAAAATTTCGGTATAATTAAATTAAACAAAATAAATCCTACCTAATGCTTGTGCGCTTAGCAATCCAGAAAGATCCACTGTTCTGCCGGTGTAAGGTGTTTCTTCAGGACCGCCTTTAGACTGACCGTCATCTGTGGTCAATGTTTCTGAAATGGAGTCATTCAAGTATTACGTAAGCACCAAAGGGGAGGGGGGGGATATTTGCTTTGATTATTTTTGATGACATGGTGGACGACCCCGGTCTGGGTGGTAATTCAATCAACTCAGCCTATCGCAGTCCACTGCTGAACATAGGCCTCTCCCATGCTGCGCCACAACACCCTGTCGTCCGCCTCACGCATCCAGTCTGTCCCAGCCACCTTTTTGAGGTCATCGGTCCATCTAGCCAGTCTCCACTCCAGGACTCGTCTGCTCCACCAGCCATCGGTCCTTCGACAAACATGGCCAGCCCACTGCCACTTCAGCTTGCTTACTCTGCAAGCTATGTCGGTAACTCCGGTTCTCTTCCGGATAATTTCATTCCTGATTTTATCCTTCAAAGAAACTCCGAGCATAGCCCGCTCCATAGCGCGCTGAGCGACTTTAAATTTGTGGACCAGCCCGACTGTCAGTGTCCACGTTTCGGCACCGCATGTCATAACGGGCAGGACACACTGGTTGAAGACTTTAGTATTCAAACATTGGATGGTAATTACGTCAGCAATATTTAATTATTTACTTTTAGATTCTTCTGCAAAATTTAATTGATTTTGATTTGAACAAAGATGGCAACCCCATGTTCAGGGATTCCCCAAAATAATTGAAAGAAAAAGAAAAATTGTTTATTCTGCACAAACAAAACGCACCAAACGAAAAATAAAATTATAAAATACACACATTCAAGTCGCCAAAAGCCTCTTATTCAAGCAATAAAAGTTTGACAATTGATATTGCTTACTCGCTCTCACGCGGTGTTTTATGGTTAGAAAGAACCGAAATATGGAAATTACTTAAATGGGTATTCAATTATACCTTTTTTCTAGACTCATGAATAAAGAAACCTGAACAGAGAGAAAAAAATACCAATGTTTACGTAAGCACAGAAGGGGGGATATGAGCTTTGCTTATTTTTGCTGAAAAGGGTGGGGTGGGGGTTCAAAATTACAAAAAAATAAGATAAAGGTAAAAGCCATACAGTATTTTGGGTACATTGTCATATTGTATTTGTATAATACTCATTCACGCATGCGGGCATATAAAAACATGACTTCTCCAAAATAATTTTTATGCAGTGAAATATATTTTGGATTATATAGGTCATACATATTATATTTACAGGAGCTCGTGGCTCAGTAATAACAGCCGAACGGGTCGATTCATCAGGTTAAGCTACGCTTGCCGGGGTTGGTCCGTGGATGGGTGACCATCTTTACATACCGAGACTCCTCCGTGCCTCGGAAAGCACGTAAAGCCGTTGGTCCCGGCTGTCATTCGTGGATCTTTGACAGTCGTTACGGGTCGTCAGAAGCCCGAAAGTCTGACAACCAGTCTTACCAAGGGGTATCGTATTACCCAGTTACTGGGTTGTGGTGCTCCATGTAAAATACTGGTATTCAGCTGCATTCGGTTAGACTGGAAGCCGACCCCAACATAGTTGGGAAAAGGCTAGGCAGATTGATTGACATATTATATTTACTTAGTTTTATAATAAAATTAAAATTGTCTATGTCCAGCAATGAACGTCTTTCCGCTGAATGATGATGATAATGATGAAATGTCTTACCTTTATACCCCAAGCTGGCCGTGAGGAGAGAGTCCAGTGCATCCCCCGGTTTGAACACAGGCTCGGGTTTATCTCCCACCATTGTCTGTGTGTTGGTACGGAGGCGCTCCTGATAGCGAGATAGTTGGACGTTCAGTCTGGAATAGATATGTTACTTTTCCATATTTCGTTATAGAATTATAATAATTCCAATTCTTTATTAGTGGCTTTTGTGGACATGATATTTATTCAGATATGTTACTGTAGTTGTAATTGCAGCCATGTCATTAATATTTTATATACTTAGATTATTTTATATTCTGTGAATGTGAGAACGTTGTAGGCCTAGTAGAGTGTAGATTAGTTGGCACTTTTCTATTTTGTTAAGTACCTGGTAATTGTTGAAACGCCTACACTGTCCTCCCAAACCTATTATCACTGTTATTTAATAATATTGTAAAGCCAATTATTTTTAAAAGAGTAACCGTGGAGTTTCTTGCTGGCTCTTCTCCATAGGAAACGACTAATTGGAACCGTGCACCTAGCTTCTGACGTTTCATAAGTGCCCATGTAGGTTTATTTTATTTTATTTATTTGGGACAAAAAACAGTTATACATTACAGCATTTACAAAAAGTAGTTATATTATAGTCGTAAAAACGTATAACCCACACTATTGTCCACGGATTGACATCGGAGTATGAAAATGAACGCATGTTATATGAAAAACAAAAAAGTACAAACAGTTTATACCGACGGATTAAAGGAAGCGGATGACAAGAGCATCAGTCTTATGGGCGACTAGCACGAGATTGTGAAACTATTCTTTTAGATTTAGATTGCGACAGCGCGAAAATATCAAAATCAATGAATTGTGAGTTATAGGTTTCTAGAAGTCGGCGAAGAGGGGCACGCACCCCAGCCTTCGACTACAACGTGCGTTGCACGTGCAGTGTGAAATAAAATATTTTGATTTTTTTATTTGAATGTGTCCTAGTTTGCTTCCAATGGGCAAATGTTGATTAAAACATTGGCAGCATGATGATTCCTATACAATTTTTTATTGGAATATGCCTATTAGATTACTGAAGATATTTACTCTAACGAACTGTTCTGTTTTCGCTATCGTTTTTAGAGTTCCGTAGTCAACACCCTTATAGTTTTGCTATGTCCGTCTGTCTGTATGTCCGCGGCTTAGCTCAGAGACTCTTAGTACTTGAAAGCTGTAATTCTGCATGGGTAGGTATACATATTCACACCAACCAAGTGGTAAAATAAAATCTAAAAGATTTTTACTTTACCAGACTATTCAGGGGTTTTTGGAACGAAATGGATTCCTCAAAACACGGAAAGAAATAGTGGGACGGAATAATGTACAACGCCACATGCGAACTACACATCAAAGACCTGACGTCGCAAATCCTGCATCGCGCAATCAGAGTTTACCGCGCGACTAGCATATATACAACATCCCAACATCAACCATCGGGCAGTAGCCCACCAGACACAACACCCGTCTGGTCGGAGGATCCTCCCTTTTCCATAGAGTATGAGTGAACTTTACACCCTGTTCCTCATACTTCTATAAATCTAACAAATAAATTACCTGTACAAAACATCTTTGAGCGCCTGCATGTCCTTCTGTAGCCGCGAGTTGTGTTCCCGCGCCTGGTTAAGTATGATCTGACGGCTGCTGCAACTCATGCATACTTCGACCAACGGAATTGCTGACGACTCATGATCTGACGAATCATACAAGATGAGTGAAGATTTTGGTCCAGTCCAAATAAATAAATAAATATCATGTGCAACAAATTGTACAATAAAATTCCGAGTACAATAAAACACTTAATTTTTTTTTTATTTAAGCGTAATTTAACAAAACTACTCATTGATAAATGCTTTTATAGTACTTGAATTTATGATCATAATTTGTTCCTCTGTCCTTGGGGAAATCTCCACACTTTGACCGGTACCGCTATTCCGCACCTTAGCTATGTGCGCGGATCACAGGGGGGCAGTGCAGGCAACCATTCGATAACGCTCACGGCGTCCCGCCACTCATTCGCCCACGCTCGCAGCGTCCCGCCGCTCATTCGCCCACGCTCACGGCGTCCCGCCGCTCATTCGCCAACGCTCACGGCATCCCGCCGCTCATTTACTAACGCTCACGGCATCCCGCCGCTTATTCGTCAACGCTCACGGCGGCGGTCGGCGTCCCGCCGCTCATTCGTAAAGCACGAAACAGCGGTACCGGTCAAACAATAGTAAAAATTGGTTGATGAACAAGAACCGTTTTATAACTATTATCTCTCCAGTAAGTAACAAGTTTCCCTTTTCAAGTGCTAAGGGGTTTGATGACGGGTGATATCCTGACCCAAAGGCAAATAATTACTGTGTCTTACCTCTATCAGGCAGTTCAAACTGCTTAACCTTCTCCTGCAACACTCTACTCTTCTCCCTCTCTTCTTTAATGACCTTCTTGCACTCTTCTGCGTATTTCACAAGAGTATCATGCTGACTTCTGAGCTGGTCGTTCTCTTCAGCAAAGAGTTTGTTGTATTCTAGCACGGATTTCAGTTTCTCCTTTAATTTGGCAATTTGGGAATCTTTTTCTGATAGCTGTGGATGTGAAATATAACCATTTAGGTATATATTAACTAGCTGTTACCCGCGGCTTCGGCCGCGTGGCTTTTTATTAAAAAGTAACTAACTCCTCATAACATCAGCTATCTGTCAGTGAAAGTCCGGAGTATGAGGTGAGATACCTCCTCTCGAAGGTAGTCGGAACAAACAGACAGTATATATTTTTTTTTTAATTTGTTCTTTTATAAGTACCGTATATACTTTCATACCTATGCATTTTGTAAAAAGCTGTTATTTTGACATTACAATCAGACACTTCAAATTTATTTATTAGAATCTTATAGTCGGGGTACTTTACACAAAAGAAACTCCAAACTATTGTGCGTGTAAACTGTTTATTGCTTTGAAACTTAATGATGTTAACTGAAATTAGTGTGGTACATGTATTATAACTTAGCACTGGTTTATATTAAATGGACGGCTCGCGAAGCACAACAGTGCGTTCGCCGAGCGCGTGCGCTGATTCTGTGTCTATATCCACTAATGGCGGTCCGGGGCAACATGCGTAGTTTTGTACCGAACCGTAACTAGTCACGTAACCTAGCTGGCACACGACGAACTCTAGAAGTGCGGGGAGTCGACTCTAATAGGGGTCGCGCTATAATCTATTAATTAAATTTCATGATAGCTGGGTCAAAATATTGACAAAATGGTAACAGAGACAGCAGAGCAAAAAAGAGGGTGTCTGCTTATGACCACACTATAGAAGTGAAAAGAAAACCTACGACTGGGGCGCGATTCAGCGCTGAGTACCTATACGCGATTCAGCGCCGAGTATACGCGATTCAACGTCGAGTATACGCGACTCAGCGCCGAGAATACGCGATTTAGCGCCGAGCATACGCGATCAGCGTCACTGACCTGAGCGTGACGGTTCAGTTAGGTCCACTATTCAGAAAGAGTGCAAAGTGCGCCCAAAGAAGTTTTCACTTCAAAAATCCTGTGGCACAATATGCTAACACTATCAACTACGTTACAATCAAAACCAAATAGGATGCGATGGCAAAGAGGAGGGTCTTTAGCCAACAGTGGTATTAGAGAGTGTGTATACTGAAGATCGTGATTATGACAACAAGCATATTGTTTGCACATTTATGTTAGAATGTCAGCTCTTATTCTAAAATACTTTTTTTTTTCTCTCATTAATTACTTTATCTACGCCCATGCTATAAATCCTCTATAAAAGTTTCTGAAACAGTAAGCTTATTGCCAACATTAAAACACCCAGTGTCATAGTAACCATAATAGCATCCAAACGGGAGTTATAATGTTGTACTGAATTTCATAATGCAACTCTTTTGCTTTTACGAGGATGATGATTCCTTCCATTCTCACTACTCAATTCGTGGTATCTTTATGAATTTCAAAAAAAGAACATTGTTACGCACGCGCGTTTCACTATACTATACCATAGCGTCGTATCCCGCTATTTTTGTTCGATATTAGTATTGCAAAAACTGTTTCAGAACCTTTTATAGAGGATTCATGTCATGGGTGTAGATAAAGTCTTGTATGCAACTGTAATAATTAGGTATTAACACTCATGTGATACTATTATCACACTCGGCTTCGCCTCGTGTGATATACCCACATTCGTGTTTTAATACCCCTTATTATACAACAGTTGCATAAATAACTATTAGAGATTAGATATTAATAACATAACTACATAAGCCATTACCTGCAAAACATTATCCTCACATCTATCCATTAATGAAGTAACGAGTTGTTCATACTTCTTGGTTAGTTTCCTCTTTTGTTCCTTGAGTAGTGACTTGCCTTCCTTCGTAGACCTGGGGGATGAAACTGCTATAGCTTGGATGGTCCGCTTTCTAGGTGGCTTCACCGGTTTCTCCCCTGAAATAAGGCATAGATACTTTGAATCAATAAAACCATACGTTTAATTACCTTAACGTCACATCATGTACTCCCCAAAGAGTTAGCCAGAGTAGTACCTACACTAAGGCTGCTTTTACACTGGACCGAAGAAGGAAGGAGAGGAGCGGAGCTGTGCCAATATTAACCAAAAGAATCAAAACTCACTCCGCTCCACATGAATTTAAACATTGTGTTGGTTAATATTGGCACTGCTCTACTCCTCTCCCCTCTTATCAGGACCAGTGGCCCGGCAGCCTTATAGTACAATGACATTTCATAAAAATAGCCTTTAATCAATGCAATTGTTTCTATTTGATCAAAGAATTAAAAAGCATTGATCACTATACAGCAGTGGTGAGCAGTGAGAAGCAGTTTTTTTTTTAAACATTGCCCCATTCTAGGAATTTCTCAATATTGTAATATTGTATTCCTATATTGTGGGCGAGTTTACAAATATTTAATCTCATATACACAGAGAGCCAGACCCGGAACAACTACTTGTAGATCTTACAAATATTTGTTCCATGCGGAAATCGAACCCGCCACACGCAGCGCAGCAGTCCACTGCGCCAACACCGTCTGTCAGTGGTGGCACAGTGGTAAAAACCGCGACTTACAAGTAAAAGGTCATATAAGTTATAAGGTCTTATCCTCTGGCTGTAGGTTCGAACCCTGATGGGCGCTTTACTTTGTGTTAATTATTTCATTACTACTGCTCTAAAAACGGTGAAAATATCGTGAGAACCAAAAATTCGAAGACATGTGACATCCACCAACCCGCACTGGGTCCGGGTGGTAGATTACGGCCCACTCCATCTCACAGCGAATAGGCCTGTGTCCAACAAGGCAACATTATTGGCTGACTATGTTTGCTCTAGTGATAGCAAGACCAGACTCATTTAGTTGACCCAAAAAGATACTAAGTTTTACCAATGACATCTCTAGGATCCTCGTACATCGGATTATCATCAACAAATCTACTGTTCTCCTCAATCCTCAGCTCAGTCTTCCTCGCAACAATATCCAATATATCTTGACGCATGCTTGCTCTCCGCAACGGTGCTGATATATTAAACAATTTGTGTTTCTGAGTAAACTGGCCTGTGAATGTTAGCTTCTCTGGCGAAGGGGCTGAGCATTTCTTTGTTACTCTTCCGTATTTTGTTTGCTGGAAAAAGCAGGTTTAAAACGTTTAGTTCACTTCACAAGTGATTAGTATGAAACTACTGTCCACTAGCAACTGTAAAAACACACAGTGCAACCCATCATCTGCCTAGCATCTTCACAACTATGAAGAGGTTGGCTTCCAGTCTAACCAGATGCAGCTGAATACCAGTATTTCACATGGAGCGACTGCTTATCTGACCTCCACAACTCAGTTACTGGGTAAAACGTTGAACACACAGTCCAACTACTACAAATTCAAAGATTATTATGATAAATTATTATAGTGTGTTATAAATTATATAAATTGGGTTAAATAACTATTAAAAAGTAGTATACCTTTGGGATATGCTCATTCATCGTCAACTTTCCAGTTCGCAATCCTCAATCTTATCCATTTTATTTACTTTTTTTACGTAAACATAAAAAGACAAAGGAAAGGATCTTCAGCCTAAGTTATACCTCTGTGTGAAGAAGATGAGAATGACACAAAGACAATGCTCTAAAGTAGGTCACTAGAGCGGTTCAATAAAATTCAGGACAAAATAAAGCAATTTTCTCCCCTTTATTGATAAAACTTCGCTTAAAGTTTTAGAGAACATTTTCATCTCTCCCACTTATTATCATCTAACGACGAATATTTAACCACTGAAATACATTTCCAGCACATATTTACACATTATTCGATTGGTATTACAGTTTTAGTACTGATAAGAAATTATTGGTTAAAAAGAAATTTTGATTTCAAAACGTAAACATTGCGGCAGTATGACAGACTTGTTGTCATGGTGACCAAGGTGTGACCAGCCCATTATGTGACAGGACAGATTGGTATTTTTCGTCAATAAATATAATCAACATCAAAATGCAATGAAAAAATTAATAGTAAAAAAACAAGCTCATATTTAAATGCTCTTAAAAGAATAAAATTAACTTTAAATTAAATCAACCCCATCAATTTATTATATTAGACAAATCAGAGGCCCATGGGCGGCATAAAAACTCTGACCATCAGGGTTTGTTAGTCACTAACCACACGAAAAGAAGAAGAAGAATATTAGACAATTGATATTATTTAAAAGCTTGTCGCGAGATTTACATGTGTAGATATATTTACCTATTTTTTTTAAACTTTAAAAAAATACTTATATAAGTATGTTAAGATCAAGTTACATAATTATTATTGTATTCTTGTTTATCTACACAAATAAATCCCGCGACAAGCTTTTTTATCATAGAAATTGTCTAATATAATAAATTGATAGGTTTGATTTAATCGTTATATCCCGGGTGTATAAAAGATTGTTTAGAAAAATGTTTTTTACTATTAGTTTATTTTTTATTATCGCTGTGTTAGTAGTATTCTTCTCAGCAAACCCTTTAATTTGATAACCATATTATAGGAGTGCGTAAAAGTCCGCAAATATGCATTACCTTGTAATAAAAGTGGTAGCATTATAATCAGGGACCCAACCACTACCAGCTTTAACCCCTTTTACCCCTTAACTCCTGCTAAACGATACTAGATCCAACCCAAAAGTTCAAATATTTCGAATCCATCTTCGATCAATATTAGCACTTGATCGAAGGAATCCATGCTCAAAGTTTTCACTCGAGTTCAAAATAAATAAAGCAGTAATCAATTGTACCCCAGTTGGCAACATACGTCTACTCGAAAAGGTTGAAAATGGAATTCTGTTCTCTGCCATCTATTGAATACTATTCTAAACAGCAATTTCAATAAAAATGGCAAGATGGCAGTGATAGCATCGTAAACAATAGATATGCTACAAAATATAAAAGTGTCGAATGTCACTGGAAAACTGCAAAGTAAGAGGAACATTTATTTAATCGGGTAATATTTAGAGTGAGCATGCGTGAAAACAGCTGAGCAACAGCAGCGCTTTGAAGCGGCAGTTGAAAGAACTAAGCAGTCGCATCATGTCTGCCTGCCGGTTCGGTGTATGATGCTTTGGCGGCTTTGATAACCTCTAAACAGTTTGTTGTTGCTCCGTCCTGTAAACCGGAGTTCCTCTATAATCGATTTTGCATTTGTTTTAGTAACTACTTAGTTATTATTGTTTAAGTGTTGCATAATAGTGAATTAAACAAGTGTTTCTTTCGGTCGTCGGATACGCACTTGCTGTCGTATCCTTGCTAGCGTTTATCGATTTTCATTTTACAATGAACGTAACGTTTTGTTTACTTGTTATTTGCTCGTAAAATTGTGTATAACATGTTCGTTATGTGCATAATTCGACGATAGTGTTGTGAATTGTGATCGATTCAAGTATGTGCGAGAGTTCGCGCGAGACTTTGTGTTTTGGATGACAGAAAAATGGAATTTGAGAACGATTTCAGCTTGAAAGAATGGGCGAAGGACAAACCTTTGTCCATTCTGCAGTTGGACCCGGCCGACCGTGCAGTTCTGAGGATAGCAGGTTGGTCTCCTCCCCTTAGTTTAGCTAACATAGGGTTCAGAGTATTGCTAATTAATGCTTTTTAATCATTGTTTTCCGTATAATCGGGTCACGTTATCGTCCAACAGCGATAATGACGACAGCTAAGATTAATGTTTGCAGTATAAACTCGATAAAATGTGTGTTACCTCTTACACTATCTGTTTACTTTCGCGTCAATGTTTCAGAGCGCCTAGCTCAACTTATTTTTTTTTTTCTTGTGATCTCGGCTCTCAGCGGTCTCGCATAGGTACCTAGGTTTTCACTTTCGTCCGATTGTAGTTTGTTTTTAGTGTTTGTTTTATGTTTTTCATTATACAAACAACGTTATCGCATGCCGGTTTTTACATAACGATAAATGTATAGCTATCTGCGATGGAGAATCCCCGTCCGTGTGACTTTCCCATGGCAGAGAGTAATAAAGTTATGGTATTATTTTTATTATGTCAATGGCGCTGCCAACTGCAGAGATTCCCATGAATTTGTTTTTCTTTTCTCATATTTTGTCATCGTGGGTACATAGCTTGATATTATGCGAGTTTACCTTTTGATTGTGACTATCTTTAGGTACTTGTTAGTTATCTATTTTATCATACATTTACGTACATCGTGCATACATCTGTGTGTCACACCCGGAAATAGAAATGGGACACTAACCGATAGGTACAGACTAGCGCGGGATGTTAGGTAGGTAGGTTGATTCTAGTAAAGCCTAGTCCACACTAGAATACTTACACAACGTGTTACACTTCTCAGTCACAGTCATGAACAGGTTATTATTAGACATTGCTTAACCTTTACAAAGCTATATAAATCTCCTAAGTATATCTCCTAGTAAGTAGATAGGTACTTAACTAGGTATCTAACAAAAACAGATCTGGCTGCCTCACATCCTACGTTAGGTGCGAGATCGTAACCGACTGCACACAATAGCAGCAGACGACGTGACGTTGCGACATTTCGCAGCGTCATGTCGCTGCAGTCATGATTCCGAACCTAACTGCAAGATGGCTGCAGCAGACAGCAGCGCCGTATTCCAGTTTTGTATTTGGTGTACTTGGTGTACCTACCTACTACAACAAACATAGGTATGTAGGTACTCTCACTTGTTTTATATCTTTAGGTAACTACAATAAATGTAAACAATACAGGTACTTACCGCTTCTATTTAAATCCTTCCAAATATTATGTTTTACGACACCGTTTATATAGTTTTTGTGAGATGCATCGTACAGTGCAGGATATTGGACCACCTGGTTTATCAGTTTTTCTTCCTCGGAATCGGGAAATAGTTCGTAGCCGACCGGCTACGAACTTGTACCTTTACCTAGACGAAAAGACTTATGGAGTCCCTAGCTAGACGGTCAAAATTGCTTGTCAAGCACGTGAATGTTTTGTGCTTGACAAGCAAACTACGTGCTTGATCAAGCACGTAAATGCTTGTCAGGCAATTGTGACCGTCTAGGGACCCCATAACAAAAACAGACCTGCTGGCTGCCTCACATCACACGTCGCTAGTTTCTTTACCTAGACGAAAAGACTAAGAAGGAAGCATAAAAGCATTGTCAACGATATTTTTAGAACCACTTGACTGATTAAATGAATACCTACTTGGTTGTTATCTAGGTATTAATTCTTTCTCCTTATAACGCCGTGAGTACTGTATGGATTGCTGGTACCTTCCTACTTTTCCAGGTAGAATGGCCAGCTAGAATTCCTGTAAAAACCTCACATTAGCCTGAGCAACGTGGTATTTTTACATTAGTGATGCACCATTTACCCTACAGAGCCTTTACGAGTGATGATAATCAAATTATAGGTAGGTACCTTCGTCGCATCATGGCAGTTAGCTCCGCTACGCTGCTGACCCTGATGACGCGCTTATCTTTTTATTTCTGAATATACCTATCGGGTTTTTCGTATACTTAAGGACTTAGTTCTTGACACGAGAGCCGTACTAGTGCATAAGAACTTCTAACTTCTGATCCTACGTAGGCATTGATATTCAAAACAAACAACGAACCTACAGTACCAAATCTATTAACAATTGATCAATAGTCAAAAGAATAGGACATACTATTGTGACATCATTATGACAGCTGTCAAACTTCAGCTGAATCGTTTCAAGATTCGGAGATGTATGAAGAAGCGCTGACAAATCTAAAGTGACGCCAGCACGACCCAATTTAAGGCCAGTACCATTCTTATTTTGATCGCATAATTAATAGCACCTTAAACCCTCATTAAGTAACAGCTGCTAATGCTTATTACGGACCTATTAAGGGTCCTGTATTTGCCCACAGAACACGTAGTCCATCGACTCATACACGGCTTAATTAAACGAAGGCATCCGGCGTGTATCTGTCAGCACGATCCTAGTTTAATACCAGCACTAAATATATTGCATACACGTTATCAATATGAACGGCGAACCCACTTAACCGTTACTTAATAGTCTTGCATGTACTGGCAGGTGTTTGTTCACCATCGAAGAATAATAACTGAACCCTTAAGTTCCCTTTTCCGCGTACCTGATAGTGCTGTTTCATTTCGCTCATTAAAATTACTTCTTTCCCTTTCTCGCGATCGCCTGACTGTTGTTACCATTGTTACCGGACGCATTGCGCGGAGTGTTCTAAATTTAAATTCTCAAAAACGTACTATAAAGGTCATAAACAAAGAAGTTTTAGTTCGTTTTGTTTGACAGTTGGCACTGCTGACGCCTGGCAGGTGCAGGTGACGCTATCTTCTACAAGAAACTTTGACATGAACGTAAGCTTTTCATTTACAATCCACCCTATATCCTTATCATTTATCTAAACAAAAATAAAAGAAACAAACACCAAAAAAAAAATACGACATTGTATTTAATTTAGTTGTTCTCATACCAGTTACTTTTAAAAGTAAAGCAGGCGAAAAAAACAACTGATCCTCGAGAAAGCCTATAGTAATTAAAGTAAATCACGCTTATCACCTTTAATGATAACGCTAGCAACGTGCGGTTTCTTTTAACACAAAGTTATCTTAACGAACTGTCAGATAACCCAACTTCGTTCTCCTTTTGTCTATAGTAAAAAAACTAAAAAGAAAAAAGGCGCTAAAACTGTTACCGGCTTTTGTTTAACTAAGACGCGAAATCGAATTTAGAATCGATTAGCGGTATTAAGTCATTTGAATCCAGAACAATCAATTTTTTATTTTTTTATCATAGCTTACTTTTTGGTGTTCGAACAATTTGTTTTTTTTTTTATTATTAGTTTCAAGCAAGGTAGCTTTCACCATTGTAGTCGATGTTTTATTCGAAAGGTGACAATCGATTCTATCAAGGTCCAATAAGAATAGCTCTGTATTTGCTCATCTGATACTAAAGATCTTTTTTGCATCGGTCTATTTTAAATTTCTAATAAGTATTCATTTTATTGTGATACACTTAATTATAAAGATAGTCAAGGCGTTCTCTATTGAGTAGCTGTTTTTCTTTTACTAACTTAATTTACATGTAAGTATTACGGTATTTGTATTATATTGATGCTTTGAAACGAGGTTATATTAAGATGAACAATATGTTCGCAATTATCTGTAAACTAGCTTCTGCCCTCGACTTCTTACGCGTGAAAGTCAAGATACACAATATACTAAAATAACAGCCACATTTTTATAAAACTTCCTCGGCCCCCGACCCACCGCGTCACATCGCATCGCACCGCCTATAACCTTCCTCAAGAATTGGGCTATCAAATGCAAAAATATTTTTTGAAATCTGACTGGTTCCAGAGATTATCGCGTTCAAACAAAACAAACTCTTCAGCTTTATTATATTAGAATAGATGAAATAAAAAAGAACGGATAAGAAAAGAGTTGGGACTTTCCCCCCTTATTTCCAAAAATCGTGAATTGCCATTTAAAACTCTTCTATTTTTCAGAGTTGCTTTTTGTCTAGGTTATATCTCACTATTCCGTCCAGTAGGTTTCTTAAGGAAACGTAACAGTCAGCAGAGGAACAACCAGGATAAATAAATAGCAAGTAGGACCCAGATATAGAAAAATCCTTTCTTGAATCATTGCGCAAAAAATATATTAAAAACTTTTTAATACTGAAAGAGAGAGGTCGGTTCTCATAGCAGAAATATTACTTTCGGAACTACAAAACGAGACTTTCATCCGA
The DNA here is from genome assembly GCA_947523025.1 of Dryobota labecula. NCBI lineage: Eukaryota > Metazoa > Arthropoda > Insecta > Lepidoptera > Noctuidae > Dryobota > Dryobota labecula. Next base: position 16,189,575 of record OX383306.1, read on the forward strand.
TATTACTTAAGCGGATTACTTACAGTAACTTTTATTACGGACATTACTCATGATTTCATGAAACTCAACGTTGTTTTTTTCTGTGTGCAACACTGCACAGTAGCCGTACTGTTTTTGATACGGTCTACGCCGAAATACTTTCGATTTCGTTGCTACTGTTTAGATTCTCTTCGTGTAATTTAATTGCCTTTGTAAGGCAAGTTTCATCTTAAAGTTTGCCTAATCGTGACTCGATTAGATTTGCTAAATCGATTTCGATTTATCAAATCGATACTACATTACCTTTAACAAATTCTCAGCGTTATAATAACTGTTGTTTCTCCTTTATAATGTGCTAGTACATAATCGGTTCCATTAGAATTATCTCGCTGTAATAGATATCGATTGCACTTGAAGTTACTCGATTAAAGTGTCAACGATTACAGATTACGGGGCTAATAAGATAAATGGTTTATTAGTGTTAAGTGTTTTAGTTATCTCCCCTTATAAGGACGCAAGCACGGTGGGGAATCCCTGCCGTAAAAGAGTATGGGCTTTTGTGCACTACAAGGAATTTTACTGTCCGGCACGGCAGTACGATTTTTATACGGCACGCCATTTTATATACTAGCTTGTGCACTATACGTAATTTCACCGTCGGACATTTTACTTTTCCCCATTCCGGGCCGTTTTTTTTTCAGGTCCGAGATGACAGCAATGAAAAACGTGTTTATGCTGGTGCACTGCATTCCCGATTATACCCAAAGTCTCAAATTCAGATAATTAATGTAAACAAAGGGGATAACATAACAAAAAAATATCTTCGTAATGGTAATTTACATAAAATTGCGAAAGAATAGGTTGCATTTCCTTTTAAGTACTGATTTTAAGAATTAATAATAAAAAAATAATCATACCGTAATTATTTTTATAAATTTTCGGTTTTAAACAAAGTTATTAATAAAAGGAGATTTTCTGGTATGGAATGGTATGAAATCTGCATTGTTACCAGTATCATAAAATATTTTATGATACTGGTAACAATGCAGGAGATACAAACATTTTCAAATTTTTACATCTTCAACAACACTAATATTACAACCGTTATAAATATATTCTTAGTGTAAGTAGCATATCTAGGCACATTTTGGATGAAAACGGCTGTAAAATGTTTCGATTGGAAATCGATTTTGGGAGGCCTACGTCTAGCACTGGGCTTAAAAAGGCTGATTATGACGATCATATACCGTGTCTCCGACACACTACACAAAACATTGTTTGGCAACGGTATTTTGTTTGCATAGTTCTTATAATTAACTCACTTTAATTTTATCGATTATTATTACAAAAACATTTAATGATAAAATGTTTTGTACCACTGTCCTGTCATATTGACAGTGACATTTCTTGACATTACTTTGTTTACATAAATTATCTGAATTAGAGACTTTGGGTATAGTATTATTTATGAGCGGGCGGGGCGGGAGCGGGGGAGCGGGGCGCGTGTGTCGAATTTTTGGATGAACCCAAAATTCTTTTTGTCTTCTACGTCTTCGCACGTAGAGTAATTAGGTATTAATTTATTAATTTAAGCAACTCGTTCCAAGAAACTCATCGTTCCTAGCGTAATTACGCGTGCGTGGCGTGCGTGTAGTTTCAAAGAGAGCTACCCTAAACTGCGCCGCACCGATCCGAGTAAAGAGGGACAAGTGCACAAGCCAATCATCCGATTTTTTCATGCCACATCGGACCGTAAAAAATCCTTTTAGTGCATAAGCACCCTATATATGGTTTACGAAGGGAACATGGTAGAATAGAATGTAGCGAAATTCAATTCAAGCCTATTTTAACTACGGATGGTTGATGCCAATAAAAAATTGAGCCCAATGAATCCGAGCTACGTAGTAAGCCTACTTCGGAGCTCTCCACGGCTGAAATGAATTTTCTCTGGGATTGCACTGGTTCTGGAAAATAGGCAGATGTATTCAGCTGTGTAAATCATACGTTGGGACTTGAGAGGAACATGAAATAAGACCAGCAGAACCATGTAGCAAATGTATATTTTTCTAAAACGTGGTTATTTTATAAGGAGCGTGGTAATTTTAAAGGAGCTCATCATGGAAATATTTGAAGGAATTCTAGGGTTAAACCATAGAGATATAAATTAAGTTTTCTGTGGGGTAGACCGTGTGGTGCCGGACGTAAAGATAAAAACCATCCTATTTCCTCCCGTGGGTGTCATAAAAGGCGACTAAGGGACTTACTAGAGAATGGGCAGCAGCGTTCTCTAAGCATTTTTAACACCATACTGCGATCGCCAAACCGCCTGCCAAGCGTGGCGATTATGGCAAACCGCCCCAATTGGGGGAGGTGTATGTCTAGCAGTAGTCGTTTTTCGGCTGAAATGATGTGGGGTAAACTGACATGAACAATTAAACTTCGATAAACTCTTTGTCCTCAAAACTCCACATTAAAATTCTTACTGGATGTGGTTGACCGAAAAATTTGCTCGACTCACCATTTATCATTTGTCAAGTAAATGGATAGATAGAAATATAGAATACGCTTTATTATGGACTCCATAAAGTTTATAGATATAAAAAAAATATTATGTTCTATTTCCACACAATATTAGCTAGGTTTCTGCTGGAATAGCTTGCCAGCGGCTTCGTCCGCGCGGATGTCGAAAATTATCCCACGGGAACGTACTACCTGCATAAAAGAAAGTATCCTGTGTATTAATCCAGGTTATAAACTATCTGTGTGTGTGCCAAACATCCAAATCCGTTCAGCCGTTCTTGCGTAACAAACATCCAAATATCCTAACATGAAAACTTTGACATTTATGACATTTATTTTCATAGCAGGACTCATAATAAAACTAAATACTTACTAATTGACTATCTTATCATACTAAACATGGTGCAATTCGTAAATTATTTATGTAAATGTGGTGCAATCAATTTTTTTTTTTACAATTTTACTTTATGTGTCCGGAAAAGGGCCACTTAATTACCGGTAACTGAACACCAGTCGTGCAACTAATCAAAATCCAATGTAATTTCGCTCGAATTTATCTATCGAGTTCATCAGAAAATTAAATAATACACACGACAATAAATTCCTGCCACAACGAACGTGAGAAAGTCGTTTAATTTAAATAATAGCGCACATACAGGTTTCAGACCGGTCGTACAAGTGTCGCAATTTAGGAAACTAATTAATAAAACTGGTTGTTTTGCACAAAATGAGTATAAATGTTGAAATAAATTGATGTTTGTAGAAGTTAAACTAGATTAGGCGGTTGACGGCTCAAAGGACCGATACGTTTGTCGTTGTGATGATTACTTGAATCGTCACCATTTATTTGAAGTCGGTGACTCATGTCTTTTTTTTCTTCCATCATCATCATTTCAGCCGAAAGACGTCCACTGCTGGACATAGGCCTCCCCCAAGCACCGCCACCTCGCATCCAACGAATTCAACGGTTTTCATAAGGTCATCGGTCCACCTTGGCCTTCCAACGCTACGTCTTCCGGTACGCGGTCGCCACTCCAGAACCTTTCGGCCCCAACGGCCATCTGTTCTGCGCGCAATGTCTAGACCTGCCCATTGCCACTTAAGATTGGCAATTCAGGAGAACCAAGGTTCTCCTGCGGATCTGTTCATTTCTGATTCGATTACGTAGGGAAACTCCAAGCATAGCTCTCTCCATTGCCCTTTGGGTGACTTTTAGTTGACCCATTGTGAGCGACCACGTTTTAGTGCCATATGTCATCACTGGCAACTCAAAGACTTTCGTCTTGAGACACTGCGGTATGTGGGACGAGAAGATATTGCGTAGCGTCCCGGACGCTGCCCAGCCGAGTCGGATTCGACGTACCTAACTGGACAGTTTATTCAGTTTTTTTAGTTTTTCTTCCATACTTCTCTAGTACTTGTCATCCCGGTCGGTAGTCACCTTTCTAGCCATTTCATCTTCCACTCAGTAAATCCATCGTTTCTTAGGTCTGCGCCTACTCTAAAGCCTCGTCCCCACTAGGAACATTTGTCGAGCGACATGTGTCCCCGGTGACATCGGGCGATGTCGGGCGACGTCGGACGACATCGCCGCGACATTGTTGAAACTGTTCCATGTCGCACAGTCGATGAAGAGTAGTGATATTATGAAATGAGCCGTCTAGAACACTGAGATCATTAAATACACTTGTTTTGTTTCGCAAGTACTGTTTAATCCACCATCTTCTCTTCTTTTTTGTTCTTGATGCATTCATCATTATATAAGCCGCACTGTACAACACTACCTCTTCCGGAGACATGATAGGTTCGACTGAACTGATGTGGACGGAGACAAGACATCGGGCGACGTGGGGCGATGTAGGGCGACATCGCCCGATGTCTCCGGGGACACATGTCGCTCGACAAATGTTCCTAGTGGGGATGAGGCTTTAAGGTACAAGTTCGTAGCCGACCGCAGACGACACCAGCAGACGACATGTCGCCGCGACACTTCTATGTATTTCTATGAAATACCTTCCGTAGCTAACGACACGTCGCCCGACTACACGTCGCACGACCGCAGACGACGTGTCGCCCGACCGCAGAATGCAGATCAGTAGTGCCACCGACGCTAGAGCGACGACACGTTGAATCTGTCTCAAAAAATGAGTTTTTCCGATTCCGAGGAAGAAAAACTGATGAACCAGAATCAGAATCTTTATTTGTTAAACATAGGCATTTACTTAATGGTGTTAGGTTAACATATTTGAGCACTATGTTTTGCCGCGAAGGCATACAAATTTTAATTAAAATGTAATTTAAAAAAAACTAAAATTCTTAAAAAAAACTAAAATTCTTAAAAAAAACTAAATAAAACAAACAATAAAGTCAAAACCAATAATAAACTAAAAAAATAGTAAAAAAGTATCATTGAAAAAATCTTGTACACTGTAATAACATTTTTCTATTAATAGAGAGGTGAGAACTTTCTTAAATTTTAATAGGGGCATATTTTTGTACTATCGGGTATTTTATTATAAATTTTCGAAGCCATTCCAAAAAAGCTCTTTTTCATCAAAGTGGTTCTGCATTTTATGTCGCACAATTGATGTTCATATTGAGAACGCATTGGAGTTTTCTTACATCGGATTTTTTTTTTAAAGGCGTAAATTCATTTTAACAAACAAAACAGTCTCATAGATGTACACTCACCTGCAAAATTGCATGGATACCTAAGTGTCTATTTTCCAGTGAACGTTTGAGTTCAAATTTTCAAAAATAGAACTAGCTTTCGCTTTTCGCTTCACACGATTTTGTTTCGGTACTGTCCATGGATTTTTGCAGTCGACCGTACATAGCTGGCAAAGTAAGTAATTTAAAAGATTTAAAATGGGGTGCACATGATTCGGTAGTTTTTAAGCCACACAAGGATCGAATACATAGTTTTTGCACTTTAAAAACAGTATCCTCTTTCAGTAGATTGCCCCCAAAAAATAACACCAAATCTCAGAACTGATGCAACCAATCCGTCCAGGTGGCCCAATATCCTGCACTGTACGATGGATATCACAAAATATAAAATCGAACTGTGTTTTATTCAAACGACAATACTCTCCGGACCGAACAGTACCGTTTTTATGTCAAATTCTTACGCTATCTCTACTTTATTATAGTAGTATAGTAGTAGCTCTGGAATACGCTACCTTTTGGCATTAAAAAAGCTGAAAACAAATTTACTTTTAAAAGAAAAGTTCGTAACCACAACTTAAGTCAGACTAAATTAACTCTCAAATAATAGTCTAGTCATAGTAATTATTATTAGGTGGTATTTGTTAAAATATATATTAGTTTATTTTATTTGTATATGTGTATCAATAAAACTATATAAATTCTCGTAATCAAGAAGTTAGTATTTTAGACATTATTTTTGTACCCTATCACTGTTTTTATATTTAACCCAAAGGTTCACTGGTAGAGAATGCCTTGTGGCATTAAGTCCGCCTATGTACCACTAATGTACATGAAGTTTAAATAAATAAATACTCTTTAAATTATTTTTCGTCGCTTTGCAAATGCTTATTGAATAACTTCCCTCACTTGCTCTGTATTTCAACATTGGACGTGTGGCTTATCGTTTTTTCTCTCTTTACTTGTACTTGTATAATAAAAACAAGTCATCGACGTTGTGGAGAATGAAAGCCACTAGATTCTAGATTGCCAAATAAAATAAAGACTTTAATGATTATATTTTATCTTTATTATTTTACGTTTTACATAGTTTTTCCTAACAGACCATAGTTTAAAAAAAAGAATATATTGACAAAAAAAGTAAAAAATACATACTGCCAATACTAAAATAATATTATAATAAGGTTGGTCGGTCCACAACAGACGTCTTCTTCCTCTTCTAACAAAAGATATAAAAGTAAATCGCGATCGCTAATCCCAAACAGGGCCTCAAGTCTGCTATTACAATAGTGTCAGAATGATCTCTTCATTGTGAGTTTTTGACAGATTTGCCATACAAACACTGTCAAATACTCACAATGGTGAGACCATTCTGACACTATTGTAATAGCAGACTTGAGGCCCAGGTCAAACATCTTGTCTCACGGAACATTCAGAACTAACTGGAATACGGCGCTGCTGTCTACTGCATAGGGCATGCAATATCGGAAGGTTATCAATTCCGGAACTGAGTTCCAATACTGGAGATCTGATTCCGGAATTCCGGAACTGGTAACTTTTAAAGTTTGTTTCAAATCAAACAAGATTTATAATTATATCAGTCTTTTAATCATTTTTAGTAACAAATTAAACATCTTTCTCCCTTATTACTCTAATTAAACATTGGCCGTCTAGCGGCTTGTGGAAAGTTCCACAGACTTGGTTGTGTTTAGATAAAATAATAATCAAAATATCAAAAAATTATGAATATCGGAATTCCGATATTACTCCTCTCAATTCCGGAATTGAAATATCAGATTTTTTTTACGGAATTCCGGAATTCCGGAATGCATGCCCTACTGCTGCAGCCATCTTGCAGTTGGGTTCGGAATCATGGCTGCAGCGACATGACGCTGCGACGTGTCGCTGCGACATGCATCGGTCCTATACTCTCACCTAAATTCATATTCTGTGAAACTTTCAATGATTGATTCCCTAATAACGTGCTTTATCTTGATGATACTTAAATCGAAATGATCAATCACCTTTTTGTACCTTTTAAACTTTGTACTGTTATTTATTCAATGACCAGAATCAAGGGCAAAAAATGTTTGATCTGAGATTGTGTAATGGTTAATTTTATAAGTCACTGCGTGATGTCAATATTTATCTATCAATTATGTGCCGATGTCAGTTTTTGAATATTCAAATTGGCCCAGCAATTAGCAATTTTTTCGAGCGTGCATTTATTAAGGTCGCCTTTTAGCAAACTAAATATATTATTTTTATTAGTTTTCAAAGTGCTATTGAGTTGGTCAAAATAAAAATCTAGTACTTATCTGGTTTTCAGTTCAATCCTCAGATACCAACGAATGATCTTTCTGCATATCCCAAGAATAAGACAACCTTCCATTCCATCAAAGAAGGAAAAAAAAAAAAACAAAAGACTGAAACTTCAACAACAGAATGAGGTAGCTCGGAGATCGTTTACAACTCGAAATTCGGGGCCGTTACCACTCCACTGCTCTTTTCGTTTTTCCGTCGTGGCTTCGAAGCCAGGCAGGCGCTTGTTTTCAAACCATGTAGAAGCCAGCTAAGGCAATAGAATTTTTATTAACTCCTCAAGAAAGTTCTCAACAACGTAAACTCACAAGATCGAGTGCGAAAAGACACGAAACCCAAATTGGGTCAAATTATTTCCATTACACTGTAACGTACCAACATTGCAGTATGTTTCGGTGAAATGCAACGCAGTACCTACAGTGCAGAGCAAATTAATCAACCCGAGAATGCTACCGATTTCCCCTGTGACCCTGCCACCGTGAGAGTGAAAATATGCTTGAAACTTGAAACATACGGCATTCTGAAATGATTAATAGTAATAATTATGTAGTATGAGGGAATTATTTGAAAATGTCGTTTCTGCTATGAGTCATTATGATTGTAATTGCGTAGATAAAAATTAAAACCCGGAAAATCACACGTCACACCCCTACTCGAAATGTGCATAGGGTCAAATTGAAAAATTTATAAATCCATTAAGTGTGTTTTCCAAATCATGGTAAGTCACTAAAAACACTACTAAAATAAATTTGGTTAAAATCGTTCATTTCTTTCATGTCCCATAGTGCAACGTTTTCTTAATAAAACAAAGAAAAAAACTCGGTTTGTCTATTGCAATGTTATTATCAAAGTCAAGCACGTCCGCGACGACCAATCAGCCTAATGTATGAGGTCTGAGTAGACTGCCATTTCCATGAGTTATCGGTGTAGTGAAGTCGGCAAGTTCAACGTGATTTTTTCAAACTTCGGTACTTTTCGCTAGTTTATAAAACAACGGTATCCATAGGTACTTTAACCTGAAATTTAGCTTAATCTGTTATCCTTACTAATATTATTAATGTGAAAGTAACTCTGTCTGTCTGTCTGTCTGTATGTTACGTTTTCACGCCTAAACCACTGAACCGATCGTCATGAAATTTGGCTGAGATGTAGCCTGGGATATGGAGAAGGACATAGGCTACTTTTTACGCGATAACCGACATCCACGCGGGCGGAGCCGCGGGCAAAAGCTAGTGTATAGTATTTGTATTTCTATTCTTATAAACACAATTTCCTACACGAGTGATCGTTTAATAAAAAAACCTCATAACTTAATCTATACTGACGCACTAACGAAAAATGCAATAACTCGATTTTGCCGCTTCCGAGAATTGTATTTTTGATTATTGAATTTGTTATGAAGTTTTAGTTATTGCATCTTGGTTACTGAAAAACCGAGTTCCTGAAGGATCAATAAAAAGTTGCTTAGAGAGAGTTAATAGATTTCGATTCGCTGACTCCAAATATATAACTCAACGAATATATATAACTCAAAATCGTCCAAAATCGAGTTATTGCATTCTTCGTTAGCGCGGCAGTATAGTCAAAAATATATTTCTTTCATTTTCCCACTTTTCACTGAGAGTGGACATACCAGCCGATCTATTCTGTAAAAATCTCACGGTGAAAACATAGGTGAAATGAACATGGAGTGAGCTGTTATTCCACATGATGCTATAGGGAATGACACTATTGACAGCTCACTTCACTTAAGTTCTCACGGTGAGATTTTTACAGAATCGCTCGGCAGGTTTTGATATTTAACTACACAATTAATCAAGTAATTAATAAATATTTTCTGGATACTAACTATTATTGGTACATCTACATCCAGCGTCAAGACGATGGATGTAGATGGCTCCCATGAAAATGGCTGGGTAATTGCGTAACACATAATGGCATTGCCATTTATTTTGTCAGTTCAAAAACATTCACTGCTTTATCTTCGGTTGAGCAGACGAATTTTTTCAAACATATGTGGCAATGGATTAGGAATTTCCTTCTTTCATCGTTCTTCTCAATTATTAGTTAATTTAACTTCACAAAAATCTGACAAGTCAAGGTCAAGGTCTACTAATGACTTAACAAAAATGCGAAAAATGATAAACAATCCACGCATGCCAAGTTCAAACGCTTAGCCACTAGTAATAAATCTTTACCCGATTGTCATCAGAGACACTTCAAAAGCTGATAACGTACTAGGTAGTCAGACAGCGCGTGAGAAAGTCTTAAACAAAAACATATTCATTCAGTAACTCAAATAAATCCATTCGCATCAGTCGACAGTGACGTTTGATACCGTCAATCGATAAAACTTTACGATTCCCGACCATACCGATCCATCGGTATCATCGATTAAGTGAACGATATCGATGAACGTTATCGATTGATCTGGACTTCAGCTTTTGAATCTGGAGGCAGCAGACATTGCAGCCATAAAGTAATGAAGCGTCAATCGCTTAAGTACTTGCTCTTAATACTACCATCTGATACACTTTAAGCGCTTTTTAAAGGTACTTAAAGCACTTGGTACGCAAAGAGCATGTTTATTTTAATCGTCATCTTCCAAGTGGCCGGACCTAAAATCTGCTGATCCAAAAACTGCCTAATCATTGCCAGCCTTCAGAAAATTAGACGGCGTTTCTATAAAAGCGTAACCGACCAATTATTTTCAACAATAAAAATCCGATCCAGCCCGTCCCTTGCTGTCCTCCCCCAGCGACGTCATAAGCCGAGGTCCGTGCCCCACCCCACAGGGGGTGCCCTTAGTGTGTAGTCGCTTAGTTTTTATAAGTTTTTTCCCTTGCTGGAGTGGAGGCCTTAATTTATTAAGGCAACCACAGGAAAGTCCGGTTAAGCAAACAACAACCTCCTAGGCTTACCTGGGAGATGCCATTTTTTTAAAACTAGCTACTGCCCGCGACTTCGTTCGCGTGGAAGTCGTAAGAACCACAATATACTAAAATACCAGCCACATTTTAATTTTTTTCCTACATCTCCAACAAATATCGTTAATGTATACAAAAATTTATAGAAAACTTAACAAATTATATACTAAAACCTTCCTCGAGAACCACGCTATCCATTGGTGAAAACAATATGAAAATCGGTGCAGACGACAGACGCGGCGGAGGTCTTTGTTTTATAATATGTAGTGATAAAAAAAATATCTCTCATTGGTCTAGCGGTCGCAAGAAATACTGCTGTGGATGAGGTCCTGGGTTCCGGGGTTGGTAACGTGTTATTGAGTTTTTGCATCTGGAATTTCTCAGTAGCAGCCCAGAGTCTGGATTTGTGCCCGGCTGATGGCAATAGGCTCGCCCCCTATTACATGGGGCTTAAACATCGCTGGCTAAATGTGGATGTACTATAGGTATACCTCTGCCTAACCCTCGGGGATCACAGGCGTGATGTTATTTCTTGACTAGATATCGTCGATCAATCATTACGGCGCTATCCGGCCAGTTCATCGGAGGTCATTCATAAATAATTAAATAGGTTACAATAGATTATAGCCTCTTTTGATGTAATGCGCAGGTTATCTCTGTTTTTTTTAATGATTGACGGGTGGTCACGCCAACAATAATTCGGTCCAGAAAAGTATCAGAACCAACCTTCGATACGAGCGGGCGTGTAAATTACAGTGAATCGGCCGTGACAAAAATCGAGGCGGTAAAGAGAGGAAGAGAAGGGACATGCAGCACTCACCAGGGGCAGGCCAGCGGGATCCAATCTCCTTCGACTGTCGCACAGCAGAATATCACTACGCGGGTCGCGCGACCAATATTCGAAATTTAAAGTTTTAGTTCTTATTACACTGGGTAATCAAACACAAGGGTGCGTTTGGCGGAGCGGGAATGTATTGAATATTGCAGAGAAAGGCTCGATATGATCCTCGTCTCCTCGCGGGTGATCAGACGAAAGGGCTCGTCATGCGGTGCGGGGGTGATTCGAGATATCCGTTACACACGTGCGTCCATGTGTAATTTCTTCGTCGAACTGACAGCTGTCAGTCCTCGTTCTTCCGTTCTCATGTTCACGTTTTTGAATGATGCTAAAAGCGCTGCATGTGCAGGTTGGGAAAAGGAGCGGGAAATACAAACTGCCTCATATTATAAGAGTGAATCTATCTAATCAGTGTTGGCGTTACCAACGGGTATATGGGATTGTATCGACTGTTATGTTTTCGTCAAAGAGCTCTGCCGAGACTGAACGAACTGTCGAGACGCCATGGCTAGTCAACATGGCGACCTTCGGATGCCAAGTAGCCAGGCCTGTACCGCTGGCGACATGAGGCAGAATGTGCTCAAGGGTCTTTTTATGGCTTGTAAACGGCTGGGCGAATTGTGATGGAATATTTTAAGTTTAAATGTAAACCTTTGATATTGCCAAGACGTAACAAAAAAGGAGCCGTAGGATATTTTATTTTGCATGCATGACTTGCCTTGGAATGTGAGACCATTGCAAATCGAAGGTATACATATATGATTTATTCAGATCTCTTTGTAACAAAGCACATAGCATTTGACTTTGACTACAGTACACAGTTCACAAGCTGTTCAAACACATCTTTCATGACGAACATTTGCATATAACTGAACTCCCGAATGAAAAATTCAATACTTTTTCGGTAACAACCATTCACACGACTTAGCGTTCTGACTGAGTTCACTCCACCCACTACATCAGCCTCTGTCCGTCTGACCAATAAATTAAAAGAAGCTGACCGTAAACAAAGGTGACAAGTCTCGAATTCACTCAGGTTTTACAGCCAGAATAAAGAGGATGCTCTTAATGGTCCTAATTTCAGAGGCCAACGAACTCCAACATTCCGACAGGCCTATGCAGATGGAATACACTTACTTTAGAATTGTACAATTTGCGTGAACATGGGTTTGTACTTTCCTCTAACAGTTTTTGGCTTTGTTTTTTATGTAGGACGTGTATATATTATACTGTATTCTGTAACGTCTTCCCCTCTCAATGATTTTGTTATTTCAATAAGGTAGCGTGATTCTCAGTAAAAGTCTATCCCTAAGACCCTAATACAGATAAACACGGAATAAAGTTATGCTAGATATAAACGTCAACAAATTTATGGTTATACCGAAGTTATTCCTAGGATACCTTTATTCCGTGTTTATTTGTAAAGCCGTAAGTAACTACTCTCGTTGGCGTTGGTGGCATGACAAATGGCAGCTGTAGGAAACGGTATTGAAACCACTTTTTAGCTTTTAATGCCATCTTTATGCCTACGGAATAGAAGTCAAAATCGGTTAAACGTCCTGTAAAAAGGTTTATTTAAATGTCTAATCTTATTTCAAATTGAGTATAGAACAGGTCAAGCCATGATAAAAAGGTTCGCCAGTCAGCAATCTAAGGGCGGGTTGTTTGACCCCTTAAAAGAAGTATGGAAGGAAAAGACGCGTTGCGCCTTCCCCAAATAAATTGGGATAAGGGCTAGAGAATGATGATGATAATATATTCATCACTCGTGAAGGCTTATATCACTAACAGACATAAAAGATTAATAAGAGATATTAGAGTAATTCACAGACTGAATAGTAATACTAAAATATATTATTAATATCTCAAGATGGCGCGTGAAGATGATCAAGTAAATCGTTTGTTTATTATATTATAGAGGAATGAGGAACAGGGTGTAAAGTTTATTCATCCTCCATAGACAAGGGAGGATCCTTCGACCAGACGGGCGTTGTGTCTGGTGGGCTACTGCCCGACGGTTGACGTCGGGATGTTGTATAAATGCTAGTCGCGCGGTAAACTCTGCGCGATGCAGGATTTGTGACGTCAGGTCTTTGATGCGTAGTTCGCATGTGGCGTTATAGATACCGCCACAATAGCAATGACGCAAAACTACTCAATAAGAAATTGTGTCTATACTGTCTAAGTATTGGAGCTTGTGAAAAACTGAGCATCAAGTCATCGAGCCCTTAGTTTCAGAAGCACTAGAAAATCCTATTGGTTGATCACCTACTAATTTTATTGTGCTCTTCCGCTCTTCCAAATTGCATTGTGCGTATTGAAATCCTTATATTTAAGAGGCGCTTCAATAACTAATCGGAACAGTTTAAAATGGGCTTCACACGTTCTGTTTGTCAAAACCGATTTTCGATTACCATCATTAACATACTTTCGGGTGGATTGTATTTTCCATACGTGATAAGTTCAATCTGATAGTATGAATTGAATCGTTTGAAGAGTTATTTCGGCACACAACCTTAATTAAGTCAATACCAACATAATTACTATCCATTAAGGCCTAAAACTGCGTTAAACGGATGCCCGCGCGGTTCCTTACAAAAGCTGTCCGTCGCGGCCTCCGTGCGACGGAATCCACCGCAGGGGCACGCGCGGGCTCAGCCAGCACCAGCTTACTGGTTTTCTTTTTTTTTTTGCTAGTCTTTGTTTTGCTACGTAATAAGTTCTCTATCCACACGACTGTACATGCACAGCGTTAAAATTGAACTAAGTATAATTAATTGCATTCCCACGGAGCCCACCCGCGTGTCCACGTACGTAGACACGCAACGGGTGCCCGTCGTAGGCGCCCGCTGAACGCAGCTTCAGGCCTTATAACACTTAAACTAACTAACCTACTTTGTTAGTCTAACTCCTTTGTTCCCAGACAACCTGGATGCAATCAAACAAGAAAGTAAACACATCTATCCCTCCATATATGCTCCTACATTTCCTTGCAAAGTTTACGTTATGCATCATGTATACTGTAGAGTGTTAAGTAAATATGTAAATTCAACTGCCATTATTGAGGTGTTTCGCACTGACTAACATGCTGAGAATTTCCTGCCAACGTATTTCAAAAGACGTCTTGGTTTTGAACCTGAAATCTCGAAGCAGGGCTGCAAGATTTAGATTTTTTGTAATAGCGTAGTAGATAATCATCTTCATTCCTCAATTTATTTGTGTTTCACTCATGGTCATGCCTTCATGAGGAGAGGAGAGCAGTAGTGGCGCAGTGGTAACGCTCCTGAATTACGAGAAGAATCCAGGCAGGCTGCTTTACTTTCTGTTAATAAGTTGCTACAATGAAGTGAACACTTCTTTAGGCGCGTTGAGCACTTTTTGGGTGAACAAAAATCATGGAACTCGCGTCATCGTCACCAAACGCTTTCCATGAGCTATATGTGTGCTTTTTGGGTTAACAAAAATCATGGAACTCGCGTCATCGTCACCGAACGCTTTCCATGAGCTATATTCAACTTTAATCCTTGATCATAAACACTTTTTTAATGTAAATAATTTCATCACCAATGTTTTCAAAAACGGTGAGAGAAAACATTGTGAGGAAACCGGGCCTGTCCTTCTAACCAAAGAATCGAAAACGTGACATCTTACAACCCGCACTGGGCCCACGTGCTAGAGTACAGGCCACTCCCTCTCGAATAGAGGAGTGGAGGCCTGTACCAGCAGTGTCTCTCAGCAGTAGGAATATTATAGACTGATTTGATTATGCAAGACTTCAATCCCAATTTAGGTAGTTAGATTTTGCACAGTATTTATAATAACCGGCACCAGTCGTGAGCACAGATGGGCAGTAGTGGGGGTAAACTCGCGCATGTACAAATAAAAAGGCTAAGTAAAAATGACACGCGAGAGTCCAATAGACGACGAGTATCGGCTGACGAACCAATCGCATGCAGCTCGGCGCCCCCCGGCTTCTTCATTCCGCCAAAGAGACCAAAAAAATTACTACTGCGCGGGTGTCAGTTTGCGCTCACGACTCATGCCGGTTACTATACCTGTTTTTTTTTTTCTTTTATACATACATCTGAATTAGCCGTCATCTCAATATTTACTACTTTCATAGCCATAATATCATTTATCATCTCTCTTAGTGTAAAAGTAGATACTACACTTAAATTAGATTTTGACACCTCCACCCGACCACGTCGAAAAATGAACTTAGAATTTTCTAGAAAGCATTTACGAAGACATGCAGTGAAAAAATAGTTTTTCCAACCTCTCCAGACTTTCTGATCACCCGTGAAAGTTATCCTGAAGGAGTTTTTCAAGTTTGATCTCTTCCGCAGATAAAGCGTCACTACCGAAATAAACCGTCCTTTATGCCAAAACAGCTGAGTCCATAAGTTTAAAATTAGGCAACCCTATTCCGAGGACAAAACCGTCTGGAGGTACGAATAGCTCAATACTTGTTATTTGAATTGAAAGGAGAAATGGGGGACGCAGACGTGAACTTACCCTTTGATCGGAGGTCGACTGTACAGTAGTTAAAAGTTACATGAAATTTGCAGTGTCGCGCTAATGGAGATCGATAGTAGATGAAATTGGCACAAAGCAATCATGTTTCATGTTGAAGCTATTGGTAATTGACTTAAAATTAAGCTTTAAGTCAGAGGCAACATTTTAAGCCTTTAATCTTCTTACGGACACACGGGAAAAAATGTTATTACTATACCATTCGTATTACAAGCATTAGTCGAATGGTCATCTTTTAAAGCTAAGTAAGTACCACGACTGTGGGCTTCTGTCGGATCATAAGTATCCATTACCAATCTGTCTGAAAATCGTAGTGATTATGGTGTATTTTTCCTGCCACCGCAGTACTTAAGAGGACCATATTCACCAGTGAATGTAAACTTCGAAAAATCCGACGATCTGCGAAGATATCCCAACCGAAGGCGAAGTCTAGAAAAATATTCGAACCATAAAATAAAGTTTAAGATACCACATGAGCTGTCGCGCCGAAAACAATTTAGCAATTCAATAGCCACATGAATGTATGGCAGTTTGAAATTCAAATACATGCAGTATCTACATGTCTGGCTGTTTACATAACGATCGAGACGGTTTGTTTCACAATAATATATGAAAATGATTTAACAATACTTGTGGGTAAGTGATTTAGTTCCCAGGTATGCCAGATGTTTTTGCGAAAAACACTTAGCATACGTGCATAGGCGTTACTGTAACTGTAAAAAAAAGTTTCTAGTTATAGTACCTACTAGTTTGTTCCACATTCTTACTAGATATATTTTTAGCTGAAGCTGCGAAGAAGAGAAGCGGGAAGACAGTTACTAAGACCTGTGTTCACCAACATTCAAACCACCGGTTAGGTATTTAAACAGTTGGTTTATGTCAAATTTCGTAAGAAATTTTGAGTAAACAATTGATTAAATATCTAAACAGTTGATTTAAATGTTGGTGAACACGGGCCTTAAAAGCTTTGCGACACAACATCGACGGTGAAACGTGAATTTGCCAAAGTGCACCTAGAACTTTGTGCGCATTGAAGAAGCTATTTCAAAGTTTTAGAAAATGTTATTAAATTGAACTTTAAAAGATGCTGTCTATAATTTGGGCTAATGCTATGTATTTCGAAGTTGTAAAGAGATGTTATGAAGTAGAAAAGTTATGATAAAGGCGACGATGATATTCCACAATCCACTAGAGACAATTGGACCGAACATTCAACCATCCCACCTAGGGTTACCATCTGACCGGATAAAGCCGGTCTTGACCGGATTTTTAGGTATTAGACCGGACTCCGCCCGGATTTTACGTCAGACCGGATTTTTTACTTACACGTGCTCGAGCGACGGGCGCAGCACCGGACAGTTTTTGAGGGACAAAGGAATTTGTATAGATGACGTCAAACTATTTGAAGAGTTCTGTCTGCTGAAGAATTTTCTGAACACAAAGCAGAGCGATTTTTATGAAGAGCTTGCTGAAAAGCAATGGTGTATTTTCTTGAATACAATTAACGAGTTAACAGTTCAAGAGTTGCAGAATTTTTGAAGATTTGTCAGTATTTCTTTAGCATTTTGCCACGCAACGCAAATTTAGAGCGAGTCTTTTCTCTTATGACTGCACAGTGGACCAAAGAAATAGACTTTCAGTGGAGTCAGTAAGAGCCATATCTATTGCTTACGCATTACAACTTTAAACACGTGACGTGCGAACAATTTTACAGTGAAATAGCTGGAAAAGCCAACTTTTTGAAAGCGGTTTAAAAAACATTATTAAATAATTTGATTTTTATTTTATACAAGACCGGATTTTTTTTTCAAAATCAGGATTTTTAGACTTGGCAGGCAGGTTTTTTAATTTGTAGGCCTGGTAACCCTAATCCCACCGTCTACAAAGTTTACCTTTACTTATAGTCCCAGACTGCAGACGGCTCAGTGATAGCTGTAGTATTTTTGGTCTATAATCAATACAGAGCAAGCTTTGTTGGCCCAGTCATAAAGGAGACTATCTGATGTTAAAATCAATAGAGCGACGGATTAGAATAACTTTTGAGGCTTCGGTTTGAGCTTACCTATTATAATATGTAGCGTAAACGTAATACTTTTTGTTATACTGTTTTTAGGTTTAAGTTACAGGAACTGTAAAGAATAGAATACTTTTTATTATGTAAATCATAAAAAATACAGATATAAATGTAGAAATTTTACATAGGGTGACAATGGGCAGTGTTATCGCTGAAATCGATCTTTTAAGACAACCTTTCGATGGATTAACAGAGGAGAGAAAATATTACAAGTAGTGGTGTACAACTTCAAAATTTCAGTCCAAGCCATTTAAATAGATTATGGAATGGAAGACAGTTCTATTGCTCGGAAAATTTGGTCCCAGAAGATTAATCATCATCATTTCAGCCGAAAGACGTCCACTGCTGGACATAGGCCTCCCCCAATTGGGGGGTTTTGCCATAATCGCCACGCTTGGCGCTTGGCTCGCCCAGAAGATTACCCTGGAGTAAAAACATTTAGAAGAAAGATTCTTAAATAGCCAAGGATGTATAAAAAAAAGTAAGATAAGACACCACTCTAATGTCACGTAAACATAATTGGACTAGAAACAATTACAAATAAACACACGACTACATTTCGCGATGTCGTGAAACAACCGAAATAGAGAGATATGACGCGGGCTGCAGCGGGAACGAGATAGCAATAATTGTCACTTTTACGTACTCATAACATCTCAAAAACAAAATATGGCGACCTAGAAAGCAATATTATTCAGGAGAATTTTAAATAAGTTTTGATGTACTTACGAGTGGAAAGTAATCCCGTGGAACTTGTTTTTGGTTTGTGAATTATTTGTGCACATTTTGAAAACACAGGAAGACATTTTTGCTGCTTATTTAGACGATTACGGTAATTTTACTTAGCGTGCTGCACATGTGCTATACAAACGCCAGTTCGATTGTGACTAAGGTAAGTTGTGCCTGTCGGCGTATGTTATGCGGTCTACGTTGAGGAGCGCATACCTAATCTTCCTTTTTTTTTTTGTATTCTAATTAAATCTGGATTTTATCAAAGAGAAAGCAAATCAAGAGAGATTTAAATAGTCGATTTTATTGTTTTTGTAACTAAAGTGTTTATTTCGAGGCAATAACTTTCCTATCAGTTTATACAGACGTGAATTACGTCGGCAAATATTTTGAAACGTACATTTATTTAACTATGCCCAGCACCCAGCCTAAATGTATGTCAAAAAATAATTCGTTCGTGTGCCTACAACCCGCATTCGAGCAGTCACTATAGATGACTTCTGTTCATGCCCAGGACCCGACTAGCGACACCAAATCTAAGTATGTAAATTTGCCGAACAATTTATGGCTTACAAGAAATATTTTTGAACTGGGCAGCAAATGCGTTTGAAGCTACATTATATAAGGAATGTAAAAACATTTATCTCACACTGAGGGTAGAGATGAACTACGATAACATGGCGCGCCCCTCCATACTAATAACAATGAGCGATTAATAACGCCGCTAGTACTCTCAAACGTTTTGAACTTTGGAGGGGCGCGCCATGTTATCGTAGTTCATCTCTAGATGGAAAAGCTTTATCGTATCATTATAGCATTTTACCAAGCTTTTTAGGGTACCGTACCTCAATAGGAAAAAACGGTATCCTTATAAGATCACTCATGTGTCTGTCTGTCTCCGAATCAACTGGACCGATTAAGTTGAAATTTGGTACACATGAATATCTGTGACCCAAACACGGACGTTTATTGTAAAGTAGCTTTTGCCCGCGGCTCCGCCCGCGTGGATGTCGATTATCGCGTAAAAAAGTAGCCTATGTCCTCCATATCCCAGGCTATATCGCTGCCAAATTTCATAACATCGGTTCAGCGGCTTAGGCGTGAAAACGTAACATACAGACAGACAGACAGAGTTACTTTGACATTATAATATTAGTATGGATAAATTAATTTAGAATATAGGGGTCACTTTTGGGGGGCAAATTCGAAAATTAAAAACAAACTGTGTGTGAGATATCAAAAGAAAGGACTTGTTATGAGGATTTAAATATTTTTTTAATGATTTTAAAATGAATCGTTTTTAAGTTATTAAAGATAATAGATTAAAATGGATCATTCTCCCCCCCTTATCTCAGAAACAGCTAGGCCTAAAATTTTGAAAAAAAAATACAGTTAATAGTTATATTACTTATAGATTACAGGAAAACCTATTAGATAAGAAGTCTATGGTCTTAAAATAACAGTAAATTACTCAATATTGTGCGTACAAACTTATATTTGCAGTTAGAATGTGTGGGGGAACATGTTGTGCAACTACAATGTTAAGTTTGTTCTTGGGATCAATAATTCATCCCTCTACGGAACCCGGAGTCCAGTCAATATAATAAAAACCGACCATGTGCGTGATTTGACACGCACATGGTCGGTTTTTATTATATTGACTTTTGGAAGATCCTCATTCAGTAGTCGACTTTATGAATTCATTGACTACTCAACTAGTCTGTCAAGAATCTGATTATACATGCATTTATATTTTAAAATCTTAGCGGCATGCGTAGGAGGCTCTTATGAATCAGTGAGGTAAACAGTCTAGCGGTCGTAGGTTCAAGGCCTGTGCGCGATATTTTATTCTTTGTTTTCTTGCTAACTTGCTCCCGATTTCGCCTGCAATGCACCATTGTTGCGGGTAGTGAAATTTGATCTAGAGTATACGGTTAAGTGGGTATAGTGTTTGGATTTTGTATGTATGGTCTTGCACTTGTGCTTTTCTTATGTTTCTTACGCTACACAAAGACACCGCATGCTACGCGACGAGCCGTCTCTTTGTGTCGCGTCGCGTGTCGCGCCTGTTTCTAAGAGCCTTAATTCTTCAAAAATATTGGTTGTTTAGTCGATCAGGTGCACGTAGTTACTGCCGTTTGGTGCCCATGTAGGTAATTATTTTGAATATGTGAATTGTTTTTTTTTTACGTATAGGTAAAGTAAGTCTGAATGTTAATGGCATTTTTATTTAAGGCTCATACAAACAGGCGCGTCACGCGATGTGACACAAAGGCATCGCGCGACACGCGGTGTCTTTGTGTCGCGTCGCGTGGCGCTCCTGTTTCTAGGAGCCTTTAAGTGAAGCTGGTGAAATGAAATCTCCAAAAGACTTTCTCTCAAAATCACCTTCCGTGACCCAAGGGCTGGCTGTCCAGATGCTAATCATTGCCCTACAACATGGCGATGCCGTCAGTCTCTTGGGTGCATTACCAGTCGACAGCGATGCGGTGGAATTTTTCGACTCCATGTTTAAGTCAAAACACTCCTATTTCAGATTTGTTAAAGAAACTTGCGCAAAATGACACGAGTTCAGAATCGTAACGACACGGTGTCGTGACAATAGCCTAGCTGGTATATACTTAAGTTATTTATTGTTATATAAAGATAGTTCTATTATTGTTACTCATAACTTACTCATCACGGCTGAATCATAAACTCGTACCTTTGTTAAGGTGTCTGCACACAGCGGGCGCGGCGCGGCGGGACGGGACGCCGGCGCGACGCTGAGCAGTTGTAATGTACTAGATATTACGGAGGACGCCACACAGAGCGTCGCGTCACGTCGCGTCGAGCCGGACGGCTCTGTGTGGCGTCGTCCGTAATATCTAGTACATTACAACTGCTCAGCGTCGCGTCGGCGTCCCGCCCCGCCGCGCCGCGCCCGCTGTGTGCAGACACCTTTACCTTTTATGATCTTTGTTGGCACAAGTGCACAACATACTTAGAATATCTAAATATAATATTTGTAATGCGGAAAACTTCATTGTTTTTAGGGTTCCGTACCTCAAAAGGAAAAAACGGAACCCTTATAGGATCATTCGTGTGTCTGTCTGTCTGTCTGTGCGTCTGTCACTGTAATGGTCCGAATAAATTGAAATTTGGTATACATATCAATCTGAGTGACCTAAACACGGACGTGAACCGTAAATAAGAAAAAAAAAAAAGTTTTGCAAACTGCACCGTGTGACATATCAAATGAAAAATTACTGTGAGGGTCTCAAATATTTTTTTTTATAATTTTAAAATAAATTGTTTTAAAGATAAGTGACAATAGACGAAAATTTACCATTCCCCCCTTATCTCCGAAACTACTGAGTTTAAAATTTTGAAAAAAATACAGAAAATAGTTCTATAGTTATAGATTACAGGAAAATCTATAAGAAGTCTATGGTAACTACGGAACCCTGCATTGTGCGTGGTCAGACACGCACTTGGCCGGTTTTTTTTATCAATACAGTCTAGTTACTGACCAGAATTGGAACAGTGCCCAACAGGGAAAAGGCTCGCCAAATATTGGAAAATAAAAATTCTGTAGCCCACAAAATTTGTTTACCGCTAAAAATTGAGCTGGTGCACGTTATCGAACGATAGGAGCTGTTTTGGCATGAACATACCAAACACACGAAACCTAGGGCATACAACGGTTCACTAGCGCCACTTGCACTCCTATAAAACAATATTATCTCGTGACTGAGAAGGAATTATGAAAAACGGCTCAATAAGGAACCTCGGTAAGTGTGTCTAGAATTTTCTAATACCTTTTATAAAGTTTCATATTGAGACTCGAAGCAACAAAATACGATCTAGAGTAATCTAGACTCTAGAAGAATGTGGCCGCTTTTCTTTAGATTGAATGTTGTTGCTTCGTGTCTAGTAGCCTATGTCCATCTCCATATCCCAGACAATATCTCTGCCAAATTTCATGACGATCGGTTCAGCGGTTTAGGCGTGAAAATGTAACATACAGACAGACAGACACAGACAGACAGATAGACAGAGTTACTTTCACATTTATAAAACTAGCTTTTGCCCGCGGCTCCGCCCGCGTGGATGTCGGTTATCGCGCAAAAAAAGTAGCCTATGTCCGTCTCCATATCCCAGACTATATCTCTACCAAATTTCATGACGATCGGTTCAGCGGTTTAGGCGTGAAAACGTAACATACAGACAGACAGATAGACAGAGTTACTTTCACATTTATAATATTAGTATGGAAGTATGGATTAGAAAATTCTAGACTTCCTTATTGAGCCGTTTTTCATGATTCCTTCTTAGTCACGACATATTTTTTTTTTTAAGGAATGGGTCTATTTGATCGTTGTACGCCCTCCTAAATCTGTGTAATTCAATGCTTTGGACATCGAAGGACGTAGGAATCGAACTGCTGGGCTTGGGTGTTTCATTTCATTTCATTTTGTTCTGCTCCCTAGAAGCCTGAGTCCCAGCAGTGAGCACATTATACGCCAATCATAATAGGGATGATAACTAAAAAAAACTATTTCGTCTGTCATGTAGATTATTAAAAAATATTGGACACGTATTTTTTCTTTTATTACGTAATCAAAACATTACGGCGATACATTGAGTTCAAATGTGCCATGATGGCACTTCTTAGTAAATTGTATACGTAGCTGTGACGTAACGAGCCCCCACTCCGCATTTTATCTAAGTATTTTTTTATTAATATGATAAAGCAAAAATTACGTGTCTAATATTTTTTTATTATCTGATTGACGGACTAAACAGTTTTTCTTTTTCTTTTTTACCCAGGACACATCCCTATTGTAAAAGGGGTTATACCTTCTTGTCACGAGTATCACTTTTTTAATTACGACGATACTAACTTGGTCTACTGTACATTACTGGCATAACTACTCAAGACTACCTTCGCGTCCACATACATAACTTAATAAGCCAATTGATAATGTTCCCACTGCTGGGACAAAGGCCTCTCTTTGAGAGAGAGCAGTGCCGCGTGCAGTGCAGGTTCAGGGTCCGGCAAAATGCAGGTTGCTAGATGTCGCATGTTTTCGAATTTTTGGTTCTAGGATATGCCGGCTTCCTCACGCTGTTTTCCCTCACCGTTTTTAAAAGCATTGGTGATTAAATTATTTACATAAAATAAAGCAACTGCCTGGGGTAAGTCGGGGTCCTTACCACTGGGTCTTCACGTGTTTTACGCTAAGGTCTTCACGTCATCATCATCATCATTATCATCATTTCAGCCGAAAGACTTCCACTGCTGGACATAGGCCTCCCCCAAGCACCGCCACCTCGACCGGTTTTGTGCTTCCCGCATCCAGCGGATTCCTGCGGCTTTCATAAGGTCCTCGGTCCACCTTGTGGGAGGCCTTCCAACGCTACGTCTTCCGGTACGCAGTCGCCACTCCAGAACCTTTCGGCCCCAACGGCCATCTGTTCTGCGCGCAATACCTTGGTTCTCCTGCGGATCTCTTCATTTCTGATTCTTCACGTACGTCGTTATATTATTGTCAAATACAAACATAAACCCGAACGATTCTATGGAGTTTGTCCACGTGGATTCTAAAGATATTTTTACCAAGGTTGTAGGTACAGAACTATTCGACAATAGTTTAACTGACAATACTCAGCTAACCCATTTACATAATGAACTCCTGAATGTGTGTTTAACATGTAAGTACCCTGCTTGCTTGACTCACTTTTATTTACGGAAAATGTTTAAATATTCGTTTGAAAATGATCCCTTTTTGTATGTAATTCAATGTCTAGAGGGACCCACGAAAGTAGGCCAATTAATTAATTGTAATCTCAAATCGAATCCTACTGAACTTTTCAGTTGGCTCAACATCTGTTTTGTCAATCTTCTTTCTAAAGATAAAATAAAGATATTTTATTTTGCAAATATATGGGTACAATATTATATAATAATGAGGAGCTCATGGCTAAATAATAACAACCGCACGGGTCGATCCGTCAGGTTAAGCTACGCTTGCCGGGGTTGGTCCGTGGATGGGTGACCATCTTTACATACCGAGACTCCTCCGTGCCTCGGAAAGCACGTTAAGCCGTTGGTCCCGGCTGTCATTCGTGGATCATTGACAGTCGTTACGGGTCGTCAGAAGCCCAAAAGTCTGACAGCCAGTCTTACCAAGGGGTATCGTGTTACCCAGTTACTGGGTTGTGGAGGTCAGATAGGCAGTCGCTCCATGTATGATACTGGTATTCAGCTGCATCCGGTTAGACTGGAAGCCGACCCCAACATAGTTGGGAAAAGGCTAGGCAGATTGATTATGGGTACAATACATGGAGAGGTGAGGTGAGGTGATGCAGGTGTGAGTACCATGTACTATAGAGCTACCATTTACCGGGTAATATGTCTTTTATTGACTTGAATGTGCCCTGGCGGCTGAGAGTATGTCATGCTCACTCAAATGTCTCGCTGGTGGTGGCGTGTGTGTTGGATCATTAAGTTCCCTTCAAAATGGTTGAGCTAAATGGTGCTGATCCATGCGTCATGTTCGTGAACGGGCGCCGTCAGTTGGGACTGGTCATCTCTTAGCTGCCACGGCTTATTTTAATTTTTGAATTGTTTCTATTACGGACGCTTCTAACGTGCACGTCTTTCTACATTGTTCTCACATGTATAACTTCAACTTGAATGATGTAACCCATATTTTGTAACAATATTTTGTTTTAAAAGAGTGTCCATGGAGTTTCTTGTCCGTTCTTCTCCATAGGAACCTACTACGCTTTGGAATGGGCAACTAGCTTCATCTTTCTGACTGACCGACCCCTTGACAATTCAAAAGTGCCTGTAATTGGTTTATTTGAAATAAATGCTTTGAGTTTGAGTTGAGTTTGAGACATAGGGAATAGATTCAGCCATAACTTACCAGTAGGCATGCAAAAGTGACAAAGTTATAAACGAAACCACTAAACTGATTTACTAAACTTTAACAAACGGAACAAAAAAACAAAACAAAACCAAACATTCTTATTTTAAACTGTTTCATTTTTATTTATTTTTCACTCAAGAATTCTTACGCTCTAGTTTGCTTTGAGTGTCAAAAACCTTCGAAGCCTTTTTAGGGTTCCGTCAACAAGGAACCCTTATAGTTTCGTCATGTCTGTCTGTCTCTCTGTCTGTCTGTCCGCGGCTTAGCCCAGAGACTATTAGTACTTGAAAGCTGTAATTTGGCATAGGTGGTAAAATAAAATCTTGTTTTATTTTTTATTTATGAGGGTAGCTGGGGACACGTAAAGTGTGGATGATATTTTTTCTCTCGTCTATCCCATGATGTGGGGTATCGTTGGATAGGCCGTTTAAAAATATTGCGGGTTCCTGAACACCATTTTTCGATTCATGGATCCGTTTGCGAAATTTAAAGTGCTATTTTTTGTCTCCGCTCTGCCGGCTAGAAGATAAAGGGAAAACTAAGTATTATTATTATTATTTATTATTAAACTATTATTATTATTATTATTAACTATTAAGCTAAGTAGGCTTAATAGTCAAGTTACCGAGTAATAATCGACCAACTTAAATTTGCAGTTGAAATACATGTTTTCTCAAACATTTTGTATGGGGAGATCATGATTTTCAACTACAATGTTAAGTTTGTTCTTGGGATCAATTCATCCCATTTACGGAAACGTTCATCGTGCGTGGTCCGACCCGCTGTTCGCCGGTTTTTATTTTAAATAACGATAGCAATCATTCGTTCCCACTTTTAGGTATTTTATCATATATTATGACCGAAGCCATGCAGTAAACACTTTAGCGCATTATTTGTATTGATTTTGACAAACACCCCGCCTTACTACTACCAATACGGCCATCGCCATATTCCACAGAATTGTGCATATACATACGAGTATATTCCTTGATCTATGCGTGTCCTCTAACCGAATTATTTTATTTCCATACCCAAAGTCTCAAATTCAGATAATTTATGTAAACAAAGGGGATAACATATCAAAAAAATATCTTCGTAATGGTAATTCACATAAAATGGCGAAAAAAAGGTTCCATTTTCTTTTAAGTACTGATTTTAAGAAATAATAATTAAAAAATAATCATACCGTAATTATTTTTATAAAACTTCGGTTTTAAACAAAGTTAAAACAAAGTTATTAAAAAAAGGAGATTTTCTGGTATAAAATATTTTATGATACTGGTAACAATGCAGGAGATCCAAACATTTTTATTTTTTTTACATCTTCAACGATACTAATATTACAACTCTCATTTATGGATTTATATTGTAAGTAGCATATCTAGCCACATTTTGGATGATAACGGCTGTAAACTGTTTCGAGTGGAAATCGATTTTGGGAGGCCTACGTCTAGCAGTGGACTTAAAAGTGCTAATTATGACGATCACAGGCCGTGTCTCCGACACACTACACAAGACATGGTTTAGCAACGGTATTTTGTTTGCATAGTTCTTATAATTAATTCATTTTAATTTTGTAGATGATTATTTACAAAGAACAAAAAATGATAAAATGTTTTGCACCACTGTCCTATCATTTTGACAGTGACATTTCTTGACATTTCTTTATTTACATAAATTATCTGAATTAGAGACTTCGGGTATACATCAAAACATTAATTTACCTCAAACTGCTTATTCATAATATTTAAAGAACCAATATCCTCACTCCTCAGCGATCCTGGTATGGAAAAGAACATCAAAGTGAACCTTAATTTGGTTTCCATCGTTATTTCTTTACGACCGCGATCCGTTTACGATACCGTCTGACTGCGGGAGTAATTGGCAACATTTCGCATTCAAAACTCAAAGCATTTTATTTCAATAAATTGCTTTTTGAATGTCCTTTCAAGTGATGAGGATGTTTTGTGTCAAAGAGATAATGTCTTGAGAAATTGATTGGGCGTTGAGGATAAAGAATCATTTTGATTTATTGTCCTCCGAAGGAAAATTATGACAAGAAAGTCCGCTGGTATAAAAAGGATTCAATACATCCGTTTGTATCGAGATTTGGGTCAGTTTATATCAAGAGCCTATCGACACACAAAATTCCATTTCTGGATACCAAAACTAACTGCATGTGGACATGGAGTTAACAAACCAACATTGCGAATCGCAGTTACTTCGCTAATCTATTACTGAGCAAATTTCTTAATCTTATCCATAATTTAACCAGCTACTAGTTTTTACGACGCGACGCGGGCGAGAAATTTGATTTCCGCAGTATTGATATTATCAGAATGCACTGATGCTGGCCCACCCATCGTTAGACACTTCTTGCGATTCCCACGTATAGGATAATTAAGTGAAAGATAGAAATAATCTCTAGTCGACCCTCCCACGATGTACGTTCAGAGTTTATCAATTATTCGTCGTCCAATTCAAGTTTGTCCTCAGCAAAGCCTTCACTATTTATATCATCTATATGACGTCACGGGCGCCATTTGTCGAGACTCGTCGTCTCCATCAATGTAGGACGGACTGCATGTAGGTTTCTATTATCTAGCGTGCTAGCCAGTACTTTATCTCTCCTGGCCCAGTACCAAGCCTTTGTTTAGTACTTATGCAATGCGGATTTAAATAACTATTGCATTTAAGTTAAAGCTGTATTGAATAAGCTTTAGGTGATTGGTTGTTGTGAAATGTATCGTAAATTCTTAATGTTTGACACTTTGTTATGAAATGGATGGACTTACGAGTACAAGCATTAGATCTAAATTCTCGATATTTTAAGATGAAATTATTGCTGGGAATGCTTGCGTATAATACCCAATTGATATGATTTTTATAAGCCAAGCAATGCAGTGCTTCTAAAAAACACCTTCCAAAAAGCCCCGTTCTTAGGAATACTGAACTTAACATGAAAGCAAGCGCTTAATAAAACCGAAATAAATTAACCACAACCAGCGGCATCAGAAAATTCAGAAAGTATAAACACAATACCTTATTAAAATCATTAATGGAGAAAGTACGTGAATGGTACGGGGCCGGTGAACCGGCAAAGAGAGCCTGAACGATAAATAGAGCGAGGCTGATTAAATCAGGCTACACAGCGGAATACATGAGGTTTATATGTTTCAAGCCAAAGAGGTTGCAACAGTATTAGATCACACACACAGAACCCGGAAAAGCTGGGAAGATTGTTGCACCCATTCACTAGGTAGCAATGAAGGGCCTTTTTGAGGCTGTCTTTATGCGCAAAAAGTAATAATTTGATCCGATACGCCCAGGAAGAAGGTTTCTAATAATGAAGAAGCTTACCTCACGGGTGTCGTAAAAAGCAACTTACAGATTAATTGCCTAAAGGACGCGCAGTAACCAACCAACGTACTGCGGTTACCAATCCGTTTAAAAAGCGCAATGATTATAGCGGTTGTAAGTGATCTATTTCCAGCAATAAACGCTGAGAGGGTGATTGGTTTCATCCAGTTTGTAATGAACTGATTTGATTTGATTTCATCCTGATCTGAGCATCAATTCGTTTGTCTAACCTGTCTCTGTTCTTCGAGCATGATTTTTTTTAAATAAGATTCTGGTCCATTCATTTCATAAAAACAATTCCTTTGGAAATTAATAAGGTTTGTTTTCTCAATATTCCGGTAGATGTGATATAATTTCATAAGACACTAGATTCCTCCAGTTTGTTTGTACAACGTACGCCCCAATAAGCAGCCCGGATCACCGAAATGAGAAAATAGACACTAATAATATGATGAAATAAGTAATTTCGCTTTTTATTATACGTCGGTTAGACACGCTCGAGTAACACGCTGTACGTTTTTTATATTATTTTTAACACGCTCACTTTTACTGTGTTAAATACAGACGAGTTTGTATGTTTAACCGGATACTCTGATGGACGCAAAAAGTGGTTTATATTGGCCGATGACAAGCATGCCGAAAGACCGGTAATAATTCTGAGGTCCTGGAATAAGATTACCCACTAACATACGCTTCTGTGAAATTATGATACAACTTACTTCACTAATATCCTCTTCAGTAGAGTTAAATGACTGCGTTTAATTCCATGGAACAAAAATATTAGGGATTTCACATATAAGAACATTATATTCCTGCTTGATGCAAGGGACAAAATTCTCGCACATCCAATGGCAGGCGAAACATATAAAGCATGATTCTTGTCAGATAAAGCATACTGCGCAGGATCAAATTTCCATTTCCTCTTTGAACTTTGCCAGTATACGACTATGAAAGCTGCTTTGTTGTAGTAATGCACAAGCCACACCTTGTTTAATTCTTTAAAAGGGTAAAAAGAGCCTTTGTGAACTACAGACGATGACTTTGGTCGTCTGTTGAACAGAGCCAGCTCTGCATTCTGTGTTTCAATATACACATAATAGTAGAACCACCTTGCAGAGCAACTCAATAATAGCATCATGTCAGCCATCTTACAATAACAGAGAAGACGCATAGAAAACAGCACATTACGTTTGTCACGTGGAAACACTGAAGCGTGACCACAACGCAGACCACGGCGCACTTTCTTTTTGTTCACCTCGAGAGAAAAACATTGCATACATTTGCTTATGAATATCATTCCAGTTTCATGCAAAGAAATTGATACTAATGCATGATTTTGCAGTGCAAAAAGCATAACTGAAAACGAGAAAGAAATGTTTTACTTGTAGCATCGCGTAAGCCCCAAACAATTTACTTCAAGGAGAATGATAAGCTTTTAAGCTTTTTTGAAGATTTTGTGGGTAGAAAATTGGTGATGTGGAAAACAGTTGAAAGTTAAGTTGGTTATGTTTAAATTCTGCGGAAGACTTGACCAACCAATATACCAATCTTGACTCAAATCTAGTTTGTAGACAATATTAAATGACTGCATTGTTCTGAAATACTGGTCAGACTCGATTTTCCACTCAATTTCACTAGAAAAGTATGTTCAAAAGTCAAGTTATAGATCGAACTAGCTGCTAATCAGCTTCGCCCGCGTACCTTAAAAAAAAGTTTGTTACTCCTTATAATATCATATCAGCTATCTGCCAGTGAAAGTCCCGTCAAAATAAAAAGGATAAACGCAGGAGAAATTCCAAGTGCAGGGCAACGTTTTAAAAAAAAAATCGGTCCAGCCGTTTCGGTGATTAGCCAGAACAGATGTATTTATTTGTTTGTATGTATATGTGTATAGATAATTATCAACTTAATTCGCATGTTGCCATCAAAACTTTGACAATAGACACCAAAGCATTATTTATCAGACCGAACGCCTTTGTCTTAATCCTAATCCTTTTGGACGTCAGTAAGATCACTAATCACGCTAACAGTTTGCTATCAAGACCGATCGCTCCCTATAAGCAGTGACATTTCATATCAGCACACAAATAGTGCGTCAATTACTAACGTAACAACAGCTAGTCGCCTAGACGCCCTGGAGATGACGTAAAACTATGACGTCAAAGATGCCACATAAAGGTCGCTGACTGAAAGACTGTATAAACTAATACTGTATTCTTCCATGAAGAACTAAATAAATACTTAGCAAATTAACACATTGGAATGACTCATCGTGTGAACGAATAATACGTGAATCTCCTCACAAAGAACGATGTATTGTGTGAATGAAATAGAAACATTACATAACATTTTTTTTTCAATCAATCATTGTAGGTTTATTAAGGAAAAAGGCGCCGGTAAAGGCCAAGGATATGTGCCTACTAAATAGTTTTCTATTTTCTTTCGCACTACCGGCAAACCTTATATGCTCGCAGTAAATGAGCGGTTTTAATTTATGGATGTCTGAAGCTTCCGTAATTAATTACGTATCCCGTGATTACGGTTTTTTATGGCTTTTTAATACAGTTAATAAATATTCGAGTGTTTAAAGTCGACCGGTGTTGCATGCCACTTATGATCATTGATACTGATATCATGTATTATTTCTATCTATGGTACGGTAGTCAATTACTAACTCATCGTCTCCTGCCAAAAGTGGTTTTAAGAAGTGCCAAATACAGTATCTAGATTCCATTTGTAATTACATCACCTTCTACACTAGATTTTCAATAAGCATAAAACTTACCTTGATATGAACATAAACAATATACAGTCGCTAATAGAATTAATAAAAACTGTTTCTTTCAATCTTAGAATTAGATGTTTCTAAAATAGTATGAGATTACCAGCAATCACTATCACAACGCCTGGTAAAATGATTGCTGCTGTAGCAAAAGAAAAACTGAAAATAATTAAAATAATCTCCCTACCAATCGATGTCATCAAACCATTTTCGCTTTCAATCTCGTGTGGTCAACGCGCGAAAACTAATACTTAATAAATAATCGCCCTGTCAATACATAAACGCTATTTACATGCCGTACATAATGGCCGTATATCACGAATATAAGAGTATGTGAAGCGTAACACTTTCTAACTTTACTTGGAGTCAGCGTGTGTAACGTGTCGTGCGCTTGTTGGAGATAATTAGGTATTGGGATCTTGTGCTATGAGAATAGAATAAATTACTTTACTCCTGAATTTCGTAAGAGGAGCTGAGCAGTTTGTTGCGCAGCTTCTGCTTCCTTCGGTTTAGCATTAGGAAGTGGTGAAGGATGGGCGTTTTTAGGAACTGTCATTAAACCGTCCCGACCGAATTTTAAGATTAGCCACGCAGGAAACATAATAGTGCACAAGTCGACACCCGCTAAGTATACGTATGTATCTGCCAGATACACGAAACGGTTTTTATTGCATTTTTGGCATATATATACCTATATTTACCACATACAAGTTTATTTTATTTTTTCAACTAACCTAACATACTTTTTTCGCAGCGTATATAGGGGCTTAGCTACGGCGATTTAAAGAAATTGATATCTTCAATTCGCTCTCCTATAAAATTTGCATTTGTCAGTTACTTAGTTGTACGTAGGAAGTGTCGAAGTGTGTGCGCAAACACAGGTGCGATCTCTGTTCTTTTATTTTCATAGTCCGATGGACGCCTGAAACTGACAATAGTTTGTATGACGTCTAAAAATGATATTTAAGTCCATTTGGAATGAGTTTTGAGTTGAAACCATTGTTATCATATCAGGTTATCAATATCCAGTCCTAAACATGAGTACCAATTAAAACCACTTCGATAACTGTCTGATTTACTGCCACTAACTGCATAAGTGCTATTATTGGAGACAAAGGGATGCCCAACTTCCTGATCTAATTGTGTAAGCTAGGGGTTGCTTTTCCCAAGGGTGCCTCGATTAGGGACGCCTAAGGGATTCAATCAGAGACCCATGTATCTGTTACTATTGTGTAATGTTGCTCACCGACAAATAATCAATACCGTCCATCTACATACTAGAAGCAACGCGTTAATCTTATAGTAATCAAATGATTTATCTACACATACTTCGCTGAAAGATCGCAGAAGTTATAGCCATAGTGTATGTCTATAGAGATGATATTATAATCTACCGCTTGTTTTATTCATGCACTTTCCCTCCACCGTTATAGTAATTAATTGCAATGGAAAATCATTTCACGATTAATAATAGAGAAGAAAAATATAAGGAGTAATATAATAAGGAGTATGTAAGGAGCGTAGCAAGTGGCGTTCTATAGTTTCTGCCTACCCCCATGGGAAGAAAGCGTGAGTTTATGTATAAATGTATGTAAGCAAAATATCCCGCTACTATAAATAACCAAAATAATGTTTTTCGTAAATTAGGTCAATGGAAATATGATTAAGTATCTTTTAATAGAACGAACACTGATTATTAAGTCGCATTGATAATGCAATGATAATAAATCAATTCATATGTGAAGTTAATAGTGCATTGCGTGCTTGTTATTTATAAGTATTTGTAATGGGTGCTGATTAGTGTAGTGGTCACGTATTTGTTTGTTCTCTTTATTTTTACGATTTCTTGACAGGAAATCTATAGGATATTTATTTAGGAATATAATTTATATACTAATGAAAACAGAAATTATAGGATATTTATAGGATTATAATTTCTGTTCTAATAAAAACAGAAATTGTAGGATATGTATAAGAATATAACTTCTGTTCTAATAAAAACAGAAATTATATTCCTATAAATATTCAAAAAACACACTTATGGACTTCCTAAGTGTTTTAGTTTTGTTTATATTATTCAGTTTTGTTTCAGAATCATTCCAATATTTCTTTCGTTAACAACGAGAAAAATAATCAAAAATGCGCAAAAATAAAACTCACTCATAATAATGTACAATTGATTCCGATTATATCGATTAAAACACCGGCTGACTGACATTTCATAAAAGGAACATGCAATGTCAAGACGGGACCGTGACCGGACATTGGTCAGTTCATCAGTTGTTCCGAAGCGGCCGTCGACCCGCGATCGCAGGGCAAGATTGGTGGATTACGCGTATGCGCCGAATAGCGCGCGAAAGCGTGTTTCGAATTTTAAATAAAGCCGTCAACGGAACTTGTCTATTACTTTTGATTTAATATGGCGCCATTGTTAGACATCCGACTTCTGTTTTGACTTAAGTTTTCTCCATATTTGGTGACTAGTCAATGTTTTAGTTTATATAGATAATTTTCATTGATACCAACTTCCTATCTTGGCTTGCAATCTTGTCTTAAAAATAATGTCTCAATTTCCTCATATCTCGCAATCTTGGTTACATAAAAACGCGGTGAACATAAGTTTTATCCAAAGGAAAGTGGACTGGCGTAAAGCCAGGTCATGTTTTGAGAAAACAGCCTACAACAACGATGAATTACTTCGACAATGTAGAATAATTTAGGCTTTTACTTTGTGTCACCAACTCACCATTTAATAGACTGATTGAAATATGAAGACAGAAACAGGACATACGCCAACGTCCTATTTAACAGGGGGCCAAGTCTACTAATGTACAAACGTTGCAATGGTCTCTTCGTTGTGAGTTTTTGACAGATTTGCCATACAAACACTGTCAAATACTCACAATGGCGAGACCATTCTGACACTATTGTAATAGCAGACTTGAGGCCCTGATAAATAATTATACGCTTGCAATAATTCAAAGACTACATAGCTGTGAGCTTCTTGCGTTTAAGGCAATGTAATATAGTCACCTTTTCTTGCATTAAATGATAAATAGGTGTTGATAAAGTAGGTAATCTATCACTGAATACTGGTTTTATACCGAATTAAAAAGAAGAAATTACCGACTTAATATGTATCAGCGGCTTCTCATCTCGCACCTCTTTTTATTCTTTTGAATCGTTTGTCACCCTGTAATCATGTCCTTCATCATTTTATGGAAAGCAACTGCAAACTATCCAAGGATTTATTTTCTTCTATCAATAACATTCCTCGTTATTTAGTTAAAAGTATTTTTTGTTTTTTTTTCATGACTACATTGTATGCTGCTGGCATGTACTTACTCTCTGCCACATCTTCCTAGCTTACAATAACAAAAAATGAACGGTGAACGTTTTGGATTAGTGCTGTTTCGTGATTCTTGACTTAATTTAATTTTGAATGTGACTATATTTTAAATCTCTCCTAACGTGAAACCCTTTAAATATCTCTCATTCAAGCCGTATACCCTTGGGCTATTTAAATTCCTTAGCTCCCTTTTCTCAGTAACAATTTCAGTCTGTTTCTCCTCATGTTTGTCATTCACCGCGATATTTAGAGCAACTGTCTTCTAGTTCGCAGCGAGTAGGGCTCGTTCACATGACTTATGTAGGGACGATGAGGAATGATCGGGCGTCGGTCCGTCGATTGGTATTGTAAGATTGCGACCGTCTTGT
Source organism: Dryobota labecula (assembly GCA_947523025.1). NCBI lineage: Eukaryota > Metazoa > Arthropoda > Insecta > Lepidoptera > Noctuidae > Dryobota > Dryobota labecula. The sequence continues at coordinate 16,224,943 of OX383306.1, forward strand.
TCGTGACTATGAATTTATGACTGTGTGTTAGGGAAAATGGTTAGTTTACGAGTAGTAAGTACATATATAACAAAGGGCCAGGCGAACTTATAAGTTAGTTATTTTTCTTTCATATTGTATTCTGTGAATGAGCAATGTCGATACTCCGGCAATTGTAGACTTTTGTATGAGCCAATCTTTGTGCTTTGAGCTTTGGTTTCAGATTTAGCCAAGTTTCAAGTGCCTACTGAAGACGGCACCAAGAACCGGAAAATAATACCAGTCTTTCTTAATAATGTGTAGTTAGTTATCTTACAAAAGATAAGAATGCCAGCGAATATAATCATAAACTAGCTTTTTATAACCTACTTTTGTTAAAACTTTTTCATAGAAACCAGTATAGTTTCCAAGAAATAAAGCTTTGAGCTTTTGCGATTTATTATAGCGACATTCTTTTTAAACAACTTAATCTGAGGTGGTCATCATTTTTCATTGCTGGTATTTTAAACCAGTCCACGACATGCTGTGGTTTGACCTCAGACTGCCTTGGGAATTGATGTAATGAAAAATATGTTCCACCTAATGATTATAAATCTTTTATCCTCCAAATCTACTCCTAGTCTTTTATCGAGCCAGTACCTATGCATTGTGCTTTCTCGATTTCTTGCTGTGTAACGTATGTATGAGGCTTAGGAGAAAAATTTCCCATAAAAGTTTATCTTTGGGAACTTGAAATACCATTTTGGACCGGAAAAACGCATTGTTTGACTGTAATTCACCTTAATTTGTAATTTCCCTCAATTTATTGTAACAAAAGGCCTACAGTGTCGTAATCTTTTGACAAATTATTAAACGTAGGTACCTCTAACTGGGCTAATTAATTGTCCAAAGCTCAAGTGTGGACACGTTCTTAAGTAATATAAGATCAAACGAACTTCTTGAAGTGAAGTTCGATCATTATTATATGAGTCGCTTCATTCGAAGATACAAATAACCATGTAGTTCCTTTATTCTACAAGGCTCTATTCGCACGTTTAAAGAATCGACTTTTAGTCGATTGTCATATTTTTTTTTTTTTTTTTAAATCTGTTAACCTCACCAGCGCGGCAGCGTGGCGTGATGTTCGCGCTGTGAACTTCATTCTTGTTTAGAGATCAGTTTTCTACGATGGGTTTGGGTGGGTGAGGACTTTGTATCTTCGAATGAAGCGACTCATATAATAATGATCGAACTTCACTTCAAGAAGTTCGTTTGATCTTATATTATATTTCGTCGCTTCATTCTTCAGATACAAATAACCATGTAGATGTTTAGAGATAGGTTCTCAGATTAGTAAATAAAACTTTACTTATCAGTAGAAAACTAAAATTTTAATAACAAAAAACAAACATTTGTTCTTAATTTTAAATAATTATAAATTAAGTAAGTAATCATTATTATAACAACAGAAACAAAACAATAAGTACCTAAATGTATTTTGATTAATTGAGTAATTTATTACTCTAGATTTATATTATTGATGGCGCAGACAGATCGAGCATACATTCCATCATCAATTAATGGTCGGTTATAGAACCGAGCAAACGTCTGAGACGAGCTAGCCCAGCCAGCCGTCTTTCTGATGGTGTCAACACAGACTCCAGCGGAGGCCGCCGCCGAGGTGGAGGCGTGGCGCGTGCTATGCGCACTGAACACTGTGACGTCGACGCCGCTCTCCGCTAGGGTCTGCTTGATCCACCGACTGATAGTTTGTGACGATGCTTTTTTATGTGGTCTTTTAACGGTAAGCAAAAGACTATCGGTTCCTTCGGGTCGTGAAGTAGATGTTACCTCGAGGTAATCATCAAGGGTCTTTGCAGGGCATATCCTCGGGTTTTCTACGAAATACGGTAAATATAAAACAGGTTGTTCTCGATTTGCTGCAGAAGTCTTTATCATGTCAGTTATGTTTATCTTTATACCAGTGGGGGATCTATTAATATTTTGTACTCTAATAAGGGAGAAGGTTTGCACTCGGTGGGAAGTACATAGCGCTAATAAAATTGACAATTTTTTTGTTAGTTTTGTAAGGTCAAGATTAGTATTGGGGTACCATTGGGAAACGTAGTCCAGTATTACTTTTGGGTCCCAAGTGGTGTTATATTTGGGACGAGATGGCTTTTGCCTGTAAATACCTTTGAGTAGACGTTTTATTCTCTCGTCTGCTCCAATGTTATTCCCGAGGAGTAATGAAAGGGCAGATCGATGGCTATTGATAGTGCCGTATGATGCTCCCTTGTGAAAGAGATCCACCAGAAAAGCTATGACCGATGATACCGAATCTTCAAAGGTATTAAGGTTATTTTCGAGACAAAATTGCCACCAATATTTGTAAGTGACGGAATATTGTTTTATAGTATTATCCGAGATGGAGCCTAGCATTAAGTCTAGCGCTACGTCCGGGGTATTCAGTCTCGTAAATGCTGCCCTGAGAGCTTCGCGGCCCCCAGTGTAAGTCTGCTGTGAAGCGGGTGACGAGATCTGTAATTTGAATGCAAAAGGTCCTCATTAGGATCTAAGAAAACAATATCTGACATGAGCATTCTTTTCAGCAATGGAAACCAAGGTTGGCCAGGCCAATAAGGAAAAACTAGGATGCCGGTGGCTGAGTCGTCAATAATTTTTCTCAAACATTTTAGGATTAAAGCAAACGGTGGAAAAGCGTAGAAAAAAGTTGATTGCCAACTAACTGTAAAAGCGTCAACTGTTGTAGAATCAGGATCCGGTCTCCATGAAATGTACTGGCTACATTTGGTATTGGTGCGGGAAGCGAAAAGATCGATTGCTGGTTTACCTAAAGTTTGAACTATCCTTTGGAAGGCCCAATCCGATAGTTCCCATTCCGTGTCTACATTAATTTTCCGAGATTCTTCATCGGCTTCTATATTGTCATGTGTATTAATATATGACGCAAATAGATATATATTTCGCTTCTCACACCATTGCCAAATTGTTTTGGTCAGCTCATTTAAATGTGGAAACCGCACTCCTCCCATACGGTTAATATAGCTGATAGCAGTTGTATTATCCACGCGAAGCAATACGGAACAGTTAGAATGCAACCTTGCAAAGCACTTCAAACCTAGAAAAACCGCTAGCAGTTCGAGGTAATTGATGTGGAAAGATAATTCCTGGTTTTTCCAGCCACCGTTTGCTCGATTACCATTACAAACGGCTCCCCAGCCGGTTCTAGAAGCGTCAGTGTAGATTTCTAAATCGAAATGTTCATCTCTTCTCAACGCGTTGTATGTTAAGTTGATATTCTGTGTCCACCATTCTAGGTCAGGTAAGATGATTTCTGACAGTCTTATTTTTGCTTCAAAGTCACCGTACTTTTGAAGGGCTAAATATTTCTGACGTTCGAGAGTTTTGGTGTATAACCAACCATATCTGACTGCAGGGCAGGCTGCAGTAAGTACTCCGATCAACTGTGATAATTCCCTAATGGAACACTTAGGAAGAGAAGAGAACTTAACGACCAATTGCATAATCCCTGTTCGTTTGTCATCTGGTAGGCCTAGTGACATATCGACGCTATTAAATATAAAACCTAAAAACTTACAAATTTGTCGTGGTTCAAGACAACTTTTTTTGTAATTAATGACAAAGCCTAAGCATTTGAGCAATGTTATTGTTTCTTTAACGTTGTCACGACATTCATGGAAAGTATTGCCGATGCAAAAGATGTCATCCAAATAAATTACTGACCTATAACCCCTGTATCTTAGGTGGTTAATAACCTCCTTCATTAACTTTGTGAAAACCCTAGGAGCAACAGATAAACCATAGGGCATCGCGTTGAACTCGTATGTTTGATCAAACTGGAAACGTAAGTATTTACGATGTTCTTTGCAAATAGGGACTAAAAGGTATGCTTCCTTTAGGTCAATACTTGCCATGAAACCCTCTTTAGGTAAAAGTCTAGCTGCAGTCCTATGGTCCTCCATTTTAAAGTGAACAGTGGACACAAACTTATTTAAAGCTTTTAAATTTAAAATAAACCTTTTGCCTGCATTAGGTTTAGGAATTAAAAATATTTTGGAAACGAAATCATTTTCTGATCTATGACATGGGGATATAGCTCCTAACTCTAATAGCTTTTTGATAGCTTCCAACATATGCGGTTGGTCGCTCGGGGATACAGAGGCAGGTATAGCTGATACTCGTACTTGTTTCACTTCTTTTTTAAATGGAATGGAATATCCTTCAGATATCCACTTAAGAATTAGTGGATTACTAGTAATCTTAAGCCAACAATTATAAAAATGCTGGATTCTCCCAGCGTGTACCTCTATTGTTGAGCTGCCGCACGCTGTTTGCTCTGGGCAGATGACTTCTGTTGAGCTGCGCCTGCCTGGGGCTTGCGCGGTGCTGAGGCAGTCCTCCTTGGCCCTCCCCTCCCCCCTCTGTTCGACGAGAAGCGAGGAGGGCCTCCCCAGTTTCCCTGGGAGCGTGGCCGGTTCGATGTTGGCTGGTATGAAGTAGAAGGCGTTTTGGGAATCGGTGCGGCCTTCTTAATTTGTAAGCCATGTTTTTCAATCACTTTCGTGGCCTTTATCTTTTCAGAAAGTTTGCTTCCAAAAAGCAATTCATCACGCTCATTATCATGCATGATATTTAAAAAAGATCTATCCAGGCCCGGAGTGACGAACCTCTTTCTCGCCTCCGTTTCTTCAAAGTGCAGATCGCACAGCAAGCGACAGCTGTCACTTAAAAATTTAATGGCGTGAACTTTGTCTTTGCCATCGTCGAGAAGTATGTTTAAACCTTTATTAAGAGCGGCTATTCCGTGACCTAATTGCTGCTGTACTCCTTCTACTCTTTTATCACGAACACGGGTCCCTTCATTTACTGCGGCTGAAATTTCTGCGTTTAATTTAGGCGCTTGTAATAATGGGCAATTCTCTGGAATTAGATACTCTTTGTGAAGCCTCTCCTTTGTCTCCTTATTCATCCCTTTACGGAGAATAGGTAGCCAAAGTCGCGATAGGTTTTCATGGATTTTAAGGCCAAACTTTGGCGTCTCCTCCGTGGACTCACCTAAGGCGGAGAGAATATCAGGATCCAATGCCGGTACTGGGGTTGGTTCCTGTTCGCCATCAGGTTTGGTCTCCTCATCGGGTGGCATGTCGTTCATGCCCTACCCTATGGGGTCTGGATCGGCGTCGTTACGACGTGTGTCGTCTAAAACAATAAAAAAATAAAAGTTAAAAATAGAGGGTAGACATATTTTTATTTTTTTTTATTTTCTTTTTTCCTTGTATTAACACGCGGTTAATCTCTCAGGAAATATTATAACGCTAAGGCGGTACTATAAATAACCGTCGTGAGGATACACGATCCACCTCCTGGTATTTTATTTGTTTTAACGTAATCGTCCTTTAAACAATACGGATTACCTTTGTGCTAACACGCGGTTAACCTCTAGGTATAGTAAGTTACCTTCGTGATGACACACGGTCAACCTCCAGGCATAATAATCGAGATATTTTTCTAAAATATTTTGTCGCCAACGCACATAACACTTAATAAATAACGATTTACTAACCTGGATTTTCATCAGAGTCTTCCGATGATGAATAAATAATTCTTTTATATTTTCTTTGTTGCTCTTCCAGTTTTTGAATTTTACGTTGATAACGTTCAATTTTATCCTGATTAACGGCATTAATATAATGGCGATTGTTGAGCACAAAATATTCACTAGTTGTAAGGCTCGTGCGAACGATGCCTCGCAAGAAAAAGGAATGAAGTTCACAGCGCGAACATCACGCCACGCTGCCGCGCTGGTGAGGTTAACAGATTTAAAAAAAAAAAAAAAAATATGACAATCGACTAAAAGTCGATTCTTTAAACGTGCGAATAGAGCCTTGTAGAATAAAGGCACTACATGGTTATTTGTATCTGAAGAATGAAGCGACGAAATATAATTGGAGCTAATGACCGTGAGGCTTTCTTTTCATTGTGTTTATTGTTAGCAGCCACTAGCTATTAGCTACGTACGACTTTGAACTGTTCAGAATGTATATTGTAATGGGGGCTTCTGTTTTCTATGGTCGCCTGGTACTTTTAGGTTGTCGTGTTTTTTTTTGCTCTTTTATTGGCTTTAGTTGATTGTAGCTTGCGTGTGGATTTTTTCTTTGACTACCAACCTTCTGTTGGTTTTGCAGTCCTAGTACTTTTAGGTAAGTACTTTATTTTTATTGCTGGTAGTCTGTGGATGAGTTTGCCTAGACTATACACAATTGTGGACGTTGGCATTCCAAATCGATGTTACTCGTACATCACGTTTTTTATTATTTTCTTGCGACTCAAAATGTCCTACATTTATTGGTCTAGCAAGCTCTCTTGCCCTGCTAGGGCAGAGTACCGCCGTGTCTTCGTAGAGGCGGTTTGCAGCGGCGGCGACCTATCGCGCCCGGCCCTGTTTCAAGCCATGGTCCGGGGCGAGAGGCAATGGGAGGCAGTCACCTCCTTCTGTGAAGCAGTTATGCTAGAGAAGGAGGTGGCGGGATGGGAGAGGGAGAGAGCCTCCCGTCCCAGCCGCCGCGGTAGACGCTCCGAGCGTCGGGGGCCGCGTGACGACTCCCGGCCACCGTAGGCGCGGGCCTGCGGGCAGTGAGTAATGGGTAGCTCACCGTCCGATCAGGACCAGGCCCGTTCTACGGCGCGTACGTGTTCCACGCACGCCTCAAAGAGATATCAGCAACGACGAGGGGGCTCAATAGGGCCCAAGCCTGCCGGGTCAGCGGGATTGTCCGAAAGGAGTACCGCTGCCCCGGAACATAAAGGGCCAAGAAAGGAACACGGGTGGGTTTTAGTCAGTAAGAGTCTGACACTCCCTGCCGCTCCACCCAGAGCGGGAGGGGCCATTTGATAATTTTCCATACTCAAAAAAAAAAAAAAAACCAAGCTCTCCAATATGGGGTTGAAATTGCGGCTGACAAATAGCAATATAAAACCCCGTAGTCTCTTGGGGCTATTTAGTTACCAAACCTTATCGATGGTCAACGACCGCCTTCCCCTCGCCCTTCGGGAACCCACATGGAATACTTTGTTATGTAACGAACGAGTGTGTAATATAGGAGTGGCCCAATCATAGAAATATCTTATATCTGTGGCGCCAATATTAAGTGGCAGGTTGAGTATTTACGGAGCTCAATGTAAATTAACCCCAGTTCAGGCAGTGTTTTGAGATTTTCCATCTCGAATCTTTCAGTAGCAGCCCAGGCTCTGAATTTTAAACCGGTTCATACCAATAAACTCGTCTCCTATTACGTGATCCTTCATCAAAACTAAATGAAATCTGGATCTACACGGAGAGGATTTTAAGTAGAACCGAAAAACCCGTTTATTAACGAAGCAACATCAGTTGAAGTAATTAGAAACTTAAACTAAAATAAGCATAAAATAACCTTATTAGAAGCAATAAACCCTAATACGGAAAGTATTTCAATGTCAGAAACCAAATGATGTTTACGGTAGGTAATTAAATACACATCTTAGGAATTAATTCAAGGTTTGAAGAAGTTAGAGAAGTACCAAGTAAGGTATGTACCACGGATTATTATATTACAAAGGGACTAACCTTCAAACCCTATCACATAATTATGAGGAACTCAGTTTGGACTCTCACATGTGCTCAAAACTGTTGCAATAATGAAAACTTAAGGCGGGCTAACCTCTAGCAAATTTAATTTGAATGCCTTTTTGTTTAGAAACGGTAAAAATTAAACACGTGAAAAAAAAATATGTTGCTTTTGAGACCTTTCTGTAGGTTATGTCGGGTACTCGTTATATAATTGGACAAAGTTCGCTCGATGGAAAAAAAATCAAAACATAATGAGTTTTAATCTATGAAATGAGGGTTTATTTTGTAGATTAAAACTCATTTTATTTCAATATTATACTACTTTATGTATTGCAAATCACATCAAAATAAACGTCTATAATGATGTAATGTCCGTCGGGTTTAACATTGTTAATATTGTAAAACATATAATTCAAAAAAATTATGAAGTTCACGGCAATCACGGCACAAGTTACTCGCGCTCCGCTACCACCTCAAGAAAAGAATGCACGCTTCAAGGACCTCGTCTTAATATATTATGAAAATATTATGTATGTAAGAAAAAATCTACATATTTTTAATAAAATCAGTGATAGGCATAATTTTAATACTAGAAATAAAGATAAAATAGATCAACCATTTTTCAGATTATCTAAGGTACATACATCTTTTATGGGGTACTGTGTTAAATGTTACAATAAAATACCTTCTGATATAATTTTATTACAATTAAATGAAAGAAAATTTAAAACTCATATTAAAAGTACACTTTGTAAACAAGCATATTACAAATTAGAGGATTATATCCAAGATAAGAATGCTTGGAAACATGCTGGTCCTGCTCCATAGGACAATTTAGAGTCTAGACAAAATCAAACTGGTTGCTAATTTAACTGTATAATTTATAATTTTTATGATATTAATTTTATTTTCTGTGATTAATATTTTAACTCACACACTGACTTATTATATGTTGTTTTTATTTTTTATTTTTTTGGGAAATCATATACAATGTTTGTAAATATGTGAGCACCATGTACCTATCGCATTTATTAATTTTTCTGTTATTACTTCACTTTTCATTCTTTTTACCAATTGTGGTAAGTAATTTTGATGATTTTTTTTATATTTTTTATTTTTTTATTCTAGGTACATAGTCTTCACCTATAAATATTAATTAATGTATACAAACTATTGTTAACATTTTAAAAGAGTAAGTATGGAGTTTCTTGCCCATTCTTCTCCATACATAACTACATTTTGGAAGGCGCAACTAGAATCAATTAACTATTCATGTAATTTTTGACGTTCAAAAGTGCATCTTCGTGCCTATTTGAAATAAATTATTTGACTTTGACTTTTTTAATTTATCAAAACAAGATCAATGAAATAACAAATCACCGGGGTAATTGCGTTACACATTAACAGTAGCAATGGGTTTAATTTTGACAGTTCAACAACATTCATTGCGTTATTTACGTTGTTGAGCGGACACATTTTTCGAACATATGAAGCAATGGATTAGCAATATACTTCAAAATCATTCAGTTTGTGATTGGTAGTGTGTTACGCAATTAGGTGCAGGTAGTCATGAAGAGTTATTAAAATCATGTGTAGGTGTCAAAGAATACTTGGTTGTCAATTCATCCTCCTCCAAGTATTCTTTGATTGACGTTGAGTGGATTCAAGCATTTTGGATGAACAAACTTGCAATACGGATATAAAGGCGTTATCACAAGGGATTTGAGAACGAGTTCAAAGCGAGGCAAAAGCGCAGCGGGTTCGCCGCGGGTGCGAAACGAGGTAGCCGCGACTGCGTGACTTTATCTCCGCGTTTTTACAATATTGTACACTCGCTTGTCTCGCTCTTTCTTGTACCGTCACGTCAATCGCTCTCGTTCCACAATCGCGGCGAAAGCGTTGCTTACACGTTGCGTGCTCGCGACGCACACGCAAAGACCGCGTTAAACAATGGCCCCTATTACACTATCAATAATAATAATAATTATCGATGTAGTAATCATAATTTGACGTCAATACCATCAATATTTCATAAATACTGGATCACGATATCGAGTATCGTGTGATAATATTAAAAGTGTGATAGGCCCCAGTCGCCTCGCTGGAATCATGCTCACAAATCGCCAGTGTGTTAAGGTCCTTAAGCTTATTCTTTTAGCTGAGTAGGTACATATAAATCTATGCAACAGTACCTAAGTCTTCTCAAAGTAATCCTATAAGTGACGAGATCATAGTATCTTAAATCTCATGGTCTTAAAAGTCTCCTATTCATAAACAACGACGCCATTCATAAAAATTCCATGAATATATCCTTGAAAATTATTCTTGTCATTTTAAGAACAGGAAACACAATAATCTTGATAAACCCTTTATTATTGTAGCTACCGCGAACTATGTGTCTATATATACGTCGTCCATCACTATTAAGACGTCATAATCATAAGTACTATAGTTACGATGTAAAGACATTACACTAGGTACAGAAGATCACAGTGCAGTAGAAACCGACAGTAGATCCATTCAAAGCCAATCATCTATTTCAATGAAGCACCTATAAGGAACTTGAATGTCCTACAAGGAAACAGAATTATAGTTATACAGTTCACAGTTCTAGTAGCACAATCCACAACTAACCAAACTATTAAGGGACCACGTGGCGAGTAGGTAGTGAGCTGTCAGCCCGGAGCTGAGTGGTTAACCACTCAGATCAAAAGTCATTTACTCAACCTGAGAACCTTATTAAAGTTTACATAAGACAGTTCTCCCAAAACGCCCGGCCCATCACCACTTCCTAGTGCTTTAGCTGGGAAGAAGAAATAGTGGAATTAACTCCCCAGCAGCACATCTGTCTGTTCAGTTAGAAGAACTTGATTCTGTACAGTAATGGGTATGCAAAGTAATTAATATTGGTACACGACACAACTATACCGAACGCGCAACAGTTCTTTGACTTCTTCACTGCTTGACCGCCACCGATGAACTTCACTTGGCAACTGTGCGGCGATCATTTGTCGCCGGTCGAACGTTATGCTGTGGCTCAGTCATGCGCCGCTAGGCAGCACTTGCGTCCCGATTAGTCAAGAATCGTTGGCGCGAACTCCAATAACTCCATCGAACGCGACTAGGTGGCGTTGGCGTACCGGATACAACTCGTCTCCGACATAGTTATAAAGATACTTATTACTATTATATGGGTACCTACATATTTATTCTTATCATTACACATTGCAATGTTATTTAAACTAAAATCTTACATTTCATCAACTCTATTCACAAAAAGGCCTAGCCCTATTCTTATGTATGTACTACATCAATTTTATTCTTTTTAATTATTTTAATATTAAAACCTAAATCTTCCACAACCGTATAGGGACCTTCAAATAGCGCATCTAATTTACTACGTATTTAATTTTTTTTAGTTTTTTAAGTTCGGAAGGTGTGGCCGATAACACTAGGCCACCATTGCTCACCCTTGTTGTATGTTTATTCTTCAAGTTTTCGTCGGTCCATCTGAAAGGAAGTGTCTTTGGCTAAAAGCTGTTCTATTGGGCCTTCTACTCCTACTTGCCATGTGCCACAGTAGGCTACTATACAAAATTATCATAAAACCACGATTATGTTAAAATATTGCTCTAAATGTTAATATAAAAATATTTTGATACATAATTTATAATTCGGCCCTGACATTAGATATAAAATGCAGTCTGGCAAGCTCAGTGGTATGTCAATGTAAATAATGATGTTATAATACCAAATAAGCTTTAGGTAATCCTTTAGTAATCGTATTAGACTAACGAGGTATACTAGCTATTTGTATAGGAAGTATCGTGAGTTCTGAGAAAACAGCTTATCCGTTGATTCGATATCGTATAAAAGCTTTTATGTCTAAGTAGCGTATCGAGTCAAGTGTCTATGTACAGTGGCCAGCACATCAAGCTACACTAAATTGTCAAATGTCTCCAATCGATTTTAAACTTTAAATTGCTGTTTATTAAGTTCAAATCGAACGTTGAAATTTGACAGTTTGTTGGTAACTTGATGTGCTGGCCACCGTACAATGTGTAACTGAACTCATGCACATGATGAATGTAGTTTGTTGAGAATTATACTGAATCGATATCTGTCATTTTTAGGGTTCCGTAGTCAACAAGGAACTCTTATAGTTTCGCCATGTCCGTCTGTCTGTCTGTCAGCAGCTAAGCTCAGAGACTCTTAGTATTAGAAAGCTGTAATTTGTTATTGTTATACATATTAATCACGCAGATAAAGTGGTGAAATAAAATCTTGTTTTATTTTTCCTCCCTTCACGTAAAGGGGCGATGAAATTTTTTTTTCTCGTTTATCCCATGTTGTGGGGTATAGTTAGATAGGTCGCTCAAAAAGATTGCGGGTTTGTGAAAACCATTTTCCGATTAAGGGATCCGATTTGATTTTCTTATATTTGTTGTACCTGCTCTGGACGCTTTTAACGTGTACGTTTTAATTTTTTATTTTCATTTCGTTCTCACATATGTATAGTTATAAATTCAACCATTAAAGATGTAACTAATATTTTTGTAACAATTTAATTTAAAAGAGTGACCATGGAGTTTCTTGCCTGTTCTTCTCCATAGGTACCTAGTACGCTTTGGAATGGACACCAAGCTTCATATTTCCTACTGACCGACTTCTTGACATTTCAAAAGTGTCTGTAAATGGTTGATTGAAATAAATTATTTGAGTTTGAGAAAATGCAACCCATTGCTACTGTAAATGTGTTACGCAATTGTCCGGCAGAGGACACCGCGCGTGTCGTTGCGATTGGACGCAAGTCGCATCGCTCGAGGCCGTCAACATGGGGCCTTAAGCCATAACATCTGCAAGAATTAAAAAAACGGTTAATTAATGATTTTATGGGAGCAAATCCGCTTAAAATTGTTTATTAAAATGCAATTGCAAGTGCCAAGCTCATCTTTAATGGCCACCATTAAAATGTCCCTTAGCTAGTACTTTACGGTACCGACAAGCAACTGATTGTAGGCAGTAAATAAATTAATCTTACTTTATTGAGCATCGTCGCTGTCTATTTATCTTTTTTCTTCCATACATCTCGGGTTCGACCATCATCTCAGTTTTGACGCACTTTCTAGCCCTAGCTATCTTTAACACAGAACGAACAAATTATTTTCGCTTTTTGAAAAGTATTACTTATATTATTGGTGCCGATTACCTTGTTCACAAACTAAACTAAATTTAAGTTCAGTGCATCTTTTGCTTTCTTTTTCATTAAGAAAAGGACAGAAGATAAATTTTAGTTTAGTCCTGTCAAATTAATCAGCGCTTGACGTAAATTGACGTAATTTTAGTAGGCAAGTTTTTAATCACGTCTAAACTTGTATGGAGTAGTGACAGGTGCTGATTTAAACTAAAATTTATCTTCTGTCCTTTTCTTAATGAAATAGAAAGAAAAAGATGCAATGTACTTAGATTTAGTTTAGTTTGTGAACAAGGGAATCGGCACCATTACTTTAATTATTGTGAATGTGAGCACTATGTGGGTAATTTCTAAGGTTTTCTTTTTTTTGTTTCTCACTTAGTTTTAATGGTGGTCTGGCATTTTGAGTACTTTATGTGGCCTAACCAAATCTTCGTTCTTTGGTATTGGTCGTCGAGTCGTGGAGCTCCTTAAGTTCTGAGTTGAGCTACTCGGATACTGACAAATGCTTGCACTTACAGGACAGGTCCATTCAAAATTGTATGGTTCATTCCTCAAAAGACTATTTCAGACACGGATCTACACGGTCCTCACATGATCGGACCAAGATTATGTCTGGACTTTAAAAGAGACTTTGACCCCTGAGTTTTTTTCGCCATTTCTTCTCAGTGGTAGTCAGATAGGAAATTTAGACATATAGATTACTTTTTAATAATTATGTTTTTAATATATCGTGTAAAAGCGATTCCTACTACGAGTAATAAATAAAAATGAATCGCCGAAATGTATGTACGCGCATAACTTCGGAACGAATGCACCAAATTGGATAATTATTTTTTTGTGTTCGTTATTGTCAGGACAAGGTATGATCGTATTTTTTTTATTTTTATAAGTTCAGTTGTTCAGCAAGGAGTTGTTAAATTGAAACAGAGCATACGTCATAATGTCAATGTTCTATGCGCCCGGGAAGGTTTTAGGTAGGGAAGGGTAGGTAGGTGGGATAGGGTAGGGTAGGTAGGTAGATAGGAAGGATAAGGTAGATAGAGTAAGTAGGAAGGGTTGGGTAGGTAGAGTAGTGTTTATTTTTATTTATTTTATTTAGGTTAGATAGTTAGTGCTACCCACGCGAAGCCGGGCCGGGTAAAGCTAGTAAATAAATAAATGACAAACGATTTGCACCTGGGTAAAAAGTGCACCAGCTATCTGCGACCCAGTCTATTCGTCGGGCGACCTTCGCCCGTGTATTCGAGACGATCCAGCACAATGGCCGATGGGTCTATGAAGCTCCAGTGACTCTATAATGATGTCACCGGGTGCGGCCCACTTGTACGCCACCTGTCATAATATATTAAACAGGTAGGTGAGGTTTGGTGCAGACGGGACACTTTTTGGTAACTTTTTATTACGATTTTTGAAGAATTAGATTTATAAAAATTCGGGAAATACCTATTTTTGAGTTATAGTCTATGTAGTGTTCGTTTTATTATACGACGACGCGCGGGCGACGTCGACGACTCTCTAAATGACTTTTTTTTTATTGTTTATGCATACAGTCTTAATACAGGTTCGTTTGTTTTGTACCATTAAACCAGAAATGATTTGTATTGGTACTCACATTCGCTATATGAACACTCCTTAATCACTTAAATATAACTTCTATTTACTTACTAGCTTTTGCCCGCGGCTCCGCCCGCGTGGATGTCGGTTATCGCGTAAAAGAGTAGCCTATGTCCTTCTCCATATCCCAGGCTATATCTCTGCCAAATTTCATGACGATCGGTTTAGCGGTTTAGGCGTGAAAACGTAACATACAGACAGACAGACAGACAGAGTTACTTTCACATTTATAATATTAGTATGGATTATAATATTATTCATGTATATAATTAGCTAGTTCCTTGCTCTTGTATCATGTTTATTATTGTACGTATGTATTTATTGTATAATGTAAATGTTACACCACTGACTACCTGCAGTATTGTCTCTCCTTCTACTTTTGATCCATCCAAAGGTTGTCTGTAAAAGATTGAAAGAGAAGCTTTTAGCGATAAGACCGCCCATTGTGATACCCTATGTAACAGTTCTACATTTATATCTGTAATTTTTATGGTATACATAATAAAGAATATTCTATCTATCTAGCTTCTGTCCCGCGATTTCGTCCGCGTGAAATTTCGGCCCCGACCCTCCGCGTCACATCCCGTTGGCCACCCGCACTTTCTTACTTTTTTCTTTTTTTATCCGGCTCCTTAGGGTCGCAGCGTGATGTTAAATAGCCTATAACCGTCTCCAGGAATTGGGCTATCAAATAAAAAAAGAATTTTCAGAATCCGTTCAGTAGTTTCAGAGATTACCCCCTACATACAAATTTAATAACAAATCTTTCCTCTTTATAATATTACTAGCTTTTGCCCGCGGCTCCGCCCGCGTGGATGTCGGTTATCGCGTAAAAAAGTAGCCTATGTCCTTCCCCATATCCCAGGCTATATCTCTGCCAAATTTCATGACGATCGGTTCAGCGGTTTAGGCGTGAAAATGTAACATACAGACAGACAGACAGACAGAGTTACTTGCACATTTATAATATTAGCATGGATATGGATTATTACTGTATTATGTATTAGTATAGATGTAACTTGTTTTAATTATTTGCGAAACCAAGCCCACTTAGCCTAACATTTCAAAGAAAACCGAGTGAATTCAAACTTACATCAATTTATTTCTAAAAGGTATCTCTTAACTTTTGACCTCCTTTTCAAACCCAGATATTGACTCCAATTTTAAGAGACTGTTTTAGAAGTGAAGTACTTCCATGTATATCAACGTATTCCATTACTAATATTCAACTTAATTGATGTAATTATCACACCCGCTTCATTAAAGGCATTGTGTATTACTGTTTTTAGGGATCCGTACCTCAAAGGGTAAAAACGGTCTGTCCGTCTGTCACAGCCGATTTGCTCCGAATCTACTGGACCGATTTATTTGTAATTTGGTACACTTGTGAATTTCTGTGACCCAAACATGAACGTGTACTTCATTCATTCGTTCACATTTGGGGGGAACATTAGAAAACAAAAAAAAAGTCATGCAAACTGTACCCTGTGACATATCAAATGAAAGGGACTTGATATGGGATTTCAATGCTTTTTTTTTAAAATAATTTTTAAAATAATACTTTTTTATTAAAGAAAATAGATGAAAATGGACCATTCCCTCTTATCTCCGAAACTGCTTAGCCTACAATTTAGAAAAAAATATAGTGAATAGTTCTATACTTATAGATTACAGGAAAACCTTTAAGAAGTTTATGGTCTTAAAATAACATGGTAAATCACTCAATATTGTGCGTACAAACTTACATTTGCAGTTGGAATGTATAGGTGAACATGTTTTTCAACTACAATGTTTATTTATTTATTTTATTATTTATGTACACACAGTTAAATACATAGAGATACGACATAATTATAATTTCAGTACAAAGGTACTGCTTATTTCTTAAGAAATTTCTTCCAGCATACCTGCGAAAGGAGAAATGAAAAAGAAATGTAGACAATAGTGTGTGAGAACATGAAGAGAATGATATGAATATGCGAAGTCTTAAACTAAAATATTAAATATAAAATATACTTAAATAAAGCTACAAAATATAAATACATATATCTATATATATATATACATAAAATACTCAAAGTTGAGAGGAAAGGTAATGCTCTTTTACTCGATGTTTGAATAGAGGTATAGTTTTTAAATCGCGAATGCTAGGCGGAAGCGAGTTCCATAATCTTACAGCATGGACAGAGAAGGAATAAGAATAGTAGGTAGTATTATGAGGATGTTAAGTTTGTTCATGAAATAAATTCATCGTAACTACGGAATCCTTCATTGTGTGAGGTCCGACACGCACTTGGCCGGTTGTTTCTATTTAATTGAACTTGTTTATCTCCTAAAAACACTCGGCTCTTAATTACAATTGCTTTCAAAAGGGTGCTAAATGAAGGATATTTTATAGCTTATTGGCAATAGGGCTCGCTGAAAGCAATATGAATGCGAAGGTTCCATTAGAGTCAAAAGTAATCTATTAATGGCTTGGCCATTAAATCATTGCTGGCATGGACTTTTTTCCCCTTGAAGCTTATTATTTATAAGTAAACTAGCTTTTGCCCGCGCCTTCGCCCGCGTGGATGTCGGTTATCGCGTAAAAAAGTAGCCTATGTCCTGCATATCCCAGGCTATCTCTGCCATTATGACGACTGGTTCAGCGGTTTCGGCGTGAAAACGTAACAGACAGACAGAATTACTTTCACATTTATAATATTAGTACCTATGGATAGCAAGCCCTTGCTGAGCTATTGAGGTAAACCCCAAATTCTCGGGTTTATCTGTAGCACTATAAAAAACTGGCCAAGTGCGAGTCGGACTCGCGCACGAAGGGTTCCGTACCATTATCTATAAAAACGGCAAAAGAATCACGTTTGTTGTATGGGAGCCCCCTTAAATATTTATTTTATTCTTTGTTTTAGTATTTATTGTTATAGCGGCAACAGAAATACATCATCTATGAAAATTTCAACTGTCTAACTGTCACGGTTCATGAGATACAGCCTGGTGACGGACGGACAGCGGAGTCTTAGTAATAGGGTCCGGTTTTACCCTTCGGGTACGGAACCCTAAAAAGCAGCAGAAAGCAGTGATGGCCTAGTGGTAACAGCCGCGGGACTTACGGTCGTGTAAGTAAATTCATCACCACTGCTCTCAAAACGGTGAAAGGAAACCGGCATGTCCTGGAACCAAAAATTCGAAGACATGTGACATCTACTAACCCGCACTGGGCCCGCGAGGTGGATTATGGCCCACTCCCTCTCAAAGAGAGAAGGCTTGTGTCCCAGCAGTGGGAACATTATAGGCTGATTATACAGGGTAATAATTTTTTTCTTTAAAAAAAAAAAAAACTAAAAACCTTGCAGGACTGTATTATTAATAGTGCTTCCAAAATTACGGATTTGCTAATTACGTAACTAGTTACGCATTTTGATGCTTCAATTACGTAACTACGTAATTACGTACTTAACTGTTTTGATTTTTTAAAGCACGATAAATTCTGGGCTTATTACGTATTTTAGAAGTAAAAAATCAAACAACTTCAAATGAAAAAAAATATAATATTAAGGAATTAAAAGTAAATTACAGATTAAAATGATAATTTTAAAATTAAACTCAAAATCAAAATCGTCAATCAAATCAAAATGTAATATTTTGATTTGATTGACGATTTTGATTTTGACTAAACTCAATCAACAATTCAAACAAAACAAGTACCACGCACAAATGGTTTAAAAGTAAGAAACAATATAAAATATGGTTATTTTTCCAATCTTTGTTCTTGATAATATGATCTCATAAATGATAACGAATGCAATGTTCTGTCACCAAGGGAACTTCTTAGTTTAGAACAAAGATAGCCGGCAGAAGAAAATGCCCGTTCTGCTTCAACACTAGTAGGCATTATACATAGTAAATAATTATAAGCTGCTGTTAGGAAAACTTCACGACCGCCGCCAGTGCTATCGTAGATACACATTTCAACTCTGATGATGGATTCAAGATCTGTGTTTACTCCAGATTTGTTTACTGTAGACATAGTTTTCTGTATTACTTTTTCTAGTTGCTGTGCAACAGTCAACTCGTCGCCACAACCATCATTAGCATCATTGTCATCTGCTTCGGAATCTAAACTCATTTGTGTACTTGTAGGCGGTGTAAATTTGAGCCTTTCTAATAAGTTTGCAACATATGTTCTAATATAATCCGACGTCGGTTTTGTAAAAGTTTCTGTTTCTTCGGTTTTATAATATTCTTCATTATTATGCAAATACTGCAAGACACCAGACACATTTGTTCGCCTTTCTTTTATTATTTTTCTAAGGGATACAGCAAGCTTGTCACTGAGCCCATTGGACTGAGCATCAAGCTTATTTAACATAAACTGAAGCGCAGCATCTGCTGCTAACAAATTTGAGTCACGGCGACACAATGCCATCACTGTAGTTTTTATTATATCTAAACTATGATGAATGTTATGTAGATCTTGTATTTCTGTGTCTGTGAAACTTATATTTGATTTTAAGTCTAATAAAGCCTTAAATAAACTTGATTTCAATTTCAGAAATCGTCCAACCATATCTGATAAGCTGTTCCATCGCGTTTTGCAGTCTAGTATAAGATCGAGGCTTTTACCATGCTCTTGTAAAGAATATTTTTGCAACAAATCGGTCTTCAGTGGTGATTTTTTGAATGATTTAACAAGTTTTCTTACTTTTACTATAATATCTTTGTACAGAAACTCTGGTTCTAGAACTCTAGGTACTTCTATGAAAAGTCCGCCATCGTTTTCTTCAATTTCTTCAGTGTCAGTATCTGAAGCTTCATCTTCTAGTTCTGGTTCAGTAGTTGTACTTTTCCGTGTCTTATATAATACGTCCAGCACTGCAAGTTGTATTCCGTGAGCAAAACACAACTGATGGTGACCATCAAAATTTTTGCCCATTTTAACCATAACACTGGCTCCGTCCGTTGTGAATGCAATTATATCTTCAAGTTTCAAATAAAAGTCATTTAGATGATTTTCTAACAGTACAGTTCCAACGTGAGCTGGCATTGAACCCTTTATCCTTACTAGTCCTAAATTTTTATATTTAGCTGGTTCTAGGTCTTTATTATGAATATTTATATTCATATACCTCCGGTTCCGGGTAGAGGTCCATTCATCAAACGTTATAGTAAACCGTTTTTTTTGGGACTTCATATCTTTAAACTGATTTATTAATTGTTTTTTTATGGCACAACTCTGTTCCAGGACAATTTTGGTAATAGTTGAAGGAGATTTCGGTAGATCATAGCCAGATTTTTTGAAAACATACCTTAGATCTTCAGAAGTACAAAATTTGCTTAATGGGATGCCATCCAATGCTGCCATTCTAGTCACTATAACGTCCAAGGAATACTCAGTGGAAAAGTAATCCGTTAGTTTAGTTTTCTTCGATGGAGGTTCTAAACTTTTTCTTGCTTGAAAGCACGATGAAGTACTTGCCCTTTGCGCATCTTGCTCTTGTGACATCTCGCCAATATGTTTAGCACGCATATGTGTATGTAGTGCTCCAGTAGCACCACCAGGAGTCTTCAAATTTTTTTGACAATGTTTACATTGGACACTTTGCCCATTTTCAGCCCTCAAAAAGTGTTCCCATATAGCTGATTGTGTGCGTTTGTTCAAAAACTCCTTATAAATAGTCTTCTTTACTGCAGACCTAAAACAATATATAAATATTTCATAATTTAATAGTTAGGTAATACATATAAATAGCATCTATAGTTAGGCACTACACTTAAAACGGGATACATTTACATACGTACCGTGAACTCATAATCAATGTCTATTTGCACAGACAAGCAACAATAAAATAAAATCGCACATATTTTTTTTTTTTTTTTTAACGTCGCACCACACTATGAATTACTGCTGTATCGTGGGTGCACTCACAATCATGTAAACTAACATACACAAGACACCCAGACCCGGAACACCTATCTGTAGGTCATACAAATATTTGTTCCGTACGGGAATCGAACCCGTGACCCGCAGCGCAGCAGCCAATCACTCAACTACTGCGCCAACCGTGCCGTCAACAATATAAAATCAACTACTAAATTATATGTATAAACTCTCACACAATACCCTAGAAACAAAGTAAGTAGACAAGTAAAGTAATGTTAAAATAGGTACTTACATTTTCGTTGAAGTATCTCTACTCGTGTATGGTGATATCTACTTAGAAACTTGTAATGAAAAGCTTCTGAAAACCAAGCGTCAAACTTTGCGGCACATACACAAAATCACAAAAGTCAATAAAATAAGCTTAGACCAGGCAGGACAGTATCTCGCAGGTGTACGTAAGACGACTGAGTACCGAGTATTGAGATTGTTTCTAAATTCACGAAAGTAAAGAAAAATGTAGGGAGTTCCCTTAGCTTGCTCAATCCACAATATTAAACTTTATTATCTACGAGGTAGATCAAATACTTGCGAAACACTTATAAACTTTGATTGTGTTACGTACCGAACTATCCACAACCAACGGGGATTCCCTTCGTTTCCCGATTGGTCAACAATGAACTCTATTCTGTACGACTAAGAAATTAAATCTTGCGGACTCAAATTGGAAGTTATAAAATAAACCCCGGGAATTCGGGGGATACCCACAGAAAGGGTTTTGGTGTTGTCATAATGTAAGTCGTAGGTTAACTAAATTAAGGTAAATTGTAAATACACAGATAAACCCATGCCTTTTTCCCATGGAGTAGGCAGAAACTATAGAACTAAATAAATGGGTACCTAAATTAATTAATATTATCCTATAGTTACGTTATTACGGACTGCAGCTCTTCAGTTACGTATTTGTGAGATTTCTAAAATCTGTCCGTAATTACGTAATTGCGTAATTACGTAATTACGTAATGGAAGCCCTACCCCTGCCTTTTGCACTAGACACGGCAGTTTGTTTTGCTACGCACAGAGTTCGTAACATTTAGAGCGCTGCATTTAAATATTTTTCTATGAAAATATGATAAAAAATCTGATGAATTATTAAAAGTCATAGAACAAAAGTTGTTGTTTATGATGTGAGTAATACAGCCCTGGGCCTCAAGTCTGCTATTACAATAGTGTCTGAATGGTCTCGCCATTGTGAGTATTTGACAGTGTTTGTATTTCAAATCTGTCAAAAACTCACAATGAAGAGACCATTCTGACACTATTGTAATAGCAGACTTGAGGCCCTGGAAGGTTGTTACCGCCTTACTTATAAACGCGGAATAAACTTATACTATGAATAACTTCGGTATTACCATAAATTGACGTTTATACCTAGTATAACTTTATTCCGCGTTTATAAGTAAGGCGGTTAGTGTTTTACCAACCCGTCGATCCACTATTCCATTACTTACTTAAGGAAGGATGCATATCCGTTTGGCTCTAATAATCCTTCCATATCCTATGGGCACGTCTTCCCTACCATTATCGTGCCCCCTGGTCTACTTCTTGATATGCAATGGCCACTGTAGCCCCATGAAACATGAGGTTCCAGGAGCCAGTGTGAATCTTTGGGTCCATTCGAGTAATCGAGTCTGGTTAAACCACGCTGGGGTCGGTGCATTTCATTCATTCATTCAAGGCGGTTAGTGCTAATAGATGTTAGCAACGAATTGAAGTTTCCATCTAAATTACCAGCGCGCTTTGTGTTTATCAGTGGAGTGGACAACCTCCACTGCTGGGCACATGCCTCCCGTAAGCATCGACACAACGAGCATTCCTGCGCTTCTCTTATCCAGCGGATTCCCGCGCCCTCCACTAAGTAGTGTTTATGAAACAGTCAAATATTTACTATTTCCTAAAACCATATGCACTAGTGAGAAAATACTGTACAAAGGCGAACTTAATGCCTGAGGTATTTTCTACCAGCCAACCTTAGGGTAATGCAGACAGTGGCAGCCCTTGCAAAATATTATGGTGCGAGATCTAAGTGGCGCCCCTGTAATTGCAAACCTACACTATGCAGTTGCTTATCCGTGATTATAAATAGTATTTGACCTACCAAATATACAGGTGTATCTGCGGGGCAGCACTCCTTTGCTTGCCCCGCAGATACATATTACATACTTATAGGCTAGGCTTTTAGGCAATCAAAACATGCTATTTCAATCAAGTACATATATATAGTAGCTATCTAAAATTATGAAAACAATAATTATTTATGAGGGTTTTATCATTTTTATAGTGGGCACGTAAGAAACAAAGGGCGTTTAATGTACATAGTTTCAGACAGAGAGGACCTGAATTAATTGCAAAAAAACAATCTCAAAACTCTCGTTATTCCCGAGACTGAAAATATCAGTCTCGCAGTCGAAAATATCAAAAAAAAACATGGAGACTCTCTAAACTTTCAGAGACTGAGATTCCTGGGATGAAAGCCCTAGTACACACATTTCGCCAGTTATGTTTAAGTCCCATGTAATTGGGGGCGAGCCATTGACAATAAGTTACAATTGCCATCGACCTGGCACAAATCCAGACTCCAGGCTGCTACTGAGAAATTCCTGATGGAAAAACCCAATAACACTGCCCGACCTGGGCATCGAACCCAGGACCTCATGTTTATCAATAGCACTTGCGACCACTAGACCAACGAGGCAGTCAAATATTGATTAAAAGACTCAAGTCTTTTAATCAACTTTTTTTTTTTTTTTTCCTTTTTTTTCTTCTTTTTTAGCCGTGTGTACACAGTTTTCAGCGAAAACTGTGTACACACGGCTACATATCAAGCTATATAGTTCCATTAAAAGCTGGTTCCGTGTGGTGCCGGATGTAAAGAATAGCACCACCCCATTTCCTCCTGTTGGTGTTATAAAAGGCGACTAAAGGACTTACTAGAGAATGGGCAGCAGCGTTCTCTATGCATTTTTAACACCATACTGCGATCGCCAACCCGCCTGCCAAGCGTGGCGATTATGGTAAACCCCCCCAATTGGGGGAGGCCTATGTCCAGCAGTGGAACATTCGGCTGAAATGATGATGATGATAAGCTGATTTCGCATTGCATAGGATTTCCGTACAATGAAAGGTCAGCTTGTACTGGAATTAAGCTTGATATGTAGCCGTGTGTACCAGATTCCCACACTAATTATACTGTAGGCACAGACAATGTTTAATCTGGTATCATTTCGTGAACAAACTCCCAAACGAAGTTGATCACCGTGCACAATGTATGATGAGTGCGTCCAATCATATTAGTCAAAGTCGCTTGTGTTAGGGTTGTCATCAATATGTTCAGCTTTTTCCTCATTATTGAAGTGAAAACTTCTTTAGGCACGTTGAGCAGTTTTTGGCTGAACAAAAATCATGGAACTCGCGTCATCGTCACCGAGCGCTTTCCATTAGCTATACCTATGTATACTGTGTATATATGTGTACTTTTTGGGTGAACAAAAATCATGGAACTCGCGTCATCGACACCGAACGCTTTCAAGTTACTTAGTTTTCAATCCTATCGGTAGTCCCCTAAGACTGCCCAGTTTTTTATTTTTGTTTTAAGTTTTCTCTTCATTTGTGCTGAACCTTGAGACCTTGCTTCTTGCCAAATTTCATGATTCTCGGTTAACGGGAAGTACCTTATAGATTTTGATTTATTCGCGAGTATCAAAATATGTCGCATACATGGCCGTAATTTATTATTGCGTTGACTTGAAGCTTGATTTTTTTTAGAGCTCCAAGGGATCTACGTATTTGATATTGATTTCAACTTGATACCTCCACGCGTTCCTGAGAAAAAGGCAAACGTGATGATCAGTTTTTATCTCTACTTTAAACATCTCTTGCATGCTGACAATTTGTGTTATTTATGTTGGGCTTATTCCAAAAATCCCCCCTGAAAATCCCCCTTAGGAGGAAAAGTGGAATCTGAAAACAGTCTAGAATTCACCCCTGATAATCCCGCTAAGGGGGGAAAACTAGAATTGAAAAAACAAAAAATAACTTATTCCAAGATCCCTGAAAGTGATTTTTTTACATTAGGGTTCAGTTTTTTCCACTGAGGGGGATTCTCTCAGGGGGGATTAGTGGAATAAGCCTTTATGTTGTATGTATTGTACTCATGTTTGAGCAAATAAATGATTATCTTATCTTACTTATGGGATCCTCATCTCCTCCGTGCCTCGGAAAGCACGTTAAGCCGTTGGTCCGGCTGTCATTCGTGGATCTTTGACAGTCGTTACGGGTCGTCAGAAGCCCAAAAGTCTGACAGCCAGTCCTTACCAAGGGGTATCGTGTTACCCAGGTATTGGGTTGTGGTGGTCAGATAGGCAGTCGCTCCATGTAAAATACTGGTATTCAGCTGCATCCGGTTAGACTGGAAGCCGACCCCAACATAGTTGGGAAAAGGCTAGGCAGATTTTGACTTACTTATGGGATACCCGAGCTGCCACCTTCAGCATTTACCTTATATAAAAATCTTGCGTCTGTAGGCTGCGTTGACGAAAAGTATCAAAGTTATCATTAAGCCCATTAAAAACAATGAAAAATTAACTATGTTCATCTTATCTGATTCTCGATTAGACAGCCCTACAGGCGTTGATGGGCGGCGCTTTGTAAAGTATTATCTGACAGAGATTTGTGTCTTTTGTTAATGTACTATTGAGCACGTGTTTGTTTAATAATGGTCGTTAACCGCTCTAATGTGTTATTATTACTGACTTTAAATAATTGTGATGTGAATAAAGGGTTAAGGTTCGCACAGACTGGCGCGATATGACGTGCGTGATAGGCAGCGCGACCCTTGCCGCTTTTCTGATATATGATAAATAAAGGCTCCTCCAAACAGGCGCGACACGCGACGCGACACAAAGAGAACGCTCGTCGCGCGGCACGCGGTGTCTTTGTGTCGCGTCACGTGTCGCGCATGTTTGTAGGAGCCTTTAAGTAATTATTTTACTTTTATTATATTTTATAGAATTAAACTACCTATACAAATAAATACAATTAAAGTGTCTTTTTGTAATGTCAAAATAACAGCCTTTTACTTAATACATATGAAAGTATAATACGGTACTCGACAAAACATTTAAAAAAAAAATTGTCTGTATGTGTGTTCCGGCTAATCTCCGAAACGGTTGGACCGATTTTGACGGGACTTTCACTGGCAGTTAGCTTTGTATGGATTTAAATTTTACAATTTCTTGTGCCACTTCTTTGTCCTAGCTAGCGCTATAAAGATAAATTAAGCATCCTTAAATAGGACACTACTCATTCCAACCAATTTAAGACGTCATAAACTTAAGACGATGTAAAAGTCGTTTGATGTAGCAACTAAAAGTGTCCCGTCTGTGGCGCACAGCAGTCTAATTCGGGTAATTGATGGTAAATATACAAATGAGCTTACTAATGTCGCCTCGTATGTGACTAGTAACTGCTAGTTAAGTATTTACATCATAATATGAAGGTGGTAATGTGTGGACGCACCTTTTTGGTTTTAAAGGCGAGGTTCTTCAAGTTAACCTCTAGGAAATGTAATTTTAATGTCATTTTATTTAGAAACGGTAATGATTAAACACGTGAAAAAACCTTTCTGTAGGTACGTCGGGTACTCGTTACATAATTGGATAAAGTTCGCTCGAAAGAAAAAAAATCCAAACATACCCTTATTTTATACATTAAAACTCATTTTATTTCAATATTATACCACATTATGTATTGAAAATCACATCAAAATAAACGTCTATGATGATGTCCGTCGGGTTTAACATAGTTAATATCGTAAAACATATAATTTTCAACCCAAAATTAACGAAATTCACGGCACAATTTACTTGCGCCCAGCTGCCACCTCCAGAACAAAAATGCACGCTCGAAGAACCTCGCCTTAAATTAAATTTGTGTGTAGCCCTGGGACAGATTGGAATGAAATAGGTCGTCACGAGTTCATGACATCTTGGTATGTTGAAGTAACCTTTTTTGTCATCTATCTACTCAGCCGATCGCAGTCCAATGCTGGACATAGACCTCTCACAGGCTCCACCCCAACATCCTGTCCTCCGCCTTCCGTATCCAGTCTGGTCATCTCTTAGCTGCCACGGCTTATTTTAATTTTTGAATTGTTTTAATTACGGACGCTTCTAACGTGCACGTCTTTCTACATTGTTCTCACATGTATAACTTCAACATGAATGATGTAACCCATATTTTGTTTTAAAAGAGTGTCCATGGAGTTTCTTGTCCGTTCTTCTCCATAGGAACCTACTACGCTTTGGAATGGGCAACTAGCTTCATCTTTCTGACTGACCGACCCCTTGACAATTCAAAAGTACCTGTATTTGGTTTATTTGAAATAAATGCTTTGAGTTTGAGTTCTGTCCCAGCCACCTTTTTAGGTCGTCGTTCCATCTAGCTACACACTACGCTTGGCGATACGCGGTCTGCAATCCAGGACTCGCCTGCTCCTCCGGCCATCGGTCCTTCGACAAACATGGCCAGCCCACTGCCACTTCAGCTTGCTTACTCTGCAAGCTATTTCGGTAACTTAAGTTCTGTTCCGGATAACTTAAAAGGAGAAAACAATTAGTGTTTTTACATTGTATCATGACATCTCTCTCAGTTGATGATTTGATTATTTGAATAACTATGCTTTAAAATTAAATATTCTTTTATTAAATGCTTTCACAGTACCTACCATAGATTATGCCTGATTGATTGAGTCTGCAAGATCAATTTTCTTGATCGATTCAGTGAGTGTCC
Organism: Dryobota labecula; assembly: GCA_947523025.1. NCBI lineage: Eukaryota > Metazoa > Arthropoda > Insecta > Lepidoptera > Noctuidae > Dryobota > Dryobota labecula. The sequence goes on from OX383306.1 coordinate 16,252,090, forward strand.
CTTCTAGTTAACTAATATCTCACTGTCAGTGTAACATTACAAGTAGCTCCAACTATCCATTTTATTCAGATTGTTAATTCATAAAACCTATTTTAGAAAATTCAAGTGAACTGGCTAGAAAGACAAGTTATCCAATAAAGTACTAACAAGCATAGGGCGTAATTGCAAGGGCTTGTTATGATGCTCCGTTTATCTCCTACGATTTATGCGCGCCTAGTACTTCATCATCTGCCCAGTCTAACCGGACGCAGCTGAATACCACATTTTTTTTTTTTTTTAAATACAGTCAAATATTAGATGCTGCTCGAAAGCAAAGTAAATATAAATTAAAAAATTAATAAATGATTGAGATTTTCTTTCAAACTACTTACGATTTCTTAAAATTCTCCCGGGTTGGTCCTTTCGAGAGTTGGCACCTTGGTTAGACTGGTTGTCAGACTTTCGGGCTTCTGACGACCCGTAACGACTGTAGGAATGACAGCCGGGACCAATAGCTTCACTTAAAAAAAAAAAAAAAAAAAAAACGCTCTAAATGTATAGAACAACGAAATTTGAAAGTTTGTTTTTGGTAAATGTGTTACGTTATGTAAAAAGTTATAGAACAAAATTTGTTCTTTATGATGTTGGTAATACAGTCCTGCAAGGTTGGTAGTGTTTTACAACTGACACCACAATAACCCTGTATACTCATTTCATACTTTATCCATTTTCGTCACTCCACACATCCATCTCAACATTCTCATCTCCGCTGCAATCATTTTTCATTCGTCTTCTTCACAGCCTCTTACAGCATTCCGATAATCGCACCATCAACATTTAAAAATAGTTATTTATGCAACTGTTGTATAATAAGGATACCCACGAATGTGGATGGTGTGGGATAATAGTATCACAGGAGTGTTTTAATACCTAATTATGTACAGTTGCATACAAGACTGTATCTACACCCATGTTATCTAACTCTTTGATATTTTCCAATTCATGAAATCTTGGTACGCCTTTTCATATGGTTTTCTCGACTTTTCTGGTAATAATTGGTTAGAAATGTCCCTTTTTGCATTAGAAATATCTGGTGGTGTGTTATCAAAGCTTGTATCACTCATTTTTGTAAACAACATACTTATAAATTGTTGCAATACTAATATCGAACAAAAATAGCGGGATGCGACGTGAACTCGAATAACCTATAAGTATTTTTTTATTTTTTATTACTGCGCTGTGGTAGTAAAACGCGCGTGCATGACAATGTTCTTTTTTTGAAATTCATAAATGTGGCTGTTTGATGATTAAGGAAAGGATCGAAAACGCAAAGGAGTTGCATAATGAAATTTAGTACAACATTATAACACTCGTTTGGATGATATTATGGTTACTATGACACCGGTTGTTTTAATGTTGGCAATAAGCTAATTGTTTCAGAAACTTTTATAGAGGTTTTATAGCATGGGTGTAGATAAACAAATATAAATACAATACATTCGGTACTGGCTGAATGGCTTGCTGTCCAAAGCCATATTAATGATATCCTAAATTAGAAGTCCCGTGTTTATAATAGGAACACGTATAACGACCAGCTGCTTGGTCTCTCCAGGAACTTACTTAATTGGCGTAGTATCAAATATCCTTCGTATTCTAGAGTCCATAATTGGACATGTTTGGTAAATAATGCTGGTCTTTGTTCTAGCCGGATATTATATGAATGAGATAATCATTATAAGAACCGCTAATAGTCATGAAACTTCAGTAGGTACTTTCATATAGCGTACCCTGGACAGGACCCGGTAAAACTGCCGTTAAGTTGTGTTACCTTTTCACAACTTAAAGGCTCGTACAGACCAGTGCGATATCGCGGGCGCGACGCGACTCTAGTAGCACAATTTCTTTGTCGCTGCCTATCGCGCCCGCGATATCGCGCGAGTCTGTACGAGCTTTAACGGCTGAAAGGATTTCGATTAAATTTGGCACACAGGTAGACCATGGGTTAGAAACTTAGAACAAAGGATATTTTTTATCCAAGGAACTACGTTCCTTTGGGATAATTGCCGACATCACTAGAGCAACCCAACAGACAAAGCTAATCTACCTGTAAAATACAACTCTAGTTTAAATGCTTCTACAAACAGGCGCGACACGCGACGCGACACATAGGCACCGGTCGTCGCGCGACACGCGGTGCCTTTGTGTCATCTGGTAAACTGCACTAATGCTTCACATGCTTCGTGTACCTAGACGAAATAATCAACTGTTTGGTAACAATGTATTCTGTATGGCGACCAAAGTTTATAATAAACTACCAGATTGTTTTAAAACTCTTGACTTTAGGACATTTAAATGTAAATTATTCAATTATCTCTTAACTAAATGCTACTACTCGACTGATGATTTTATGAATGAAAAGTTGACTTAAATACTTATTATCTCTATGACTTCATTTAATATTTTTGACATTTCCATACCTAATATTTGACAATAATTTGCAATTTAATTTTATCCTATTTTATTTTATTCAATGTTATATCTGATAATCTAACCAAAATACTGAAAATGTATTTGTACGCCGGAAACGGCAGAATATTATGAGCTTTTAAAAATGTATGTAACAACTCTGTAACAATATTCTGACAAATAAATGGACTATTATTATTACTATTACTAATGTGCGTCTGAGTTTTTATCAGTGTGTTGTTTTTCTGCATACTTCAATATTCCATTCATTCCTTTGGTCGCAATAGGTTTTTCCAAATGATCTTGTTTTCGTAACCCTGTGATATTTGAATGTCATTTCGATGTTTTGTTTGTAATAAAAAAAACCTTTTAGCGGTGTTGTTATTTTATTTTCCAAGATTAATAAACATGTTAAACTTTTGAGTACCTAAGCCTAAGTATTATTCATCGCTACAGGATGTCTCAAACGTTGTGATCCAAAAGCAAATGGGGTAAAGCAGAGAGGTGGCCACCTATCATTAAAAACATTAAAAGCTGGGGTATTTTTCACAGTTCTGAAAATTTCGCAAAGGCAGAGATTAAAGCCTGGGATATGGAGAAGGACATAGGCTACTTTTTTACGCGATAACCGACATCCACGCGGGCGGAGGCTCGGGCAAAATATAGTGAACTATATTTCGGCCGTTTCTGACACCTGTCAGTTGGACACGATTAGGAACTAATAAAGTTTAAATTCGTAAAACACGTTTTCTTTTGCACTCAGCTGACAGGTGTCAGGAACGCAGTATCTCATCGGCCGAAGAATGCACGAATTGCAACGCTAATGGCAGTCCTTTGTCTAAAGCCTCACAGAATTACCATACCACGATGCTAACCACATTCAACAAGTGGTCATCCTATCTAACCTCACTTGTCTTAATAAGCTGACATCACACTTAGGCACGTTTAAATCAAATAGGCCAGTTCATCAAACCATCATTTCGTTCAATTTAAATTCCTACATTTACGATTATTTCTATACATAACATCACGCCTTGTTTCCCCGAAGGGTTAGGCAGAGGTGTAGGTACCAATAGTATACCCATCATTTCAGCCGAAAGACGTCCACTGCTGGACATAGGCCTCCCCCAATTGGGAGGATTTGCCATAATCGCCACGTTAGCAGGCGGATTGGCGATCGCAGTAAGGTTTTAAAAATGCATAGAGAACGCTGCTACCCATTCTCTAGTACTTGTCCTTTAGTCGCCTTTTACGACACCCACGGGAGGAAATAGGCGGGTTACGTCCGGCACCTAGACTATGTTCACCAATTATGTTTAACTCCCATGTAATATTTGGGGAGCCTATTTCTATCGACCGGGCACAATTATTACAGACTGCTGCTACTGAGAAATTTCAGATGGGAAAACCCAATAACACTTTTCCCGACTCGAGAACTGAACCGAGGACCTCATGCACTGCCGTAGCGCTTGAGAACATTAGACCAAAGAGGCAGTTATCTTTTCTGTAATGTTTCTGTAATAAGATACATTTCATGGACTTGTTTGTTAGTGAACGGAATGTATCAACTTTCCGCGTTTTTGGTCCAATGATTGAAGACAAATTGGTACTTATTTACTTATTGGGCTTTAAGACGCAGATATATGCCCGTGACCTTGAGTGGTTAGCTTGCGTGTTCTGTACTGAGATCACGCAACGCGTCGTACGTCTAGCCAGTAATAGGACTCGCCCATCCAGGAGCGTTGTCCCAAATAAGACGCATTATTAATTTATCACTATCACTACATATTATAAAACAAAGTCCTCCGCCGCGTCTGTCTGTCTGTCTGTCTGTCTGTCTGTTCGCGATAAACTCAAATACTACTGCACCGATTCTCATGCTGTTTTCACCAATGGATAGCTTGGTTCTCTAGGAAGGTTTTAGTATATAATTTGTTATGTTTTTGTATGCATTTTTGTATGAATTAACGATATTTGTTGGAGGTGTCGGAAAAAAATAAGCCGTCTGGGAGCTTTCAACGAAAACGCTGTCTAAACCCTTTGAGATATAACAAAATAATGTATGGTGGAATTGTGTATCATAAAAAGGTCTTCAAAAAAGTCCGCGATGGCATATGTCTATCTCTTAAGGATAACATACTATATCCATTTTATTGACTTTTTGTAGGTATTTGTTTGCCGAATTTTACTCTTGGAAATACGATTACGATAACAATACGCTATAATATCAGTAGCTATTAGCCAAATTATGTTCGTAGATAAATAAGCTAGCTACTTACGTGTATTTCAAACAGTATACAAGAATATTTATCATAAAAACATTACTAAACACGGCGGCCTTATGATCAAAATTTGTGCATTCCAAAACTTTCGTTACTTTTTCACTGACATATTTATCACTTTTCGATAAACTAACACTCAATACGAAATCTACACTTATTTCTCAGTAATTCTGTATAAGATTCTTCTAAGATTAAACCGTTTTCTCATTGAATCCATTACTTTACGCACGTATAACCTTGATGAATGTTTACATTAAGCATCGCGTCACACCGCCACACGACCACAGAGTATAGACGTATTTTGTTTTCTTTTTTCGTTCGTTTAGTGGTGTTCCCGCTAAAATGTCAACCGGTCAATTATTAGTCGATTAATCGAATTCTACATCCAGATCGTGTTGCAAGTACAAAATAAATGTCTAATATTTCGTCCAATTGCGAACGTGACCCTGAGAAAAGTTAGTACTTACGTGAATTATTCTAAAATTATTATTTGTGTCGCAATTTTATTTCGTGTTGTATTTGGTACAATTGATTGCTTTAAGAATTTGAGTGAAATTTCGTATTTTGATTTTGTGTTTGTTATCTTTAGGTAAAGACTCATTCACGTTCAGAACATAAGTACTTTTACTATATTAAATCATAGTGTTCATGAAGAAACCATAAAACCATAGTTATTATTGTGAAATGTTAAAAGTTTGATGTCAAGCTCGATAGATGGCGTTGACGTCGAAATAGATCTCGCTATGGTTTCGTTACCGCGATTTGGTTGGGGTCTCGCAATTTTAATTAAATATACCAGCTTAGATCAGTACACAATTGTGGTTTTATTTTCAACCCTATCAGTGTGCACATTAGTTCGATAGTTCAACTCATTACCAGCTCGGTAATAAACACATAGTGAGTCACATTAAAATTAATATTAAGTTAGAATTTTGAGATATAGCCTGGGATATGGAGAGGGTAGTACATAGGGTACTTTTTTATGCGATAACCGACATCCACGCGGGCGAAGCCGCGGGCAAAAGCTAGTTATACATAAAACAAAACTTATTTTAATAAAACACGTATACTAAAAGATCAGTAATTAAATTATCTTTAGTAAAAAGGTGAAGGTTTCAGAAAAATACGCTTGATAGATCTCAGTTTTTTAGCCGCGAGACATAACTTTACAAATTAATTTCACTAGGTAATATAAACATAATCTAAAATATTCATATATTAAGTTGTTAAGAAAATCTCTAATTTAACATATATTTTTTCCATATCATTAATACTACTCGTTTAGACGTGATCTTCAGTTTATAATCATTAAAAATCGGTTATCGTCGCCTTAAGGATGATTTCCAACAAACGGCTCGTAACGCATCGGATCGGAAAGGATAGGAACGGATGCGGCGACAGCCGATCGCGTCCGGCAGGATGTCGACGCATACGATAGGCTCCGTACCGTCACTTGCGAATGTATCCAAATATGTCAAATAGTTTCATCAGTCCGTCAAATAGTTTCATTCCAACCGTGTTGACGTGTTCTAATTTTTGAAAATGGTTGAAGTTGACGTAGTATTGTTGGCTATTGAATTAGATGAAGAAGAAAATAAACATAAAACACGGAAGAGGATAAGAAAAATTCGGATTGATGATTTATGGAAAAAATGACAGCCGAAAGGATCCGATCGGATACGACGACAGGCGAACGGAGCCGATCGCGCGTCGCAGCAGACTTTCGGCTACGGTCGCGTGTCGCGGAAGACGCCCGCGGTCAGGGTGCTGTGCGCGGCTTGGTAATTAAGACTCTAAATACTGTGTACACGATTTAATAAAATCCGTTCCGATCCTATGCGATGCGAGCCGTTTCGTGGAAATCATCCTTTAAGAGTTTAATTTCAATACATGGTCCAGAAAAAACGGAAACAAATAAAATACGTTTATTTGTGGTAAATATGACGCTAAGAAAGAATACAAACACGAAAAGAACAAGTTGGGGGAAAATATGCGTCACATCCACGCATAACGGCCATCGCTCAGCATAATGCTGCGACCCTATGCGAGACAGAGCCCCAGCGCTGGTTTTCAGCGAGTGCATTAACATGTTTTACAACTTTGTATAATTGTTTGTCTTGGAAATTTTAGTGAGTGACATATTTATTTGATTCGATTTTTATGCTAATGTCAGCAGCCCAAAAGTCTGGCAACCAGTCTTACCAAGGGATATCGTGTAACCCAGTAACTCGGTTGTGGAGGTCAGATAAGGCAGCCGCTCTAAGTACAATACTGGTACTCCATGTACTAACAGAGTTGGGAAAAGGCTAAGCAGGATTTTTATGCTAACTGGTCTGATTAAAGTTAAAAGTATCATGGAACATCACATGCAATGATGCAACTACATCAACGACAATAACACAAAAGCAAAACAAAAACCGTAATTTGGAACCCCACCTTCTACACTACTTACATGAACCCAAGCCTCCAAGCTGAAATACACAACTCCAAAAAAAATAATACATCTCATTCACAGCTTCATAAAATACTGCATGAACCGTCTCGGTCCATTACCATAACATCATTAAATTAACAATCAATACGCCAATCACGTCTTGAAATTAATAATCAATTTATACTGCTAATCATGCAGTAACCACGCGAAGGAGAAAAACAATAGATAATACAATACAAAGCGAAGAAAAACTTCATTCACAATCAGATCAACGACACTTAATTAGATGAATCGTGCGCGCGGGGTCATAGAATAAGAAAACTGTAGAGAAATGAATATCTTCTACTTTTGCTTGTGCGTGCGGCGATGCTGCCGAAATAATTACCTGTGGCTCTTCACCATCTTGCTGGGACTCGCACTCACCACAAGCTAAATAGGGTTAGTAAGCGGCATTTACAACGCCACATGCGAATTACGCATCAAAAACCTGACGTCACAAATCCTGCATCGCGCAATCAGAGTTTACCGCGCGACTAGCATATACAACATCCCGACATCAACCGCCGGGCAGTTGCCCACCAGATACGACACCCGTCTCGGTCGGAGGATCCTCCCTTTTCTATAGAATATAAGTGAAATTTATACTCTATTCCTCATACCTCTATAAGCTCAATCTGTATCGATGATCGAGCACCTAGGTGTGAGTAAAAAAATGAAAGGGAACTGCTTGTTTTGGCTTGTGGTGAAGAGGAATGGACAGTAGATAAGTAGTGATAGATGGAGGGGGAAAAGGGGACCAAAGAAAATTTGGGAGTGCGTGAGGGATGATATAAATGAAGTCTGTGATAACGTGATGGCTGACAACGGAGAATAGAAGAGTATAACTTATTTCTTCGACCCCAACCCTAAGCGACGTGGAACAAGAGCCGGCAAAAGGAGAAATGAGACAACCTTGACAGTGTTGAATGTTTCTTTATCCCGAAAACTGTAGGTTTTTAAAATGAGTTAAGAGCGGTAGTTTCGCTTCTACAGCCATATTCTATGTTCCTATGTAGAGACACATTTGACATGCATGACTGGGTAGAAACAGGTGACATGTTCTTAGCTCTTGACGTCAGGGCTTTGTTAGCGATGAGCCGTAAAGCGATACCATTGTCCTATCAAGATGTTTACACCTCGCTGATATATATTTTTGTAACAAGTTGTACTAGCAAGTGTAGTATAGTGTACTATGGGATAAATAGAAATGACTGACCTTAGGTGTTGAGGCTACTTCTCAGTAATCAAGTGATGTGGCGGCTGGCGGCATATCCAACGCCACATGCCGACTACGCATCAAAGACCTGACGTCACAAATCCTCTATCGCGTAAGCAGAGTTTATCGCGCGACTGGCATATTATACAACATCCCGACATCAACCGTCGGGCAGTTGTCCACTAGACACAACACCCGTCTGGTCGGAGGATCCTCCCTTTTCTATGGAGGATAAGTGAACTTTACACCCTGTTCCTCATACCTCGGACCTTTCCCGTGCCTATTTGAGGGAGTAATAAAGAGTACATTATACAGAGTATTCTATCTATCTAAATATAGTTTTTAAATGCTTTTGCGGCACAAGTTAAAATAATTATGCATAATAATAATATGTCCACTCGAGGACTGCAATAAGCTTATATTTGATTGATTAACAGAATAAGCTAATAATATGATAATTATGTTCAATTAACTCAGTCTATCGCAGTCCACTGCTGAACATAGACCTCTCCCATGCTGCGCCACAACACCCTGTCCTCCGCCTTTCGCATCCAGTCTGTCCCAGCCACCTTTTTGAGATCGTCGGTTCAACTAGCTGGGGGGCGTCCCACACTACGCTTGCAGATACGCGGTCTCCACTCCAGGACTCGTCTGCTCCACGGCCAGCCCACTGCCACTTCAGCTTGCTTACTCTGCAAGCTATGTCGGTAACTCCTTTTCTCTTCCGGATAATTTCGTTCCTGATTTACTAAATGTTATTTATGATTACTTTATTATGTTATTTATGACTAATCATGATAATCTTATCTTAGTATTTTAAAACCAAAGACCATCGTTGGCCAAATTCTTCCTGTTTTAAAAAAACACGTTGCAATTCTTTCACGAAAAAAAAACTGTACGCGCTAACAGTTTTTCTTTAAGTGTTGATCATTCTGCGTGATCCAAAAACGTGAGAAACAATTCCATAAATACATACTAATACGAAACGGACCTCAGTACTAAACAAAACCAAGACGATTACTATTCTAGACCGCACCTCGTGGTTTAGCGGATAACGGACATCGCACGTGGGTTGCATTCCCATTTGAAGATAAACTCGTTCTTATTGTACCTCTTTTTGTTCACAGGTATGATGCTGTACTGGTTTGGAGCTTCCAAGAAGTTTGAATGCCGGTGGTAACGGAGAATTTAGGCTGTGCGTAGACCTGGACGCGTACTAAAATTGTTTGCAGGGCAGGTGTAGGTGATAGTAATAATTGCATGGCACATGGTTTAAAATCGCTTGATGACACTTTACTGTATGAGTTTGGTATGCCCACTGTCTTAGTATGTTGATTTATACAGTTTTTATCTTAATAAGTGCATAAGCGTGTGCGATTTACTATCGCAAGATGAGTGAGTTTGAAATGTGTCCTATGTGGAATAGCATATCATGAATATTAAGTGTACATAACAATTTTTTTTTTTTTTTTTTCATTATTATTTTGTAGAAGACGGGTGGTCTTTGTTTCAAAATAGTTCACAATTACTTAAGAGTGCCACAATTGGTGGTATACTTAACTGAGAAGCTTGGAATTATATTATTTAAACGAGCTATTGACAGTAACTACTAAGGTCTACTATGGCTTATGATTTTGGCAAAAGATGACTTCATCAAGGAAAGCTATCGCAAAGGAACGGAAACCCAACTATGGGTCTCATCCTTATCCCGTAACGTTATATTGGAAACTAGCTGCTGCCCGCGGTTTTAACCGCGTCTCTTTCTAAAATAAAAGCCTAAGTTACTCCTTATAACACAGCTATCTGCCAGTGAAAGTCTCGTCAAAATCAGTCCAGTCGTTTCAGAGATTAGCCGGAACAAAAAGACAGACAAAAAAAAAAAAAATATGAAGTTTTTTGTTACAAGAACCGAACATATACTTTCATAAGCATTTAGTTAAAAGTTGTTATTTTGACATTACAAAAAGACACCTCAATTTTATTTATTTGCATCTATAGGTAACCTACTCACTAGAGTATATATCGCCTCTTTACAAGAACAACGTGATATTTAAAAAAAAAACGTTTTTATGAGATGACAAGTTGCACTTGTAAAGAGACGAAATGACCTGCTGCTACTGGCTGGAAAAACAACACGGATTGATAGTTTACAAATATAATGACAATACATTATGATAATTCGCCTCTTTACAAGTGCAACGTGTCATCTCATAAATACGTTTTTTTTTAAATATCACGTTGTTCTTGTAAAGAGGCGATATATAAAGATACGAAGGTTTATTTACTACAAACAGCACTTAAGATAATTAAAGTCCACTTTTTTTATTCATAATAATCTAGGTACCTACCTGTTTACACAAAGCGACATTGCATTGATAAATTCTTCATAACATAAATAATTAATGATAGATAACTTACATACAGGTCATTCACCGCCCATAAATTAATAATAAGTCGATCGTAATGTCAAAACAGTTTGCTCTATGGCAAAAAACTTAGCTGCGCCCACATCATGGTGTTAAGGTGTGTCCCGTCCCGACCTGCCTCAATGTGATTAAACAAATGAAAGATGGGACAGCCCTTTGATAGGTGGGGTTTTGTGCCTATCTGATGAGAATACGTTCGCCCTCGCTTGAATGTAGTATCACATCGTATTGAGCACTTGGATTTAACCAGTTATGTTAAATGCCTATGAAATTTAAGTCAGAGTGTATAAGCATATCAAATTTTTTTAAAGGCCAGACGTCGCTGTCGTGCGAGCGAAATCGCGTTAGCTGCCGAATGTTTACGATTATGAATGACATTGCATGTGGCAGAACAAACATGGCGAAGCAAACATTAAGTATTATTATAACTTTCAACAAATTAGCATTTTTGGCTGTACTTACGAGTGGTAAGTAATCCCTTGTGTCTTATTTTTCTTTCTTGTATTATTAAAACACTGTTTAGCTGCACAAGAAGAAATTTTGATGCGTATATATATTTAAAAAAAAATGTAATTATGGAGCTGTTTGATCAACGATATCCCGTGCGCGACTTAGGGCCAACTAGGGGCCATCTCTCAGTTTGATAGGACCAGGCGCTGTTACTAAGTCCCGCATCTACGCTTTTAATACATCAATGGGCCTAAGGAATTATTTAATAGACACGTCATAAATTTAGTGTTTTTTTTAATATTAGACACATAAGATTAGCTCGAACTGTATTGTATTTTATTTAGACATAAGTACATACTTGCTATATTTTACAAATGAAACTATGGTGTTCAGTTTCTTGGATGGGCTGAAACGTCGTAATGTAAACTACAACCTATTGCTAATTTCGTTAGGTTTCTCTTTAAGTGAAATGTAATTTGTTCTTTGAGAAATGTCTTTAACCTTTTGACCGCCACTGTTATGTATAGATGACAAACCAAAACGTGCCCAGCGCGCCATGGTCATGACTACATGACAGACTTTTATACGTAAATCTGTAAATATTTTTATATCCTTTGTTCCTTGACTCATCCTAATTTATATCAGTGGACCTTCTTTCTTTATATTTCATCTATAAGATGACAAAAACTCGAAAGGATGAATTCGTATATTGGCGCTGAGGGCACGTTTTTGTTTTTTTAGACGTGGCGGTCAAAGGTTAAACCGAATTTGGGGCGAGCCCATTGACACTAGCTAGACTCGACAGATACGACCCCAACCTGTTACAGAGAAATTCCTAACGAAAAAGCCCAATAACACTATCCGACCTAACGTTCGAACCACCAACACATCATACTCGGCAGTCGATTTTACGACCACCAAAACAGGCGGTCAACAAGATGGGGAGTCGAATAACTCGTACCTCGAATCTCGATATACGAGTAGGTAGGATTGTTTAGGCTTATTTCGGTAATGTATGGCCTAGTTCTACCGAAACTAGCTCACTCACTTCGGTATAGCCGATATATTGATTTTTAGGGAAAAAACGGAAACCTTATAGGAGAACTTTTCCTCGTCTTAGTAGTGAAGGGAGCTATTCCACACTAAACTGGTTCCAAGATAAAGATAAATCAAAAATTCACCACTTGATTTTTTGTTCCTAGTTTCATTTAACTCATTTCACGTGTGAATGAAAAACCAAACCTCTAGTTAAGCTATCAATTAGATCTCTTCACCACTAGAATCTCCGTCTACCGACGAGTATGCTGCCGCGCTAACGCTCAAAATCGTCAAAATGGACGATTTTGAGTTGTATATTCGTTGAGTTATATATTTGGAGCCAGCGAATCGAAATCTATTAACTCTCTCTAAGCAACTTTTTATTGATCCTTCAGGAAATCGGTTTTTCAGTAAGCAAGAATGCAATTACTAAAACTTCATAACAAATTCAATAATCAAAAACACAATTCTCGGAAGCGGTAAAATCGAGTTATTGTATTTTTCGTTAGTGCGGCAGTATGGTGGTGTTCATAACTCAATTCGGTCACAAGTGTGCCTTAGCTGTCTTCACCATTAAGGTGACGTTTTGTTCTATGACTTAATAATAATTCATCAGATTGAAATTCATCAAACTTTCATACAAAAATAAAAATATTTAAATTCAACTCTCTAACTAAATGTATAGAACAACGAAATATTTAAGGTTTGTTTTTGTTAAATGTATTATGTTTTGTTAAAAGTCATAGAACAAAAGTTGTTGTTTTTGATGTTAGTAATAGTAATTTTTAGTGTTTTACCAATAATCCTGTATACTCTAAGATAGATGCACACAATGAATCGCGTATGAATTAGCCGCTAGTGGCGCTAGTGTAGTGTGAGGTCTCCGAAATATCAAATGTCACTGTTTGTGGTTGGACGACGCGGGTTTATTAAAATTAGATTAATGTGTTGAATATTTTGCATTCATCATCATCATTACAGCCGAAAGACGTCCACTGCTGAACATAGGGCTTCCTCAATCGCCACGCTTGGCAGGTGGGTTGGCGATCGCAGTATAGTGTTAAAAATGCATAGAGAATGCTGCTGCCCATTCTCCAGTAAGTCCCTTAGTCGCCTTTTACGACACCTACAGGAGGAAATGGGCTGGTGCTGTTCTTTACGTCCGGCACCACACGCCACATATTTTGCAATACCTGAGATTAACTATGTCAAATATGAGTTACGGGTCAATAAATGTCAGTGCTTTGAGACAGTTCTATCCTTCGGAAACTTATGTCCTCCTTTTTTCCGAACAAAACGGGACTGCACATCTGCGGCATGATCAATATTTTTACGGTACGGTTTTAAGGTATTAAATATGATGTAAACTTTGTTTTCACGCCCGTAATAACGAACTTTGGCAGCTACACTTCAGGACCTTACTCGACAGTGGCGCCAACTGGTGAGCACGAAATCTGTAGACCTCATTGCCCCTCTGTGTCTTCTGTTTCCGCACCTACTCTATGTCCCGTCGCACCTACAATGTCATAGCTCCGTTCTACTAACACAATTTGATTGATACACTCACTTATCCGAGCATGTTTGTGCCGATTACGATCCTTTGATAACACTCCTAGTTGTACAACGGTTAATGGTAAACAGATTTGTGAATACTAGTCACGATCATGATTGTCTTGAGAAGTACCGACAGGTTTAATAGGAGATTATGGTAATTATGTTGGTAGTAATACCAACTTTGAATGATTACAAATCATTCAAAGTTGGTATTATAATATCTAAAAACGGACCACGCACTTGGCCGGCAACTTTCATCTATTTTCTTGTTTTTTTTTTTTTTTTTTTTTTTTAAATATCTGAAATCCGGTACAGTTCGCAAACTTTTTTTTTAAACTTCTAATTTGCCCCCCAAAAGTGAGCCCCATATTCAAAATTCATTTATTTACGTTAGGGGTACTTATCCGTATTCGGGTTCATGTGTGTACCAAATTTCAACTTATCGGCTCAGTAGATACGGAGCAAATTTGGCAGGCGGGTTAGCGATCGCAGTATCGTGTTAAAAATGCGTAGAGAACGCTGCTGCCCATTCTCTAGTAAGTCCCTAAGTCGCCCTTTACGACACCCATGGGAGGAAATGGGGTGGTGCTATTCTTTACGTCCGGCACCACACGGCACCTTTATGTCCGGCACTACACGGCACAAACTTCATTGTTCGACAAATTCCATACAATTATACGTTTCAACCTATGAAGCAATAAGTAAATAACACTGTTATGTAGTAAATAACATAGTGCATAGTAAATAAGCTACATTTGCTCCATACAAGAGGCGGTACGGCTGACAAAGTGTCGGGTACGGTACAACGGACCAACGACGTTTTTATGCAATATTATAGTGTCGGCTACGTCATAAGAGGCAGCGGGTGGGAAGTTTTTTGTCGGAGAAGTTATTAAAAATACAAATACTTTATTTCTTTATATTCCGTCCACCGAAAAAATGTTTTTTTTTGGCACCTATCAGTTGACAAGATTTGGAACTAATACATTTTAAATTCGTAAAACACATATTCGTTTGTATGAAACTGACAGGTGTCAAAAAAGCATTATCTCAGTTGACGGAATATAACAAGTTTTGTATTACATATCAGCTGATAGAAGTGTCCTTTTATACAAACAAATGCCTGTATTAGGACATTACTCTTCCGCAATTTTATTTACGTAATGTAAAACACATACAAAATTTACGCTTTACTATTTATACATTTTTCAGATACACCAAAACATTACAGAATACTAATATTTTACATTAATAGTTTATTTAGATGAGTGTGTGTTTTGTGTATGTTATTATGTGAGTTGGGTATGTGTACGCGGGAATAAAAAGAAAGAAAGAAACAAACATAGGTTTTTTGTCACAGAAACACGTGCATACAAAAATATAATTAACTCGAGTAGGTAGGAACACAGAAAAATAGAACAAAATAGATCGACAAAGCCGAAAATAGTCATGAATGAGTGAATTATGACGTATGCTGCAGCAGGGCACTCCGTGTATGCGATGAGTCTTATCCATGTAGTTCATACATGTACATTCATAATATTGTTTTGTAATACTTAATCTGTTTGTTTATTTTATTGTATAGTTGAGATGAACGTTTCTCGTGTTGTTTACTACAAAATCTGGTTTTGGTTTAGTTGTGATTGTTTCAGATAATTTTTAGATATCTACTTAGTGAAATTCCCAATGATTGGTAAATATAAATCTGCCGTCCACAATCACTGTGTGATTTTTTCAATGCTGTTATTTTTTGTAGCTAGTAAAATGCAGATGTACTGGAAGACCTCAGCTGGCTCCAGGATGGTGTGCTCTTGCGTTTACTGAGTTAAATAGCGGTAAAGTCATATCTGCCTCCATTTTGAAAATCCAAAAATGAATGATTTCGGTACCAAGAGCATTGCAGTTTCTTGTAGCCTTGATTAATAAGTGTATTTTAGTCTATAAGAAAAGCGCAATGTAGCGAAACACTTCAATCGCCTTCCACTCATTACTTACACCGCATTTATGCATAGATTGAGAAACTCCATTAAAATCAATAATAATGATCATAAATCGATGAATACGGGCAAAGGTTTTTATGGCGTATTTCGCGCAGCAAATTAGATTAAACCTTTTTTGCCATGATTTGTAATGTAATATCATTAATTAAAAAGTTTAACAATGGACTTATCTCCATCAAAACATGATAATCGTTTTAGAGCAGGTTTTTATAATAAAAGCATGGTGTATTAGATTTCTATCATAATATTTGAATATAAAAAATGTGGGAAATCCTTTTATTGGCTGACTTGAATTATTTGGGTGCTTATATTAATGGAATTTAACCACTAAAAATTATCAATTAGAAATTACTAATTATTATTATTAGTACTAATAAGAGGATTGTCATTAAAAGTCTTCACTAACTTAAAACCTTTATTTGACTTGTACAATAGGGATAATGATTAAAAAAATATTTTTTGTCCGTCATGTAGATTATTAAAAAGTATTGGACACGTATTTTTTCTTTTTTTACGTGATCAAAACATTACGGCGATACATTGAGTTCAAATGTGGCATGACGTCACTTCTCATTAGATTTTTTCTGAGCTGTGACGTAACGAGCCCCCACTCCCCCAAGTTTAATGTGTTTTATCTAAGTAATTTTTTATTAATATGATAAAGCAAAAAATACGTGTCTAATATTTTTTTATTATCTGATTGACGGACTAAACAGTTTTTCTTTTTTTTTACCCAGGCATCATCCCTATTATAATTAAGCAACGACCATATAGCCCCATATATAGCCCTAGGCTATATGGTCGTTGTAATTAAGATACGCGGGTTAAACTGTGCGCGCTCGAGAGAAGACTGTCGTCGGGCGGTCTCCACCCACGCGATCTCAAGGACTGCCGGGAAGTCCCTCTAACAGTACCTAGAGATGCTATATTTTAAATCTAAATAATTAAAACAAAGTCGGGTTAGTTACACAGCCCAAGAACGAAGAACAAGAACAGCTGGACTGCTTTTTATGATCTTTAATTTATTTGGGTTTGTCTCGGCCCCGAATAGCAGAATAACCACCACCACCATCTACCAACACACACACATACGAAAAATGCACGAAAAAACAATTATGAAGCAAATTCATTTTCTCATTCATTTTATATGGAACGGCTTTTTTGATTATATCTCGAGAACGGATTGGTGAACGGGGGAACAAGAAATTTCACAAGAAGCTAGTTATGTATAATTTTTATTCACGTACTGTGGGAATACATGCGGGTGTTAATATCATAAAATTGTGCCAATTTAGATGATTATGAATGCGATTTTTTGAATAAATTATCATAATTTGCTGCGTATTCAATAGTAGTGTAGTAAGTACAGTTAACTCATTGGCAAGTTGCCACAATTTTTATAAAAAAAAAATAACGGAAAAATTATAAAACACTCGCAACCGATCTTTCACCGCCCAGTAATTCAAATCAGTTTACCACCACAAAAAAAAATGCTATAAAGGGTGTATCTATTCAAACACGAAATATTTTAAGAGATACACCTATAGGTGGTAAAAAACCATGGAAACGATAAAAATATTTTATTTATTTAATTTAAAAGTTTAAATAATTTATAATTACTAATATGTATGATGATTAATATTATCAAAATTCACCGCGCTCGTGCCGCCACCATCGCCGCGTCCGGGCGGAAAATTCATAGAATAAGTAAGTCAAGGTTTATTTGCAAAATGTGTCAACCAAATTTAAAATTATAATAATTATGTAAAAATATAAAACACTTAGATATTTTTTTTTCACTCCTATGGCTTTTTAACACCTACTTAGAAATGTTTCTCTTGAAATATTTCGTGTATGTACCTTATATGTATAAAAAAAATATACTGACATTACATAATATATCTCGATACATCGGTCGGCCCACTACTATTGTTTTTGTAGCACCAAGTAACCGTCCACACTGGTCTCATTCAACTGCTTCTGAGAAACGACTCAAACGGTGGACAGCGAATTTTTCTTGCGAAATGTTTCTGTATGCTTCTCGAGTAGGGCTGCGATTGAGTTTTTATAATCATGTGTGACGGTCCATTTCTTAGGAAAAGTTTCCGGCTACGTTTGGTCGTGGGTGGTCCACGCAAAGGAGATAAAACGCTCATGAATACAGAAAGCAGTTAATACATAACATACATACACAATTACCCTATAATGTTCCCACTGCTAGAACACAGGGCCTCAAGTCTGCTATTACAATAGTGTCAGAATGGTCTCGCCATTGTGAGTATTTGACAGTGTTTGTATGGAAAATCTGTCAAAAACTCACAATGAAGAGACCATTCTGACACTATTGTAATAGCAGACTTGAGGCCCAGGCCTCTTCTCGAAGAGAGGGAGTGGGCCACCACGCGGGCCTAGTGCAGGTTGTTAGCTGTCACGTCTTCGATTTTTTGGTTCTAGGACATTCCAGTTTCCTCAAGATGTTTTCCTTCACCGTTTTGAGAGCAGTGGTGATAAAATAATTTACACAAAGTAAAGGGCCTGTCTGGGTTCGAACCTACGACCTACAAATCCTAAGTCGCGGCCTTTACCACTGGGTCACCAGCACCACTACTCATTCAAATAGACCAGCGTTTCCCAAACTATGGGTCGCGAGCGAATACTAGGTGAGCCTTGAAATATTTATTTTAAGCAATGATTAATAATCAAAACTAAATACCGAAATAAATTGAATGTATCAAACTCATTGCGATTAAAAGTAACTAAAATTTATTTATTTATTTATAATAAGCACACCAACAGTACAGTCACTTACAATTCAAATAAAAATAACATCTTAAATTGTCGTTTTAGTAACCATGCAAATAACAGGGTATGCATGACATTAGTATATGAATATTAGAGACAAAAAAGAACAAGAAAAAGTGTTTATATTAGACCTAAATCTAGAATCTAGAACACTACAAACCAAAACCATCTGCTACAAAGAAGTGCGCTCGTCGTGCTATTCATATGGGGAGCGTCTGTATGAAGCGAAACTCTTGGAGAAAATATCAATAGGGTAATCTGTCAAGTTGGACCTTTATGTTTTTTATGTTGATGCTAAAGCTGTAATGACAAAAAATTGAATCAAAAACATCCTT
Organism: Dryobota labecula; assembly: GCA_947523025.1. NCBI lineage: Eukaryota > Metazoa > Arthropoda > Insecta > Lepidoptera > Noctuidae > Dryobota > Dryobota labecula. The sequence goes on from OX383306.1 coordinate 16,271,111, forward strand.
CTCATTGAAATTGCACTCATTGTATTTAATGAATATTGAAATTTTCTATTGTAACAATGTTTTTTTTTTTTCTTATTTGAACAATCCTTCATTCATATAGTTACGCTCATTTTTTTCTCCATGACAGCCAAGAGAAGAGTCCCGAATTGCCAAGAGAAGAGTCCCGAATTTTGAAGTATTTGTTATGTGGGTCACGGTCATGTCGACTTTGGGAACCACTGAAGTAGACAATATGTATTACTAGCGTTTGCCCGCGGCTCCGCCCGCGTGGGTCGGTTATCGCGTAAAAAAGTAGCATATGTCCTTCATATCCCAGGCTATATCTCAGCTAAAATTTCATGACGATCGGTTCAGCAGCTTAGGCGTCAAAACGTAAATACAGACAGAGTTACTTTCACATTTATAATATTAGTATGGATTATTGCCTCAAATCTTTAGCCTTACTCCTGATAATAACATGGCGTAAACATGATTATAATCAGTAACTCGCCTTCATTGAGTAAACATATTTCATTTGACATTGATTTTGTGGAGGGCTTGTAATGTCTCGTTGTGATTGGATCTTGTAACACAATCTTAACTATTTCCCCTTAAATTTTTAGAATGTTTTTGTTCATAATCGGCGTCTACAACCACAATTGGGCTCAACAACCTTCGAACAATAAACAATACGAGCCAGGGCTTAGATTCTGAACAACAAAGGGCCTCAGAACCACACAATGATATACGACAGTACGACTGGCGTGTTATTTTATACTACCCTGGTACTTTTTCCATTACTGTAAGAGCACATTTTTCTTGAGGGTCACTGAATTTGTAATATTTATAGTGGAAAAGTGCTATGCGATCGTTTTTTCTCTGTTTTCTCAACTTTTTAAGTTTCGTACCACTCCCTACGCGTACAATGGATTTCTTCTTCTTAAGGTTGATTAATTTGACAGGACTAAACTAAGATTTATCTTCTGTCCTTTTCTTAATGAAATAGAAAGAAAAAGAATAGAATAGAATAGAATACTCTTTATTATGTACACCATAAAAATTACAGATATAAATGTAGAACTGTTACATAGGGCACCAAACTATACTAGATGCACTGAACTTAAATTAAGTTTAGTTTGTGAACAAGGGAATCGGCACCAATATCTCATTAAATCTATCTTCCTAAAGATTCTTAAATTCTTAAACTTACTGAAGTAGATGAAGTAACTTAATTACAACCATGTTTACTCCAAATCTGATGTATTATAAATTGACATTTAAATATTCTTCCGGTACCTCCAAGACTCCAAGGTGAGACGGCATTTTGTACAAGTGACATAATAAAAATAATCCTTGGTTTAAAGAATTTTGTAAGCAATAGAGACCTTGTGATAAGATAGCCATCAAAGGGCCATCAGACAAACATGTGACGTCACACGAGTTAAATGTTATAAGATTGAACGAATGATAAATAATGTTATATAAAGCGGTCTCAGTTGTCCTGTGCATGAAATAAAATCCAAGGTGGAAATCATGTGGAAATATACCTATGCTACGTCACAAAAGCAGTATTGGTTTTCTCTTAAAAACTAGACCTCTGAAAGAGAAAATAAACATCAACTGCGCGGTTTGGAGTATATTAAGGCTCCTACAAACAGGCGCGACTCGCAATGCAAATCGCACGCGACTGAAAGGCACCGCTCGTTGCGCCACATGCGCCTTTGCGTCACGTCGCGTGTCGTGCCTGTTTGTAGGAGGAGCCTTTATTCTCACTGATGTGTGTGCCAGTGAGAATCACTGTAAATCCATAAGAAAAGTTGATCAGATTGACAAAAAATATGATTCTAACAATTCTCAAAGACCATTTCTGTTTTGTGGTATCTTCCGTGTGGGGGAAATAGACGGCCATGTCCGACTCCTACCGTGTAAAGTTCCACGGTGTACCTTTTGATACTATGATTCAGACGGAAGTAACTTATCAGAAGAAATGGGATATTTGGATGCATATTTACCTAAAGTTAAATTTGCTATGAAATTATGGAAGCGGCTTCTAAAATATTTTTTTGTTAATATAAATCCCGGGATAAGTATAGAAACGACTTCTTAATTATATGTTATTATTTAACTTTACACCTTATGCTCGCATTCGATTCTATAGGCAAAAAGTAGGAAATTTTTCAATCCCGGAATCGCGAGATTTTTACGATCGATACAAAAGTGCATGCCATATTAGCCGTAAGTAAATATACATTCAATTCTATAATCAGAACTCTAAATTCGTCGATCCCGGAATCGAGGGATTTTTTCGACACAAAAGTGCATTTCGAAATAAAATAAATAAGTAAAATAAAATTTGTTTAATTCTGGCAAATTTTTGCCCATATTTTGTTAGAAATACAACAAACTACTTAAAACTATGTAAGTCATGACGCCATCAATTAAGGCATTAAATATAATAATAAAAAACTTGAAATAAAAATAAAATGGAAATAATTAACCAAAAATGAAAATAAAATTGAAATAAATAATTGAAACTAAATGAAAATGAAACATAAAATTGTAATAAATAACTAAGATGACAATAAAATTGAAATAAATAATTGAACATAAATTAAAATGAAAAATTAAATTGAAATAAATAATTTAAAATTAAATTGTAATAGCCAACACCTCAACTTTAGGTAAATATGCATCCGATTATCCATCTGTACGTATCAGATAAGATTCGACGAGACTATATTAAATTATATCAAGCCAACACGTAGACTAAATTCGGCAACCCTTATTACTACGAGTAGTAAAACCAACAATACGACAGTAGACATTCAATAAAAAACGCCGTTACATATTATCCGTAACCGACGCCGCCTACGGCACGTTATCAGGGCACTGATCTGGGCGGTACAAGGCATAAGAAGAGACGATTTAAGAAAAACATCTTTGTTACACAGATTGTAAATTATATTACACCACTGAAAGTAGAGAGAGATAGAGAAACAAATGGAGAAAGAAAAAAGAGAGAGTGAGAAAGAAAAAAGAGAGAGAGAGAGAGAAACAAATAGAGAAAAAAAAAGAGAATAGAGTAGAAGAGAGAGAGAGTAGAGTTAAGCTGAAACAAATGAAATTGTACCTTAAAGGTGTCTGATTATACGCTAAGGAACTAGAGGATGCTTCCAGTGTTGGGCGGTATTAGTGCAAATCTTTTCAGAATGCTGAAGGAATCACATGACTTCCCAGTGGCGAAGCTATCATTTTTATTAGAGGGAAGCCAAAGAAAAAATTGTTCAGTTCTCATAAACTCTAGATAACATCAAAATTAATATACTAATTTATTTTGTCATTTCTTTACTTTTAAAAAGTTTACGCCATCTATGATCGGAATTCTTTGTTTAATCAAAAAAAATTGGCCGTTTTGTAATATTTTTAGTCTGATCATGTTTTAAACTGGCTGACTGGTTATACCTGTAATGTGATGTGATACACACACTGGTGTAAGAATAGTGGTTGTTTCGACTCAATGCTACCAGCTACATAGACGCCTATTCACTTGCAAGACCGAAGGAAACAATGTTCTATTTGGCTTTACTAAATTATTTTCGCTAGTCGCTTATAACTCAAACCGCAGCAACTTCAAACATAAAATCGATTTTCCACCGTCCATTGAATCTTAGGATCATTAACCTTTTTAAATTATTACTTTTTTTAATTACCTTTCCCGCTTTCGCTTATAACTTAGACCATTCTTGTATTCTGTAACCTCTCAATCGAACATCGCCAATATCAATTGATCCCTGTGTCAATTTACATTCGGATGATCCAATTATATTGAATCGTATGTTTTTTTAGAACTTTTTGTGTACCGCGTGTATCCTACTGATATACTGTGATTTTTACCTTTTGTACTCGTAGTTGCCTTGTGAATAAATAAATTTAAAAAATATCCATACTAATATTATAAATTTGAAAGTAACTCTCTCTGTCTGTCAGTCTGTTACGTTTTCATGCCTAAACCGCTGAAGCGATCATCATGAAATTTTGCAGAGATATGGAGAAGGGCATAGGCTATTTTTTACGCAATAACCGATATCTACTCGGGCGGAGTAAAAGCTAAAGCTCGGGCAAAAGCTAGTAATTCAGATTAGCATCGCTTTTATTGTGATTGTTTAATTTAAGATCACAAGCGATTTGACAAGCAAATAAAGTGAATAAGCTTTCAGAAACTGCAAAGATTTGATTATTATTGTTGACCACAGAACTCAATATTAATCTAGAATCTGCGTAACTGTCCAGTATTTAACCTAGATCCAGCAATATGGCGAGAATGTACTGTGTAGCAGTATTGATTTATACTGAAGCTCTCAATGGCCGCCAGCCGCGTCGCATTCCCGCTGGGAATACCAGGGACACAGGGATCGAAAGGAATTCTTTACGGAAATATTTTCTCTATGCCGTTAGAGGTTCTATTATACGTTAGCTGTATTGGTTCACCTGTATAGAGACGCTGGTATATCGTCAAATTCCAAAGTGACGTAATGAAGAGTGTAGGAAGATAATTCTATGAAATGATACTTTAAAATGCTTGTTTAAAGTTGTGGCGGCATCTACATCGCACACATGCGAACCACGCATCACAATAACGTCACACAAAATGCTGGATCGCGCAAGCAGACTTTACCGCGCGATTAGCATAGACAGCAATCGTCGGGAAATAGCCCACCAGACACAACACCCGTCGCCCGTCTGGTCGGACGATCCTCCTTTTTCTATAGAGCAGTGCTTTTCAACCTTTTACATGGCGCGGCCCCCTTAGTATAGAAAAAATATTTCGCGACCCACTATTACCTTGAAATTCAAATCTGTGACTTTAGGTACCTTTTGGGGAAACAGAAAAACAGAATACCCACGAATAACCACAGAAGCTTTGAAGGGTTTCATTCCATTTGGAACCTCCTACTTATGCGATTTAACGTTTTCAGCGATGGCTCAAATAAAAGGCAAACAGAGAAATCGCCTAAATTTTGAAAGCGATTTAATGCTAATCATAAAAAATGTATAAATTGGAAAATTGTTTAACGATAGATAAACAGGCGTAACAATCACATTAATTTGAATGGGTACGCTTGGTCCTCGTCACATGAATGATTTATGTGATTTGTAGGTATTTGTTGATTCGTGTTAACCTAAGCCTTTAATTAACTTTTTCTTAATACATATAACATTTTGAACTGGTACGGTTTTATATTTTAAGCAATGGCGACCCCCTTTAAGAGGCTTGGCGACCCCTAGGGGGTCGCGACTCACACGTTGAAAAACACTGCTATAGAGGATGAGTGAACTTTACACCCCGTTCCTCATACTTCTATACTGATCTCCTCCCCCCTCTCATCTTTTAGTAGGTAAGACATTCAGAGCCCCGGAATCCGGATTCTCTAGTCTATACCTAATCAAAAAGAGGTCCTATAGAACTCAGTAATAGTTGTTCTAACTGCAAAATTCTAAACTATTACTTTCAACAGCTAAACTAACTAAAAACAACTTTTACTACCCACTCATTAGACGATCGATACTGCATTGCATGCAACTCTGACGTCACCCTCGGAAAAACCGCTGCCTGTAAGATTACACTAACTACAACATAACAGTTTGTAATTATTGTAATCATTGTAATTGCTGATGTCAATTCAATTGTTGTAATGTAATTAGGTTGCTATAATTATGTGATTGGTTTAATTTTATGGTTTGTTTGATTGTTAAGTACAATGAAGTGGGATGCTGTTAGATGGAATGATAACCGTTTGAAAGGTACGTACAATAATGGAAGAATGTTTTTTATTTGATTAAGGCGGTATGATCAGACAGAGAGACCGCGCTTACTAGTTTTATGAATCCAACCCACCTACAAACAGGCGGGACTTGCAACGCGAATTGCGCGCGACACAAACGCATCGCTCGTCCCGCGACACGCGGTGCCTTTGTGTCGTGTCGCGCCAGTTTGTAGGAGCCTTTAAAGAAATCTGAAAAAAGATATGTTGGCAACACTACGACCGGTAGCAGCTAAGCAGCGCCCCAGCCGGACGAGAGCGGCAGCATACTTGAATCCCCTACCCTTCCCGTTCACGGGATTATAAAAGGACGAACACGAGCTGCGCACGGCGTTTTACGCCCTGGCTGGAGGCATTAAGTTTCGTTAGGAGCTTAAGGCAGCCACAGAAAAGTCTGGTTAAAGAGTCGGAACCTTAGTGGTTACACTCTGAGATGCCCTAGATAAAAAAAAAAAAATGCGCACGGCGATTATTATTTGAAAATTAGTCAGATGACCATCAAATTGTAAATTAGTGTTTTTAAATCAGTTAAAGTATTGTTAATTGTGGAAGGCCTAGTTTACTTCTATATCGACCTCAAAACCTGCCTTCAGTTAATTAGTTAAAGGATATATCTTGTTTAAGGATCTGACGGACATGTAATAATAGTATTTACGGTCCGGACACACTCCATCAGAATAATTATGAAAAAGATCATCAACCACTAACACAACCACAGTCATTAGAATTTGGAAATAAAGCAACAGAAGAATCTATACTGTGAAGAGTAACACAAAACTAGTGTAAAAGGATTTATGTAGCAGATTATTTCTGTTACCTCTTTTTTTATAGTCGGTGTAAAAGATCGTGCTACGAATAATGACCTACATACTTTGTCAAGTTAACTCGGATTAGGGTAGACTGGACGCCGACGGGAACGGACGTGACCCCGACTGCTCCGCCACAGTTTTTGCTATACAATCTGTAAAATGTGCACAGCACATGTTACCGGCGGCCGGGCATCGAAATTGAAAAGTAGTTCTTTGTTATGAGGTGGAAGTTACTTTAAATCGTATTAAATCAGTGCAAAAGTGTGGCTGTGGACTTAGCCTAAGTGCGTTCCTGATATCAGGTGGGCGACTGGTGCAGCCCCGAGCGAAATAGATTCGCCCCCGAGCAGACTTATCTGGTTTGATCTTTCCTTGTCTTTTAGGGATCTGTTTTATATATTTTATTTGTAAACACTTTATGCACACGTGAAACATACTGTGCAAGGGCGTTTTCTACCAGTCTACCTAATTTGATCAGTATTATTTTTGTATGTCATTGTTGTGAGGCACGCGCGCCGCGCGCTCACTTCAAGTTTTTGAGCTATTGTTGTAAGATGATATTATGTTCTTATTTTGATGCCTCGTTGGTCTAATGGTGCGCTGCTGCTGAGCGTGGGGTCCTGGGTTCGATTCCCGGGTCGGGCGGGATGTTGTTGGGTTTTCTGTCTGTAATTTCTCAGTGGCTGCCCGGGGTCTGGATTTGTGCCCGGTTGGTGGTAATGGCGGTGGGCTCCCCCACTGTTGCATGGGACTTGGACATGACTGGCGAACTGTGGTTGTGCATGGGTGCGCCGCTGCCCGGCCCTTCGGGGAGTTAGGGCATTATGTTATGTTATGTTGATATAATATAGCAAGATAAACTAACATACTTTATTATTCTAACAAAATAACGTTATCGCTTTAGATTTCGTACAATTTTTATTCCCCTAAAACTTCTTAGTTTGACTACCATACTACCACTTCTTGCCTTTAAAATTGTAACGGATCGTTTATTTATTAAGCTTCATGTTTTATGAAGCTTAATGAATGAACGATTTGTTATAGTTTTTATGATAGTCGCTACTTTAGCAGGTAGCCTCGCTCATATAAGGGTAAACCCAACGTTTTTATTAAGTACATTTTTTGTAATTTTTTTGTGTCGCAGAAGACAATAACTGGAAGGCAGATGCTTTCTGACGCAATTGAGTACTATCGCGGTCTCGAACATCGGACCACAGTAGGGAATATTCTTGCTTGGAGCTCTCGGCCGCTTAAGTGAAGCTTGCCTGCGCTCATCGAGTATTAGCATCGCAACATCGGAGTTTGCTGGGCCCCATTGTTTTTGTAAATAAAGGAAAAATACCGTAAAGGGACCGGCCGAGGTAGTCGGACATCTGTGATCGTTGTAGCGGAGCCTGATAGATTTGTTTAAACAAAAGTTTTTGTTTTTATTGGTCGTCGCAAGAAGGAGCGGTGGACAGATGTGGTCATCGTTGCAACTTGGAACGGCAAAAAGATAAAAACAGATGCTGAATTGTCACGTTGGGTCGTTCGTGTACATGTAACCTGCCTACAAGAAACAGGGGTGAACTTAGGAACGTACAAATCAACCTATCGGGAATTACAGGTAAAGCACACCGGCGACTAGCAATTCTAATCACAAAGGATGCCCAAATTGAAATAAAAAATAGGAAAAAGATACCGAAGCGATGTCAACTACTCTTAAAGTTGGTATGAGAAGTGATAAGCCTGCTCCTATAATCAACTCTCACATCAACAGTTGTACCTCTAAAGCAACCAGATCTCTCACAGGTGTATTCAACTCGATTAGACAAAAACCAAGGACCTGACGCTAGTAATGCTAGGTGACTTTTACGCACATATTAGTCGACAAGATACACAAATTATCCAACGCAAAGGGCTGATTCACCAAAATCTACATCTGATTATTCCGACTACAACAGAGATATAGCCAACAGCGACAAAAATGAGATCATCATGCCGGATAACATGGTCAAAGTACACTCAGGTATCGAAATTGGACCATTACGCCACATGCAACAGAAAAACTCTTCCACTTTATTAAAGGAGAATGGGCCGATAGGGGCACATCCGAACACAAAATTATCTGGGGGCAGCTAACAACAAGTCGAATCTTTAACGAAAATGGAAGCACCAAACACAAGACACAAAGGCAACCACAAGTTGAGAAGTAGACAACAACTGAGGCCAAGGATTTCAACCATAAACAATAATATTATGTCGCTCGCAAATCCACCAAAAATACCAAGATCGCAGTTAATAACGAAAAAACTAGGAAATATAGGAATCAATTCAACGGATGAAAACATCGAAATACCATGCAGTTCCATAATTGGAGTCATTAGCTCTTGCATCCCTCCAACAGGCAGTTACGAAGGCGGAAGTATCGGCACTCAATAAAGCTAACAGGTCAAGACATAGAAGATATGAGAGAGATATCATGAGAGACTTGATTAACCACGCCAAGAATAAACCAAGACATGAAAATTATGCAATCTTAGACGGAAAAACCATAACCAAACTCATCAAAAACCACAGGATGTGCTATCTCGCACATATTCACAGGCGTTGTTGAAGATTGAGATAAGATTAGAAAGGTTGTTAGCGAGATTTACAAGAAACCTGAAACGGATAGTAGCGTGACTTCAGACGAAGATAATGGAAACATCAACACAGCATAGCAGTGAAGGAAGGCAGCTGGACTCGAGCCAACCAGGCGACGACGTCATTAAAAGATGCCCTCCCGATAAATATCACCCGTCTCTCCACTATTCCATTGCTTGCTTAAGGATGCATATCCGGTAGGCTATAATAATCCTTCCATATCCTATGGGCACGTCTTCCCTACCATTATCGTGCCCCCCGGTCTACTCCTTGATATACAATGGCCACTGTAGTCCCATGAAACATGAGGCTCCAGGGGCTAGTGTGAATCTTTGGGTTCATTCGAGTAATCGAGTCTGGTTAAACCACGCTGGGGTCGGTGCATTTCATTCATTCATTCATTCACATACTTTGTCAAGTTAACTCAACATGCATGTGGATACTTTGAAACTGTGGGTACTATTGGGTAGGTACTTGCTGTAACAGTAACAATGCAACAATTTCTATGCTTCTTCAATCGGACGCTCATTACTGAGGATCGTGGTCACTGAGATTGTCCGCTTAAGGCGACGATAACCGACTTTTAATGATTTTATATTAAAGATCACGTCTAAACGAGTAGTGTTAATGATTTAGAAAAAATATATGTTAAACTAGAGCATTTTCTTAATAACATAATATGTGAATATTTTGGATTTTGTCTATATTACATAGTGAAATTAATTTGTAAAGTTATTGTCTAACGCGGATAAAAAACTGAGAATCACGCAAAATCTAACAAGTGTATTTTTCTGAAACCTTCACCTTTTTAAAGATAATTTAACTATTGATCTTTAAGTATACGTGTTTTATTAAAAAAATACCTTTTGTTTTAAGTATAATAAATAAATAATGCGTCTTATTTGGGACAGCGCTCCTGGATGGGCGAGTCCTATTACTGGCTGGACGTTCGACGTGTTGCGTGAGCTCAGTACAGAACACGCAAGCAACTCACGGTCACAAGCATATATCTGGGCCTTAAAGGATAAGCGGACAATCTACCTCCAAAATACTCTGTAGGCAAACTGTAGACAATCGTATCTATATATCGAGTTGGGAAAGGACAGACACATTTGTGCGTTTAGCACATTTGAATGCGTCTATCCTCTATCTTTCTCTTGCTCGGATTGTTCACGTCTCAAATCCATAGAAAAAAATCGTGAAAGGTAGTGCTCTGACCAATCGGGCTTTAGTTTCGTAACTGTTACCACGATATTTCGAGATTTTCTGGAGGCGTGTCATAGCATATCTAGCCATGGCTATACGTCGTTTTATTTCTGGGACACAGCAAAAATATGTTTATGGCGAATCCTTAAGAGCGCTGTCTCGGGTCCACTAGCGCTACTCCATAAAACAGCTCAATCAGCTGCCTCGGTGTGTTTGAAGACACGAAGCAACAAAATTCGATCTACTAGATCGTATTTTGCTGCTTCGTGTCTCAATACGAAACTTTATAAAAGGTATTAGAAAATTCTAGACACACCGAGGCAGCTGATTGAGCCGTTTTTCATAATTCCTTCTCAGTCACAAGGTAATATTTTTTTAAAGCAGTGGCGCTATTGGACCGAGACAGCGCTCTTAACAGTGTCTTTATAATTTTCTTACAAGTTCCCGCTAAGGATACAAATAATGAATCGCTACTGTTTACACAAACGCCCAGTTACCCCTGGGGAATCCCTACAGGAACTCTTCCCCTGTTTCTGCAACAAGTGCCTCAAGCTCGAACGTGACCATCGTATCAAACGCCAACCCTCACCCCAATTACGTGGCTCGATTTCTTTCACAATCCATAGGATTTTGAAGGAAATTCCTTCATTCCTTCTTCATATCTATGTTTGATAAAAATCGACTGCTCGACACCGCAAATACGAGATGCATGTTGTCGAATCTATACAAATAAATAAAATTCAAGTATTTTTGTAATGTCTAAATAAGAGCTTTTTACTAAAGACATATATCTAATAATAATCCATACTAATATTATAAATGTTAAAGTAACGCGTCAGCAAATAACATTCACACGCACACACACACACTTCTGACTTCGCCGTTGTCTCGGACGGTACCGAGAGCTCCTGTAGTGCTATTCTGTCAAAATCTCACCGTGAAAACTTAGGTGAAGTGAGCTTGAAGTGACGTGTAATTCCACCTGATGCTTGGGATTGACACTATTGACAGCTCACTCCACGCTCACTTCACCTAAGTTTTCACGGTGAGATGGTTACAGAATAGCACTGCAGCGCTTACACATACATTCACAGCGTGTGAAAACACACTTGGTAACCACGAGTAAAGCGCGCGTCGCTTCCTGAAATTAAAATACTATACTTAAAATAGAGTGAATATAATATCGCCTTCTGAAATCCCGGAATAATAATCATGACCGAATAATAAAAAAGATAGTTTGTTAAAAAATAATGCATTATAATGAAGGTGTTTTCATAAACATGGTATTAATCCATAACCAAATAATAATCCATACTTTAATATTATAAATGTGAAAGTAACTCTGTCTGTCTGTCTGTCTGTATGTTACGTTTTCACGCTTAAACCGCTTAACCGATCGTCATGAAATTTGGCAGAGATATAGCCTGGGATATGGGGAAGGACATAGGCTACTTTTTTACGCGATAACCGACCGACATCCACGCGGGCGGTGCCGCGGGCAAAAGCTAGTAATTAATTAATAATATAACAATAATCCATACTTCCATACTAATATTATAAATGTGAAAGTAACTCTTGTCTGTCTGTCGGTCTGTCTGTCTGTCTGTCTGTATGTTAAGTTTTCACGCCTAAACCGCTGAACCGATAGTCATGAAATTTGGCAGAGATATAGTCTGGGATATGGAGAAGGACATAGGCTACTTTTTTACGCGATAACCGACATCCACGCGGGCGGAGCCGCGAGCCAAAGCTAGTAATCCATATATGTATTTCAGGCGACGCAGGCCCATACATAAATACTTTAACCTAAACATACATATTTTTATTATAAGAACATCGAAATGAAGGCTCCAACAAACAGGCGCGAAAAGACACCGCGTGCGGAGCGACGAGCGGTCTCTTTGTGTCTCTTGTGGTCGCGTCGCGTGTCGCGCCTGTTTGTAGGAGCCTTTATTGCACACGAAGTGATGACTGCGTCGGCGGCGTCGTGTTGCGCTGCGATATGAAAGTATATATACGGTAATTATAACAAAAAAATAAATACATTTTAATCATTTTTGGCTATCTTTTTGTCCGTCCTTTGTTCCGGCTTATTATGTCCGAAACGGCTGGACTGATTTTGACGGGACTTTCACTGGCAGATAGCTGATGTTATAAGGATTATTTTGGAAGAAGCCATGCGGGCGAAGCCGCGGGGAGCAGCTAGTTGTCAATATAAAAGTCATTGCAAAGCAATTGTTGGTGTGTTATGCAACTACCCCCCGCTTATTTCATTTCTCCTCCAACATGAAAACCTTCTGTGTCCTTTGACGAATGACGTTCATATTTCACGCTCCGTTTCCCTGACCTAAATGTAGGCCTTTTACTTGGGTGGGCACTGAGCCGCTGAGCCACGCCAAGGTAGATATGACTCGCTTGGGTCAGCTCTATAGACCTCTTCCGGGCACAAGGCACATGGTAAACGAGCTGTCAGCTCGGTAAAGGCTCGCGCAGACTAGCGCGATATCGCGGGCGCGACAGGCAGCGCGCGATATCGCACCAGTGTATGGGAGCCTTTATTGTAAATTAATGGAGTGTAAAAACCAGCTAAGTACGTGTCGTACCACGCACAATGAAGGGTTCCGTAGTTGGGATGAATTTTTCGATTTTTATTTTGAAATCCTAATAACAAGTCCTTTTATTTGATTAATATGACATAATAATATGACTAATACAGGTTATTTTCCACTACCACTCGAATTTCCATGTATTCTCTGACATCATTACTTTATGACGTCAAACAGAAAGCTCGTGGGAGGTACACGTAATTTTCCTCTCTATGTGCAAATAATTGGTAATAGGTTTATTCAAATATTCACTGACCTGAAAATAAATTCTATTGACATAAAACAGGGTGTTTACAGGACTTGGAAAACATGTAAGAATTCTAATATTATGAATTACTAGCTGAGCCCGGCGTGGCTTTTGTCTAAAATAAAAGTAGCCTTAGTGACTCCCTATAACATCAGCTATCTACCAGTGAAAGTCCCGTCAAAATCGGCCCAGCCGTTTCGGAGATTTTCCGGAACAAACAGACAGACAGACAGTTTTTTTTTTTTTATTGATTTTCTTGTCATACAAGAACCGTATATATTTTCATATGCATTTAGTAACATTACAAACAAACTTGAATTTTATTTATTTGTACACATAATTTTATCATATTCACCGATCGTGAAAATCCGGCGAAATACCGTTGAGTGTCGTTAGTGTTGTAAAAGGCGACCATAAAGGCTCTTACAAACAGGCGCGACCCGCGACGCGACACAGACACCGCTCGTTGCACAACACAGGGTGTCTTTGTTTTGCGTCGCGTGTCGCGCCTGTTGTAGGAGCCTTAAGTAATTACATCAAGAGGATAGATCGTACCAATCCATCTACAACACATTTTGATTAATGATCATACCAAAAAAAAAGAAGCTAAATATCACAATAATACAATAAATTATATTCACAAACTTGAATAAATTGCTAATCTTATCTAAAACGTACTAAATTCTTTCGAAGTTACGTATAGACAGTTATCAGTACATTTAAGTACGGTTTTCTTTGTAAATCCGTGTTATCTGGTCATGAATCCGAAGTTCACATGTGCGAAAATCTGTTGGTAATGTTGGTATATCATTTATCTTTGACATGTCAATGTAAATATGGATTATGGAGTGACGTATTACAATGATTGTGGAAGTAGATAGTGGTATCAATTCTCTTGTACACCGAACTAAACTAACTAAACTATCACTAAAATTCCTTACTTTTGTCTATGATAAACTTAGAGCTATTCCGTGAACAAAATTTTCTAAATTTAAAAATAACTTTGACACAACTAAAGGCTCGTACAGACTCGCGCGATATCGCGGCTGCGACAGGCACCGACAAAGAAATTGTGCTACTAGTATCGCGTCGCGCCCGCGATATCGCACTAGTCTGTACGAGCCTTAAATCGAATTTGACAATCGCGACACCACGGGTTTTTTTTTTTTTTGGTATCGCTACGTTTTACTTTTTTGACCTACCCCATGATTTTTTTTTAGAGCCGGTGGCGCGCTGGGTGCAGCCTCGACGTGTTTATTATGAAATTTTTCATTTTTATAAGGAAAATAAAAATACCTACGGTTTAGGATAAAGGAGGTCAAAATTTTCATTAATTTTGCTATAGGACGCACCATTTTCAACATAAATATAAGCAAAAAAATAATAAAAATAAAAGATACAGTACTGTTTTTGCACCTGAAGTTGGTGTGAATTTTAGTTCATGCCAACTAATTTTATCCCACGCTTTTTAATCACGATTAAAAATAGTCAGATTTAGTTAGAATATCTACATTTTAGTTTAAAAACATCAAATTCAAAATAGCAAAAATGCCATTTTCACCAAATTAAAAACTCAGTGCCATCTTAGTGCTGTCAAACTAAAATATAGTTAAGTTATGTCATTTTAGACAATTTCAGAATAGGAAATCGTCCTTTGACAGGAATAAACAAAACTTTGGTGGTTTTTAGTCTAGTTTAGAGAATTTTGTGACAAGAGAATCGGTACCATTGTCAATGGTGGACGTCTTTCGGCTGAAATGAATGAATGAATGAACTAAAATATGGCGTCGAAAAATTCCTCCGCATCGCTGTCGACTAGGTAATGTACCCAAGAGCACATGGCAGCATTGCCACTTTGTATGGCAATGCTTAGCCTCTGGCCAAGTTAAAATCCAGCCCTTGGGTCACGGGAAATGTCAACCAGCCGTTTGGAGATTTCATTGAACAAAGAAAATAACTGGTTGCACATATTTTTTCTTCTTGACAAATTATATTTCCGGTCGTACCATTGATGATCAATATTACCACGTTTATTATTACAGTTCGACATTGGTACCTTTCTGTGTCTAAAGTCATAATCATTATTTTATTTATTTATTTATTTGGTTCACCAACAATTGTTTACACTAACATCTTGATAAAAGGTAACGTCTTAATAACTTTGAACAGTGTAACAATTACTTAAAGGTAAACACCACATGAACTAAAATATGCTAATTTGTAAGCCTAGGTACATGTATAGTTCACAAGCCAACTTAAAACTAAAGAAAAAATATGTAGCCTAAATAAAGACTTAGTTTTAAATAAGTTATGTAATGTAAACAATAAAATAATGAAAAAATTATGAATGCTTTGCCTACAACAACTCTGACAAACAACTCAAGATTTTTGACTTCTGCTTAGTCAGAGAATCAAAGTGGAAATCGATTAGATCGCTGCAACTATTCAAAACCATACAGAACCTAGCGCATGGAGAGTTAGATCCCAACACCGTTCTTCTCTGTGGAGGACGAAATGGAGTTATGGGTTTACGTGGAATTCTTGAAGGAGCACGAAAGTTTATAAGTGTGAGCAGCGGCGGTGAGTCAATATTTCCTTTCAAGATTTTGCAGCCAAACATTGCGTCGTTTAAACGCCTTCGCTCTTCTAAGGTGTGTATGTTGAAGATTTTTAATCTGTCTTTGTAAGAAGGCGTTTTTTTAGCTATACCAACAGAAAAAGCTAAATGCCAAGCAAAGCGTTTTTGGACGCGTTCTAGACGCAAACTGTGAGTAGCATAGTGCGGCCGCCACACCACACTACAGTATTCTAATATGCTACGTACCAAACTATAATAAAGCAAAATTTTTGTTTTACTTTGTCGAAAACCTTTACACTGTCTTATGACAAACCCCAACATTTTTGACGCTTTCTTAACAACATGATCTAAGTGTGGCACAAAGGTTAATTTTTGGTCAAACAAAACTCCAAGGTCACGTATAGTGTCCACTTCACTAACCCAGTCCTCATTAATGTAATATACTGTCTCTATAATATTATTTTTTCTTGTATACTTCACATGGTAACATTTCTTTGAGTTCAAATGCATTTTATTATTTTTGCACCATCGGATGAGACTATTAAGGTCCATCTGTAAAAGCGAAGAGTCTCTATCAGACTTAATTATTCTAAGAAACTTTAGGTCATCCGCATACATAAAAATCTCGGAGTACCGCAAACAACGGGGAATGTCATTAATAAAGTAGATAAACAATATAGGCCCTAGATGTGAACCTTGCGGGACTCCAGAGGAGATTTTATACACACTAGATTGGTAACCGTTTACCACAACAAAGAAAGATCTATCTGCCAGATACGAAATTGCCCATTTAAGCAAGCTGCCAGTGATACCATACTCATGTAACTTATGAGATAGGATTTTATGGGAAACTTTATCAAAGGCTTTGCTAAAATCAGTGTAAATGACGTCTACCTGGTGACCAGAATCAACAGCCCCAATTAAATTCTCTGTGAATGCAACTAGATTAGTGCTCGTGGATCGTGATCCAACAAATCCATGCTGATGATCGCTTATGAATAGCTTGAGATGGTTCTGAAAATGCGGTAATATATTCTTCATAGTACGTATTCCTGTCCGTCGAATGAATTATAAAATCACGCCTTGATCTCTGACCGGTCAAGTAGCCACAATTAGTGCCAATCCAATACTAAGAATCATGTTGGCAAAGATACCGACATTGACTCTAAAATTGTATTTACTAGTTGCCAGGTCGATGTGATAAGGCAACAGTTTGGTTTCAACGAAGATGTAGTGACAAAAATTGAAAAGAGTATGCTTAGATGGTTTGGTCATGTTGAGAGGATGAATGAAAGGCGACAAACAAAAGGTATTTACAAGGCAGGTGTGAGTGGAAACGCCGTGAGGGGACGCCCTAAGAGAACATCTCTCTCTGTGGTCGGTCCCTCATGTCTGATGATCGTAGTCAGCTTCGGAGTTGCATCTCGAGCGGATGATCCGCCTCCACCGGTTTCTGTCCATCGCATCCCTTACCACCGTGTAGAATTTAGAGGACGATGATTCCTTCACCTGATCGGTCCCCCGTGTTGGTGAACGACCGCGCGATCAGTAAAGTCGGTTTACGGACGATAATTTTACGTGATAACGTTACACAAGCCGAACGCTTAGGCCGATCGTGCCTCTCTATCGCTTGTTCCGCGCTCTCGCTTGTACACTCGGCTCAGGCGGAAGGTGACAATGAGTCATGCTTTTTCGTGCGTGCAGCCGGCGTTCATCATTAGATCGCCTTGGGTGTTCCCAACCACAATCAGTTTTTCCAAACTTTCATCGCCTCTGCGTACTACATATAGAACATAATAGTGATCTAATTGGTGATGTTCTTCAGAAAGGTCAGTTGCGTAGACTCACAACAGGCGTGCGTGTATGACCAGATGTGTGAATGTAAACGAAGCAAAAGGAGTATGTCAGGAGCGTAGCAGGTGGCGCTCTATAGTTTCTGCCTACCCCCATGGGAGAGTTTATGTATGTATGTATGTATGTATGTATCAGCACTTTTTGAAGAACAAAAGTTACAAAAGACACCCCCAAAACGCACTTCCTAGTGTTTTCGCTGAGAAGAAGTGGCGCTACAAACTCCCCTGCAAGTCCTGCAACACGTTTAGTTCTGTCTGTTTAGTTAGAAGGACTTGTGATTCTTGTGACATGGCTATTTGCTTATGTATTAGTAGGTAAGTTAGGTACAGGTAATCAAAAGATAATAAAATATTAAACTGTTAGAATAATCTATGATACATTAGTTCTAAGAATAAGTTATTATCTATGTTTACAAATAAATATGATTGAAATGTCTGTTTGTTACTGTTACTGTAACTGTTAGCCTGCATCATCCTACTGCTGGGCAAAGGCCTCTCCCCATGACTTCCAGCTCTTTCGATCCAGGGCCAATGTGGACCAAAAAAAGTATATGTATACGGTACATATAACAAAAATACTTTTTTTTGACGTGATAACGTCTTTTAAATCAATGAACGCCGGCTGCACGTACGAAAAAGCATGACTCATTGTCACGTTCCGCCTGAGCCGAGAGTGCAAGCGAGAGCGCGGAACAAGCGATAGAGAGGCACGATCGGCCTAAGCGTTCGGCTTGTGTTACGTTATCACGTAAAATTATCGTCCGTAAACTGACTTTACAGACACCCAATTGTTTTAATTTGTATGTCTGTCTGTTTATTCCGCCTAATCGCCGAAACGGCTTTCAACTGTCTTTCACTGACAGGTAGCTGATATTATAAGGAGTAACTTAGGCTTAACTTTTATTTTACAAAATAGCCACGCGGGCGAAGCCGCGGGCATCAGCTAGCTAGTATTATGATTAGACTACACATTATCTGTGGTTCCTAGAACATGATAGATTAAATCGAAAATGCGATTAATATTCTAGTACTCGTAGGAATAGTAAATTATCGGGAATAATATACAAGGTTATAATGTTGTAGAAGGTTGGACCAACAACTATTTGACAGCAAATAGGTCAAACCTGAAGGAATTTTAAACTAGCTTTTATGAAATTTCATAAAAAGTGTTCATGTTTGTCTGACATAAATCTATCAGATATCAGATGATTAGGTCAATCGAAAGCTTGGGAGAAGACTCTCCCAAACTTTCAATATGAAGTCCACCACAATAACCGTGACAGAAATGGTGCCTTTGATTCTAGTATCCTCATTCAACATTACCGTTTTTCGCCACATGAATGTATAAATCCCATCATATCCCTCACAATTTTCTATGGATTACGTTAAATCTTCCGACCAGGAAAGACACATACATGGCAACAATCAAATCTAAAAATCCCAGTCAAATCTCAAAACCACAAAACCGCTTTCAAATTCGCTTCTAAATATCAATTAATCTCCTTCCAAGGTCACCAAAAATCTTATAAACAGATAAAAACTAAGAATAATCATAAACCTGACAATAGACGCGGTGGTTTGACCCCCGACCTCGTCGCGTCAAACCGATGATGTCACTGCAATCAGTTCCCTCATTGGAATCGTGTATAGTACTTGTGATCTGCATGATTGTAGCATCTATATGTCAATTAGTATCTATAGTTAGTAGGTATTAGGTTGTTATCGCACTGGCGCTTGGGAGGGGAAGGATATTCAGGTCATCAATGCGCTTGATACTAGGACGTTGTGCGAATATTGGGTATGCCGCATGGATTTATGTGCCTTGTCGAAAAGAAGACTCCATGGTGTGATTCTGGTTCTTTATCGAAAACAACCTAGGTAGTCAATTTTGACTGCTAGTCTTGTGTTAAAACAGAAGATTTTGTCCCAGATGAATTGAATACCTATGCTGGGGTATTTGTACCGCCATTTCTTCTTCCCAGCTAAAGCACTAGGAAGTGGTGAAGAGAAGTTTTGGGGGAATGTCTTATGTAATTTTGAAAGAAAGAAAGGAATTAAAAGTGCTGAATCTCAGCCTAGTTTGAATAAATTACTTTTGATTTGGATTTTATATTGTAGGATCACCGTATACAGTTATTGGGCGAATCAAATTATTCGTAAAACAACAAACTTGTGAGACAGAATGGTCCTGGAATTACCACCACTGGTAAGTAGTTCATCGTTTGGTCAGCTGTCCGCAATTCTGCATGATGGATAATATTCGCGATTTGCCATGCAAGATCCAATCCAGATGCTAGTCTTCTTGCCATAAACAATCATAAAAAAACGTATGAAGATCTGTCAGTAAAAATCACAACAAAGTGCCGTTGAATAAGATTTATATTCAGATTACGCGTAAGTGCTAATGTAATTATGTGCTTCGCTATATTGCAGTTACATCGATACTACAGTCATACTATTGTATGAATCTCAACTAACCACATAATTTATTGTGTTTTTGGTTTAAGTTCAGTTAAATAAATTCGAAACTATAAGTAGACTTACTATTATGTGGTTATTGTTACTGTCGCCCGCGAATCGTATACTAAGGTAATTCTTAACTCGGATAAAAGGTGTCGGATTTGTTAATCCAGCGAAGTAATTGTGTTGGTTTAATTTTGACAGTTCAAAAACATTCATTGCGTTATTAACAGACAAGAGTGTTGAGCAGACGAATTTTTCGAACATATGAAGAAATGGATTAGCAATATCCTTCAAAATCATTCAGGTTATGATTGATAGTATGGTATGGTGCTTTTAGGGTGCAGGACAAGGCCCAGCTGTTCGCAAAATTTATCCAAATCCGATCAGCAGTATAGAGGCATGAGGAACAGTGTGTAAAGTTCACTCATACTCTATATAGTAAAGGGAGGATCCTCCGACCAGAGGGGTGTTGTGTCTGGTGGGCTACTGCCCGACGGTTGATATCGGGATGTTGTATATCGTCGCCTTAGAGTGAAAACCTCTTATATGCGAAAAAAGCAACTTTACAGGAGGAAGAAAAAACTGCGCTCTGTGAAATGTCTTTTAGTGTGCGCAATATTCAAACTCGTCATAGATGGCGTTACAGGTTGCAAACCTTTTTTTGTGTAAAACTGGGACGTGCGTTGCGAGGTTTACTTTCTAAAAATGTAATTAAATAAAAATGACCAAAATTGCATTCCCGAGGTTTTCACTCTAAGGCGAATATATGCTAGTCGCGCGGTAAACTTTGATTGCGCGATGCAGGATTTGTGACGTCAGTTCTTTGATGCGTAGTTCGCATGTGACGTTGTAGATGCCGCCACAGCAGTTACATATGCGTGATTGAGTATATAGGTGATGATGATGTTGACGATGAGTGTTATGATCATAAAACCAACTGATGTTACTTATGTGTTGGACGTCAATCAAACGGCTCTGCCCAGTTGGGTATTTACATTGAACAATCAGCAACCATAATGGAGACCTGGTGTCCTGAAATACAGACCTCACGTCTAGTTTAGGCACCAGTCTCACACAGTATAATTATTGTTGTTATGTACTTTGTATTGATACCTCTCTAATGTATCTATATTGTGGTGAGAATTAAATGATTATCTTATATTATAACTTAAAGGTAAATTGACCCTGATTTCAAGGTAGATTGTTTAGGGCAGTGTTTTTCAACGTGTGGGTCGCGACCCCCTAGGGGGTCGCCAAGCCTCTTTAAGGGGGTCGCCGTTACTTTAAAATTTAAAGCTCATAAATATAAAATCATAGTAGTTCAAAATGTTATATTACTTAACAAAAAAAAAAAGGCTTAGGTTAACGCAAATCAACAAATACCTAGTAGTCACATGAATTATTTATGTGAAGTTGAACATATGGTTGCGCCTGTTTCACGTTAACCATTTTTTTTTTTACACATACGATTAACTCTTTCTCTAAATTTCGGCGATTTTTCTGTTTGCCTTTTAATTGAACCATCGATGAAAACATTATCTCGCACAAGTAGGAGGTTCCAAATGGAATCAAACACTTCTAAGCTTCTGTGGTTAATTGTGGCTAATCTGTTTTTCTGCTTAACCAAAAAGTAACCAAAGTGACAGACTTAAATTCCAAGTTAGAAACCGCGAAGGGTAGAGAGAGGGTCGCGAAATATTTTTCCATACTAAGGGGGCTACACTATGAAAAAGGTTGAAAAACACTGGTTAAGGGAAATATGACTTAATTTAAAAAAAAAGTTCGACTAGCCAATAATCGAGACAGTTTTATATGATCACATATCAGCTACAATTAAGTATCAATTAATGCCGCATTCTTTGAAGAACAAACCCGTGTTAAATATTGACAAAACATATCGTATCGGTGAGTGCACCTATTAAACTTATCGTAACAAGGTGTTCAATATTAGCCGATACTTGATTATAAGCACTTCAAAAGAATAACGATGCTCCGATTTATACCGCACTGGCTCCCCTACTATCTGTGGGACTTATGGGAGGGTAGGGTGTCCAACATTTGGAGATAATTTCGGGACTTGCAACATTGTACTATTGTTTAAATAAATTTCTCAGGCTCTATTTCAATGATCACAGATGCCTTTTTTTTTTTTTGAGGATTGGGAATCGTCTAATGACCCCTCCCGCTCTGGGTGGAGCGGAAGGAAGTGTCAGACTCGTACTGACAAAATTCCACCCGTGTTCCTTCCTTGGCCCTTTATGTTCCGGGGCATTGGTACCCCTTTCTGACAATCCGACCAACTCAACAAGTTTAAAAAAAAAAAAAATTACAAAACTAGGGGCTCAGCAAAAATCTGTTGCTGCAATGCTATTGCTTGATGAGCGTAGGCAAGCGTTACTATAGCGATCGAGCGCTCCAAGCAGAAATATACCTTACGGTGGTATGTCTCACAGACATACCACCACAGTTTAAACGACATGTTCTATCGTGGTCACCCACGATAGAACATGTCGTTTAAACTGTGCTGATTTGTGTATGTACGAATATATTTACAATAATTGCTTTTGTACAATACAATTGTTTTTCTACAATTAAAGTATTTGTACAACAGTCTGCGAGTTCTTGTGTAAGTGGCGAATCAGGAACATGCTGCATGGGATGCCTCTAATGAGGGTTTTCTGAAATGACGTTCACTAGGTGGCAGCACTGAGACGTCAAGTCCGGGCACCTGTCAAAAGTGTCAAAGCGCCTTTAATTTCTTTAGTCGTGACTGAATGATGAACGAATGAATGAAACAAATGATGAACGTCATCATATATTTTATATTCATTATCGAAATGGAAGATCTCTTGTCAAAGTAGCGCTAAGTGGTGGCGTGAGTTTTCATGAAAACCTCCATTGCGAGGCAACGGAAACATAGACAAAAGAAGAGAAAGAAAAATTACAAATAAGACGCAACTTTATATCCGTATAGCGTCCTATGATAAGGCTTATGTTATGTGTTAAGGTGGATGTCATCATCATCATCCTCACCCCGACTTCACCCACTGCTGAGCATAGGCTTCTCTTTTCATGTGCCAATCCCCACGCTCCTATGCCAGCCTCTTTCTGGTTCTACCCGCGATGGATGGCAACAATGTCGTCCGCCCATCTCGCCGCCGGACGACCGACACTTCGTTTTCCAGTCCTTGGACGCCACTCACTGCCTTACCTGTGATCACTGCGCCTTACCAGGGCCTCAAGTCTGCTATTACAATAGTGTCAGAATGGTCTCTTCATTATGAGTTTTTGACAGATTTGCCATACAAACACTGTCAAATAAATACTCACAATGGCGAGACCATTCTGACACTATTGTAATAGCAGACTTGAGGCCCTGGTGTCTTGCCCAGCTCCATTTGAGTTCCATAACTCGCTTTCCGATATCGGAAACCTTCGTACGTCTTTGAATCTCGACGCTTGGGACTCGGTCTATAAGCCTTATGCCAAGCATGGAACGCTCCATGTGGATATGAATAAGACTATTTTATTGACATCGTTGAGGTAAACAGAGAGTCCGGAAGTATTTTATTTGGTATATGTGGCACTTTCCACTAATATTTTACAGTGAACATCTACACGCTGAAATGTGATTTTATTTAACGTAACTTATAATGAGTGAACACATAAAATTTATCGCAGCGTGAGGTGTTAAGAGCCATTTCACAAAATTTTAACGCTCGAGTTTAGGTAAAAGACGGCAGCGCTGTGTATGTGAGCGTAGCTATCCACACATACACAATTTAAGCAGTGTAACGCGAGTGTCGAGACGGACTAAATAATCTTGAGCCATTATAATAATAATGCGGTATTTAGAGATTTATTAAAAAAGTTATTTTATTTATTCAGTCTACTAAAGCTTTCTAGACTAATAAAAAAATACAAATATATGTTTTGAAAGTATATAATAAAAATGAACAGGAAAACAATCACATCGTACAAAATATAAGTGTTGGTCATTATTATTTGTCAATAATGTCAAGTAATAATGACTATCACTTACGTTAAATAAATATTTGTCGTAAAGGCTTCTTAAAGGCAATCTTGCTTTTCTAGGGTCTATAATTTCCGGCAATACGCAATCTTCGTAAAAACGAGTCAATTTGGGAAGCATCAAAATGTTGTCGTCGTAGTATAATATCACGGTTACGATATGAGCACTCGACAATTGAGACGCGGGAAAAAGTAGCACAGGTCCTTCCTCGATCGGCGCTCGCGCTGTACTAAACGGTGCCCACTTGTGCATCGCAATTTATTCTTTTTTAGAGTGTTTAAAAAAAGGATATTGTGGCTAATTAAATGAAGGGATTTTAATCAAACTTGAGAATTCGATTTGTTAAAGAACATAGTTCATTTTGAGATGATTTTTAAAATGTAATTACGCTTTATTCAAACAAAAAAATCGCAATATAATTGCGAATAAATCGTAAAAATTGTCCTAAGTCTTTATTTTTTTTACCTATTAATGTTATTAATAATCGAAATTCTAGTACGTCATTTGTCGACAAAACTATATGTCTGATGCTTTGTGTATTTTTTTCAGTCAAATTTATAAATATTAATTATAGAAATAGGAGTCTGAAATTGCCTCTGCGATGATTTTTCAGTAAACTAGTTCTGGGAGAGTAATAACTACAAAGTACACAAATAAGTTTTTGTAAATGTGTTACATGAAGTGTCAATACGAAAGAATGATCTATTATTTACATATATTCACCAATACCAGAGAATTAACTAAGATGGTAAATTAGGCGACTAAAATCTTAGATATTCGCGCGAAAACGTTAAATGGCTCTTAAACGTTTAACATTACTTGGCTGGACACACTGCATTGGATGTAGGGGCGCCAGAATGTGAGAATTTCATTTTAGGATATGTAAATGGATCTGTAGGTATACTCTTTGAGGTATAAGTCTGACCATAACGAAGATTTATTTTCGCCCCGAGATGTGGTTAACTGTTTGAAAAAGTGCCGTTTTGTGAAAAAAAAAAATTGCGGTGTATTTCTTTTTTCAACAATGCTATCTTTGAACTCAGAACAATGTAGGGTTTTTTGTTCACCTCCACTGATAAATTAGGAAGCCTTCGGTAACTGAGGCAAGCTAAAAAAAAACCATCAGTCGTATGACTGCTCGTCAGAAGTGAAAACAAAAGCCTGGTAATTGTCTATAACATCGATACTAACGTAAGTACATTATGTATGTCAGTTTATATATCTGGTAAGTGCGTATGAGCGTTAAAATACTATTACTAACAATCGCTTCGTCACCATTCTACTAAAAATTCCACTTGTTACCAAACACGTGGCCACAACAGCAGCTGCTATAATAAAACCACGCCGAGTGTATGAGGATTAAAATAGCTCTTCCCGGTTTAATGAACTTGACATCAACACACCACCGTATATTATGAACGAGTTTATGAGTTGGGAAAATACTACAAGTACTTACACATTTAAAAGATATAGGGGTTTATTCATAAACGTTGCTTAAAGTTAAGTGACGTTCAAACGTCAAAAATGTATGGTTAAACAGTCGCTAATCATTACTTAACTTTAAGCAGAGTTTATAAATAAACCCCTTAATCTCGGCTACTGCGAGTAACTCGGTTTTTGTCTTTAATTTTATATTTTCTCTTGTCATCAACATCTTCCCGTCCTTGTTCCATGTTACTTGTGGTCGGCGCAACACGTTTTTTTCTTCCATTCTCCACTGTCAACCGTCACGCACATCATTCACTCCTCCCTTCTCTTTCAAATCATTCCTCACACAGTCATGGATTGATTGTGTGAGGTGTCTTTTTTTGGTCGTCGTTCATGTCACCACAAATGATATAGCTAATGCCGTAGTAACTATATTAGCCAGTCAGCAAATTAGTAGCGTGGCGGATTGATAAATGAGTTTATTTCTGTAAGTAGGTTTTTACAAGCACTTTTACACGTCTAAAATAAATTTTGATTTTATAAGTCAAACTAACAGCATTTATTTCAAAGAAACCAATTACAGGACTTTTGAATAGTCAAGGAGTCGGTCAGTCAGAAATATAAAGCTAGTTTCCCATTCGTTCCAAAGCGTGACACTCTTTTAAATAAAAGTATGTTTACAAAGTATTAGTAACATCATTCATGTTGAAATTATACATGTGAGAACGATGCAAAACGACAAAAGTCTGTTCAAAAATTAAATTAAAATCTGGTCATCACTTAGCTGCCACGGCTTGGCAGCTAAGAGATGTCAGTGCTACTAATCAGGGTTTGCCAAACGCCACTTGCTTCGTACGATTCACCAATACACAGGTACGAACGTCAATATATATATAACAGTGACTGCAGCAAATACTTTGTTTTCTTTCTTATGATTTAGCTTTTTATCGTATGAATCCGAACCTGCCATCACTTTATTCATGTTATTGTACTGCAATAACTGATGACTTCACACGCTTATCATACTAACAGGACATAATATGTAGATAATGTTTCTGTATGTAGTTCAATGTCACGAAGGACTATATTAAAACCATACCTACATAATTATTGTATGAATTAGGTATGTATTGAAATGAGTTCATGATGTTAATCGCGGATTTTCCATCCAAACTCATCATCATTCTTCCTGCCCTTATTTCAATTTATTTGTGGTCTATGCGTATGTCTTTTCTCTCCCTTTCTAGCTATATCATCTTACACACAGTCCATTCACCGTTTCTTTGGTCTTCTTATACTCTTACAGTTATCCACATTCACACTCAAAACTTTCCTTATGATGATAGAAAACGGAATGGAATTCATAAATGCATTTCTTTGAATTATAATTCATTCTTGCCTGAACTTCACGTTTCTAAGTAAAGCACCTTGTAACCCCTGTATATGTTTTCATCATAAATGCAAAGTCGACCGAGTTATTTTTCTTATACAGCTTGAGGACCGTAAAAAGAGCTTTTTACTGGAATAATAACTCTTTCAACCAGTCGATGCCAAAAAAGGCTCGACTGGTTCACAATGGTGTGCTGGTGCCTACGCTTATGTATGGAAGTGAATGTTGGGTGTGGCAAAAGAAGCATGAAAGTAGAATAAATGCTGTGGAAATGCGTTCCTTACGAAGTATGTGTGGCGTGACTGTGAATGATAGGTTGAAAAATGATGTGATAAGGCAACGGTGTGGTTTAAAAGAAGATGTAGTGACAAAAATTGAAAAGAGTATGCTTAGATGGTTTGATCATGTTGAGAGGATGAATAAAAGGCGACTGAGCCGTTTTTCATAATTCCTTCTCAGTCAAGAGATAATACTTTTTTAAAGGAGTGGCGCTAGTGGACCCGAGACAGCACTCTTAATGTCAGATTTACATGACGGCCTTTAAAATATGACAGAACCGCTCTTTTTAGAAACCGTAGCTTAAAACATTTCGTGTGATAAATAATCTGGGCAAGGTTACAATACAAAGTACTTTCTGTATTCAGAGAACAGGAAAGCCTTCAGCAAACAGTCTAGGTAAGGGAAGCTGTTATCATTGCTATCATTCTACAAACACCTAGCTGTAAAAATAGCGAGATAAGTTTATTTTCTCATCTACCTTATCATAGTGGAACAAAGGATAATTTTAATATCAAAATGTTGATTCTTTTAAGATTTGTAATGACTGATAACAGGGATAACAGCGATAACTGACAGACTTAATTGGGTGTCTGGTAAATTGTTAAGAAAATACTGTTGAAAAACTACTTATGTAGTCTTCTTCTTCGTCAGATCGATGGCACGACAGTGAATAACATTTTTGAAGAATACAGTTTTTCGTAAAGGTATGATTCCGAACTCCACTGCACGCAGCAGAGCTACCGCAACACTACTGGTCCCCATATATTCTCTATAAGTTTATATGAGATTACACTCCGAGCTCCGCAGCAATGCCGCGACAGCAATGCAGCGGCGGCACTGTTGCGCAGCAGTGTTGCCCCGCCGCGTCGCCGCGACAGACCAGGGGGCCAAGTCTACTAATGTACAAACGTTGCAATGGTCTCTTCATTGTGAGTTTTTGACAGATTTGCCATACAAACACTGTCAAATACTCACAATGGCGAGACCATTGCAACGTTTGTAAATTAGTAGACTTAGGCCCCAGTAGTGACGCGGTGACGCGTCCGCCGCCATAGCAATAGTACACGTGAATGTTGACAGGTAAATTGGCAACAAAAAGATGAATTTCTCTGATTCAGAAGAGCAACAACACATCATCGTCATCTTCTTCCTCTTCGAACAATATAAATAAAAGTTGGTTCTCAATCGATATCTTGTTAACTCAAAGCAACGGAATGAATACACATCAGCGCAACACCACGAACAGCGCAAATATGTCGCCTTGCTCGGAATCAGCGCGGCAGGCAGCACTTCTACGTAGCACCACAGTGGCAGCACTGCTGCGTGCAGCCGAGATCGGAATCATTTCTTAACTGAAGAGAGTTTGTTACGCCACTTCTTCCCAGCTAAAGCACTAGGAAGTGGTGAGGGCGGGCGTTTTGGGGGACTAACTTATGTAATTTTGACGTTCGAAAAGTCCAGATTCTCAGTCAATTTGAATAAATGACTTTTGAATTTGATTTTGTTGGCACAAAACCTCACCACTTCCACGGTATTGTCTGTGGGAGCACAGAGGTCGCTATGGCTGCATTTTTGGGCCACAGAGGGCAGGATAGGAGGTGGGACATAATTCATGACACAGCTCCACGTAGTAAACTGAAAGAAAATTGAGGTAATGCCAATTTTGTAGGTTTTAGTAATAACTTGACTCTGCGGCACTGTATGGTGGCAACATACTCCGATCCAGCCTGTTCCTTGCTGTCCTCCCCCCAGCGACACCCTAAGCCGAGGTCCGTTCCCCACAGGGGGTTAGTTTATAAGTAAGTAAGTTTTTTGCCCTGGCTGGAGGCCCTAATTCAATGAGGCACCCACAGGAATGTCCGGTTAAGCAGTCTCCTAGCTTAACCCAAGAGCTGCCATATTAAAAAAAATAACTGTATGGTGGCGCCTGTGACAGCTTACAAGTTATAAAAATTTCGCTAATCTATTCGATAAATTATAGCTACAGAGGTACGGTGGCCAGTACATCAAGTTACCACAAACTGTCGAAACTTTCTCGTTCGATTTTGACCTTAATTATCAAAAAATTTAATCGACTTTCCAAAAAGGTGGTTCACAGTTCGGTTGTATTATTATTATTTTTGTTACCTCAAACTCCGTCTTTTATAAACAGACTAGCTTTTTCCAGAGGATCCGCCCGCGTGGATGTTGGTTATCGCGTAAAAAAGTAGCCTATGACCTTCTCTATATCCCAGGCTATATCTCTTCATGACGATCGGTTCAGCGGTTTAGACGTGAAAACGTAACATACAGACAGACAGAGTTACTTGCTTATTGGAGTTGGCATGGGATGCATTCGGACTAGAAATGGTTTTTAACCGATGTGTAAGTACTAACTTTGCTTGGGTAGTTTTTGAGTTAGCTTCGATAATACGTATTTAATCCACTTCGTATATCTTGTGTCACTGTTTTTGTGCGGTGTAGCACTTGCTACAATTCAAACAACAAACCAACAACAACAACAATTCGATTACCACTACTTAGTGGTAATCGAATTGTTTTGGGGTACCATAACTAAAAAGTGAAAAATAAAAAACTTTTTGACATAAAAACATCCGACTTCCAAAAAAAGAAACACGAAAACTTGAAAAATAACTTTAATTTCGGAAGTCGGTGGCAAATAACGAAAATACAGAACCAAGTCTCCGAAATTAAAGTTATTTTTCACTTTTTTATTTTTTTTTTATTTTACGATGGGTTTGCTCTTGACTCTAATCTACGTCATAGGTGACAAAGTCTCCGATGGAGCGAGCTTACCCAGAAGAAGTCTGTTCACTCTCACTTTAAATCGATTAGGGTTGTATGCGTTCGGAAACACAGACGCAGGCAAAGAGTTCCACTCCTTTGCTGTGCGCATGATAAAAGACGTTTGAAAATGCTTAGTGCGAGTTGGAGGAATATCAACTAGGTAGGGGTGCTAACTTGCAGTGCGTCTAGATGTCCGATGGTAGAAGGGGGCCGGTGGAATGAGGTCATGGAGTTTATGGGCACACTCGCCGAAGTACAATCTGTAGAAGACCGCAAGCAGGCAACTTTGCGGCGATGACTGATTGAATCGTTTCGACATTTTTGACAGTTTCGTGATTTCGTGAAACATGATGTGCTGGCCACTGTACATAATTATTACGGCCTGTACAACAATGAAGTATGGCATCTGATTCCTAAAAGCAGTCAATATTAACGAAAAGTCATAAAAACGTGCAAATGTCACCGGCCATTTGACGGCACGGTTGGCGCAGTGATTAAGCGATTGACTGCTGCGCTGCGTGTCGCGGGTTCGATTCCCGCACGGAAAAAATATTTGTATGACCTACAAGTAGTTGTTCCGGATCTGGCTGTTAGTGTATGTGAGTTTAAATGTTTGTACACGCACCCAAAATACAGGAGAAAATCCTAGTGTGGGGCAAAGTTAAAAAAAAGTGCGGATAAAATGTCCAAAATGTTTTTTTATGAACATCGATTAAAGACGATAAGAAAATTATTTGCCGACGTGCGACTAAATGGTTGTTATGATTTATATCAGCTCCAATTGGTTTCAAGTCGACATTATCATCAACTCTTACGTTCCTCATCCTCGTTAAATCCCGGAATAGTCGCTTTTAACACCCACCACGGGAAGTAATCATGAGGTACTGTATCCGGAGCCGAAAACCGTCAACTGACTAATTTCATTGTTCCCCTCCTGCTAGGTTTAATTTAAAAACTCTTCGTCGGCTATAAATTCGTCAATTGTTTCTTTATCCGCTTCGTTGTCCGTTGTATCACAATCACTCACCATGGAAGGCAGGTGGGACGGTTACACGAACAGTTTTGCGTCAGTTTGTGACCCAAACTCGGACATGTAACGTAAATTAATGATTTTTTATATGGGGGTCACTTTTGGGAGACAAAAAAGAACTTATTAAAGAAAATTTATGATAATTGACTATTCCCTATTTATCTCCGAAAGTACTAATAATATACTCCTTCCATAGTTTTAGGTAACCAGTCCATTTGAACCACCCAAACCCATAGTCCAATATCTTTGTTTCCATATCCTGCAATAGTCCTACACCAACCGGGGGTTGTCCTTGGGTGCACTTGCATAGTGCGTACAGGGATAATCGTCGGTTGGTGCCTCATTTAATTAAAAAGCGTCTAACGGGCCTCTGCGAGTTGGCTTCGGCCCCTCGTACGCCTTCCAAAGGTCCGGGACCCCAGGGTCCCGAGATATGTAGACATATATAAATAATAATAATAAAACGTTTATTTTGACCAACAAAGGATCATAGGACACAAAGATTACAAAATTAAAAAAATAAATAAAAACACATACAATTAAAAATACCACATAAACATATCACATACTTCGATTGCTCAGTATGTGAACCATACAGCAATTGTTCAGGGCCTCAAGTCTGCTATTACAATAGTGCGTACAAACTTACATTTGCAGTTGGAATGTATGGGAGAACTTGTTTTTCAACTACAATGTTAAGTTTGTTCTTGGAATAAACTCATCACAACTACGGAACCCTTCATTGTGCGAGGTCCAACATGCACTTGATGGGTTTTTTTTTTTTTAATAATTGCGAGACGAGATCAATACAATGAATATTGCGGAAACTGCCTCACGTAGGTCAAAGCTAGAACACTAAACAAATTTTCACAAGCCTTATTTCTAGAATTTTCACGCACTTTTGGACTTCCCGCAATCCGATTGAGCTGGAATTTTGCGTATCTACCAGCGCACAGTGTTTTATAAAGCCCATTTTTCGGACATCACATTTTTATTAGAAAATCTGATAGAAATAATCATTTAAATGCAAGATTTCGTATCCCCATTTAGCTAACATGTCTAGTATTTGAGTAATATATTTTTTTGAAAATCGACCTTTTTCCATTTCGATATTTAGAAAAAAAATAATTACACTTAAACTTAGCTTGACACGAAATAATGATGTCAGGTACTGACGCCAGCACATCAAGCTACTACAATCTGTCAAATTTCTTTAATCGATTTTCCACTTTATCACTACATTATAAGGTTCAAGGTTGATTGCGAAAATTTGACAGTTTCGGGTAGCTTGACCTGCTGGCGTCTGTACATTGATGGCGTCTCTTATGTTGAGTATTTTAGAGCACTAATGAACCTCGTAACTTCGTTAGATCCAAATATATACGAGTGTTTTGGTTTTTTGTTTTGTTTCTCGAAAATTCCGCCAAATTGGTAAAAGTTACTTATACTGAAATAATTCTGTTTACTTCCCAAACACACCACATAATTATGAAATCCCAAATCCATGGATCTTAGAAGTTGTTCTAGTTTTTTTTTTTTGTGTTATCACATTTTTATCCGGATTTTAGTGTGATGTCTGAAAAATGGGCTTCATAAAACACTGTCATCATCATCATCATCATTTCAGCCGAAAGACGTCCACTGCTGGACATAAGCCTCCCATAATTGGGGGGCTTGCCATAATCGCCACGCTTGGCAGACGGGTTGACGATCGCAGTAAGGTGTTAAAAATGCATAGAGAACGCTGCTGCCCATTCTCTAAGTCCCTTAGTCGCCTTTTACGACACCCACGGGAGGAAATGGGGTGGTGCTATTCTTTACGTCCGACATCACACGGTACAGCAAAAAACACTGCAGCGGGGTAATTGGTTTCATTTTGACAGTTCATCAACATTCATTGCGTTATTTACATTGATGAATGAATGAAATGCACCGAACCCCAGCGTGGTTTAACCAGGCTCGATTACTCGAATGAACCCAAAGATTCACACTAGCCCCTAGAGCCTCATGTTTCATGGGGCTATAGTGGCTATTGCATATCATGGAGTAGACCGGGGGGCACGATAATGGTAGGGAACACGTGCCCAAAGGATATGGAAGACTAATTAGAGCCATACCGGATATGCATCCTAAAGCAAGCAATGGAATAGTGGAAGCAGACAAATTTTTCGAACATATGAAGCAATGGATTAGCATATGCTTCGAAATCATTCAGATTATGATTGATAGTGTGTAACGCAATAAAGGTTAAACAGTAACAGAGTTTGTTAAATACAACAATGAATATAGTAAAGCGAAGCTAGTGCAGGCAAGTCCCGGTATCTTGTCAACGTTGAACTAACGCTTGACTGAACTGATGTGACCGTGTACAACATACTACATAGGAAGGCAGTACTTAGGACGTAGTACCGGGGACATCCGAATCGAACCACCGTAAGTACTATTTCTGCTTGCAGCTCTCGGCCGGAAGAGTAACGTTTACATAAGCTCATCAACCTGGGAGTCTTTTATTGTTCTATTCCTATTCGTCGAAAAAGTATGGTCAGACATCTCGTCGTATCCTACGAATAGGGGCGTAACTGCATAATAGCTACTTTTCAGGAGACACTTTTTTGTCTTTAATTAAATTAAATCTGAAAAAATATGTATTGGTGATTTCTTATAATGTGTATTGGTATTATAAGGTTCGGCTAGGATTATTTTCAATAAATTATCTTTATATTTTGTACGCATTTTGTCCTTTAAATCCCGTTTTTAATTGTTTTGTTGAACTGGTTATATGTGGTATGATGAGCAGAATTGAATTATGCAATAAAAAAGAAAGCCCCTATGGCCGAAGGCTCCGAGTGGGCTGGGTATCCGCGCAGGTGAAATTGCTGGAACCCAGACCTCTGAGGTGCTTCCGCTGTCAGGTGGGCAACCACGTGGGAGTGCAATGCACCTCGGAGGTGGACCGCAGTGGTCACTGTTTCCGCTGTGGTCACAAAGCCGGCTCGTGTAATGCCACGCCGCACTGCTTCATATGTGCGGCATCTGGCAAGCCGGCCGATCACCGGGCTGGGAGCAGGGCCTGCACTCCACCCGCCAAACCCAGAGGCAGGGGCAAGCCCTCCGCCACTGCCGTCTCCGTCACCGCCGCAGCTGCCACCACCACTGTCGCCGCCGCTGCCGCCTCCACCGTCGTAGTCGCCCCCGTACAAGTTACAGCAGGGCCATCACAGGAGGCCCGGGAGGGGGATGAAATGGAATGTCAGTGACGGCCCCATTTCGCCTCCTCCAGGCGAACATCAACCACTGCGCTTCCGCTCAGGATCTGTTGCTCCAGAGCATGTCGCAGTGGTCGATTAACATCGCCGTGGTCGCTGCGCCGTACTTTGTCCCGCCCAGGGATGACTGGGTGGAGGACCTGAGTGGCTCAGTGATCCTAATTTCGTCGGCCGCCGCTGGAACCCCGTCCCTCGAGGCTGTGGAGAGGAGACGGGGTTGCGTAGCAGCACGGTTCGGGGAGCTTGTTGTGGTAGGGGTATACTTTTCCCCGAACCGAACTCTCGCCGAGTTCCACAATTCCCTTGTGGAGTTGAGAGCCGTCGTCGTCGGGTTCCGTGCCCTACCTGTGTTCGTCCTCGGGGACTTCAACGCTAAGAATTTGGCTTGGGGTTCCCGGTATACGGACGCACGGGGCAGGATGGTGGAGGACTGGGCTCTGGAGACAGGCCTGGTCGTCCTAAACCGGGGTTCTGTCCCCACGTGTGTGCGGATGCGGGGTGACTCAGTGGTGGACATCTCGTTCGCCAGCCCTGCTCTGTCGCTGCGTGTCATCGACTGGCGCGTCATGGAGGGGGTGGAGACCTATTCTGACCACCGGTACATCCGGTTTGACGTCTCCGCCCAGACCTCGAGTGCGCCGGTCCGACAGGCCCCGAGTGGTCCGCGGTGGGCGTTGAAGCAGCTGGACCGGGAGCTCCTTCTGGAAGCCTCTATCGTGCAGGCCTGGGTGTCATCACCGGACAGGCCTGTTGACATCAACAGTGAGGCAGAGTGGTTCCAGGAGGCCATGTCCGAAGTATGTGACGTGGCAATGCCCCGAGTCCAGCCCGGATGCGCCCGACGCCAGGTGTGCTGGTGGTCGCCGGAGCTAAGCGCTTTACGTGAGGCGTGCGTTGCTGCGCGACACCGGTACACCAGGCACCGCAGGCTCCGTATTCGCCCTTCGGATACGGAAGCCATTCAGGCGGAGCTGTACGAGGGGTATAGAGCGGCGAAGATTGCCCTCCGAGCGGAGATCCTGCGGGCCAGAGACCGGTCCCGCGAGGAGTCGCTGGAGACTTTGAACAGAGACCCGTGGGGACGCCCCTACAAAATGGTGCGGGATAAACTCCGCCCATGGGCTCCCCCGCTGACGCAGAGTCTCCGGCCCCAGCTCGTGGAGGACGTGGTGGGCGCTCTGTTCCCTTCGCGAGGGGAACATACTCCCCCGCCCATGACTCCGCCTCCTGCGGTACCCGATACGGACCACAACCCAGACGACGACGACAATGTTCCGGAGGTGACCGAGGTTGATCTGACAGTAGCGGTACGTAGGCTGAATGCCAAAAATACCGCCCCAGGACCCGACGGCTTACATGGGAAAGCCTGGGTTCTGGCCCTGGACGCTTTAGGGCCTCGACTAAGAGGGCTCCTAAGCGCATGCTTGGAGAGGGGCCAGTTTCCACTTCGTTGGAAGACGGGGAAACTGGTCCTCATTAAGAAGCAGGGGCGCCCGGCGGACTCTCCGTCCGCTTACCGGCCCATCGTGCTGCTCGACGAGGTGGGCAAGCTCTTTGAAAGAGTCATTGCAGACCGCCTTGTCGGGCAGCTCGTGCGGGTGGGGCCGGATTTGGCGGAGAGCCAGTTTGGTTTCCGCAGGGGGCGCTCCACGGTGGATGCCATCATGCGCGTGCGAGCCCTTACGACGGGGGATGCGGTGGTCCGGGGTGGGGTCGTCTTGGCGGTGTCGCTTGACATCGCCAATGCCTTCAATACCCTGCCCTGGAGTTGCATCAGGGAGGCACTCCGGTATCACCGGATGCCGACCTATCTCTGTCGAGTGGTCGAGGCCTATTTGAAGGACAGGGCTGTCATATACCCCGGTCACCAGGGAGAGTGGAACCGGCGAGAGATGTCGTGCGGTGTCCCACAGGGATCGGTCCTAGGGCCGCATTTGTGGGACATCGGTTACGACTGGGTGCTGCGCGCCGACCTGCCAGGTGGCGTCAGTGTAGTTTGCTACGCTGACGACACGCTGGTCCTGGCGCAGGGTAGGTCGCACCAGGCGGCGGCCGAATTAGCGACACGTTGGGTTGCGACAATCGTCGAGAGGATCCGGCAACTGGGACTCGAGGTGGCCTTGCACAAGTCCGAGGCCATGTGTTTTCATGGTCCTCGGAATGCGCCACCGACGGGTTCTGAAGTAACGGTAGGAGGGGTTCACATCGGAGTCGAGTCGACGATGAAGTACCTGGGACTCGTCCTCGATAGCCGGTGGAACTTCGTGGAGCATTTCAGACGTTTGGCTCCCAGACTGGAGCGGGCCGGGGCTGCCTTGAAGCGGCTCTTGCCCAATCTAGGGGGTCCAAACGCCTCTTGCCGGAGGCTCTATGCTGGGGTCGTGCGGTCCATGGCCCTTTACGGGGCACCGGTGTGGGCGCGTTCCTTGAAGCGGCGACCTGCCCGCCGGTTGAACGCGTCCCAAAGGGTCATGGCCATCAGATTGGTACGGGGATACCGCACGGTCTCCGGTGAGGCAGCGAGCCTCCTTGCCGGATTGCCGCCATGGGATCTGGAGGCAAAAATTCTCGCGCACTTATGGGAGTGGCGCGAGGAGGTGAAACGCCGGGGCGTAACTCCGCTGCCGCGAGAAATCACGGTACAGCGGACAGAGCTCCGGCGGGATCTCATGGCGACATGGAGGGTGCGTTTGTTGCAACCCAGCGCTGGGCACGCCACAATTGTGGCGATAAGTCCCCTCTTTGAGGAGTGGCTAGAGAGGCGCCACGGCGTCCTCACCTTTCGCCTGACACAGGTCCTCACTGGACACGGGTGTTTCGGGAGGTTCCTGTTTCGGATTA
This sequence comes from Dryobota labecula, assembly GCA_947523025.1. Classification (NCBI taxonomy): domain Eukaryota; kingdom Metazoa; phylum Arthropoda; class Insecta; order Lepidoptera; family Noctuidae; genus Dryobota; species Dryobota labecula. Next base: position 16,308,353 of record OX383306.1, read on the forward strand.
GGCGGGAGGAAACGCCCGGGTGTTACCACTGTGTGGATCGCCCGGAGGACACGGTGGAGCATACGGTGGAGGTCTGCCAGGCTTGGGCAGAGCACCGCCGTGTCCTCACGGAGGCGATTGGCGGCGGCGATCTCTCGCGTCCGGCCCTGGTCCAGGCCATGGTCCGGAGCGAGAGTGCATGGGAAGCAGTCACCTCCTTCTGCGAAGTAGTAATGCTCGCGAAGGAGGAGGCGGAACGCGTGAGGGAGCGGCAGTCTATGCGCCCTCACGCCCCTAGTCGCCGCAGGAGACGCCCTGGGCGGCGGGAATCGGTAGCCGATTCCCGGCCACCGTAGGCGCGGGCTTGCGGACGGCGAGCTATGGGCAGTTCGCCGTCCGGTAAGGACCAGGCCCGGGTCGATGGCGCGTTGTGTTCCACGCGCGCCTCAAAGAGATGTCAGCACGCACTGACGGGGTCTGCCAGGACCGGTGCCTGCCAGGGTTGCGGGTTTGTCCGAAAGGGATACCGTGGCCCTGGCACACAGGCAACTGAAGGAACACGGGTGGGTTTTAGTCAGTAAAAGTCTGACACGCCCTCCCGCTCCGCCCAGAGCGGGAGAAGTTATTTGATAATTTCCCACCCAAAAAAAAAAAAAAAAAAAAGGGCACTATTCGTAGGATACGACGATCTGTGATCGTTGTAACAGAGCCTGAGAAGTTTATTAAAACAAAATATTCCTATGTTTTTTTGTTTTATCTGTAAACAGATGTGGACACCGTGAGCACGGGATTTTCTTTTGAAAGTGTGCCAATTCGGATGTCCGTGATAGTACAGTCGGTTACTGCAATTAGCTGACCCCCCTTGCATAAATGGTTACGATTTTTTAGAATATGAATCGATGGAATTTAACACATTGACTGCCACCGCGGTCACCGGTGACCGCTAACAATAGTTTTTCTATTGTGTCTGTTGTCTGGCAGTCAAAGCCTTAATAATTCTTTATTTAATTTAAATACCTATACGAAATCTACACAAAACTAGAAAAAAAAAATGAAAATAATAAGATTTGTCATTTAAAAAAAAACCATTGAGCAAAGGGGGGTCACCTAATTGCAGTAACTGTCCATCGTTGGAAGTAATTTGGTCATTCCGTTTGTTTGTACCTGGCTCTTGGCCGAAAATTGCTGTCATCCTTTGAGGAAGATGCGATGGTATGTCCATGGATTCGTTTGATGTATTTTAAGTTTGTTACATAGATTCCATATCTTCGCTTGAATAGAATACGTGCTATGAGAAAATAGATCTGAATACTTAACAATACTCCATTTATTATTGCATTAGAAAAAATAACAATAGTTATTGTGTAATATTGTTGAAATTACTGCACTTAAAGAGTTATATTTTAATGTAAATGGTAAATAGATTATATTGTTTTATATTTATCGTAAAATAACGGAGTTTCTCGGCTTGTCGGCTGTCTCGTTGATATAATAGTCCCAACCAAGTGGCGCAGCTCTCTATCTTGGCTTCTCCAGACCGTGCAAAGTTATTTTTCTAATAGAAATCTCCCAGGGTCTGCTTCGATTCTGGATTTGAGTGCTATGATATGAGACTTACATCAAAACTGGCGAAATGTGAGAAATATTGTACACCATAATAATAAGTATGGGCATGATGCTTGTTATGCAATGGTGTCTTTCAAGGACGTATGACATCATCAAAATTCCTCTTAAACAGAACATCAATACGCTACTAAATATTACGCAAGTTTATTTGACAGCGCATCGCTAACTGATCCGCCCGTGCGAATGTTTACTGACTAGTTAGCGCTAACTTTAACTGTTTGCGGACAAGCTTCCCTGCTTAGCAAATATATTTGCAAATATGAAATGATCTTGTAGGGTAGGGGTTTTGTTGAGGTTTAAGGCTCGTACAGACTCGTGCGATATCGCGGGCGCAACGCGACACTAGTAGCACAATTTCTTTGTCGGTGCCTGTCGCGGCCACGATACCGCGCGAGTCTGTACGAGCCTTTAAAAGTGGGTTTTAATCCGGCTGGTGACGCAGTATTTCGCTTTTTATAATTCATTGCTCAGCTTTTAATGTCCGGATCACTTGACCAGCCACTGCTTTATCACCATTCAACGACGCAGCATTTCGCTTTTCTAATTCATTGCTCAGCTCTTAATGTCCGAATCACTTGATCAGCCACTGCTTTATTACTATTTAACGACGTAGTATTTTGCTTTTTCTAATTCATTGCTCAGCTTTTAATGTCCGAATCACTTGATCAGCCACTGCTTTATTACTATTTAACGACGTAGTATTTTGCATTTTCTAATTCATTGCTCAGCTTTTAATGTCCGAATCACTTGACCAGCCACTGCTTTATTACCATTCAACGACGCAGCATTTCGCTTTTTATAATTCATTGCTCAGCTATTAATGTCCGGATCACTTGACCAGCCACTGCTTTATCACCATTCAACGACGCAGCATTTCGCTTTTCTAATTCATTGCTCAGCTCTTAATGTCCGAATCACTTGATCAGCCTCTGTTTTATTACCATTTAACGACGCAGTATTTCGCTTTTCTAATTCATTGCTCAGCTTTTAATGTCCGAATCACTTGAACAGCCACTGCTTCATCACCATTCAACTCGTAAGTTGGGGCCGATAACACTGAGCCACCACTGCTCTCCTGCTACTTTCTGCTGCTTGTCAAACTAGAAACCGCTGTTATTTGCAAAAATAGAACACCTTGAAAACCCGGAAAACGATTAACTAATTAAGAAGAGCATTTGCCAATAACATCTTCGGTTATATTATTTCGATTACCGAAGCTGCTAAACGATCATTAATTAAATTAAACATTAAATAGGCAAGTATTAATGATTAATGTGCCCCACTGACATTATAAATCATAGTTTCTGTCAGCTCGTTTAAATGTGTTTATCTCGCGAACGGCTGAGCGAATTTTTATACGGTTCTGATTGGATTTTGAATAGGCTTGTTACCAAATATTAATGATCAAATCATTATAATGGAAGTTTGAAATCCTTCCTTAATTGGTACTTATTTTGATGTATGCTCGGAATACGATGAGCGTGAGAGATCTAGCCCCAAACACAGTGGCTAGCAACGAATGAGACTGATAACCGATTACCAAAAAGGGTTTTCATGAAAATTCACGCCACCCGTTGGTTCCACATCCACCAAGAGGTCTTCCATTTCGCCAATGAATATAAAATATAATATGATGACGTTCATTATTCCTTTTATTCATTCGATCATCATTCAGTCACGACTAAAGAAAATAAAGCCGCTTTGACACTTTTGAAAGGTGGGGACCTGACGTCTCAACTACAACTTAATAAATTCAGCTACAACTGATTTCAGGTGATATTTCTGTAGGTCATGCTTTAGATAAATTTCGTTAAATGTTGTAAAACATTGTAAAACAATTAAGTTTAAAAATTTGTCACCCGACTTTAATTTTATTTATTACTAGTAATAAATAAATCCATCCATACTATATCCATACTAATATTATAAATGTGAAAGTAACTCTGTCTGTCTGTCTGTCTGTCTGTCTATAGTAATAGTAATATAGTATAGTATAGTATACTCGTATATAGTACTAGCTATATATACTATACTATTATAAATGTGAAAGTAACTCTGTCTGTCTGTCTGTCTGTCTGTCTATAGTAATATAGTAATAGTAATATAGTATAGTATAGTATACTATATATAGTACTAGCTTTTGCCCGCGGCTCCGCCCGCGTGGATGTCGGTTATCGTGTAAAAAAGTAGCCTTTGTCTTTTTCCATATCCCAGACTATATCTCTGCCAAATTTCATGACGATCGGTTCAGAGGTTTAGGCGTGAAAACGTAACATACAGACAGACAGACAGAGTTACTTTCACATTTATAATATTAGTATGGATATAATAATATAGTAATAGTAATATAGTATAGTATATATAGTACTAGCTTTTGCCCGCGGCTCCGCCCGCGTAGATGTCGGTTATCGCGTATAAAAAGTAGCCTATGTACGTCTCCATATCCCAGGCTATTTGTCTGCCAAATTTCATGACGATCGGTTCAGCGGTTTAGGCGTGAAAACGTAACAGACAGACAGATGGATTTACTTTCACATTTATAATATTAGTATGGATATAGTAATATAGTAATAGTAAAATAGTATAGTATAGTATATGTAGTATGGATGGATTTATTTATTTAAACTTCATGTACAATAGTGGTACTTACATAGGCGGTAATTTTGTTATTTTACTGCAAAGAGAAAGAGGCTCAATATAACCGTAAACCAGTAGGTGCCATAGACCCAAGTTGTGGTTTATAGAGTTGGCAAGTTACTTTTTAAATAAATTGGACCACGGAACTCTCAAAAGGTTCTATGGTCCAACTATTTTTAATGTTGGACAACTGCCCCTAGTAAAGACGCATTGTCCAATTAGTTGGACAGAGCAGTTGGACCACTGCCCCGGAATGGTATTTTGCTGAGCCATCCAAAAGTGTTAGAAAATATTAGTAACATCAATTAATTATCATCCAGTTTTGAGATTTCAGAGCACTGACTTGACATCATCATCAATTCATCACGCTTGCATGCTTGACGATCTCACGATAAATCATCGCTTATCTGAATACAAACCAATAAACACGCAACCAGCAGTAAAAAGTACTACAGTAGTACTGTAGCTACAGTAGTACTGTAGTACTAAGAAATAAACTTAATTGTCACAGCCTGCATAATAAGTCAACAATCAGTTAGCACAATGGCGCAATCATAGCTATTGTTTTCACGACAGACTTTCATTCATGAAGTCAGGTAGTAAACTGGGTTATCAGGCCACGGTGAAGTAATAGTGGCTTATTTTCCCTCTAGGGGCTATGGTGTAGGATACAATGGAACATAACATCCGCCCGTATTCCCAGAAGGAATAAGTAGTATCTCAGTAGAAGCCAATAGATAGATTGCAATCGGCTCGCCTCCTATTCATCATCATCATCATCATCATCATTTCAGCCGAAAGATGTCCACTGCTGGACATAGGCCTCCCCCAAGCACTGCCTCCTCGACCGGTTTTGTGCTTCCCGCATCCAGCGGATTCCTGCGGCTTTCATAAGGTCATCGGTCCACCTTGTGGGCGGCCTTCCAACGCTACGTCTTCCAGTACGCGGTCGCCACTCCAGAACCTTTCGGCCCCAACGGCCATCTGTTCTGCCCATTTCCACTTAAGTTTGGCAATTCTTCGAGCTATTACATAGGACTTAAATATAACTGGTGAAATGTGAGTGTAGGTACACCTCTGCCTAACCCTTCGGGGATCAGGTGTGATTTTATGTTGTTATGTTTGAATTAAGTAGCAACAATTTATTCAACAGTTATGTCACTACTTTCAGTGGTTCAACATCCAAACATTTGATAGGACATCCGCTACATAATCTAAATTGACACAAAATTATTCGATAATCTGCTTCTTAGCATTTTATGAATCGATACGTTAAGATTCGATTGCAAAACGGCCAAGCGGTAGAACGGATAACCAGATGAACTCCTAAATCAGGTTGTATAATAAAAACATTAAAGTGCAAAACTGCAAAATTATAATATTTTTCAAATTCGGGAAATTTTGATAAAATAAAAAATAAAAATAAATAATGTACCCTGTAAAATTTACTGTTACGGAGTTAGCCACCTTGCGAATTAAGGTATAAGCATTAATATCCATTATGTTGTACTCCTGTTCTGATTTGAATCAATTATTTTTCTCAGTAATTAAGATTTGATGAAACTGAAGTGTTGTCGAGTTTTGTCCTAACTCATGTAAAAATCAAACTTCGGTTATGATTATGATCGATGCTTCTGCAACAACACAACGTTATGCGCAATGAACCAAACGAGTTAATGATTTTACCACAAATACAAGAATAGCTCATATGTCGTACTAGCAGACAAGAAAAACCTGCAGTAAGTTAAGTACCTTCCTACGCGGTAAAAAAAACCCTGCATACTTAGTAAATTCGGTACTTACACTATAATAATTACGAGGTCAAACGTCCAAGCCTCCAAGGTGTTTGGCTAAGTACTGGCACATTAACTTGTAATATAACAGTAACTAAATGTTTTATTACTGCACGTGAACAATGAACCAAATATGTGCATTACATAAACAGTGAGTTTGTTTTGTGTGGCTATAAGAGCAGCGGGAGTAGGTTTTAAACTTTTTAGATACAATTAACCATGTGATTAGTAGAAAAAGAGGCAATTTGGGTGTCGTTGTTCTCACTTGTTTCAACCCGTTAGCTCATGCTGTTGTGTACAGAGCGAGTCAAGGCTCCTACAAACAGGCGCGACACGCGACGCGACACAAAAGCGTGTAGAGCGACGAGCGATGCCTTTGTGGCGCGCCTTTTTGTAGGAGTCTTCAGAAGCTTTGCAAAGGAGCTGAGTTAGATTGGATGCGAAAAACGGAAATAATTGTCTTCGTCAGCCAATGAATCTTTATTTTCCGACAATATTTAAGTAATTGCAGTAATTTAGTAATAATTCAGAAGCTTATAAATTTTAGTATCAACAACATTCCTAACAGAAAGCTTTTCGATTTCTGTCGCACTATTTTCACAAAGGCGAACAAATACCGTTCTCAGGATTCCATTACAGCCCACAAAACATACCTTCACGAGCAATTTTTCCTCCTCATGTGCAACATAACTACGAGTCTAGGTACTGCGAGTACCTTGACCACCGTTTCTCCGAGCAGGCGCACACACCGCTCGTTTCATAGCCACACATAATGACGGCGGGCGATTCTCGTGTTCCGCTCGGCGTGTTTTGTCTAACCTGTGCATTTCACACGATGCTCACATACTATACACAGGTGGAATACTAAGCGCCATTTTGTTTGTAGGTCAGGGTTTACGTCAAGATGTAGCTTTTTTATAACTTTAACCTGAAATGTTGGTTATGGGGTAATTTATTTATTTTACGTGCTTTTCTGGTTTTTTATGCAGTGTAGGTTTGTTTGTGAAGGTTTATGGGGTGGAAAAATAAATAAAGAGTAGAATTACTAGATCAGATTTGGATGTAGGGATGAGACTAACTAAAGAAACGGAAAAAAAAATTGTACACAAAAAAAAAAAACAAGATGATTGTGATAAATTGATAAGATTCGAAGATTACAGCTGTAGATTTGTGGTTCCTGAGATATATTGTGTGTGATTAATTCTGTACCTGTGGAAGGTCATTTTACTGTGAAAAGGTTAAGGCCATGTCCTTTAATTTATGCTGACTGAGCATCGTCTTACTTCGTTTTGTTTTTGCTAATAAAGTTCATGTTAAACACATATAAGCCATCTTAGACCATAGCTATCGTCAAAGAATACTTACTTTTTCTTACATGCAAAAAACAGGCCAACAATAATGTTTCCGTACAAAATAAATGTTTGTATGACTAGTGTCGCCATCTACCGGGCGTTGTAATAAATAAGCAGTTAAAGCACGCAGTAAGCGTGAAGTGAAACAATAGACGCTACTCAACTCTCACGTAGTTCGCCGTATGGAAAACAGATGGCGGTGTATTTAAATAATTTTAATGTAAGCCCTAATTTTTATTTTCTTTATTTTTCAGGTAAGAGCCCGTTATACAGTTCGTAATAATAGAACTCTATTGTGAAAAGAAAATCAAGAAAGAAAACTTGAAAGTAAGTACTTATGCATTAAAGTGAAGAAAAAGGTATTTTAATCAAAAGTCCAATTAATTAGCATTGTATTTTTATTATTATGTAAATTTGTAGCACAGTGAAGGTTTAAAAATATCTTATCACAGCTTTACGATTTCTCGAAATTAATTTAAGTATTCATAAAGGATTGAATCGATATCGTGAACCAGCTGAATCGATTAAGGATTTTACAGGCATTATCAATTTCTCGGTAAAATGTCTATTAAAAGATTATTTCTAGCAGTATCATCTTTTAGCTCAGAAAGTCACGTAGGCCATACTCTGGCCATATTATGACCATTTAAAGTCCACTTTATTGCAGAACTAAAAATTACCAAGCACGTAGGGTACCTAATAATTTTATGTACTAAAATTATGTTTACATGTACTGGCTAGATATAAACTTGTAACTATAGTTAGGGTTGCCATAAGTTCGTGCCGTATCTATAGGACTGTCACCGTATTTGAACATCGCGTCCAGTATTGGTATACTTCCCGTAATTGTCCCGTATTTCAATAAGATTCGGAAATGCCCCGAACTGGGCCAGTTCTATGATTATATTTAAAAAAAAAACGGATATCATAACAAAAGTAAAATCAAGCTCAAAATATGACTGGGCCAAAAAAATTACGTATACATTAAATTTAAAAATCGTTATCATTATCACTACATATTATAAAACAAAGTCCTCCGCCGCGTCTGTCTGTTCGCGATAAACTCATAAATTACTGCACCGATTTTCATGCTGTTTTCACCAATGGATAGTGTGGTTCTCGAGAAAGTTTTTAGTATATAATTTGTTAAGTTTTTGTTTATATATATATTTGTTGGAGGTGTCGGTAAAAAAATAAGCCGTCTGGGAGCTTTCAACGAAAACGCTGTCTTAAACCCTTTGAGATATAACAAAATAAGGTATGGTGGAATTGTGTATCATATATAGCCTTAGGTCTACAGAAAAGTCCGCGATGGCAAGTCTATTTCTCTTAAGGATAACATACTATATCCATTGTATTGCACTTTTGTAGGTATTTGTTGTCTTTAGGTAGTCGGAACATACTTATCCTTTTTATCCCGGTAGTATATTTCCGTGGGAGAATTTCCGACATTCACGCGGGCGAAGCTGCAGAGTGTACTTATAATTCGAATAAAAAAATTGATTTTAACTTTTTTACCTGAAAGTTATGGCTCGCCTAACTATAGTTAAATGTGGTTATTTAAAATGTTAATGTTTATTTAATGTTGACCACACACGAAGTGAGACTGCTGGTATTTTGCTTATGATCACGCTTTCGACCTACTTATAGGTCATTTTCATCTTCTAGCAAGGGCGCCGACCACAAGTAACATAGAACAAGGGTTCTATGTTACTTGTGGTCGGCGCAACTTGTTTTCTTCTTCCATCCTCTCTGTCATATCATTCCTCACACATTTCATCCATCTTTTCTTTGGCCTTCCTCTCTCTTTCCATCCATTAAGATTTATGGTCATCACTCTTAGAGGCTGAGGAGAGGGGCTTGTGACAGCCGCACGGGTCAATCGATTAGGTTAAGCTACGCTTGCTTCGGTTGGTCCATATATGCAGTGCCGGTTTTAGCATTACCGGCGCCATGGGCGAGGTTTCTATGGCGCTCCCTTTCTACTCTCCAATTCACACGTGAAAAAAAAAACCTGGTGTTTTTTTTTAAACAACCGTTTATTTCAATAAAACCTTTAAAAAAAACTTTTTTAGCTTTTCTATCGTCAAACTCTCATTAAAGGCTTCAAAGTCTTATGTTTTCTGCAATTTCATTTTCGATTGACAAAGTTACCAAGTTTGTGAATCTCGATTGAGATAAGTAATGTCGATCGCAGATAGGTTTTTATCAGTTTAAGCTTAGAAAAAGTCCTTTCCCCACTCGCTATAGTTACAGGTTTATTGACCAATATTCTCAATGGAAGGACGAGACGGGAAACCAGTCATGAAGGACCGCCGCTTCATGCCTGGCGCACTTGGGCGGTCGCCCAACCGCGCCCTACCCTAACGCCTCTGCTGCATATATGGATGATCATCTCTAAATACCAAGACCCCTCCGTGCCTCGGAAAGTACGTTAAGCCTTTGGTCCTGACATTCGTGGATCTTAGACAGTCGTTACGGGTCGTCAGAAGCCCGAAAGTCTGACAATCAGTCTTACCAAAGTGTATCGTATTACCCAGTACTGGGTTGTGCAGGTCAAAGAGGCAGTCATCCATGTAAAATACTGGTCTGAGCTGCAACTGGTTAGACTAGAAGCCGACCCCAACATATTTGGGAAATGCTGCTAGACAGATGATGACTTTAGTCACATGCATTTCCTCCCTCCTCGTCCCCCACGCACAACGGGCCAAATGGGAGTCTAAGTGCGGAAAAGGGAGCCCCATCATCATCATCATCATCATCATCATCATCCCTCCTCGTCGCAAGCCAAACGACTTCCTTTCAACTTTTCTGTTACTGGCGCCAGTTTCAAAATTCCCCTTATACGTGTTTTTTTTTATACATATATCCCATAATTCTAGGGTTATATTCTATGTATATGTAAAAACAATACAAAAAGTCCTAAAATATGTGGTCCAAAAATGCATAATTTCGAAGATAATTTATTTGGTTCACCAACAATTGTTTACACTAACATCTTGATAAAAATAACTTCTTAAAAACTTTGAACAGTGTAACAATTACTTAAAGGTAAACGCCACATGAACTGAAATTATGCTAATTTGTAAGCCTAGGTACATGTACAGTTTACAAGCCAACTTAAAACTAAAGAAAAAATATGTAGCCTAAATAAAGACTTAGTTTTTAATAAGTTATGTAAGTAATAAAATAATGAATGCTTCACTTACAACACCTCTGATCTCTCATCTCTGATAAAAAAATGTCACCTGTATGACAAATTGTTACTGTTGCGACGTTGCCAAACTGCTGAAACTGTGACCCTCGATGTGTAAATTTCATTGATAAATACGAGTAATTAATTTTCATTCAAACCAATCATTAATATTTAAAGCTAAGATAATACGACTCTGTCATATTTCACGTAAGAGTGTTTTACATTAATAGTCGTGACTTTGTCGAATTACTTTGTATGAAAAATAAAAAAAAAGAAAGATAATTAAAAAATAATTCATATGTCAGTTGATTCTTTGATATGGTCTCATTCATACCATAGGGTTATGGGATATAAAAAAAACACCTTGTATACTCATTTCTTGTTTTATACTTTATCCTATTTATAGGTAAAGTAGCCAATTATTATCATAACATCGTGCCTGTTTTCCCCAAAGGCTAAGGCAGAGGTGTACCTATACCTAGTAGACCCAGATTTCGCCAGTTTCGTTGAAGTCCGACTTAAAAGTAACTGGCGAAATCGGGCATGTCTATTGCCATCAACCGGGCACAAATCCGGACTCCGGGCTGCTACTGAGAAATTCCTGACGGAAAACCCCAATAACACTGCCCGACCTTGGAAAACAATAAAAATATCATTAAAATAATTAATAAATTTCGGTTTTATTTTAGGTTACCTATCACTGTATTTGAGAATGTTGGTTCACCTGTTATTGGCTACTGTATAAACCCATGACTGTTACCTACTATTATTTGATATTTTGTATACTGAAGCTGTAGGTGTACGTTTCTAAATTAAAAAAAAATTTTTTTTTAAGGAAGTCTAAAAACAAAACGTCAAAACTTCAAAACTCTTAACAATAACAACCAACAGTGCGTACACATGGCTACAATCAAGCTATACATTTTAAATATAAGCTGATCTCGAATCCAATATTTTTTTAAATTTTTAGCCTGATATGTAGCCGTACAAAGGTCATAAGGAGTTAATTTTTGACAGTATGCGTATCTTTTTATGACGTCACAAAGTGTTATAATTATAACCTTCTTAATAAGTTCTTCCATTATTTCTTCTCAGCTTCTTCTTTCTCCTTGTCGATCTCTTTTATTATGCTCATGATGGCTGAATGTTCACATTGTTATCCAAGTCACTGGATGTTGGAAGGTGTAATAGCATTCTTGCATCCCCATTGTCAAAGGATGCAAGACTTTCATATAAGCTAGCAAAGATAGGATTTAGATCATAAGGAGCAATTGTTTGTACCGATGAGGGTGGCATAATCAGTTTATGATTAAACTCTCTGTAAAAAAATAAATAAAAAAAAAACATCTTGTTAAAAATAACGGTTTAAAAACTTTGAACAGTGTAACCATTAATTGTTCATTAATTCATTCATTGTGTGTATGTAGTCATTTTTGGGCAGTATGCGTATCTTTCTATGTCGTCACAAAGTGTTATAATTATGACCTTCTTATTATGTTCTTCTATTATTTCTTCTCAGCTTCTTCTTTCTCCTTGTCGATCTCTTTTATTATGCTCATGATGGTTGAGTGTTCTAACATGGTTACAGGCTTTTCCCTTTTAATTACTGCCACCTGAAAACATGGATATTGTACAAATCTTGATTAATTTTCTTTCAAGAGGCGAGAGGCACACTACTCTTTTAAATAACATCTCTTTGAGAATAATTTTTTGGTTAGATTAATTAACAACAAAATTGCTCTAAACTGCAATTAGATTTAAAACAAGGCTAGATAACTACTATCTTTTGCTTCTCCACAGACATAGATGACCTTAAGAACCCTTGACCTGCGACCAAAGAACTTGTCCCACATTTCCCCATAAATAGAAAATGGAAGCTCAAGAGAAAATCGTGTCCCATTGAATTATTTAAAAGCTTATTAAATTACAGTTTCACTAATGACTAGTTTTATTCATGTACTTAGAATTAACGACTATACTAACAAGTTTGCAGATTTATAATGGACAAGAAATCCTTTTTATTGGCTTGAGGTCGCGTTTAGATATTAAGTACTATGATAAATAGAAAGTACGAAGGAATAGCGGACTGACGGGTGTAAAAAGATACTAAACGAAGCCAAAAGTTACATGTTCATCCCATCAGTGCGATATTTTTATTGTTATGGACGACACGGTTGGCGCAGTGGTTAAGCGATTGACTGCTGCACTGCGTGTCGCGGGTTCGATTCCCGCACGGAACAAATATTTGTATGATCTACAAGTAGTTGTTCCGGGTCTGGCTTTTTGTGTATGTGAGTTTAAATGTTTGTAAACGCACCCACGATACAGGAGAAATTCCTAGTATGGGGCAACGTTAAAAAAAAAAAATACGTTGGAACTTCTGATAACAGAAATATTGAAAAATTCCAACTTTTAATTGTTTTTTTACGAACGATAATTTTATATGTTACTTTCACTGTACTTTAAATACCGGCACAACTCCTATACAGTTGTATGCAACCGTAAGCACAACGTTTTGCGCGAGTTACCATAAACAGTGATTTTTCACACCAAAAAAAAATAATCGTTTCCCAGCAATAATTTTTGCCCAATGTTACTTAGTTTGATGGGCAGTATGCGTATTTAACGGCTATGCTATGTGATGTGTCTTTTTACACCTTGTATATGAACGGATCGAAAAGCACTACCCTTAAAATTCTCTTGATCCATATCAGGAAACGAATTCAGTTTTTTTTATTCTCTATTTTATCTTTTTATTTTATATTTAACTTTATTTACTTATATAAATGAATTTACGAATTTTAATTTTAATTAATGATGATTTTTATAAATGCTTCTCTCTGTCAAATATTATAAATTGTTGTGCCCGACCATGTGAACTTAATTTTAATTTTAAGATCTTGTAAAACACGTGTGATATGCAATAAAGAATTGAATTGAAACCCTTAAGAGTGTTGTCACCGGTCCACTAGCGCCACTCCTTTAAAAACATGATCTCGTGACTGAGAAGGAATTATGAAAAACGGCTCAATCAACTATCTCGGTGTGTGTCTAGAATTTTGTAATACCTTTTATAAAGTTTCATATTGAGACACGAAGCAACAAAATACGATCTAGAGGAATGTGGCCGTTTTTTATTAAGATCCAATTTTGTTGCTTCGTGTCTCAATATGAAACTTTAAAAAAGGTATTAGATAATTCTAGACACACTTACCGAGATAATTGATTGAGCCGTTTTTCGTAATTCCGCCGAGCTTCACCCGGAATCCTCAACCACAGAGGAGCTGGCTGTCTTACCTCTAACTGCTGAAACACAACAAATGCTGTTAACATTGTTGCTATGGCGAGACTTAGATAAGGTGGTGGTAGCTAGCCAGGCGGACTTAGAACAAGCCCTACCACGGCTACCACCAACCAAACCGAGCAGAGAATTTTGCCCCCGCTAGGAATCGAACCCGGGACCTCAGAGTCTGAGACAGTGGTCTTACCACTAGACCACAGACGCGGTTATAAAATGCATGCCTTAGTAAAGTGATATCTTACGTCCAAGTTCCTGTGCCCAGATTGCACAATCTCAAGTAAAGCCCTGATGGCTAACTTGGTGGCTCCCTGATCAGTTTTCACGACGGCTTCATTGTAGTACTTTTCCAAAAACTCCCGAGTTGTCTTGTCGTATTTGCCTGTTGTGGTCGCCTGAGGAATGACAATACTGCCGTTATTTTTGTAACTTGTAAAGTGAAAAGTTTCAACTTGATTTTTTCAACTTGATTGTCTAAAGCGGGCTACTGACATCCCTGCCGCAAGGGCATTCTAGGGCGCACGGCAGTCGTGGCAATATCGGAGTTGTCTCTACACACATGCCTGCCGTTGCCTTCAGTGTTCGAGTATACGCATCACAATTTAGGTGGCAATTTAGGGTCATCCCCACCTAAACACCCTAGATTGCCCCTGCGGGAGGGATGTCAGTAGCCCGCTTTAAACTGCAGTGCAAGTGCTGACTATCATAAAGAACATCCGAAAGTGCAGTGTGCTGTGCCAAGGTTGCTGATGAGGCTGAGGGTGATGACCAGGTATATGCGTTCGCAGCATGCAGGTGGTCAGGATACCCGTTGAAGCCATGGGTGCTGGCTGGCTGTGTGACTCGCCGCTCGAAAGCTTGAGGAAGTGATTGATGACGTCACGCTGAAGTAGTTGCACGAAGGCTGCGCTAATGTCCATGTTCGGGGTCACCAGTTTAGAGGTATGAGGAACAGGGTGTAAAGTTCACTCATCCTCAATTGAAAAGGGAAGATCCTCCGACCAGACGGGTGTCGTGTCTGGGGGGCAACTGTCCGACAGTTGATGTCGGGATGTTGTATATATGCCAGTTGCGCGTTAAACTCTTAATGCGCGATGTAGGATTTGTGACGTCAGGTCTTTGATGCGTAGTTCGCATGTGGCGTTGTAGATCCACACGTGAATTAAGTGTCTTCCCCTTAACTTGAAGTGAAAAAAAAAGGACGTTATTGGACTATACCAAGCAGTTTAAGGCGACGATAACCGACTTTTAATGATATTATACTGAAGATCACGTCTAAACGAGTGGTGTTAATGATTTGGAAAAAATATATGTTAAATTAGAGCATTTTCTTAATAACTGTATGTGAATATTTTAGATTATGTTTAATTACATCGTGATATTAATTTGTAAAGTTATGTCTAACGCGGATAAAAAACTGAGAATCACGCAAAATCTATCAAGCGTATTTTTCTGAAACCTTCACCTTTTTAAAGATAATTTAATTATTGATTTTTAGTATACGTGTTTTATTAAAATACCTTTTTTTATGTACAATAAATTAATAATGCGTCTTATTTAGGACAGCGCTCCTGGATGGGCGAGTCCTATTACTGGCTGGACGTATGACGCGTGGCGTGAGATCAGTATAGAACACGCAAGCTAACCACTCAAGGTCACTGGCATATATCTGGGCCTTAAATTATATTTAAATTACTTATTAGCTTGCGTGATTTAATCGTCGATCGTCGATCGTGAGGCTAGATTGTAATGTGAATAAAGAATCATACTTTATACCTAATAAAAAAAATGGGTTACTTCTTTCGCCATTAATATTGCTTTGAATTATTTGACAAGTTTATGCACCATAAAGCTGCGTAATACACTATCAATCACAAACTGAATGATTTTGAAGGATAGTGCTAATCCATTGCTTCATATGTTCGAAAAATTTGTCCGCTCAACAACGTAAATAATGCAATGAATGTTGTGGAACTGTCAAAATGAAACCCATTGCAAAAGTATGTTAAAACGCAATAACCTCGCTGGACTCTTCCGTAGCTCCGTTATGAGTTTTCCTCCTATGATGGCTTCGATACTTCTGTGTATCCCTATTTGCGGTTGATCATTACGCAATATAATAAAGGTCAAAGCCGCGCAACGAGCCAAAAAGAAACCGGGGTATATCAATTAATTATATTCAGAGATATCCACTGCTTAAAGCTGCATTTAAAATAAAATCTTTTTCAGTCTGCATAAAAGACTTTTTCTGTTCTTCATACCAGTTCAAAACGACTTTCTCTCTCTCTATATCTAATTTCAGCAAACCCAACAAACCTTCCACTCATAATAAATCCCCGAAGGTTCAGTCTGGAACAGGTGCGGGTCGCCATCGTAGTCAAATCCTCCTATCAAACAGGAGATCCCGAACGGCCTCCTTCCATTGCTCTGAGTGTGGTTCTGTTTCATCTCAGCTATGTACCGCGTTATGTACTCTAAGGAAACAGGGTCTTCTACTGTTAGACGATGTGATTGACATTCTATTTGAGCCCTAGAAATGAATAATAAAAAAGCATAGATTTCGCTCGTTTGTGTGTGATACCTTAAGTTCTAGCTGTTGTGTGTTTTCTCAAACCAAACAAGTAAGGCAGTGCGCACTTTGGATGTGTTTTCGTACGAATTTTACTCGTGCGAACACATACGAACATGCACGAACGATTCCAACCTTCCAAGTACTAAAGGAGCGCACATAATGAGTGCGAATTAGTCGTACGTGTAGTTCCGAGCTTCCGACGTCCGATAACAATCCGAGCTTGTTGAGATTTTAAAAGAACACTACCTGTTTAACCGACAAAAACGTAGCCAGTGTGCGCACTCAATTCGTACGACCACGATCATACGTTTAGGTACGATACAAATTCGTGTCCAAAGTGCTTGCGGCCAGAGGCCGCTTGTACACTTTAAGAAAAGTCACCGGGCCTACGCAAGAATTCTTGTCGTTTCTACACACGAACTGTGTACACTGCCACTGTGCTGAACAAGAAAATCTTGTCTTCACTAGACACGCCGCGCTCTGTGTGGCTGCGTAGAGCAGCCTACTATACCCTTCACACGACTGCCCGAAAACAATCTTATCGTGTACACGTTCATATTTGTTTTATCTGCAGCAGACACGACAAGTTTTCGTGCCTAGGTCCGACAAAATTCTTGTCGTGTTCCTGTCTGCAGCAAACACGGTAAATTTTCTTAGTGTACAAGCGGCCTAACAAATTACTTATCCGATGTAATAGCTAGGGTTGAGCCAATTGCCAAGAACCGGCCAGAAATTCAAACTAAGAACAGCTACTGAAGAATTCCTTATGAAAAAAACACATTGACTCGTGGCCCAACTATAATAAAACCCAGGGAACCGACAGTCATAGTTTCAACCACATAAGCAAGGCAGTCAACTTTTCTAAAGAGAATTCTTTTAATATAATTAGTCCTACCTTGTAATTAGCACCCTAGCATCAGCTCTCAACCCGGCAAAAGCCAGCACAACATGGTCATCTAACGACACGATCTTCTTCTCCGTCCTCTCGTCCTGAAGCAGTTCTACTGACTTTCTCTCTACTGCCAGAACGATGACGTCAGGTCCTCTTATACCCACGACCGGGGAACCCCTCCTCACAGCCTCTTGGGCGTACTGAACTTGGAGAAGCTGACCATCTGGAGAAAATACTGTTATTGCTCTGTCGTACTGCGCCATTTTTATTAATTATGTTTAAAAAGTGTAGGGTTCTATGTTGTCTTTTCAAGTTCCTGAATAAAATAAGACGAATACAAATAATAAATTAACAATAGTAAAAATACATTCGACCTGACTTTTGACATTTATTTTTGACAGATTTGAAAATATAATGTTTTCAACGCAAAAAAAAAATGTCATTCTGAACGTCATCATGAAGGTTTTATCTTTAATAATGGATCAATTCACTACGCAATGTTATCGACAAGAAATAACCCTTATACGACTAACCGTATCTAAATTAATTACAAATTCATATTAAACCTTAACACTAATGACTCCTTCCAATCGCAGTTGAAATTCTTCAATAAATCAGTGTTGCCAGTGCCGTATGTCTCGCACACTCGTCGAGTGCGTTTTATTCGCTGTCCCGGCGAAATATGACGACGCTAATGTTGCCAGCTGATTGATTTTATTGACTTTCGCGCGCTTTGAAGTTTAAACATACTGCAGTTGGGGCAAGGCTCTGTTTGGTATGTGAATTGGCTCGCGAGCACTGCCGTATCCGAGATTTAAGGAAGAGATTTTAGGCCCGTATTTAAGCGGGAAGCGTCAGGGTAGCCCGTGAAATTCAATTTTTCTTACGTTTTTTTGCAATTTGCAGGTCCGTATCAGGTTGTATGTTGATCTAAATATGTTTTGCGGCCGTATCAAATATTTATTTATAGAATTATAATCATAAAAATACAACAACTTATCATATAATCCTATTAAATAACTTTATACTAACTTAAGGAGTTGTATTTCTGATTCTAATGATTATGATTCTGTAAATACATATTTGTTACGGTCGCGAATCATACTTTAATCAACATACACCCAGAAAATGAGCTGCAAATTGCAAACATCGTAAGAAAATTTGAATTTCGCGCGCTACCCTAGCGCTTCCCCCTTAAGAGCGCATACTACAGTCCACTAGCGACACTCCTTTAAAAAAATATTATCTCGTGACTGAGAAGGAATTATGAAAAACGGCTCAATCAATGACCTCGGTAAGCGTGTCTATAATTTTCTAATACCTTTTATAACGTTTCATATTGAGACACGCAGCAACAAAATTCGATCTAAAAAAAAAAACGGCCACATTCCTCTAGATCGTATTTTGTTGCTTCGTGTCTCAATATGAAACTTTTTAAAAGGTATTAGAAAATTTTAGACACACTTACCGAGGTCGCTGATTGAGCCGTTTTTCATAATTCCTTCTCAGTCACGAAATAATATTTTTTTAAAGTAGTGGCGCTAGTGGACCGTAGTATGCCCTCTTAAGGACCATGCTTAAAACTAGATTAGCGTTGAGTCTACAAGATTTAAATTGAGATTCGTGCATGAGCTTAACTTACCATGACGGCTGTAGTCCCCGAAGGGGTAAGTAGAAACGTACAGTACACCAACATTTCGCTAGATACGTGCATAAGTCCTAGTACCAAATAGTTATAATCAGCCTATAAAGGCTCGTACAGACTAGTGCGATATCGCGGGCGCGACGCGACACTAGTAGCACAATTTCTTTGTCGGTGCCTGTCGCGCCCGCGATATCGCGCGAGTCTGTACGAGCCTTAACACTCCCACTGCGTGGACACAGGCCTCTGTGAGAGGGGTGCGCCATAGCGTAGTGCAGGTTAGTAAATGTCACAAGTCTTCGAATGTTTGGTTCTAAGACATTCGGTTTCCTCACGATGTTTTTTTCACCGCTTTGAGAGCATTAGTGATGAAATCAAAAGCACCTAAAGTGGTCGAGCCTATTTCCATAAATTAGGTGCTATTCCAGAGTCTGAGGTGCTATTGCGGGTTTCGTCTAATATCTTTCCAACATTTTTGAGACGTTTGGGATTTGTCTTTATTTTTGCGACTTGCTTGCCAAAAATGTAAATGCCTTAGAATATATCATGCTCATGACTCGTAATGGGAAGTCGTTTGGGATTTGAAACGATCTGTGTCATTGCCAAGGCTCTGCAGTTGTCTAACGAGGAATAGCATTACCATAAGTCCATAACTCTCGTAGAAAAAAATAATTATTATATTGCGTGCAGCTAGGAAAGAAGTCAAGGCCGATTAAATTACATTATTTTAATTTCTTCTTTTTGTACTGTACCTTTTTGATTTATTTAGGAAAAGGCTTACAAAAATGTCCTTTCTAGCAAATGATAATATCGTCTAGCATTATTACTTTTCTAATTAATATTGCATAATGTAGCTGTTTGCTCCTGTGTTCCTATTTAATAAAATAAAACCGAGCTGACTGCCCGAGATTCTCTAGCTATACTCCATTTACTATAGCATTAGAAAAAAGAGGCTCGTAGAAGCAGGAGTGCGAAACATTTTATTCAAAGTTAAAAGTTTAAACAATTAAACTAAAAATGTTTTAACATAACTTTGATAAATAGGTCGTAATAATATCTTCATCACACATTACTTACAACAAAACGAATGAATGAAACAAACGATTACGTCGTGATGATTTAAATTTAATTAAGATTAAAGGAAATAAAAGTCTTTTTTTTTTACAATATTTTATTTAAAACAACAACTTTCAACACAGAATAGTTGGTGTAACTTCTTCGTCTTCATCATATAATTTAGTCACTATCATCAGAGAATAAAGATGAAGAAGTTTCACCGACGTTACCTAATAATAAATCTTTCTACCACATCATCCATTATGCTTTAACTTTTCCTCTTCTTTAATTGCATGAGCAACGCAAGACTGCCATCGTTCTAGCGTAATACTATCCAGATCTAGTGGGAGTAATTGTTTCTCCTTGTCTAATTTGAACGTTTTGTTATGTTGAGCCACATACCCCATCATTTGAGCCCATATTAATTCTATAGGGTTGAACTCGCAGTGGTAGGGTGGGAGGCGCAATACTGAAATACCCTTCTCTCTAGCCATCTCATCTACAACAAACTTTTGGTATAAATGTCTTTGTATTTTTGCTTTTTCTAATAAAGTTGCCCTAAGATCTTTTTCCTCAAAAGGAATATTTTTGCTTTTAAACCATTCCTGTATATCTGCCTTTCGTGTAGCTGTGGTTGGCAGCTTCTCCAATGTCC
Organism: Dryobota labecula; assembly: GCA_947523025.1. Taxonomy (NCBI): domain Eukaryota; kingdom Metazoa; phylum Arthropoda; class Insecta; order Lepidoptera; family Noctuidae; genus Dryobota; species Dryobota labecula. The sequence continues at coordinate 16,329,051 of OX383306.1, forward strand.
TTGAGTGGTATAGCGCATTGTCCATAACAATTACAGTGCCACTCTCAATTTTTGACAAAATTAACTTGAACCATTTTCACTTTTGTCTATCGCGCTTCTATAACATATTCTCTGTAAATTGAGAGGTCTGGCTCTTATAAAACAGGAAATCCTAGTACAAGAGTCAGGGCTACACAGATGATTGTGTCTTGAAGTGTAAATAAATAAATTATTATTATTATTAAAGTTGAAGGCGTCCATTTCGGAGTGGCCATCTTCATCACCTTTCTTTGCATCAAATATTAATGCAGCATCCATTAAAAACCCTTCACAAACCCTGTGAAATAAAATTAATACAAGTCAATTATTCCGTACCCCCTATATAATTTCACTGCTGGAAATAGTTCATAGATAAATACTATAACAAAATTTATAACTTTAAAAGTTCGCTTTGCATACGTTAATTCATAATACAATATAATATGTATTACTTAATTAATAGTCAATAACAATGGGGTGTTCATTTTTTTATGGCGAGGACAGTCCATAAAATACATACCAGTATGACCGATTATAAGTTGGATTTTTTAAACCAGCAGATAGACCTTCCCAATGTGCTTCTTTTGAAGACTTATTATTAGTGTCATGCCATATTAGGCTTTTCGTGTGACCTGTTTGTATGATAAAAGGTTATTAATATAAATACCATTCATTTCACGAACCAATTTTATGAAATTATGTTTAACTGTATAATTAATTATAATGTTATTGAATGCAAGAGGTCATACACTGCTTAGTGCATAAATAGCTGTTAAGAAATTTAGAAGCACTGTACCTTCATTTAGCCAAGTGTCATCTAAATAATAATATATTTTCCTTCCTTTATTCCTTAGCCTTTTTATTTCATGAAGATATTTTAGTCTCCAAAGGACGATCTCCTGCTTGTCTATGACTTCTATGAGTGCACTTTTTCTGCTCCGTTTGATTTATGTGAACTTTAATGTTTATTTAATTATTTTATACAGACTGCTTTTTTTAAAATCTGGCAGAGACTCGTCACTGTTAACTGCTTCCAGCATCTTGTCCAAGGTGGGCAACTCATTATTAAAGAAGAAGGAATGAATTTTCCTGCATATTCCACTAAATGTGATGTCATCAAAATCATCACGTTTCATGTGCTTCTGTTGAGGAGGGGGAGATTGCAGGCGACTTCTTATGTTGTACTCTTTGAGAATATTGGACAGAGTAGCCCGAGGTACGCCTGTAAATAATAAAATCATGTACGGAGTTTCTAAAATATAATACATTTTATCACAATGCATGTTAGTTTCAAATATTTTTATAGTAATAATTTTATGAATCATCCTTACCGGCAACTTCTGCGATTTTGTTTATCATCTCAGTCCTATAATGAGGAGTATCTGCAGGCCAGGACTCCAATTGCTTAAAAATATTTATCACAAGTTGTTTTTCTACAGCACGCAGCCTTCTTTTTTTTTGGGAGACATTATTATTTCGTCGGAGTCAACTTTTAGACAACGTTTTTTTCGCCGTTGGCTTTGGTCAGACTCAGCACTTTTAAGTTGTAAGCCACTCGGTCCCGCACCGGGATCACTCATAGCTCAAAAAAAAAAAGTTACGTTTTGTACAAACAACCCAATGACAACACTGATAACAATACAATAATAAAGAAATAACTAAATATTATTTATTATTTTAATAAATAACAACAAAATCACGAAAATTAAACAATAACAAACAAAGTATTCACAAGTAAATGACATACATGACAATCTTAGAACATTGTCAAGTCAATTTCACAGACAACATAAACCAGTAAAATTAGAAATCCCCGGCTGTCACAGCTTATGAAGGGATTAAGTAACATTTTAGATTTGGTAGAATTATAGTGAAACAAAAAGCGTTGCAGTATTGTTGACTCCTGCTTCTTTTAGGTTTTTAGCATAGGCACTGTAATTTTAAATTGGAATGAAATAATATATCTAAATGAAAGCTACTTAATTTCATATGGTTGTTTTTTTAAATGATTACAATTAAGTGTGATAGCTGATATGTAAATTCATTTTAATCGATTTGGCGTTAATCGTAACTATAACAAGTTTATTGTACTTTTGTTATAAAGTGTGCATCAAAAATAACCTTTTTTAACTTCTGTCTAATGCTATTATAAATGGAGTATAGACATACACTGCTACAAAGAGCTTTTGGCGCTCGAATGACGTTGACAGGGGGGCGCTGTTGGTACATCTGTGCAATTGTTGTGTGAAATGTCACTTGAAAAGAATACAAAAATCAAAATGGCGGCGTTAGTTCCGATTTTTGCCACCCGCCAAAAGAACTTTGTAGCGTTATAGTCAAGAATCGTCAGTGGTGGAGGCACTTCGCCTCGAACCTTGCACGAGCTAGCCCGCGCTGCTGGACCTGTAGCTTTAAATTCGTCCCCTAATAATCATAATCCGATCCAGCTTAGCCCTTGCTGTCCTCCCCCAGCGACGCCCTAAGCCGTACCCCACAGGGGGTGCCCTTTGCGCGTAGTCGCTTAGTTTGTTGCCCTGGCTGGAGGCCTTAATTTATTAAGGCACCCACAGGAAAGTCCGGTTAAGCAGAAGACAGCCTCCTAGGTTGACCTGCGACTCCTGCGAGATGTCATTTATATTATTTGTTTATGGTGGAGGCACCCCAAACTAAATACTACATAGCAACAACACCAACTTTTCCCATATTCCTAATCAAACATTCTGAACATTATAACAAGAGCTATTGAACCAAGTTCTGTATCAAGGTTAATGCCATCACTAGAGACCATATTCGTATCGCCCGCCATTCGCCAAATTACTCTCAAACTAGTTTACATACAAATTACTAATGGCTGCCAAGTTTTAATGGACCCTTGTCATGAGTTCCGTAGGTAAATTAACTAGCACATTAATACATGTATTAGATCTCCAGGTTTTAGGATTCGTCCAGTTTGACAACCCATGAAGGTTTCAAGTATTTTTGGCGACTCTGGGCAAGACCATCTCAGTATAGTTAGGAGGTTAGCGAAATGTCAGATTTTTCCTTATGCAGGTGTTCACAACCGACGTACCAGCATGCAAGTGCTACATAGATTGTTTTAATGATCACATAGATAAGGATGAAGCAAACAAATATGTTTGTCTTTTACAAGTAAGATATTCATACTTTTATATGGACTGAGTTTCTATGTTTTTGTGTTGTGTTCTTAATTGCTTGCCTTCATCATCATCATCATGTCAGCCAAAAGGCTTCCACAGCTGGACATAAGCCTGCCCCAAGCAACGCCACTTCGACTGGGTCTGTGCTTCCCGCATCCAGATTCCAACGGCCTTTACAAGGTCATCGGTCCACCTTGTGGGAGGCCTTCCAACACTACGTCCTTCGGTACGCGGTCGCCACTTCAGAACTTTTCGGCCCCATTGTTCTGCGAGCAATGTGTATTGCTTGTCTTAGTCTATAGTAGGTCAAATAAATTTATTTTCTTTTTCATTATTATTTCTGATTCAATAAATTCTCCATCAACAAAAGTAGCCACGTGGCTATCTTTTTGTATGCAGGTGTTGTACATATGTGTGTGACAAATAAACCAATCTTTATTTCTTTTCTTTTTACTTTAGATTGTAAAATGCAGTACGTAAGCAGTATGTAGCTTGCAGTTTATAACTACGGATCCCTAATCGCTTCTCTAAAATGTAATAGACCGGTTTGAATAAATTGCTTTTATTATAGGACTGATAAGTTTTATTTGATGATACCAATGGGTTAATTAGATTCGGAAATCGAGAATTAGAAATGATATTTATTTAATTTGTTTTTTTAATAACCAGACTGGTCTTCTCATTATTAATTAAATTATAATCGTTTCTCAGTAAAACATCACTCAGAAAGAAATAAAGAAAAATGCGTTGTATTGGCATTATGGCAAAAAAAAAACACCACTGAAAATAATGTTTATAATGCCACAATGGCCTCAGCTCAGTATATTGTCAGATGACTACTCAAGGTGTACCACCTGACGCTGATTTTCACCTTTCAGCCCAATATATTTTATACCAACCTTACTTTAGTCAGGTACGAAAGCAAACCGCATAAATAATCTTCTCAAAGAAGGGACATACCTTAATATAGGCGTGTAGTACTCATGAAAATGATCAACTTATACGAAGCTCGGAGGGACCAACTCTGAAATATGAAAAAAAGAAGCTGCTGTTCCATACATTTTGATCGTGTTAATATTGCACTTTTGAATGGAACACCAATAAATTATACGAAATACATCAACTCACGCCAATCGGCTACGATCCTTACATACTTTTTTTGCAGTACTACGCACCTATCTGAAGATTTTGCAGTTTAACCTAGGAGGTAGTCGGCTGCTTAACCAGGCTTGCCTGTGGGAACCTTAATAAATAAAGGCCTCCAGGCAGGGCATAAACTTTAAAACTAAGCGATTACACGCTAAAGGCACCCCCTGTGGGGTACGGACCTCGGCTTAGGGCGTCGCTGGGGGAGGACAGCAAGGGACAGGTTGGATCGGATTTAGATTAATTTGGGATGAATTTAAAGCTACAGGCTCAGCGGGCTGGCACGAGCAAGGGTCGGGCGGGCTGAAGAACATCACCAATAATGTTCTTTTAGCACGTCCCATCCTAGCGGTGTTTCCACTCACGCTTATACAGCACTAGCTGTTGCCCGCGGCTTCGCCCGGGTGGATGTCAAAACTTCCCTAGTTGAATCGGATTTTGTCCAGAAAAATCCTCTTCTGTAAAATTGACTACCCCTTTTCACCCCGTCAGGGGTAGAGTTTTGAAAAACCCTGATACATGTTATTCTTTATTTTTGGACGCAAGTATTTCTGCTGAGTTTCAATTTAATCGAACCGCGCTTTAAAATTCCTACAAACAAACTTTGACACCCCGCAATCCCCCTTTGAGGGGTAGTTTTGAAAAACTAATAAAGAAAAATGTTATTACTTACTTACGCAAAAATTTGTGCCAAGTTTCAAGTTAATGATTGATATTTCATATAAACTCTCATCCCCTATTTTAACCCCTTAGGGGTGGAATTTCCAAAAATCCTTTCTTTCTTAGTGCACCCCTAGACCTCATAAGGAACCTACGTGCCAAATTTGGAATCTCTAGACCCAGCGGTTTGGGCTGTGCGTTGATATGTCAGTCAGTCAGTCAGTTTCTTCTTTTATATATTAAGAAGATTGCAGATAAAAGGAGAGACATCCTTTTATCTGCAATACTGTATATGCTGTTGTTTCTTACAACTTTGTCAGGAAATAATGCTACGCTACCTTCATTCAAGTCCATTCATTACATAACATCTGATTTCATTCACGACAACTTAAAGCACATGATGATGTAACATGTTTACCTACAATCTGTCCTTCCCATCTACTCATGCCCTTAACGACTAACCGTGAAGTTATTTACTGACCGTGGGCGCAGTGGGGGCGAGCGTATTGCCAAATATGCAGGTTTGATGCCCGGCTGATGTCATCGGTGGTATCGATTCAAATGAGCTCATAATTGTGTCATTTACTGTGGTTAGCTAGACTGGTCATAAGTATTTTTTTGTTACATTTTTCTGAAGTGAAATAGGTATTGAAGTTACAAAGTTAATTTGACGAAATTGTTGTAAGAAAGCGTATTTTTCTCCTGCGGAGCTGAAGTCTGGCAATTTTTTTTTTACCAAATCATACATACCATACTTTTTATTTGCACCAATGACAACCCCATTTTATGTCCAGAAATACATTGTCCATGCCAAAGTTGCCTGGAAGAGGTGGCAGTATGCGATAAGGCCGCCCATCCTAATACTAATACTAATATTATAAATGTGAAAGTAACTCTGTCTGTCTGTCTGTACGTTACGTTTTCACGCCTAAACCGCTGAATCGATTGTCATGAAATTTGGCAGAGATATAGCCTGGGATATGGAGAAGGACATAGGCTACTTTTTTACGCGATAACCGACAACCACGCGGGCGGAGCCGCCGGCAAAAGCTAGTTGTATATATATTTTATAGTGTCTGTCAGACAGACAGACAGATAGACAGACAGACATACAGACAGACAGACAGATAGACAGACAGAGTTACTTTCACATTTATAATATTAGTATGGATATGGATAAGTTTTTCTTTTCTTTTGTAATGTGTAATCTGATGTACAATAAAGTATATATATAAATAAACTAGCTTTTGCCCGCGGCTCCGCCCGCGTGGATGTCGGTTATCGCGTAAAAAAGTAGCCTATGTCCTTCTCCATATCCCAGGCTATATCTCTGCCAAATTTCATGACGATCGGTTCAGCGGTTTAGGCGTGAAAACGTAACATACAGACAGACAGACCGACAGACAGACAGACAGACAGAGTTACTTTCACATTTATAATATTAGTAAGGAAGTAAGGATTAGTAAGAATAGTAAGGATAAATACCAGAAACAATGCTCTCCATAATCAGCCTATAATGCTCCCACTGCCAGGATACAGACCTCCTTTCTGTGAGAGGGAGTGGATCAATATCCTCGGATGGTGGATGTCACATGTTTTCAAGTATTTGGTTACCACTGGGCCATCACTGCTATCAATGCCCTTTAATGGTAGTGATATACAATACTTACTACAATACTTGCGAAAGTTTAGACTCGCACAAGTCTGCGAGACATCGAATGGGTCGGAAACTTGTGCTAATTCATATTCATCCACACGTTTATGTGTATACTTGTGCAAATCCAATTTTGCACAAGTTTACCGTATCGGGTGTGGCAGGCATAACGAGAAACAATTCAGTAGGTCATGTCGAATTGTCGACCATATCATCTCAAATCATTAATCATCATCATCATTTCAGTCGAAACACGTCCACTGCTGGACATAGGCCTCCTCCAATTGGAAGGCGGGGTTTGCCATGATCGCCACGCTTGGCAGGCGGGCTGACGATCGCAGTATTATGTAAAAAAAAATCATAGAGAACGCTGCTGACCATTCTCTAGTCAAAATCAAAATATTTTATTTCACATAAACCTACATGGGCACTTATGAAACGTCAGAAACTAGGTGCACGGTTTCAATTAGTCGTTTCCTATGGAGAAGAGCCGGCAAGAAACTCCACGGTTACTCTTTTAAAAATAATTGGCTTTACAATATTATCAAATAACAGTGATAATAGGTATGGGAGGACAGTGTAGGCCTTTCAACAATTACCAGGTACTTAAAAAAATAGAAAAGTGCCAACAAATCTACACTCTACTAGGCCTACAACGTTCTCACATTCACAAAATAGAAAATAATCTAAGTATATAAAAGATTAATGACATGATTGCAATTACAACTATAGTAACATATCTGAATAAATATCATGTCCACAAAAGCCACTAATAAAGAATTGGAATTCGATTTGTAGTTAAATAATGTTAGTAAATCCCTTAGTTGCCTTTTACGACACCCACGGGAGGAAATGGGGTGTTGCTAATCTTTACGTCCGGCAACACACGGTACGAATGTCAAATCATTATGACAATTATATTGAATCGTATCGTGTGGCTTAAGAAAATGATCAGAGCCTCAAGTCTGCTATTACAATAGTGTCAGAATGGTCTCTTCATTGTGAGTTTTTGACAGATTTGCCATACAAAAACTGTCAAATACTCACAATGGCGAGACCATTCTGACACTATTGTAATAGCAGACTTGAGGCCCTGGCCGTCCTTAGCGCTTCACAGTTATGTAAAATGATCCTTTTAGTTTCTTATAAGTACCAAGCCCAGTTGTAAGTACTCACTGTATGGCTCCAAAAACTATAACAGCTCTAGCATCCATTCAATAAACTGTTACCGACAAGTACAAGGCACCGTTACTCCCATTCAAATTGTAAACTTTTTGCGTCAGTCGCTAATCTCGTCACCATTTAAGGTCAGTCGTTTGACCGATTGGTGACGAAAAAATTATATATAGACGAGACCGTCATGTTTTTGTGGGTATCGGTGTACAGCCTACGTAGGGAACCTGATTGTGTAAATGTTAGGGCTGGCGATGTTGCAAATCTTGTGATGAAATTAACCGAAAGTTTTGACTCAAAATTTGTAAATCTGTTGCAGGAAGGTTTACAATTTGGAGACAACAATACGACAATAAATGAAAACACTGGCAATACTAATGCATTTTGGAAAAATCAAATAAATCGTAACATCGAAATGTAAAAAAGTGATTTTTTTAAAGAAACTAATTAGTGGTGAACTTTCATTTTAACATACACCACTTTTTTTAAACTTTGTTTGCTTAATCCAGACAAAGGAATGGGGTGGTCTGTTTTTATACCTGTCGAAAATTATATGAAAACAGCTTTCATCTTATGCTTTTGAGATACATTTACGGCTCGTACAGACTAGTGCGATATCGCGGGCGCGACGCGACTCTAGCACAATTTCTTTGTCGCTGTCTGTCGCGTCCGCGATATCGCGCGAGTCTGTACGAGCCTTTATGTGCATAACTCTTCGGACAGCCCTAATTACTCACATGTAGTTAGATGCCTAATTCAATAACGGTAGTGTTACATTTTTTAACTTGTATTTGTTCCGTCACTTAAATGTATATTTACTGTCACTTTCGGGCTTATTCATTGGACACTTTTCTTCACATACTACCCGCAATCTTTTAAAAGCGTAAAAGTCTGACAACCAGTCCTTCAAAGGGTGTGTTACCCAGTACCTGGATGCAGCTGAATACAAGTATTTTACATGGAGCGACTGCCTTTCTAACTTCCACAACCCAGCTACTGGGTAACACGATACTCCGTGGTAAGACTGGTTGTCAGATTTTCGGGGTTCTGACGACCCGCAACAACTGTCAAAGATCTACAAATGACAGCCGGAACCAACGGCTCAACGTGTTTTCCTAGGCACGGAGGGGTCTCGGTATGTAAACTTCACCCATCCACGGACCAACCGTGGCAAGCGTAGCTTAAACTGATCGATCGACCCGTGATGCCATAACCATGAAATTATAATGAAATTGCCACCAAACTTTATAGTACAAAATTTTCTGCCAACTTTAATAGGGATGATGACTAAAAAAAATATTGGACACGTATTTTTTATTTTTTTACGTAATCAAAACATTACGGCGATACATTGAGTTCAAATGTGGCATGACGTCACTTCTCAGTAGATTTTATACGAGTACGTAGCTGTAACGTAACGAGCCCCCACTCCCCAAGTTTAATGTGTTTGATCTAAGTCATTTTTATTAATCAATCTGGCAGTATCATCACAACGTTAATGTTTTCCCATTGTTTATCTTATTTGTTTTAGTATATTCGTGTATTTATGTATGTTTATTTGTTCTTGTATTTATATAGAAATTGGAAATTTGGTATATATATATTATATTTATAGTTTGTAAGTATATATAAAGATCACATGATATTACCACCTAACACTAATAAATAATAATTAATATATATGATTGTAATTGCACCTACCACTGTTTGTCTCTGCATCACCCAAAGGTTGACTGGTTGAAAATGCCTATGGCATTAAGTCCGCCTCGAAGTATTAAATAAATAAATAAATTAATTAATTAATATGATAAAGCAAAAAATACGTGTCTAATATTTTTTATTATCTAATTGACAGACTAAACAGTTTTTCTTTTTTCTTACCCAGGAGTCATCCCTATTCCAGACCCAATCCAATCAGAATAAAGTTTATGAAACAACTACACACGTTTACCGTTTATTTTGAGGCTATAAACTAATCTGGACACAATCAAACAAGATATTCTGATCGCGTCGTAAAATATTTGCACAATAACACTTTATGCACATGCACTTTGAATAATTAAAGTTGTACAGTCGTGTGCACAACACAGTAACTTCGCACGTTAAATTGCTGGTCGGGGCATTCGTGGATATTGTGCATGGTAAAATATCGCGTGCACAGGATGCCAACGTTTTGCGTTCCCATAATCCAGTCGCATTTTACCATTAACGTTCGAATTGTATTTTTGCAGTTAAAATCTTGTTCTCGACAGGGTTGACGTGATTGGATTCAGCCAGGAACTTGCTACATAAAAGTTATTTGCTACTTACGGGCTTAACAACTTCTTAGAGGAGCTCGTGGCTAAGTAATAACAGCCGCACGGGTCGATTCGTCAGGTTAAGCTACGCTTGCCGGGGTTGGTCCGTGGATGGGTGACCATCTTTACATACCGAGACTCCTCCGTGCCTCGGAAAGCACATTAAGCCGTTGATCCCGGCTGTCATTCGCAGATCTTTGACAGTCGTTACGGGTCGTCAGAAGCCCAAAGTCTTGACAGCCAGTCTTACCAAGGGGTATCGTGTTACCCAATTACTGGGTTGTGGAGGTTAGATAGGCAGTCGCTCTATGTGAAACACTGGTATTCAGCTGCATCCGGTTAGACTGGAAGCCGACCCCAACATAGTTGGGAAAAGGCTAGGCAGATTGATTGATTGGGCTTAACAACTTCAACATTTAGAATGTCACGCTCAAAAAAGCTGCACTTTATTTACCCTACTGAGAAACCAAAATAGGTAGCATTTTGGTTTCTCTGTAGGTATACTGTGTGGTGCCGGACGTAAAGAATAGCACCATCCCATTTCCTCCCGTGGATGTCGTAAAAGGCGACTAAGGGACTAGAGAATGGGCAGTAGCGTTCTCTCTATGCATTTTGACACCATACTGCGATCGCCAACCTGCCTGCCAAGCGTGGCGATTATGGCAAATCCCTCCCCAATTTGGGGGAGGCTTATGTCCAACAGTGGACGTCTTTCGACTGAAATGATGTAGGTCTACCCCATTTATAACAAACTATTTAAATAATAAATACTTCGCGACGTATCACAAAAATATTCTTAAAAACCATCGACTCTTCACAGCTAACAGTTGATCTTACGATAAAATTGAAAATTTTACATAAAGGGCAGTTTGCACACCTGCGTTTTATGCTCCCTAGTAGCGTGCGGTAGTAGACAGCTGAATGAGATAATATCAACATTTAAATGTAGGTATTACAAAAACATCATGTTCACATTCTTTCCCTTACAGAAGGGTGCTCTAACCCAGTTTTTATTCTTAGAATTTGGTCGCAAAGCAATTCATTCTCTTTACTGTTTGCATGGTTCGCTATTTCTGCCACACATCAACGGGCATTCAACGGAAAACTTCTAGGATGGCATAAAAATAATTTTATGCCCGTCAAGATGGAGGAAAGTCTTGGATTTCAATCAGCCTACTTATAAGTTAATACTGTAGTGTAAATCTACTATTTGCTACCTATGCATCAATTTTAGGTACCTCAATGTATACGTAGTGATTCCAAATCCTTGGGACGTCCAAATTCCAAATTCTCGTTTTGACGTTAAGATGGAGGGACCAGATAGATACCCTGGTCGGTGGAGTGTCCTTCCTATATAGTACTAGCTGACCCGACAGACTTCGTTCTGTCAAAAGCTATAGTATAAACTCTACTACTCTACCCTACCCTACCCTACCTACCCTACCTACCTACCTACCTACCTACCCTACCTACCTACCTATCTACCTACCTACCTACCTACCTACCTACCTACCTACCTACCTAACTACCTACCCTACCCTACCCTACCCTACCTACTTAACTACCTACCTACCTACCTACCTACCTACCTCTACCTAGTTACCCTACCCTACGCTACCCTACCCTACCTACCTACCTACCCTACCCTATCTACCTACCTACCTACCCTACCCTACTCTACCCTACCCTATCTACCTACCTACCTTCCCTACCCTACCCTACCCTAATTTATCGTAAAAACAATAAAAAAAAATAAAAAAAAACGTTGCTTTAAACCTCACGGAGCCCAAGACCTTTCCAACGAATGCAAAACGGTGGAAATCGGTTCGTGCGTTCTGGAGTTATAGCGTCAGGAAGGAAAACCCGACTTATTTTTATATAGTAGATTACAATACCTTAATTCTACTTTAGAAATATGAAATTTGATTGTCCCTATAACATGAATCGTTTGAGAAATATAACGATAAACGTTGGTCCCTCCATAATGACGATTCAACAATTTGGTCAGACACTTTTAATGGATCAAGAAAAAGAAAAAAATTGACTCCATCTTGAGCCCGTCAAGATGGAGTCAATTTTTAAAATAAAATATATCGAAACTTATTTAAATAATATTAGCCTATGATTGTCCCTCAGGGTAAAGGCCTCATCTCATACAGAGAAAGAACGTGAATTGATCACCACGTTTGCTCAAGTCGGGTTGACGATTTAAGATTTAAATTAACTAAAAATCCAGGTTTCCTCACGATGTTTTTCCTTCACCGATGTCAGTAATGTCCAAGATAAACTCAGAAAGTGGGGTCCGAGTGCTCATCGTGTATATCGGGACATCGCCAAGCGGTTGGTCGACTCTTGACGTGACCAGAGGGCTGGCCTATTTTAGGCCAAAGAATCAGCGTTGCCATCCGACGTGGCAACGCTGCCAGCCTTTCGGGCACTTTTCCCACTGACGGCAATGCGGAAGAATTTTTTGATGCCCAATGAGCACTTCCCCTTTTTTTTTTCTTTTTTTTCGTAGTCTCAATATTTTATTTTTAGTTTGTATGTTGTACTTAAGTTAAACTTGAAAAAATATAGAAATAATAACTCAGAAAGTACATTCAATTTTTTTTTTTTACTTTATAAATTGCTTCTTGTTCTTGCCTTGGAATGAAGTGCCAGAGCAAAATCCTGTATACCACCTGCAGATAAAGATCTATAGGAATAAAACCCCTATTACACTACACGATATTTAGGGCCCGTTATTTAGGTGATGTGTTTTTTTTTTTATAGAGGCACTTCCTTCCTTTCCCTTATTACACCATACTTAGCAATTCTGTAAAAATCTCACAGAAAGGTGAAGTGAGCTTGAAGTGACGCGTAATTCCACCTGATGCTTGAGATTGTCACGGTGAGATGGTTACAGAATAGCACTGCTGATTTAGGGAAAGGAATATTGCGTTGTGTAATAGGGCTTTAAAGAGTGAAACCCTAACTTCGAATAGACCTTAAGAGATAGATTCTTGATTAATTGCACATTTGCACAAGCAATTTAATTAAGCTTTTGAACCTACATAAGACATTCTGCCCTCACATGTACTACCTCTTAAATCACGGTAGACGGCTAACAGTTGCGACACCCTTTGTTATATTCAAGTTAGCAGAATCTAGGCGACTGTGTAGGATGATCGCCTGTCTAATACTTGAGCGATGATCAGCATTAATCTTTGACAGCTAGGGCTTTGTTGATTTAATGGTACTGGGAAATGAATCATGGCACTGTAAGGCAAAGGGATATATAGAAAGAACGAGTATTGATCATCATGGTTGCTTTAATAGTATCAATCAACTCAGTCTATTGCAGTCCACTGCTGGACATAGGTCTCCCAGGCTGCGCCACAACACCCTGTCCTCCGCCTTCCGCATCGTCTGTCCCAGCCACCTTTTTAAGATCGTCGGTCTATCTAGCTGGGGGGCGTCCCACACTAAGCTTGACGGTACGCGGTCTCAACACCAGTACACGTTTGCTCCACCGGCCATCGGTCTTTCGACAAACATGACCAGCCCACTGCCACTTCAGCTTGTTTACTTTGCAGGCTGTTTCGGTAACTCCAGTTCTTTTCTGGATAACTTCATTTCTGATCTTATCCTTCAAAGAAACTTCGAGCATAGGCCGCTCTATAGCGCGCTGAGCTACCTTGAATTTGTGGACCAGCCCGACTGTCAGTGTCCACGTTTCGGCACCGTAATATGTCATAACGGGTAGGACGCACTGGTTGAAGACCTTAGTCTTCAAACACTGCGGGATTGGCGACGAGAAGACTCAAGACGAAGTTTTTCAAACACTGCCCAACCCAACTGGATTCTTCTGTCGGTTTCTTTAATAAAGTTGTGCCTACCGAGCTGGATGGTTTGCCCTAGGTAGACTTACTCCTTTACAACTTCGAGAAGCGACCCTTCGATGTGGATTGGACTCGGCAGGACGTGAGAATTGTACATGACTTTCGTCTTGTCCAAATTTATGCCAAGGCTCCATTTAGGCAAATAATAGATTTGGGTTATTTAATAGTATCCAAGAATTAAACAATATTGTCGATTTATTCTGTAAAATCTCACCGCGAACAGTAAGGTCAAGTGAGCTTACATTCTGCCTGATGCTAGAGATTGACACTATTTACAGCTCACATCAAACTCACTTCACTTAAGTTTTGACAGTGAGATTTTTACAAAATAGATCGGCTGGACTTTACGTCCGCGGCGCACTCAAGCTAGTAACTTGCTGACTGGATAATATTTATTCCACGGCAGGAGCAAAAATGATTCGTGTCGAAACGAGAAAACAAGAAGTTTAAAATGTTTTTTCTTCATCGTGATTCGGTAGTGTCTTTCATCGATGGTACCGGACGATGGGATGCCAAAATAATGCGTGAGATTTTTTTTTCGTTGATTCACGGACTAGTTTAAAAGAAAATTGTTATAAGCACAATCATTTATGACCATTGGAAAGTCCTACTTTGAACCATTATGTCTTCCGCTTGTTATGTTTTAGTAGTGATGGATGATGGACTGACTCAGATCTAAATCTAAGAAGGTCCCGTGGTCCCGGCCACGTCCGGCAAATAATTCACCATCACTTGCTTATCCGTAGGTATCGTTAAATGAGACGCAGAGGTTTTTTCCAATGCAGCGGTGTCCTTTTGTCTGGTAATAACTAAAAATTTGCGAGTTCCCAACTAGTCTATCAAGCGTAGTGAGGAATTGCCCTTTCGGCCGTTCATAATGCGGTTACCTAAATACAATTTCCGAAATGTCCTTTTGATATCATACGAGTAACTGTTTCTGCAATAAATATCCATTCCGTTAGTAGCTGGTTCTAAGAAGATAGAAATCTTTCATCTAATAAATTCTTCTCTATCTCGATGTTTTTGCAAGCAAGCTCCATCAGAAACCTCATATCCTTTTCAATGATCTAGAAACTACGATATTTATTACTATATCTTCATTTTAATGAGCTAATATATATGCCAAATTAGATGCAAACTAACAATAAAACACACCACCCTTAAAAGGAGATGTGGAAAATATTCAACACTCGATAGCTGCACTGCATGGAAAGGTGCAGAAGGCCCATGTGCCTATGAATACGCGAAAATATACTAAAGTAGCTTTAAGTTTTTGGGCACATGATAAGTAGTGGAGACATACTTACATTTTCAGTTAGAATGTATGGGAGAACTTGTTTTTTAACTACAATGTTAAGTTTGTTCTTGGAATAAACTCATCCCAACTACGGACCCCTTCATTGTGCGTGGTCCGACACGCACTTGGCCGGTTTTTTAAATATGTATTTTATTATATTTAAAAGATTATTTTCTATTTTGTGAATGTGAGTTTCTACGTTGTAGGCCTAGTAGACTGTAGATGTGGTGGCCACTTCCTATTTTGTTATTAAATACCTGGTTCTTTTTAAAGGCCTACACTGTCCTCCGTTACTTATTATTAACACTATATTATGTTATTTAAAACCGCAGGAATCCGCTGGATGCGGGAAGCACAGAACCGGTCGAAGTGGCGGTGCTTGGGGGAGGCCTATGTCCAGCAGTGGACGTCTTTCGGCTGAAAAGATGATGATGTTATTTGAAAATATTGTAAAAGCCAATTATTTTTAAAAGAGTAACTGTGGAGTTTCTTGCCAGCTCTTCTCTATAGGAAACGACCAATTGGAACCGTGCACCTAACTTTTGACGTTTCATAAGTGCCTATATGTCTAAATGTGAAAAAATATATTTTGATTTAGATTTTTGCTAGCTGCCTACTGCAGCTAGAGAAGAGCAGCCTAGTTTTTAATACTCACTGCAACAGACTGCGTTGCTTGTGAACCGGCAACAAAAACTTAACTTCAGTTCATTTGCATTGTTGAATTCCATAGAAGAATTTCATGGACATTACTATCTCTTGTGATCAATCCTATATTCAATTGTATTATTTTTTCTTGAAAATTGCTGTAGAACTTCTGTGCCTTACTTTCATACGTCAACTACATCATTAAAGAAAACTGCACCATATTCGGTGTCGGCGGATCATTGTCGATCGCGCCTACGGGTAGCCTACGCAGTCCTTAATCGTATTGTCGACAGCATTCCTCCATGAGCTGCTTAGTGACAGATAGGCCTAATGGGCCTTATTATCATTTCTGTTAGACCTTGGTCGGTTTTTACGCCGTTTGAGTGCGGTGTCATTAGGAAATGGGAAGTGAGGGTGGGTTGTTTTGTGACACGTGTAGTGGTCGATGTTAGAACGTTGAATGATATATCGAAGTGTCAAAGGCTTTTAGCATTGGGCTTGGCAAGAGGGCCTTAACATCCTTTAGAAGAGAAAAAATGGTTTTGGTGAAACCTAACTGGGCCCGAATGTCGAATGCTAAGATTGTAGTAATCAAAGCAACCTGTTTTGGACACAGGATACAAACAGGGGTAGGACTGAAAAAAAAAAAATATCATTCAGTTTTTATTGTGTGAAGACATAATATTTTGAACCTCATGTGTAGGATTTCATATCATCAATCCTTGACTCATATCTTCTTCTTCTCTTCTTCGTCGTTCCCTCAATGCTGAGGATCGCGACCACATACGACGCGTCTCCAAGTTATGCGGTCTTCTGCAGTGTGGACCGCTTGGTAAATGCTGCCTCCAACTGCCCTCTTGATCTGACCATCTTGCCAGTGCTCTGCCTTGAACGCGTTTTCCTTTCACCCGGCCCAGCATCATAAGCCTTTGCATTGCTTCTTTTTTCGATGTCGCGAAAAATTCTTAGAAAAAAAGATAGATTATAAATTTGACATAAGACAAGAATAAAGAGTCTGACTGCCCAACTGTTTTGACGGGAGTGATTCTACATCTAAGACTGACTTTTTTAATCGTCCTAACAATAATCCTATAGTAGCCAGCACAGCAAGCTATACGAAACTGTCAAATTTCTCCGAACGATTTTAAACTTTAAAATGTTGACGATTAAATTCAAAATCAAACGAGAAAATTTGACAGTTGGTGATAACTTGATGTGCTGGCTGGCCACCGTACTTTAAATCATAAATCTTACACCCATAAACATAAAATTTTATGATAAACGTAGGAAGATGATCTGTTTTTACATCATTCCTAAATCAATGGAATGGCATATAATTGACAAAGATAGCCTTTTACTGTGATGTGGGTAGATCGTAATAAATAAATGATTTATTGTTTCAACTTGTACGAGGGTACTTTTGATTTCAAGGATTGTAGGAGTCTCCATATGCGATTGTCTGTTACTAATTAGGAAAACTTTGTCATATGTGATGTGATTTTACAATTTATGGTCTATAATAAAGGCATCCTACGTTTCTACCGGCTACATATTTCACATGGCTACTTAACAAGCTATATTTTTTCCAGTATAAGCTGATGTCGCATTGTATAGGATTTCCGTACAATGAAAGGTTAGCTTATACTGGAAATGTGTAGCTTGATAAGTAGCCGTGTGTACAAATTCTAAGTGTAGATTGGAAAGTTCCAAAGGTCGATCTGTCAAAATCACTCCAAAATGCAGTGACTTTGACAGATCGATGTGTCGAAGCGTCGGGTGGGTCTCACTATTCCCGTTGAGCTTTCCTTTTGATTGACGGTAATACTGATACTACTTTTATCACTATTCCCGTTGAGTTTTCATACCTCGACTATACGCGACTATATTTCAATAATTCTCGACTCGATATTATGACCTCTTTATCGATCTGACCACTAGATATTGTTTTTGATAATTTATCTTCTATTTTTTTCAGAAAATGTTATGTTGAAAATCGTTGCTAGTAATTGCACGTGTTCAAAACAGCAGCCATCCGAACTGCGTAAAATTTTAATGGAAATACCAGCACAAAAGTTCGAAGAATTTTGGTTTGCCATTATGAATAAATAGAATTGAATAGTATACTTAAATAATTTTTACTATAAAACGGTCTACGATGCGTAATTTGATACGTACTATTTGTTACACCATGCTTTGGTAGTTATTCGTTTTCAGATAGAGTTTCATTATCTCTATCGTCGATATGGATTTTTCACCAGGTGTTTTACACTTTATAGTTTGTTTGACAATTTGTAGGAGTCATGAGTCTCACGATTTCCATTCGTCGTTTCTTAAGTCAATGGGTGAATTAAGAAGACTGATTTGAAAAAATCATGCAGTCTCAGTATTACCATTGCAATGGGTAATGGGAATAGTGAAACCTACCCGGAGCTGCCGTAGCTTTGTTTTGTCTCTGTACTTACTCTTTGTCTCCAAGGAAGTAGCTCGAACATACGGAGCGACAGAGGTCCTTAACTATTGGAGAGCCCGAAAGGAATAATTAAACGCTTTTACTTCAAGGTTTGTAATCCTTTATTAATTTCTAATTCTTTCTGAGCCTTCCTATAAAGACTCTTTAAGAGGCCGTGCACGAAATCGACTGATTTTGATCAATTTTGTTCATTGTTTGTGAGAAAGGGAAACATAATTTAAACAAAATTATTTGAGATTTGAAAAGTCGTGTTCTTTGTTTTGCATGTGGCTGAAAGGGATTTTTCAAATAAATTAAGTATTCACGGTAAATCACTAATATTTGCAACAAGTTTTCCGAAAAATGACGCGAGACTGACATTTGATCATCATTCTACAGGAAAATACTTTTGATTTTGAACATTAAAAAATATCATCAACATCATTATATAGTCTAGTTGCATGTGGCGGAACCACTTTTTTCAACTTCCATACAAAATATAGCAGAAAAATAATATTGAAAAAACCTTTTTTTGTTTTAAACCTCGTCAGTAATATATATTTTTCCTATTATTTAGCAAATCATATCAATAAATTTAAAAATCACAAATTAGTCTTCAGCTGTCCTTGAAATATATATATATATTTTTTTAATGTATATACAATATCTTCATTAAGTAAATCAATGGCGAAATAAACTATATTTTGGAGAGCACAAAAATGATGAAAATATTAAAAGCAGCTGTGACTGACACGAATGGTTTAGCACCATGAAAACTGTACTTTTATAGTTACACAGACTTAATGTTTCGATTATTTCAAGTTTTCTCACAATTAGATTAGAAATTGCCAAAAGAGAGTTTTTTTCGTGCACGGACCCTTAAGAGAGATCTTATTCGGGCCACCTTTCTGCGAAATTAGTTTTGTTAGCTTTCATTAGGTCTATTTCCATAGATAATAGTTTTATCTAGCCCTTTATTGAATGAGGGGTGTGAGAAACAGGGTGTAAAGTTCACTCATACTCTATGGAAAACGGAGGATCCTCTGACCAGACGGGTGTCGTGTCTGGTGGGTAACGGCCCGACGGTTGGTGTCGGGAATTTGGGATGCTATATGTATGCTATTCGCGCGGTAAACTTTGATTGCGCGATGCAGGATTTGTGTGACGTCAGGTCTTTGATGCGTAGTTCGCATGACGTGGCGTTGTTTCCGTCACATCTTGAAATCCGGACAAACTTGAGCGCTCATAATTATTTAAACATTTCCTATAAACGCAGGAAATAGAATCAGACCCTATAGTAACCTAACCTTCCTAGGTAATAAAGTGCAAATATTACAATTCATATTAAACGAGACATAAAAATACTCTTATTCCAACGAATTAAGTTTGAAAACTGATTGAATTTTCATGGAAATGAATAATTTACCTCTTCGTTCAGTTAAAAAAATAATGAGATAACAAAATAACTCTTATTGTAACGGATTATAGTTTGAAATTGATTGAATTTTAATAGAAATGTATGGTTTACCTCTTAGTGCAGTTTACAGGAATCGTAAAACACTAGAAGTGCTAACATTCGCAAATAGAAACCGTGTGAATGAACTTTAATGTTGATTGAATTCTGCTTCCGATGCGGTGTATAGTGACCTTTATGAGCAATATTTTAGATGGGCTTTCATTGTGTTTGTAAATGTTTACGTTATTTGTATGGCTAGTGTCTGTTTCAGGGATAAAAAGATTGTCTGTAGTCTATAATCGAAATTTGCGTAAATGGCCCATCCGTTAGGTTAAAATGTTGTACAATCAGTTTCAAAATATCTTTGCCTTCATCATTATAAACTTTATGTTGGCAAAAAAAATAGTTTTGGCAAACATTGCTTGCAGAGTAAGCTAGCTCAAGTGGCAGTGGACTGGCCACATTTGTTGAAGGACCGATGGCCGGTGGAGCAGACGAGTCCTGGAGTGGAGACGGTATATTGGCAAGCGTAGGTGGGACGCCCCCCAGCTAGATGGACCTAAAAAGCTAAAACTTAAAAAGCTGGCTGGGACAGACTGAATGTGGAAGGCGGAGGACAGAGTGATGTGGCGCAGCCTGGAAGACGCCTATGTCTAGCATTGGACTTCGATAGGCTAATTGATTGTTTGATACATTTACTGGCAGTGGAAACAAGACAACTAAGGCTCCCAGAGAGCTTCAATTTACTTCGTAAAACTACGTGTTTGCGTGGGTTCGAATTCCAATTTTATCTTAACCCAGAAACCAATATTTGTACGCCTGAAACATGTTACAGATGGAAGCACCTGTGCCTATTGTGTTCTTAAAAAAGAAAAGATACCTATTGCTCATCAATATCCAAACTCCAAGTCATTTACTTTTAGCTTGTGTCTATGGCAATACAGCTGTCTTTGGTCTGATTAAGATCGTATCGTAGCCTCATTACGTTTTAAATTAGGTTTTTTTTATCAAACATTTCCCTTTTAGTCTGTATCCATTCTCATCACATCAGTTGCATTCAGAAACTCTAAACCATCCGATCGTTAATAAAATTTCTAACGGTTGACAAAAATATCTGAGCAACTGGTTGTGAATCGATGAATCGATTGATTTGATAATACATTCTATAAAAAATTCTTCCCGCGGCTTCCCCCCCTATTACATGGGACTTGAAACATAACTGGCGAAATGTGGGTGTACACACGGCTACATATCAAGCTATATATTTCCAGAATAAGCTGACCTCTCATTATACGGAAATCCTATACAATGCGAGATCAGCTTATACTGGAAATTTATAGCTTGATGTGTAGCCGTGTGTACTATACAGGGTGACAGGGACATCGTAGCGAAGCCTATTACCATGGATTCAGTATATGATTCTGGACCGCCCTGCGATGAAACTTTACGTCGGTAATTTAAAAAAAATATTGCTGTCCCATACATTCTGACCGCATAGGTATTGCACTTTTGTAGGAAATAGCTGTATTTTTTTAATAATCGAATAATAATTTCAACGCATGGGTCCAAACTTCCAGAATAATGTAGTGAATCCATGGTAACCGATTTCGCGTCCATATCCCTTCCACCATGTAGATACACCTCTGCCCAACCCTTCGGGGAAAAAGACCTGATGTTATGTGAGAGTCCTTTTCCAAGATGTAAGTGATTGTAAGAGAAGTAACTGTTGTTACGTCGGGTACTGACACGCGGATTACAATGATTTTTATTAAATAATTATTTTATTTTATGTTATTTCACACATATTTATTTTTTATTTTATTTTACTTTTTATTTCTGTATCTGTCCATGACATCACAGCGGGCCCTATCAGAATACTAGCGCTGCGGCACTTATTTTTAAATGTCGCAGCATCATGCTGAGATGCCTTTTGGCCCCGTACAGGATTTTGTTTTCATTTTACTTTTGTTTTTTATTTTATTTTTTACTAGTGTTACTATGAGTGTGTTTAGTTTAAAATGTGATCTTCCTGTGTGAGTCCCAATAAATACTTTTTCTTTCTTTTCTTTAGATGGAAACGAAAAGTAGTTTTCTAGAGACTACTTTTCGCTTCCTTCTCATATAATTAGGGCATGCAATATCGGAAAGTTCTCAATTCCAGAACTTAGTTCCAATACTGGAGATCTGATTCCGGAATTCCGGAACTGGTAAGTTTTAAAGTTTGTTTCAAATCAAACAAGATTTATAATTATACGAGTATCAGTCTTTTAATCATTTTTAGTAACAAATAAAGGTCTTTCTCCCTTATTACTCTAATTAAACATTTTAAACCGTAAAATCAACAAGGCTTATTTATCACACAATAGAAGTCTTTTAATCATTTTTAGTAACATATTAAACATCTTTCTCCCTTATTACTCTAATTAAACATTGGCCGTCTAGCGGCTTGTGGAAAGTTCCACAGACTTGGTTGCGTTTAGATAAAATAATAATCAAAATATCAAAAAATTATGAATATCGGAATTCCGATATTACTCCTCTCAATTCCGGAATTGAAATATCAGAAAAATTATTACGGAATTACGAAATTCCGGAATTCCGGAATGCATACTTATAATCACTTACAGCTTTAAGTACATTATTCAGTCTGAGATTTCATTCTACCAAGGAAAGTGCGTACAACAAAAACAAAGATAACAACTTATTAATTTATAACCAGCAGCTCAGTTGCGAAAGGCGTGGCCAGCGAAAGTGCACCGGTTTGTTGCAGGTTCGATGCCTGCCGCTATGCTAATGTAAGATTTATGATCCGGACCCGCACTGTACTGTAGAAATGTATTTGATTAATAATATTGATAAAGCCTAGAAATACAGGTTCAAACATAGTTGCATGGCTGAAAAGGAAATCCACCAACAATGTAATATCAACATGCACGTTACCGAAAACATCAGCACTCCAAAATTTAAATGCGATAGAAAAAAGAAAATAAAGGAAGACAAAGACAAAAAAAAATTTGGGACGCGAGTATTTCGGCACTCGTGCGAGCGAGTCGTGTCACAGTTGTATTCGTCGACTGAGCAGAGCGCATACCTACTGTTTAGTACATTCGAACTTAGAAAGGTGCGGCACGTGGCCGATCGGCCGGCTACCTGCCGCCTGCCACAGATGCAACTTGTTTACGAGTATAATGAGTGATAATTATGAGACGAGTAATGAAATAAATAATGATTCGATGAATGAGATTACTACTTTAAATGAAGAGTTTGACATTGAAGACAGTGAAGACAAGACCAATAAAAGAATGACAGAAGGCAGTGATGAAGAATGGACGGAAGTTAGGCGAAAAGACAAAATATTCAAGGAGACAGAAAAGATTGAAATATATATATCTAGCAAAGAGATACTACCTAAACAGTTTAGTCTTGCTAAGTTGTTTAGAGAACAGAATATAAAAGATATTAACAGGGTAAAATTTATTAATCCGTATCGAGTTCGCGTAGAATTGATTAGCGAAATCAGCGCTGAGAATATGGAAACATGTCAATTCTTTATCGATAAGGGATGGCATATTCAGAGAGCGATGGAAAGGAATTTGTCCTACGGTGTAATACGAGATGTTGACTTAGAAATGTCAGAGGAAAATATTTTGGAGAATATATTTTGCCCCGAACCAGCTAAACTATTATCGTTAAATCGCTTGAATCGCAAGAACTTTGAGGCAGATGGGTGGTCACCCAGTGAAGCGGTTCGTCTTTGTTTTAAAGGGTCGTTCTTACCACCTTATGTTTATACGCATGGTTTAAGGATAAAGGTAGAACCATATGTATTTCCAGTGTCGCAATGTTCGCGCTGCTGGAAATATGGTCATGTACTTAAGAGATGTCCTATTGCTAAAGTGGTATGTCCGAAATGCGGAAGAAACCATAACAATTGCGAAACCACTAACATGATATGCGTTAACTGCAATGGAAGACATATATCCCTGTCAAAAACATGTCCAATCTTTTTAAAGGAAAAAAGATTGAGAGAACTCATGTCCGAGTTTAATTGCACCTACAGAAAGGCCCTTACTATCTATGTCCCTAAAGATGAACCAACGCATAAGGAAGTGAATATAGAAATAAAAGATACTGATATAAAATTTTCATCCCTTCAATTTGTTGACACAGCTCCCACTCAAACCACTAGTAGGCAGGCTTATACTGAAGGAACAACTAAGGCGCAGGTACATAGACAAAAACAGAAGTCAGACCCTAAACAGAAACAGAGGAAACAGGAGAGCTCGTCTGACCTGGAATTTATGGAGTGGAGTAAAACGGAAACAGAAGAATATAATGAAGCTGAAACAAAAAATTCGTGTGAAACAGAAGAAAAACACAGAGATATCAATTTCAAGGAATTGTTAAAGAGATTACAAGACATAATATTCATGAAAGGAAGCACTATACAAATGATTTACAAAGGAATACTTAAAACTTGCATTGAGTGGGTAATTTTAGTAGTAGTTGACAATGTAGCGGATTGGCCTATCCTTAAATTAATCCTTGATTATTTTGAAAATGCCAGGTAACTATGAAACTAATGTTAAATTAAATATAATCCAATGGAATGCACAAAGTATTAGGCCAAAATTAAGTGAGTTTGAGAATTTGTTAATACAAGACAAGATTCACATTGCCGTATTAAGCGAAACCTGGTTACAACCAGCAATTTATTTTAAAGTTAAAGATTACAATGTATTTCGCAAAGACAGAGATGATTCATACGGAGGTGTAGCAATACTCACACATAAGTCAATTAAATCTTAGATTTGCCATGATTTACAAAATTTTAACTCTGGTATAGAAAGCATACACGTTAAAGTGTATAATTGTAATCAAATCGAAAATATTATATCGATTTATTGTCCACCCTCTGTAAATACCAGCCAGTCAGACTGGGATCAACTATTTTCACAGGTTAATAATAAAACCTTACTTTTAGGTGACTTTAATGGACACCATCCCAATTGGTCCAATAGAGTAGACAGAAGAGGTAATCAAATCTTTGACGCACTTATTGGTAGTAGCCTTATTTCATTAAACAGTGGCGATCACACGCGTATTAAGTTAGTCAATGATGTACTACAGCAGTCGTCTCCCGATGTTTCGTTAGCGTCATCCGATATAAGCTTAAGTTTAAACTGGCAAGTGTTAAATGAGACATTAGGAAGCGATCATTGTGTTATTAAAATTTCAACGTACTTTAAAGCTAGTAACGTCTGTATGACTCGTCGGAATTATAAAAAGGCTGACTGGGTAGGATACCAAAAACTTTTAAATGACCTTTTCGATGAATTCGTGTTTCCAAATGATTTGCAAAAAGGTTATGACTAGTGCTTCCAAAATTACGGATTTGCTAATTACGTAACTAGTTACGCATTTTGATGCTTCAATTACGTAACTACGTAATTACGTACTTAACTGTTTTGATTTTTTAAAGCACGATAAATTCTGGGCTTATTACGTATTTTAGAAGTAAAAAATCAAACAACTTCAAATGAAAAAAATTATAATATTAAGGAATTAAAAGTAAATTACAGATTAAAATGATAATTTTAAAATTAAACTCAAAATCAAAATCGTCAATCAAATCAAAATGTAATATTTTGATTTGATTGACGATTTTGATTTTGACTAAACTCAATCAACAATTCAAACAAAACATGTACCACGCACAAATGGTTTAAAAGTAAGAAACAATATAAAATATGGTTATTTTTCCAATCTTTGTTCTTGATAATATGATCTCATAAATGATAACGAATGCAATGTTCTGTCACCAAGGGAACTTCTTAGTTTAGAACAAAGATAGCCGGCAGAAGAAAATGCCCGTTCTGCTTCAACACTAGTAGGCATTATACATAGTAAATAATTATAAGCTGCTGTTAGGAAAACTTCACGACCGCCGCCAGTGCTATCGTAGATACACATTTCAACTCTGATGATGGATTCAAGATCTGTGTTTACTCCAGATTTGTTTACTGTAGACATAGTTTTCTGTATTTCTTTTTCTAGTTGCTGTGCAACAGTCAACTCGTCGCCACAACCATCATTAGCATCATTGTCATCTGCTTCGGAATCTAAACTCATTTGTG
Organism: Dryobota labecula; assembly: GCA_947523025.1. Lineage (NCBI taxonomy): Eukaryota > Metazoa > Arthropoda > Insecta > Lepidoptera > Noctuidae > Dryobota > Dryobota labecula. The sequence goes on from OX383306.1 coordinate 16,355,022, forward strand.
TACTTGTAGGCGGTGTAAATTTGAGCCTTTCTAATAAGTTTGCAACATATGTTCTAATATAATCCGACGTCGGTTTTGTAAAAGTTTCTGTTTCTTCGGTTTTATAATATTCTTCATTATTATGCAAATACTGCAAGACACCAGACACATTTGTTCGCCTTTCTTTTATTCTTTTTCTAAGGGATACAGCAAGCTTGTCACTGAGCCCATTGGACTGAGCATCAAGCTTATTTAACATAAACTGAAGCGCAGCATCTGCTGCTAACAAATTCGAGTCACGGCGACACAATGCCATCACTGTAGTTTTTATTATATCTAAACTATGATGAATGTTATGTAGATCTTGTATTTCTGTGTCTGTGAAACTTATATTTGATTTTAAGTCTAATAAAGCCTTAAATAAACTTGATTTCAATTTCAGAAATCGTCCAACCATATCTGATAAGCTGTTCCATCGCGTTTTGCAGTCTAGTATAAGATCGAGGCTTTTACCATGCTCTTGTAAAGAATATTTTTGCAACAAATCGGTCTTCAGTGGTGATTTTTTGAATGATTTAACAAGTTTTCTTACTTTTACTATAATATCTTTGTACAGAAACTCTGGTTCTAGAACTCTAGGTACTTCTATGAAAAGTCCGCCATCGTTTTCTTCAATTTCTTCAGTGTCAGTATCTGAAGCTTCATCTTCTAGTTCTGGTTCAGTAGTTGTACTTTTCCGTGTCTTATATAATACGTCCAGCACTGCAAGTTGTATTCCGTGAGCAAAACACAACTGATGGTGACCATCAAAATTTTTGCCCATTTTAACCATAACACTGGCTCCGTCCGTTGTGAATGCAATTATATCTTCAAGTTTCAAATAAAAGTCATTTAGATGATTTTCTAACAGTACAGTTCCAACGTGAGCTGGCATTGAACCCTTTATCCTTACTAGTCCTAAATTTTTATATTTAGCTGGTTCTAGGTCTTTATTATGAATATTTATATTCATATACCTCCGGTTCCGGGTAGAGGTCCATTCATCAAACGTTATAGTAAACCGTTTTTTTTGGGACTTCATATCTTTAAACTGATTTATTAATTGTTTTTTTATGGCACAACTCTGTTCCAGGACAATTTTGGTAATAGTTGAAGGAGATTTCGGTAGATCATAGCCAGATTTTTTGAAAACATACCTTAGATCTTCAGAAGTACAAAATTTGCTTAATGGGATGCCATCCAATGCTGCCATTCTAGTCACTATAACGTCCAAGGAATACTCAGTGGAAAAGTAATCCGTTAGTTTAGTTTTCTTCGATGGAGGTTCTAAACTTTTTCTTGCTTGAAAGCACGATGAAGTACTTGCCCTTTGCGCATCTTGCTCTTGTGACATCTCGCCAATATGTTTAGCACGCATATGTGTATGTAGTGCTCCAGTAGCACCACCAGGAGTCTTCAAAATTTTTTGACAATGTTTACATTGGACACTTTGCCCATTTTCAGCCCTCAAAAAGTGTTCCCATATAGCTGATTGTGTGCGTTTGTTCAAAAACTCCTTATAAATAGTCTTCTTTACTGCAGACCTAAAACAATATATAAATATTTCATAATTTAATAGTTAGGTAATACATATAAATAGCATCTATAGTTAGGCACTACACTTAAAACGGGATACATTTACATACGTACCGTGAACTCATAATCAATGTCTATTTGCACAGACATCTAACAAGCAACAATAAAATAAAATCGCACATATTTTTTTTTTTTTTTTAAACGTCGCACCACACTAGGAATTACTGCTGTATCGTGGGTGCACTCACAATCATGTAAACTAACATACACAAGACACCTAGACCCGGAACACCTATCTGTAGGTCATACAAATATTTGTTCCGTACGGGAATCGAACCCGTGACCCGCAGCGCAGCAGCCAATCACTCAACTACTGCGCCAACCGTGCCGTCAACAATATAAAATCAACTACTAAATTATATGTATAAACTCTCACACAATACCCTAGAAACAAAGTAAGTAGACAAGTAAAGTAATGTTAAAATAGGTACTTACATTTTCGTTGAAGTATCTCTACTCGTGTATGGTGATATCTACTTAGAAACTTGTAATGAAAAGCTTCTGAAAACCAAGCGTCAAACTTTGCGGCACATACACAAAATCACAAAAGTCAATAAAATAAGCTTAGACCAGGCAGGACAGTATCTCGCAGGTGTACGTAAGACGACTGAGTACCGAGTATTGAGATTGTTTCTAAATTCACGAAAGTAAAGAAAAATGTAGGGAGTTCCCTTAGCTTGCTCAATCCACAATATTAAACTTTATTATCTACGAGGTAGATCAAATACTTGCGAAACACTTATAAACTTTGATTGTGTTACGTACCGAACTATCCACAACCAACGGGGATTCCCTTCGTTTCCCGATTGGTCAACAATGAACTCTATTCTGTACGACTAAGAAATTAAATCTTGCGGACTCAAATTGGAAGTTATAAAATAAACCCCGGGAATTCGGGGGATACCCACAGAAAGGGTTTTGGTGTTGTCATAATGTAAGTCGTAGGTTAACTAAATTAAGGTAAATTGTAAATACACAGATAAACCCATGCCTTTTTCCCATGGAGTAGGCAGAAACTATAGAACTAAATAAATGGGTACCTAAATTAATTAATATTATCCTATAGTTACGTTATTACGGACTGCAGCTCTTCAGTTACGTATTTGTGAGATTTCTAAAATCTGTCCGTAATTACGTAATTGCGTAATTACGTAATTACGTAATGGAAGCCCTAGTTATGACATATTTATAGACTATTTAGACATGGCTGCAGATTTTTTTATACCATATGTTAAAATTAGTACGAACCCAGAACGAAATTTTACACCAAAGCCTTATTGGTGTCCCAATCTTTCTAAAGCTGTAGCAGAGCGCCGTTTAGCACTTTCCAAATTTCGACGTAATCCATCGCCACATAACCTCACAATCCTTCAAAGTAAAATCAGTGATGCTCAAAGATATATACGGTGCTCTAGAAGCAAGTCGTGGCAGGACTTATGTTCTTCTCTTGACCAAGCTACGACCCATAGTGAGTTGTGGCGAAAGATGAGATGGATTAAGGGATATAACGCAGCAAAATCCCATGTTAACAGTAGTAAAGCAAGCGAATTACTTTGTAGTTTAGCCCCCGATTTCGTATCATACGACCAACCTATACTAACATCGAATAATCCAAAACTTGAAGTACCTATCACAATCCAAGAGCTAAATAAATGTTTAAAAAATAAAGATACAGCCCCTGGTTGTGACAAGATCACATATTCTATGATAAGACACTTACCTGAGAACGGGAAACAAGTCCTACTCAATTTGTTTAATGCATTTTTCAGTTATTCCTTTGTACCTAAGCAATGGCGCGATATAATAGTGGTGCCAATTCCCAAACCAGGACGTGATCCTTGTTTAGCCTCTTCCCTTCGCCCCATATCTATGATCTCATGTTTTTGCAAAACTTTCCATAGCATTCTACTCAATAGACTAGAGTGGTTTATAGAAAAGAACTGTATGTTAGACCAGAATACCACAGGATTTAGAAAATGCCGATCAACGTTAAATAATCTTACTAGTTTAGTTTCTAGAATTCAAACAGGATTTCTGAAAAACAAATGACCATATGCTGTTTTATTGATCTGGATAATGCTTATAACAATGTGGATGTACATAGTTTATTACGTATAATGGATGGCTTAGGTGTGGGACAAAAACTTTGCACATATCTGTGGAATTTTTTACATACCAGAAATTTAAAAATTCAACTTGATAATGATTCATTATGTAGAACTAGTTTTCGTGGCTTGGCACAGGGTGATCCATTATCTCCATTGTTGTTTAATATAGCTACTATTAATATCTGTAAAAAGATAAATAATGTATGTATTTCGCAGTTTACAGATGACTTTGTTTTATATTTTACTACCAACCAAATTTTGGAAGCGACACATAAATTGCAAACGGCTTTAGATTTATTTAAGCAGTTAGTACAAGATATTGGTTTAAATGTTTCAACTAGTAAAAGTAAAATTTGTATATTTAAAAATGGCTTTAGGAAAGATACAATTGATATTAAAATAAATGAAAGTTCCCTCCAAGTAGTTGACAGCTATAAATATTTAGGATTGTGGTTAGATCAATCTCTAAGATGGTCCAAACATATTAATGAGTTAAGAGACAAATCTTCCAAATTTTTGAATGTGTTTAAAATACTAACTGGTCCAGGCTGGGGCATACACCCCACTCATTTGCGACGTTTATATATTGCTATCATTCGCAGCAGAATAGATTATGCCAGTTTTTTATTTGATAGTAGCTGTCAAACCCATTTAAATAAATTAACTATAATTCAAAACCAATGTTTGAGGGTCATCGGTGGTTTTATTAAAAGTACACCCATTCATGTGATGGAATGCGAACTATATCTGCAGCCATTACATATTCGCAGATATTACTTAGCTGGTAAATTCTTTTTGAAACTTAAATCTTTTGTTAATGGGGACACGTGTGAAATTGTTACCAAACTTAATATTTGTTGCCAGGGTAATTATTGGAGACGTAAAAAGAAACCACTTTTAGTTCATATTTCTGAAAAATTCAATAACATATGCGTGTACTCCAGCGATGAATTAGGTTTATTTTCGCTTAATACGTGGATAAGCGGTGTGAACTTGTCTTGTGCGATTAAACCACAAATTAAAGAGGTTACCGAGGCGAAGAAATCGTACGATCACTATCAACTTCGAATTATATGTAGTAGGAATTTTGGCAGGACATATTCTGGATATTACAGGATTTATACGGATGGATCTAAAGTTCGAGATAATGTTGGAGCTGCGTTTTTTGACCCTCAAAGTAATACCTCCTGTAAGTTCAAGTTAAATTCAAACATTTCTGTCATGTACGCCGAGTTAATCGCTATCTTCGAAGCCATTTCATACCTTGAATCGGTGGATTTTCAAGATTCCGTAATCTATTCTGATTGTAAAAGCGCACTCCAACATTTAACGAGGTGTATGGGAAATTTTCGTGGTTATCCGTTAGCATACCAGATAATAGATTCTATTATTAGATTAAGAGATAAAAATAAAAATATTGTTTTACAATGGGTGCCTTCTCATATCGGCATTGAAGAAAACGAAGAAGTTGATCATTTAGCCAAAGAAGCGTGCGTAGAGGGTGTTCCGGTGACGTATAAACCTTACTGGACAGATATTTTAAGTGTAGTTAGATTGAAATGTTATGAAATTTGGAAAGAATACTTCGACGAGAAGTCATTGACAAAAGGTATTTGGTATCGGACGATGCAGCCAACCATTCATAGTTATCCTTGGTTTGATAATGCCGATATGAGTAGACAAGAAATCGTGACAAGTTTGAGACTTCGTTCCGGACATATCCCATTGAATAGTTTTGCTGCATTGATGGGCAAAGTAACATCTCCAAACTGCACGGAATGCAATGTGGTCGAAGACGTTTTTCATATTATGGTGGAGTGTGTCCGGAACGGAGCGGAAAGATATTTGATTCGAGATCAATTTCATATGAATATTTATCAATTAGGAGAATGTAACATTATTTTAGCTTTTCCAGCATCCAAAGCCGCTAGAATATTATATAGATTAGTTAAGTTAGGGATTAAGCGTAGATGTTAAGCTTTGCATGTAACAAAGATTTCCTATGAGGGTGGCATGTTCACTATGTGATCAAACCCTCGTTAATAAATAAAGATTTAAAAAAAAAAAAAGAATAAAAATAAAATAAACACATTAAAAAAAAGACCTGTGCGAGACCAAAAAGGCTCCTATCTCAGCATAATGCTGCGATATTTAAATACCAGTTTTTTTTTTTTTTTTCGTTTTGATAGTTCATCTTTGTTTCATAGACTGGGCCCAGTAGGTGGCGAGTGTGGAGACATTTATTGCGGCGGCGTCAGAGGCATTGAAGTCCACGTTACGCAATACAGGAAAGGCTTTGATTTTCCTAATAGAAAGTTTTTGGCAGCTTAGTTGATTCGATTTAAATGACATAAATTGTTAGAAGTTTACAAGGAAGATGCATATCTAAGCACTTCACTTCATTCTGTCACTTCTGACTTTTGATCACAGTGTAATGATAAGCAAAAAAAAATTGTCAGTCATAAGGACTGCCGCCAGAAGTGAAAACACAAAAATTTTGAATAACTGACAGTATGGCGCAACATGTCACGAGCATGGCGCGCATTTCGGTGACGCGAACTCATAAGTTTTTCCCCTACTAAAAATTGCTCAACGCGGTTAAAGAGGTTATCAGTTCAAAAAAAGAATACTGCTTTCGTGCTTCTTGATAGATCTGCCGGTCTGTTCTGTAAAAATCATCATCTTCTTCTTCCTCCTGGTTGTTATCCCCATTTATTTAAGTTGTAGCGGCATCTACAACGCACACGCACTATTCCTGTATCGCGCAATCAGAGCCCTCCTAGTACTTCAAGGCCACACCGTACGGTTGTGCATTGTCTCTTTGAAAGTGTTACTCGCCATCATATCATTTTTTATTCTAAAGCACCTCTTAAAGTTTGTAGAGTAAATTTTTGAACACCTTATACATATAGACGAAACGAGAACTTCCTTTTTTTGAAGTCGGTTAAACATCATTTATAGCCAAAGTGCATCTCATAACAATTCCAATAAGCCCAAACACGGCTAGGATACATTGTTTTATTACGGAGTTCCGTTGCCTACCTTCCGGCTTCATCATCAGATGAGTTTGATGGTACCATTTTGATCAGCATTTATTTGAATTTGATTCGTCATTGTCGCTTAACGATCTTAATCGAGATATCTTATTGCTACCCGTGAAATACGTATCATTGACGAGTTCCGGTAGCCATCTGTGGTCTTCTTCATCAGTTCCGGTTCACCAAATGATACTTTCTGAATGCAAATGCTTGATTCGATGATGAAAATACAAAAAATGGGACCAATCTGGAAGTATATCCTTTCAAATAAAAAAAGAATTTTTCAAATCGGTTCATAAACGACAGAGTGCTGAGGTAACAAATATTTAAAAAAATACAATCGAATTGAGAACCTCCTCCTTTTTGTGAAGTCATGTTAAAAAGTAATGTGTAGTCAAACTAAGGTGAAGTGGGCTGTTTTCCTGATGCTAGGGATTGACACTATAATATAATTGGCAGCTCACTCAAGTTTACTCCAACTAAGTTTTCATGGTGAGCAGAATATATGTTAACGGCGGATCATCACTTGGTAAAAGTTATCCACTGAAAACAAAAATGTAACAACAATCAGTCAACTTTACTTGACTTTCCTTCGCATACAAACCATTAACATAAATTAAAAACATCACTTCTTTTTTGGACAGTCGTGTAAAAAATACAAGGTAATAATTTGCATGTAATTTTTCGTAGCAGCAAGGGCGGTTTTCTTATATCAAGTGTTGCGACTGATCTGCTGTTTGCCGTACCCTATCACCCGGTTCTTCGCTATCCACATCAAATCTTCTGCCTTCTTCAACTCGCCAATCTATCTGACTGTGGGAAAGTCTGCCAACTGCACCCACCTTTTCTTTTTTTTTTGTGGGGAATTATCAAATAACTTCTCCCGCTCTGGGTGGAGCGGGAGGGCGTGTCAGACTTACTGACTAAAACCCACCCGTGTTCCTTCAGTTGCCTGTGTGCCAGGGCCACGGTATCCCTTTCGGACAAACCTGCAACCCTGGCAGGCACCGGTCCTAGCGGACCCCGTCAGTGCGTGCTGACATCTCTTTGAGGCGCGCGTGGGACACAACGCGCCGTCGACTCGGGCCTGGTCCTTACCGGACGGCGAACTGCCCATAGCTCGCCGTCCGCAAGCCCGCGCCTACGGTGGCCGGGAATCGGCCCGATTCCCGCCGCCCAGGGCGTCTCCTGCGGCGACTAGGGGCGTGAGGGCGCACAGACTGCCGCTCCTTCACGCGTTCCGCCTCCTCCTTCGAGAGCATTACTACTTCGCAACTGCACCCACCTGCTATTCTCCCCGTAATTTCAATATAGTCAGCCAATCACGTGCACCCGCCGAAGTAGACGGCTTCATGCAAACTAGCCGCCTACACTTGGTGTAACGAGGACATAGGGCTGCTGACTCATGTAACACCCTTGCAACTTTGATAATATCATGCATAATTAGAGATAATATCATTCAGTTAAAGGTGAATCCGCGGATCAATCTCAAGATAGTTAAAGATCATCATGAGTTTTCGCTGAGCCAGCAAAAACCAAGTTTCTATTATTATTAATCCATACTAATATTATAAATGTGAAAGTAACTCTGTCTGTCCGTCTGTCTGTCTGTCTGTATACCTATTACGTTTTCACGCCTAAACCGCTGAATCGATCGTCATGAAATTTGGCAGAGATATAGCCTGGGATATGGAGAAGGACAAAGGCTAATTTTTTACGCGATAACCGACATCCACGCGGGCGGAGCCGCGGGCAAAAGCTAGTATAATATAATTTGAAAAAAAAAAACATTTACTTAAAACTACAGCCTTTGCTTTTTAAGTATATGGAAGACTAGCTGCTGCCCGCATTGCTTTTTCTAAAATAAAAGTAGCAATATTTACTCCTTATAACATCACTATCTGCCAGTGATAGTCCCGTCATAATAGGTCCAGCCGTTTCGGAGATTAGCCGGAACAAACAGACAGACAGACAATTTTTTTTTTGTTTGTACCTTTATTGGTTGCTTTTGTTGTTATAAGTACTTTCATATATGCATTTAGTAAAAAGCTGTTATTTATAAAATTACAAACAGATGTTCCAATTTTATTTATTTGTATGGATCACAAATGAGTTGGATTCGGGGTGATCTGCAAAACGGAGATGACGCCTTGTAATTTTTTCAGTATTTCATATTTTCAGCTTTTTAGAAGTTGTGTTTGAGGATTAACCTAAATAACATAGACTTAAGGCTCCTACAAACAGGCGCGACACGCGACGCGACACAAAGAGACCGCTCGCTCGTCGCGCGGCACGCGGTGGTCGCGTCGCGTGTCGCGCCTTAAATTAATTGCATTTGATAATGAACCTACTGCTATGTTGGACTTGTTCCTAGTATTCGAAATGTATAACAATCCTTGACATTTTTTATCAGACATATCAAGGTTCCAAGCCATATTCGACACTATACATCCCCGACTAGATAAATACGTTTAGATATTGTTTAGTTTGATTTTGCATATTGTTAGTACTTAGGCCTCATCCAGAGTGAAAGCGCGACGCGGTAGCGGGCGCGGATACGACTATGTGGCCACAGTGCATCGCAAGTTGTTGTAGCGGGCAGTAGAGGCTAGACGTGCTACTACTGGAAAAAAAAAACAACCGTCTTTAAAACGATTTTTATTTTTCCCTTTTTAGTTATGGTATATCCCCTAATTCGTATACCACTACTTGCTATTAGTAAACAACAGTGACAGGAAGTATTATAACATCACCAAGATACACAAAGTGGATTAAATACGTATTATCGAAGCTAACTCAAAAACTGTCGAAGCAAAGTTAATCATCAAAAATATTAAGATATCAGAATTGCGAACCTCCTCTTTTTTTGAAGTCCGGTCGCTTGATAGCTAGGTTGCACAATTTCGTCACGCTAGAGTCAGCAATAGTAGCTACGCTTTGCTAGAATAGCGGTGGCCACCACATAGTGGCCGTAATTTACCGACGAATGACGTCACTGGAATGTTATTTATGAAAGTAATTTAATGTGTTTTCCTAGAAAGCGTTTTTGACACCGTAAAGTCAAACCCCTCTGCCATAATTTTCATGACAGCCGTAGCTGCGGCTGTTTTGTGGCGGCCACATGGACGCAAACGGCGGTTCCATAATGTGTGATGTTTCTCGCCCGCCTTAGCGCTCGCGCAAGCTGCTCACCCTGTACGAAGCCTTAGTATTTCCGACGAGGCTGTTCGCTTGCGACAGAGGAAGCATTTCAGACACGATCTAGACTAGATTCTAGACTAAATGTTATGTTTATTATAATATTATATTTGTCTAGTTTATTTCGCATAATGTCACTCCAGTCTGCTTTTGTCGAGGCAGGCTGCTTTTCGAATCGCCTACACTTTGCTAAATAGGGCTGTCAGAATGTGTTTTATGAATGTGATTCATTGTTCGTTTTGAAACCCTTGCGATTCTGATCATGACGTAAGCCTTCTTTTGAATGAACGAATGATTAAAAACAATATTGCGATATTGTGCTTATTTAGCAAAACATGATGCTACAACTTCTTAGAACTTTGTCTCTGGAGTATTTTTGTAAACAAGTCCAACCGCAAAGTTAATCATTATTTTAATTTTAAGACTTGTTTTTATTGAATCGAAACGAGTAACAATTGTCATGCAGTTCTTATTAATATTTATTATTCATTCATTTGTAATTAACGTTGCTGAAAAACATCTCTGAAATGACGAATTGTTTGCACAGATGAATCTTGTGTTTTTGTAGATGTGTCATAGTTTTAACAAATGCATTTTGGTTACATGCTTTCATACATACATTCCCATTTTACGGAATTTTTCTCCCTTGTCTGCTTCAAGACAAGCTTCACTAGAATTGGTAAAAAGATTAATCAAAATCAAAATATTTTATTTCACATAAACCTACCTGGGCACTTATGAAACGTCAGAAGGTAGGTGAACGATTCCAATTAGTCGTTTCCTATGGAGAAGAGCCGGCAAGAAACTCCGCGGTTACTCTTTTAAAAATAATTGGTTTTTACAATATTTTCAAATAACAGTGTTAATAAGTATGGGAGGACAGTGTAGGCCTTTCAAAAATTACCAGGTACATAACAAAATAGAAAAGTGCCAACAAATCTACACTACTAGGCCTAGAATCAGCCATCTAGTTTGAGAGTAGTGTTGATTGCCCCAGGAATCGGACACTTCTAAAGCTGCCACTTTTTCACACATAACACCACGCCTGTATTCCTCGAAGGAAGGGTAAGGCAGAGGTATACCTATAGTTACCCCACTCAGTCAACTCACTAACTTACCCCACATACTCACCACACACACACCACACTCACTCACCCTAATCACTCGATGAACTCTTCAATAAATCTGATTTAAGATATTATCTGTTCAAATCTGTTGACGACTAAACCTAAAAAGTTTTTACGGCTTTCTCCTTCTTTTTCTTTTATTGTCGGTTTGAAAAAGAAATGAGGAAAACCACTGGTATCCCGTGGTTTTCCTCATAAACACTTGTAAGGCGCCATTGTGCGCTTTGGACGTCCACGATAATATCGTCACGTTAGAAATGATATAAGCGCATATTTAAAAAAAAAATTGGGCTCCGTACCTCAAAGCAAAAAAACGGAACCCATATGGGATCACTCGTGTTTGTCTGTCCGTCTGTCACAGTGAATTTGCTCCGAACTTACTGGGCCGATTAAGTTGAAATTTGGTACACATATAAACTTCTGTGACCCAAACACGGACGTGTAACGTAAATAAATGAATTTTGAATATGGGGGTTAGTTTTGGGCGATAATAAGAAAATAAAAATAAAAGTTTTGTACACTGTACCGTGTGACATATCAAATGAAAGAGCGTGTTGTAAAGATTTCAAATATATATGTATGTTTTTTATAATTTATAAATATATACGAAAAATAAAGTTAGTTAATAAAATAGTTAAAAAAAATCTTTTTTATAACTGCCTTATATCTCTTTCCTTTTTACCAACCCTATTCCACTGCCTAATTCAAAGAGAAAGAGGCTTTATCTACAAGGCTTAACGTAATCTATTACCAATCTTACGCTGCGTCAGAATCTGACTAACGACTCCTACGCATGTGCTAATTATTACTTCAACAAGTACTTACAAGTGCTTGCTCATAGATTTGCTTAGCTAGTCAGCCCTGTGGTGTAACACTGAGGGCGTAAGAATAGTATACAGAGCGCCCAGTATATCTTTGTCCATGGTGTAACACGGAACTTATCTTTTGCTATCAACATCAAAATCCGCTTGTTCTTCATCATCATTCTCCTGCCCTTATCCAAATTTATTTGGGGTCGAAGCAACATGTCTTTTTCTTCTATACTCGTCATCTCGGTAGTCACTCCCTTTCTAGCCATATCATCTTTCGTCCAGTCCATACATCGTTCCTTTGATCTTCCCTACTCTTATAGTTATCCACATTCATACTCAAATCTTCTTATCCTTTTCTCAATTGATTTGGCGTCTGCGCAGAATCTCTTCCGAACATCTTCTTTAGCCGTTATGTTTCTTACTTTAATTTTTGCGATCTTTTTCCTAAAGTTGTTCTCCATTGTTTGTCAACAGGGCCTCTGTGAGATAGATCCGTTGACACAGTCTACTTGAGTCTACATACAAACTTTATAAAAGGACCCCGAAAATATATAAACGTGAAAGGTCCGGAGATCCTCTTGTAAGATAATCCAAGATTGCATTAGAAATCATTGTTATTAATAACAAATGGTTATTTATTTTTTGAAAAAGGAATATAATATAACATGACAGAGACGTGTTGGCAGTAAGTTCGCTGCTCCGTTTCTTGAGGCTCATTTGATCCATTCTGATTAATTAGTTGAAAGAGTTTTTGTAATGTTTTGATGTTTTTTGTTATCAATTATTTTGATTTAAAAGTGTCCATGGAGTTTCTTGCCCATTCTTCTCCGTAGGAACCTACTTCATCTTTCTGACTGAGCGACTCCTTGACAATTCAAAAGTGCCAAGTTTAATTGAAATAAATGCTGTAATGCTTTGAATTTGATTTACGATCAACGCCGCCTCGAAGGACCAAACCATATTGGCAGTTTTATGAAACTGCTATATGTACGGTTTGTTACGATTTGTAATGCCCATATGTGGGGGATGTTAAAACGGCTATTAAGTGTAAATGCGTGGTTTATGATCCGTATAATGATATCGATAAACGCAAAGAAAACCAAGGCCAAGACATCGTTTATATCAATGCTCAATGACAAAATTGCAGCAGATTACATACGAGTACAGAGAAAGGAAAAGGAAGTATAACCCTGGTCTTGTGTTGCTGAAGATTCTGAATAACTCAAATAGTGAGTTGGAGTTGATATCATGTTCCACATTTTTTGTCCGCTCTGATCATTGGAAATTGTGAAGTGCTCTTTAAATCAGCTATCAGAAATGTATCCATGGATAAATGAAGAAGTTCCGGGTTCCAAAAAAAGTTTTTGAGCTATGTTGTCTTTCTTCCAACACTTTAAAATGAAAAGAAAATTACATGTTCAGAACAAAGGAAAGATAATATGGCGTGATCTGAATTCAATAACTGAATTAAAAATTCGTCTACCAAGTTGCGCCACTCTTGAAATACTAGTTCTTGAAATAATCCACGAGAAACTCAATGTTAATGCAAAACTGTACCTTCCAACTGCATTTCTATTACAACAGATCAATTCTTTTCAATTTAAAATAACGGTCTTCGCCACAATTTGCGGTTTAATAAACTTCACTACAGCTATCCCTTCCTTCAAGCCCTTCATATAGGTCATCTATCAGCCTTGCTATGCCACAGCTTACACAAATCAGTTGGTAAGCATTACCATAGCAACACTTGATAACATTGCGAGAACATTCTGGGCTGCATACCTCCACCATATTTGAATAGACAAGGGAAGCGACCTTAGACCGTAGGAAAGGGAAATTATATGGATACGGCACTTTATCTCTTTAATGTGGCTAAAAGGCGAAAATAAAAAATAGAATTAGTGTTTTGTTATTTGATGTTGGTCCTGTTTGCGCGACAGTAAAAACAGGGTTATGTTTTTTGACCTTTATTCTGCATGTAATTTTTTTTATTATGAATTTGTCCTTCATTATGACTTTTGGCTTCATCTGTGTAAATGTTTATTTCTGCGGCAGTTTATCTACACACCATTTCGCAGAAGAGTTTCCATTTCATCATTCGACGAATCCCTATTTCCCGATCTTTTGGTGTCAATTAACCATATTTTTATCCGATTTATCGTAACGGTTGCCTTACTGCTGGCATCTCCTAATAGTCGACCTTCCATTCATAAAAAGATATAAATATATAGACATAAATTCTCAGACAAGTCCGATCTCCACCTCAATTTGCCATGGTAACATATTCACTTCATTTCTAACATCTTAGATATCAACCAGGCACACATAGTACGCGGTAATAATCATTAATCACTTCATTAACTCCTTCCATTTTTGTCTACAGCTTTTTTATTTCTTTTTTCTGGTCCATTCAGCCTGTTGTGTTGTATCCGACCTTGTTTTAAAATAATGAGTATCTTGTGGATATAAATCTGCATGGCCTTAATAGTTTTACCTTTACAGTGAGGTAGGAAGAGTTATCGTTATGTTACGTGAGATAGTGATTCTGTTAGAGAAAATATATTGGTTTAAAATTATATTACATATTACATGCATTTGGAAGGGCCCGCTGCAATATATATAGAATATTATATATGACATATCATAGAATTGGCCTAAATAGTCTTAAACAAAATTTACACGGATGATCCATTTGGCATCAATTTTTTGGAATTCATGAGACACCATAATATTTAAAATAATAACCACATTTTTATAAAACTTCCCTGTATGCTACGTTTGTAGTTTTGGTCTTAGCAGCCAAAATATAGTTAAAGATAGTTAGGACTGCTGGTAACGCGGGAGCTAGTGACGTACAGATGTCGTGTGAGAAGCAGCTCGTCCTGAGGTCGACACCCGCAGCCTTAAGTAACAAGTTCCCATTGCTTGCGATAGTTTTTCATTTTTTGTGAATTATTGAACGCCTGCCGCCTGACAAAACTGACATATAAAATACTGAATCCAAAGATGCCTTAATAAGTTTGATAGTTCTTAATAAAGCAACTACAAAATTATCTAGCCATTAACAATCTGGCGCCGTAAGTGTTGGTGTCAAAGCTGCTCACTTATTGGTAACGTTAATAAACTTATTTGGGTCTGACTCAGAGACTGACATCTGGCCTTCCATAGAATTGTGACATCACTTGCGAATCACGTTTCAAGAGTGACTAGAATTGGAAATAATTGTTAAGGAAAATAAACGTGTGCTAGATTTTATTTAGGTCATATTGCAGATTATATTGTTGAAGGAAAATGTGTTAAATTCCGAGGATTTAATTGGGTTAGGATATAGTTGTACTGAAGCTAAAATAGGCACATCTTTCATAGTTTTCGGAGAAGAGAATGAGGAATGATGAATCCACATGTAGAATAAATAAAAACTGTACAAAGTTCTTAAATTCAGATACTGTGTACCTTCTGTGCATCGTTCTACAAGTATGATCATCTATGAAATGATGATGAACGTCTACAAAAAAATCTAAGATAAACTAACGTTAATTAAGAGTATGGAATTGACAAAAGCATTCGAACGATCTTCAGTAAGTGGACCCTAAAGAGTCAGAAAAAGTAACTTATTAAAGTAATAATTAGTTTAAAACAACATACAATATAGGTAATAAAAATACCTACACGCGCTCGGTATTCAATCTCCTACATAAAATAGCAGTGACCAAGGAAAATGTGTTATTAACCTGTCAGATGTCATTTGTCTTTCTATAACATTATGCATTATTATGCGTTGATCGCTGTTTATGGGTAATAGCCTACTGATTCCTTAGTAATAGCTTGATTAGTTCGCTAAAAGGATCTCTATTAGAAGGTCTTCCATGTTGTGCTAGTTGATCATTATTAATGAAACTGTCAATTATAGAATCTGTGACTTTTTGTCTTAATTTTTTTCCGGATAAATGTCATCTCCTACTTCGCTTGCTGTTTGTTTTTTTAATAGCAGATGCATCCGCTTAAGAGTCTATACAACCTCAGCGCCACCTCACTCTGTATCTCGCTCGCACACTTGCTACCGGTCACGCGAGCAAGCGAGACAGGGCGGCAGGGAAAAGGCTCCAAGGCGCCGATAGTTTAGGTAATTTCGTTTTACGGTGAAAATAATGGTCATTTAAAAAAAGTAAATAACATAAGACCTGCTTTATAGTTAGTTCAGTTAATATGCAAAGTTTCATTATATAATTTGAAGTATTTTATGAATACCAGCGGTTTATTGTTCGGTTTGGAGGTAACTTTGGTTTTTTTTTCTATCGAGAAAATTTTATGGAATCGTGTTTTCGGCTAACATAGTACTTAAAATTAATCCTCAACTTTACCATATATTTATTTCAAAATTAAAGCTGCAGTATTTTCAAAATAACGGAGGATCATGCTAAGCCATTTGAGGTAGTATAGGCCCTTAATACTGAGGAGTGAGGAAAATGTCGTGCGGAAGGTTTTGAGTATTTATTATTATTTATTTATAGTTAATTAAAACGGTATAAAACCACTTACATTATTTAACATAGAAACAATTATTACATTGACAATAATTATGTTGTTTATAATTTAATTTAAGACTAACATGGAACAGTGGACTCCCTTGGATACTTTCTCTCAAAGAACACCAGATATTATACGCATATTTTTTCTCTATTTGTCCGCAAACACATTCAGAGTGCCAGGGTGGTACTTTAAAGATGCTAAAGGCCCTTCTGACTGCCAAGTCAGAAGGGCATTTAGCATCTTTAGAGTACGACAGACTGGGGATTCGGCTCTGGCTACACTTTTGGATGACAGTTGCGCAACCAGATTGTGCCGGCGACTGATGGTGTCCGATGTATTTGTCGGGCACAAATAATCGACAGAAAAGGCAATGGAGCTCTGGGCTCTGTCCCCGTAAGATCTTACATGCTTCCGTGTGCTGATCAAGGCCTCTTCTCACATCCAACGAGTTAAAGCCCGATTTCCCTAAAAGAGTTGGTAAATAAATGGTATAACCTTTGGAAGAGGCATCTTACGAAAGTTTTCTGTACCTTTTCTGGAATCAATGTTTGTCGTGGTATAGGTGTGCCAAACACAGGCACTGGACTCGAGTTTGCTTCGAACCAGAGTGGTGTACAACAGCCTAATAACATTTGGATTGCAAAAGTACGAGCATTTCGCAAAACAAATCCAAGGCTCCTGAAAGATTTCTTCGCAAGGGTAAAAACGTGATCTCTAAAAGTCAGTCAGTGAGTATGAATGTGGATGGCTTACAAGAGTTGGAGAAGACCAAATAAACGATGGATGAACTAGAGGAAAGATGATATGGCCAGAAAGGGGGTGACTACCGATGGTACCGAGTCTGGAGGAAAAAGACGTTGCACCGACCCTAAATAGATTGGGATAAGAGACATAGAATATAATAGATAATGAGGAGCATCGCCTTTATCTAAGATGACTTCGACTAGGTTGTATTGTAACCCTCATGTGTTTCAAGACATAGGCGTTTGTTTTATGATATTGACCACACATCTTATTATTTTTTTATTGTTATTAATATTGTAATTCATTCAAACGATATTAACCTTGTTTATCTTATTGTTACAGGTAATTACAGAGTGTTCCAGATACGAGTTGGGGTCATACTCAGAGTTGCTAATAGAACTAGCCTTTAATCTACCGTTAAATGTGACTGTTGTGAAGGATATACTCGTATGTGTAAGAATATATAGACATAATATTTATTTACTTTTTATTTGCGGTAAATTATATTGTGTCTTGTGTGCCTTTTAGTCTGTGCTAAATAAATGTATTTCCTTTCTTTCTTTTAATCACCAAACTTGATAATAAGAATTGCTTTTCGAACTGGCAGTGTTTTTTTTCCTGCAAAAGAAGATACTGACAGTCTTCACATAATTTTGTCGATAGCACTTGCACTAGGTAACACAGAGTCACCTAAGTAATAGTTTTCGTCTGACACGAAAATATCACTTTCTTTCGACTAAACATCTACATTGGAATGATGCAACAATATTCATTCTAATTCGATTCCGGCCAAACCGTTGCATCAAGGTAAAAGTTAATCAAAGGATTACCTGGAATCCATTTTGTATATTTTTAGCCGAGGCACACGAGGTTTTAGTTTTTTTTTTCGGACCATCGTTATATTTCGACGGCTAAGGTGTTTTGATATTAATATTGGATGTTTGGAGTTAGTCCTCAGGATATTTATGGGGAACAAAAAATGATAAACAAATTCTGTAGCTTGTTAGAGAAGAATTGACTTCTTATAGGTTCTCGCGATTGTTGGTGTTCATCAATGTTGTAGGTGTAATCTATTTGTGTTTTGATCACAACCATATAGAATACTTGCATTATTTGCTTTTATGATTAGCACTTCATCATGTTTTAAAGCGGGAGTTATAGCAGCAAAACCTACTACAATATTTTTGATTTATTATTGTAAAATATATCATAATGTACCTCTTCATCTTCCACACACCTTCCTTCTAGAATTCATTATGTTTTTATATTTTTATCTAACCACTACGCACGTAATGTTCTTCTTTCTCCTAGCTTTATCCTGGCTGCCACCAATCTTTATAAACATTTGTATGTTATTAAATATTATGGCTTTGTGAGTCAGTATCAACATATTTCCGGATTGAATCATCCATGTTATTAATTGCAACACATCCTGGTACTTTCTTCACAACATGGAGAGAACTTTAAAATAATTTTAAATGTTGTTTTTCATCTTTTATGGGATTTTATTGTGTATTCCGGTTCGAATTCGGTTTATTTTTCATAGCGTGTAGGATGTTGTCTTCCCAGTAGAATTTTAAAATAGGTAATCTTTTGTCTTATTTCTTGGCATGCTCCCTAATCTGTCTTGCCAGACAAAACTTCGTCTTGATAACTTGGTTGCGTTCTGCTTTATTTTATTGGAATCTTGCCTAATAATTGGGAATAAGTTCAAAGCAATAACGAAATTTAGTTCCATAGGATAGAGGCTACTATCCTATTGAACTACATTTCGTTATTGCCAAACTTTTTTGGAAAACAATGCAGCTCTCAATAATCCTTTGGGGTTTGTAAGGGTTACTGGTAGTGCATATTTATGTTTTTATCTTTATTTTGGTCTTCAAGTACCGTTCTTTCTTAGTAATTTGGATCTCTTTGTATGATAGATCTGTGTGCTGTATTAGTTATGTAAACCACTCTTTAACGTGAATTAAGAATCTGAATGTATATTTCCTATATGTACAAATGTGATTCAAATTTATCCCGTTGCAAATAAAACCGTGACAAATAACACCAATTAATTTAATCACGCAAAAACCATCATTAACAATACTACAAGATTACATAATCTTACAAATGAAGCCAAAGTAATTGCAGTGTGGGCAAAATTGCCAAGAATGAGGCTAAACGTGACAGAGAAAGAACCAACCTTGACTTTAGTGCAGTTAAAACTGTCAATGTAATACAGCCTATGAAGAATAATTAAGAGTTTTTATCAACCCACGCTACTGAGTCATTGAGGACTGGGTTGCTATATGCGAATTTTAAAATAACACCTGCAAAATTGGAGATTAGTTTTGATTTTGATGAAGTGTTAGTTTCGGATGAATTTGGTTAAAGAACAGAAGAAGATCACTGCTGAGATCATCTGTGTTTGCTGTTTTTCAGAAGTCCCACTGAAGTGAGCTTTTATAAAGTAAATATGCATTTTCTCTAAATTCAATTGTGAAATGGGATTTCTTGCATTAATTATGCCTAAATTAAATTGTACCTTTATTAGCATAAACTCCTCCAGATATTTTCGGGAATCCTTCATTGCAATGATCGCATTGATGGAATGATCCTTCTATTCGGAACGAACAGAAGGAAATAATAATAGTAGAAGATCAATATGGCTTGTTCACATTGATCTTTTACTATCATTATTTCCTTTTATTGTTATGGAATATATCTCCCAATTACTTCTGGTTTAAAGGATTTTGATTAAATCTATTTGTCTAGTTTGACATTCATTTGTTTGAGTCAATTCTATAATTCCTTGAATTGGCGAGTTCCGGATTCCGTTCTAATAAATTTATGCATAAAATATTCTTGTATCATGTTAATGAATAATAAAATTCCGCATTATGCGCCAGATTGACATTGGATAGTTATGAAATAATTTATTGAAGTTATTTATTTCTAATTATATTAAGATTATGTTCCATGGTTCTGGTTAAGTGAAACCCGATAACTCGTAAAAAAGGATATTCACGGCTTTCATCTATTTTAATTTGTGTGCCCATCAATCCTTCCCAGTTACTCCCAATTTATATCGTAAAACATAATTTATAGACTTCAAACGACTCAGCGTTTTCGGAATTCAGCCCAAATGATGGCCGAAACTTCAAAATAAACGTGGAAACTAAAAATAGTCGGATTCAGTGGAAATTGTTGTAGCAACACACTGCTAGCAATGGTCGCTCGGTTGGCCGCTACCAAGTTTGTATTGAGCCTTCCATTCAAGCCTTTGTCACACACAAGCACGGAAATACAGGCACACACACACACACAGATAAACCAAGCGAGTTTGACAGTTCGCGGCAGCCGCATCAGTTGGCCGATGTACGGCGTCGCGGCACGATCGTTCACCGCCGCCATCTTGAATTTACGAAACGCGGGCTATTTTTTTAATAAAAATAAACCAAACGTGTCAACTGTGTAAGTGTGTGCTAATTCTAACGTTCTTGTGGAGGTTTTGATTTCGAATTTATTTCGGATACGACCAGAAACAACGAGGATTTCGGTATTCACCATAAAGTTTTTTTTTACGTGGCATGGACCGGTGTTATGTAAATTGCAAAATAATTATCGGAAAATCGATATATGTATAGTATTGTAAGTACTAAGCTGTTGATCTCGGTGGATTTGTCCAGGTTTGTCTGTGCTCCGACATTTTTAAATAGTTTGTTTCTGGGTGACGTCCCGCCAAAATGTAGGTTACGTACGGCTAAAAGACTTTAACGCATCTTGTTGACTATTTAATCTCAAATCTCAAATGGATTTATTAAAATTCTAAGAAAATACATGAATATATATAGCAACTAGGTACCTATATTTCCTTAAGATGATTAATTCAAGACGTTATTTTTGATCAGTTTATAACTATTCTTCTTTGAAGTTATTGTTATCACGTATTTATTATATATCTTGGTACTAAACATTCCTAGTACACCTGAGGGTACTACCAGCTATGCATTTCCGATATTATTCCTCCATTTTCAATAATAACTATGCTATAAATGATGTCACTGACATTGTTGTAATAATGTGTGATATTAAAAGGAAAAATTACTACATTTATATGAAAATGTCACGTTATACATACCTACCTATGTACTAATATAATACACTTAAACTTAAATATAAATATTACGTCGTTTAATCCAATGAGACTCACGTTTTCGCTTTTGTCAGATTATGTCATTCTTGTTTACTTTGAAAAATGTAAAGAGCAAAAATGAATAAAAAATATTTGGTACCTACCTACTTATTCCCATATGTATTTCTACCTTATTTTGCATTGATTGATTAATTCTTAATTTTTAAACAAATTGTCAATTGTAAAGTTTGTAAACAAACTTTTACACAATCTTCATTTTCACTCAAATGCGACTTGTAGGTTCAACTGAAGAACATTGTCATAATATTTTGAATAAAACTACCTTCATTTTCATTCATTAAAGTGATGTTTTCAATAACATTCCTATGAGCAAGAAGTATTACAATGATTCCGAAAAAAAAAAATCTTGTCTATGAACGAAGTCGAACTTTTTTTTGCTGAGTCTATTATTTTCGGCTTAGATGAATCAGATGTGGTTACCAGTTAACAAACGGTAAAAAAACATATTGAATAGGCATTTACAATTTTTAATTATTCGATTTAATGTGCTTCAACAACACTTATATTAAAAAAAAACGTGATTAAATAAATTGATATTAAAAACAAATTCTTTGTGAAGGTTGTTACGTTTAAGGTTAATAAAATTAAAGTAATCATAAAAGAAAAAACTCGTAGCTATGCTATGATAATGCGCTTAAATTAAGCCTTGTCCGTCAAAAATCCACTCCCGCGCAGGATCCTATTTCCTCCCATGGGTGTCGTAAAAGGCGACTAAGGGACTTCCTAGAGAATGGCCAGCATCGTTCTCTATGCATTTTTAACACCATACTGCGATCGCCAACCCGCCTGCCAAGCGTGGTGATTATGCCCCCCCCCCCCAATTGGGGGAGGCTTAGGTATGTCCAGCAGTGGACGTCTTTCGACTGAAATGATGATGATGATGATGAGAGGGCAGGATATGCAACTAATGCATCTATGACTACACAATATAAGTTTTTAAACTGTCATGGTCACTAATATTATTATTAACATAAGCGGGATATTTACCATGTTTATTCATTGTTATGAGTTCCCGAGATATTTCGGCGCTGTTGCAAGCACCATGATAAAATAATAATATGACTACACAAATAAAAAAAATGGAAGTGCCTGTTTGTAATATCAAAAGAACAGCTTTTTACTAAATGTATATGAAACTTTATATGGTATTTATAACAAAAAAACATATTTTTTTTATAATTTTGTCAGTCTGTATGTTTGTTCCGGATAATCTCCGAAACGGCTGGACCGATTTTGACGGGACTTTCATTAGCGGATAGCTGATGTTATAAGGAGTAAATAAGGCTTTTCTTATTTATAAAAAGACACGCGAACGAAGCCGCGAGCAGCAGTTAGTTTGTAATAGATGCTTTACAGGCGATAATAGTGCTGCTTGTACAGTATGTCGTACCAGAAAACTGTCGTACTATCAAAACCAGTATAAGTTGGCCTCGCATTCTATTGAAACTCGGTAAGCAGTAGAACAATTCTGTAAAAATGTCACGGTGAAAACTTAGGTGACGTGAAGTGACGTGTAATTCCACCTGATGCTTGGGATCGACACTATTGACAGTTCACTCCACGCTCACTTCACCTTAGTCTTCACGGTGAGATGGTTACAGAATAGCTCTGCAGCACCCCAACCGTGTAACATACTATAAATCATAATCTGTATGATTTTGAAGGATATTGCTTCATATTATGTTCGAAAAATGTATTTATTTATTTAACAATTTATGTACACACATATAAACAGACAAGAAGAAAGGAACAGAAAAATACGTACAAAGGTAATGCTTATTTCTAAAGAAATATCTTCCATCATACCTGCGATAGGAGGGTAGATAAAGAGATGTAGACAACGTTTATGAGTAGAAGAGAGAAGAATACATAAAATCAAAAACTATACACTTTGTAAGACACACTAGCAGCTAATTAGCTGATGCGTGTGTTTCAAATAGCTTGGAGATATTTAATCTGTCCAATCGGTTCTTGAAGCAGTTCAGTGTGGGAGCCATACAATATGAGAATATCATCGTCATCATCATTTCAGCCGAAAGACGTCCACTGCTGGACATAAGCCTCCCCCAATTGAGGGGATTTGCCATAATCGCTACGCTTGGGATGGCGATCGCAGTATGGTGTTAAAAATGCATAGAGAATGCTGCTGCCCATGCTCTAGTAAGTCCCTCAGTCGCCTTTTACGACATTCACGGGAGGAAATGGGGTGGTGCTATTCTTAAGTCTGTATGTATATACATATACATGAGAATATACATAAAAAAAATATTGTCTGCTCAACAACGCAAATAACGCAAGTAATGCTGTTGAACTGTCAAAATGAAACCCATTTGCTACTGTAAGTGAAACGCAATTACCTCGCAGCTCAAGGTCAAAGTATTACCCCTCATGTGCGGTTGACTGTACCTAAATAAGAGTAAGGAAAATATTACGAAAACAATGTCAAGGAAAACTGGTCAAAAATATACGTAAATGAATTTAGGTTAGTTACTGCGAATAGTTGATACGTGCAGTGATAAAAACGGTACCTACCAAATTTAGGCACTAAAAATATAGTGGCTTATCTATTAACTAGTTGCTGCCCGCGGCTTCGCTGGCGTGGCTTTATCTAAGATAAAAATAGCCTAAGTTACTCCTTATAACATCAGATATTTTCCAGTGAAAGTCCTGTCAAAATCGGTCCAGCCGTTTCGGAGATTAGCCGGAACAAACAGGCAGGTAGGGCTCCCACACATAACTGCGAATTCGCAACGCATCGCAAGAATTATCGTATCGCATCGCATCGCGGTTTTGTGTGGGCGCCCACAGACCAACAGACAGACCGACACAGAGGGACAGCAAAAATTTTAAAACTGTTTTTTTTTTTTTGTTATAATCCGGTATAATTACTTTCATAATTATGCATTTAGTAAAAAGCTGTTATTTTGACATTACAAACAGACAATTTAATTTATTTTTATAGATAGAGTAGGATTTAAAAATATTACTAAGTGTAAGGCCCTTCCCCTGACATCCTATGTGCGTTGATAAATAACTAAAATTGTAACACACAATAATATTACTACAGTATTTAGATGGACTTCACATTTCTAACAGCTTCTGTTTAAATACAAAAAGTGTTCTATTAACAGCCATTACATTCAAAAGTGGTTCAGTCAGAACGCTCCCTTAGATTGCTATCGAGATAATTTCCGATTGGCTAATCCAGTTCAATTTGGCGAGACCTGTTCCACTAGTTTGAAATAACGTTTATTTCTGCCTACCGCTCACTTCGCTTTGCCTTTCACACCGATAAAGTGTAGAATGAATCTGGTTGTCGTCCTACGCATATCCTTAAAACTAGAAGGGCTACTGTTGTTTTAGTGAATAGACGAAGGGCTGGCAAATTGTCAGTACCATTTTCAATATTATTTAGGCTTCATAATAACGTGGCTGTCTATCCGGCCCAATTGTACTGTGAATCTAAAAACAAAAGAAGGTGCAAGATGGTCCTTAGGAAGTGTAAGACTATCTTGAATTTATGCTAACCTAGTACTTTTTCTTAGGTTACCCAGAACATGATTGTTGTAAGACCACCTTGAATTTAATTCACAACTAAAATAAGTATCAACTGCATACAAATTCACTTGAAAAATAAATAAATAACGTCAGGGAATTTACAAAACATGCAGAACATAAAATGCTATCATTAGATAAGATATAACTCAGATATATTGAGGCGGAACTGATTTGACGTAATACTGACGATACGACTGATATTTATAACAAACATGACTCTAAAATTTATTCAATGATGTCAAGTTTGTGGTCGTTCAAGGACGAGTCAGTATTTGATGTTTTCTTAAGTATTTGTAATCAATACATAATATTAAACGAGTTCTAGATTAATTCCGTCTGTCTGCTCGAATTGTGTGGCGCCGTCTTGAAAACGACTGATTTGATTTTGGTGTGAATTTTACGCAATGATCTTGCTATTTGCGGAACATAAGAAAAGAACAGAAGTTTTGTTTGATATATAAAACAGAATAAATAGATGAACTCGATGATCTGAAAGCCAACGGTAAATAAATAAAAGATGAAGCAAATAAGAAAGTTCAGACTATGACGAAGCATGTATCGGTTAAAATATTGAAATACAATTAGCCTCAGTTAATTTCAAACGCGACGGCTGTAGAGGTGTCACAATGGAATATGTTGACGCTTGTCATTCACTAGGGCTGGTAGAACTAAATATGAATTAATCAAATTGGCGAAATGTAATGTGTTTGTAAAATATGTTAATATATGGCGAGAAAGAAGATGAATACTGAGATGACGGCTGATGAAGATGTATGGACGAATGAATAAGACATGACCCTAAATAAATTGGGAATTTGGGATAAGTTTAGGACGATCATGTATATATTGGTAATGAGAGAACTATTGTAAGCGCTAAAGGAAAAGATAAACAGTAAACTGAAGCTGAGTAGGTTGAAATTAAGGGAATAAGTGCAGAAGACTATCTTTCGTAAAACCTAGTGAAACCATTGATTTTCTGCTAGTAGCGCTACGTTATTATGATATGCATAAGAATTGAGTTTTTTTCTCAAAATGGAATCTGTCTTGTTAACCTCAATATTGTTATTTATAGAGTCTACATGATTGTGTGTGAACGACATTCATAATATAAAATGCATTTAAATTAAACTTCATCTAACTCAATTAAAATGATGACGTTTAACATCATAAATTCTGAATAACATGTTCCAACTCATATATTATCTAAATCAGTTTTTAAATTTTAAAGTAATTTGCTTATGAAGTTCAGTGGCAACCATATCTTCTACATCCTCTCACTCCGAATAAATTACAGGAGGGCTTTGACCAACTGTTTTAATGTCAGTTATACAATACGTTTTAGATTTCACCAGCATTATCGTATTTGCCTAAGTTTTAGTTTCTCTAGTTTATGTAGATTTAATATTTCAACAAGCTTATGACAGGATGGAGTTAAATTGATATTTGGTAGAAAGCACGCGAACAGCTTCCTCTTGAGAATTAATACTACATCTTAAGTTAGTCGTAATAATTGGGCTTTCCCATCACGCGGAACGAGATTGACTTTAAAGTCTCTGAGTAACTACATACCTATGAAAGTCGGAATAAAAAAAAAGAAAGAAAAGTAGTTTATTGTGCACAAACAAAACGCACTTAACATAAAATAAAATAGAACGATATCTGTGCGTCGCTGATTAATAACGCGCCTAATAGCACACACATATTGTCAAAATCACTTTTTCATCCTGTGGATCAACAGAAAACTATTAAACATATTATGTATTCATCATGAATAGTCGATAGTCTCGTCGAAATTTTTTTTTGCATTGAAATATATGTATGAAATTAATATAATTAAATTGATTTTTTTATGATATGACATAATCATTATGGGTAATATGTTCAAAGACTATAAATAATACTTTTATAGAAAAAATTAAAATTTCGTAAGAGTATAACGGATGACTATTTTAGTGTCTAGGAAAAATTGAGTACGATAGAAGAGCGGAGAAGAAGCTTTTGGTGTAGAAACAGCAATTTTTATTTTTTTAATTAAAAATATTCTTTTACATATTACGTGATCTAGTTATCAATACAACTACTAATTTAGAGATTTACTTTTTTCATAATAAAATAATAAATAAAACGGATTATTCAAAATTCTAATCATTAGAATATAGCGCGGAAATAATAGTATATAATTATTTGTAACATCCCTAAACCATAGACAATTTCGAGCGTCCATTGTTGTTTACATCTTTGGCAAATTAAGAATTGCCTTAAAAATATTACCAGTAAAAAATCAGGTTACAGATATAAAAGCAACCAAGTGTGACCCTTTTACACAGCATAATGATACCATAATCAGTTTTCGCATGTCAGTCTCTCATCTCGACGTAGGAAAGTATGGCAGAATTATGGAAAACTTCCCACGTGCCTTACTTGTGGCATAAAAAAGAAAGTTAGGTAATAAAGAGCACTGTATTCTAGCTCAGACTTAGATGGCTTCTTGATACTTAGACACGTAAGGTAGATTAGCGATGGAGGTATTTTATTGGAAGGACTTAGGCTAGACCTAGAGACCGATTTAGATGGTCAATCCATCAATCGATTTAGCCAGTATGGTTCCTATGGAAAAAACTTTTTGTATACACAATATTATTATTTTTGTTATTATGTGTATAGTCACAGTTCTATTGTACTGCAGTGACTTGCATGATGATAATTATATAAAATAGTTTTAATGTTATTTTGGGTGTAAAGCCACTTGTCTCCTTTAACAAGCTTTGAATTATTATCTTTACAATCCTATATTACATGAACAAGTTCCTGCAATTCGATGCATTGATTAAAACATTGGTTTTATTGATGACCAAAAGTACGTCATTGACTAATATAGATTGCATCATTAAATCTCCCAATTACTTCATTATCATTAGCACTGCTCATTAATTACTGTAGTGGCATTTATAGAAACAAAGTCCTCGTGTATTTTGTGTTCCAGATCGATATCTTTATCGAACCAATCAGAAATTAAATGTGCAATACAATTTAGGATGGATGAAATGTTAAATAATGCAAATATTTTCTCTTTTGCAGAAGAATTAGAGCCTGAAATTGTACTAATTTGAGGTTGGTTGATGTTGCAGTTATTGCTAAAGAATGCAGTTACGCATAAATTGTTAGACTAGGCTTAGTAACGCATAATAAAAACTCGTAAATATAAACTGATGATTGTAATCTTTGATCAAATTCGCGCAATATTCTTGTTATCGTTAACATCTTTAGCACAAACTGCCCTCATTAATGTCAGTGTAAATTTTGATTTAATACTAGCTCATTTGTTACATAATATGGATCTATCACAATCATCATCGGCAGCCTTGTTCTGCTCACTGCTGAGTATAGGCCTCCTCCCTTCTGTGCCATGCTTCCCTGGTCAGATCTTCTATGAAAATTTATGTTAGTAGATTTTTCAATAGCCTTTTAACTCTAAAGCTGGCTGTTATTTTTAAGTACCTAGTGTCTTTTTAAATGGGGTTCATAAAGACAGATATATTACACTGCCTTAACGCTTCTGAGTGTATCCGAACGACCGCCAACAGATCCCGGCTTGGCAAGACCGGCTTCCCTCGAGATGTCTCCTTCAATGTCAAATGAATACTATATTATGTTTTATTTTACTTTTATTATCTGATGCAAGTTATGCAAATGCAATTATATTGTTTTCTTCTACCTTTTTTGATTAACGCTCTATTTTTATTCTCAATGATCTTTTTAACGTCCGACCTCTAAAACTCATTAGTTGTTAATAAAAATGATATATAATTTTCAGACCATAATGTCTTTTAAAGTAATTATAGTTACAATATTTACAAAACTGACAAAACAACAATTCAATCCATTTGAACAAACTACTACCAGTCAGCTAAGATAACGAAGCGCCGGAGTATTCAGAAACGAGGCCAGCATACGATTATATCGACATGTAAGGCGTCCAGATCTCATTTTGTTTTGATACTTACCACCCAGCTATATACTCCGCAATGGTGATCGTAATGAGCGATACTTAAAGAAAGGTGAAAGGTGCATGTAAAAGTCTAATTGCACTGCACTTGGAATTATGAAGTAAGAAACGCTTAGCCTAATGATGGATGACTGATCTAAATTGGTTCGACGATTGAATTTAATGTTGATGATAATAGTCTTTATCATACTCCAGTTAATAGCGATGATGAATCGCGCTTTTTTAATAAAGTGAAGGTTAAAATCAGTGAAGTTAATAAATTTAATTCTGCAATTGTAAGTCTAGATTCTGTTCTTATTAAAATCAATGATACTGGAAACGATGAGGTGGAAGAACTTGAAAGTCGATCAGACCTTAATGACCATAGTCTTGAACATACTCTAACCTACAAAAGTACCTACCCTCCAGCAATACGTGATCACAACATCTACAACTACCGTATCAAACGCTCGTTTCGTGCATCCCGGCTCTCAGCAATCCCGTTAGTGAACCGGTCTCGGAATGCCGTGCGTTCCCCACATTGTTTTGACGAATACGAGACTGATTTTAGTTCTCCAATACGTCTTTGTTCTCCTCGTACTTTCATTTGCAATTTGCGCTATGAACTGTGACAGTATGAACAGAGTTGAAGTTCATTCTAAAACAATTGTCTGGATTGTATGATTAACTAGGATGGGTCAAACTTTTAAACGATTTCAACATGCTTCTAAAATTACCAACATCAGTAGCTTTGTTTAAACACTAGTAACTAAAACAGATTAAAATCTTTAATCAACTCTAGAGAGATCTGTAACGTCTTCATCTAGATTTAAAAAAAGTGTTATGATCAACATGCGCAGACACTATGTACCTACAGTATGGTATTGTAAGCCATAATGTTCTATGGTGCACCACATGCGGTTTTGTGTTTGCAATCGTGATAGGTTGAGGTGAAGTAACACATTTCTTCTAGTTTGTTCTAAATGTAGGTAAAACGACTTAATTCGCTCGTTAAATCTACTTAAAAAACTGAAACATGCATTCCAAAATGTTTTAGCACGTCCTTAGTCAATCTCATTCTTTTAACGATTTCCGCTTTGTTAAAAAGACTAGTCCTTAATCTCCAAATGATGATCCTTTCTTCCTACCTTGCAAAATCGGAATGCATTATCTCTGATTCATCTTGCAACCAAAAAAACTTTTTATCCCAACGAAATATGATTCACATTTCCATTAACGATTGTATTACTCACATCTTATGCAATTTCTCTATGAAAAAGCCAGTTCCAAACCGGTAACCAAAGTTCTCAGTCTGTGTGCTTAGAATCTTGATAATCTGAAGATGTAATCCTAGTTGCATGCCTAAGTAGTTTTAGAAACTGCATTTGCAAAGGAGATAAAGACACTGTTCGCGCGTTGAAATATAATGGGGACTCATTAGGTTTGCAGTTAGGTTGTTGACTGAATGAGAAGGTCCGAATTTGAATGCAGACAATTGATTCGAACTGAGAACGGTTAATTTTAATGTGCTGACTGCAATTTAGGGGGCTATGTCTCCTTTCTTTGTTGTCCAGAAGGACCAACGACCTCATATACCTAAATGATAATTCGTACCTTTGCAATCTGTATAGAAACTCAACCAGCTATGCATTTAGTTATAATCCAGAATACGTCTCCCGCTACACTTAAGATAAGATGCAGGTATCTTAAGACAAAATCTATTCAAATCAGTAAGCTTTCTAGATGAAAATATACAACATAGTAAAAATAATTTATTTAAGAAAAGATAAGCTTCTAAATTATTCATTTTCAACAAAGCAGACGGCGCACTTGACGTCAAAAGTTTAGTTCTGCATATAAGTGATTTCACGGCTATGTCATGTAACGGTGTGGCGCGGTCAATGGTCATGGAATGGATCTCGTTGGAGCAAACGCTGCGCTGTCACGCACAATAGGTGATTCGTCTTGAGAACTTTTAATTAGTTCGCACGAGACTGACTGGTTTTTGTTACAATTTTTGGTATGATTAAGGTGCTATGAATTTGCTATTTTTGAATTCGTCTTAGGTATGGAATGGTTTAGAGAATCTATGAGTTGATTTCAATCATCATTGACGACTTTTCTTTGTAAAGGTGTACTACCATAGGGCTAAAGTTAAAATTCAAATTCATAACAATATTGCTCGTTATTTATTGATGCTTGATCTAGCCAATACAAAAAAATATATATTCTGTCAAAATATTGGAGCCTATAAACTTTTAAAAACAAACATTATTATGGATGGATGGGATGTTTCTTTACCCTCATCTGGATCACCGACATCTTTATGTTACTCATTACTAAAGAATCTCGCATATTCTGTTACATATCAAGCAAGACCAACATCAATTTTTACTCTTACTTCCATTCAAATAAAGTCGGTTATTGCATAATTTCCACAAAGTAATCCGATACATTTGACGGTGTCTTTAGGATTATGATCCTCAGAAACTGGTTAAATTATTAAACGAACATTGGTCTTGGTGTCATTTATTAGGTATGAATATCGATCACTGTTTCATCCTTTTTAACTTGCAGACCTTTTCAAAAAAGCATTAGGGCTTAAGAGGCTTTTAACTATGAAGTGGGAGGTGCTATCCGATAGTATTTTTATAATGTTAAAAACCAAGACATTCATAGAGTCTTAAATCTCTTTGGTTAAGGACAATTTTGCGTAGCTTCATTATTAAAGTTTTGTTTTACCTACTACTAGAGAAAAGGTTATCTAACAGATATCTTGTGGTTAGACAAGGAAATAAAATATTTTGGGAACGCGATTAGAGTGTATTAACGACTCGCAAAAAAATACATTCAGTTTGTTAGGAAGTGTCTGCTAAAAGCGTCTTAGGTATGTCTGTATTTTATTGTAAATACTAGGATCATCATTTTAGTCATTATTATCGTTTTTTTTTAATTAATATAACGTCTGAAGGTGTTTATGCTTAAATGCTTTCATAAATACTTCTACTACTTTCACACCATCTCATATATTTGTATCAATCATTATATTTTCTATGCATTTGAACAAATTTTTCAAATGTTGGAGTCCTTTTAAAAATATGTCGTAGATTTGATTTTAATTTTATAAATCATTCAATACTGTAGCAATTCATTGTGTTAGTGAGCCAAGGAAAACAACTAAATGCTTGTAGGCGGCTAGTAATTTGTCATTCATAAATAAAGCATTGTCATGCGTGGCTGTTATAAGTACTTCTAATTGTAAAGGATATGCACTATTGTCATAGAGCCTGGGTGCATGATTTGGCAAGGTGCCTTTACTTAGTGCATTTTTCATAATTACATGCCTCTATTATATCTTCTAATCTCTATTATATCTTCTTCTCTTATATCGGTGCAAAGTATATAGCCTGTCGCTATCTTGCAGGGTTTCGTTCTTATAGTGGTATGTATTTCCGTGGCTATTATTGTTATCGGTTCTCACATTATACTGGGACTAGCAGCCCGTCCCGGCTTCGCACGGGGTAGACAATACGAAAGACATTTTAAGACTCATTTTTCTACACCTTCGGTTACATTGTTCAAATTTTACCAAGGATCCCTAATTTTTTTCAAAATAAAATGTAGCCTATGTCAAATTGGAAGAATGTAGCATTCTATTGGTGAAAGAATTTTTTAAATCGGACCAGTACTTTTTGAGCCTATTCATTACAAACATACAAACATACAAAAATAGGTACAAATCTTTCCTCTTTATAATATTATTATAATTATAATTATAATATTATAATTATATATTATATTATATTATACTGGGATTGCCCAAAAAGTTTCAGTCTTAAAAAGCTTTAATTCTTAAGTTTTCAACTCAGTCTGTCCAACTCACTTTGATTGCAGAAAATTCTACAGCTTGTGCACTTATTTCAAGTCTTTAAACTCCGTTTGGGATTACACGTTAACACAAATTATACTTGCTTCAAAATGCATAATCAGCTGTAATGTATGTATTGTCACGTACTTTTTATGACCTACCTCAAAAACATGCGTTTGCGTAGCATCTATGTTGATAAATATTGAGCTAATATCTTAGACACACATACTTACGCCAAAATCGCTTACTGCCATGAACTAATGTTGTATTTAAAGATACGGTAGATGACTTTATGTTAATTTATTGATCAATGTGTTTATTATGCTATAGATTTTATGTTTGACTATTAAATTGAAGAATGTTTTGGAATGTTTTGGTGATATTTGCAGTATTAGTGGGTAGAATAGTCGCAAAAGCTGCTTACTTTTTGACAGTTGAAGTACATCTGTCAATCTTAAAACAGTAACGGTAAATTAACAGTAATTTCGGGGTCAGTTTTTCCAAGATTCCAAAGCCTTACAAGATCAGAAACGGAATCGAGCTGTTGGATTCCACCATATCTGTTTTAAGATTAGGGAAATAAGACTTGGTAAGTCCCAAAGGACTTAAAGGAGGAGTCCCAAAGGAGGTAAACCCATAGGTAATCAATGTGAATAAAGCTGAATGCTGAACGCATAATACCAAGCTCATTTCGGAAACATGGCATTTTGGCCAAAAACAATTACATTTCAACAATTATCGAAACGTTTCATGTTATCAATGAGAATGACATATGTTTAATACTTGTATTTATTTATTAATCGAGGATATCAAGATAACTCGGCCTTACTCGTGAACAATTATGTCATTTGTGGTGTCTTATATGGTAATAGTCTTGTAGTGGAAGTATGAGATAATATAAATAGTTTTGAATTCAAGCACATAAGCGCTATTAAATGCTGGCTTAAAGATCTTGCGACGACTCCAGAATAAGGCTTATAAGAGAGCTGGTGTCAAAAAATGGTTCTGTTTCATCATCATTTCCGCCGAAAGACGTCCACTGCTGGACATAAGCGTCCCCCAATCCGGAGGGTTTGCCATAATCGCCCGCTTGGCAGGCGGGTTGGCGATCGCAGTATGGTGTTAAAAATGCATATAGAGAACGCTGCTGCCCATTTTCTAGTAACTCCCTTAGTCGCCTTTTACGACACCCACGGGAAGAAATGGGGTGGTGCTATACGTCTGGCACCACACGGTACCGGTTCTGTTTAGTTAATAACAACTAAAACGCCAATAAAATGATGATTCCCCCTTTTTACCTGGGGATGACTTTGAGGACAGAGGTCTTGTAATAACAAGAAACTATGATCGCTAATCAATCTACCAAAAAAGTGGTGACCCCAATTTAAAATAATGGCGATTCCTTCGAAAAAAAAAAACGAAGTAACAGCGCGGGCGGGCGATGGGATGCGACGCGGTAGGTCGGGGGCCGAAATTTTACGCGAACAAATAAACTAGTACCTATCTTATATTTCGGACGTCACACAGTTGTTGCCACAAGTCACCATAGTAACCGTTGACAGTGAACTCTGCTCGTTCCAAAAGAGAAGCAGGGCGTGAAGATAGCTCGATTTAATAATACTCAAGTACTGCTGACAGCTGCTGTCATTATAATTATAACAAGCTATGTAACAACCCGTTTAACTATAATTGTTACTTATTTGCGGGTTAAAATGCTTTGAACTAGCTATGGAATGCGAGCTATATGTTTGTTTATTTTTCTTGGGAAAACATGTTAGTACTAGGATTATTAAAAACTTATGCAAGCCTGACCAACTTTACTTGAACTTTAACAATAGATAACGAATATCTTGACGAAGCATGTATCACTTGAATGAATCTTAAAAATCCAAAATACGGAAGAAAGATAACTGGCGAAATGTCTCGATCCCGTGGGAATATCGGTATAAAAAGTATTGTAGGTTAGGTTAAACCACGTTATAATCTGTTTACCAAATTTCATCCAAATTCATTCAGCCGTTT
This sequence comes from Dryobota labecula, assembly GCA_947523025.1. Taxonomy (NCBI): domain Eukaryota; kingdom Metazoa; phylum Arthropoda; class Insecta; order Lepidoptera; family Noctuidae; genus Dryobota; species Dryobota labecula. The sequence goes on from OX383306.1 coordinate 16,389,827, forward strand.
TTGCGTGATTGAGTAACAAACATCCAAACATACAAGCTTTCAAATTTATAATAGTTACTATACCTATATCTATACTAATAATATAAAGCTGAAGAGTTTTTTTGTTTGGTTGAACGCGCTAATCTCAGGAACTGCAGGTTCGAATTGACAAATTATTTTAGAGTTGGATAGCTTATTTATCGAGGAAGGCTATATAATATCACGCTACAACCCTTAAGAGCCGAGTAAAAAGATTATAAAGTCAGAAAGAACGCTAAGCAAAAACGAAGTAATAAATACTCGTAGCACGGGCTAGCGACGGGATGCCACGCAGTGCGTCGGCCTCCGAAATAACACGCGGACGAAGTCGCGGGAAGAAGCTAGTTGTTAATACAATAAATAGTAGGATAATGATAGAAACCATTGAATCGTCTGCAACCTAAGTTAATATTTACTAATGCTTAACGTCCTCAAGTGGGGCTTTTGGCTAAGTACTATCAGCTGTACGGGTCGATCGATCAGGTTGAGCTACTCTTGCCGCGGTTGGTCCGTGGATGGGTGACCATCTTTACACACCAAGACCCGTCCGTGCCTCGGAAAGCACGTTAAGCCGTTGGTCCCGGCTGTCATTTGTAGATCTGCTGCTGTTACGGGTCGTCAGATGCCCGATTTGACAACCAGTCTTACCAAGAGTTATTGTGTTACTTATTGGGTTGTGGAGGTCAGATAGGCAGTCGATCCATGTAAAATACTGATATTCAGCTGCATCTGGTTAGACTGGAAGCCAACTCCAACATAGCTGGGAAAAGGCTAGGCAGATGATAGTTTAAAATCCTCAAATCTTAAACAGTAAATAACGTAACGTAATATCTATGTAAACGATCATTTAACTCGAAGCGGATAGTACCGAGGTTAGTGAATGTAAGACCAAGGAAAAGGCACTAGACCTCAATGTAAAATGTAACGCTCTTTAGACGAAGGTTATAACAGTTTCCGTAAGTCAGGGAGGGAAATAACGTCCCAGGATATGCTTTTAATCTGTACTTCCTTTTGAAGATAAATTATTTTATTTCTGTAAGTAGGCTTTTACAAACACTTTTACACGTCAATCATATTTTAAAACTAGATGATGTCGGCGTTTCGTATCTGACTACTCTGAGAAGAAAGGCCGAAACAAACTCAGAGGTCACAGTCTCTTTTAAAGTCCAGACATAATCTTGGTCAAATCATGTGAAGACCATGTAGATTGGTGTCTGAAATGGTCTTTTGAAGAAAGAACCACACAGATTGAGTAGACCTGTCCATTCAGTGCACGCATTTGTCAGATCTTGTAGATGTTATAATTATGTTAGAAGAACACACACTAACAGTAGCAATGGGTTTTATTTTGACAGTTCAACAACATTCATTGCGTTATTTAATTAATTAAACTGTATGCACAAGTAAAAAATACTATACAAAGGCGAACTTAATACCTGAGGCATTTTCTACCAGTCAACCTTAGGTGATGCAGAGAAAAACATGGTAGGTGCAAGATAGGGGATAGACAACTCGAAAAAGAATAAATACTAATACATACATATATACAGAACGTATTTATGTTATTGAGCAGATACATTTTTCGTACATGAAGCAATGGATTAGCAATATCCTTCAAAATCAGAGGCCCTAGTATGAGTTTATTTTAACCATCTTGACTTTACGCATCGACCGCGTTTAGAGTTCCGATTGGCCCTTCACCAATCGGAGTGCTCCGGAGAAAAGCACTACTCCATTTCCTCCCATGGGTGTCGTAAAAGGCGATCACCATACTGCGATCGCCAACCCGCCTGCCAAGCGTGACGATTATGGCAAACCCCCCCAATTGGGAGAGGCTTATGTCCAGCAGTGGACGTCTTTCGCCTGAAATGAATGTTGAAATGAGGGCCTGCTGGGGCTGCTGGATGCTTCGTAACTTATCCTTGAGATGCCTTAAAAGCTGTAGTTTGCTATAATCTGCTAGGAACCACAAGTGATGGTCCTGTCACTAACCTTCAAACGTTAAACTATCTGCAGTTTTTCAATAAAACGAACCGCTCTATTCTCCCGAGTGTACTAGGACACCAGTGGGCGGCAGAATGTCGGCGACTAATTTCGCCGACCAGTTTACTAAATCGAACACAATTTTTCAATTAGCACCGACTTTGGCCGCCAGTTGGCGGCGTAACCCAATTAATTGACCACTGGGTATTGAGGCAATGATTTTTAAATGATTCTGTAGTGTTTTAAGTGAATGGCTTGTGTAGTTTCTTTTAATGAATTGTCTCTTCAATGGTAGGCGGAGTTGAGTGATTTATATCTTCAGCAGATATTTCATTGTAAAATAACTTTTAGGTTATTGAATGAATTGTTGTTTTGCGATTATATTCTGTTACTAGCTTCTGCCCGCGACTTCGTCCGCGTAAAGTTTTGCCCCCGAACCACCCCGTCGCATCGCTTTTCCTGCCCGCGCTATTTATTACTTTATTTTCGCTTAGCGTTCTTTCTGACTTTTGTTTGGTTCCTTAGGGTTGTGGCCTTCCTCGATAAATGGGCTTTCCAAACACAATTAATTTTTAATTCGAACCAGTAGTTCCAGAGATTAGCGCGTTCAACCAAACCAACAAACTCTTCAGCTTTATAATATAATATGAGTGTAGATGTTTAGCTCATCGGACCTGTGGTCGCAAGCGCTACTGCTGACCATGATGTCTTGGGTTCAATTTCCGGGTCGGGCAAAGTGTTATTGGGTTTTTCCAGCTGGAATTTCTCAGTAGCAGCTCGGAGTCTGGATTTGAGCCCGGTAGATGGCTCGCCCCCTATTACATGGGACTTAAATATAATATAATGTATATTATAGGTTCCAAAATAATTGTTCTTAGAGCATTGACAATATAACATTCTGTAACAACCTTCACAGATTTTGAGGAAGTTTTAATTATTCTAGTCAGTGTCAAAATAATGCTTTAAAAACTTTAATTGTCCCATAGAACATAAGACATTGAGACAAGAAGCACGTCCAAAAGTTGCCAAATACAAGTCCATAAACAAAACGACTTTGACCAGAAGTCGTAAAAATTACTTAATTTGTTTAAAGACGCGACGAACTATTAGGCGCTGTTATTTTTCTACCGATGTGCGCCATCATTGTTTGAGTAAGCGATATATTATTTGTGTTGGTTGTGAAAACTGCCGTATTGGTTGTGTTCGAGTATAGTGCTACTTTTCTTAAGTAAAGAAACTGGCATGAATGGTGTGGGTAGCATGCGAATTGGAATTTATGTTTCCGTGAAGTTTTCAAACTTAACTAAATGTTTTAGCTTTTTTATTGGTCTTAATAATCGAGTCTTCTCTTTAAGAGAAGTATGGAAAAAAAAGATATGGTACGCCGACCACGAATAAATTGCGATAAGGGCAGGAGAAAGATTGTGAGGATGAATCAGGTGTTCTCTAATTTTGGTCCTAATGTCGGAAGGATGGATCACGGCCAGAATTAAGAAATGTTGGCCCCGATTTTTGTTTGGAACAGGCGAAAAAAATACAATTTAAAAAGGTAACTTATGAATGTGAACTTTTTTCTTTGTTGGACACAAAGTAGGTTTTTTTTTTTCTTATAAAAAAGCAAATTGTGAAGGCCCCGGGAAGGACCAAAATAAAACGGAGTTGCAAAAACACGCGATTGACAAAAAAGCTTGTTAAGATTCCAAAACCTGAAGTACTACTTATATTAATTGACTGAAAACTGTTCAAACAAACCGTGTAATAACTTTTGAATGATGTACCAATAACGTCTTAAGAACATTACCATTTGAATAAAAACTGCGAATAAATAATTAACGATTGCTGAATTTATATAGAATAATTTGTCATCGTCTGTGGCACAATACAGCGATTTTCCACCTCATTATATACAGTAGGTATTTTAATGAGATAGCACACTTGACAAAGACAATTCTGCTGCCTAGTTGTAACCAAGCTCTTATTTCTGCTGGATAAACCATATTAGGCTGTCTACACTGCAATATTAAGTAGGCTTCTTGCCAAAAGGGTAATGCGCATAGCCAATTGACCTCTTCGATCGGAGCGACTGCCTATCTGACCTGCACAACCCAGTAACTGTATATTACGATACCCCTTGGTAAGACTGTCAGACTTTCGGGCTTCTGACGACCCGTAACGACTCAAAGATCCACGAATGACAGCCGGGACCAACGGCTTAACGTGCTTTCCGTGGCACGGAGGAGTCTCGGTATGTAAAGATGGTCAACCCATCCACGGACCAAACCCGGCAAGCGTAGCTTAACCTGATGGATCGAGCAGTGTGGCTGTTATTACTTAGCCACGAGCTCCTCCCTCAATAACCTCGAGCACCTCTTCGATCTGATTAGGGGAGTAGATATATAGATATATAGACATTTACACGTCAATAATATTTTTTTATTTTATTTTATTTTTTATAATCACTACAAAACCGATCACAAAGGACGTATTTTTTGCTTAGAACGAAAACAGTGCAGAAATGTTATATGAAATCTCATTGTTGCACAGTTTTACATTAATGCACTGTTTTTTATTTTTTATTTAGTTATAAATTTAGTTAGAGGTTTAATGTGTCTCATTAAGTTTAATATAAAATGTATGCATTAGATCAAAAAGATACTGGCTGAAAATAAAAATCGGCTGAATAAAACCGACTTGGTGAAAAAACTTTGCTTTCATCAACTTGAGTTTTTATTTTGAGTAGCTATATTTTATCACGTTAGGTAGATTAGTAGTTGAAAGAAAAGAAGATTACACACCTTGCTAAAGTGAGAAATTAATGCACTCGAGTTATTACATGTTACACGAGTGCATTAATAACTCACTTTGTGCTCGATGCAACAATCTATACCTGAAGTCTCTAATTCAGATAATTTATGTAAACAAAGTAATGTCAAGAAATGTCACTGTCAAAATGACAGGACAGTGGTGCAAAACATTTTATCATTAAATGTTTTTGTAAATAATCATCGATAAAATTAAAGTGAATTAATTATAAGAACTATGCAAACAAAATACCGTTGCCAAACAATGTTTTTTGTAGTGTGTCGGAGACACGGTATATGATAGTCATAATCAGCCCTTATAAGCCCAGTGCTAGACGTAGGCGTCCCAAAATCGATTTCCAATCGAAACAGTTTACAGCCGTGTTCGTCCAAAATGTGGCTAGATATGCTACTTACAATATGAATCTATTTATGAGAGTTATAATATTAGTGTTGTTGAAGATTAAAAAATGTGAAAATGTTTGGATCTCCTGCATTGTTACCAGTATCATAAAATATTTTATACCAGAAAATCTCCTTTTATTAATAAATTTGTTTAAAACAGAAAATTTATAAAAATAATTACGGTATGATAATTTTTTAATTATTATTTCTTAAAATCAGTACTTAAAAGAAAATAGAACCTCTTTTTTTGCATTTTTATGTGAATTACCATTACGAAGATATTTTTTTGTTGTGTTATCCCCGTTGTTTACATAAATTATCTGAATTTGAGACTTTGAGTATACTATAAAACTAGCTGAGTTCGATGTTTCCTATCCGTGCTGTGAAAAGAAACAACGAAAAAACTCAGAGGTCCAAGTCTCTTTTAAAGTACATCCATAATCTTGGTCATATGTGAGGACCATGTAGATTAGTGTCCAAAATGGTCTTTAGAGGAAAGAACCACACAGTTATAAGTGGACCTGTCCTGTCAGTGCACGCATTTAGGCTCCCGTACACAGGCGCGACGCTACAATTATCTATGAACAATTTCGATGAAAACTTTATGGAAATTGTTCTACCAGAATCGCGTTTAGTCAGTCATCGTGTAGCTCATCAACTCAGAACTCGTTGCGAGCCAACCTTGTTGTCTTAAATTTAATATTCATTCATATTGGCAGTTGTTTCAACTCTTATTGTGATATGCAGTGACGTGTTTTGAAGTGGAGAGAATTGAATTATTTGTGATGATTAGTTATGGATGGAGCGGTGTTTTGTCTACCGAAACATATGTTGGTAAACTTTTGTGGAGGACGAATTGGATTGCGCAGTTATTTTTGAATTATTTGGGGGTCGAAGGATGCTTACTTACCACATTCTAAATTAATCTATATTTTTGACGGACGGAATTGAAAATTGATTACTTTAGTATTTGATATAAATTGGATTTAGTAACTTGCTTAACTGAAGTAGTACTGTAAAAATAATTGAAAAAGAACTGTTGGCGACTGGCTGGGATGCCACCTTTTTTTTTAAGAGCCAACTACATTTTTATTTTTATTGACGTTTATACTTTTAGAATAGTAGAAATGTTTTGTTTTAAAGTAGTTGTCAAGTGTCAGTTTGCCTTGTACATAGTTTTATCCAGTTATTATTGTTAATAAATAGCAGATAATCATATTTTAAGTGTTTCCATCATCCTCCAATCATATAAAATACCTACAGTCCATTTGCTCATCAACAAGTACGGTTTCAATTTAAAAAAAAACGTCTACCTTTATCTCGTCAATCGTATAATGGGTGTAATTTCAAACGATCACAAAAAAAAAACGAACTATTCAAATATAAATTTTATTATTTAATTTATTTTCAAAGAACTGAACTTTTTTTTTATTTATCATGTACCTATCGCATTTATTAATTTTTCTGTCATTACTTCACTTTTCATTCTTTTTACCAATTGTGGTAAGTAATTTTTATTTTATTCTAGGTACGTCGTCTTCACCTATAATTATTAATTAATGTATACAAACTATTGTTAACATTTTAAAAGAGTAAGTATGGAGTTTCTTGCCCATTCTTCTCCATACATAACTACCTTTTGGAAGGCGCAACTAGAATCAATTAACTATTCATGTAATTTTTGACGTTCAAAAATGCATCTTCGTGCCTATTTGAAATAAATGATTTGACTTTGACTTTTCTTAGGTACAATTTTCAGAAATTGTATATAATATTCGGACAACCAACTACTGAATTTATGAGAAACATTTTGTTTACATGAATAATATTAAAGACTTTTCCTTGTTTCTTTAGAAATTAATTAAGTACTTAGATATTGATTAATTAATGAAATGATTAAAGTGCAGAATTTATATAACTACTAGCTGCGCCCCGCGGTTTCGCCCGCGGGAATATCGGGATAAAAAGTAGCATATATGTTAATCCAGGGTGTCAGCTACCTCCATACAACATTTTATCAAAATTGGTCGAAGCGTTTGAGCGTGAAGAAGAGACAAACATACACACACACTCACAAACTTTCGCTTTTATAATATTAGTGTGATAAACATTATCTTTGATATTTCCAGAGTATTGGCGATTTTTGCGGACCTCTAAATTTTGGAACAATTATCCCACATAGGGGATAGTTGCGTAATCCATGTAAATTACGTTAAGGATAGATGCCCCGTCGAGAAAGAGGACATTTATCCCGCCAAAAACTTTGATCGCACCTAGCCGTCCGATGTAATCGCTCAGAGACATGCAACACGGTCAACTTAGTTGTAGTTGCAGAGTCTCTCGATAGATAAATATAATAACATGTGTTTCATTCGCGAAACTATAGTAATTGCAATCAAGGCAACTATAACCCCGGGGCGACTATCCGTAAGTTTCACAAATATTTATATGGTGTAACACATTTTTATATTTGACTTCTCTGCCAAATAACATCATTACACGACAATAATTACACTTGTTACAAAATGCTCAATCTTTTATAAATTATGAGTATTTTTACATTTACGAAATATTGTGGTAAATAAAATACGACTGGTTACTGTGAATTTAGAAGAACAATACGAAGGAGACCTACTTCGTGATTATTAAGTCATTCGAGGCCTTTGAGAGGATGTAGGTGGCCTTTCACACTTAACCTTTTTATTCGGACGAAAGCAGGATTTAAATAAATTCTCAGTAAAAAAAAAAACATCGTACATATAGCTGTTATTGGTTTCATTTGCGAAACTCCAAAATTCTCTCCAACTGTCTTAGCTTGGAATGAAGAATTTTTCTTCTAACAGACCAAAGAAACCGACGAGGATTTTCTATTTCACCCTACTATTCAAATCAAACAATATTTTATCCGTAGGTTTCAAGACTTTCATACTTTTTCAACTTCTTACAAATTATTCTTGGCACATAATAAAATTCAGCATTACTTAGTTTTGGGATTTGAAAAACGAACAATGCATCGAAAATCCGGACCCTATCATGTCATTGTCTGCGACCTTAGTTTAGACTCTTTAGAGTAGGGTTCCACTGACAGCGAAATAATTTATAATAAACTGGCTTTTATTTTTACGATGAAATTGTGTTTTGTTTTGTGCTGCGATAAAATACAAATAAGTAGTTATGTGTCATAAAAGTGTGGTGCTTATTCCAAATTTCCAAAATGTTTATGAATGTTTTTTTATTTTTTATGCATTTCATGCACAAAATGTGGGTTACAAATTGTTTCGTATATTGACTAACAAAACATACGCAATTTAAATCTCCATTGTTTAGTCTGCTTCACAGATAAACGCTGGAGTTATTTGATAAGATGAATGATATCTGATTGTATTTATATTTTATAAAATATTTCTAATTTCTAATTCACAAAAAAAATACAAATAATATGACAATCGCATAGTAAAACGAGTAAATATTGGCAATGAGCCAGGAAGAGTAAATTACTTTGTCATTGCGTAGTTTGTAATCAGATTATTAATAGTTTTAACCAGATTCCGCCTTATTCTAGATGAATGAATCGTACACGTGCTTACCGATGATTTCAGATAACTGGCAAAAGGCCCAGAAAAAATACGTAATGGGTTACGATTCCGCATCGAAATAATTTCTTTATGACGTCTAGAACGTAGATCAATCACCTCTAACAAGTTCAAAACTCAATTAACATTACAAGAAGAATGAACTTGATCAAACGAATCATCTTTATAGGGGATCACTCTTTCAATCTGCTAGTCCATCCACTTGAGCAATATAATTATCCAGTGCTTACAAAACCTTGCTATTATCTCCGCTGCAACTGGCACCCCAACCTTACGATTGTTCGCCGTTTCCCACGGCCGAGTTGGTCAGTGTGGACGAAGGTCGTCCGACCTTGGATTTTTGTCTGCAGTCGGGATGTAGCTCACTGTGCGATTTGGGGTACTTACTCGTATTGTTGGAAAACCTGTTTTGTAGTATAGCTAGCGTGTGAAACTTGATTGCAAGGAAGTTCGTTTTGTGTTATTATGTTTTACGTATACACACAAACGTAACATGGGTCCTTAACCAGCTTGGTACAATATGTGAAAAATAATTTGTAACTTTGACATACAGTTTGTGCTATTTTACCAATGCGCACTAAAATGAGCTCTATTAGGGTAAGATACATAGACAACACTAAGTGTCAACTTACGCTTCGATCTATCAAAGTCACGCTAAAATGCACTGCGTCTCGCGTTATATTATTAATTCACACCTTCTAATATATAAAGAAAAAGATAATAAACGTATATATTAAAATCCTTAGAACGGCCTTTCTTTTGATACCCCCAATAACCCTAACACTTTTGACATATCAAAGCGTAAGTTTGCGCCAAGTTTTCTCTACGTATCTTACCCTAAGCCTAATCCAAAATCAATGTAAGATTAAGTAGAGATACCTGTAGCTTCGTCATTTTTATCGTTGAAATATATGATACCACAATTTTTTCTTAAGCTAACTAACAGTTCTTTATCAATGCTCTTCTCTATTCCTAACGTGTGCGCAAGAGCCGACAGCCATAGTTACGAGGAAAACATATTTAGAACGAAATATTTCACTATAATCAGCCATTCTTATTCCGCACAACTAGTTCTGCTGGCTAATGGAGCGAGGGTTGCAAAAAAATCTAGATTAAAATCGCCATTGTGTTATGCTAGAGATTGCGCTCGAGTTTGTCCGTGAAATTGCTCTGACGGACCCAGATTTTATTGCGAATTGCAAAATATTATGATTGCGGATTAGGTAAATAGTTTATGTAATGTAATTAACCATTCCTTTGTGGTTATACTGTAAGATGCTAATGATTTCTGTGGATTTCAAACTTAGGCCATGTTTTCGGAAGCGATTAGGAAAATGGTAACAAATCGTTGATTACTCATGCTCTATGCATCTATCTAATATTTCGTCGTAGCGACTTTTAAGACCTCTTATGTGTAAAATTCAACTTTATGAGAAAATCTATATTTTAAGCACCAACATTTTATTAGGAAGCACATTGTAGATCTTGAAATTGGTAAAGAAATGACGATTAAATCGTCGTACACACATTAGAGTTTTTGCATTCGATAGAGCTTCAAAATTTGAAAAGGGCGTGCGTAAAAAAGTGATTTTGCCAAAAGTGACACATAAGAGGTCTTAAAGTCGCAACGACGATTAAAAAAATCTAAATATCAAATCTGTAAAAAAAATACGCAGGCTTAAGATACACGTGCTGTTTTTTTATTATTTTCAACTTGTATAAAGTGATGTAGACTGTGAAATTGTGGCAGATTAAATAGTATTTCTAAGTAATGAGTTGTATTACAAGGTCGGCTTGGCAGTCGGTCGATAACCTTACAATCTTAGCAGCGGCCTATAAAAGAAAATGTCGTCTAAGTCCAATGAGTGCATTAGAATTTTTTGTAGTTTGCAGAGAATTACGTTCAAAATCCCTTTTCCTATTGAAGTAGCCCCAAAAAACATCGGTTTTTGTATACTAAAGTCGATTTATTCGCTTACTTTGTCGAATTGTATCGATTATCAAAACCTGTCAATGATTCGAGTCACTTACAACTATTAAAATTGGATACGAATACAATTATTTGTAATTGCAATTAATACGATACTTCGGAGTCAAGGCTCCTACAACAAGGCGCTTTTTTCCAACACCACCAACAAATATCGTTGATGTATACAAAAATGTATACAATAACTTAACAAATTATATACTAAAACCTTCCTCGAGAACCACGTTATCCATTGGTGAAAACAGCATGAAAATCGGTTCAGTAGTTTTTAAGTTTATCGTGAACAGACAGACGGACGAACAAACGCGGCGGAAGACTTTGTTTTATTATATGTAGTGATGTATACACACATAAACCTTCTGCAATAAATTCACAAAATTATAGTAAAACCCGCATCAAAACTCAAAACCAGTTACGTAGTTTAGAAAAACAACGCGGTCACACAGGACAGACCCGAAAAGCGATTAATTTATAATATGTATAGATTTTACGCCAATAGACTTAAAACTGCGCAGTACTATATATATGCTTATGTAGTAGGTCCCTTTTAAGCTATATAAAATGTTTTGCAGTTATGAGATGACAAATTGACGCTTCTCGGCCTCATGATGAAGGTCGGTTACGATTCGAGATTAATTCGATTGAGGCTGAATTCTTGATTTATTAGTCGTTTCATTTATCTTGATTACGAGTTACAAGGAGGTGGGATATTACTTTTTAACCGACTTTAAAATAACGGCTTATTCCACAAATCCCCCCTGAGAATCCCCCTTAGGAGGAAAAGTGGAATCTGAAAACAGTCTAGAATTCACCCCTGATAATCCCGCTAAGGGGGGAAAACTAGAATTGAAAAAAACAAAAAATAACTTATTCCAAGATCCCCTGAAAGTGATTTGTTTACATTAGGGTTCAGTTTTTTCCACTGAGGGGGATTCTCTCAGGGGGGATTAGTGGAATAAGTCAAAATAACGGGTTTTCAGTTTCACATGTACGTATGTATGTGCGCGATTATCTCGAGAAGTTTTGGTCACATTATGTTAATGGGCAAATAATAATAAAAATTGAAAAGATGGCATGAAAAATAATAACAGTTGAGAATTATATTTTATTTTATCGAAAGTGGCAAGATCATTTTTCAAACGCGAGTTGTTAATAATATTATTCTGTAACGTGTTTCTAAGTTGTTACATAATTTTGTTTTATTATTTTACGGCCGTGACTCTGATCGGTATTGAAATAAAACAATAATACTTCACCAAATAAAATATGCATGGTTTTATTATTCAAGTTTTTTGTAAAATCCATACCTACCTGCCAAAGTTTATGCAACACAACTATTATCTCTAATCTTTTTAAATATCTTATACTTAATTTGTTAAAAAATTCTGAGTCATGTATTTACCTAAAAACATTTAACAGTAACAATGTTCCCGTCTAATTTCTTAATAGGTCATTAATTTAATAGGTTCTTAACGTGAGAATACAGACAAATAATTAAGTGCATGCCAAAAAGTCTTTAATGTTTGCGGTCGGAGCATAGACACACTTGACTTCAGCAAATGAGGTTGTTCACCAAAGTTTTTAATACTTATTTCGTTGTACAGTTACATTACTTTTTTGTTCAAGGTCGCCCAAATTACCTAAATCCTCGTTCTCATGGTAAATAGTATCATTAAAGCACCTCCTAAAGAACGTGTGAGTCATTATTTGTGTGTGGTAACACAGACCTCGTGAAACGAATGTAAATTATCCGTTCCTTTTGTTTCCACAGGCCGTTTCCAGTTTATTTACACAAATGTGCAAGAAGCTTTCTGTGAAAAACCGAATACAAGTGAATCATACTTTACCGACAGCGTATCCGAACGGATTTTAATATTAAAACGTAACCAAGCATTCCAAATTGAAAAAAAAAAAAACTAACGTTTAATTTAGTGTTGCCATATTAACATTAACAAGCTTTTTTAATACTCGATAAGGCAGACATTTAAGTGAGTAATAACAGAAATACAATCGTGTCAAGATCAATGAGTGTGTGTCAAGGGGTTTCTGCAACTTTCCTTTTGTAGAACAAGCGAACTGGATGACATCGATCGTGATAAAATAGTGGTGAATCGTTTAAATACGACCTCTGTTACCTTACACGGGTTTATTGTGGCTGGATTTTGGCGAATCCTTTCATAATAACTCGCGAAGCGGCAGTGCTCGGACCCTAAACACCAAAAAAGAAGTGCTCACTAAAACAATAATCTCAAACAAAAAAAAAAAACAGTGAAACCTAACCTTAAATAAAAACAAGTGAAGTTCAAAATTCGAATTATGAAAAGTGTGTGTGCGTGAAAATGTCAACACAAGCGTATTACAAGGAGCGACTGGGTTTCGACCCTCAAGAAGCGATCCAAGATGGAGTCAACGGCGGCGGGGCCTACTACGAAGGCCCTCACCCATCGAAACGGCACAGGGGCGAACATTCGGAGGCCCATGATCAAGTTTACGAGGAAAACTTGACCAAATTCAAAGGTACAACATGCTGGGGGTTCTTTATTCAGCAGTCAGGTTCGTGGTGGTGGGATATAGAGAATGCGCGTGTCGCGTGTGTGTAGTACAGTCAGGAGGAAAAATAACTGAATGAGAAAGGGTCCTTAATAATATCTGAACTAAGTCTTAAAAATTATCTCTACATACTCAATCTACTTGCCTTTTTACAACTATGTTGGGGTCGGCTTCCAGTCTAACCAGATCCAGCTGTATTTTACGTGGAGCGACTGCTTATCTGACCTCCACAACCCAGTTACTGGGATACCTCTTGGTATAGTAACCGGCATGAGTCATGGGCACAAACTGACACTTGCGCAGTAATCAATTTTTAGGTCTCTTTGGCGGAATGAAGAAGCCGGGGGGCGCTGCATGCGATTGGTTCGTCAGTCGATACTCGTCGTCTATTGGACTCTCGCGTGTCATTTTTATTTAGCCGAAAGTGGACATGCGCGAGCTTGTCCCCACTACTGCCCACCTGTGCTCACGACTCGTGCCGGTTATTATAAGTGGCACAGACTAAAAGGGTTTTTTCCTTTTTTCTTTTGATGAATACTTGATCAGATATTATAGCCCTTCTAACAACGCGTGACTTGACTAATATTGGTTTGGAATGATTGTTATTAAAAAAGACTGGCTTGTTTAGATGCAACGGCCGTGTTTTAACATTCTTCGCGCGTTCTGTTTAGCTGTGTAGGGTTGCCATCCTTCCGCAAATACGCATAGTTGTAAAATGAGCGGATTTAAAAATGGAAGTTGATTGTTTTATGTGAAACATCTATTGGCGCGCCTTGGCAGTAAAACTGACTCGTATGCCGTTACGGCAAATGGCATGACGCTGTCAGACAGCTGTTGCTATTAAGAGGCTACCGAGCGCACAGTGGCGCCCTCATCGGAGCTTAGTGGCCACTATTTTCCGTTTTAGTGATTACAATAAAACATACCAATTTAAAACTACTGTTTGTAATAATAATAACGTATAGTCTTGTGAAGCACAACTTAACGTGCTTATTTTCTGCATTTTCAATCTAAAATAAAAGAAATCACCAAACAAACGATGAGGGCGCCACTGCGCGCTCGGCGCAGTCTCAATAAGTTCGTATAAAAGCCTGTTTTAAAACAAATAATTCAAGTTCGTTAAAACTAGTTTGAAGTTTTTGTAATTATTATTTGTTGTTGTGTTGCCTTCTTAATTTAAATTCAAATGAGTTAACGACTTTTTAGATTTATAGTTTAAATTGTTATGTTTTTACTAATCATATTTGTGTTGTTTTGGCATGTCTGTTCGTAAATCTGGATTAATGTCGAAGAATAATGTTTTGATTTTGATGTGGGTTTAAACTAATGGATCGATTTGTGTGACTTAAATAAGAAGTCTCATATAAATCATAAATTGTTTTGATGTAAGATGATGACAACATTTTTAGGGTTCCGTAGGCAACAAGGAACCCTTACAGTTTCGCCATGTCCGTCTGTCTGTCTGTCCGAGGCTTAGCTCAGAGACTCTGAGGCTGAGGCTACATTAGGCCGCGACGCGACCTGCGTCACGTGAGCGATTAAAACAAATAAATGAATGCTCACGTATATGGCTACGCCGTACATCAAATATTACTAGCGATTTTTGATTTCTTTATGCGATGGGAACAACATTACTGGGCCTCAAGTCTGCTATTACAATAGTGTCAGAATGGTCTCTTCATTGTGTGTTTTTGACAGATTTGCCATACAAACACTGTCAAATACTCACAATGGCGAGACCATTCTGACACTATTGTAATAGCAGACTTGAGGCCCTGTAATAACGGCATCGGCTACATCAATATATCAGCGAATTTTTTTGCTCCACACTAGGAATTTCTCCTGTATCGTGGGTGCGTTTACAAACATTTAAACTCACATACACAAACAGCCAGACCCGGAACAACTAATTGTAGGTCATACAAATATTTGTTCCGTGCGGGAATCGAACCCGCGACACGCAGCGCAGCAGTCAATCGCTTAACCACTGCGCCAACCGTGCCGTCGAATTGAAGCAAATTTATTAGAAAATTTCTCATTTGCACGATTAGTTCAATAGTGCTACTAAATACGAGTATGCGTGTGGCTACATTATGCGTAGCGATTCATGCGGCTACACTATCTTTTTTATAGTGTAGACGCGTGAATCGCTCTTGCTAATTCGTTGTGTAGCATGTGTACTGTAGCCGAATATACGCCGGATTTTCGCTTATAATGTAGCCATACCATGTTTATTACGTTTCGCTCGTCCAGTTGCATAGCAAATCGCTGTCTACTGTAGCCCAGCCTTAGTACTAGAAAGCTGTAGTTTTTCATGGCTATACATATTAATCACGCTCACAAAGTGGTATGATAAAATCTTGAAATAAAAAAAATGTTAGTGTAGGTACCTCCCTTGCACGTAAAGTGGGGATGATATTTGTTTTCTTGTCTATCCCATGGTGTGATGTATTGTCGGATAGGCCGTTCAAAAATATTGCGGGTCTGTGAAAACCATTTTTCGGTTCTGGGATCCGTTTCCTGCCAAATTTTTCATACATTCAAGTGTCTCCCCCTCCTACCAGCTAAATGGTTGTTTTTGGACAAGTGAAAAATTCACGCTGTAGTATTTATAACGAAGTTAAAAGGAAAGTCAACCTACTTACATTTGCAGTTGAAATGTATGGGAGAACATGTTTTTCAACTACAATGTTAAGTTTGTTCTTGGGATAAATTCTTTCCAACTACGGAACCCTTTATTGCGCGCGGTCCGACGCACTTGGCTGGTTTTTATTAATCTACACTTCTACACTAATACTACAAAGAGGTAAAGTTTGTATGTTTGTATGTAGGAGGTAATCTCCGAAACTTCTCATCCTTTAAAAAAAAATCTTTCACCGATAGAAAGCCATAAATAAAAAAATTAAGTGAGAAAAGTGATAAAAAGAAGAAAAAAAAAGAAGAAAGAAGTGAAGTGTCAAAGTGAGAGTCAACAGGCTTCTTCTGGGTAAGCTCACTCCATCATCGACTTTGTCTCTGTCACCCAGACCTAGACTAGAGTCAAGAGCAAACCCATAGTAAAAAGTAGTGCTATAGGATAACTATTTTATAGTATTGTTAGCATCCACGCGGACGAAGTCGCGGGCAGAAGCTAGTCAGTTACATTTTTAGGCCAGATTTTGTGTTTGTTCTATTTAAGTATACAAAGTGGGTAAAGAGCTTCAGTACGACGGACAGCAGGATATAACCCTTCATATGAGATTATAATTACAGAGATAATTAGCAAACCGCTTCAGTATTAAATAATTATGTAGATTACAGCAACATTACGCATCGTTGCTTTTGAAGAATCTCTGAACGAGGTTCAATTTCAGCAGACGTTTACTTCATGAATAGAATTATGTTGTTATTATGTGTCTCAAAATTCACATTCACTTTCAAGAAATACTTTCTTTAAGGATGTAATGATACCAGATTGTTCACGATATGATGTGAAGTTTTTATAAAATATTGATCTTTGTTTTTTTATTGTTTATTATTGATACGTGGTTGTTTTATGCACTATCTGTCAATATACTTATAATTCTATACCGAATGGCTGTGTTTTTCTTACATATTAATAAGAAATCTATCCTGCAGCCTTAGCAGTCGGTAATACAGATGTTGCGACTTCTGCTGCATTACAAGTATTGCAACTTCAATTTTATTTTTGACCCGTTCTGCACCCCAATTCCGTAACATACTGGTGCCGATTCCCTTGTTTACAAACTAAAGTTCAGTGCATCTTTTTCTTTCTATTTCATTAAGAAAAGGACAGAAGATAAATGTTAGTTTAGTCCTGTCAAATTAATCAGCACCTGTCACTACTCCATACAAGTTTAGACGTGATTAAAAACTTGCCGACTAAAATTACGTGAATTTACGTCAAGCGCTGATTAATTTGACAGGACTAAACTAAAATTTATCGTCTGTCCTTTTCTTAATGAAATAGAAAGAACAAGATGCACTGAACTAAAATTTAGTTTAGTTTGTGAACAAGGGAATCGGCACCACTATCAATCATAATCAGAATTATTTTGAAGCACTCATTTGAAGCATCAGAATGATTTTGCTAATACATTGTGTGCGCATTGTATCTACAACGGACTAAGCATCAAAGATCTGATGTCATCCAAATCCTGCATCTGCTTGCCAGGGCCAGTTGTGGTTCCATTGAGTCGGAACCGGGTGCCGCGTAGTTCTCGGTGAGTCGGAACTGTCTGCGGAGTTTCCTCAGTGAATCGGGGTGGTGCTGCGATATGCTCCAATGCGTCGAATGTGGTACAGCACCGGGTTGAGGCTGACTGCTGGCGTCCACCAGGAGAGGGTTGAAGGGCTCTGCTTGTAGACCGGCCGAAAGTGCAGTGTGCTGTGCCAAGGTTGCTGATGAGGCTGAGGGTGATGACCAGGCATGCGCGTCCGCTGCATGCGGTCAGGGGGCCAAGTCTACTAATGTACAAACGTTGCAATGGTCTCTTCATTGTGAGTTTTTGACAGATTTGCCATACAAACACTGTCAAATACTCACAATCGCGAGACCATTACAACGTTTGTAATTTAGTAGATTTAGGCCCCAGGATACCCGTTGAAGCCGTGGGTGCTGGCTGGCTGTGTGACTCGCCGCTCGAAAGCTTGAGGAAGTGGTGATGATGACGTCACGCTGAAGTAGATGCACCAAGGCTGCGCTAATGTCCATATTCGGAGTCACCAGTGTAGAGGTATGAGGAACAGGGTGTAAAGTTCACTCATACTCTATAGAAAAGGGAGGGTCCTCCGACCAGACGGGTGTCATGTCTGGTGGGCAACTGCCCAACGGTTGATGTCGGGATGTTGTACTCGTATAATATATATGCTAGTCGCGCGGTAAACTCTGATTGCGCGATGCAGGTTTGTGATGTCAGGTCTTTGATGCGTAGTTCGCATGTGGCGTTGTAGATGCCGCCACAATGTTACGCAATTTTAAAAATGTTATATTATAAAGATTTATTTATAACGCCAAATCCACATTCACTTTCAAACAAAACTCTCGCCTCTTCAACAATATAATGTTATTCAAGAAAACGTAGACATAATATTTCACATAAGTAATTGTCGGTGACTGTTGCATTCCCACCCACGATAATTTCGTAAACCACTGACTCATTGGGACCTAAGATATGAAAGTCTTACAGTCGAAACGTATTAAGGCGGTACGATCCGCGACTGCGCTGATACAAAGACCGCGCTTACTACAGTATTAAAACAGTATTATAAAATTCTGAAAATCAGGCATGAAATCGCTTTTAATAACACGATTACTAGTTTAACTTTGCTGAATAGAAAAACATCCCGAAGTTACCCCTTTTCGCAATGTACAATTTTATTTATTTGTGTGTAAGTATAGATAAAGCTGAAGAGTTTGTTTGAACGCGCTAATCTCTAAAACTACCAGTATGTTTCTTTTTTCAAGCAAAATTTGCAATTGCACGCGGACGACGTCGCGGGTAGAAGCTAGTCACTGATATTTAGTAAAAGCACCCTGTCTTCGTCATTCCTGTTGAAACCACCTGACATCCCCGTGGTTGACCACTATGTGATTATTGATACACACGGCTACATAGCAAGGTATATATTTCCATTATAAGTTAACCTCTCATTGAACGGAAATCCTATGCAATGCGAGATCAGCTTATACAGGAAATTTATAGCTTTGTGACAACGCCACATGCGAACTACGCATCAAAAAGATCTGACGTCAAAAATCCTGCATCGCGCAATCAGAGTTTGCCGCGCGACTAGCATATATATATACAACATCACGACATCAACCTTTGGGCACTTGCCCACCCGACACAACACCCGTCTGGTCGGAGGATCCTCCCTTTTCTATGGAGGATGAGTGAACTTTACACCCTGTTCGTCATACATCTATAGCTTGATTTGTAGCCGTATGTACTTCGAAAACGTCTACGAAAATCTTGTTTCTGTAGCAGATGGACTAACGTATTTCGTCTTTATTTTAGAGGGGCGTAAGTCCAGAAGTGTTACATGGTGTTAGCCAATTATCGACAGAATCAATTAATTGACTGAGTCTTAGGATTAAACTATTAAAGTGTGTAGGTTTTCTAATTCTCGAGACTTTTAAAGAAGTTCTCTTTAAGGCGTTTAGATGCTTAGCTAATCAAATAACATTGGTGTTGTTACAATGTGATGCAAAATCCAATTACCCGTTATATATTAACGGTTAATTGGATTTTGAAGTTAGTGAAAAATATTGTGTTGTTAATTTTTACTCTGTTTTTTTGGAAGTCAGTTGTTTTTTTTTTTTTGTGAAAAGTTTTTTTTTTTTCATTTTTTGGTTATTAAAACTACCCCACAACTATTCGTATTCCACTTAACAAGAAGTATTATAACATCATCAAGATACACAAAGTGGATTTAAATACGTATTATCGAAGCTTACTCAAAAACAACCCAAGCAAAGTTAATAAAATTTATATGGGACCACCGCGAAAAAAAAAATACACAGAAGAACATAAATAACCTCCTCCTTTTTTGAAGTCTGTTACAAATGGAAATGTTGCAACAATAAATCCAATATTTATTGACAAAAAAATATCAGCACCATCATGTATGAGATAACCGTTATCAGTAAATATCGTTATCTTATCGCCGTGTGTACTAAACAAAGATATAACGTAACGTATTATGTACCAGTTATTAACCGGTTCATTACAGTTGAAATTGTGTGTTACGGAAAATTATGTTTTCTTAATGGGTCGAGGACGAGAATCCTGTGAAGCGTTGTTTTTTTTTTCATAGATATTTTTTAGTGACGAATATCTCAGGTTGTAGAAGCCCAGTCTTTGTTCTTGTGGGTTATGTTATGTATGATGATGATATCTCGGATATCTATGGGCTGTGTCAGAAATTTCTTTAGTATTTAACCGTATATATAGTTCGGAAGCACCCCCAAAAAGACTCGAATACACGAACCTCCGCAGTCTCGGTAGCGGGTCCCATGGAACCCCACAATGACGACATACAACACCCTAAATTGATTATATTAATATTTATTATGCTTCCCATCAAATTTTATGAGTTTGCGTTAGTTAAAAGAGTTGGATTAAAAGCTCATACATATTATTAAGTCAGCACCATAATATCTTCCATATTTAGCGTACAAGTTAATTAATTTACTTTTATAAAATCAAAGTGTATAAATGTGATAATCGCTATTTTCTAATGCTGAACGTTGATGTAAATTCCTGAATTTTATGACGTAATTCGCAACAACCCGTCGAGGCATCTGATATGTCGTATGTCAAAATCTTGTCGAGCGGAGTGGTTAAAGTCAGTCAAGTGTATAAATATACCAACGAAGGTCCATGATGAGACAAACAACATAACGAAAATCCGATTATAATAAAAAAATCGAATTAAATGGGTCATCAATATTGATTAGTCGGTTTCCTTTGAAGAACATTACTTATGTGTAATATGTATTCGTTCTTGGTAGCGGCCGCGCTTCTGTTAAGATACATAACATAAACATATATACCTCACACATTCATTAGGTATGGAATGTGATAGCCTTACCTAATACAAGTTGTCTTATGTACATGATAACCTGGCTTAGGTAATGTTTGCCTGACCCTCGCCTACAAACGATGGCTTCCCTTCAATGGATTAACCAATGATTGTATTTACATTGGAAAATAGCAGCATATTCATTCATAAAAGACTAAAGATTTTTTAATATTTGTGTGCCTTAGTAGCGATACAATTTTAAAACTGAATAGTTAAAAAAATAGAGTAAATTTTGATGTTAATTGTACTTTTATTTTAACTCACAGAACGACTATAACTGACTAATATGTGTTTATAGAGGTATGCGGAGGGAGGATCCTCCGACCAGACGGGTGTCGTGTATGGTGGGCTACTGCCCGATGGCTGAAGTCGGGATGTTGTATATATGCTAGTCGCGCGGTAAACTCTGATTGCGCGATGCAGGAATTGTGACGTCAGGTCATTGATGCGTAGTTCACATGTGGTATTGGAGGTGCCGCCACATGTCAATCTAGTAGAAATAGTTTTTTTGTAAGTTTGAGGATTTTAATTGTATTCCTCCTGATGGCATTGTAATTAATTATCTACTTACGTTTTTTCACAGTCCAGAGTGTCATAAGTCATATTTCAAAACAAACGAAGCACTTGCACTAGCTTGCACTCATTCCATTCAACAATAAACAATTCTTCAATCTACCTTTATCAACTCAGCATACCTACTGCAATCCACTGAAATCCGCTGAATATTGGCGTCATTTAATCTTATTTTTTTCACTTTCACTGTATCACACATATCACTTTCTGTTGCGATCTTCAATTGTTTCTTTTGTAGCTGTGGTAGTCCGCTAAAGCCGTTTCTTCATCACCATTAGCTTTCAGGAGTCCACTTGTGAACAAATTTCTCGCTAATCGTGCGCCATTCAACTCTAATCTCGGCTACTCTCATCTAGCTGCCATCATTATTCTCCTGCCCTTATCCAAATTTATTTGGGATCGGCACAACATGTCTTTTTCTTCCATATTCTCTCTATTAGTCGTCATCTCAGTACTTACCCCCTTCCTTGCCATATTATCTTCTCATCCTGCTAACCATATATATCTCTACCTAGCCTTCTCCCTCCCAAATATGTCCTTCTTCCAGTCTAACAGGATGCAGTTGAATAACAATATTTTACATGGCCACTGCCTATCTGACCTCCACAACCCAGTGACTGGGTAATACGATACCCCTTGGTAAGACTGGTTATCAGACTTTCGGGCTTTTGACAACCCGTACCGACTGTCAAAGATCCACGAATGACAACTGGGACCAACGGCTTAACGTGCTTTCCGAGGCACGGAGTATTCTCGGTATGTAAATTAAACACTGTTATTACTTAGCCACGAGCTCCTCCAGCGTTGAGCCAGCTCCAGCTAACCATATGCTGTTTAAAAACTCCCATTTACCTCACCTTTAAAAATAAAAGCATCATTATGCATATAAATGCAGCAATTATGATTGATGTAATCTTACCATCTCGATTCTAAAGGCCTCACACCGGCCTCAGAAATGATTGTATTGACCCCAAGACATTGGAACGAATCGGTTAATTAGTAACAATCAAGTGCAAATTGATATAACGCTTATAAAATGGCGTATGTTCCCCTGAATTTGTGGGTCTGTGGCAGTTGGTGGTAGAAGAAATTGTGCTAACGGTGTTGGCAATTTTAATCAATGAAAATGTTTGTTAAATTTTAAATTGTTGTAATTGACTGCTTCCTTCTATTTTGTCTGTGGTGTCTGAGATTTGTGAATCAGTAAGATTGATAACGTTTCTGATTGATTGCCCAAGACGAGCCGGACGTAATGGCCCCTCAATGTCGAAGATCTCAAAAAAGAAGTCAAAGAATTTATTTCAGTTAAGCCACATGCACTTTATAATTGACATGGAATCGTAGATGAACGTAGATCGTAAATCTCTATTATTATTTTTTTAATCTGGGACACTTCAAATAAGCATTAATAAATAATTAGCAATGATAATAATTAGTGAATCAGCGAGGTTGGTAGCAGGGTTGATTGACCAAGAAGATTAGGACGTTACAAAAGTCGTGGAAGCTCTTCTACTAGATTTCCTCCCTACATATTGAAGATCTTGTGTTCGCATTCAAATTAACCGTCCAAAATTGAAATTGATACTATTCGATAAAAATACCTTTGTTGTGTGAGTACTAGGGAATTTATTTCTGTGATAATTTGTCTTATAGAGGAATTCCTATTTTTTCCCTGTCTATTGCGGCCCGCCTTTCTCCGTTTGATCGTATTTATTTTTCCTACTTGTTTATATTTATGTATATCATTATCCATCTCATCCTCATTTATTCAGCATTCCGTCCTCTATAAAATTTCTCTATTTACAGAATTATGCGTTACCTTATACCCTGAGCTTTTGTTTATGATGTTTCTCTACAAAATTGTATGAGCGTACTTCTTTCATCTTGTGCCATATAAATACCATTCATTCGTCGGTCTTTACGACTTGTGTGGGATGCAGCCATTAAAGGAGGTTTTAATATATTTCCTTTTATTTCAAACTAGCTTCTGCCCGCGACTTCGTCTGCGTGAAATTTCTTGTTGCCTCGTTCCCCAACCCATTCTCGAGAAATCACAAAAAGCCGTTCTGTATAAAATGTATGAAAAAGTGAATTATCTACACAAAATTTTTTTTTCGTGAGTTTTGCATGTTTTTAATAGTTATTTTGCTAATCGGGGCGGAGACAAATCCAACAAATCCTAGATCACAAAAAACGATCCAGCCATTCTTGAGTTATAAATTGTGTAATAACCCGACTTGGTTTTATATATTTACATTCCAGTGGAAATAATCAATGGTAAAGTGGTGTTATTTATTTATTAAGATGAGTAGACATTTTACACCTACATAACTTGAATACAGATAACTACCATAAAGAGAGGCTTCACCACTTATTTAACAAAATAACTAATTCTCTTGAAACTTTCCTTGTTTAAACTGAATTGCTCTTACTTAACAATATAGTTGTCATCATCTTCCTGCCCTGAGGTACTCCAATTCATTTAGGATAAGCGCAACATGTCTTCTTCTTTATTATCTTCATCGTTCTCCTGCCCTTATCCCAATATATTTGGGGCCTTCGCAAAATATCCTTTTCTTCCATACTTCTTTTATTAATCATCATCTATGTTCATCACTTATGTTTTTTTTTGTCTTCTCTTATGGCTATAAAAGAAAAGTTTTGAATATAAATGTGGATGGCTATCCACATTTATCACGACGTTTCGGTTGCGTACTGTACTTTATTCCTATTCATTATTACCTCATAAGTGATTTCTTGATTCATCTATTAGTTGTCATCTTGGTAGCCATCCCTTTTCTAGCTATATCTAGCTCCTTCCATCTCGCGATGGCTAATAGAGATGATGATCTTAAGAGTACTGTCTTTCTTTCCATAAGACAATGTAGAGTCTAGACTAAAAAAAAAAATGAAATAAATAAATAAAATCTCTAAATCAAACAGGTTGCTAATTTATGTATAATGTATTATTTTTAAGACATTAATTTTATGATAAGTTCAACTCGCACACTGACTTTTTATTTGTACAAAATAATACAATATTTGTGAATATGTGAGCACCTTGTATCTAACACTATTATAGGTTAATTTATTCGTCAATGCTAAATTTTTTATCGTTATTACCTGTTGTGATATAGTAATTTTATTCTAGGTACATCGTCTTCACATATAATGATATAATGGATGTATAGAAACTATTGTAAAACAGTTAACGGTGGAGTTTCTTGCCCATTCTTCTCCATGCGAAACTACCTTTTGGAAGGGACAACTAGAATCAATTTTATTTCCGTGTATATTTTGGCGTTCAAAAGTGCCATTTACATATGTGCCTATTTGAAATAAATGCTTCGACTTTGACATAATCATCTTTTCCACATTACGTCCATATTTTACTTTGCTCTACTCTGTCTATTCTAATGCATATTTATAACACTTTTATTGTCACTTCTTGCTCCTTATAAACATAGTAAATACACTTTACAACAACAACTATCCCTTTGCATAACACAATGTAACATACTTACGTACATATTTATAGTTCAGGAGCTTACAAAGTATGCTTGATCTGATAAACTTTAGGTAGACTATTACTCAAGTCGGGGAGCTGGGCATCGTAGACACAATTTATTAAGCATTTATTTATAGTTACAATGTTTTGTTGGGAATTGTATGAAAGTTGTTTAGTTAGATGTTTTACAAATTGTAAGTTATAAACGTAAGTACCTGGATAGTTTTATCTGTTGAAATGGAAAGGAGAAAAGAATAAATTATGTTTATTATTTATTTTCTTCTTTATGTTTATAAAAGGTTGAGAATTTACAACTTCGGTGCAGTTTCTGTTGTTTATGTTTTTGTGATTTTTCCTTTCTGTATAATTTCGTATAATAAGGGCTGAATTCAGAAAAAAAGAACCATTATCCAGGGAAATAATAATAAAATCAATATAATTATAATTACTTAAATTAAAATCAATGCAGCCTCGTATGTATCATTTTGCCATATTGTCACATCTATATTGAACTACTTGCATTCAATAATAAGCGAACGCATTAAATTATTATTTATTTTTCTTCACAAGACTCAATCCAACAAAATAATAATAACATTATTATAACTTGAGCTACGACTGTCGAGATTAGCAACTAGGTCAATGCAGTACACAATTTGCATTTCTCAAGGCGATAGAGAGTTTTCGACGTAAGTAATTTTCCGCCCACTGATAAGGCTTTGTATAAGGACTCCCACCATCACCTGTCCGTTTGCGCAACTTGATGTCCTAGTTTCCATGTTACCCTGGTACTTGTTTAGGTATCTGGTCGCTGATAGGCTGATAATGTTTTTTTTTTTTTTGTTAGAACTACCGTAACTGTAAGTTGAAGTTAGTTGTGCTGCTGGGGAGTTTGTTGCGCCATTTCTTCTTCCCAGCTAAAGCATTGGGAAGTGTTGGAGGCGGGCATTTTGGGGGACTGTCTTCTGTAATTTTAACGTTCGAAAAGTGCTGATTCTCAGCCTAATCTGATTAAATGACTTTCGATTTTGAGACTTACCCATGTTTTTGTGGCTTTCCATGGAATATCAAGAATTGTAGCATAATATTCCTACATCTACCTGTCCAAATACTATGTAGTAGTCTGTTTTGCAAAACATATTTGAGTTATTTATTGGACATCCGATAAACTATTAATTTGATATATCATCTAGAAAGATGGTCCAGCACCGATCACAAATAAATTGGGATAAGGACTTGCACCCTAATATTGTGTAACACACTCAATCACAATCTGAATGTTATTGAAGGATACTGCTACACTGGTAATCCATTGCTTTATATGTTCGAAAAATCTGTTATGCAATTACCCCGCAGGAGTCCTTTATCTTAATTTATTTGTGATCGGCGCAGTACTTTTCGTTTTCTTTCTTACTTCGTTATCAGCCGTCATCTCAGTGTTCACATCCTTTTTAGTCGTATCATATTTCACACGAACCATCCGTTTTTTCTTTACAATCTATGCCTCTTTTCTTATAGGCCTCCCCACATTCATTCATACTTGTAAATTCGCTAATAAAGAAAAGTACAATAGCTGCAGAAAGCAACTGATGTAGACACAGTTTATACTTTTATCATGAAGCATGACGCAACTATGTTTATCAACATATCAGGTGGAATGATAACCGTTGATGCAATTACTGATCGTTACATTGAGTTCACGTGTAGTGGAACAGGTGCACCAAAGTAGCGCCTAAATGTCTACATACATTGAAGCTAGACACAGACGAACATAATAAAGCTGTACTGAATTCCAACCTAGATCACACAATGCTTGATGTGCTTATGATGCAATCGAAGCGTACAATACATACTTCATGTACTCTATTTTCCTACATTCAATTGCTTGCTTTGCTTCCGTTTTAAATTGACATTGCTTTCGGATACTGTCAAAATGAAAGTGACGCCCTACGCATTATTTCTTAAAATGTCCTATGTTTGTAGGTTTCTGTCAGGATCACGAGATCCCTTGGAGCCTTCCGTCCGAAAACCATCTGCCAATACAATATACATAAATCAATAACGTATTTCTCACACTGAATTGCTGTTATTCCTACATCTTTATTTTCATGTTTGAGGGATATGAAGAACTCAATCATCATTTTTATAAGGTCCAACGGATCTATTTCAAAATTCAGTTAGGCTGGGCCTCAAGTCTGCTATTACAATAGTGTCAGAATGGTCTCTTCATTGTGAGTTTTTGACAGATTTGCCATACAAACATTGTCAAATACTCACAATGGCGAGATCATTCTGACACTATTGTAATAGCAGACTTGAGGCCCTGTTCAGCGGTGCTATTCTGTAACAATCTCACCGTGAACACTTACGTGAAGTGAGCTCTCGATACTGTCAATCCCTAGCAACAGGTGGAATAACATCTCACTTCACCTAACTTGTCACGGTGAGATTCTTACAGAATAGCACTACTGTAAACCAAAAACACTCACATCACTTCACTCTCACTCCATTCTCACCTTTACTAGTGATCATTATCTGCATAGCCTTTTCCCAATTATGACGGGATCTGCTTCCAGTCCAACCAGAAGCAGCTAAATACGAGTATTTTATATGGGGCGACTGCCTATCTGACCTCCACAATAATACGATACCCCTCGGTAAGACTGGTTCGCAGACTCGGGCTTCTGACGACCCGTAACAACAGTCAAAGATCTACCAACGACAGCTGCTGGGGAGTGGTATGTAAAGATGGTCACCCATCCACGGACCAACCGTGGCTGTTTTTACTTAGCCCCTCACCTTTACTAGTGATGACAAAATGTTAGTCACGATTACCTACAGCAACAGTCACGGTTACTTTACCTAAGTTTTCTTCAGAATAAAACTGCAGGATTTTATTATTTTCAGTGCAGTCAGCTGCTAATATTCTGATGACGCAATGACGTAACTTGCCCAGTAAACCGTGTGAATGCCCGCAACTAATGCGAAGTCGTGAAGCATGTTCAATTCAATCAACACGATTGGTGAGAGAGCGATGCACTTGCGTATACTTGTGCAATGCTGGGCAATGCTGGACAATGGTGTATTTGCTCGTGAATGGACGTTGGCTTTTATTGGCCGTAAATTAGAGCAAACGCTGAAGTAGTTGAATATTTTCAGGTTTGTTAGGATGTAAATTCTTTGCCGCCATATAACTGGGTTTGTCATTGGCTTTTTTTTGTGGGTGGGAAATTATCAAATAACTTCTCCCGCTCTGGGCGGAGCGTGTCAAACTTTTACTGACTAAAACCAACCCGTGTGCCTTCAGTTGCCTGTGTGCCAGGGCCATGGTATCCCTTTCAGACAAACCCGCAACCCTGGCAGGCGTTGGCCCTAGCGGACCCCATCAGTTTGTGTGACTTCTCTTTAAGGTGCGCGTGGAACACAATGCGCCATCGACCCGGGCCTGGTCCTTACCAGACGGCAAACTGCCCATAGCTCGCCGTCCGTATGCCCGCGCCTACGGTGGCCAGGAATCGGCTTAGACTCCAGCGGCGACTAGGGGCGTGAGGGCGCCCAGATTGCCTCCCTCACGCGGTCCACCTCCTCCTTCGCGAGTATTATTGCTTCGCAGAAGGAGGGCTGTCATTGGCTGGCATCCCAAAGCAGTTACATCAATGTCCCTTTTCGGTTTTTACATAAAGAGACGTTACGACGAAATAAAATGCTATACTTTATTATTATAGCATTTGTCATTGTTTCTTAATATGCTTAAATAGTTAGTAGCTCCATGTCACAGAGAGGGCATTGCCTGAACTAGGAAAATCTAAGATAGAAATAATTTTAGACTAACTAATTTACTCCTGAAAAAGTATTAAGAATGGATTAAGAAATCTACCCATAATACCCGAACGCGGGGTAAACTTATGCAAAACTCGAAAATGTATCTGAAGGTTATACTGGCTTTAACTGTACTCCACATTTATTAATAAGGGGTTAAGAGAATGAATGGGGTGTTTGTCTGGAAAAATCCTTTTCCGAATTCCTTGCCGACGAAGTCGCGAGCCAAAGCTAGTTGAATGATAAATTCCTAAGCGTATGCAAGAGCAGATGTAACAATAATAAGTGTGAGTGCATCAGTAGCTTATCTAATGCATAGTGTAGGAGTGAACGAGGGAAATGGGTCGTTACTGACTGCAGGCAATGAGCCAGCAACACTCTTGTGTCCTATTGTAATTTGAACCCCAATACATTGGTATACAAGGTTATGAGGCAGTATTCTCGTGTTTATTTTCATATGATAACTTGTTAGAAACCTTTTAAAGATCTATAGGTATGATTATTTTATTTTTTTTCTGATCTTCGAAATTATGATCAGTATTTTGCATTCGGGGGTGGATACGATCGAAACCTCTGCTTATAATAGTTTAGCTTCTTGGGATAGGTTTGGTACGATAGTCTTTTGTTTTTCTCTTTCCGGAAATCGCGTTTGACCATTCCCTGGTGCGTCATTTTGAAAAGAATTTGAAGATGTCTGCCGCCTATAATCTAGGTATTTAGTTTTTGACAGTGGATATCGGTCGTTTTACGTCACGTTTAGTTTATCTGGGATTATCCACTTGCCTTGACCGACTGTCAAGGTTGTGGCCGACGTAGTGACGAATTGGTAGAGAAGAATTCCTCTACCAATTCGATTGACCCTGGTTGCTTATTTTTATTGGTTGTGGCTGTTGAGTGAACGTTTAATGACACATCGTGAATTAAAGCTTTGCAATTTGTGAAGCCAAATATATCGGAGGATAGGTGCTATAGCAGTTACGCTTTGTGGGAGCAAGCTTAGGAGTCCTATGTCCAGTAATAGTGTGTTGATTGTAGAAAGGAGATCACGATTTGAAATTTATGCTTTTTCTAATAGACGTACGGACGTCATTGGAAAATTCTAATTAACCCTTATCTTTAACTTGCAATACAGCTGAGATAGTGAACTATACGTGTTAAAACCTCACTGAAAATACCCTCAAAAGTCTGACTGGCACAGGCGCCGGCGCCGAGCCGTTTGGCATCACTCATCATAACATAATCGCGCTCACATTTGATAATTCAGTCAATTACGTTCGCGAAACTGCTAACAGAGGCAGCACTCGATACCGACACATGAGCTCTTGAGTATAAGTGTGAGAACTCTTATGAAACCTGTTCCCCTGGTCAGTCTTTTTAAGATCTGGTCATTCTTGTATTTTCTTTATTTCTTTTTTATTCATGTTTATATTTAATTAAAATACGAGCTTTTTGCTTGTATAACTTATAACTTTGTCCTAATTATTTTTATTAAATTGGATGCAACTGCACCTCTTGTTATTCTATCATCGCCTAGTACCTACAACCACAGTCTTTTAATGAGATGGCCTGACTATCATATTTAGCTAGGACTAGACGCTATAAAGATTTTTTTTTCATACAAGTTCAACCATAACGTTTCGCTAAATTTATTGCAGAATACAAATTGATCGATGAGCCATATGATTTGGACAAAGCTCCGACAAACAACCAAAAACTAGTTTTCGGAGGTAATAAAAATAACACCATCTTCACTTCACACTTCAATAAAAAGATGTCAGCTATTTGTCAAGGGTATGTACTACATCATTAGGTGTGCG
Source organism: Dryobota labecula (assembly GCA_947523025.1). NCBI lineage: Eukaryota > Metazoa > Arthropoda > Insecta > Lepidoptera > Noctuidae > Dryobota > Dryobota labecula. The sequence goes on from OX383306.1 coordinate 16,420,468, forward strand.
TTGAATTGGAAGTAACATGGGTACAGTAATTGATTTGCTTCCATGTCAACCAATAAGCATGGTTAGCGCCCATAGATATAAGAAAGAAGTTAGCGCCAGAGTAAAATATACTGATGTTTATGTGTGTACACTAAACTTGCTTGTTATACGCATACTGTAGGTTGAAGCTATGCCGCTATAGAATGGGAGTACATATTATCTTAATATCTCTTCGCGTTTACTCCCTCTTTGTATGTCCAAATTGGATCACAAATTATGATCTAATTTGGACATAAAAAGAGAGCGATTTAAAGAGATAGATATATAAATGGAGAGATGTTTAAATAGGTCATGTATTGTTTCTGACTATAATCTGCTGAAATGTCACAGTTTGCGATAAATGGTCGTATTTGTGTTCTTCTTCTTCCGTTATATCTAAACTGTAAATCTTGGTTTCTTATTGATTATACCTAATCTTTATGATGGTCTCGTTAGGTATTGGTATTAACCATATTTGCTGCAAGTCTAATCATTATCCTCATTGTCATCCCAATCACTTGATTGTTTTCTTTAACGACACATCGCACCATAATATTTTCTTCATCAAAACATACACAGACAAATATCTGCAATCAATCTTTCTAATCTATATCCAATATAATCTTAGCTCTAAGTCTGCGACCATACTTGGTCGGCCTGACAGCCTGGTACGCTAAACATTTTAATGAACCATCGCCACGCTTAATTAAGATATTGCGAAGCTCTTCCGTCTCATTCGCTCCTGGTATGTTTAGATAATTTCCTGTTTTATATCTAGGTTCAATTTTGGTCTAGATTCTGCGACTTAGTTTGTTGTTAGTAATTATTACATTTAATTGAACTAGAACGTTAGATAGTTTTTTGTTTTTCTTGTGTGTATTTATTTGAAATGGTTTCTGTTTCTTGTTTTTTCATTCTTGTTAATTTTCTAATTCTAAGATCGAAACTTTTTTGTCTTTGACTTAGGTCAATGACCTTAGTTCATCTTCTCTCAAAAAATCTTTCGATAACTTACCTACCAGTTCCCATACATTTTTCCTATAATAGTTTGAATCTAATAACATTTTTATAACAATGGCAGAAAAAACCCTCTTACAAAAACGCGTATCCAATATCCAATCATTGTAAAAAGTAGACAGTTCCCATACATCAGTACTTCCGATCTAGAAATAATTTGGCAACCAGCCTTGCGCGCCAAAATAGCTCACGTATTAATAGACCAAATAAGAATGTTATCTATCCAGCCCAAGTTTGTTGACCTGACAGCTGTTTAATTCGACCGTGTTATATTGATAGAATAATTTAATGTGCAGTTTTTAAATGGTGATGATGATACTTGGAATTTTATACAGCCAGTGTTTAAAAATTGTTGCAAAAAATGTTTTTGTAAGAATGTTTAATTTTTGAATGTAGGTGAGCCATTGAATTCGATTTGTTTCAATTTTCTCATAAAACTTACTGGATTTTTATTGAATTAAAAATTTTGTAAAAAAAAAACCTCTTAACTAATTAGTAAGCTGTCAATGTGTAAAATGTCATCATTGCTGTCATAAATGGATGGATTTCATGCCATCATCCGCAAAAAAACGGCCTCGCTCCTTAGCAGAATAAGAGGCAGTCACAATAGTATCCTGAAGGCGGTGGTGGCAGACACTTCCTCCGCCATAATAAGGCAGTTTGTGCGAAGACTTATACCATAGTTAGACCATTACCATTTCTCGTTGTGTCTAGATTTTGGATGGTCTTCTCACAAATTCTTCTTTAGTTTAAGTTACTAACAATAGTGATTTAAGTGCAAACATGTTACTAACAATTTATGGATCTTTTGTGTTATCCGAAATAAGATGATTTTATTTATATTTATTTATTATTAAACGGGTATTGTACTGACTGCCGTAAAATTATTATAAGTAATTAAAAAAAAAATGTTAAGCATAAACGTCATGTTTTTTTGTTGTTTATGGTATTTTTTACTTGTTTATTAATTTATATTTCTTTTGTTTTTTCCAGATGAACGTGACGCGATACAAAAGAAGACGTTCACAAAATGGGTCAACAAACATCTCAAAAAGGTAAACACAACGATTGTTTTGTTATCTTTTATCTTTTTATTACTACCAACTGTCACAATTTGCTTATTGATTACAAAAACTTAATTACGAGGTTGAATAAATCGACTATTTAATTGATTATAATAAAGTAGGCTTGACAAATTAATTTGGATTTAATGTCTGCAATGCTGTTAGCTACGCGTAATTTAGTTAATTTTGAATTCGGCAATGAATTTGTATTTAAGGGGGAAGCGCTAAGGTAGCCCGCGAAATTCAAATATTCTTACGTTTTTGTAATTTTCAGGTCAATGGCAGATTGTATGTTGATTAAAGTATTACAATCATTAGAATCAGTAATACAACTCCTTAAGTTAGTATAATCCTTAAATGTCAAGATTTCGGGTGATGTCCTATTCCCCAAGTTCCAAGTTCCCCAAAGCTTTTATTATTAACTAAAAGTTGTACGACTCTGTCTGGACCGAAACCGTGAATGGTACAGTCGCCGAATCAATGCTGACGTACGTTTTGTTACCCCATTGGTTCTTTCACGTAATAAATTCAGTTCCATTGCGGTTGAGGATTCCGGGTGAAGCTTGCTTCCACCTTCGGCCTTATCATCACTTACCATCAGGTGAGATGAAGGACAAGAGCCACCCCGTTTTGGATTTAAAAAAAAAAATACAATACGGGTTATGCCCTAAGAAAATATCTTTCAAAATAAGGTTAATTTTGCACACGTCAATACGTGGATTGGTCAAGTGTGAACTTTACAAATAATTTAATTTTATATTTTGGGGACGTTGGGAATGAATTTATGAATAATCATTTTGGGGAACTTGGAACTTGGGGAGATAGGGTATCACTCAAGATTTCATGAAACAGTCATTTAATATTTAATAGGGTAATATGAAATTATAGAGTGGTATTGATGATTTTAATGATCTTAATTCTATAAATACAGATAAGTGACCGTAACAGTATCAGGTTAGGTCGGTTGTTCATACAACCTGATACTAACCTGCAAATTTCAAAAAACGTAAGAATATTTAAATTTCGTCAGCTACCCTGTCGCCTTCGCCTTAAACGAACCAAACAAGTCAAACATAACTTCCGCTGGAACGAACCAGATAATAAAATTTTACCTTCGTTTTAGAAACAAGTGCAGCCGATCTATTATGTAGAAATATCACTGTGAAACGTAAATGAAGTGAGATTGAAGTGACCTGTCATTCCATGCTAGGGATTGACACTATTGACAACTCACTTCAGCTAAGTTCTCACGGTTAGATTTTAGGGCACGTCTAAACGGGCAATATGTGGCTGCAGCACAGTGGCCGGCAACATTGCCATAATTGCAGATATATTGCAGTTATACATGGCCCTTCTTTTTTTTTTTGTGGGAAATTATCAAATAACTACTCCCGCTCTGGGCGGAGCGGGAGAAGCGTGTCAAGCTTTTACTGACTAAAACCCACCCGTGTTCCTTCAGTTGTCTGTGTGCCAGGGCCATGGTATCCCTTTCGGACAAACCCGCAACCCTGGCAGGATCAATACATGGCCCAGACATAAATTACTCAGCCATAAGCTGTTATAAAATGTTTTTAGATGGTCGAGCAATAGTTGAAAATAGTACCGGCACACATTGCCGGGAAAGTATAGCCCGTTTAGGAGCGCCTTTAGGAATACTTTTTGCTTAGGTAACTGATATTTCTCTGAATCTTAGAATTAACATAACATTACGCCTGTAATTCCCGAAGGGTTAGGCAGAGGTGTACCTCTATAGTACGCCCACATTTCGCCTTGTTATGTTTAAATCCCGTGTAAGGCGAGCTTATTGCCACCATCCGGCACACATCCAGAATTTTAGCTATCATTCTTTGAATTCTATAGTTCTCTAGGTATAACAGTGTTTTTCGGTCTGGACAAACTACATGTAATCAAATCTGTGCACGCCTGTAGAAAGACGAATCTGTTTACGCACAATCGTCACGTGCGCCAATATTTTGTAACATGCTCTAAACCACTTACACGCAACATAAGTGGTCGATTTGGCGCCTCCACCACATAGGCAGTAAACGGTAGTGCAATATAATTCGTACATCATAAAAATCGTTTTATTATGATACCAAAGTTTTATAATGGTCATCATATTAGATACCTAAATATATCCACTGCTGGATAGAATGCTCTACCGTACATCATCAACCCTAACCACCGTCACTTTGACCGGTTCTATTTTATTTCTATTTTATCTTAATTTTCATTGTTGACATTTTTGAAATATTTTATTAATTTAGTAGGTACATACTTGTTTTGACATTGCAGTTTTTATTTGAAATTTAATTAACTGTCAGTAGAATATTATATTGATTTATCCAACAATCTTCAATCTTTCTATAATTTTTATTTGATATTGTGAAATGAATAATGAATTAATTCAAATTGGTACATTTGTACGCCTAATGGCAAAGCATAAAGAACTTGCAAAAATGTAACATCTCACACACCTGTGTATCTGTAACCTATGTTTACAAATAAATAATCTGAATCTGTGCTCCCGTATCCAGCGGATTCCTGCGGCTTTCACGAGATCATCGATCCACCTTGTGGGAGATCTTCCAGCGCTACTTCTTCCGGTACGTGGTCGCCACTCCAAAACCGTTCTGCGACCAATGTGCCTTGCGCACTGCCACTTAAGCTTAGCAATTCTTCGGGCTATGTCGGTTACTTCTGATTCGATCACGTAGGGAAATTCTAAGCATAGCCCTCTCCATTGCCATACATCACCACATTGTGATAATATTGATCACTTCACGACTAATGCTTCTTCTCATACTGAGAAGGAACGAGTACCTATTACTTATTCACTACGCTTGCTTGATTGGCAATTTCAAACCGCTTTTGCTCACGTGGTTTTCCTTCACCGTCATCTCCCAACTATTCTTCGCATTTACCCAACTATGTTGGGGTCGGTTTCCAGTTCAGTATTTTACATGGAGCGACTACCTATCTGACCTCCACAACCCAGTTACTGGGTAATACGATACCTTGGTAAGACTGTCAGATTTTTGAGCTTCTGACTACCTGTAACAAAGTGTCAAAGATCTACAATTGACAGCAGGGACGTCAGGGTAGGGGTCTTGGTATGTAAAGATCGGTCAGCCATCCACGGACCAATCGCGGCAAGCGTAGCTTTACCCGATCGATTGACACGTGCGACTGTTATTACTTTGCCACAAGCCCCTCAGTCAGTGATGGATGAATACAGTTTGACTCGCACTGACGCGACTCCCGCTTTAGACATGGGACATTTCCTGCCTGTGAACATACTCGTAAATACATCCCGTTTCTCATCCCGCACGGGTTTTGTCTCAGGCTGATTTAAAATCGTGTAAATGTGAATTTAAAAAAGTTATATCATTCTTTTGTAGATACTGTTATAGCGCCATAATCACTTAGTAAATCCATCGTGTGCTATAAATTGTCACTTTGGCGGAGGACAGACGTCAATATTCATTGAACGGTCGTGAGCCGCGTATAAACGTTCTCGACTGTATAATGATCTGTGCCGTACTTGTAGACGCACTTGACTTAGTTCTGTTGACGTGCCGTGACGTTAAGGTGTATACTTGTGACTGTATGTCTGTATGTGGTGAAATTTTGTGTGCCAGGATAACTCAACAACACACAGAGAATAGCTACTATAGCTTTAACTTTCTGACTGGCTCTGAACTCCTTGTTAGTTCAAAAGTTTCTAGGCTATGACTGCCACCGGTCCAAAAGCGCATTCCTTTAAAACATATTATCTCGTGACTGAGAACGAATTATGAAAAACGGCTCAATCAGCTCCCTCGATAAGTGTGTCTAGAATTTTCTTATACCTTTTATAAAGTTTCATATTGAGACACGAAGCAACTAAATACGATCTAGAGGAATGTGGCCGTTTTTCTATAGATCGAATTTCTACCAAACTGCGACCCGATGCGAGACAGAGCCTCAGCGCTGGTTTTCAGCGACAGCCGCCTTTGACGTGATGACGTCAATCGGTGCAGCATGTAATAAGATAAAAATAAGACAACTTATGTGGTAACCTTGGTGACCAAGTATCAACTATTGAAAAAAACAAGAAGGATAAAACTAGGGTAGGTAACTAACTTGATGGACGTACAGAACTGATTGAATATTAGAGAAAGTACTCTCACTGTTTAATAAATAAAAATACATTAAGCACCCAAACTCTTTTTTAACCAAACCCGTGATCTGGTGGTAAGACCACCTGTCTCAGACCTTAAGGTCCTGGATTCCATTTCCAGCGGGGGCAAAACAATCTTCTCGGGTTTGTTGGTGGTAGGACTTGTTCTAAGTCCGCCTGGCTAGCTACCACCATCTTATCAAAGTTTGTCGCTATAACAACAATGTTAACAGCATTGTTGTGTTTTTAGCGGGATTTACTTAGTTTCGGCAGTTAGTGGTAAGATACCACTAACTGCCGAAACTAAGTAAATCCCGCTGTGGAATGACTGAGGTTGAGGATTCCGGGTGAAGCTCGGTTCCACCTTCGGACTGATTATCACGTACCATCAGGTGAGATGAATGCAAAGAACTACCCCATTGTGGTTAAAAAAAGAAAAATACCTACACTTATGCCTACATGGGCTGAGCACTGATGAAACGTCAGAAGTTAGGTGCACAGTTCCAAATTCGTCGATTCCTATTAAGAAGAGCCGGGAGGAACCTACATATTTGCTCTTTTTAAAATAGTTGGTCTTATAATGATTTATCCCTGCACGTTTGAAAGAATATCAGCTCATTCACTGCCACGTGTACTTCAGATATGTATTCCCCGTGACAAACATATCATTTGCGTTTCATAAATTTTCATGAAACTCATATCCGTGATCGGATCATCTGTTTAGTATATTTGAATGCGTTAATAGCTACGTGTGAAGCATGCTCATTTGGATCATCTATCAATCAACACAGGATGTAGCAGTCCTTACCTAGACATAGGACTCTTCCATATTGCATCATAGCTAGATTTCTCCGCCTTCTGCATCCAGTCCACGCGTCAGATGTCAATCATTTGCAGCTTGCACTTTCAATAATGCAGTGATGTCTACTGCTTCTTTGGTCCTATGGTCGTGTCTGGCGAAAGTAAGGTCCTGGTTTATGTGAAAAGTTCACAATAACAGTACTTGTAGTTTCGAAAAACTGCCCATTAATCAACCAACCGGCCAACTACAAGTCCAACTATATAAATATGCTATAGTTTGACCGATACCGCTGTACCGCGCCTTAGATATGTGCGCGGCGAGACTAGGGGGCAGTGCAGGCCGCTTATTCGTCAACGCTCACGGCGTTCCGCCCCCCGCCTCACCGAGTATTCCTAAGGCGCGGTACTGCGGTATCGGTCAAACTATAACACTTTTATTTCTGTTTTAGGTGGTAATCGAGGTTAAGTTTGGTTTACTTTTTGAGAAATACAGGCATCATAGTTGAAATATAATTTACTAGAGACCCGTCCCTGCTTCGCTCAGTTCTTATGTCTTAAAAAAAAACACTGAGATTTATTTATTATAATATGTAAAATTAATATTAATCGATATACACACATACCTTCCGGAAACCATTCTCTAAATGATGGTGAAGCCCACATCAAAATTCGTTGCGTAGTTTAGAAGAAGAACGCGGTCACATAGACAGACATGAAAAAGACTTTAATCCATACTAATATCCATACTAATATTATAAATGTGAAAGTAACTCTTGTCTGTCGGTCTGTCTGTCTGTCTGTCTGTATGTTACGTTTTCACGCCTAAACCGCTGAACCGATCGTCATGTAATTTGGCAGAGATATAGCCTGGGATATGGAGAAGGACATAGGCTACTTTTTACGCGATAACCGACATCCACGCGGGCGGAGCCGCGGGCAAAAGCTAGTTTAGTTTGTCTTAGGGACCGGCCGGTAACTATCTCCCTTAAGGCCAAAACCGCAAAATCTGTTTCACTTATAAAAGGAAAAGTATCAAGCATTGATCATCACCTTTTCATCTTTTTAATCTACTTTAAATCAGTTACAAATACACAAACTATGCAAAAACGTTTACAATCTTTCGAAAAATTCTTAAAAACTCCAGTTAATGCAACATATTTTACAAACTTAACATGCAAAATGTACCTCAAACATAATCCCACCAGTCGTTAACCTGCCCCAGAACAAAGGACCAACAGATCAAATAATGCATTCCTTTGTATGTCTGTCCGTTTGTCCGTCTGTAAACGAACAGGATGTTATTTAGCAGACCTCCTTTATTTATTGATCATACAAATTTGTATTGCTTTAGGCGATCACTTCAAAGAGCTGGTTAGGAGAAATGATTTTCTGTGTTGGGATGAGTCAGGAAACAGCCTTAACTTCTCTTGTGTCGGTGTTAGCTGTATAAGAGTAGCTTGTGTTGAGAGCCCGTCAGTAAAATCATCATCATCATTTCAGCCGAAAGACGTCCACTGCTGGACATAAGCCTCCCCCGATTGGGGGATTTGCCATAATCGCCACGTTTGGCATGCGGGTTGGCTTCTTGTTAGCTTCTAGGTATAACATTCTGTAACCAATGTCCAACACAATTTCAATGGTTCCAAAACGGTTATTTAAACACAAGGTAATTCACAAACCAACTTGCTCAGTTCATGCATATCCTGCTCCTGACTAATAATTTTGTCGAATTCGACATTTTGTGTCAACATGAAAATTGCAATAAATGAGATTAGAACGCAGGAAGGAAAGGATTTACCTAGTGTTCGATGAATACTGTAATATATTCAAAATAGATGTCCATCTTTCACGACACATTCCATCCACCAACAACAGCACATTTCACAATCGCAAGTGTGTTCGACACCTAATCCGGTGACTTTGCTGAAGTGAAGGGGCACGGTGGACATTTGCACACACCAAATAAGGCAATGAGCAAATGCCAGACCTGGCCCATAGAACAAGACCATTACGCGTTGGATACGTATGAGTGCTAAAGTGTAGATTAGTAAGTATGTACATGTTGGAAATATGTAGCTAAGGACGATTCCTGCCACTTTGTTAACGGTTTTGGAATAAAAGGTAGCCTTCCTGCACCTTACTGTTTCTTCTACCACCAACCGCTTTAAATTGGTTTGAGATTTTCTGTATGGCATTATCAATAGGGTAATGCTAACATCTTATCTTCTAATTAGGTTGAACTCCTGGTACTTCTTGCTACGATAACTCAATTTGATCGAAGATGAAGCGTCAGTAGTGAAGATGTAGTCAAAGCTATTATCCTGTAATAGCTTTGACTAAATCTTCACTACTGACGCTTCATCTTCGATCAAATTGAGTTATCCTTTCACTTTCCCTTACTTGCACCTGTTTCGTCACTATCCTGATAACTTCTAAACTCCTAGTCCATTTTCATTATCTACACACCTTTTGCAACCCCCTTAAAAGTCATATTGACTTTTGATGTTTAGCTTGACATATCGATCGTTTTGAATCGTATAAAACACATGATGAGCATCACATAAAGTTATTCCTCCACTTTCCCACCCCACACCAGTTTCGTCATCCTCATTTCAACCCATCCGTTGAAGTTCGCGTTTATTATCCATACATAATTAATACTACCCAACTTGGTCTTGTTTATTTATCTGCCTTCGAGATACCATCAGCAATTTTAGCCGATGATAGCATTCGGAACAAAGAGATTGTACTGTAACGAGTGAGGAGTGACTCACAGTCGGACCTTGTGTGAAAGTGGTACAAAAAACTTTATACATTGATGTAATGATTATTTTTGATGTGAACGTGCTCCTTGTTCGAATACTGTAGAACGTCGGGTCAAGATATTTCTGAAAGACGATAACGTTATTTTGAATGACGGTAAAATATATAAAGGTTTCGATATAAAAAAAAATCCTCCAGACCGAATTTCGGCCATGGAGACCAAATGTCAGCGGAGACTAGGCGCGGGAGATATTATAGTGCACAAGTGTGAGCGCAAACAGGTGCACTCTCTCTTCCCTTACTCTCATAGGGAAAGGTTTGGATATACATAGGTTACATAAGGATGATGTTTTATGCATAGAAGAATTTTTGGTTTACAAGTTACGTCAGCATATGTAGGCTAAGCACAAATACTTGCTTCTTCAAAATGCTATGCAATAAATAAACGTACTCTGCTAAACTAAGGTACTGGTTCAGCCACCTTTAGGCTAAAGACTTTAGTCAAAAATCAAATAAATTCGTTTGAATACCAAATCAAAATAATACTCGTAGTACCGCACAATCTCGTATCTAATCTATACTACACATATTTTATACTCTTCCCGATAAATATCACCCGTATCTCCACAATTCTATTGCCTACTTTAGGATGCATAGAGCCGGTACGGCTCTAATAATCCTTCCTTACCCTATGGGCACGTCTTCCCTACCATTATCGCTCCCCCCCGACTACTCCTTGAAATGCAATGGTCTCTGTAACCCCATGAAACATGAGGCACCAGCGGCTATTGTGAATCTTTGGGTTCATTCGAGTAATCGAGTTTGATCAAACCACGCTGGGCTCGGTGCATTTCATTCATTCATTTATAGTATAAAATAAAGTCACTTTTTGTGTATGTCTGTGTGTCTGGTTAGTTTTTCTGAACTACACAATCACTTAGAGAATTTATTCCGGAAGGTTTATACGTCTTATACACTAATATTTCACTTAGATATGTGGCGGTATCAACAACGCCACATGCGAACTACGCATCAAAGACCTGACGTCACAAAAACCTGCATTGCGCTATCAGAGTTTACCGCGCGACTAGCATATATACAACATCCCGACATCAACCGTTGGGCAGTTGCCCACCAGACACAATACCCGTCTGGTCGGAGGATCCTCCCTTTACTATAGAGTATGAGTGAACTTTACACCCTGTTCCTCATACCTCTAAATTGGTGACCCCGAGCATGGACATTAGCGCAGCCTTCGTGCAACTACTTCAGCGTGACGTCATTCATCACTTCCTCAAGCTTTCGAGCGGCGAGTCACACAGCCAGCCAGCACCCACGGCTTCAACGGGTATCCTGACCACCAGCATGCAGCGAACGCGCATACCTGGTCATCACCCTCAGCCTCATCAGCAACCTTGGCACAGCACACTGCACTATCGGCCGGTCCATAAGCAGAGGCCTTCAACGCTCTCCTGGTCGACGCCAGCAGTCAGCCTCAACCCGGCGCTGTACGACGTCCGACTCACTGGATCAACAAACGCAGCGCCACCCCGACTCACTGGGGAATCACCGCAGACAGTTCCGACTCACCGTGAACTATGCGGTACCCGGTTCCGACACACTGGAATCACAACTGGCCCTGGCAAGCATCATATGCACTGACTCAGCCCACTATCGACCTCCGGTCTCCGGAGGGGAGTAATGTGGCGGTATCAACAACGCCACATGCGAACTACGCATCAAAGACCTGACGTCACAAAAACCTGCATCGCGCTACTAGCATATATACAATATCCCGACATCAACCGTTGGGCAGTTGCCCACCAGACACAATACCCGTCTGGTCGGAGGATCCTCCCTTTACTATAGAGTATGAGTGAACTTTACACCCTGTTCCTCATACCTCTAAAGATATATAGCACAAAAATCTCTGTTGGACACTGCGACCGTGCGAAGTAGTAGGGTTACTAGTATAATCTAAAATTCTAAATCAATCTCTAACTACAACATTTACCCAACTCCAAGCTCCTTACATCAACAAAATAGAATAATAGACCTTTGTCACTTTATACAACTAAGATGTTTACATACCATAGAGCATTGCGTTCCCCATAACAAAGCATGTTATCTATGACTCATCAAGCTGCTATGTTGCAACTGACCGCCTGACCTGGTGAATAATACTTTAGCCACTGATAGTGGAAGATAAGGAAAAGATCTTAAAGTACAATGAATTTGTTGAGACGAGCCTAGTTTAAATTTTTATTGACAAGGTGTGAATGAGGCTGTTGTTTCTCATATCGGGTGGGCAGTCGTGAGGTAAATTTTGAGTATGAATGTGGATGGCTTTTAGAGTAGGGTAGGGGAAGATGAAAAGATGGATGGATTTTGTGAAAGATGATATGGCTATAAAGGGGGTGGATACTGAGAAGATGGTTGATAGAGATGTATGGAAGAATAAGGCATGCTGCGGCGACCACAAATAAATAAGAATAAGCCTATGGCAGGAGGATAATGATGATGACAATTGGGATTTGGGAAGGAGAATGTTGATGATCTGGCCAGCAGTGTTCTCGTATGATATACTTTTACAAAAAAAAAAAAAACTAATAAATATAATTTGCAACTGCTTTTTTTATTTAACAGCGTGCACTAATAAGGCCATTATTTCTACTACCTGCAAAATTCACAAAAAAAGCATTAAATTGAATTCTATGTTTAAAGTTCAGCCTTCTACGGCCAGTCAGCAACCCACGTGAAAAAATAAGCCGTGAAATCACAGAAATAGCAGGCGGTGACATAATCTTTCGTTTTGTGGGTGTTGAAATTTTAACTTATAATCGCTGACCAGTCATATTTGACCTAATACCATATCGGGTAAGATCCCTGTGAAAACGCCTACGAAGTGTGTCAATGCCTTCCCACTAAAATCTGATAATCTGTCTGTTGAGATTTTCCTTTAAAAATTTCTCTAAAATGTTGGATAGCCTTTTGCCAGATTTTTCGCCCATGATTCAATTGATTTCTCATTTCGAAATTGATGCCTCTTTTTCAAACTCTTTTAATGATTCTCATCTGTAACAAAACGACGCTACTACCTACCTACTTAATCATTATGCATACCTACTTGCACTTTTGGCGCTTTTTCCTTCAAAAACGCATGATGATGCATACGACCCGAGCATTAAAAATCCTTACACGGCGAAACACAAAAAAACTGGGGCTCAATAACCTTTGCAGTCTGTTATCTTGAAAGTCATCTTGTAAAATAAAGTTATCTGTCGCCAATAGATGAATCTAAGAAGGAATAATCTTATAGTGCATCAGTGAAATGTTCCTGCAGAAAAAAACCGTTTAGCATTACCGCTTACTTTTTTTCTGCGTAGTAATTAGACATATCTGCAGGAAACAAACAATTATCTACATAGGAAATGCATTTGCTCGTCATAATTACATCTCAATTGTGATAATTAAGATTCTTGTCATGTTATCTTCATCTTTACTTTTTGTCTCAAGTGTGTTGGGGTCGGCTTTCTGGTTCACTAAAAATAGATGTGAACTCACAACTTTTTTGAGTGTCTTCCATTAGTAGCTTATTTGGGAATACCGATATAATTGCATTCTAGACTGATTGGTAAACACACGACACGACTGCTGGTGATGATTATTATACAGATGTAGCTGAAAAATGCTCTCATATTCTATCGCGGCAGAAAGAGGACTCGGTGTGCGAAAACCAGTTTGATTACGAGAACGCTGCATTTGCAAACAATTTGCAGCTATAGGCCACTAAACCAAACAATCAAACTCCACCTACCTCAACATCAGATGGTACTCATCTTTCTCCAACCATCCATCCATATGCACTTAATCTCAACGATTAATTTAATGCTATTAATCATCAAGCTGAGCTTCCAATCTTAAACAGTATACATAACATAAATGGTAACAATCTAATGGAAGTATTAATCATGGATAATGACTCACTGCAGTGCATTCCTTTTAGGAACATTTGTTTTATGTCCAGTCAATAAACAGTATGTGTCCACTCTAGCCTAATGTGGAGAGAGGATTTAATTTAAGACTAACTGATCGTTTATTTGAAAGATGATATGCATGAAAAGTGAGTAAATTATGAAATAAAGGCACTGACAGGAGAATGGAAGGGGAAAGCCACAAAACCACGGTACCAAGGCAGGAATATAAGAAAATTGCTTAAATTAATCCTGGTTTTGATCCATGAGTGAGTCTGAAAATGGTCAATGAAGTGGCGTTTTGGAATGGAAAACTACCTATTAAAGTAGTAGACAAAATTGAGTCTATAGCCAGTTAAGATCTAATCTACCTCTATCAAACGCAAATCGATCTAATCATTAGCACTACAATAAAAGATATCGAGCGGCAATTGTTTTTGATCATTGTGTCAATCTCTTTCATACCTTATAACTTGTTATCGGGGTCAAATTTCAGTAGTATTTCCCGGTTTGTTAGCTCTTATTATTATAACAAATTAAAAAAAGCTGTTGAAAGTACAAATACTTCTGTAACTTATGTCCAACATATAGTATGTATTTAGTTAGGACAACAAGCAAACACAGTCACAGACTTAATGAGTGTTGCAAATTCAATCTTGCACAGATTGTCTATCTAGTAATTCGATGCTGAGATAGATAGAGATCTAGGCACTCAATTTATGCCTGTTAAGTGCTATTACAAAGATGCAACGAGTATTAACACATCTGTCTAAGATTTAATCATGGCTGTTAGCTTGAAGGAAATGGTACTTAATTTGATCGATGGTAATTTATTAATTAGATTGGCGAGTCATAATGAACAAAGGCTATGTAAATGTTTAGTCATAATTAGAAGCAAAGAAACAGATTAGAGTGCTAAACTAATAAAACTAAGAAAAGACTGATGAAGCTAAAAATGTTGATGATAATATTACGAGTATCTTAGAAAAAGGCTGCAGTGCCGTACCTAATTAAAAATGTTTCAAAAGGTCTAAGAATTACCACCAGAAAGACTACCAATTCATCAGCTAATATGATTGCGTTCACGAGTAATACAAATTACCCGTCTACACTACTACCACTAGTAATACTTATTACTAACTATATCAATTTAGATACGAATATAAATAGAAACAATAAAACGCCCATTCAATATACCTTAACATTTTCTTATTGTGTAACCTCATACAATTGATGCAAACTATCGGGTGTATTGACCGTGTTATTTTTTTTTTACTATTATTTACTTGTATTCAGTATCTAAGCAAATTGTGACAACAATTTTTACACTTGGCAAAATAACTTCACAAAGTTATTTGGTCAAACCCAAACCAATTTTCACTAATATAAAAGTCTATATGTTTGATTTTTTCATCGCTTGTCATTTGGGAATGGAGCAGCACTGGAAATATCTCAAGGTCTGTAGTATACACAGCATTCGTTAGTTCGTCTGTTTTTGCTTAGGCTCCTTTAGATAAATTGCCATGTTTCATCGAATATTTCTGCTATAAACTGAACAATATTTTTGGAAGTAAACAGGTAATGGAATTTGGCAGTATATCTATAATAGTATTACACAGCTTTACACTGTGTCGTATATTCTATCAACTCTGAACAGTTATGTGTACACTGTCGTGTCAAAGAACTCATCCACTTCTGCATAGTCATAAAAAAAAACTTAAAATAAATGAGTTTAGCTGTGTTTGCTGGTGATAAATTCATCCAAATATGCAATGACTAGTTTTTTAATGTTTATTTTTGTCCAAAAGATTTCAGTCATGTATAAAATAAATATCTAGAATATACTATAATTATGGCAGAAGCGGTGAAGATAATATTTGCAAAGCCATCTTCACCTAAAATAAGTTCAAATTTTATAGTTTTTCTGTCATTTGTAAGCCATATGTTTGCTTAAAGACCTCGTCGCAAACATCAATATGTTATGTTTACTTTATTCAAGAGTTGATAGACTAGTACTGACAAAATCATCATGTCGTTAGATCGATCATCTTTATATTTTTGGTTTGCATGCTGTTCGCCCGATTTTTCAGTTCTTTTTATTTTATTTTAGTTTCCACACATTCACTCACGTGTTATGGAGCTGTCTTTTTTAGCATTTTTTTTTTACATTTTGTTTATTTTAATGTATTTGTTTGTTGTGTTCGTAAGAAAACAGGTAAGCTAAAATTGTCTTATGATTACAATTCCAATGTTTGTAAACATGTCGAAGTTAATAAACTGCGTTACAATGTGACATAATCTATTTAATTCTACATCCTGACTCAGTTTCTTTGGTAGTAATTACAGTCGTGTCTTTAATGAAAACATAAAGCTTTAACTAGATTTTTTGAATGAACCAAACATTGTAATTCATGCATGTTGAAAGAGAAACTAATGTAATGAAACAAAAATTTAAAAGGTGGTAATGCGTCTTCAACTTTATCATTAACTGACTCTACTGTAGGATGATTACAATGTAATAATAACCCTAATTTCCTGTGCTGACCAAACTATCACGCGAGAAGACATAAATGTATAATTTTTTAACGTTATTAAATTATAGTTCTCATTCTATCACAATATCCGTTTTATAAACTTATGAATGAGCGTATCAGATGCTTATTTTTGTTTTAATTGCAATATAGTTCATCATAACTGTCTAATATGATTTAAAATTTAGAAAATCCCTATGTAAAACTTGATTCCTCTTTTTGAATGCATCGTTGAATTTGGATTTTGTTCAACGGACCTGTAGAACAGTTTCTTTACCAGAACATAGAACACTATCATAATGTATTTTGTCACATTGTCATCTTGTGTTAGGTCTGTGTTCACCCAAATTCTCATCCAGGTGTTAACGTTACTTTGTCCAACGCTGCTCGGACAGACCTACACACGTCTCCATGTCTGCGAGGTGATCAACAACCAACCATGTTGTCCGCCACAGCAAGTAAGTTCGTTGTGGCTTGTTGTTTTTCTGTTGTTAGTTGTTGTTGTTTTTCTTTCAGTTTGAGGGGAAGGCAATGGAAATTGAAATAATCATAAGTTCTAAATTCAAATCGGGTTTAACTTTATCGCGCTTAACCAAAAATTTTAACTTAATCTCACCTGGTGGTCAGCGATGATGCGGTCGGCAATGTTTCACGTTTGTATAGAAATAAACTAATGACTTATGAATTAGATACTTTCAATATCAGATTTAATATAGGTGTACAAAATTTGGAGTTCCCAGCAACTTTAAAAGTGAAACTTAACCCAATAATACTTTCTAACATATTTCCTAGATTTTATGGCATCTATTCCTTGTATACTCGTAAAGATGAAACTTTAAACGAAAACGTAATCTTTATCTAGGTCAGTATTTTACATAGGCCAGCTAGACTAGGGCAATATTGATTTCTTAAATAATGAAGTAGTACATACATGACCGTCTTCGTCAAATGTTATATTATGTACCTACGCTACGGTAAAAAAATGGTGTTGTTTTAATATTTTGACTTTGCCTTCCCCTTATTGATTAAGTTTACTTTATAGCACAGTTCGTAACGAATTTCTGATTGAGGCATGCAGCTTATTTGCAGTCACTGTTTTTTTTTTTCAGCATTTTTGTAGCTTCTTCACGTACGACACGTGCTTTCGATAATATGTTTTGCTGTGTCATTCTAGTGACTTTTGATTGTTTGAAGTTTTTCTTTTATTAGGATTGTTTTTTGTTTGTTGTTGTTTTAAGGCTTCACTTATTAATGTTTGGCTGTTATTGTTGTTTTATTAACATTAGCATCATCGTTGATTCTACTAGGTTTTACTTAGTTCACTGTAGTTTATCATTTGTGGGCTTGGAAGTATTTATTACAGTGATGAAATTAAAAGAAATAGGTGGAGTACAAATTTGAACAGCATATTATTAGTTTTTGGCATCCATGATATATGAAAGCTCATAGGAAACAGCGTTAAGAATTTGTCATTTTGACAAAGCTTTTAAAGACAACAAACCTCTGCACTCAATCTGACATCATACTCCAAAAAATATCAAGATCTGAAGAGAGTATTTAAGATATTGTTACTACTCCTGTTACAATTCCACAGATCCGAAAAAATAAATGGATGTTAATATCCGTAGACAGTACAAAGTTCTAATAATATTTGTTTATTCAGGTGAACCGTCACGTGAACGACCTATTCGAAGATCTGCGCGATGGACTCAACCTCATCTCGCTGCTGGAGGTGCTTTCTGGCGAACACCTCGTAAGTATACACGTCTATATTAATAGTTCATAAATTAAGGATTTTAACGACACAACATATTAAAAAGTGGGTTTGCTAAAAGATGTGTGCCAAACGCAACCATATACATATTCCGACATGGCTCTATATGATCGTGGCGAAAAAGAGAACTACATTACATGGATTTGACATCTTCCAGTACATTTTTATGTTAGTTCGCTTTTTCGCCACGTTCATAGAGAGCCATGTCGGAGTGTGCCAAATTTTAATGATAAAAATCTGGCTCAAACAACAGTATTTTTGGTTACCGAGACAAACACCATGAGTACACTCAATTCGCCGTAAAGTACATTATTATTGTGTTTTCGTCACCGTCAGCAATTCCAAGCTTGGAATTCCTTATTGAAACAACAATGCAGGTGGTCTTACCTCCTGATTACTTAATTAATTACTTGTGCAAGAATTCATTAAAGGAATTCGTTAGTGTTAATTTCAGCAGTGTTGATTTCTATTCATTTGTGACTGCTAAGTAGCTTAACTTAATTCCTATTTTTATTCGTATCGTCACAAGGCTCTATAAATAAATTATCATCATATTCTTTTGTCCCAGTTGCTCTTTATTATTATTAACCTTTGCTAAAACAAAGGTGTGAACCATATGATACCTTCATGATAGTCTGTAACGAAATTAATTTGGAGTAACGATGTTCTCGCGTGCTAAAGCGCTGATTCGTGTGCTACGGTACCAAATGAAGTTATTAACAGTAATTATTAAAGTTAGGTTTCCGTAAATATACTTTTATGGGCTTTATTTGTGCACGTATGTAGTTTTTTTTTTTGTCACATGCTAATCGAAGGAAATAGTTAATAATCATGCAAGATACAGCTATTAATTTAAAAAACAAAAATAGTGTACTTGTCAGATTGGTTACGAAGTTTTTTGACTTGTGTGGAAACGTCTGAAAGAAGTTCCTCTTTATTAGCCGTATCTAGTACCTTCTACTCTTCTGGTACTAGTATTTTTGCAGCTACCTACATGCCAACTATTTGTTTATCTATAGTGATCGAACATCAGAGATTACCTCATTGTCATGATATCTCATCAATTCTTTCCCCTTATCACCCGGTAACACATTACAACTTTTCATCGATCCACCATTAACCCAGAAAGGGGAAGCAGTTACCTAAAGGGGTTATCTAGATTTATGGAAATTAATCAGGCCGATCGCAGGTGTGGCTAGGTAAACGATACTACCCCACCCTGGGTTCGCCGGGGTATTTGAAATTATGTGAGTGATTAATGATAGATGGGTTAGTTTTAAAACGGACTCATCGATGTTTAATTTGTTTTCGACAGTTATTTTAATCCAAGTATCTGATGAGCCTAGAGCAAAACTTTTATGCACCTCCCATTTAGGGTCTGTGTCATTGTAATTACGATTGCCTTATATCATAGACACCTTTTAGTTAGGATAACATGCCTTTTTTCTGAGGCCATTATTATTGTTATTTTCATTTATTGCTAATGTTTAGCTATGGTTAGCCTAACGTTCATTTAGAAGCCGGATTTACTCTTAAAAACTAGAATTTCATCATTTTAGTTTTGTGTCTAACTTAATTCATTGCTAGCAACAAAACTCGGATCCCTTGTGTCCTACCACTACAAGACCGGCAAAACCAATTATAATTCCAAAATCAATCAGACCTTTTATGTAATTTCCGATATAGGTAAACTCTTCTTCTTCCAACAAATCTCTTATTACAACTTTCCACTTTCCAGCCGCGCGAGAGAGGCCGTATGCGGTTCCACATGCTGCAGAACGTCCAAATGGCCCTCGACTTCCTCCGATACAAGAAGATCAAGCTCGTCAATATCCGGGCTGAGGACATCGTCGACGGGAACCCCAAGCTGACCCTCGGACTGATATGGACCATCATCTTGCACTTCCAGGTCAGTGGCCATTTTGTTTTTGGAGCTGTCAATGCGATGCGCAGTTGTTTTAGGTGCTTGTTTAGGCTGGTTCAGATTTTGAACGTTTTGATACATTAACTTGATACTCGAAAGAGATTTTACTTTATCATTTCTGTTAGTTTTATTGCAGCAATGATAGCGTTATAGAACTTGGCCGGATATTTTATTTATCTCAGTTGCGATAGCTTTAAACGGTAATTTTGTAAGCTCTTCACAAATTATTATTTTACGTGTTACATTTGAGAATTGTTGGAAATCTTAGCTACATCCTTATGATTACGTATGCAGCCGGTGAGTAACAAAAACTAGAAACAATACATGACGTGTATTGACGTCTTTAAGCGTCACGTTAACGGCTCCACATTGCTTTGTAACTTATTTTTCAAATCATTATTCGAGCGATTAGTGTGAGGCACGTTTTTATGGATAGATTTTGACGCGATCTAGCGTTATGATAGATTTATGACGCATACGTGTGTCATCAGTCGATGATGGCACAAATGATAATTTTCGGAATTACTCTTCGAATAGTTCTAATACGAGGCTCCTACAAACGCGTTAAAGAGTGTTTAAAGTTACATTGTAGAAAATGACGACGTAAGAAACTTCTATGTAGAAAGTTGTTTAGAGCATTCAATCCCGACAGTTAAGAAAGGGTATATACTGGGTGGAAGATTAATCTATTTTCGATAAGACACTAAAAGTTTCGGGTTCGAGCCGACCGAAGTACACATTCATGTTAAATCGAACACCTAATCTTCACGTATTTAAAAGTACATATTGTTAAACAAACTAACATTCTCAAATGTATTTCATATTTTCCCATAACTTATCTTCAAAAACATCTAATAAAATTTTCTTCAGCGAAGCTTAGATAGCAAATCCCGCTCTTAAAACTGGCTTCCGACCAGAAGTCAGCATTTTTGACACACTTGCTGAACCGGACTTGGCAGCAAACAGCTTAGTACAGCCAACCACACGTCCTTGGGAACTATTTGACTTTGACAGCGGGATACGAACCTTTATTTCGAAGAAATAAGGGTGTTTTTTCTAGTTACTAATTACGCGTGTTTGACCGTATCTACACACAAGCCAAGGATTGCCGCTACATCGTTAGCCGTAACGTATCAGCGCATCTTACAAATAGATCTGTAGGACTAATCAAGTATTAATTGATCGACATTTCTATCGAGCGTTCAATTAATAAGTTAAGATAATTAGTAAGCATGTCGTTTGATCGGATTCATTGGTTTTCTATTGAAAGAGCTTCGAATCTCTATCTCGTGCTTGTGTAGCCAGTAATTTTATTTCATTTTATTGGTAACTTACGCGTTTTAATTATGGCCATTTAACATTCGAGGGCTTACCAAAGCCACTATTATTTATATACAACGTGATATATTATTTCCCAGTTTTTCGACTGCCACTCACTAGGATAAATCTATATACCGGTGTCTCACATGCACAAACGGAAACAAATGAATGATTGCTTTTAAAGTCTTAAACTGTGCAAATATGTTTTTTCTGAAGTGGAGAGCCGTCCAGCCGACAGATGGCAATCTGCCATGTCACTGCAACACTAAGGATTAATCATCTGTCTAGCCTTTTCTCAACCATCTTAGGGTCAGCTTCCAGTGTAACCAGATGTATCTGAATACCAGTATTTTCGTTATACATGAAGCGACGGCTATCTCCTCCACATCCCAGTAACTGGGTAATACGATACCCCTTAGCAAGATTATTTGCGTAGTGTTGTGTAACAATAAGGAGTATGATCGCATAAATGAGATTTATTAACTCGCCTACCATTAAAGCAATGTCATTTACAAATAAATTCGTGAATACAATCATACGACTGATAATATTTAATAACACAATAGCAGGATTACACAAATCCTGAATATTGCTAAGCATTTGAATCTAAATCGGATTAAGCTATGAATAAAATTAGATTCAATTGTCATGACTAGTTTCTATAATATTGTATTGCGAATTATGTTTATTATGATTCTCTTTACGGAAGTCTTAGCCCCTTGTCTCTGCCCTCTAGTTATTTCAATTAATCAGCGTATCTCAGGCCACTGGATAATGGGTTCTTACAGGTTGCACCACGACATTTGGTTCTCCATCTTCCGCATCCAGTCTGTCCCCCCTGCCGCTGTCCTCCTTTTATTTCGTCGATCCAGCTGGGGGTGTCCCATTCTTCTCGTGAACAGTTATGCTCCAGCAGCCATCGGTCCATCCACAGACTTCAAGTTGTTTGAGCCGAAGACAAATTCAAATGAACCATTCCGTATTTTTTTCTTTTTATAAAATTGGATCAAGACATTCGTAAAAGACGACTCGAATTTAAATTTAACATTTAATAACTTTAATAAAGAGACATCATTGCGGAAGTCTCATGTTTCAGGCAATTAACGTCCGGTTCTTATTTTTATGCACATTGTAGTTATGCAAACTTCTAAAGAGAACGCATTCACGAATTATGAAAATAATTGTTATTTTTAGAAATGCTATAATCTCTATTTATGAACAAAGGAAGTCGAAATGTCTATCTTTTTATAGATCTAGCTAAAACTCATGTTCAGGTCCTGAAAGATTTCATCAAGATAGTACCACCCTCCTTTTTTCTACCCGGTTTGAATGGTATGAGTTTCAAATTCCATTGAAATTACAGGCAAATATATAATTCTTTGTTTCGCGTCATCAGTCATAGTCGTAATTCCGTAAGTATAGCAGAGAAAAAATGCGGTGGTAACCGCTCCCCATTCGCTTAACCTAGGTTTGTCTAGTAAGAGATTAGTTGATGGATAGTAGCGTCCTATCTGGTATCAACAACGAACTGCAATCACCAATCCATATGCTTATAAGAATTTCCCAATTGACTATGGAGCTGTCATTGGGAGGACTATGTAAAGCATTTGGTACAGATGATGCTACTAAATCAAGTTTAGTTAAAGAAACAAACGATAAACATGATGAGGATGACTGGTAACCATAGAAATCCCGAACCAAAAAAACCCAGTTGTATCTGCTATGGCAACAAACAAGGATAAAGCACACGAACGTGCTAGTTAGAACTGATCTGAATGCTTAATTGATATGATTGATTAGTCATCATGTGGGGAAGAGAGGCCATACTAGAGAAGGAAAAGATAGTAATGTAATGGGTTTTGTTTTCCTAGATATTAAAATTTTACTGATAGGTAGGGAAAATGTGTATCATCGTCACCGTAGGTTCTGATGTTTAGTATCGGTCACGAGGTACTTAACATTACTACTATACTACTAAGCTACCACAACTTAGTGTAGTGGTCAAATCCGAGACTTATAATAAGAATTTCAAAGACATTTATTAAATCCTTCTCCTCTTCCTTCCATTTCTATCATTTTTCTATCAGAGATATGCTGGAAATAGGCCTCTTTCATTCATCATCACAAACTGTGTTTAAATTCCTTTTCCAAAAAGGTTCAGTTGACCATCTTTTGTTTTACATGATATTCCCACCTTATCAAAAAACAAAACACTGCGTTTCCTTGCATCGGAACAGCTCTTTGTATAAAGGATTAAAAAGGATGTCCCTCTCATCACTCACACAAACCAGATCCGATGGTGTCACAGCTATAAATATCGATATCTGCGTCTTTCAAATTCAAATGAACCGATTTTAGGCTGTTTGTGTCCAAATAATGGTCCATGTTAGTGATGTCATCGTACGGACATTTAGGACACTTAAGTTTATTGGTAGTTAGACCTCTTTGGTAGTGTTGCTTGAAATGTTCGCATACTACATTCTGATTAGATATACTCCAATTGGAATATGGCAGAAGTGGGTGTGATCGGTGCAGATCAGACAGGATATGGAAGGAAACTTACGCAGCGGGACCATACGGGATCAAACAGTTACGTTATATCTGCTCGAATAATATCCTGCGATGAATATGGGCTTTGCAATGAACGTTATAATAAATCACGGTTCGGTTAATTTGATTAAATGAGAAATGGTCATATCACGCTTGATAGTTTGATAAGTGATCCCAGTTAGTGTTTCTTAAACAGACGGATGGTGTTCTGAATGTCTTTTATATGGATTTAGTGCACTTATTATATATTATAACTATATTATTCGTTTCGATATTGTTCGCAGACATTTTAACCTTTGTACTATTTGGAAAAACTAGATATGCGCGGGATAGGCTTATAGTAATATTCATGGTAGTTAGTAGAAACCACTACCTAACGACTTACTTATACACCATCGCCAAACAAATCACGTACCCAATAAAATATAGACTCAATGTGTCCTTCCAGTAAAGTACAGATCTGAATAGAAGTAGCTCGTAGAAAGGTTTCAGGCGTTGTGCCAAGAACCCTGGCATGCCGACACAAGGCTTCCCTACTTACGGATTAATCCTTAGCTCATTAGGCCTCCGCTATCAATGAACTTTGTCTACGTATATGTACCATAGTCCATATGTGACTACTTACGATCTACGAGTTATTATCCCTCAGTTGTGTATTCTAGATTATCAGAAACTGCATTTCTTTGTCTCTGATCTGATCTTTGTCTGTTTAATTACAATACCGTGTGGATTATGTCGAGCAAGTACCTTACCTACCTACCTTATCGTCACGCACCAAAGGGCTGAATATAGAGCTAGATGGCAATAGGAAAAAATATGGTCACAGGACGAATTTTACACTAGTTAACTAAATACCTAATTCTTGAATGTTTTCGTGACGATAGTTTTTGTTCGTTAAAATCATCAAAGCTACAAATTTATTTCTAATACGTTGAAAGACATTGAAAGCTCTCCACATAATCGACAAACGATAACTACGCTTCTTCTTTAACATCTACAAAAAGGTATACAAGAAACCTCTTTATATGAACTAAATAATCCCAATTGTCTCATAAAAGTAGTATTATTTTAGAGTCAAAGCTCCATCCAATCTCTCCTTATATCAGAAAGCTTTTGAACACCTAAAATGTCACGTTACATAAAGAGTCTTCATGTCGTGTTGCATCAAAAGCTGATTGATGGCTTTCTCTTTCACTCGTGTTATGTAATGCATATCCTGTGTTGCTGTCTTTGTCATACTATCAGGATGTCACGATTTTGAGGAGGAAATCGGAAATGCATCTATGCAGCTATATGGTTATTAGTGTTTATATTTTGACCACACACTGCGACACCGTGTGTTAGCACCAGAATTGCAGATTAAAGTTTTTGGTGTAACGATGACCTCCATATTAAAGAATTAGCTAACTGTCGAATATTGTGCTCCTATTCCAATAAGAAATCATTTATTTCAAGCTATGCACTTTATTTTAAACAATTGCTTTCCTGTACTTTTCCAATCCACTCCTTCCATCTTTCACAGCCCTGCGACTACTATCTTGGGTTTTCGCAGCAGCACCTACATAAGTCGGTTCACCATACACAAAGATTATGTCCTTATTCTTTTCGTTTCAACATTCAAGATCTTCACTCTTTATTCCTTAGCTAGAATTTGTTTTTCACCCCAAGCTTACGACCTTCTTAGCTCCAGAATCTTAGAACATGCTATCATTGTCTTCACTTCATTAACTATATGACACACCTCAAGTAGGTTCTATCCTCCTTTGTTACAATCCTTAGAATTTCTACTTTCAATTGTTATTGTAGTCAAGTAAACCTAGTACTGATCACTAGTGTAACTGTGACTCAACGGTGATGCAAGCGCATTGTTCAAGATCGTCCGAATAATCACTGCTTCAGCTTCACTTTCGCTACGTATATTATTATTGTTTGTAAGCCGCTTTGCTATGTCGGATACGAATCTGCGACTGGATTATTGTCCTTTATGATCTGTAGAATGAATTGTAACATTGGATAGAACATTTGGTACTCCGCCTTTCACATACACAACTACAAATTTAAGAATCAAATCATAATTGCTTACGTTAACATTAATCATCAATCACTAAATGCGTTTAGTGTTTAACGTATTTTTAAAACATGATTCTGTCTTTGTCATCTTAAAATGAAAGACAGAAATAAGACGATGTTTTGAATTCGTTTAGCGCTAAATGCATTTATCGATTCGTGGTGCAAATGGGCCAAAGTATAAGTCTCGAATGTTGTTTTGTTTGAGCTGAAACTCAGCTAAGCCAGGTTCCTCAAACCAGGATAGAAACTGTTATCAATTCACAGGCATATCTCTCACAGCCGTTCATGAGATTGAATGGCGGAAATAACAACAATACTTAGTCACTTTGCGTATTATTTAAATACTTGAATAGGCTTTCATAAAACAGTCGTTAGTATTTAAAATCAAGGTGACCAATATTAGCTTTAATAATAAGTAATTTTGCATACAAAATGACAGCCTGCGATTTGCAAATCACGGTGCGCAAATTAGACCTCATATTCAGTCCTCTGATCTCACCTCTGTAATTTTTTGCATTACCTATTATTACTTGGTCAACATAGACATTAGTCGATGTGTTTGTAGTAAAATTATAAGTTATGAGATCACTCGTACTTCAACGGTCGGAGTTTTTGCCTTACAAGGCGTGAAGTGCGCAGGAGCATCGAGTTCGTTCAATGATAGTCATTAACGATTGGAATATGTTATTTTGAGATGTTTAAAGTCTTGTAGAGATACTACAGCAGTTTTCTCACCAGATTCTGTGGTTATCTTCTTTCACCGCGTTAAAAGATTAGCTTATAAAAGATCAAAATGGTTGGAAACGGGACTGACGCTGAGCGTCAAAGGTCTTTGAACATCATGAATCCTGGAGGTTATTTTGATAATATGTAGTATATGTAGGCACATACATTGGCATCAGGTGGGATAGTCCCAATAGTTACGGATTCTACAATTAATTCACGCGTCATTGACAAAAATCCTGACCCAATTCTTCCTCGGTACAGTCAAAAGCGAAAGTGACCTACTGTCCAATATTAATAAATAATGCGGTAATGAGGAACATCTTATGTACAAGACATGTGGGTAGTTGCTGGCACACTTACCGACTACCCTTATAAGGAGCGGCGCTTGTGTACTGGGTGTTACAAGTACTTTTTTTTGTTCGTTCGTTTTTTGAATGGATGTATGATTAATGGTTTTTGGAAGCTGTGGTCGGTTTTTAAACGGTATTTAGTTAGTTTTGCGTTCAATATAGTTTAGGAATTTCTTTAGATTCCATTTTCCGTTATAGTGTAGGCACTATACTATGATGATCCATATCTGATTCACATTTAGAATATAGTAATCCAGACTATCCTAGAACTATTTGAATAATATTCCATAATGTCCAATTATGTATTTTTATTGTGCTCCCATAAATAAAAATCAACCGACCACCAACCTACTGTGGAAGGCAGATTTGCTCATATTATAATTTTATCTATTAATAGTACATACAGTTTATAATGTACCTACTTAAGCTTAGAAACAATAATCTAACTAGCATATTATTATGATTCAAATGTCGCACATCCTTTATTGCACCACCAACGCATTCTGCATCATCCTTACTCAATACAACATTTTATTTTGTCCAAATACACGAAAATGAATCACCCTGTACACGCAGCCTCTCGCTCCTTATAGGGCGATGTCATTTTAAATAATAACAGATCTGTTTATTCATGCAACCGTTTACTTTACATTGTGTTTTGTATATTGAATATATTAGTTTTATTACCATACTAATGTGGCAATGAATTGTAAATGAGAATAGTGTTGCTATAGTGGAAAATGTTGCGTTGTTGGGGCATTTCATTTAGAGGAATGAGGTGTATTTGACAAGACAAGTGTTAAGTATGATTGTGGATGTCTATAAGAAAAGGGCATTTGATGCAGAGGAATGAGGTGCATTTGACAAGACAAGTGTTAAGTATGATTGTGGATGTCTATAAGAAAAGGGCATTTGATGCAGAGGAATGAGGTGCATTTCACAAGACCAGTGTTAAGTATGATTGTGGATGAGTATAAGAAAACGGCATTTGATGTAGAGAAATGAGGTGCATTTGACAAGACCAGTGAAGTATGAATTTGGATGATTATAAGAAAAGAGGCAGACTACAAAAGATGATGGATTGTGTAATACATAATATAGCTAGAAAGGAAG
The DNA here is from genome assembly GCA_947523025.1 of Dryobota labecula. Lineage (NCBI taxonomy): Eukaryota > Metazoa > Arthropoda > Insecta > Lepidoptera > Noctuidae > Dryobota > Dryobota labecula. Next base: position 16,448,625 of record OX383306.1, read on the forward strand.
TAACCACGGAGATGACGGCTGATATACATGACTGTATGAAAGAGAAACACATGCTGCGCTGACCCCAAATAAATTTGGATGAGGGCAGTAAGATGCCGCAAACAACGCATGCGTCTTTTTTAAAGGTTTTAAGCACATAGTGGTACTAATCCCAAGATTCTTATGTTACACTGTTATCCGTTTTCTATTTCTTCGATTACATCATGATTGTAGTATTTACGACATTGTAGACTTACTTGAAATAACACGTGTATGTGCTACTTGTCTAATCAATTAGCTATGTTTACTGTTTACGTCAGTATTGGCTTTAAAGGTTAAACTCCTCATGCTTCTAATAAACGTCTAACAGTCTTTATTTTGTGTAGAAATCTTGTGTCAATTACATGGGACTATTATTAGGTTATTGCAATAGTAACTACTGAAGTCTATCAAACTTTTGGGATTTTGATTTTTAGTTGACTGACAAAGATATTACCATAAAAACAGTATTCTTTGAAGGGTTAGGAAGAGGTATCTATTACACACATATTTTTCCAGTTATTTTTAAGTCCCATGTAATAGGGTGCGACCCTATTGCCATCGAATGGGAACAAATCCAGACTCCGAGCTGTGATAAAGATATTAGTGCGACAAAATAATAAAATATGCTTGACACGGAAATATCCTCTCAACGTTAGCAGCGCTGCTAAACTAAGTACCTAAGTCTAATGTACAGTCTAGCAGCTGTTTAGCCCAATAATATAATATTATAATTCATCATTTTATAGCCTTTCACTGTCCTACTGTGGGGTCTACGATCCCTTTCCACTTCTCGTCTTTATTATTCCCATCTAGCGCTAGTTTGCTAAAAAGACTGAGAGTCTACATTATCCTACGATCTTCTTCTGATCCTGCTGTAATCATAATGTTTTACATATTATGTAATATGCAGATTCGAATGTAACGACTTTTATTGGCCTGTGATGAGTCAATTTCTGTTGAACTTTTTATTAAATTGCTTCTGTTGAGAGGTCATTATTTATTGCATTGTAAGCTCGTTTTATTTCGGTTTGCTGCCAAATATTGAATTGATGTATTTTTATTGAGGTCAAAGGCTCAAATCTTCTTTGCAAATGAAGCAACCCGATAAATCATAATGTTAAAATCTAAAGTTTAATTAAATCTACTTCTTGTTCAAGTTTTGTTTAGTGATATCATCGCTAACGTCACTTTAGAAGATTATTTATTTAAGAAAATTCGTTACGGTGATTAATGAATACAAACATGATTTTTGTTAGCTTAATAAAAAATTATTATGCAAGAAAAAAATATTCGGCTGTGGATGTTAAACTTAGAAATCCCAGCACTATTATAAGAACTACGAATAATAATAATTTGTAGTAAAGGAAGGACCCGAGGAATCTAAAACTGTTCTAATTTCAAAACTCAACATCCTAAGCTCTAAATTCAAAACAAAATATCTAGAGTTCCAATAACGATTTCAGCCAGCACTAATTCTACACCAGTTCCCATTAAACGTTCAGTAACTATAAGCATTTCGCTATAACTCTTCGCCAATAGCCAGAAAGCCGGAACTGCTAAATCCGAAGTATTCCGAAGTTGCCGTCGTTGTATACTCAAGAGCACGTACAGTTACGCGGGTCGAGGGTCAACGACCGTAGCCACGCGTGTAGTTACACCTTTTTTAGTTCTAGCCTCAAAGGTGCCTCAAATTTTGCGGTTACATAAAAACTGAAACTAACTTATGTTTTCAAAGAAATCTGTCTACTGTCTAGACCGGCTAAGTCTCGCAGATTCGAGACCCCACTTATTTGCATTTATTATAGTCGTTATGGTAGGCTAAAGTCAGTAATAACTTTCATAAACTTATCAAAAACAAGGAAATTTAAAAAAATATCCAGAACTAAAGTTCCAGAATACTTATAAATATCCGGAACACTAGGTAACAAAAGCCTGATAAGTAAACATGGCTGTATTGTGATGACGATGAGGTCACTCTTATTTGACATTGTCCTTGTTTGTTCAAGGTCTTTGCCATTTTGTGCTACTAGCGCCATCTGGTTTCAGTGCCCGTAAACAGATAACTTTTTTTGCGGCGAGAGTTCTGTGTTTGAGAAAGGTTTCGCTCTTTTAATAATGTTGCGAAGGTGAACTGAATCTTTTTAAACTAGCAAAAAATGATAAAAGAGTCTATAAAAATATAAAGTGACACACAAAAAAAAAGGAATATAGATTTCTATGGAAGTTCACGTATTGACCTTGCACTGTCGCAGACAGTGATTTGTCTATTTTTTCATTCCTAAGTTCAAAATCGTGAAATTCCTTTTGATTCAATTTGAGAATAGAACACAATAGAATGACAACTTATTTTAAAATTGCATACATTTTTGGCGGACAACGCCATCTATGAAAAAAAGTGAGAACTTATTTCCTTTTTGCTGCGGTTTGTGCCAATTATTACGATTTTGATTATTGATATCCGGTCTATTTCCTTTGCTGTGGTTTTTACGTGGCCCGAGGCTATTAATTTAACAACACGTCATTGTGATTCTTTTTTTAGATGGTTATTTTTATTGTTAGGCAAATGTATCGTTATATTCGTTATGCTTTGTTTCTTTTTGGGAAAGCCATGATTTGACCATAACCTGGGTTGTTTTGGTGTCTTTTTTCCAATGAAGTTTGGTCCCGTTAGTTATCACAGTTATTTCACTAAATAGGTCATGGAATAGTGGCTATGGTTCCTAGATTGAGTATGGGGCGCGAAAGGATGCTTGGTTGCATTCCTAAAACACATAATGCAGTGCACGCCAGCTATTTCATTGACATTTATCTTCCGGACGCAACCCAACTTCCAAATCCTTCACATATCTCAAGTTAACTTCATGGTCATTAACAGCATTCTTCCTCCACCAGTAGGCAGATAATTTGCATACTTATCAGCACCAGATTCCGGTTCAGTATCAACTTTAGTGACGTCACGATCTTCAGGGTGACCTAGAGTCCATAGGGTCTATGTAGGTCGGTACGAAGGCCGTACACCAGATGGCGACACCTACGGTACGCCCTCGCACCCTCTTGTGTAACAGTTTCTTGAATATTTTTCTCGTGTCCTGTCTTTTAAATGATTTAGTAGCGTTTCGTTACTTAATTGATTTATATTGTTTTTTAATTCGTTTTGTGTAAATGTTAAAGCTAAACAAGTTTATGTAGCTGCCTTATCTGTTAACTCATACGGTAGGATTCGGACTCATTTACAGAGATGTCCCGTTTTTTAGATGCTCTTTCTTGATTGACCTTTCCGATTCTTATAATTGCTGGATTCATTTGAAACAATCCTGATACATATCTGACTCCTACTTCTTAATTTAAAAACCAACCATTTTCTTCAAATCTAACCTTCTAAACCACTTGATTAAAATGTTTAGTCGTTCAAATTGTTGTGTCAGACAAGCCAATTGAGATTCTATTCAATTCAAACTGCTCTTCATTATTATTTCTATGATTCTTATTACTAGCTACATGTTATTTAATAGAACTCTGACATTTACCTCCAAAGTCTGATTTATGAGTTACGTCTAGTTATTTACAATGTAAAATTGTGTCTTTTGTTACAATGATTATAACATGCCTAGTGAGTGCACTTACATGTATTTGTTGTTAGCTGTGTAAACAAACGGTGCTAATAATGCGAAGATGATTTATTATTGTGTATAATTTAATTTACTACTAACGACCTCATTCCACCGGCCCCCTTCTACCATCGGACATCTAGACGCACTGCAAGTTACCACCCCTACCTGGTTGATATTCCACCAACTCGCACTAAGCGTTTTCAAACGTCTTTTATAATGCGCGCAGCGAAGGAGTGGAACACTCTGCCTGCGTCTGTTTCCGAACGCATACAACCCTAATCTATTCAAAGTGAGAGTGAACAGGCTTCTTCTGGGTAAGCTCACTCCATCGTAGACTTTGTCTCTGTCATCCAGACCTAGACTAAAGTCAAGAGCAAACTCATAGTAGAATAAAAAAAACTGCAGGCTTCACTTTCCTGCGGTCCTTGACCAAAGATCACTTCATCTCAAATAGCTTTTTCAGACATGGCTAAGGGCTGACTAGCATCATTCTGTCCATTGTCGAACTCTAAGTGTTAGCTTTCTTTTATTATTTCAATTTTGCAATGACTACTTCCTTTATCAACTTTATAAACAAACGCGAATGTTTCTAACGTTTACTACATATTATCATTTGACGGTTAGATTTTATCATTAATTTGGATAGGATAACAAGCAGCTGATGTCATTAAAATTACTTCCGAGGCAAATAAGTATTAAGGTGTGGTACCATTTGCATATGTAATTCTTGAGTTATTCATTCCGGTATTTGTTCTATCAACTTCGTTGTGTAAAGCGTTAATATCTTCAAGTACTGAGCTGAGTATAAACTAACTAACTGATGGATCAATTTATAGATCGTGATCGATCATTATTTAATCGACTGTTATTATCGATGTCAAATCTATCAAAAGGTTATGGGATAAAATGTTTGCTGATGAGCATTTTAACAGTCACCTATTAATAGAATCTAAAGTCGTCTTTAAATGCCTCTCGTTACAGAAGATTGAGGCAGACTTTTAGACTTTTAGAGGGAGCTGTAATTCTTAAACTAAGCAAAAGGTCCCTATGTGTGTGAAGACAGGCTAAGCTGGAAAAAAACCGAGCCTCTATTTATTATTATACGCTATTTTACTATGCACGTATTGTTTTATACTCACACACTTTATTTGTACATGCGAACCTCTGGCCAGACCATTATGGTAAGTTGTCAGAGAGAATAAAACGCGCCGAAAAAAAAAAGCTTGCTCGCTTGTTGATGTTATATACCGATAGATGGCGCAGAACGGCGTGTGTCGCTGAGGACGTTCGTACCCAAGTCGCTTCTCTTCGCTTTACTATCGCCCCAACAGATGGCGTTAGTAGTCGCGATCTACGTTACTGTTTATTCAAAACTATAATCGAGCTTTTTAGGGCATATATATGTAGTTACTGTTATTATGGATATACGGTATTTATTTAATGTAGAATTTATTGTATAAGTATTATAATCACTGTATTGATGTCTTTAGATACTGGTGCCGATTCCCTTGTTCACAAACTAAATTAAATTTAAGTTCATTGTATCTTTTTCTTTCTATTTCCTTAAGAAAAGGACAGAAGATAAATTTTAGTTTAATCCTGTCAAATTAATCAGCACCCTCACTACTCCATACAAGTTTAGACGTGATTAAAAACTTGCCGACTAAAATTACGTCAATTTACGTCAAGCGCTGATTAATTTGACAGGACTAAACTAAAATTTATCTACTGTCCTTTTATTAATGAAATAGAAAGAAAAATATGCACTGAACTTAAATTTAGTTTAGTTTGTGAACAAGGGAATCGGCACCATTATGTACCCTTATGTTATTATTATGTATTTTATGCTCGAAGCTTTTTATGTAAACGTTATTTATTTAATTGTTTTGCTTCTCCATAATTAAAATAAGATTTACAATTCTAATGCAGCACAGATCTCTTTGCATAATTGTATGAGCCGCGTGCATTAGCATTTAAGACAAAAACCAGTGCCACAAACAGACTCACAGGTGGCTAGCTTCACGCTCCCACGCGGAGGGTAGGCAGACATACTGATTTATTTATACGTATATCTTTTTGTTTGAATGTTTATTACTTATACTTTTTATTTGAGTTTAGTACACACGGCTAAATATCAAGCTATACATTTCCAGTATAAGCTGATTTCTCATTGTACGGAAATCCTATACAATGCGAGACCAGCGTAAACTGGATTTTTATAGCTTGATATGTAGCCGTGTGTACGTAATTTTTTTCACACTTATTTTAAGAGGCTACCGAGTGCACAGTGGCGCCCTCATCGTTATTTCGGTGATTTCTTTTATTTTAGAATGAATATGCAGAAAATAAGCTCGTCAAGTTGTGCTTCACAAGACTATACGTTATTATTGCTACAAACA